>CM028131.1:596525000-597775000 GCA_016271365.2 Neoceratodus forsteri | reverse complement strand
TGATGTTCTTTCCAGTGCATAGCTGTGTTGAGAGAAAGTAGAGAAGATGAACAGGGGCTGCTGCAGAGGGCCATTAGTAGGTGCTTCAGTCAGGTGTCAGGCTGCAACCACACAGAGGGAACAGAAGCCTGAACATGTGGATCAGTGTAGACCAGCAGTAATCAAGAGATAACAGAGTTAGCTGAACCTCCAGGAGGTAACAGGGAAGCTAGCACCTGAGAAGCTGTAGGTTAAAACTGGAGAAGGAGCACAGCTAATCAAGGGGAAATACAGGAGAGCAGAGGTCCAGATTTCTGCAGAGTAGTGAAGGAGTCAGACAAATGGAGAGTCATGAGTAAGATCAAAATTAAATTGCATTGTTGTTTGTGGATTTGTTCTTTGCATTTGGCCATCATGCCAGGATCTAGAGCTACTATGCATTTTAATGGTTAGTGCCATTTAAGCTATTGCATGTTGTTTGGGAGGAAGGTTTATATAAAGCATATAGCTCCTGTTATATTTAAAATGCACCAATGCTGGCTAACCTGTTGCAACATCAATATGCCTACACTGAGCCAACCCTCTGTATGTATCTCCTAACTGTGTTTAAAGAGTTATCATATGGTAACAATAGGCAAACTCATGGTATCAAGTGATAGATGGTAGCAGTCTCCAGCACAGGATGCAAGCTAAAAGACAAAGATCTTCAGCACAATAGCACTGAGGGAAGGGTTACCCAGTATAGGAATACCATCTCGGTTCTGTATTACATTTGTGTTCCGGGGGACAGGCTGAGGATGATGGCTGTGCCTGGTTGGACATAGTAGCTGCCCTGGAACTTTGGGTTTGACCTTACCTTGTAAAACAACTATGGGGGTCCCTGTTAGACACTCCTGCATAGGGCATCTAATACCCAGCCTGTGCCTATATATTATCCCCACCAGTGGGGATCAACTAAATTAACCCCTTTCCACTTTTATTAGAGTGTGTTCCCTGAAATAAAGCTGTGTTTGTTATTAAGAAACATCTCGTTAGCATATCTGCATTAATACTATGCATTCTGATTTGGGAGAATTGTTGCATGTATCTCGAGGCTGCAGGAGGAGTGACTAATGTGAAGAGGTATGTAGATACAGTACCCCATGGGATTCTACTAACCAGTCAGCAGGCTCACAGAAATCTTTCTCTGAGTGAAGGGACAATATAGTTTGTTCTGTCTGAATGCAAACCCCCTCACTGGTGAGTGAGCAATGGATCCATGAGCCACTGCAAACATGTATGGCAGTGTGGTGCTGGTGCAAGGTATTGGTGCGTTGCCTTCTAAAGTGCCTGAGGAGGGATGCCCACTCTACAGTTTTACATAATCAATGATGCAGATTGCTCCACACCCTACTCCCACCCAAGCAGTACACACCACCTGACTACAGACAGCCTCTTTACTAACAGAAGCATTTGATGTATTTTTGTGTTGGGGGGACAACTGGGTTAACGGAGAGAAATTTGAATTATCCCTCCAGTTGAGGACTGGGGGTGAGGAAGAGAGGCCCAGCTGTATAAAAAGTATGCTTTGAGGACATTCGGGGGTTCAGGTGGGCTAAGATACATAACAAAACATAGAAGCACAGAACTTATCATCAGAAAAAGGCCTTTCAGTCAACCAGGTCTGCCTGATATGGAGTCCATGCAATTAAGCTCCATGCTGCTCCAACCCCGCTCCCCAGTTGACATCACCCATCCTTTTACCATATCTCACCCTCTCTTGAAGCTGTCCATGGACTTTATGCTTACAACTGCCACTCAGCAGTTTATTCCACCCCCTACCCACCTTCTCTCTGAGGTACTGTAGTATCTCCTTGGAACTCTCCTTAACCTGATCCCCAGTCACTTTGTGACTGTTTCCCCTCATATTTGTGTTGTCACTGGTCTGAAATTATTCACAGGGGTCTACCCATTTGATGCTCTTCATGTACTAAATAGTCTCTATTAGGTCCCCTACTCTCATCTATCCTCCAGAGAGTATATATTCAGGTTCTCCAGCCTCTGTTTGTATGGGTACCCCAGCTGCCCCTAAATCGTTTTGGTTGCCGTTCTCTGCACCACGTCCAACTGCTTTATGCCCTTTTTGTGAAATGGGTTCCAAAACTTTTCACAGTAATTCAAGTAGATCTGAACCCAGTATCTGTATAGAGGAATGTTATCTAACCTCCAGTCCTTCTTTCTGTTTGTAAAGCCTGCTTGTGCAAACCAGCATTATTTTTGCCTTCCCCACTGATTTACTACATTGTGTTGAAAGCTTCAGGGTGCTGGTAATTGTAATCATTAGGTCTTTTTCTTACTTAGTAACTATGATGGCCCCCCAGCCAGTACTGAGCCCCAGATTTTCATCCCCATGTGCATGGATTTGCACTTTCTAGTCTTGAACCCCAGCTGACAGATTCCAGACCATCTCTCCTGTCATTCTAAAGAGGGAGTGTGATTAAAAAGACAACACTGATTCTAGGGACAGACTTACAGCTGACAATCTGTAAGAGAATGACTGAGAAAATGCAGAGCAGTGTGGGTGCAGAATAACTTTTGTGTAGATGAGGCAGCTAAGGTACTAGCCCAGACCACCTGGGAAGGGAAAGAGTTAAAAAAAAAATTCTCTCATTTTTTAAACAAATAACCCATTGTATAAGTGTAATAACCCAGTCCAGGCCGCAGGTGGTTGGGGGCATTAATGCACTTCCCAGGTGGTTGGAGGGCACTGAGCCTTCATCTCTATGCATCACAGAGCACCCTGGGCATGCATTAAAACCCCCATAAACCCATGGCCTGTCATGTGTTATAACTTACATAAAGTAAGTCACTACACACTCAGGCTGAAGCCTGATTTCAGTTGAATCCTGTTTTATACAGGATTCATCTGAAAATAGGCTTCAGCCTGAGTGTGTAATGTGCAAAACATATCAGTGTTACTGCTGAGGATGATATCTGTACATTTCCAGCCTGGTAGTTCAAAGTCAGATTAAGCAATGTTGGAAAACAAAGACTTTTCCATTTTAAAGGCATATGAGAAGAAAGTTTAACATGCAGGGTTACAAATACATTGTTCTCTAAAGTTGGTATTGTCAAAGTGTTTTATATACCTTGACATGTTTAAAACAGTTTGTTAGCAAAGTTGAAATTCTCTTTACCAAGAACAACAGAGCCCAGTCATCTTGACCAGAGTCTATGATTTAAATGAAAAACAAACTTAATTACCTAGCCATAATGATTTCAAAAAGTATCCTTTTCAAAGACATTATGTTGTCCCAGCATCTTATTCCCTTCCCCTAACTCTGCTTTATTTAATTTCTCCCCTCTTGTCCTTCTCCTCAGGCATCCACTCTGCTCAGCGGGGCTAGCACTGCACAAGCAGTCTATGCCAGGAAGTTGCTTGTCTGCAAGGGAAGAAAGAGCCTGCTCTCCACCTATGCTGCTCAGGTACGGACCTGGAACCTGCTCTGGGCAAGGAAAGCTGACTGCAATCTAAACACTTCCCTTGTTTTGCTTTCAAAGTCCGACGCCTTTTTCTGAAAAGCCCTCATTGGTCCCTGCAGGCTATTGAGCTTTGTGATTTAATTAAAATGTTGCCCTGTACGTTCAGCTATAAGCTGGAAACAGTCTCATTAATTTTCCTATCTAGGGAACCCTGGAACATCGCTGGGAAGACTTCTTTTTATTTTAATCCCTGTCCACTAGTAAATGTATTAATCTGCATGGTATGTTTCCCTCTCTTAGGTGTTATGACGCAAGGGTTAGCTTTCTACCTGTGTATCTGACTGTGTTTTTCTTCCCACCCCCTAGTCCCCACCTCCAGCCTTAATTAAATCAGCTTAGGCTCCTCCTTTCCTGTCAAGCAGTCATCACAATTGGTTTACAGCACTCAGCTGCCTCTAGCCTGATTGATCCTAACTTCCCCCTCCCTTCAGTGCTTCAAAGCAACATTTAACATTTCCTTTTCTTGCCCCCTGCTTATCAATGCCTTGTTTATGTATTTACTGTCTTGTTGCCTTTCCTCAATATCTGGTCCATATTGGGTCACTATATTATTTCCCTGCAACAGCCCAAATCCAGTCTCCACAACTGTGTAGTACAGAATGGCCTGGCTAGCAATTCTGTATCTACCCTCCTGCTTACTGTTCCTTTTTTCTGCTGACTACCTGATATCACTGACCATAAGACACCCTCTGGTGCACCATGCCACAGTCTCACACCAGCACCTCCCACTTGATATGGTACTCAAGTTTTACCTTGCCCCCCACCTGCCTAAATGGGGTGTTGCCTACCTCGGGCTATGGCTTTCCAGAAAATTAAGTAGCTGTCCGAACACTGCTAAGAGACTGGCACAGTCCTGGCTCTCAATGCCTAAGTCATTATTGTCTCTTCTTCTCTTGTTAACTCTTGCTGGCGATGTTGAATCTAATCCTGGACCGACAGCCAACACCCCTGCCCCTCTGCTACCTGTACTCACCAAGCCACTACCGAAAGGACTGAAAATTACACACTTAAATATACATTGCTTTAGACCTAAAATGTCAGAACTTGAATCATGGGTCCATAGTCACACTCCTGATATCCTGGGTATCTCAGAGACTTGACTGAAACTGAGTATCAGACTGCATTAGGTTGCCTTATCTGGATATAAATGTTTTAGGGGTGATCACCTGGGTAAAAGGGCTAGTGGCTTCATCATGTATGTTAAAGACAATGTTGATGCTACCCAAATTGGTCTGCCTAGCCCTGCTCCAGCTGAGACAGAATCAATATTTCTTTCTATCACCATTGGTTTAGTCAAGAAACTCCTGGTTGGCTGTGTATACCTGCCCCCTAAAGTGGAGGCATCCTGCCTCCACTCCTTTATTACCTCCTGTGCTAGGCTGCCACATCAGGATATCATCATTGGGGATGATTTTAACATCAACTGGTTGAACTCAAATTGTTCCAAATTGACCACATCCCTGGTGGACTCCAATCTGATTCAAATCATCAATGTCCCAATTCATATCAACTCTAGATCGGGCAACCATACCCTATTAGACTGGGTGGTCACCAACTGACTCTCCAAAATAAAATCAGTTGGTGTTCTCTTTGACAGTATAAGTGACCACTCTCTGACCCTGTGTATCTGGCATAACAAATCCCCCAAATACCCCACCCAAAATTGACAGGACTCGGGACATGTCGAAATTTAATCCCAACTCCTTCTCAAACGCAATCCACTCTTCTGACTGGGGACCAATAAATACCCTCCTGGACATTAATTCAGCCCTAGATTTCTTTGTGTCAAAACTCACAGACATCATAGACTCCTGCACACCAATGAAGAACTGACGGACAAAAGGGGTTAGTAACCCCTGGCTCTCTAAGGAGCTAAGGCAACTCATTACCTCTCGTGATAAACCCTGGAGGACTTACAAATGCAGTGACCTACCTGCAGACTGGCAATTCTATAGGCAGTTAAGGAATAAATGCAAATGCTCCATCCAGAAAGCTAAGTGCTGCCATTTCAAGAAACTTCAGAAAGAGCACCTAGGCAACCCAGAAGAATTCTGGAGACAGTTCAACTCCCTCTTGAGGGGAAACATCAGTGATGTCAACAGCTTCATTTTTGCCCAAGGCTCTATCCATGCTAACCCCCCTCCATTGTATCTTACTTTAATGAATTATTCACCGACCTGCAAAAGTATACTTCTCTATTCTCCAGCTCCTTACAGCTCACCAGGGCATGACACTCTAGAACCCAGGTTCCTCAAAATTGGAGTAGCTGCACAAGCCTGTTCCATCCATGACCTATTTAATAGATCCTTCCTAACATGCACCATCCCTGATAAATGGAAGGTAGCAGTAGTTGTCCCTGTGAACAAAGGTGGCTCCAATGTAGTTGAGTAAAACTTCTGGCCCACATCAATACTCTGTCCCCTAGCTAAAACACAGGAGTAGATACTGTATGACCACCTCCAAAATGACCTTGAATGCCACCAGCTCCTATCATCTTCCCAGCATGAAGTTAGAAAAAAATTATAGCACCACCACTGCTTTGATCAAGGTCACCACCAACATATATCATGCAGTTGATACTGGCCTTTTCACTGGTGCAATATTTGTGGACTTGACCAAGACTTTTGACTTGGTCAGCTATGACCAGCTCCTATGACAACTTTCATGTTCTGGGTCTTGATGAGGATGCACTGGAATGGACCCGTAGCTACCTCCTTGGTCATACTCAGCATGTCAAATGGGCGGGCTTCCTGTCAGACCCATTACTTCACCCATGGAGTACCCCAGGGCTCTACACTGGGTCCCTTGCTTTTCTCATTATTTATTAACAAGCTCACTAACAATTGTGGTGGTGCCAGAGTCCATCTCTATGCAGATGATGCTGTCATCTACTGATTCTCTTCTGACATAGGGTGGCTCAACTAAAAGCTAACATCTGACTTCCACTCCCTTGATGACTGGTTTACCCACAAGCAACTGGTCCTAAATACCGAAAAAACTAAAAGCATGCTCTTTGCCAAATCTACATCTTGAGCACGCCCTCCCCTAACTATTCAGCCATCATCAGGAGCCATCATTGAATCAGTTCAGACATTCAGATACCTGGGAATCACCTTGGACCCCTTCCTTTCACTGGACATACATGTCACAACCCTTACCAAAACTCTCAATCAGAGGCTAGGAGTACTCTATAGAATCTGCCCTTACCCCCTCTGTCTGATGTCGTCCCGCAAGATAGCAGAAGCCACTCTCCTGCCTCTCCTCATGTGCAGTGCCCCATTGTTGCTTTCTTCATCCTCCTCGATCCAAAGTTGCCTTTCTCAGTTATATCACAGAGCTGGTAGGTTGGCCTTGGGAATCAATGTAAGGCATCACCATTGCAATGTCCTGTCTACCCTTTGAGTTTAAGCTTCAATATAGTACCCTAAGCTTAATACACAAATTTGTCTATCACTTCACCACCCCCTTGCCTGTCTGCGATAATCCAATGCAAATTCACTCAAACAGCCCTGAGGTCAGCTTCACTGCCCCTACTAGCTGTACCAAACCTGAGATTTTCCTCGGCCTGGAGATCATTTGCCTACATGGCTGTGTCCTCATGGAACTCTTTGCCTCCCCCAATCCAGCCAGCCCCTCCATTAGTCAATTCCAAAGTGCTCTGATAGCACACCTTGAAGCCCATACTTGTTCATGCTTTTGGTAATACCATGAGTTTACTAACTCTTCACTGACTGCTAATCTTGACTCCCAAGATCTACCTCTGCATCTCTGTCTCCATCCAGCTATGTTGTGGAATAGATGTAAATAAGCCTGTGGCCTGTACAAAGTTTTGATTATTCCATTTTGTAGTGTACCCCATTGCATTAACCTGTGTATCTCTGCATGAAGTGTTGTATTTGCTTGCCGAGGCAGCTTTATCCTGTTCAACTTTTATTTCTACTACTGTACTTACTATTGCATAAGTTATCTTGAATAAATGTTGTATTCTGTTCTAATGTTGTATCAACTACTGCAGTATTCAACTGTACTGCTCTTCCCAGTTCACCCCCGAAAAAGGGACTGTCATGTCTCAGTGGGCTTACCCCATTACCAAAATTCAGTAAATAAATAAATAAATTATGTAACCCTCTGGGTCTCTTGGGTGATCAAGAAAGATGTGCTCCAGGGCCAGGGTGTCACAGAAGGTGTTAACATGTAGTTGGCAGGATGCTACACTACGTTCAGGCTCCCTGGCAGTCTGTGGCAAAAAAATCTACTTTCTGCAGCAGGGCATGTCACTTTCTTCGGCAAGGTTTTGAAAATTCTGTGGCATTCTGCAGCACTTTGCTTTTGCTATTGGTTGCTGTGGCTGTTATTAAACTTTTTAGTTTGTTGTGTCTCGCATTACCCCTACCTAATCGAAGTAAAACCAGGAAGGTAACAACTTTTATGCTTTTCAATTTGTTTGCAAGCATTGTTGCACAACAACTTAAGTGAAAGCCTTGAGTTTATTTAGTGGTGTGACTCTGTGGGTAGGTAATGAGAAAGTGTGTAGGGCACTGGGATTAAAGGCAAATGGAACTGATCCATGGAACAGACAAACGGAACTGATTTTTGCAAGCTAACACAAATGATTTGAGCTGCATAAATGCAAAAAGGAAAAAGAAACCCAGCTGCTTTCACTTTTTCATTTGCAGTGGGATTTAATTTGTGGGGAACTTTTACCAAAAGTGTAACTTTTGCTGAGTGGTCTGTGGTGAGGCTTTTGTGCTCTGTGTGGAGGTAAAGGAAAGTGCGTGGTGCCAGCACATTCAGGAAAATAGAGCTGTGAAACAAAGAAAGCTACTGCTACAACTAAATGAGGGGGAAAAACACTTTAACATAAAAATCTTAGTGCTTGTGGAAGTTGGTGCCTCTGTAAAATCACATTTGCAGCCTTTCTTTGTTTTTGTTTTACCCTGGTAGCTAGCGATAGATGAAGGAAGCTGAATGGCATTGTAAAACAGTGACTGGGCATGGTGAACATAGCAGGGTTAGTGATCTCAGCCAGCAACAAAAGGGACCATGTGCTTAACACATACAGGTAATGGGCTAAGTGAAGGCTATGAGTTTTGTTTGGTGACAAAAATATCTCTAATGTGGACCTAAAGGTAGATGGAACTGCTTCCACAGAATGGACAGTCGCAAGTAGAACTGCTTTTAGTGAGCTAAAACAAATAGTTTGGACTGCAGGAAGGCAGAAGAAAAAAGAAACCCAGCTGCTTTTTTTTTTTTAGTTTGCTGTGTGATTGGGAGGAACTTTTACTAAAAGCCATGAGTTTTGCAAAGGTTTGTGAAGAGGAATTTTGCTGTGTGGGGAGGTAAAGGGAAAAGTGTATAGGGCATACTTAGAAAAACAGAGCTGTGAAACAATGAAAGCTACTGCTGTTCTTGACCAAGGGGGAAAATACATTTTTTAATGAGCATAAAAGTTTTACTTTGATGACAAAAATAGCTCGAATGTGATCACAGCCACAATTTTACTTGTGATTGTGACCTTTGACCTCATGGCTGCCATTTTAGGACACACAAGCCATACCTGAGCCTGGGGAAGGAATTGCCAGGGTGGGAGTTAATTCTGCAGCTGTTGCCACTGCCACTGAATTGTGAAATGCTGGGGCCCTGACTATGCTCCTCCTTGCTTTACTACAGAGTTTGCATTAGCTGATATGTGTCACAAATTTGCTACCAAGTATTTTAGAAAAGCATTTCTTAGTTGTGTTTGTCTATATTGACGCAAGTTTACAAGCAGAATCACATTCAATGTTTTTTAAAGTATAATTTATTGTTCTTTAGATCAAGATGGGGTTGTACTGTGTTAGCCTACAAAACACCAGGAGACAAGGTCTGGACATGGTTTTGAGGATATGCAAGTTGCTGTTGATATAGAAAAATGTTCATGCTCTTAGATCAAATGAAACCTTGTCATTGGTTCTTCCCTTGTACAAATCAAAAACTGGACAGAAAGCATTATCTTACCAAGCACCTTATGAAAGGAATCTCCTACAATCGAACATTAGGAATGCTGTTACTATTAAAAGTTTTAAGAAACATCTTACAAGTTATTTGTTTGATTCAGTGGTTTGCATTTGCTTAGAAATCATTTTAGGTTGTATATTTTTATTGTATTTTGTACACAGAAACATATAATTTGTTGGCAGAAAAAGACCAGTAGGCCCATCCAGTCTGTCCAATTTTTCCCTGCCTATTCCAACATCTTGGACCCTATTTGGTCATTGGCGTCCTCCTGCCTCCTTTTCCTCTACTATCCCACACATGCTTGAAGCTCTGCACAGTTTTCGTCCCCACCTCCTCTTCTGGCAAGCTGTGCAAGGTGTCTACCACCCATTCTGTGAAAAAGTATTTCCTTACATCCCTCTTACCACCCAACCCGGCTTCATTGCATGCCTCCTTGTTATGGTGCTTTTCTTCCTCTGGAAGAGACTTTCCACCTGTAAATTGTTCATCCCTGTAAGGTACTTATAGGTCTCAGCCATGTCCCTTTTTGCTCTTCTCTTCTCCAGGGAGTATATTTTGAGATTCCACAGTCTCTCCTCACGCGGCCCTCCTCTGGACTGCTTCCACCCTGTCAATGTCTTTGTGGAGGTGTGGCCTGTGGGACTGGACACAGTACTCTAGGTGGGGTCTCACTAGTGAGTGATACCGTGGCAACACCACCTTCCTTCTCATGTTAGAAATCCCCCTCACTATACACCCAAGCATCCCACTAGACTTGCCTACTGCCCTGCCACACTACCCTGCCACCTTAACATCATCAGTAATCTTTAGTAGTACTGGTCTTTATTTTTATCTGACGCTCTTCCCTGGAGGCCCAGGGCACCATTACAATAAAAGAATAAAAGCATCGACACAATCAATAAAACAGATCAATTCTAATAAATAAAATAACCACCATAATCCAATAAAATAATATAAATACACTAAAACTCAATAAAACTATAAAATGTGCATTATATATACATTATGGAGCTTCACTAAAAGCTTACCGAAATAAGCAAGTTATATGCTCCTTTTTAAAAACATCCACCAAGTAGGCCTTCCTCAAGGTTCAGGGTAAGGAATTCCAAAGGGATGGGTCCACTACTCTGAAGTCCCAATCACCCAAGGTCTTCAATCTTGTCCTCGACCCCACCAGGAGGCCCTCTGCGGTTGAGCAGAGTGAGTGAACTGGGGTGTGTGTGTGTTGGAGCTCTGCCAGGTAGGCTGGGGCCAGTCCATGAAAGGGCTTTTTAGTTTAATAAACCTATGTTGAACGAGATATGCAACTTCATCAGCAGCCAGTGCAGGCTACACAGTGCTGTGTGATCTTGGTAGGCCATAAATAGCCAGGCAGCTGAGTTCGCAAAAGCTGCAGGCATTGTAGCATATCCCTATTATCCCCAAGGTACAAAGTGTTACAATAGTCTAACCTAGAGGTCACAAACACATGGATCAGTGTGGCCAGGACTTGGGGGTTGGGAAGGGATCTAATCTGGCAGATATTCTGAAGATGGAAAAAGCCATTCCAAACTATGGCAGACACCTGAGCCTTTATTGTCAAACCTTCATCCAGTATGACTCCATATTCTTCACTGTAGTGCCAACTAGTAGTCCAACATCAACAAGCCAAAGTCCTGTCACTTCTATGCCAGTTGCCTATCCCCCCCCTTTTGGCCCATCTCAACCACTAAAACCTCAGTCTTCTCAGGGTTCAGTTTCAGTCAGCCAGAAGCCATACTGTTCTGGATGTCGCCAGGCACTTATTAAACGTGTCAATGGAACACTGAGCCCTGGGAGCAAAAGATATATAGAGCTGGGAATCATCTGCATAGCAGTAAAACCCCAGCCCAAAATGTCTAATGACCTTGACCAGCGGTAGCATATAAACTGTGAACAACATTGTCAATAGGACTTAACCCTAGGGCACATCATAGGACAGAAACACGGGGTTCTAGGAATAATTTCCTAGAGCTACCCTCTAGGTTCTATCATTCAAGAAGGACTTAAGCCAGTGGTTCACAGTGCTGGTGAATCCTGGGAACCCTTTGATATGGTCCAATAGTACAGCATGGTGCATGGTATCAAATGTCGAAGAGAGATGAAGGAGAATGAGAATCAATTACTCTCCACTGTCGCATGCCCTGAACAGATCTTTAAGCACCTTGACTAGTGTCATCTCCATGCTTTGCCTGGCTCTGAAACCTGACTGGAATGGTTCGCAAATGTTTGAGGTGGCCAAGTGTTTCTCGAGCTGCAGTGCAACAACTTTCTCAGTAACCTTCCCTAGAAAGGGAAGGTTAGAGACTGTATAATAGTTTGCCAAGACATCTAGATCCAAAGATGTTTTTTTCCAGGGGCTTTACCTGAGCACATTTAAGTGCTACTAGAACCAGCCCATCCTTTAAGAAATGAAGGACAATTTGGGTGAATGCTGGGCCCAAATAGTCAACACAACTAAGAGTAGTGGCAGGCCCATGTCCAGATTACAAAATGTTGGTTGCAGTGCTCAAATTAACTGGTAGACCTTTTCCACTGTTTCTGGCTGAAATTCACCCCAAGAACACCTAACACGCTCCTGGCCCAAATGCAGACCACTGCTGGGCTCATAAGGCCCCGTTGGAGTGATGCTGGCCCTGATGAAGGATACCCAATCTGAGAAAAAAATGAACAAGCTCCTCACATTTCACAAGTGTAACTGCTCTCACAGGCTCCAGGCAGGCAGGGTGGAGCAGCATGTCTGCAGTCTGAAAGAGCTAAGATGCTTGATTTCTCTCTCTTGACAGAAAATCTGCCTTCTTCTGGGTAATTACTTCTGTCACTTTGTGCTTGATAAACCCTTGTGTACACATCATTGTACTCTGTATTCTTCTCCCTTCCTCCCCTCTTATGATGTCTGGTGATTTACCCACTGTGTTTCCTTTATCTCCAAATTTTGCTTTAGCTCTCTCCCCATACATCTTGCCTCTCTCCTGTCCTTTTCACGTTTGTCCTCCTACTCTCTTTGCAATGCTTGCTTTTGCTCTTTTGCTCTCCCTCATATGAAATCTACTGCTGATCAAGCTGCTTTGTCATTCAGTTTCCCTAAACTATGGGTTTCCCGACCCCTTTCTATTCCCTCTGCTCCCTCCTTTTCTGCTTTTAAAGCTCTCCTCCCTGATTTCTCTTCTCACTCCTACACGTGTTTCTGATATTGATTTTTGAAACCCCTCATTTCCTGAATCTCATGTTTTTTCAGTGTTGTCAGTTTCCCTTGCATCATTAATCCCTCTGCTCCATATTTTGTTATGTTGATTAATAGCTTTGTTCTTTCATTAGTTCTGTAATTTACTGCATGTAATTTATTGTTTGACAATTTTTATTCTTAGGCATTATTGTTTTGTCTTGGGTATACATTTTCCATTCTATGTGTTTTTACTCTGTATTTTGTATCTGTTCTGTACCCCGCCCCCCCTCCGCCAGGACTCATCTGAAAATGAGCTGTTACCAGCTCAATATGTCTTTCCTGATAAAACCTTTAAAGTAAATGAATATATGTCTAGTTTTTGGTGCTAAATATAGGCATTAAAATGGGACTTGAATCATCTGTGAGGTCAATCTATCTGCAGGGATTACAATGGTTAAACATTTTGCAGCTATTTTATCTGATTTAGTGTCTGTTTCTGGTTACAATGAAAGATTCTGTGCCTGACGCTGGTCACAAAAGAAATGTTTCCATCTAACTGGGACATCACAATAATGTCTGTGATTTTTCTAAAACTGACAAAGTAAAGGGGTTGACTTATACATAAAATTGACATACAAGTGAATATGGCACTTTATGTTGCCTCAGTATTATCAAGGAGCAATTCCTCCACTCTTTATATAGTAATAATAAACTTTATTTGTTGTACGCACAATTCAAACAAGATCTGGCAGAGCCACGACTGTGAATGCATTAATTAGATAAGGGTGTTTCATGGGCTTAAACATAAACATGAATTGCTGTTGCATATACTAACTGAATCAAAGTACAGTACATTGAGAAAGGGCATATTTAAAAACAATGTCACCTTCTGTATTACAGTTACCTATATGTTTCACATTTTATTCTATGCACTGTTACAGCAGTCAATTCAACAGAACCAGGCCATCATATACATGACAAAGAACCTCTGTGTGTAAACACTGAGGCAAGGGTTACCCCAAAGGGCATTTGGCTGGGAAGCCAAGTTCCAAGAAAATACAAAATCACACATGCCCCTACAATGCAAAGCATCATGGGCTGCGTATGCAAATCACCACAGAATGTTATGCTGGTCCAACTTTAAGCAGAATTGCATGGTACCGAAAGGCCTCTCACACAGTCTGCAAAGGTTGCTAACAGAACATCATATACATGATGGTACTGTACCTTAACTGAAAACACTGCTGAGACAACTATATGTTGTGACAAGGTGGAAGATAATCACAATGTTGAGACATATTTTTGAAGACATTTGGTGTGTTTAATTGATTTTTTTAGAGATTGCTATAGAGTTCACACACATAATTCATATAATATTAAAGTGCATATACCCAAATGTCAATTTAAATCCTACACATTCACTTATAAGCTGTTTTCTTGAAGGAAGATATTTCTGTATGAGGCCTAAAAATGGGCATCAGGTAAAAGTAAACGGGGATTAGGTGTGTTATTCAAAGTATTGCATAGCCTATCTTTTATTGTTGCTCCACCGGATCCACAATATTTGCACAAACTGTGCCCAGTCCAGATTTTACAGCACTGGTCTGGGTCTGGTGATCTGGTTTTTACCCATACCACATTGCATGTGGCTTAGTGATATACTGTACAGATGGCTACAGAGTCTAACCCATTAAAGATTTGAAGTTTCAGAAAACCATTATGCTAAAAATACAAAGACTCACTCCCTCACCTCCCAGTCACAATTGATACTCTACCAAAGTCATGCTTAAATACTGGTGCCTCTACATCCACACCCCTAAGTTTTTAATACCAGCATGCCTCTTCTGCTGCTATGAGCTCCCCCATCTGTGAAGTCCCATTCTGCTTGTAGCAGCCCCCCCAACCAGATAATTTTCCAGGGAGCAGTTCTTTACACCATATCAACTAAATTATTGCTATACTCCTTATTTTAAAAAAATGTGTTGAGAAAGTTTTGTTTTGGTATATCTATCATCAGGAAAAATGAATATATAAAAGAAAACCAAATCTCCATTTATCAGTTCATTGAATCACAATACAGCCTGTTATGAACTTTTCAGATTCTATGTGTAACCTACAGCAAGTCAAACAGAAATTAGACACACAGATGCCTACCTACAGTATTTGCAAATGAAGCAAATGTGGTTACTATCATTCGGTTGTAAACAGCTATAGTTACATACTGCAAGTTAAGAAGATTCAATAGAATATAAACAGTAGCCCAGAACTGCCTGCCTGAGAATGAACTTGGTATATTATTTGGAAAAAGGCAAGGCTGGGTCTCTTGCTATGAAATGTCCTGAAACATAGCACACTGACTGCTCTTAGGATGGTGGTGTCAAATGGTTTAATGAGGTGTTGTGAGGTGCCTAGGGGAACTTGTTATGCAGAAAGTTCCAGGAAGTGTTTAACCCATTCTACACCAATAGCTTTCTATGATGTCTGTACTATTCATTGGTAATCTGACACAGAATGACTCCCAGAAGATAATGAGTTAACTTTTGGGTTCAATTAACTCTTCAAGCCAGAGGAAAAATAGTGCTCTAAAGCTTCCTATACAAACACAGACAGCGTAGTAATGAGGCTTCAGCTGAGGAATCTATTTTTAACATGCTATCATGTTATTTGGTAGCAAAGATGACATAATCCCTTTTCTGAATAAAATACTCCTGTTGGTTCAGCCCACAGTCATAAAAATGCCAAGGTGCTTTTACAAAAAACCTTCAAACAGTAGATACTTAAAACCATTAAAATGACAGGATTCCATAAGTTAATTAATTATCAGGATAAGCATGAGAGAATAAAAATGTTTTGGGAGTATATTTAAAGCTCTCCACAGTCAGGCACCCCCTTATCCAATGAGGTAGAGAATTCCACAGGGTAGGATCCACTAAAGCAAACACATGGACTCCAGAGGTCTTCAAATGAACTGTGGGAATCTCCAGCAATCCCTCATCAGCAGAACAGAGCAGAGTGGTTAGAGGGGGTGGTAGAGATGAAGGAGATCTTGCAGGTAACTTGGTCCCTGTCCATGTAGGGCCTTGTAGGTCAGCAAGCCAACCTTAAAGGTGATCTGCCATTGAAATGGCAGCCAGTGCAGTCCATGCAGCACACGTGTGATATGGCTAGATTGAGAGATCCTAGTCAACAACCTGGCTGCAGCATTCTGCACCAGCTGCAAGCAGTGGTTATCAACCCCCAGAATCCCTAGGTATAGAGTGTTGCAGTAATCAAAATGGGAGTTCACAAAGGTGTGGACTAGTGTTGGAAGATCACTGGGCAGAACCAAATGCTTAATCTGGGCGATATTCCTCAGATTGTAAAATGAGGTCTTGACAACAGATCACATCTGAGACTTCAGGTTAAACCTCTCATCAAAAATAACATCCAAACTCTGCACCCATTCAGAGGCCATCAGCTGGCAACCATCAAGCAGAAGCCCAGAGGCCTGCCCAGCCAAGGACTCCTCTACCCAATGACCTGGGTCCACCACCAAAACCTCAGTTTTGTCAGGATTCAGCCTCAGTCAGTTACCACTCATCCAGTCCTGGATCTTAGTGAGGCAGCTGTTAAACACTGAGACCACATCATGCTGATCAGGCACAAAGGACATTTACAGTAGAGTACCATCTGTGTAGCAGTGCATACTCAAGCCATACTACCTTACAATGATTCCCAACAGCAGCATATACACCACAAATAACATAGGTGAAAGCACAGAACCCTGAGGTACCCCACATGGTAGAGAGAATGCATCAGAGGAATAAATTCCCTGCACAACTCTCTGAAATCTACCAGCGAGGAAAGAGTGGAACCATCTGAAGACTGACCCTGTGTCCATAGGTAACCCATAGGTGCTCTAGCAGTACACCATGATCCATGGTGTCAAATGCTGCAGAGAGATCAAGGAGGACCAAGACCGAATGAGTCCTCTGATCTCTCACTATCAGAAGATCACTGAGCACCTGGACCAGGGAAGTCTTAGTGCTATGCCTTTTCCTAAATCTCAAATGGAGAGGATCGTAGATGTCATGGATGGCAAGGTGGTCATCCAGCTGCAGTGCAACCACCTTCTCAATAACCTTGCCCATGAAGGGCAGGTTAGAGATGGCTCTGCAGTTGATGAGACAGTCTGGATCGAGAGAAGATTTAAGTAGGGGTGTCATCACCGCCTCCTTCAGGGAGTCAGGAAACTCACCTGTCTCAAGCAAACTCTGGACTATCCCCAATGTCCCTATTTGATTTTCCAGAATTCTACCAATTGATGCCCTCTACGGATCCCATGAAGTATGCCATATTGCTCCGGCAGATATTTACAGTAAATACTTCCCTCAAAACCAAAATATGTGCCCTTATCTGTAAGTATCAAATATGGGCAGAATGGGGGAGCTGGTATTCCAGTTATAAACTCTGAAATTTTCTTAGCCCTTGAGCATCATAAAATCAATGTATATAGTGAAGGCCTGTATGCCCACTTATAGAGCATTCTGTCAAGTGCATTTGGGCCTGTAGCCAAACTGCAGTTCTTTTAGGAAATAGTTGCAACAGCATAACCTTCATTCTTATAGTAGTTGCTGTACATACTGAAAACATATTCAGATGCGAATTGTTAAGGGATTTGAGGATAAATATTGAGCTAAATCACAAAGATCATTAAGTGTAAATTTAATTAACTTAGAATGTTCCTGATGTGATGAAGACAGACAATAGCATAATAGCAATTATTGAGCTGCTTTGTTATATAAAGAGAGAGTCCCTAAATTGAGCCCCCCCCTCCTTGTTCTTTTGAGAATTGTAACACTGAATATTTTATGTGGGCCCTCCTCAAACAAAGTGAGATCACAGTGTTCCATTCTGAAAATACATCTTAAATTGGATTAGGAGAAGTGTCTGTAATAAGTAGAGGATTCTAGGGGTATATTCTGACAGGTTCTATGTGATAATGGCAAAAGTCTAAAGACAATTGCCATTATCAAGAAGTCGAGAGTGCTGAAAACATTTTCGGCACTCTCACACCCTGGCGCACAAGAAAACGGCACCAGGGACTTACTTTTTAATGTTTTCTGTGGGGGGGACTGCATACCTCCACACCCCCACACCACCCCTACTAAAGGATTCTCAACTCCAGGGAGGGTGAAAACATTAAAAAATAAATGGTTCATGCCTGGCGCCAATAAAATTTCACCTGCACCTGGATCCGAACCCGGTACCACACCCGCCCAACCATGGGCCAACCTCAGACACCACGATGCAGCTCAGCAACCCACCACAGAGCCACTCCCTACAGCTCCTTCATCCTCTCCCAGCCCATGCTTGCTGAGCTCACTCCCCAACACGTTTGCGTATGTATAGCAACATCATGTCGCTATTTTTGCCCATCCGCTCGCCCTACTCTCCCATTGCCATGAGGGATTCACTGGGGAATGAGTCACCATTACGGATGGCACCCTTCCCCATGCGCCCTCCTCACATGCTAGCATTCTGACATACTGTTTCCACTTTCAAAAGGAAAGACAGGTGAAGTGGAGGAAAGGTAGTAACATCTTCTCTTATCTAATGAGTGACAGGCTCTCAATTTAGTAATTCCAAGTGGTCCAAGTTCTTGGTTAATTGAATGCCCAGATATTTAATCCCCCCATTACATCCAAAGGAAAATTTTCATTTAAGATCTATGAAGGGATAATAATTATACACTAACAGTTCAGTTTTCAATATATGAAGTATGAGCATGGAGAGATTCCCATATTCCTCCAGTAGCTCCCATACCCTGGAGAGTGAGGTCTCAGTGGAGGTTAGAATTAAAATAATATCATTAGCAAAACATGGCAATATTGTAGTATCAGCATCTCAGTGGAAGACCCTCCACCCTAATTGCCTGAAATATGAGTGTTGCAAGTGGTTCTATATAGAATGAGAACAAAAGGGGTAAGAGTATAAAATCCACACAGGTAGCCGGCCTGCCGGCACAGCTGCAAGGTGTTTGGTTGTGGCATCAACATCCTGAGTTCAGTGATGGACTCAGGAGTCAGAGGGCTGACTGGGGGGAGAAGGATTGAGTATCGCAGGGACTGTTCTCCTTCTCCGGGGGGGAAGGGGGAAGAGTGTTTGGCTCAATTCGGACCTCTGCCAGAAGGCTGGGGGTATCATCACGGCTGGCACCATACATCTGAGGGGAGGGGTGGATGCTGAAGTCATTGCATGTCCCTGCCCCCAAGGGAAAGAAATTCCACAAAAAATGATGGCCCACTATTGATGACTCCCCATCTCCACCACCACTCCCACTGCGGACCATGGTTTGCTGGGGGGGGGGATCCTGCTCCTGTGGTCTCACCATGGCGGTAAGCCAGGGCTAGAGACCAAGTTCCTTGAGGAAGGGGCACCTGACCAGGGGGTTAAGCCTGGGGATAGGGTGGCAGCAAGTGAGCGGGGAGTCCAGACCCTCCAGTTCCCAGAGGGAAGGAGCTGGAAAAAAAACCAAAAAACTCACAGATACCCCAACTCTGAGTGATAGGTTTTGGTAGTGCCTCATTTGTCTGAGCATTTGCTTGGGGAGAAATATACTGGGATTAAAATATCTGTATGATTTCCACCTGTCAAACACTTTGTCAGCATTTAAACTGATAACGACTAGTGGAATGGATCTTTGGATGGCACAGTACAGCAGATGTAGTGTGCAGCTGACATTATCAAAGGTCTGCCACTGTCTCATTAATCCCACTTGGTCTTTGTCTAATAACGTAGGGGTATAGAGTCCAATCTATGTGCCAAAATTTTCATAAGAACCTTGTAATCAAATGTGAATATGGAAATACGGTGGTAGCATGCGTGTTGCATAGGATCTGTTCCCACTTCTAATAGGATCAAGACTGTAGAATACTTCCAAGTGTGTGTGTGGGGGGTGCAAAATATAATGATAGGATCCCAGCATGAGTGGAATCAGTATTCCATGGAATTTTTAAGCAAAATTCTGCTCGTTAACCACCAGGTCCAAGACATTTTTCAGCTCTGGAATGTTTAAAGGGGAACACTGAGCACCAAGATTTGGTTTACTTACTGTTTAGTGTACTATGATAGATTGTATAGGACTAATTTTGCTTAGTTAAAGGCTGGCATCCTTTATTCCTACAAATTCCTGAATACACTGCAGATGACATCAAGGCAGTAGGCATCAGTGAGAGATTCAATAGCCTACAGTGCATGTTAAAGTTTGTACGAGCTCTGATCTTTTGTTTGATGGTCCCAATATCTTTCCTGGGCTGAGTACAGTCCCAGAGGAGTGTACTTAGCCTCTTGAGAAAAGCAGACCTAGAAAACATCTGAATGGAGATTATAAAAGTTATTACATGCACTGTAGGCTAGTCAATCTCAAACTGCTGCCTACAGTTCTGGTTGAAGGTACACTCAGAAACAAAACAACAAAGCAAATGCTTAGTGAGTAGCAACTATGTCAAAAATTTATATGGCCACAAAGTGTGGGGCTAACATGCCCTGGCACTTTGAGTCCAGCATGACGTGTTTTCTTGTTGCTGTTCCTGCAATGTCACACTTTATGTGTGCATTCCTGCGCTCATAGAATCTGTGTTTCTCTATTGCTCAGATATCAGCTTCAGGGAATTCTAGGATTTATAGTAACAGAAGATGTCAGCCTAGAACTAAAAAATGTTGTAGTCTGATACAATCTACTATACTACAGTAAACAATAGGGATCCTGGGATTTGTAGTAACAGAAAATGACAGCCAAGAACCCATAAAAATAACAAAATCTCTTATGAAAGACTAATATCACTCTGGCTGACAAACCGGAAAATCTAAGGTGTCATAAAAGACAGATCCACATTCCAAGAGTGCAGACTAACAAATGTTAGCACTACTTCATAATCAGAGCAGCTGCTCTTTGGAATGGACTGCCACATGACATTGTAAATATTACCAGTTTTCAAACATTTAAATCTAAATTGGATAGGCTTCTACTGGGATAATGGCTACAATTAACCCTACAAGTGTAGGGAAGGTGGTCTAGATGGGCTTATTGCCTCCTTCCACCTTTATACAACCGAGTAATACCAAGTAAAATAAATCTGATGCAGTCTATCATACTACAGTAAACAGTAAATAAATCAAAATGCTTTTGCACACAAGGGGCACATTGGGACTTGCCCCACACTTGCATTTGGGGCCCTTTGTGCTAACTGCTCCCCTTTAATGATGTCCAGGATGTAATCTCCCAAAATTGGAGACAGCAGTTTAGTTTTGTGTGTCTCAATCAATAAAGGGAGGTGAACATGAGTAAGACAGGTGTCTACTGTGTGCTTTACAGGAATCCCGCCATGCATATTTATTTATTTCCAAAAGTTTAACCAGTAAAGACAGACTCAGCTGGTATTAGCTCTTTGCTAGATGAGTCCTGGGGAGGGGGAGAAGAGGAGAAGAGAACATATGCATATACATATACGTATACACATACAAGTACAATGCATTAAGTAGTACAATAAGATAGAAATAATAAAACAAAATATACAATCTATGAGCACTTATGAATAAATTGTAGAACAGTAAATTACCATGAATTAAATTATGGAGGGGGCAAACATTTATTTATTTAAAAGTTTCACCAGGAAAGGCATACTGAGCAGAACTGCATGTTACCAGATGCGTCCTGGTGGGAACAGGAGGGGAAGATATAAATGATACAAATATCAAGTACAGATGCTTAACATGGTGGCAATAAGTTACATACAGGAACATAGCAGAATACATGTTAAACATTACAGGTATGGGCAAAAAAACCATCAAGCAATTACAACAGTTGGAGACGAGTTCAACGTGCATTCCGGGTATTGAATGTTACATTCAGTCATCATTTACAAGAATAATGATGCAGGTAGGATCATGAGTACATTAGGTGATTACTAGGGTCAATTACAATGAGTCGAGGAAGAAACCTGAAGTGTACAGGCAGCAGAGCAATTGCTAAAATAAATAAGTATATATTAAATAATACATTATTTTATTAGATAAATAATGTATGTAATACAAGTTCCTACAGTAACTGGGTAGTATCTGATGTATCTCTTGGTGATGTCTGGTCCAATGCCCCATGCCAGGATCACACATTTCATGTCTGTTTTTCCATGCTATGAGCTCTGCCTATCCTGCAGTACAGGCTTCTTGGGCACAGATTTCATAATAAGGCTGTCAAAGGTAAAGGAGTGTTTGTTCACCCCCCTGGTCTATGATGGCTTGTAACTCTGATTTAGTCTGAGCTATATGCTATTCTACTGCCCTATTTCATTTGGACTGTAGCAACTGGAGTGTGTACAGTTTATCATGTGAGAATTTAACATTTTTTTCCCTTGGCTTCTTCTTTTGTGTAGCAGAAGCTACCAAGTGCCCCTCGGATAATTTTGACTGCTTCCCATAAAAGATAAGGAGTGACATCACCCTGGTCATTACCTGTTAATATAAGGGACATCTGTTCTTCTACCATTTCCATGAATGCCTCTTCTCTTAGGGGAGAGAGATGATTACTCCCTAGCTAGTGGATCTGCTCAAGTTTAAACTGGTGAATCTTAGGGACCACTGCAGCATAGTCCAAAAGTGAATGACTGCCATATATGAAATATCTTGTACCTTTTCTATGTGTCTTATTGTGGTGAATATATAATCTAATCTAGAATATGTCTGATAGTAGGGTGAATAATGCATATATTCCCTATTAGTTGGGAACAGCTACATCAAAATATAGACAGATCCCAAATGTGAGACTACAGTCTTAAAATATTTTTGTGCAGCAGTAATTCTACAGCCTCCCATACAGTAGTAGAGGCATTCAGGTTTCAGACCAGGTTTAGATCCGAAGCAATGGTAAGTTATCCCTTAGGAACAGATATTAACTTATTAAAGAACAACTGTAATATTTTCTCAGACCCTGGGGGACATATACACTCACAAAAGTCACCAGAGTGTGATATAAATATCCCACCAATGTAATAAATCTTCCCTCTTTGCCAATTATTTTATCCAGAACTATAAAAGGAGTTCCCCAAGATCCCAGCACAGCTGCACCCTATGCCTATTACTGTGATACAATGAGGCTTCCACCACATCACACACAAACTGGAGAAATGTGAAATGTTCAGACATGGAAAGATAGGTTTTCTGTAATAAAAGTACTGCAGGTTGTTCCCTTTTTAACATCTATAACAATCTGTATCATCTGATGGGGTTATGTACCCAGTTAACATTAAAAGACAAGATTTTAGTGGGGACAGCCATGGGTAACAGTTTGAAAACACTAGATAATGATGTGTGTTGTCATAAGTGTTAAATATGGCACCACTTCTAATGGCCACCAAATGTGAAGGCTGTCATCTCCAGACTTCCACCCCCTTCCCATTGAGTAGATAATTTGCGCTGAACAATTACAATGGATACCAACAGAGCATTGCAATAATAAAGTCTGAGAGCCAAGGGAGCTGATAGGAGGGATCACAACAGAAAAATGATAGAGTGAATACATCAACATAGCAATAGAAAATGTTAGACCTGAATACATTGAACTCACGAAGCTGGGAGAGCTGATAAGCATTACTCTCGTATACAGCATATGATGGAGAATACACTGTGTGAGGGCAATCTAGGCAAAGCCCAGGCACTCGATACAGGGAATCCATCTAGTAATTACAGTGTCACCTAAGGTAAATGAGAGAAAGGGCCATAAGTAATGATCAGTAGGTTCCTCTCTGAGTGGCTGACACATAATCAAAGTGAATGCTAGAGAGGGAAGGGGCAATAAAACTTGGCAAAAGGAAATGGCCAAACCAAATACTAGAATTTAGAGTCAAGCCACTAATAGAAGTAGAGTCACTGTTATTAAATATGAATTTCATTTTCAGGAGAGAGTTAATGCAGAATTTCTAGGAGCATCATATTCCCTGCCATCCAGCTAGCCTCCTTGTCAAGTAGTCAAACCAGTGTGTCAGATATCTAGTAGTATAACAGATACAAGTGAATAACAATCATATATATGCTGACAAAGGCCCAGCTTACACCCGGGAAACACCAGACACAAAGAAGATGAATCAAGACTTATCACATACACTTCCAGGTGAGAATAAACAATTACCTTTTATACAAGAAGGCCAGAGCAATGGGGAACCCTTAAGCAAATTCAATTATTGTGGTGGGCCATGCAGGGTTCCCACCAGGAGCTGCAGAACTATCAGGACAAAAAACTGCAGGATGTCATAGACCCAACAAGTAAAAATTGGATAGTGTTGCAGCAAAAAAAAGCACCTGCAGTCTGATAATGGGAAGTGTGACCACCTCCACCTTGCCTTGATCAAGGGGCAAAACCAGCCAGTCCTACTCCTAGGATCTCCAGCCCAGCACCTGATAAAAGCAATATGGTGCCAGGAATGGGGAGGCTGTCAGTCTCACTGAAAAGCATGCTCTGTTCATTAGTGTCAGGGATCAGGTAACTCAGCTCCTAGACTGCCTGGCAGTGAACCACGCCATAGCCCTACCAATAAACACATTAGAGTGTACCATTGTCCCCACCTACTTGGCCACCATCAGCCATGAGCTGCTAGTCCATCCCATGCCCACCCCCTCCATGCCTGTGAGGTGGAAAAGCCCACTGCAACAGAAGTTCTGCTGCTCTATCAGTCAATAAACATCCATCCATTTCAAGTATGTTTTAAATTAATTTCAAAAATCTTTCAGTGGATCATTTTTTGGAACTGCCAAAGGAGATTCTTAATGGCCTGTACAGAGTCTGGAGTCTGGTGCTTTGCCACCTCTGATGATAAGTTCTTTAGGTCAAATTGCAGTGAGTAGTTGAAAGATGTTTCTGTCTGTCCTCTGAGGCCACGTCAACGAGTCTGTGAACGTGGATGTTGAGGGACATTCAAAGCCTCCATCATTAATTTGCAAAGGCCTCTGCAGCTGTACGATAGACTCTGGATCCCTCTTGCACAACAGCACTTACGGTGCAGGACTTGGAAGGTCAATTACTGGAATGTGTGACCTCTTTCAAGCACCTGGGCATCCTGCTAGATCAATCTCTTGATCTTAATCTTCATGTACAGTCTGGTTGCAGAGTTGTCAACTCCAAACTGGGTGTTGCATATAAGACTAGTTTTATGCTCATGCCATCGGTTAAAATGACCATTGCAAGGGGGATTCTGCTCCCTACCCTTACCTATTGGGCTCCCTTATTTGGGGCTGCTCATAAAACTGACCTACTCAGATGGTATATTACGTATAACAACATATGTCGCTATGCCTCTTCTGCTCCTCGGCTTAAACACCACTGCCAACTTTATAATGATCTTGGTTGGTTCTATCCATTAGCTAGTAAGAAATACTACCTTGGCTCTCTTATTGATTCGATAATTCAAAATCAAACCCCTAGGTGTCTTGCAGCTATGCTTGTTCCTCAGGACACACTCCATGGTCTACGATCAGCTGATAAATCCTTTCTGAATTTGCCGAGGTGCCTCACTAGGAAAGGAACTGTTTCATTTCAGCAGGCAGCTGCACAGCTGTGGAATTCCCTTTCCCCTCGACATTAGACTTTCTAGCTCCCACACATGCTTTAAGAGAAAATTGCGCTCAAATCTGCTGATTGCTGATACCTGTTCCTGCTTTTACCCTACCTAATGACTGATGTCTCTTGCCATACAATAGTATTTACTCACCTCTATATAACCCTCTTACTGCCTCAACCTGTCCCGGCTCCCTTTGCCTGCCCATATACAATCTTGCACTGCAGGCATCTCCCTTACACTTACATATACTCATATAATCTAATTTCATGGCTTGTTCCCCTTCTCCTCTCTTACTGAACTTTTCCTTAATGATACCCCCTGCTCTCAATGGTTATTTCTTCCTGTTGTATTACCTGTTTTTGTGTACCTTGTTCTGTTTATATGATATGTCACCTGATAATTTATTGTCCAAGGTCCTCTCTATTCATTGCATAGGTAGGCACCTATGAACTTATGAATGGTCTATTCTGTATGTCTCTGATATATTGTATCCACTTTAACTCATTGTATGTAAAGCGCTTTACTTTGTATGTTCTGATATATTGTATCCTCTTTAAGTCATTGTATGTAAATCACTTATAAATTGTTATCCTGTTAAGTTTCTGCATGTCTGTACTCTCATGGGTCGTGCCTAAAAATAGTCATTTTATGGCTAGTGCACTTACCCGGTTAACAAAAGCTAAATAAATAAATAAAATAAAAATAAAAAAAATTTTAATATTCACTCTTAACTTTGCTAATTTTCCATATGCTGACTCCAAACTTTCAGCATACCCATTTTTCTACACCACCTCGTGAATGTAACAGGTGTCATTTTTTAAATTCAGGATGAGACATCTTTTTGCTTTTGTGGTGCAAAATGACATTTCAGCCAGTATAATATAAATACTACATATCATGTTTACAAGAGCAGTCATAAAATGACTATCTTGAAAATCTGGGGTCAAAATAAATAAAAAAAATAATGTGTGAAACATGCATGTGTAAAAAGTGAATGTATGAAGACTAAATGTGTGAAGAATGAATCAGTGTGTACTGAATGTGTGAAGAGTGAATATGTGACAAGTGAATGTGTACTGCATTTCTGAAGCGTGACTGTGTAAAGAGTGAATGTGCCAGGCCCTGCACATTGGGTCTCAAACAGCCGCTCACTTTTTACAACTGCATCAATACCATCACTTTGCAGCCATACTGGCTCTGATCAAAATTGGTTTTCTGCCATGCTGTTGCTAGTATTCTGTCCTGCATTTTATAACTAGAAAATACATGATTATGGAAACTGGTCTCTCAGATGGGACTGGTATAAGGCCAAATGCTTTGTGCAAATGTTCTGTAAGGAGTTCTTAGTCAGGGATTTCCAGTTGTTCATGGAGGAGATTATATATAAACTGTGGAGTTTGAGTTCCCTCAGCCCTCCCAGGAGGACCATGACATCGCAAATACTTTCTTCTGATTCTGCCCTCCAGGTCTGTGCACTTCTGTTTGAGCTGAACCTGCTGTGGTGTTTGAGCAGGATCAGCTCAGCCACATTATCTGACTACTTCATGAGTTGAGTCATGGCCCCCTGGAGCTTTGTTCTTTTGATTTTAAGATTAGCCACATCAGTTGTTATTGTTTTTAGAGCCATGGAGATATTGCTGTGAAATGCTTTTAACTCTGCAAGTACTTGAGCATTGGGAACTTCCAGGGCTGAGAGCAAGTCACAGTCAACAGTGACTACACCAAGATGGAATATGGAAAGGACAGGCCTGTGTCTGTCCCTTTTGTTTTGGCCACTGAGGGTTTTGTCTGTTCAGCCATTTCAGCTTTTTTTCTTCTTGGAATCCTCCACAACCATGAGCCATCTCTGAATCCCACTGGTATGTTTTTGTGTCCAAATGAAATTTAGTACCTTTAGAGGTCGATTTTCACTCACGGTTGCTGGGAGCTTATTCAGGTCACTCCGTTTACTCTGGTTGATGTCACCAGAAGTCCATGGTTCCCTCAGAGATTCTCACCTGCTTCAAGGCCCATTATGGCATATCTCAGCTACACTGCAAATCATAGGCGGGTGAAGGCCACCAACTCTCCTCATGGGTGACTCCTCCCAAATGTGTCTGTAGCTGATTTAGGATTCACTCCCCAAAGGGTCTTCCCTTTCTCTTTTTCTGCCTACAGAACTCAGAGCCCTTAGCCCTTAAATACTCTTGGGTCCCTCCTCCACCTGCTGTGCTAGGAGTCATCATCATCTGTTTCTTATCTTAAAGTGGGTAACAGTTATCTTTAGAAAAGGTTTACAATGAAACTGTTAGCTGTTAGGGTGAACAACTTATTTTTGCTTTAAATGAATGGTTAGAGTGGTGTCAATGTTACTGCTAAGATTTTGACTTGTTTTACATCCAGTGTTGTTGCTGCTAAAATGTAAACACCTTCTGTATGTTCTCTGCTGAAGTGCTTTAAACATATTAATGTATTTTTAAGACTGAAATTTAGAAAATAATTGTTTTTAACATTTTCTTAGTTTTGGTATATGTATAGGGAAATAACTATAATTGGGGTAATTTCTTTAAAACGTAAAATTTCACAAGTAGTACAATCATATCACAAAGCATGGACAAGTTTTCATTTATCCTTAGTAAACCCAAAGCATCAGAAGATAACAAAATTAAATTCAGCAAAGTTAGCCTGCCATGCAAATAAAGTGCATGACTAGCATGTTTGTACTCAAAAAAGCTTAACATTTAAATATCTGGCCCTCAAGATTTATCTCTTATCTTTGTCATATTATATTACTACATACAAAAGATTAAGTTTTAAAATGTTTTAAGGTAATTACATACCACATTGGAGACTGTCATCTCTCCATTCCTGCCATACATCATCAGAATTGTGTGGTTGATAGTATCTTGCACTCTGTCGTGCTGCTTCCGACAAGATGAAGCATATGCATTTGTCATCTTTGCAATTACAGTATTCTTTAGCTGTTTCATTCTCAAAATCTTGGTTTCTTGAGCAATATGACCAAAAATATTTTGATATTGTATACAGAATTGTCTGAAAAAGATAAATATATAAACACCTAATAAGAAAAGCAAGAAATTACAGTTACTATTGATTACTGTAACAGTAACTTCACATGTGGAAATAACTGGGTGAAGGGTTCAAGAAGGAGGTATGGAAGTTTTACAGAAAGGGTTGTAGATGAGAGGAATAGATTGCCCAGTGAAGTGGTCCATGCAAAGTCCATGACTGAGTTTAAACATGGTAGGACAAACAAAGGGAATACTACAAACTATTATAAAAGGGGATGGGGTATTCTTGGGAAGTGGGCATCAAAAATCATCTATGGGTGTCAGGTAATAACATTGGCCTACAGTAGGCCAGGCTTTGCCTTAGGTAGGAATACGGGCAGAATAGATAGGCCATTAGGTCTTTGCTTGCCATCATATGGTATGTATCTGTAACCCCCTTACAAATATGGGGCATACCTTGTGGTCCTGGGCAGATGCCACATTAATACTGCTCCCTCCAGCCCCTAGAACTGGAACTTTGTTATGGGGGACTGGCAGGAGAGCTGATGGACATTATTTTTTTCACCTCCTGGGTCACTGTAAAGTGCAGCTCTGGTTGCACACAAAGTGCTGCTAGCTGCCACTGAGGGAGCCCGACCCCAACCCACCCAACTCCACACCTGGACACTTCAGTGCAACTGGGCAACTTGAAATGAGGATCATATGTAATATTTTAAGCACAGGAGCTCAGTCTAAAATGAAGCTGGGGTACACAGCCCCACTAAAGCATAGCCACCATCATGAAGCACCTTGACCCTTTAATTCAGTCATTCTGGCTGGACTGGAAAACAAAGACTTTTATTTATTTAGTTGTTTAACCAGGAGTAGCACACTAAGCTGAAAGCTTTTGTACAGGTGTGACCTGGGAGCACAGGGAAGTTAAGTGACTTGCTCAGGGTCACACAGTATGCAAGTGGAAGCTGTGGGATTCAAACCCAGGTCTAGTCTGCTGGATGTCACCAGATTTGCAGCTCAGAGCCTTAAACCACTGCACTATACTGCCTCTTCTGAGTGAAGAAGAACTAAATAATGTTAGGTGCCCTGTTGCTGGTCAGTGGATTATCATGAGCCAAACCTATTGGACTGTGTGGACCTTAATGACAGTCCTAAGAGCCAATGGGTGCTAGACATTTTCATGAAGAAGTACAGGGGCTGTAGTGACTGTTGAACAGACCTGGTAAAGAGTTCCAGGAGAGTCTGAACAGAGCTCCAATGGGCTGCAAGTGTGAGATGAACTGTGAGTAAGCCTTCTACCCAAAATTCACATCAAAGGCTGATGCTTCCAAATCAATGCTCTGTCTGAACTGCTGGCTGAGGACTGCACCACACCACATCTTTTTACATGTGTAACACCTGTCCCACATTAAAACATGCACAGTGCTGCAGTCTTGCTCTGGTAAGACTGTCATCTGCCACTAAATGATATGCTGGCATGCTTACAAAATCTGCCCTCCCTCATACTAACTGCATATAAAACGGAAACATTACCAACATAATTACAAGATAAGGGTAACACAACTGACTCCATACAGAGTTTTAACATTTGTATACAATATATTGTCTTTCAAAGTGTGTGCAGGTAAGCCTGCAAGAGTAAACTTCAGGCGTTGTTTGGGAGAAGAGATGACAGGTTCATAACTCTATCACAGATAGGAGGAATGTGTATATAAGTGACATGTTACATTTTGACTGCTTTAGCATGTCTGAAATAAAAATAAAATCAAAAAAATTAGAAACAGAAAATTATTTTGAATCTATTTCGAAAATATATGTGTTCTTCAATAGAAAGTGCCTATCTGTCTAGGCATTTTAAAAAATTGCATTGCAACACCTGTGCATGCCCATTTCAGCATTTAACACACAGTATTATTATATGTTTGAATCCATACCATTTTGAAACTATTTTGAAAATATATGTATTCTTCAATAGAAAGTGCCTATCTGTCTAAGCATTTTATAAATTGCATTGCAACACCTGTGTGTGCCCATTTCAGCTTTCAGCACACAGTATTATTATATGTTTGAATCCATACCATTTTGATCACTAGTAGCTGTACTTATTTTGGTGGGTACATGATAGTGACATGAAAATTACAGAGTGAATGAGGACAAGTTTAAGAAATCCAGTTTGGAACACCTGGCCCCTAGGTGCTTTCTTCATTAGTCAAAGTGACTTCCATTGGACATGGCCCTAGTTGATTGCTTTTCAGGAATGTATCACATTTTGGGGTTGGATTTGTTGGACCTGTATCTTGTCGCCACTGATTACCACGTCCCACAGTTTCTATTCTGGGGCCTTCCTAACCCCTTTTGGGAACCCTTATCTCTCAAGCCCTAACAGTTGGATCCATTATTGTTTTAAAAGCTGTTTTCTCCTTTCTAACTCTGTAAAACCTTTGGATAAAATCCATTTTTGGTGAATAAGAAGGGTATCGGAAATCATGGCAGTGAACTGTAACATTTTTCAGAATGTTTTTGTATTTATATTTGGGCCCATCCCCAGTTGATTCAAAGTATAGTCATTCTATGCTCAAAATGACTTACATCGAAAGTAGGTCTATCAAATAGCTTTTCAGTCATAAACTGCATTGGTGGATGAGACCTGGTGTTCAGCTCCTTTAATGCCCCATATCACTTTACTGCATCATGGTATTTCCATTCTGGGTCCTATCAGTAGGGATGTCACTAAAGTGCAGCCAAGATGCATGGAGCCAGCAGGGAACAACGATCAATGAAGGGACCAGAGCAACAGAATCAACACAGTGGAACAGCACTAAGGGAGGGCCCATTGATGCCATGGACAGTATTTGGGATGGTGTTTGGAATAGGGTCCCTAAACCATTGAGAGAATCAGGAGGCATCCAAAATGTATATGGAACATAGGTCCCAAAAGTGGGCCCAAAGGCACAGGTTGGGTGGTTTGAGGGTCAACTATGTCAGTAGCACATATGACCACAGCATCTGCCCAAGGCATAGTCCCATGAAACTGGTGTGTGAAACTAGTGATGTGCTAAGCATAAAAATCCATGGGTGACACATTTCAGCTGTTCAAATGAGCAAACCCTGTTTGCACACACTAACATCTGAAAACCTGCATTTGCATTCTGTCTGAGTCAATGGGGGAACTCCTTCCACCAGCAACTAAGAGAGACTTCTGAAAGTAACTTCAAAGAGCCAGCCCAGTGACACTGAGGGCTGAGGCAATGGACACCACACCTTGTGCCATGTTGGCGGCCCATGTTTGGGAATGTTTCAGGTCACTGGGGAGCTGACTGGGGGTGAGGGCTGGAGCAGGATTTTCCCACCGCGGTGGACACCTGCTCCTTTGTAGTCCTGCATCGATCAGGTGGAGGCCTGATGGGTGCACAGGGGGTAGGAGGGGCTATGCAAGTTTGAGGTGGGGTGGAAGGGGTCACCAGATCCTGGCATGCATGCATACCTACACATGTGTACAGCATGACCCTGGGAAGGGGAAGAATACAGTACAAAGAAAAAATTGCATATAGAAAAAAAAAAGAAAATAACTTCAAAGGTTGTGGTGCATTGGGGAAACCATTTGCCCCCAATTTTAAACTTCCACTCCTTAACTCTGTGATTCATTCCCACTATATTTATTGATGTAAACTCTTTTTGTTTTATTAGTGTACTTGTTCCCTTTCTTTGCACTGACCAGCACCCATCTGCCCAGATTCGCACCCAGCCCCATCAACCACCTTCTCCGGGACATACCTCTCCCATGTTCCTCTATGGCTTGCTCCCCCTCATGGTATGGCCATTGGGAGGCCCAACCCCCAGCAGAGTCAGTGTGTTGTGTCAGGAGAGTGCCATTGTTGACAGTGCGGGGCTTGCAATGCAAGGTGGGCATCATCCTATGTGGGTCAAGGGTGTTTTCCCTGTTCTTCACCAGATCCCATGATATCAGAAGTTCATGTGATTTGTGCAATCATACACACACACAGAATAATGTCCATGTCCCTGAGCTTGGGCTCCAGCTGCACTGTCATCTAATAATACTGTAGAGCAGGGTACTAAAGGTAGGCCCTAGCAAGCAAGAGAAGTCCCAGCAGTGTAGGGATAAAAGGTAGTGGAATAAGGGGGAGGCTAAAGCTTAGACTAACAGAACAGAAAGGGAAGAAAAGCAGCAGTTGGAGAGGGGGAAATTAGTGGTGGGTAAACAGGTAGGAAAAAAAAAAGAAGGATGGGGAAGGGGGGGAGGAGAAGGTTAGCAGCAGGAACAAGTATTGTTGGAGAAGTCTTGAAGAAGTACTTTGATTGACATAGGGGATGGGGAGGTACAAAGACCAAGAGAAGGTTATTCCAGAAAAAGCGGAGATGTGGTTAGAGAAGACAGATTGCTAAGATGATGATTTTGAGTGGGAATGATAAAGGAACATGTTATCATGTAGATAGAAGGTTTATTGCCCCTTTGTGTAAAGCACAACATGGTACAAATTAGAACAGTGGTGCAGCGTGCTGATCATTAAACTGCAACTGTGTGTGGGCCACAAATGCCTTTCCTTTTTCCTCATACTGTATTTATTCCTAGTGCAGCAGAAGGTCATTTGATTTCAAGAAATAACGTTAATGGATTATGATGTACTGGGGTATCCAAACTTTGTCCTTACCTCATTAAATTCACAAGATGGTTTGGACTGTGATGGGTTAGTACATGATTTTCCGCCTTTATTCAGTGTGCTCCTGGCAAGCAGTTCATTGATCTCTACATCTGAAAAATGTGAATTAATTAATTAACTGTTAAAGAGATCAAGATGTAATACAAGACTGGTTCAGAAATTGAAGTTCTCTCTCCTGAGGATTCTTTATTGAATTTGTTTTGCAATGAATATGATATTTTTGAAGAAAGTAACTATCATTCTCTCTGAAACTGGACTGGCATGAAGGAATATGAAGATGCCTGCCCTCACATATCCTCATCATGTAAGTAATGAACCATGAGAGGGTGTGCATTATAAAATTTTAATGCACTCCCCGGCTGTGTAGTAAGGCATGAGGCTAAAGACTGAGTGTCTATGTGCCCCTGGGAAGTGGATTAAAATCCTATGATGCACACCGTGGAGGGGCTTATTTCACTTAAAAAATGGCTTTGTGTAGGTTTTTTGGAGAGGAAAATGAGACTGAGCACCTGACCATGCATTTGTGGAGATTTAATGCACAGTCAGGTGATGTCTCTCAGTCAATTAAATTTGTAGATTTTTTCTTGCCATTTCATAATCTAATTTTATCAGCAGTGTCAAGTGCTTAGAACAGCCTAGCAACACATCCCTGTAATATTTACTGGTCAAATAACTAAATAATCAGTATAACCTGAAAGTACATAAGTAGTCTACAGTACTTGGATAATTTAATAGGCTGTCAAAATATCACCCAGTAGTAAACAATGTGACATGCTTAGTTTATTATTCACAACAGGACCTACAGTATGCATCAGTGGGTGGGATGTACATTCCGGAGGCATTTATTCCACCTGCGGAGGTCTGCACCTGTGGACAGATGCGCAACAGTGGAATTCAGCACTGGCTGCCACCTGTCTGTGGCCCCACCCCTTGGCATGCAGAACTCTGCAGGGTGGCTGGGGCAGACTCACAGACCTGGCCAGGCCTCCAATCGGATGTCCAGACTGGGTCCCTCAGTGGATCCCCTACATGGTGGGTGTGCATTGGCAGCATGCACTGCAGATGACCAACAGCCAGTGGCTGTGGCAGTGAGAGGAAGGCAATGCTGCCAGCCTTCCCACAATGCAGCACTAGTACAGTGTGCAGGGATCGGGGGTCTGATGACAATGTGGGGAGGGACTGTAACCCACCATATGCCTTGGGGGACTGGTGGTGGGAGTAGGCCAACAGTGGCATTTGGGGAGGGCAGCATCCTTGGGCCAGTGCCATCTCATATTAATATAAATGCATTTATCCATGTTATAGGGTACTGTCAGAGTTCAATGTCCAGATTCAAGGTGAAGGGGCAGCTTCAGGCTGCTACTGTGGCTGAAGTTCTAAGGAGTGTGATTCAAAAGGTGGCATTTCAGAAAAATAGGGTCCAGAATCACCACACCAGTGGTAATAACATCCATTGGGACCTGCTGCCATTCCTGGCCATGGCACCACCAGAAAGGTATGGGATCGGGGGGTTGTCAGTGACGTGGTGGCTAGGAGGGCCACTGACCTTTATAGGTGATTATGGGGGGGCCAGAACAGGATCTCTGGTGTGGACAGACAGTGGTGTGACTGTATGCCGCATGGCACAGCAATTGATTGGGGGGGCAGTCAGGATGCCCCATTGCTGCGGGGGGGTGGCTGGTGCATCCGGGGTCTCTGCAGCCTTTTTGGGGTATGGTAATGGTCTGTATAGGGAGGGCCATTAGGGGTCAGGCAGGCATATGTGGGGTGGGAGCTGTACCTTGCTGGCAGGGGCTTTGACGCACACTCCAGGGCACCAGCACATGCGGGCACTATGTTGCACGGCTGGCCCCACCCTCACTGTCCACATAGTGGGCTGGGCTGGCATGGCCATACAGTCCCCAGTGCCATGATGACTGGCATGTTGTGGTCCACTGGGGCATGCAGCAGGTTATGACTGGATCACCTCTGGTGTAACCTGTGTTCTCCTCCGCGCTCCTGCAGGCAGCATCACACACCATAGTGCATGGCATATAGTGCTGGCATGTCCCAGCGTGTTGTGGATTGTGGGACCAGAGGATTGGGTGTGGTGGGGCTGCATCTCCCCCCTTGGTGCATCCCACACTGGGGCACACCTGGTGTGGAGTGGCTATGTGCCACAGATACTCAGAGCGTAGCCGCTCCTCACCATTGTGCATAAAGCCCAAAGTGAATTCACTGAGCACAACTCACCCCATCCAAATGAAAGTCCCAAACCCACCTTCTATTTCAGTGATGGAAACCAGTTTCAAATTATATTTCTGAGACATCTTTCACCTCTAAAAGTGCAGGTTCTGATGGGATTAAGCCTCAAGTGCTGAAAGCTGCTGCTGAACAGTTAAACATACTGTACATATACACAAAGTTGCTTGCAGATTTGGCCTAATGGTCTATCTCATCTGCCTGAGATGCAGCTCACAATTACTTCTCTCCTGTGGCCCCCCACCCACCATTTTTGAATCCCCTGCCTCCAAGAACACCCCTGCAAACCCATTGATATCCCAACCTGCACCTTACCCATATACATATCCCATCCCTTCTTGAATCTTCCAACTGATTACACTGTCATTAGCTCTTCTGGTAGTGCAATCCAAGGTGCTACCAACCGCTCTAGAAATAGTGTCTCCTCACTTCCCCCCTTACCTTCCCCCTACCCAGATGTAACTAGCCTATCTGTGCCCCCAGGTAATGCTCAGGGTCACCTCCTACTCTTCTATTTCTCCCTGTTGTTTGCTACTCCCCACCTGCCCTGCTTACCTACCTTGTACCCCACTACTCCCAAAAACTCCTCCTGATTTGCCCTCACTTGCCTTCCTTATATCCCCTCCCAGTCTCAGCCCCCTAACTGCACCCCATCTACCTATCCCTCTTGCCTCTAGCTCTGTCACCTATTCTGATTCTTCTCCTCTTCCTCTAGTCTGTACCCCTTCCCCCATCAGCTGTACCGACTCTGCTAGATGATTCTACATTTTGCACCTGTTAGGATATTGGTAAGGTTGTGTAGCTACCACTCTGATCATCCTTGATTGTACTTTCTTGAACTGGTGTACTTTTGTATTTATGCTGCTGAGGGAACACTATCCCCATGTATTCTGTACTCATGTCATATTTTATGTTTATGCTCTGCCTATGTTATTCCTTTACTGACTACTGTGTGTTCTTAATTGATGAATTTTGATGATGCCTATTGACTGCTACAGTCTTCGATACTCATTTATGGGTTTCCTCTCCCTTGTCTGATGAGGATCCTTTGTAAAAGTGCTTTTAGCTCAAAGGTTGTAATTCCAATTTTTCAATTCAGTATTCAATAAATAAAATAAACTTCAGGCAATGGCCTGTTTTGTGCACCAATAAATATGTTCATTAATGACTTCCTTCATACTGGGAAAATACTTAAAATCTGCAGAGAAGTGATAGTTATCTGCTCTGCTGATCAGTACTTCCACCTCTCACCCAAGTGCCCCATGGTTTGATTGGACACTTAAGGAATTGAAGAGAAAGGGACAAAGGTTGGAGAGACATGGCAGAGAACATGCCTGGAGGAGGACAGGCTTAGATTGTTTGACCATTATAAGGTCTACCAATCAGCGGTTTCCCATTAGAAGGCAGAATTTATGTCTAGGGAAATTGCTGCAGTGAGGAACAGACCAACTCAGCTCTTCCGGACCATGGACAGACTGTACAGTCCAGCCTGCCTGCAAGTTGGTGGAGCATTGTCACAAGGAAAATGTGAGGAGTTTGCTCAGTTCTTCACTGATAAGGTGTCCACCATTAGGATAAAGATCAGCCAATGCCTCCATATTGGGCCTTGCAGTGGTCAACTGAGTGGTACTAATGCCCAGATGACCTGGTCTACCTTCACCCAGCTGTTAGTCATGGATATAGTGAGGATTTTCCAGACTTTGTGGCCAACTTGCTGTAGTCTGGATCCAAGCCCAATGCACCTCCTTGTAGGGTGCAGTGAGGTTACTGGCCCGGTCCTAGCTTGGATAGTCCAGGCTTCATTGGAGAGAGAGGGATCTTTCTGGATCCCTTAAAAGAGGTGGTAGTTAGGCCTCTGTTGCTGAAGCATTCCCTTGACCCAGACTGCCCTGCTAACTACAGACCAGTCTCTAACCCACCTTTTACAGGGAAGGTTACTGAGAAAGTGGTGTCTCTGCAGCTGTCCCACCGGGAGGATCATTTATCCATCCACAATGTCTATGACTCTTTCCAGTCTGGCTTCAGGAAAAGACATAGCACTGAGACTGCCCTGGTGCGAGTACTTAATGTCCTCTTGGGGGCGAGAGATTGGAGATCCTGTTCCATCTGTGGTACTCCTAGATCTCTCAGCAGCATTCAACACTGTGGACCATGGGGTGTTGCTCAAATGCCTGTGGTTCTTTTGTGGAATATAGGGATGGTCCTAAATTGGTTTCAATAATTTCTTGAAGGCAGGTCACAGAGTATTGTGTCAGAAATTTATTCCTCATCCCCTCAGGGCCTCCCCTGTGGGGTACCTCAGGGTTCGGTGCTTCCCCCATGTTGTTTACAATGTATATGCTGCCACTAGGGGACATTATGATGTGGTACAGGTTGATGTTTCACTGCTATGCAGATGATTCTCAATTGTACATGTCCTTTGTGCCCAGACTGGAGTTTGATATAGGCGCAATAATTAACAACTGACTACTGAAGTTACAGAACTGGATGAGTGCCAGCTGGCTGAGGTTAAACCCAGAAAAAATGGAGGTATTGGCTGTGGATCCTCATCTGAGATTGGTCAGATCATGGGCAGGAAAACCCTCTGGTTTACAACTTGGAGGGAACATGCTCAATGCTTCAGGGCAGGTGCAGAACCTTGGAGTGGTGTTTGATGAAGGCCTGACCTTGAAGGCTCATGTGATGGCCATGGTCAAATCGGCCTTTTATCATCTGAGAAACATCACAAGGGTGAAGCACTTGGTTCCATATGAGGATCTTTCGACACTGGTCCACGCCTTTGTCACTATCAGTTTAGTGTACTGCAATGTCCTCTACCTAGGGATTCCAGGAGTCGATATTCGCTGATTGCAGCTGGTGCAAAATGGAACAGCTAGGTTGTTAACTGGAATCCCTAGATCCAGTCACATAACACCTGCGCTGGGTGAACTGCACTGGCTGTCTGTACAGTGGTGAATCACTATCAAGGTCACATTGCTGACCTAAGGAGCCCTACAAGATCAGGGACCCCGATACCTGCAAGACCTCTTATCTCCCTACCGTTCCTCCCATTCATGCCAATCCTCTGATGATGGATTGCTAGAGGTTCCCAGGGTATATTTGAAAATGTTTGGAGGAAGATCTTTTGCCTTTATGGCCCCTACCCTGTGGAATTCTCTACCTCATCAGATACAAGAGAGTCTGACGATAGAAGGGTTTAAAAACTCCCTTAAGAAGTACCTTTTTAGAAATGCCTTTGAAAGAACTTAAGATTTTAAGATTTTATGTGTTGAATTTAGTTGTATTATTTTAATGTATTTTATAATTTATGTGAGTATGGGTAAGGGCCCCCTGACCTATGGAAGGGCGCCTTGTAAAAATTAAAATTTACTTACTTACTTACTCTGATCTTAGCAATTATGACCCACACTTAGTGTTATCCATACTCAGTAAGATTCTCAACTATTTGCACATTTGCAACTGACAGCATTCATTCTAAATCTTGGCCTCCTCACAGAAGCACAATACAGTTTTTGTTGCAACCACTCAACTGGTAAAGCCCTGCTTAAAGTGATGAATTACATAGCAACTGCCCTGAATGAAGAATATCTTGTCAGAGCTATTTTCATTGATTTCACCAAGACCTTATAGACAGTATGGTAAATTATGACTTTCTTCTCTCTTCAATGCATGTCTGGGATTTAACACACATGTTTCTGTACTGGGTCAAGAATTAGTGCAGTAACTTCCACTCCAAATGTGCTCAAACTTGACATTCCATAGGGGTCTGTCCTTAGCCAATGTCTCTTCATTCATGTGATTTATAGAGATGTGGAGCTCACCCTGTTTTTGTCAGAAGAAAAATGTAATAGTCTTCTGAGTGGGGTGTATAGTCCATAATTTACTGAACCCCACCTCAGTGTTTTGCCCTTACAATATGCTTCCTCAAGGGACTTAGTTTCTAAAATAAATAAAAAATAAAAAGATGTCTCCATTTATTAATTGTACTGCACCTTGGGTCTCAGTGGATGGGTGCTGTGAACGATGCTGCCACTTATCAAGTACATAATGAGATTAAGCATGTAAGATAACCATTAGCTAAGAGAAATAATGTAGTTACAAGAATGCTTTTTGTTTATGAATTACACATTACATAAATACAGCTGGCAAGCTGAACACCAATTGTTTATAAAGACTGAGTGATTATAGAGCAAAGGTATGAAGATCAAACATTTCAGAACAGAGGAGTTTTCTAATTTTTATAGAGGAATTATACACAGACTTCGAATATTAGGAAAAAAAATTAGACATCTTTTTTTTTTAATTTATTTTTCAGAAAGAAAGTCCCCTGCAGAAGCTTAGTGTAAGGGTAAAACTTTGATGGTGGATTTAAAAAAAATGTGAACTATACACCCCATTCTGAGAACGCTGTTATTTTTCTTTGACAAGAAGAAGTTGAGCTTCCCGAACCCCATAATTCACACGACTGACTTAACCGAGAGGGGGTAGCCTACTAAATGAATTGGATTCCGGTGCAGTTTCCTATTGCACATTCAAACAATTAGTGGTCCACTTCTCTTTAGCCTTTCCATGAATGACTTGCCAATGATCTGTACAAACCCACACACCCACACACTGACATTTGTGCATATATATATATATATATATATTATATATATATATATTTATGCAGATAATACAGCAATATATATAAAAAAAAAACAAGTCAGCCTTTAAATTATATAAAACTCTGCAAAGTGCATGAAGTGAAACTTAGATCTGAATGAATACAAACTGCCTACTATTGAACCACTCAAAAACTAAATCCATGCTGTTCAGTAAAACATTGGTCCCTCCCAACTCACAAGAAATTGTATCCTCTGCAGGCCTACCACTGGAAAATGTTCAGTATTTAAAAATATCTGGGTTTCTGACTCAATATTAAACTTTCAGTACTTAGCAACAGTACAATACTGATGATAGTGCCAATACTAAACAAGCATTTGTCATTGCCGAATGTTGTCGCATTGGCATTGGCTTTGGTAGTCCAGTGCAGAAACACATTTTGGGCAGAATGTGAAAAATGACAGCTGTACTGTTCATAAGGAGGTGTCGAAAAATGGTAGTGTTGAAAATGTGGCATGTAAATATTGCAAATTTGTAAGTTACAAGGGTGCGTGGGAAATGCGCAACGCACGCTTGTAACACAGTCATTTCATGGACTTTTGGCACCAAATTTTCAACACAGGCATTTTAACACCTCTGCTCATGTACAGTGTCACTGTCATTTCCTCAAACTGTCCCAAAAAATGATTTTGCACAGCGACCGCGCTATTCTGCGCCGGACATGCGAAAACACATTTCGGGCAGAATATGTAAAATGACAGCTGTATTGCTCATCAAGAGGTGTGGAAAAATGCTAATGGTGAAAATCCAGAGTGAAAATATTACAAATGCATGGTACGAGCGTGCGTGCAAACTGAGCAATGCTCGCTCGTAGCGCAGTTATTTTATGGAGTATTGTCACCAAATTTTCAACATAGGCATTTTAGGACCTCTGATCATGAACAGTGTCTCTGTCATTTTCATAATCTGCCCTGGACACTGATTTCCCACAGCAACCATGCTATTGTGCGCCGGAAGTGCAGAAACACATTTCGGCCAGGATGTGAAAAATGACAGCTGTACTGTTCACAAGGAGGTGTAGACAAATGACAATGTTGAAAATCTGGCATGAAAATATTGCGAATTAGCAAAGTTACGAGTGTGCGTAGCAACTACACAATGCATGCTTGTAAAACAGCCATTTTTTGAATTTATTCCACCAGATTTGCAACATAGGCTTTTTGGGAGCCCACCTCATAAACACTGCCACTGTCCTTGTGTTAATCAGTCCTGAAAGGTGATTCCACAAAGTGACTGTGAAATCACCTTTTGGGACCTATTAATGTCATAACAGTGACAGAATTCATGAGGAGGAGTCCCAAAAACCCCATGTTGCAAATTTGGTGCAAAAATTCAAAATAATGCGCGAGATATGCATCAAAGTTGAAAAAACCCTATTTATTCCATTATACAGCTTACCGGCATTTTCTCAGTTCACAGTCGGCTTTGAAGAGTGCAGAAGTTTTCCTGGTCCACCGAAGATCGTTGCGCTGGACTCTGGAGGTAGGTATGGGGTGAGAGGTGTGCGTGGGGAGGCAGGGTGCACAGTAGGTGGGTCTGGGTGGTAGGGAGATTACGAGGGACCATTTTCTGTTTACAGGTGTTTAAAAAAAACATTGCGGATGGTTTTCTTTTTTTACAGGTGTTTTTTTTTGGGGGGGGTACAGTAGCCGATGGGGGATTGGGCACCTCTGTCAGCACATAGGGAGTGGGGGACAGATGCCAACAGGGATTGGGCACTCCTGTAGGCAAACAACGAAAGCAGGAGGGGTGCATGAGCTGAGGGGGATTGGGCACCCCCTCAGCAAACAAAAAAGGAGAAGGGAGGACACATTATGCCGACGGGGAGTGGGCTTCCCCATCGGTACATACAAGAGGGGCAGGGTAAGCCGACGGGGGGATTGGGCACTGTTTAGTGGCCACTGTGCTGCCATGTTTGATGCTGGGGAAGCACATAGGAAGGTCCGCTGCGTGTGATGAGCTTTGCTTGCATTGCAGAGGACCTTTCCTTAGATGTGCTCGCCTGGGTGGTGTGGCACCGGCATGCAGGCTGATTGGGGAATGAGGGATGCACCTACTGGTGCGTGCCCTGCATTTGCCCAACAGCGACCATGCCTCCAAATCTCCACTACCACAAGATGTTGGCTGCACAAGTGTGCCAACATAAAAATGGGACAAGGAGCCTTTTCTGACAGCAATTTCTCATTTTCTCTGTTTCTACTCTGTTTCCTATATGGAGGATATTAATGCATCAGTCAGAAATACATACAAAATGACAGAGTTCCTAAGGCACACCAAAAGCTGCAATTAAACTTACCACCAGAAACTGGCATCTGAAGCAATCGTTCTTACCAATGCTGGAATTTGACAGTGACATCTAGAGATCTGCTAATGCCATGGTTTTACACAAAATTCCCATTGTTTACAGTAGTATACAGCTATATATTAGGCTGTGACAAAATAACACACCACCTCCTCATGTACAATAGCTCAGAACTTCTTTTTCCTGAAAAAGAAGGGAGCTCAAATGGTTGACTATAGTGTTCAAGGCCAGGCATGTCCTTTCAGCTTATCAACACAGACTTCTAGTCAAGCCCCATCAGAAAGATCAGTTGTACCCCCTCAGAATGCAGAACTCTTGCACATATCAGGGATGTGCAAATCCTTTGGTGAAAAGGCCTTCTCTATAGCAGCTACAACAATCTGAAATTCAACACCTCATACAATTAAAGATGCCAGAAACTTAAAGGGGAACTGTAAGCACTAAGATCCTCACCCCAGAGTATGGGGCTGGTCCTGATTTGTACTCTGTGAGCAAAAACATTTTGTTTGCTTACTGTTTGCTGCAGTAGAGTAGATTGTATCACACTAATTCTGTTGACCAGCAAATTGACATTTTCTGTAACTACAAATGCCATAATCCCCTGCAGCTGATATCAGAGGGCTGCAGCAGTTAGTGATTCAATAGCCTGCAGTATATTTTAGAGCTTTTCTAAGCTCGGATCATATGTTTTCTGGTTCAGTTGTTCTCCCAGAAATAAGCACAGTCATCTGTGACTGTACATAGCCCAGGGAGGACAGCAGGAACAGCAAATAAAAGATCAGAGCTTATAAAACTCTAACATGTACTGCATGGTACTGAATCCCCCACTGCTGCAGACCCAGAGAATGAATGGAACTATTTGGGGGGCGAGGGACTAAACATGCTAACATACTAAGAACCCAGCAGAGTAGGTCCTATGGTCGTTTGAGTTTGCTCGGGGATCAGTGCCCATTCAGGTCACCATCATGTAGTGCTTATAATTATTAGAAGGGTCTGGAGAGCCACTGGACACCAGGCAGTTCTTAATGGCCAGAGCTGCTGATACTCTTTAGCACTGCAACATGTGCTTGGCACTCTGCAATGGAACACACTGTAGTATGCATTTGTGAGCAGGAGTTAACCCTGTTTAGTCGACCCTGTAGGTGCACTGCCCCTACGCCATTTGATGCACACCCTCCTTTTGGTGTTTGGTTATCTGTGTTAGTGCTGGCAAACATCTGGCTTGTCAAATTACACTGGACTTCACTAACAAATGCAACATTGTGCCCCCTTAAATGCAAAGGAAAACTATATAAACATATTAACTGTTTACTAGGAAACAAATATTTGTATTTATTTAATTCACCAGAAAAAAAGGCCAAGGTAATTGCTGCATGGCAGCACCCCACAGATGAGGAAGGCTGGAGGTGAGTTCTGCCACTTCAGCGATCCCTGCATTTGGGGGCCGGGAGCTTGCTCCTGCTGCAGGATTAGCTGTGACCATGAAAGGCCACTAGGAGCTATCCTCTCATCAGGGGAGGAGGGAGGGGGTTCTCAGAGGGATAAAATACCTACTGCCACCAGAATGATGGTCTGAGCCTAGGCAACTCCCTGGGTCCTAGTGCCTGCCATCACTAAATCGTGATCCACACATGTGTGTGTGTGGAATGCCTTAGGGGAATGAAGGTTCTCCCCGTATAGCACCTGCCAGAGGGCAAGTTGTGGGGGCTACTAGGGTCTGGAGGGGCTGAACCTGACAGGGTACATAACTGGGATCGGGGTAAAACCTTGGAAAATCTGCTCTGGAAAAAGAAGTGCTTGACCTGCTTGCTGTGCCTAACCTGTCTCCCCTGTGGATTGCCTCATACATGTGGCATCTAATGCTGTACCTTCAACTGATGGCATTTTAATCTCAACTGATGTAACTCTGTCCATTTTAGCTATAGTATCCCTTTATAAATTGTGTACTGCCTGCTCCTCCCTTTCAATTATCATTACAGTACCTTCGGTATAACTGTTGGATCTATATATTGTAAACATTGTATCTCTTTGTACCCTGTGATATGTATGCTCTTCCTTTGTTGCAATCTCCTGGGTCATGTCTGAAAACAGACCGTTTCTGTCTAGTGTACCTACCCAGTTAACAAAAGCTAAATAAATATACTGTTTGAACACCTAAAAGGCATGACGTGTGTCAATTCAGATACACTATAATGACACACATCAGTAAATAATATGTACATAATTATTTTGCTGTAAAACACTGACAAGTGCTGTAAATGCAGCAAAACATTTGATGATAGCATTCAACCATTTTGCTGAATTTCATATGCTGCAGGAACAGTCCAAACTTAGGAAATGCCCCAGCACCATTCTGTCTAAAAATCTTGCCTGTATTTTGCTGCTCAAAGGTAGGGAAAAGATAAATTCCTTAAAAAACGTCTCCCCAAGTCTCTAAATTAATAATCACCATACTAGATTTGTTCAAATTGGGCAGTAAAAATTGTCAGCTGTTATTCTCTGAAATAACATAAGTAACTGGAATAGCTCATGATTTTTGTGTAGTTCAACAATTGCAATGTGTTTTTTTTTTTTCCTTCAGAGTTGTTCTTCACCTTGTGCAGTAAGTAGGGCCATATCAATGTTTGGAAACTGTTTTATAACTTTTTTGTATATTTTTTTTGTGGCTTTTTTTTTAAATGTTGATTCTTTAACCACAAGCACAGCTTATCGACTATAACAAACATTCTACATAGCCTTCAAAATAATTTAGGTTTATTTCCATAATGGATGTCTTATCTTTTGTAAAGTAAACAAAGAAAGCATTCCGTTTCAAATGTAATTTACTGTAAAATCTGTATGGAAAAAGGTTAAAACTAAAATAGTGAAGGAAACAAATCCCATGCTACTGGGTGATGAAATATAGTATTCTTTATATACCTGAAGTGGAATTCTTGTTCCCACAAAGCCCACGTGTAGGATAATCTTTAAGAAGATTCAGCTTAAAAAGAAAAAAAAAGTGTTAGTTATGCTGAATGATTTAAATCAACATTTGTATTAGCTCTTCTGCCTTATGCTCTGTGTATGGAAAAATATTAGCTCTAAAAGATACAACACCTGAATTCACAGGTAGATATGCATAACTAGTTTGCAAAACTGGTGTGTATGTCAAGATACATTACAAAGCCTAATGAAGGGGCCTCCTTGAGATCAATTATGTAGCTTCTGACTTTTATGCTATCACTGTTAGTGCTTTGGCTTGCTACATTTAATTTAAATGTTTTTTGCTGGACATGTTTTCCTGCTCTGTCTAAGCTGACACCAAAAAAAGGGTTTAAACTGGCTTCAGGCTTACGTACTCCTGCTGCTAGCTGCTCAAACTTTTTGCCCACCTGCCCACCCATCCCCACCCCACACTCTATTAAATGGTCATGAGAGCTTTCTGGCACATCCACATAAATACTGCCATCTAATCATACACTGTTTGTACAAAGAAAACCCTGCTTAAAGTGATACACTCTGTTTCCTTAGTCCTGCAGGCAAACACAGAATCTTACTCTTAAAAACACAAGCAAATAAATGGAAGATTAACTGCTCAGTCGTAACTTTTTGTTAGGGATTAGAAACTGCTCTGTTTATTATTTGCCAAATCAACTTTTTAACTCCAAATCAGAACTATTAAATTATTTTATTATCTGTTCTTCTTCCAAAACCCAAGGCTGTTCAAATGGATCAACAAGGTCCTTTCCTACTCACCGCACACATGGTGCTTCTGATGCTGTCATGGCTATCTCTGTCCCCCTGCTTTCGCAGCGCTGTGCAGCAGCCACACAATACAGATGATTTCACCTTTTCAAACCAGCCAACCATAAAACTAGATATCCATGGACCCTGTCCACTGCTACTCCTTCAATTCACCATTTTTATTTCAGCTCATTTATCTATGGCAAAAATAAAATGTATACTAGCCAATTACTGACCCTTAGTGCTCTGAAAACATTGATACCTTCTGCTTCTTGCACTATTACTCTCAGGTGACGATGAAATAAAGCCTTGCCCCCTATCCCAGCAACCTCTGCTCAGTGCGGACTGGACTCATACTAAGAGACATAGATCATATGAACATTAGAATCCTTCAGCATAACCTTTCTGAGCTTGAGTCATGGGTATCGTGTTTCCAGATGGCTGTTCTCTCCATTTCAGAGACCTGGCTAAAACCTATTATACCTGACTCTGCCTCCACCCTAACTGGGTATAATTTGCTTAGGTGTGATAGACCCCCTTGTAAAAGAGCAGGTGGTGTAGCAATTTACTCGAAGGCACACCTGTATCTTTCTAGCATGCAGATCCCCACATGTCTTACCTGTGAACTTCTGCACACCTTTCTCCTCCTGGGCTCAAAGAAACTGCACATTCTATGTTCCTACAATCCCCCATGAGGAGGTGCTGACCGAGCTCCTTGACTACTCAATCAGTGCAGTAGGGCAAAATTAACTGCTTATCCCAGGAGATGTAAACCTGAATCAATTAGCCAAAAATCATACTGCTCTCTTATCCCTAGTGCAAAGCTATAACCTGCATCAAGTGATTGGTGACCCAACTAGGGTAACATCCTCTAGTATCCCTGGCACTCTAATCGATTGGATATTAACACATTGTATCAACAGACTAGAAGCTGCGGGCATTCTACCAGACATAATTAGTGATCACACTCCCATTTTCTGTTACTGGTGCCCCTCAGTTACGTAATCTCCACTGCCTCTCTGCATTACCTTCCTAAACTTTGCTAATCTAGACCAAGCCACTTTCCTACTTGAAGTCTCCTGGATTGATTGGTCCTACATATATTGGGCACAGGATACTCAGGATGCACTAGGCTTTTTCCTGAAAAAATTCTGGGCTTTTCAAGACAGGCATACTCCCTCTATCACACGTCGTGTTCAGGGAAGGAGTATCAAATAACTCAATAAAGACCTCCACACCTCTCTACATACCAGGGATAAAATCTAGAAATGTTTCAAAATGTTGGGCCTTGAATTGGATTTTAATTCCTACAAGGTACTAAGAAACTCCTGTAAGAGAAAAATCAGACTGGCCAAAAGCTTCTATTGCAAAGAACTCCTTCTGGATGCAGCGGGTGACTCCAGGAGGTACTGGAGTCATATAAAATCAATCCTTGGTTCCAAACAGGAATGTAACACAAATTATATAGTACTAAATGGTGCTCACTGCAATGATCCTCAAACCATTGCCAATACTTTCAATAAACTCTTCTCAAATCTTTCTACTTTCACTTCCTTATTCCCTTTCACATCTACTACTCAGTGCTTTCCCCCAGATGACCCTGAACTACTCTACCCACCTTTCCACTTTAGGACAAATACAAAATCTGAAGTCCTCAAACTCCTAAATAATATCTCTGATGCCACTTGTGTTGGCTCTGATACCCTGGAGCCCAAACTCCTGAAACTGGCTGCCCCTTTTATAGCTGGTCCCCTGTCCAAAATGTTCATGTTATCCCTCTGTCAAAATTATGTCCTGAATATCTGAAAAATTGCTAGAGTAACTCCAGTCTTTAAAAAAGAAGATAATCTTTCTATCTCAAATTACTGCCCAATTGTCATACTCTCAGTTTTGAGCAAACTATTGGAAAAACTAGTGGCAACCCAAATGCTGGATCATCTTACTAAACACAAACTCCTCACTGCCAAACAACATGGCTTTTGCAAGGGTCACAGCACCTCCACTGCCCTGCTCCAACTCACGTATGGCATTCAGACTGCTATGGGGTCAGGCTCCTTAACTGGTGCAATTTTCATTGACCTCACAAAAGCTATTGATCTTATAGACCACCCACTTCTTCTCTCCTTTCTTAGGTCCCTTGGTTTCTCAGACCCAACTGCTGACTGGTTCTGTAGTTACCTGACAAATAGGGGACAGGTTTTCAAGTTTAACTCAGCTGTGTCTGAGTATGCTACTATAAACATTGGCATTCCTCAGGGCTCCATCCTGGGTCCCCTACTCTTTTCTATCTTTATAAATCAGATTGCATTGGTCACACCCTCCTGCTCTTCAATTCTCTATGCTGATGATCTGATACTGTACTCCAGCTCCAGTTCCATATCTCTGATCAACCTCTCTCTCTCACCTCTGCTTTTCTCAACATCAATCAGTGGCTCTCTAAGCATAAGCTGCTACAAAATATGAGCAAAAACCAATCTATGCTCTTTGGATGTGGAATCAAACTAACAAAATGCCATAACCAATTTAGAATCCAGTACCCTGATGGCACTGTTAACGAGAAGGTAAACTCCATCAAATATCTTGCAGTTGTCCTTGACGAATCATTGAACTTTGACCTCCATATCCATCTCACAATGAAAGCTGTAAATGCTAAAATTGGCCTTGCCTACAGGATGTGTCATTCCCTCACTCTTTCAGCAGGACTGTCTATTGCCCGGAGCATCCTTCTTCCTGCACTCGCATATGGTGCAGTTACATATGTGAGAGCTACAAACACTGCCCTCAAGAAATGGGATACAATATACAATAATACTGTATGTGTCACTTTGCCTCTTCATCCCCATGCCTAAAGCATCACTGTCAGCTGTACCATGATCTCAACTGGCTCTCACTTTCAGCTCACCATCTCCTTGCACTAGGATCTTTGGTGGGCAGTATCATCAGATACACTATACAGGATGAGCTTGCCTCATGCTTCACCCTCTTATATCTTCCTATGAGCTATGGTCCACTGAAAAATCCCTACTACAAGTGTCTTGGACAAAAACAACTAAGGGTTCCTGTGCTTCATCTATTATAGCCCCAAGCTACTGGAACTTCTTACCCCTGGATGTCCGTAGTGCACCCAGTCACACACTCTTCAAAAAACAGCACTGATCTTTTCTTAGAAAATTTTCCCCCTCTACTTGATTCAGTGCTCCCTAAACCACTCACCTCTGCCACCTCATCCCCTTGTCCCTAAGCCTATCCCATATATGCCCACTCTGACTCAAGTCTCTTATACTCCTCCTATCACACAAATCATCCCCTTCCTTCTCTTCCTGCTTACCTACCCCTCCCATGCTAACTCCTTAAATTGGTTTGATCCTATCTTCTCCTGGAATTAGGATTCCCATGTCAGGCGCTGCACATAAACTTGAATGATCTTGTATTTTGTCCTTTGTTTTAGCATACCTGGGTTCAGCACTTATATCCTCTGTGCATATGTTACCCTCTGAAATTGCTGTAACCTTATATTTTGTATTGTAACAAATGCTGTAGCCTTGTATTTCTGTATTGTACCAAATCTGTTATTCATTGTTATGTGTCTCCAAATTGCCTGCCTGTACCTTGTAGCCTCCCAGGTCAGGCCTGAAAGAAGTCACTCTGTGCCCAGAGTCCTTAACCGGTTAACAAAAACTAAATAAAATAAAAATAAAAAATGTCTTCAATCATTGGGTTGAAGGCATACTTACTGACATTCCTAGTACCCAAACATCAACCTGCATGTGAAAATAATATAACAACAACTGTTTCCAACATGCACCATTATTTTGAGTGTTACTGTGGCTTGTCTCTTTCCTCTAGATTTCTGCGTTCAGTAGAGGTGCCAGGAGAAGTTTATTGAGGTTAAAGGAAATTGGTGGATAAAAGAGCCATACCAGATGCAAAGCACCAGAGAAGTAGGAGAGGTAGGAGGTGACATCGGTGCTGGGTTATATGAGCCTGTACAGCATGGGCTCCAGCAAAATTTTGTTTAAACAGGCCCAGCCCCACCAATAATTTTAACATAATGTTTGGTTTTTAGCACTTTTTTTCCCCTGTGAACTGGACACACATGCACCCTCCATGACCTCACCTGTTGTGGCACCCCACCCACTGGGAATGGAACAATCCCCCCACATCTATCGGTGGCATTTTTTTTTAATTGGTGCCTTTTGTACAAAGTTAAATGAACATGCATGCAATGAAAGTGGCTAATGTCATTGGACAACAACAAGAACTTGAGGTTGGCGATGAGGTGACTAAGCAACAGAGTGAGCGATCAGGACTCTGGACAGTCAGAGAGAGCAGAGTGAGCTGTGAGATGCAAAGTGTGAGGCAGCAGAAGAGTCAATAGCCAAACTGTTGGTGTTGTTGCACCCACATCACACAGCATAGCAGTCTGCATCAATACTCACTGCTCAGATGGTTGAGGCAGAAACAACAATCCTCCAGAATAAAGACTTGCAGCAATCTATTAACAGGGGTCAGTGGTGGCAGGCAGGATGGTGACGGTTTTCTTATTTTTGGTAGTCACTGCTCTTGAATGGCCTTTTGCATCCAGGGGTATGGTAGGGCTACCTCTCTTTCTTTTGTTTTTATGAACCAACTATAGTTATAGTAACTTTGAGGGGGATCACTACTGGAACTGGAAGATTGTGGAGCAGGGAGACAAGGATTCAAGTATTTGCACCTGGAGAGTGGCTATAAAATATTTCTGCTTCAGCAACGATCACCATAGGCTTCAACTAACCAACTGTACCTGGTTATGGATTAATCAATCAAAAGATGAGTGAGATTATATTTCTGATCACTAAAAAAACTGGATTTTTAGTAACCATTAGGGAGTGGCTGGTGTTTACACAGACCCTGGTTAATGACCAGCTGTAATCTCTGTAGAGCTACATTTTTTACAATTACAAAAATGTGTGAACATGTTTTAACATGCATACTATGGCTGATATGTTTGTTACAGTTTACATACACAAGTTGCATCAGTTTGTTTTTAGTGTGTGCGGGTGGGTGACATGAAACCAGTTTATACAACTGTGATGGTCTTTTAGTACTGAATATTAAATTAGGCCCTGTACACATTAGGAAGAAAGATTTGCACCATTTTTAAAAACGTTTTGGAAATGTTTTAAAACTCACCATAGCAGCTCGTCCAGATTAGTTTTCAACCAAGTTTTCACTCAGTTATAACACGGTCACTCCTGTCCGCATCTGCATTTAGTAATGTGTTATAATCCGATTACCCAGAATGGAGAAAACTGAGGACCAGAGGCAGCAACATAGCACTGACATGGATCAAGAAACAGATGTCCATCCGCACTATAAGGTAACATGCTTTCATGCCTCAAACCATCTTTTAAATAGATTTAAGACTAGCTTCCAGCAGGGTTTAAGCATGGTTTGCTAACACACTTTCAAACGGTGCCTTAATGTGGACAGGCACCATGTTTGTGCTAGTTAAAATGTTTTAAGCACCTTAAAATGTTTTAACTACCCTGATGTGTACAGGGCCTTACTTGCTCAAGGTCAGCGAGTGACAGAAGTGCTCTTTGGTGAGATTAGAACCTGATATTCTGATTCCCAGTTCTGCTTAAACCACTGGACTAATATTGTCCCTCAATTTATAGGCTCAGGTGTGGGCTTGGCTATGAAATGTCCTTGTATACACAGCTGAGTAACAGTAATGCTCAACAGTGCAAGTTATATAGATGCCACAGATGCATTTTGAGGCATAAGGCAATGCCAAGTGCCGTTAAGAAGTAAAGAAGTCGGAATAATCTCAGAAACCTTTTAGTGCATTCTTGTATTTATAAAATTGGTTTTAAAATTCAGAATTATAATAATAGACCTTTAAAGAGTCAACAAGGTCCATGCAGTCCAGCTGTGCAAAATACCCCGATTATTACCTGAATTTATCAACTCAAATAGATATGTTTTATAAATAAAAAAAAAAAAGTGTGTGTGTGTATGTGTGTCCATGCACACACATGCATCTCATCTTTTTTGGTTTCAAAAACATGATTGCCTATGTGTATGTCTTGTTTTTTGGGTACAAAAACATATCTGTTACATACAATGTTATACTAAGGGTATATATGACTTGTGACTGCAAAACAACCTCTGATGTACATAAAGTGGTTGAAGAGGTGTGTAGTATCATATAATAACAGTCATGAAATAAAATGTACATGCACGGGTTTATCTGAGCTAGATAAGGTTGTCTAACACTCGCACACGCATTTGTGTGTAAAAATGCTTTATGTGTTTATGCATCTGCTTACTGAACGGCAGAGTCCAATGGTACCCACCACCCACTGACAGCTTTTATTTATTTAAATATGTATCCTGGAATACAACCAAAGAGTGAACATCTTGCGTCCATGGGGTCCCAAGGAAATTGACAAAAGGCTCTTCACTACAGTAAACTGAATAAACAGAGAATCAACAGATTACAACTAGTTTGTGTTCCCATTATGGGAAACCTTAGAACATCACAAATCATGAAAGAAAAATTTAAATACTCTAAGATGTCTCAAGGATCCTTGAGCTGGGAACTCAGCTGTGTTGTACATCATCTGCTCATTTGATGTTTCTGATTGTGTTTGTCTGGCCGCACAGGTATTTTAGGTTTTGCAGTGCACCAGTTTTCATGAGTGAAGATGATAGTTTGGTTTGAATAGTTTTTGCCACCAGGATCAATGTCAGGATTTTGCTGCACCACTGGTCTGATGTCAGAACAATGGTACAACAGGGATAGGGTGTCGCTGTTTCCCTATGGAAGGAGCAGTCAGTTGTACACCAAGAAAGTCTGTCATTCTTATACTTCCCAGCTATGAGAGCAAGAATAATGAACAATTATTGAGAAAGATCCCATCATGGTTTAATATAAAGGTCTCTGCCTACTTTTCAAGGATATCTAGTGAATTTTTTGTACATGTTAACGTTCAGAGTATTATCTTTCGTTCATGACTCATTTGTATATACTTTCACCACCCTTGCAAATATTTTATTATATTATTTTTAGTAAATGTTTTAGTGAGCACAGGCCTGCAGTATAGAGCTCTTAAAATTTACCTGAGTGGCTATTTAAATAGTTGCCCTCCAGTCCCCACACACACATTTATACACATGTATGTTCCTGTAATTATGTATCAAATATATACAGTAAATTAATATCTCTAAGGTTTGCTTGAATCTGCATATGTTCATCAGCCCATTTGTAAACAAATATGGGTATTTACAGGCTGACTATATACCTTATCATTCAGAGACAGGCTGGTGCAGTGGGTAGTTCTGTACATAATACGAAACAAGTTCTATATATTTGCTAAAACATGTGGTATTTTGTTAGGCTGCATGGGCTGAGCCATGTAATTGTTTTGGGATCACATCACTTTAGGAGAAAAGTGGAACAGATTGCTTTCTTCTCCTACAGTGATGTGATCAATCATTATAACACTGCAGCCCCATTGTCTTTCCTCTGCAGATGCAGCTCCCCTCTGTGGTGGGGTCCCCCACATGTACTACATTCCGCAACTGCAGAAGTGACAAGCTGGCTCCATTTCAAACCGCACCTGCACAAGTGTTCTGCATGCACAGATCTGTCAGAGCCACCATATTGTGGATGGCAGGGCAAGCTCTGGTGTGGTGGGAGCTGCACAACTACTCTGGGCAGCCATATGGGCTCTGATTAATGCTTGTTAATATAACAAATGCCATAGGTTTCAGCAAATATAGAAAGCCTTCATATTTTATACTAACTACCCACTGCTCCAGCTGATTGCTTAGTGGTGCAAACAAGATTCACAAACAGTTTAAAAAGAAATAAGTAATATTTTGTTGAATATCAGACTTGAAATGGTCCATCATTTGTTTCAGCTGCTTTTTTTCTTCACTCTTGGGCAGCCATGTGCTGTTTCCAAATATGCAGATGTATAAATTTCTGGCAGATCATGTGCTCACATATGTTTATGTTAGCTCATGAGTTAAAAGGTTTTGAACAGTGTGTGTGTGTGTGTGTTTGTGTGTGTGTGTGTATAACAAAGTGTTTCCTCTCTTGACTGGTAGGCATCTCACAGGAGATGTGCTGACTGGGTGTGCGGGTGATACATTCTACATGGACAGGTTGACTTAGCTAGGAAAATAAAATTTGTAAGCCAGAACCCTTTGCTGCCTCTTTGCCATGACTTGCCCCCCGCATTGTAGACATGCTCACATTTGTTACTCAGACCACTTGTATAACCCATATTACTAAGTGTTAAGCTGTCAGCCTTATGTTTAAATCAAAAGAAGTGCATCAATTATATGGCAACATCAGTTGTAGCGGATTTCAGACAGGAGGAGTAACCAACATCAATAGCCAGGGCCCAGAATGTTGGCTCCTCTCCAATAAATTTTAAACTTGCAAGCCATACTTTACTGGGAGTATCCAGTCCTACATAATAGTCATTGATCAAAATTGGTACCAGCCAAATGCCAGTAGATTTTGTATCAGGCAGGTAAATGTTTCCTTTAATTAGCCCTATTGGCTAGTGCTGGAGAAGGTCACCTTTAAATAACTACATTAATTGAGTCAGTGGAATGTCTATGGGACCAGTGAATTTTTTCAGTCATTAGCCCTGCTATCTTGCAGCTACAAAACATTTTGACCTCCGATAGTTGAGTAAGTTAATAGACTAATCTGCTATTAGACAACAAAAAAAAGTTGTCCAGTAAGTCTAGATTATGTTCTGGGTTAATATTCTTTGGCAGAAGTCATAAATTCTCATGAGACTGAAGTTGGAAGTTATTTCAATTTTTTGAAAGTCATAATACTTCCCAAGGCATAAATTTCAGATGTCAATATTCTAAGACCAATTTAGAAAGTCACTATAATTACTTATAAAATATCTTATGCTTCAGAAAAATAATACATTTTTTTTCACTTCTGAGACTGCAGAATTGGACTTCACCAAATTTTGTCCCTCCCCCCACCACCTCTTAGGAGTTAGGTACTTCTCACTTCATTGTGGAGGATTTACTTTATTTTTTAGAAGTCAAATATTTCCAAAATGGAGTTACAGTAGCTGAAGTCCTACTTTTAGTTGTGCTGGAATGCAAGAGTCAGCAGTATGTGGAAAGGGGCATGATCTCATCAGTTTGTGGAAAAATGCTTTTATGAAATTTTGAGTGTTTGCAGAACATTGCTGGGCATCATCAACACTTCTCAAGGAAACAGACAGTTAATTGCAGTAGACTTGACAGACAATACAGTTTGAGAGGAAGCCTATTAAGATGACAGTAAGCATGCAGTTCAGACTATAATACAAAAGCATGGCTTGGAATTCATAGGCTGAGTTCAGTTTGCTTTTAAGGCCCTGTCCACACTACGCTGCTCTGACCCAGTAATGGTTACAAACCATTACAGCCAGTGAGTGGTACAGTGTGTCCACACTGCGGCAGTGTCTGTTATGGGACCGGTACCACCAGTCCACACTGCGGGTGCCGGGTGACCATTATGGCGGCACCCGATCCCACAATGCAGCTCGCACTGCGTTATGGGCACTGCTGAGGACCGCTCTTACCTGTCCACACTATAGCCAGTAACGGTACAGCGGTGACTCCAGTTCCATAGCCATTGTTGAAACCACCTCACGAGTGGTTTCAACAACGGTTACGGAAATGCCTCCTGTAACGTTACAGGTGTAAACACAAACTGTTGCAGTAATGGTTTGGGTCCCCTGTAATGTTACAGAGGGGAGGATCCGGTGTAGTATGGACAGGGCCTAAGTGATTAATGATCTCCCATTCAGTGGTTAAATTGAGATGGGTCCCAGGGGGTCCCCACCCCCTCCCAGCTAAGAAAATCACTAAAGAGAGCCCCTCTAGCTATTATAGACTTCTGATGGGGGCTTTTCCCCTGACCCCTTGGCTCTACCAAAAATTTTACAAACCCAGCATCTATGGCAGATGGTTATGAAAAACACCAGGCAGAGAAAATGTGTGAGGAAGTGGTTTATGCAGGGCAGGGAGTGGAGTCTGTCACCCACCCACTGAACCACAGATGAAACCTTTCAGTTCAATGTGTAGCTGCCAGTTGTGTAAGTGGTTGTGCAATGTTACTTTGAGAGTTACTATAGCTTGTCTCTCTCTGCTGGATTTCCAGCCTCTGTACAGGTGCCATGAGAAATATCTTGAGGCTGAAGGAAATTGGTAGCTAAAGCAATCAAAGGACCAAAGTGCTATTTAACAGAACCCACCTCTTCCAGGTCACAGAATAGACCCAATAATAAGGAGGAGAGGAAAAAAAACCTGTGGGGGAACCTCTGGGGAACCATGGTTACCAAATTATCCTTCCTTCCAGGCTTCTAAAATGACAATGCTAGCTGTTGAAAAGCTTGGAAGAGTTTAAATTTGGATGGCAAAGTTTCAGGAACGATGATGTGAGTAAATAATGACCTGATCATGTGAGCTGGTATGTTCTCCTGAAGCAGAGATGGATGTGCACGCAAGAAGGACTGGCTGGAAAGTAGGTGAGAACAAAAGACCCAGACAAGATAACAACACTCTCACATGAAGGTCGAAACAGGAAGCAGTCATAATATAATAGTTTGCAGTACACAAAAGAGGATGAGTAGAATCAGAATGTCTGTCTGTAGCTTGTACTGTAACTGGTAGATAACTTTAATTGGACACCAAGGTGAGTTGTTGCAAAAACTATATATGTGGACAGCTATATTACTTCTGTAAGTCTTTGATCTTGATACAGTAAGGGTAAAGTTATTTGCTGTTGCTTTCTTGAGGCTGTTCTTTGAGTGAATTGCAGTATTGAAGACAGAAGAGCTAAATTCTCCAAGTCTTAGGAATTCAAGGAATGCTACTGTCATGGCTGCTTAAAGATTAAGACCCAGGGAAGATACAAAAGTTTATGTTTTAAAAGGTCTGTCTGTGAAGAAAATAGGTTGTAATCCATAGCCTTCATTAAGGGATGTCAAGGAGTAGATTTTCTCAAACCTTTAATAACGTTTTAACAGCTGGGAAAGAAGAAAATGCACATGAGCTCTCCTAAAGGTGCACCAGCCAAACACATGATACCAACGGAAAAAGGAGAAGGCTGGGCACACACCAAAAGGACTTGAAGTGGAAATGTATTTTATTTTAAAATGCAAAGCATGTCAAAACACAAGGCTGTAACCCTTGTGTATTGACCCAGCAGTGAGTCTTTCTCAAGAGGTGGAGCTAGCCATAATTTCCATTATTCCTAAATACCCATTTGCATGATATCATTAATTACATAGGAAGTGCCGGAAATGTAAAAAACTTGCAAAATGTGATATGTTAAAAAACTTCAATAAAGTGCAAGTGAAAAAAACATTAAAAACAACAATTGTCGTATGAATCTTCAAGTGGTCCTTATCATAAGTGCAAATACATATTCATAGAGTCATTTAAAATAATCAGCAATTCAATAATTTATACCTACAAATAGAAATATCTGATTATATCTGAAATAAAAATTCAGCATAGCAGTATAATTAACATAGTACACATTTGTACAACACTCAATTAATACCTTTAGTCTATGTTGTAGTCAGAAAATCAGTGGCAAGAATCAGAGATCACAAAATCATGCAACTGTCAAGGGACAGTATGACAGGGTTGAATAAGGCCCTGCCCCATTTATTATGCAGAAAGAGTTAAATGCAAGTATCGGTTCTATTCCCTCCTTTTCTGTCTCTTGTCTGTCTGGTTGCACATTCAAATTTTTTTGTGAGACCTAAGGCTTGATCACTCTGATGGTTTCATAATTCTTCGCCTCTCACTATATCTCTGCCTTCACTTGCTGTTCTATCTTTTCTTCCCCTTGCATGTCTGCAGGTATAAAAATATATTTGAATCTCTGTGTAAAACTATAAGTGATACTGGGATCCCTTTGTTTGAAACTGTAACCCTTTGTTTAAAACTGTATATAGTTATACTGTTGACATGATTGCAAAACTATTTGGAATTCCAGGGGTTAACCTGATATGAAAAGCATGTTCTTCTCTTAACGCATTTCCCAGTCAAAGACTTATAAAAGAGCAACGATGCTTGGGCAAGTGAGAGACCAAGACTGAGACTAGAAATTGAGAAGAAAAACTCAGAAGAAGGACTTCGCTTTCTATGTTTGTACTGCCATTGAAAACAGTTATACTGAATCATTTTTATTTGAATTTTGCTGTTATTAACAATAAAACACCACTTGCAAATTTTGAAACTGCTCCTGGTTTTCCAATGCTTCCTGACCTGTGCCTTGATGACAGACAGGGAATAATTCCTTGCACAAATTATAGTAACAAGGCTATTTCAATATATCCATTTTAGCTAAATGGACCAAATTTGATTCTGCTGGATAAATTGAAATATCCTTGTTATCTTAATTTGCTTCACTTTGTGCAAGGACTAATTCCTTGTCCCTTGACATTTGCATGATTTCCTGATCTCCTACTATTGCCACTGATTATCTGACTACAACATGCACTAAAGAGATTAATTGTTTTTTGCATAAACTTGCACTATGTTAACTATATGGCCATGTAGAAACTGTATTTCAAACATAATCAGCAATATTTCTGATTGTAGATAGAAATTATAGAGTTGCTGATTTTAAATGACTCTATGAATATGTATTTGCATTTATGATAAGGAAAACTTAAAGATTCATATGGCAATCATTTTTAATGTTTTTTACTTACACTTTATTGATGTTTCTTAACACATTTTGCGTCTATTTATTTTTTTACATTTCCTGTATTTACTATGTCCTTAATGATATCATGCAACTGGGTATTTAAGGATAATGGACATATTGGCTAGCTCCACCCCCATGAGGTAGACTCACTGCTGGGTCAGTACATAGAGGATGTAGACCTGTGTTTTATCACACTTTGCATTTAAAATAAAACAAGTTTCCACTCAAAGTTCTTTTGGTGTGTGCCCAGTCTTCTTTTTCTGTTGAATAAAACCTTGATTGTTAGGATAAGTAATAGCATGTGGTATCTGGATGGATGGATAACAAGGTAAACAGATTGACTGAAATATATTGTTTGATTATTGTGGCTGTCAAGCTAAATGTTTGAAAGCAGAAGGATGCAATTGTCAGAACATCAGAAACAAAATATTGCAGAAGGTCTGTGTTTTGAAGGGTGCAATGTTGAAAGTAGTGTATTTCTTACATGCTACTCTGATGGTAGACTTGTTGATGCAGCTAGAGAATCTCAGATGGTAGCTAAAGTGTAGTTGAGATATATATTTTTTTACATCATTTGCAGCTCATAGAATAGTGCAGTAGGAGTCATTCCTTGTTGGCATAAGGGTAAGCAGCTCTGAATTGATTAGACAAGTAGATAGCAGGATCAAATGTGCTCGAGGAGAAGATAGTATATTCTCTAGGTCTTATAAATAAAAAGGCGGCTAAGATCATAGCCCATGTAAAAGCTGAGCTGTAAGGGAACTAAAGACTTCATCCTGTAAGACATTTGTTTGTTTGAAATATAGAGCAAGGAATACAAGCTTCCTTGATGGTGGTTCACAAGGAATACATCTCGTAGGTCTTAAAGGAATGCACTAACTGTTGGATTGGATGAGTATGAGCTAAGATACATTGATTTTAAGGTAAACTGAAGGTCCAACATACAGTATATCAACTGACAGCAGAGGCAAACAGGACACACTTTAGAAAATGAGATGTAATTGACAACCAAATGATTGGGGCAGTATGAGGTGGCCAAAAGCTGATTGCTTGTGAGAAGTATGATGAGGCCAACAGGCAGATTGCTTAGAGTACTATAATGTGGCCAACAGGCCAAGCAGCTATGAGAAGCATGACATAGATGACAGGCTGATTGCTCATAAGCAGTATGACATGGCCAACAGACTGAGCAGCTATGAGCAGTGTAATAATGTGGCTGACAGGCCAAATGATTATCAGTAGTGTGATGATGCTGAAAGGCTGAATGCCTCTGAGCTGTAAGATGAACATAGTAGACTGAATACTTGTGAGCAGTATGATGTGGTCAGCAAGCCAATACTTGTGAGCAGTATGATATGGTCAGCAAGCCAATACTTGTGAGCAGTATGATCAGGCTGAAAGGTCGAACAGCTATGATCAGTATGATACGGATGACAGGACAATTGCAATCGAGCAGTATGATGTGGCTGAAGGGCTTCTTGCTTGTGTGCAGTATGATGTGGCAGACAGACTGATTGCTTGTGAACAATATGCACATCCTAGGATGATGGAGAAAGAGTCATAACTTCTCCAGGCAGAGGATGGAAGTTTTGAATTGTTTCTGAAGTTCATGTCAATCTTCTAAGGACATTCATAATGGAGAAGGAAGACTGACTGTATTTATTTCAGCTAAGGCTGCATGTTTATTAGATCTGAATATGACAGGTTGATTGTTCAAAAAGGTAAGCCCAGGTGACAGTGGATGTTGTAAAGGAATATAGTTCAGAAACAGGAGACATGGATTGAAAATGAGGAATCTTGGATTTCTGATGGCCTTGGATGAGCAAATCAAAATGGGCCACAAAATGCCTCAAAATGATAGGATGGGGCTACATCAAGGAAAGTTTGACTGTTTAAATCTGTAGTTAGATCTTTAGAGAAACTGATATGCTGGCTCCATGGTGCCAAGCGATGGGTGTTCTCTTGGCACACTGGTGACCCAGGTTCACACCCTGAGCCTTGTCATCAGGGGTGAAGTATGGCTGGGAATAAGTTATGAGCTTATGAGTTATGAAGGCTTCCCTCCCAGAAGGGAGGGATGGTCCTGAAATACTTGTTAGGTGACTCTCCTGATTGTGCCTTGTTTTCATGGGTGGTGTGAGCCTTGACACATCACCAAATGCCCTTCATTATTGTTGGAGCAATACTTGGGTGGGTGGGGAGGTTGGGGAGAAAACTGGGAAAAATAGTCATTTCGCCAACAGAATGATGGGGCTGGTTCCTACTCACTACGAAGCCCTTAAATGTTCATGCCAACCCCTTGCTGCATGTCTGGTGTAGAAGGAAGCCTTTGGGCAAGTCTCCTCTCCCAGTTCCCCTGCCCCAGAAGGTGGGCCCCAGTGAAGGGATATTTTGGGCCAACCAGGCCATGGCAGTAATAAGGACAGCAGGATGGCTATGAGGACTGGCAATGGGGCCCTAGGCTGCCCAAAGGAGTGGTCAGATAAGGGCTTGGGGAGCATAAAGAAATAGCACACACACACACACACACACACACACACACACACACACACACACACACACACACAAAGAAAAACCCTCTGATATGCCATTCCAGTCTTAGAGCAAATATGACCACATGGTAAGGTCTGAAGAAGTGAAAGCAGTGATGGTAAAGCACTTACAGAAAGCAGTGCCAGTGACTAAATGTACCATAGTAAACAAACTCTGGAGAAAGCTGATAGGGCTGCAGGTGAGGAATTTGTGGTAAAATATTGAAAAGTTAGTTTTTTAAGCTTTCACACCTGATTTTCAACATAGCCTTATTGTGACCCTGCCTCATGAAGAAGGGCAGAGAAAATGTTCAACTCCTTGCCTAAGGGCGATGTAACACAGGGGCCACAAAATCAATTTACAGGATGCAAAAACACATTTTTGGCAGGAGTTGAAAAATGACAGCTGTCCCATTCAACTGTAACAACATCTCCATATTGAATATTGTGGGTAAAAATATTGAATATTACCAAAGTCATGAGCCTGCATTTGCAAAATTCAGCATAGCTTCAAAACTTTGCTTTTTAAAAATATATATTTTTACACCTAATTTGTAACATAGCCTTCTTATGACCCTGCCTCATGAATAAGGACAGAGATAATTTTCAGCTCCTGTCCGAGTGGCGATTTGGTGCAGGGACCACAAATTCACCTTTTAGGGATCTAAAAAAAAAAAAAAACACACATTTTTGCCAGGATTTGAATAATGACAGCTGTCACAATCATCTGCTGCCACCCACCAAAGCGTGTTGTAGGAGGTCCAGAGGGAGAGTGATGCCATTTTGAACTCCTAGGCTTGATAAACAAAAGAGAGGCACCAAACAAGAGCAGCAAGGAATACAAACAAAGGCTACAAGACAGGCATCCAAAAGCAGCAAATGAAGGAAAAAAGCTGTGCATGGATCTCTCAGGGAAAGGAGTCAGTTGGCCAGCACAGTAAAGCAGGAAGCTAGGAACTAGGATGGAAAGAAAACATGAAAGAATCACAAACAACAAGACTCCAAAAGGATAAAAAAGAAGGACAGATGAGTGGTAGGAAGCTGCAGACTACAGGCAGTTGAGGCAGATATGCACAAGAATGGTAGAAGGGCTACAGAAGAAACAAGCACATGAGAGAGAGAGAGAGAGAGAGAGAGAGGGAGAGAGGGAGGGAGAGAAAGAGAGAGAGAGAAAGAAAGCAAGACAGCAGCACAGAAATTAAAGTATAGCTGAAAACCATGACTGGGACTTGGCCATTGCAGTCTATACTCTGTTTAGGAAGGACAGGTTGAGAATGAAAGGTGTGGTTGTGGTACTTTATGTAATGGAGAACATTAAAATAATTATTATACAGGGAATATGGGGGCAGAGGTATTGTGGGTCACCCTAGAGAGAGAGAGAGAGAATGGAGCCTTTGTTCTCAGTAATGTGATTTACAGACCATCAGCACAAGGGAAGGAGTTAGATAAGGTATGATGGAAGCCACTTGCAAGATGGCAGAAAAGGGGAAGGTGCTGTTGGTGGGGGACTTCAATCTGCTGGATGTAGATCAGAGCCACCCAGCTGCAGCTTCAGCTAGAAGTAGGGAACTCTTGGACTCCTTGCAGGAGGCATTGCCCAACCAACTAGTCAATGAACCCACTCATGATGGACAATATTGGACCTACTCACCAACAGGGACAGTGTTGCAAACATCAAGGTGGGGGGGGGCACTTGGAGACCAGCAATCATTGTACATTGTGGTTCAATATAAGGATGGCTGCTGAATCAAACCACAAAAAGGTGAGTGTCCTGGACTTCAGAAGAGCAGATTTTGAAAGGATGGGTGAATGCCACAGAGATGACATGGTGGGGGTGGGGTGAGCTGGGTGGGGGTGGAAGAACAGTGTGGGAAACTCAAAAGGGCTATATGAAGACAACAAACCTCTGCATCAAGCAAGGGACCAAAACAAAGAGGAAATAGTGATTATTATAGTTCTCAAAAGAGGTGTTGAAAAAGGTATACGCTAAGAGGGCAGCATTTAGAAGGCACAATGAGACACAGAAGAAACAGGACAGGGAGGTGTTTCAGGGGAAACAGAGGGAAGCAGGGAGAGCAGTAGGAAGCACAATGACACAAACTGAGGAGATAACTTCCAAAGCAGTAACAAAAGAGGACAAGACATTTCTAGGTATGTAAGCAAGAAAAAATGAAAGACGGGGGTACTTTAAGGTTAAGAAGGGAAGGTGGGACTGTGCAGACGGAATAGGAAAAGGGAGACATCCTGGACAAATACTTCAGTGTTGACAGAGGTGGGGAGGGGCTACAAAAATGTAACATGAGTATTGGAGGGAGGGAGGGAGGTGAACACTAGTCCATTTTCAGAGGTCAGAGTCCTAAAAGGACTCACAGACCTGAAAGTGGACAAAGCAATGGGGCCAGATGGAGTCCACTAAAGGATATTGAGGGAGTGCAGGGATGTACTAGCTGCAGCTCTGATGGTTCTATTTAACAGCTCATTGGAAACAGGAGTGGTCCTGGAGGACTGGAGGAGGGCAGATGTAGTCCTACCTTATAAACTTGGTAGTAGGGAAGAGGCTGACAATTACAGGCTAGTCAGTCTGACTTCAGTGGTGAGAAAGTTAATGGAATCACTGCTGAAAGAAAGGATTGTGGAATATCTTTAATCCAGTAGGTTACAAGACCTGAGGCAGCATGGGCTCATGGGGGGGGCATAACAAACAAATCTGATAGAGTTCTTTAACTAGGTGGTGAAGGAACTACATCAGGTTGGAACAGTGGACATAGCATACGTAGCTTTCATTAAGCATTTAACATTGTTCAACATATTGTAGGAGACTAGTAAACAAGCTGGGTAGCATAGCAGTGGATCTGAAGGTGGTAAACTGGGTAAGAAATTGTTCAAGGGATAGGTGGCAGAGGTGGTGGTAAATGCAGTTCACTCTGAGGAAGTGAGGGTGACCAGTGGGGTACATCAGGGATCGGGGGACCAGTCCCGTATAATGTCTTCACTGACATTGCAGAGGAGCTGGAAGGGGAGGTCTGCCTCTTTGTGAATGACATCAAATTCTGCAATTGGATGGAAATTCCAAAGGGGGGTGAAAAGGATGAACAGAGATCTGGGAAAACTTCAGGAGTGGTCAAGGCCGGGAGATCAGAAGGCTGTGGGTTACAGCCCTACACCAGGCACCTGGGTTAATATCCCAATACTGACACTGCAGTGCAGCATGAGGGGGGTGCTGCACTCCTGAGGTGCCGTCTTTCAGGTGAGATGTTAAACTAAGGTCCCATATGCCTGTTCTGCTGGTAGTTCAGCTGGATGTTAAATATCCCATGGCACTTCTCGAAAAAAATAGGGGAATTTCCACAGTGCCCTGGCCAAATTTCTCCCCATTCACTAAAAAAAAAAAAAAATACCACCAAAAGCTTAATTTGGTTCAAAGTCAGTTGGCATTCATCTGTATCCCCCTCCCCTAGGTCATGCCTGAAAATAGGCAGAATTTGTCTAGTTCACTTATCCGGTCAACAAAAACTAAATAAATAAATACAAAATAAATAAAAGGTATGGCAGCTGGGCTTCAATGTGAAAAAATGCAAATTAATTCACTTGAGGCACAAAAACCTTGGGGTAGAGTGCAAAATTGGGAGGTGGTACTGATGACCTCCAAGTTTATGCTAAGGTTCATATTAAGGTTGGAAAGGGAGCTAGACAGCCGTAAGGGCCATATATATAATAGTAACTAAGAGTAAAATCAGATTGTATTAACCTATCCAAGCAAGATTTAAATAATTGCTTAGTACTACTACGAAGCAGGAATGAGACCTGGGTGTGATCAAATTGGATTACCTAAATGTGGTCAGGCAGTGCAATAAGGCAGTTGAGAGGGGAAGTGGGATACTGGGGTAAATAGGGATGGGTACTACTAGCAGAAAGAGTGAGACAGTGTTGCATATGTATAGATCAGTGGTGAAACCTCCCCATGAGTACTATGTTCAGTTCTGGAAATCACATCTCAGAAAGGACATTGGCAGAGTGGGCCGGAGGAGGGGGAACTGAAATGGTGCAGGGTCTACATCAGAAGCCCTATGAGGAGAGATTAAAGGACCTAGACATGTACACCCTGGAAGGGTCCCCCCATATGATATAGACCTTTAAATACCTCATTACGTAAACCAGGTTCAACAGAGAAGTATTTTTTTAGAAAAAAAGGTGCTGTAGGGCAGGGGGACATGATAAGAAACTGGAACAATGGTAGATTCAGGAGATATGAGGAAGTACTTATTCATAGAAAGAGTGGTGGATTCCTGGAACAGTCTTCCAGTAGTGGTGGTGGGTGCAAACGTAGTGATGGGTTTCAAGAATGCATGGGAACAGCATAAGGGAATCTTAGGGAAAAGAAAGGGGGAGTGAATAGGCTAGAGATCAAGTAGGATCTGCAGTGATACTATAAGGAGGGAAAATGTGTAGACTAGCTGTGACAAGTGGTGCTTATTTCCTGGCAAATTCTATTTCTATGTATTTCTTAGCCCCTATGAAATGGTGTGGGATAAACAAAGTGCTCGGACAAAAATTAGCAGAATAAACTTAAAAATTTATTACCTAGAGCGGACTGGAAATGACAAAATAATAAACCAAGCCAAAAAGTCCATAGTTTACATATCAGAGGTAGTACTGACTATCTCAGGACTGGGTGTTAACAGATTCACACCCTCCTTTACACTGCTAGCTTCCTAGGTAGTTCTGCTTATATAGCAGTTTCTACAGACATGTGACCTCATTACTCCAGTTTTAAAATTGTATCCATTCAATCTTTCTCAAAATAAAATATCTTATTTTATTTAAACATAAAGTAACATTCCAAAAACATTTTGACATTCAAAGCAATTTTTATGAGCTGTCTCAATATTTTAACTTTCACAGAAGGGAAGTTCCTTGTAAGGGATAAAACAGGGAAACTGGGCTGCCAGTCCATAGGGAACAATGAAGCAGGGAGCTTGAAACAGCAGCATTTTGGCTACACAGAAACTTTTAAAAGAAAACTACCTTGGTATAATTTAAGTTGCCTTATACAGGTAAGTCAAGTGTTACTTAATTCTTTTAGTACAGCCAAACATATTTCTTCCTAGAGGTGTTGGTAATGTGAGTGTTTTCAGCAAGAAGCAGAAGCACACAAACAAAGTTTACTCACATTACCAATACTCTCTTTCAGTAGTGCTTTTTAAGGGGGAACTCCTTCTGTGCCTTGTGGAGAATTTACTTTAATTAAATGGCAGCACTAGTGATAGGAATATTGTGCCCAAACCAGTACTTTTCAGGCGATTTAAACAGTTTTCTACAGACTGCTAACTAAACAACAAAGGCAGAGCTCAGAAAGAATTTAAACAGCAGCAGTCTGGACTTCTCTGTATCTCCCATAAAAAGGAAGGCTTTACTTCACTTGTATTTTGTTTCCTTTCATCCGTTCTGTCTATAATGCAGACGGACACCCTTATTAAATTAAAGACTGCATCCTGAGTTTTTCTATCTCTAGCGATAGTGCGAGCGCTGGAGCAGACTTTAAAAAACGCCTGCACTGTCGCAATGCCTGCTTTCCAAAGAGGCTTTAAACTAATTAATTGAAGACTTGAAGTTACAAGCCAGCATTTTCTTTATTTTAAATACATTTCTGCTTCACACTTAGTTTCCATAACTTAAGGCTGCTAGAGTTATGAAGGAGATCCATGATGTACACAAAGGGGGAGATCACACACAGAAGAAATAAAATAAATACAGATTGTGGGTGGCCAGCCCAACAAACACAACATACAACATAAAACAGGACACAGTGTACATCTTGGAGTCCCTCTGAATGTCCTGCAGCATTTGAATTAAGGAAACCCAAAAGGTGGGGGCAGATGGATCTTTGGCTTTCTCTCTACATTCCTTCTCACCCAAAACCAAACAAATTATGTTTGTTTACAAAGAGCTACTACTATACCCATCTTCAGATCTCTTCTACTCAAGAGATGGAGCTATACAAGACTCACCAAGGCTCCACCGGGTCCCTAAAAAAATAAACTATCTATTATAGATACTTTCAAAATACTTATTTCTTTTTAATAATCACTACCTTTCTTTACCCCGAGGCCTGAAGATAGGTAGGTACAGTTTCTACACCATTTCTAGATAGAAAGTCGGCATTCTTATGCTCCGAACCTTTTCTATATTTTATCGAAAACCTGTAGGGTTGCATTGCTAAGTACCATTGCATTATACGAGGGTTTTTATCTTTCATCACATGAAGCCAACATAGAGGGTTGTGGTCTACCCATAACTCAAATTCCTACCCTATAAATAAAAGCGAAAGCTTATTGACCACTTGATTGCCAGACACCTTTTCAATAACTGAATAATGTTTTTCTCTCATGTAACTTCCGCTTATAAATATGACTGGATGCTCTTCTCCTGTATTAATTGAGGGTACCGCCATATACCACAATTGACGCTGGCCTGTTTGTACTATAAATGGCCAGTTAAAGTCAGGAGAGTGTAGAACTGGTGAAGAACATACCAGCTCTTTAGTTTGCTGAATGCTTCTTCACATTCAGGTGTCCAGTTTACTTTATCTGGCTTACATTTCTTTAAGAGGTCGGTTAGAGGTCCTGCTATTGTGGAACAATCAGGAATGAATCGCCTGTAGTAGCCAACTAGTCCTAAAAAGGACCTACATCTGTTTTTGTCCTTGGCTGGGGGTATTGGCTACTGCTTCTGTCTTTGAGATTTCTGGTTTACCAGCCCATTTCCAATTTGGAAACCTAAATACCTGGTTTCTGCATTGCCAATGAACATTTAGGGGATTTAGTGTCAACCGCTTCGACGGGTACATAATATAGCCTGAGATGCAATAGATGTTCTTCCCATGAAGGACTAAAACCACAACATCATCCAGGTAGGCTGACTATACTCTGTATGAGGTTGCAGAATATTATCCATTACTCGTTGGAATGTACGGCACCCATGCAGGCCAAATGGCATCACTGAAGTGGTATAGGCCAATCGGTGTACTGAAGGCTGTTTTTCTTTATCCTTTGGATATAGAGGAATCTGCCAGTATCCCTTTGTTAAGTCTAAGGTGCTGATATAACGGGCTGCCCCCAGGCGATCTATGATGTCATCAATCCGGGGCATTGGGTAACAATCAAATTTGGATATGGCATTTAGACGTCGAAAATCTAAACAAAGCCTAATTCCACCTTCTTTTTTCTCCACTATTATCATAGGAAAAGTCCATTCACTATGTGATGGTTCTACAATTCCCAGGTCCTGCATCTTTTTGATCTCTTGTACTACTTCTTCCCTTAGTTTCTCAGGGATTCTGTACGCTTTTTGCCTAATAGGGGTGTCTTCAGATACCACAATATGATGTACTGCATGTGTAATTTTTCCAGGTAAACTTGTAAATAGTGTTCTATAGGGCTCTAACATACTTTGTAATGTATATGTTTGTTGGGTAATTAAATGTGGGTTAATTTGCACCTCTGAGAGGTTACTCGAACCCTCTAACCTTTTATAAGCTATGTCTAAATCAGATTCAAATTCAGATGTTTCAGGGCTGACATAGTTACAGGAGAGAGAAGTTCGGTCCACCCAGGGTTTTAGCAAGTTGACATGATATACTTTATTTTTATTCTTCCTTTCAGGACAAGCCACCAAATAAGTTACTGGGCCCTTACGCTCCACTATCTGATATGGCCTTGCCATTTCATAAGTAACTTATTCTCAGAGGAGGGTAATAAAAGTAGAACCTTATCACCTGCAGTGAACTCTTTGAGCTTTGTTCTTTGTCATAGTATTCTTTTTGTTTAGTTTGTTGTAAATTATTTTGATGTGCTTTCTTTACATAGGTTATTAACCTTCGTCTCAGTTGTTGCCAATATTTTAAAGGTTCTATCTTATGTTTCCCTTCTTGTCTTCCCATTCTTCTTAATAATGTCCAATGGGCCTCTTAATGTGTCCATACAGTAACTCGAATGGGGAGAACCCCTGAGGTTTGTGGCACCTCCTATATGCAAACATCAAATAGGGTAGATAAACGTCCCATTTATTACCTTCCTCTGTCACATATTTCCTGAGCATTCTTTTAGAGTTTGGTTAAACCTCTCAACTAAGCCATCTGTTTGTGGATGGTAGGGGGTGGTTAAAACTGCTTTAATGCCTAAAGCTTGGTACAATTTTTGTAACAACTCTGAACAAAAATTAGTGCCTCTATCAGTTAGAATGGTTTTTGGAATCCCCATACAGCTGAAAATTTTCACTAATTCCTCTGCTATCCGGGTGGCAGTGGCGTAAGGGGTATCGCTTCAGGATATTTTGTAGCATAATCTACCACCACTAATATAAAGCAATTCCCTTTGTACTTCTCGGCAATGGGTCTACAATATCCATTGCAACCCTTTCAAATACATTGCTAACTAAGGGCATTGGTAACAGAGGGCACTTTGTCTTTTTCGCCTATTGCTGCAACCTGTTGACACTCAGGACAGCTTCTACAGTATTGAGCCACCTGTTCATGTATTCCTGGCCAATAAAACCGTATAGCAACGTTGTATGTTCGGTCCTGCCCAGATGACCTGCCATAGGAGGGTCATGAGCAAGGGATAATAATCTTTCTGAAAGGGACAGGGACCATCAGTTGTTCTACCACCTCCTGTATGGGAATTTATACCTACCTGTACAATAATTCATCCTTAATAATAAAATATGGTTGTTGAGACTCAGTAGGTATTGTTGACACTACCTGCAAAAAAAGGGATCAGTGTTTTATCAGCTTTCTGTACACTTATAAACGCTCTATTAGGTAACATGAAGTTTTCTGTTAATGTCTCTAGTCCAGTGTCTTTTTGATTCCAAGCCTTTTCATCCTTCTGTTTTTGTGATTTGCTTTTTCTACTTTTGCCAATGGTCCCAAATACCTCCCCCTCAAAAGGAAATATTTGTCCCAGTTCCATCTCTTGCATATTTTTCTCCTGTATAGCAGCTGCCCCAATATTCATAGCTAACAAAGAGTCAAAGAAAGGGTAATCATGTCCAATTATAACTGGTACAGGTAAAGAAGGTACTATGCCCACTTTCATTTTATGCATAGTCCCATTTATTTGTATGTCCATTTCTGTCAAAGGATACAAGTGAACATCTCCATGGACACATTTCACTCCGGTGGTTGCTTCCCCTAATTTTGGCTTATCCACCAACGAAGCATGAATCAGTGTCTTTTTACTGCCAGAGTCTACTAGGCCAGAAACTGTCCTTCCTCCAATCTTTACAGTGGTAACATAATGGCCCCAATTAGCAAGGGCTAGATGAATTGTTTCAACCTTTTATTTGGACAGAACTGAGCAATATGGCCCTTGGTTTTACATTCATGACATATTATTTCATGATTAAAACCTTTACTTGGTCTATTGTAGTTCTTATTCCCAATGTTACCACTAGGGTGCAGCATAGGAGGACTAAATGACCTCACATTGCTACTAGGTTTTATAGTCGCAGTCTGGCTTCTAGAGTTCATAAAAGTTTTAGGGCGTTGTGGTCTGGCAGTCAGGTAATCTTCTGTTAGCCTTATGGCGGTCTCTGAGGTTTTAGGGCGATGTTCCTTAACCCATAACTGCACATCTTGGGGTAAGACCCGGATGAATTGTTCCAAAATAATGTTCTCTACAATCTGTACCACTGTTCTTGTGTTAGGTTGCAACCATTTATGACATAAATCTTTCAGATGTATATACAAATCTTGAGGTGTATCTGTCGTTTGGAATTTATATGCTCTAAAACGCTGTCTATAGGTTTCAGGACTTATGTCATATCTTTTAAAATAGCATGTTTAACATAATCATAGTCATTTATGTGTGCAAGGTCTGTATGACTGTAGGCTAATTAGCCTTCCCAGTTAAATATGGTGCCAGCCTGATCACCCACTGATCTCTAGGCCAGGCACAAGCAGCGCCACTCTCTCAAATGTTAAAAGATAGGCTTCTATATCATCTGACTCAGTCATTTTGACTAACCTTATGTCTTTTTGGCCCACCAGGGGTGTTGAAGGAGATCTTGTGGAACCGAGTACCTGAATAGCCCGTAGGGTGTCAGTTCATCTAGCAGCATTCTCTGCCCGATCTCTCTCTCTTTCAACTCGGTCTCTCTCCCTTTCTCACTCCAGTTCAACTTGGTCTCTCTCCCTTTCTCGCTCCAGTTCAACTCGGTCTCTCTCCCTTTCTCGCTCCAGTTCTGTCTGTCTCAAGCACAACCATCGTAACAACTCATGGGGACCCTCTGGTGGTTCTTCTTCCTTTGGTTCAGCTGCTTGTGCACCCTTCTCAATAGCCTTTGTATCCTTGTCCGTTTCCATTTCCAAAGCGTCTCCCTCCATTGTCACCTTAGCCACTTTTCTTCGAACCGTCGGCTCCAGCCCAGACAATAAAGGCAACCGTGTGGCTAATATAAATGACCTTGTAGCTGGGGTAGTCCACTCTCCTGCCTTGCCCGACTGCATACACTCAGAATCTGCCCTCAGATCCACCAACAGGTCCTCCTCGAACCCGTAGCCCACTTCTGACACCAAATGTGAAATGGTGTGGGATAAACAAAGTGCTCGGACAAAAATTAGCAGAATAAACTTAAAAATGTATTACCTAGAGCGGACTGGAAACGACAAAATAATAAACCAAGCCAAAAAGTCCATAGTTTATATATCAGAGATAGTATTGACTATCTCAGGACTGGGTGTTAACAGATTCACACACCCCCCTTACACTGCTAGCTTCCTAGGTAGTTCTGCTTATATAGCAGTTTCTACAGACATGTGACCTCATATTCCAGTTTTAAAATTTTATCCATTCAATCTTTCTCAAAATAAAATATCTTATTTTATTTAAACATAAAGTAACATTCCAAAACATTTTGACATTCAAAACAATTTTTATGAGCTGTCTCAATATTTTAACTTTCACAGAAGGGAAGTTCCTCTTTGTAAGGGATAAAACAGGGAAATCAAGGCCGTCCATAGGGAACAATGAAGCAGCGAGCTTCTGATACAGCAGCATTTTGGCTACACAGAAACTTTAAAAAGAAAACTACCTTGGTATAATTTAAGTTGCCTTATACAGGTAAGTCAAGTGTTACTTAATTCTTTTAGTACAGCCAAACATATTTCTTCCTAGAGGTGTTGGTAATGTGGTGTTTTCAGCAAGAAGCAGAAGCACACAAAGTTTACTCACATTACCAATATCTCTTTCAGTAGTGCTTTTTAGGGGAACTCCTTCTGTGCCTTGTGGAGAATTTATTTAATTAAATGGCAGCACTAGCGATAGGAATATTGTGCCCAAACCAGTACTTTTCAGGCGATTTAAACAGTTTTCTACAGACTGCTAACTAAACAACAAAGGCAGAGCTCAGAAAGAATTTAAACAGCAGCAGTCTGGACTTCTCTGTATCTCCCATAAAAAGGAAGGCTTTACTTCACTTGTATTTTGTTTCCTTTCGTCCGTTCTGTCTATAATGCAGACGGACACCCTTATTAAATTAAAGACTGCTTCCAGAGCCTTTTCCATCCTTGCGATAGAATGAGCGTTTTGAGCAGACTTCTTAAAAACGCCCTGCACTGTCGCAATGCCTGCTTTCCAAAGAGGCTTTAAACTAATTAATTGAAGACTTGAAGTTACAAGCCAGCATTTTCTTTATTTTTAAATACATTTCTGCTTCACACTTAGTTTCCATAACTTAAGGCTGCTAGAGTTATGAAGGAGATCCATGATGTACACAAGGGGGGAAGGGATCACACACACAGAAGACATAAAAATAAATACAGATTGTGGGTGGACAGCCCAACAAACACAACATACAACATAAAACAGGACACAATGTACATCTTGGAGTCCCTCTGAATGTCCTGCAGCATTTGAATTAAGGAAACCCAAAAAGGTGGGGGGTTGGGGCAGATGGATCTTCGGCTTTCTCTCTCTTACAGCCCCATTATTTATTACTAAAATCGTATGCATGAAAACAGAATAGTTGTTCCTTGAGGGTTCATCAGCTCCTATTGCTTCTTCCCAACCTGATGTCACAATACTCTGCCTGTGACATCACAGTTATTACTGTGGCAACAGACTGTGATGCCACAACAGAGCATTATAATTTCAAGTAGGTGGTAAACTATAGAGGCAAATAAACTCCAAGGGGTAAAGGTCTTGTTTGTGTGAGAATTTCTTTAGTAGTAAATAATGGAGAGGATAAATCAATGGAAGATAGAAAAACAAGCTGAACTGTGTCTAAATATTATCTTTTACAAAGTTTTCCCAAATGTGTCTACTGCTCTTTTAACACCAGCAATATTGTCATAATATTTTAACAACAGTCAAGGCATGTGGTCCCAGCTGACAAACTCCCTCTGTTTCTGTGCACAAAAAATTCATATTCAAGCAGAAACATCACTCTAAACTATATATAGGTGACTCCTCCATTCACCTAGCAAATATACCAGCACCAGACTAGAAATAAACCAATAATCTTTTGCTTTATTTATAAAAACATTTCTTTTTGTCACATTAACAGTGCATTCCTTTTTGTAAGCCATAAATTTTACTGTATATCAGATAACATTTTGAACAAAATACTGACTTCATAAAAAAACGTTCATAAAATGAAGCAGGCATAAATTCATTTAAAGTGCAAGTACAACAACCCCATTTCACTCTTGCTATCCTGGGAGCAATATACCAAAGCGAACAGTAATAAAGTGCTTAGTGCTGCGTGCAATACTGTTCAAAATTGTTGTCAATATTTTAAAAAGTAAGAGTTAAATACACACCTTGGTGTAAGTTCGTATTGCAATTCAAAAATTATACTAAATGCACTCAATGTGCTGTATAACCTTCTAGAAAAACACATTTGAAAAGCACCTTTGTGTAACTTAGCAGAAGACTTAAAGGTACAATTGAAATTTAATGGTAAGCTGAAGAGATCAAATTCCAATTTTTAATCAAAAAGTTCTTTCACAAAGTTAGATGGTCAGACCACTCAACTTCTTTTCACCATGATATAAGGGTCTCCCTATTGTGTTATTGAGACTGCTATAGCAACTTTCTCTCAGCCTTGCCAATTTCAGGTTTGTTTTTATTATAAGGCTTAAACCGCTCTATGGTCAGCTGCCAGTGCACAATTCATTGTTTATTTTTTGCAGTTTTGTGTGCAAAGGCCAAGCAGGGTATGTTGGAGGTTCAGGTTATATTCAGACAAAAGCGTTACTACTGTTTCCTTGACCCTTTTTATCTGTGCTTATTGAGGCTATAGCCCTCTATATTCGGAGAATCAAATTTCATGTACATCAAATTGAATAGTTTTTCAATACATGTCTATTTTTCAAAACATTTCTTTGTTACTTATCTTTACTTATTTGTCACAATCATAATTACAACCCTTTGAGTCATAGACTCCATTGCAAAGGCTCCACTTCAAGGTACAGTGATTAAACATAAATTTTACAATACAAATACAGTTAGAGCACAGGCAAAATAGCAAGAGCAATTTCTAGGGTCAGGGAACTGGTGCCAAACATAGGATCACTGCCAACATAGAGCAGGATACATTGTTAAGTGCACATAACAATGTGGGTAATATAGGCAAGGGTACAATATGGGTACAAAGCTCTAAAGTAAAGTAACTCAGCATCCATAAAACATAATTAGTAGTGTAAATATAACCTAATATATAGTGTCATGGAGGAGTACCAGAGATAATGTCATAGTAGACATGCTAATAGATTGAGATGAGGTGAAGGGAACAACTTCGGAGATTATTATTAGTCACAGACAGAGGATATCAGGAGTAGGTCTTTTAAGCTAGATTTAAATATGCCAAGCTTGGGTTCCAGAGAGATGGAGGCTGGGAGACTATTTAGCCAACTGGGGGCATGGTATAGGAAGGATCTATGGCCTAAGGAGGTCCTACAACATGGCAAAAGAAGGGATGCCTTCACTGAGCAGCTGAATACCCTGCTGGGGTAGCCATTTGGATAAGTGGGTGAAGACCTGGGGGGCTAATTTGTGAAGAAACTTTTTCACAGGCAAACATTTATGGTACTTTAATCCACCTTCAAAGTTTAGCCAGTCAGTGAGTCTGTATAAATTGCAGGTATGGGTCAGTCTATCACAGCCCATGACTAGGTGATATGCTTTTTTAAGGCTGTCTTGATACAGCGGAGGGAAATGCAGTCTGCCGTGCCATAAAACACAATCCCATAATCAACCAGGGAGAGGATCAAAGAAGTAACAGCAAGGTGGATAGCATCAGGAGGGAGACAGTGTTTGTGGCAATAGAGGAGACCTAGTCTGGAGTTGACCAAGGCAATAGGAGCAGGATGTGTTTATGACAGGTAAGGGAGGTGCTAAGCTTGATATGCAGGTACTTGAAGGAGGGGACTTGCTCTAGAGCGTCACCCAGGAAATTTAATATATTTAGTCAGAAGTCGTGGTGTGGGCTCTGGCGGTGAGCAAAGACCATAGTTTTAGTTTTCTTGCAGTTGAGGATTAGCCGATGGGCAGAAAACCACGATTTAGCCTCAGTGAAAAAGGTCTGCAGGGCTTGTCAGATAGTATCTGGGCAAGGGTAGCTCCAGAAAAGACCATGTTATCAGCATAGAGGAGAAGTCTAGCACTGCAGAATTTGGGGAAGGAGTTTAGTAAGGGATAGAAAAGGAGTCGTCGTAATATTGAACTCTGCGGTACCACTGAGTGGACCGGATGACTGGAGAAGATGGCTAAATTGATTTCAACCTGCTGTGTTCTGCTGGACAGTTAGTCTGCAAACCAGGATGTTTCCTCTTGGGAGAGACCCAAGGAAGGCAAGGAGTTTAGGAGAAGGTCAAGGTTAACATTATGAAATGCCTTACGTCAATATAGATCGACCCAACTGTGTCCATGATCAAGGACATTGTGTAAAAAGGTGTATTCTAGGAGGGCTGTGGAGGAACTGTGCCCGCTGTGGAACCCATGTTGTTCAGAACACAGTAGGTTGTGTTTTGATTAATAGTCCATAAGTTGATCTGCTACTGTCTTTTCCAGAGCCCTGGCTAGGGGAAGAAGAATGTAGATGGGTCGATAATTGTTGGGGGATGACTGGTCACCATTTTTAAGAATGGGGTAATTACAGCCCATTTCCAAGGAGCAGGGAATGGACTGAGGCAGAGGGACATATTTAGTATCTTGATGATGGCTGGAAGGACCTCATCAAGGGCAGGGTGCAGAAACTTGAGGTCAAGGTTATCTGTATTGTAGCAAAACTTGGCCAGGATTTTAGTGAGGTAGTGCCTGGCTTTGCGGTCAGATGTAGTGGAGAAGTGAAATGGAGGGGTATTAACCAGGGTGGGGAGATCAGATATACATTTTGGGGAGTCAAAGAAGTTGTGTGGAAGGACCTGGCTAAGATTGGAGAAGGTGGCATTTAGAGTGTTGGAGATGGCCAGGGGGTCTTGGATGATGGTTCCCCCAACAGAGGATTGTGCTGGGACAAGGGAGATCACTTTTTTGCTGAGCTCTTTGATATTGTCCCAGAACCTCCTACCTGACTCCCAGGAGGAGGTGAAGTCTTGCTGGTAGCATGTGGACTTTGTTTAGCATAAAGCCTAGCTGTATCTGTTCCTGGCCTCTCTATAACATTGCCTGTCATGGGGTTCTGTGAGACTAGTGCTTTACTCCATAGGTTGTCCCTTTAGTGCATCTGATCAAGTAGTGACTAGGAGACCAAAGGGGTGTCTTTGTGTTTAGTGTGCTGCTTGGAGAAGGGGGTAAAGATATCACAGGTAGCATTAAAGGAGGATAAATCTGGAGAGGGCGGTGTCAACCAAATGGGCAATAAAGACCGGAGTCCAGTCACTGGATCTGAGATAGGCTTTAAGATGGGGAAAGGAACCTTTTTTCAGGTGCCTTTGAATGGAGATTTTAAGGGGGCCAGCAGGAAGTTTATTGGACCACCAGCAGGTAACAGGGGAGTGGTAACTAAGAACATAAGGGAGTTCCTTAATCTGGGAGAGATTTTTGGGGTGGTTGGTGAGTATGAGATTAAGCAGCATTGAGTTACCCATTTTGCTGTTACATCTGATGGAGGCTGGATGTTCTGGGTCAGGTCAACAGCCTTGATTCAGTCTTTGTAGGTGGTGGAAGTAGGGGATAGCCGGTTGACATTGAAGTCACCTAGGGCAAGTTCCTCACTATTAGATGAAAGTTGGGAGATGCATAACATAACCTCATCAAAGGCAAGTTTTTGGTTGTGGGGTGATGTAGACAGCCATAATATAGAGGGTTTTACCAGGATTGCCAAGGAGCAATTTGATGGTGAGGATCTGGGCACCATGTACAGTGGGGATGAGGGAGACTGGGAGGGCTTGGAAGGATTTCTTTATATAAAGGACACATCCACCTCCTTATTTACATATTCTGTTTTCCCAGAAAATGGAGTAGCCATTAAGGACCATTGAGGAGTCCGGTGTGTTTTTGGAGAACCAGCTTTCTGTCAGTGCCAGGATGTCTGGGGAGTGTTGGGCAAGCCAGGCTTGGAGAGAGGTAAATTTTTTCTGAAGGCTGCAGATGTTAATAGTGATGATTTGAAGAGTACCTTGTTTGTCAGCTGGATTAGATCAAGAGGCATTGGGTTCAGTGTTAGGGTGTACTTTTCCCGATAGGAGAAGGAGGAGTAGGGTGTGATGGAGAAGATATAACTTAAGGAGTTTGGGTTTAGTCTTGTGGAGGTGGTGGGGCTGTGGATTTAGTGTCAGACACAGGAGTGGGGAGAGTGAGTATGAGGGGGAAAGGAGGGGGGATTGGGAAATGATGACTAGTGTTGGGGGAGGTCAACCAGTTCAGGGGTTGATAGTGCAGATCTGGGGGGTGTAGATAGGAGGTACCAGGTGCTGTAGGGAGGGTGGACTTGTAGGTAGTGTAGTAGTTGCAGCTGAGAGGTGGTGGGTAGGGAGAGGAGAACATGCCATAAAGCAGTTACCATAAGGAGGAGACTAAGGATTTCCGTGGTTAAAAGGAGAATGAGGATAGACACAGGATAACATGTAGTAAGAAGGAAACAAAGTATGAATGGCACTATAGCACATCAGTAGGGTTGCTGCCTCCAGAGATGAGGGTGCAGAGTTCAAAACTGGGAAGGGGAGGTGAGAGGATGCACTAGAGGCAGGGGGACTATTTGAGGAGAGGCAGGTGGAAGAGGGAGGAAGGAAAGGACATGAGAGTGGAAATGGGTTATGAAGAGTAGACAAATGGGGAGCACAAGTCTGACTCCTGGTGGTCAGGAATGATAACCTGCAGGTAAGGATTCGAGCAGATAGAAAATGTTAGGGGATCACGTGACCAGAAGATGGCAATAAATGGAGGGCCAGCCTTGGGTGGGGGGGGTGGCTGGAGTGGGTGGGGAGTCGATGCAAAGTGGAGGGGTAAATCCCAGTCAATGGTGTCCCAAGGGAGATAGGGCCTTTATCTTTGCAAGCTTCTCCCCTCTTGCAGCAGTCTTACTGTGCTGTCCTGTCCCAGCACGGCATGGTGACTGAATATTGTGAGTTAGAGAGGCTAGGGAAACCTAGTAGGCAACAAACAAAGATCAAGTTACATGGCAGGACAGGGAACAAAGGGTTGGCTGCCACTACTGCACATGGCGCAATAGTCAGTACGCCTGCAATAGCTTACTAGCCTGACTGGGCTGAAATGTCCCCGATAACCTACGGTGAAGCAAACAATAAGGGAAATTGGTATCACTGCTTAAAACAGGTATAGCTCTCTACTATAAGGTCCCTAAACTGCTGCACTGGCAATCATGCTGTGAGCTGCTTGCAGGTTTCGGTCACAAGGAGTTAATCTAGACTTAAGGTGACTGCAGCAAACACCGGGTGACAGATACAGTGCTAGCCCCAGAAGGCAAACACAAAAGACATGCAGTGTAATCCGCACAGATAACAGGTAACAAAACCAATCAAGTGCAGTCAGCAAAGTTAATGTCCCAGTTCAAACCCCGTTCAACAGTGTCCCAGAAGAGAGAGGGCCTTTACCTTTGCAGGCTCCTCCCCTCTTGTGGCAGTGTTACTGTGCTGTCCTGTCCCGGGGCAGCTTGGCAGCCAAATGTTGTGAGGTGAGGAGGCTAGGGGAAACCTTTGCAGGCTTCTCCCCTCTTGCAGATGTTTTGCTGTGTTGTCCTGTCCCAGCGCAGCCCAGTGGCCGAATGTATCTGCCAACATGATGAATGTTCCTTACGGCATGATAATCTGACCCTCCAATATATGAATGTTCCTTATAGTAAACCCACTGCTTCCAAAAAACTTGAAGTCATTTGTGGAATTTGTGCAGTTTGTGCTGTGCTGACATGAAAATGCTGCAGAGACAACTGACCACTGTCTTAGCATACAAGCGAGTCAAAACAAATCTGCACAAAGGGGTGTATTTAGCTCTTACTTTTTGAAATATTAACAACAATTTTGAATTTTTGCACACAGCAGTAAGCACTTTATTACTGTTGACTTTGATATTTTGCTCCCTTGATTAAAAGAGTGAAATAGGGTTGTTGTACTTGCACTTTAAATGAATTTATACATATACATATACATATATATATATATATATATATATATATATATATATATATATATAGTGTATATATACTGTATATATGAGTTCATTTTATGAACTATTTTTATGAAGTCAGTATTTTGTTCAAAACTTGAGCTAAGATATAGTGAAATTTATTGCTTACAAAAAGGAATGCACTTTTAATGTAACAAAAAGAACATTTTATAAAGAAAGCACATGATTATTGGTTTGTTTCTGGTCTGGTGCTGGTGTATTTGCTAGGTGAATGGAGGAGTCATCTATGTGCAGTTTTTATCTTAACAATGGTCTCGTGGGAGTAGAAGGTAGGGTTTGTTGTAATATTATATAAACACTATAACATACGTTTGGATACAAAACACTGGCACCACAAAACTTAAAGGATTAAATGGAATTAAGAAGTAATGATTATTTAGGACTATACATAACTTTAATCAAGTGGATGCCAGAAAACCAGATACTGCACTATAAAAAGTAAGCAAAGTTAGAACCACTGAAAGTAGTGTCCATCCCTACTGACTAGTTCACAAACCCCTACTTTTACCTTGCACTTCATAGAAACATAGAATTTAATGGCAGATAAGGACCACTCGGCCCACCTAGTCTGCCCATTTCCCTACCTGATAGATAAGCTGCAGATTCTAGTTAATCAACAGCTTACTTCCTCCTACCCCCAACTGGAATTGCCTCATGTCTGTCCCATTCATTCTTGAATTCTTCCACTGTTCCTGACTCCACCACCTCCTCAGAAAGGCTGTTCCATGCATCAATAACCCTGTCTGTGAAAAAATACTTTCTAACATTACCTCTGCGCCATCCCCTCTCTATCTTCAAATAGTGCCCCCTTGTTCTTGCTCATCTCTTTTTCTGAAAGATGCTATCCTCTTGCACTTTGTTAATTCCTTGATTTCCAAATTGTGAGCATGCCCGGGATCAAGAATGGGGTCCATTCTTTTCATGGTATTAAAAAGCCCTGAACTTCAGAGATATTACATCCAAGAATAAATTTTAAAGAAACTTCATTATCATTGCTGACTAATTATGTCTTCAGTTATAGTAGCTTGCCATAACTACTGAGGACATTCTTGAACAATGGTCTTCATAGTTTATGCTCCACAACAGACACTTGGGGTAAAATCCCAATACTGACACCATAGTGCATCTTAAGGGTGATGCTGCATTCCTGGGGTGCTGTCTTTTGGATAAGACATTAACCCGAGGTCCTATCTGCCTGTTCTGGTGGCTGTTCAGGTGTATGTTAAAGAGTAGGGGTGATTTATTGAAAGAAACTCAAAACAATTCTTATCCTGAATCAATCCATGCCACTTCCATTATAGCCATCTTTTTACAAAGTCATAACAGTTAAACTCTACAATACCCAGGGCCCCTGGTGTTCTGTGGCAGAATTTTCTGATTTCTGTGGCAGGGCTCCTTGGTTTCTGCAGCAGCATTTTCTGATTTCTGTGGCATGATTTATTCACTTCTCTGGCAGAACGCAGTCCTGTCATTGGCTAACTATGATGTGATGTCATCGATTACATCATATGCTGAGCATAGAGGAGGGGCTTCAGGATAAATGAGATGGGAAAGAAAGCCTGACAGTACGGAAAAACAGTTTATTTATATGAAAATTCTCCAAAAACAATGAATTCTGTGGTACTATATATATTCTGTGGCATGGTGCAAATTCTGCAGCAAATTCTGCAACCGAAGAAATGCAGAATTCCAAGGGCCTTGATAATACCTTAAGCAAAACAAAGAAAAATATAAAAGAAAAAAAAAACAAGAAATTGCACAAAAAAAAAAGGATTTTTTAATTTCCAGGGTACCTTATTCCCGAGTGTTTATTTTTTCCCAGATGTGACATTTAAAGTCCCTCAGTTTTACTTGCTGTAATGTATTTCCTATTATAATTGCATCTGAGAGATTTGAAAATTCTAATTGCTATAGGAGGTATTGACACATAGCTTACCATAAAACAAACTTTATACATGAAGAAAATGACATTTAGGGTACTCAGGTGGTATTGTTTTAAAATACCATTATAATATCCTAATATTAGAGATTCTTAGGGGAGGCTAGTCAAAAAATGTCAACTCCATCTTTTTGCCAAAAACTTCCAGAGTTGAACAGTGGAGTTACAAAGTGAAAGTGTTGTGTTTCTTCCAATTTCAGACATTCAAGTCTTGGGCATGATCATTCTGCTACTGCCTTATGTTTCACATTTCCTTGGACTACTAACTTTCTGTGGACACATAGCCATAATACATGTTTTACGGAAGATACATGGATTTTTTAACATGCATAACACCCGTTTCATTTTTCATGGTGTACAAAAGGGAAACATTATTTATTTAATGTGGGCACAGTCCGTAATGTAAGAATACAATTTTTTTTGGAGAAACTAATGATTATTTGTTTAGAGATCTTCCACGTTTTCAATCTTTTCTGAGTAGGGTTAACATATTCAGGCACCTCTAAGGAATTAGTTAATTTAGGAGGGACTTTATCCCATTTATTCATATAAGCAGCTAATAAAAAATTGTCCAACTATTCCAGTGTAGTGTTACCTTGTTTAGATCAGTTTTTATTGTGGAAAAAATAAAAAAAATATATGAAAGAAAATAATGGGATCTATCATGCTCAGACCTCCTGCTTTCAAAGGAAGGTAGGTACAATTCCTTTTGACTGGGTTGAGTCAGCTACCTCATATTATTTGGAAAAATGCACTGTATATCCATGTTTCTAACTGAAGTGGCGGTGGGTATACTGTACACAACTTTTTTTTAATGGTTGAAATCCTTTTTTTCTTTGAAAATTTCCAGGACTTCCAAAGTTGAACTTTCCTTTTACATAATTCTGTTTTATGTTCTCTGTTTATTAGTGGTAAATCTCCTTGCCCAAACCATATCCTTAATACCTGAATTGGGGTGGAGAAGATCCTAGCGCCTGCTACTTTTTGTGGTACAGGGGTTGTAGACCCTAAATTCATATCTATGCTTTTGTCTATATTAATTTGAGCCACAGACACTGTACAGAATTATTTTACTGCTTTCATTGCCTCTTCTCCTGAGGTTACATCCTGCACAAAGATGCAGATATCATCTGCATAAGGAATGATTTTTTGTGGTGGAAGTCCCTTGTCAGGGGAAATACCAATAATATTTATTTCCAGTTTATCTACCTAATTAAAGAGTCCAGTGTAATAGTGTATAGGAGAGGGATTAATGGGCACCCCGACATGCTATTAACTTTAGTGGTGAGGCTATTCCAAAATAACCATTAATATAGGGCCCAAGTAGTGCTTCTTTGTATAAACACTGGATCCAGGGCACCATTTTGTTCAGGATTCCATAGGCTTGTACGACTGAGAAAAGATAGTTATGGGAGACCTTCTCAAAGGCCTTAGCCTGGTCTAGGGAGATTACATGTCCTGTAACTTTCTTTTCTTACTATATTCAAAACTACATCATAATAGTGAGAAATTATTAGAGATATTCCAGTTTGGGATTGAACAGGTTTGTGCTGGGTCGATTAAATCTTGGGCTACTGTTTGTAATCTGGAACAAAGTAATTTAGGTAGTATTTCATAATCATAATTCAAGAGGCTAATTGGTCTACAATTTTTAATATAATTTCTGCCCCCCTTTTTGTATAAAAAAAATCTAAATTGCTTTCCTAAAGTCTGGAAATGAAAGGGTGAATGTTAATATGTAGTTAAATATTATTTCTAGAAGTTCTGCAGTTTCTTGAGCAAAAGTTGTATAAAATTCATTAGAGAGTCCATCCAAGCCTGGTGAAATGCCATTTTTATCTTTGCTTGTGCAAGCAGCAAACAAGAAACATATTGAGATAGAGCATTGCAGAGGTGTGGCAGTGTTATGGCCAGTTCAGCGGATGCTTTAATGGGTGAATCCCTCAGCAACCAATTAATGCTGAAGCTGTCAATGACAGCAGTTTCAGAGTGAGAGCTGCACTTGAAAGAAATCTACAGCTGCAATCAGGGGCAATTTCATCATTGCAGTGGCAGTTCCCCCTCCCTCCCAACCAGGCACACAGCAGGACAACACATTTAAGTGTTAGCTCCCTTCCAGTGCTTCTGCCCACCCCACACACTCTGTTCTCTATCCCCTGCTGACATCGGGGTGCTCAAACCTCATTTCAGCATGTATCCCCTCTCCCCCCATTCATGTGGTACACTGGGAGCCCACACCAGTGTGCCAAAAAATACTTCTTAATGTTTCTGACAGAGGGATGCCCCCTTCCAGTATCAGATGTACTGCCTCCCATGCCCCGATGTTCTCAGGTGATCTCGGTACCCAATCCTTGGGTCAGCATTGATCCCTCCCAGTACTCTGGCACACTGGGAGCCCACCCCAGTGTGCCAAAGTCCATTTTGTTAATATTTCACCTGTAAAAAAGAAAACAGTCCCACATGTCCTTTTTTAACCTGAAAATAAAAAGAAAATGGTCCCTCATCATTCCCACTGGCACCACTCCTCTAACCTGCACCCTCACACTACTTACTCTACCTCCCCATACCCCCTCACCCATATTTACCTCCAGATGTCACAAGCAGCAATCATCTGTGGATGGGTAACACATCTGCATTCTTCAAAGACCAACCCGGAACTGAAGAAATAAAGGTAAGTTCTATACTGGCAGTCAATGGGGGGGGGTCAACTTAAGTTGATGTATCAGCCAATGTTTGGAGTTTTGGTTCCAGATTTTCAACTTGGGGTTCTTGGGACCCAACCTCAAGAACATTGGCACTGTCATTTAATTTCTCAGTCCCAAAAAGTGATTGTGCAGTCACTGTGTGGAATCACCTTTTGGGATCAATTTACAAAAATAGAGTGCCACTGTTCATGAGATGAGGTCCCAAAAAGCTCTTGTTGCAAATCTGGTGAAAGAAACTGAAAAAAAATAACTTTGTTGTGAGCATCTGTTCTGCAGTTTCTATGCACTTTCTAAACTTCATCAATTTTTAATATTTTCACTCCAAATTTCCAAAATTGCCAGTTTTTCTCACACCCTTATGAACAGTATAGTTGTTATTTTTCGCATCGTTCCCGAGATGTGTTATTGCACCTGTGGTGCAGAATGGCATAGTTGCTGTGTGAAATCAACTTCTGGGTTGGATTAACAAAATCACAGTGCCACTGTTCAGGAGGGGAGGTCCCATAAAGCCATGTTGAAAATTTAGTGAAAACATTCCCAAAAATGACTGTGTCATGAGCATGTGTTGCACTTCACTACTTTTTGATATTTTCACTTCAGATTTTCAACATTGCCATTTCTTCACATTTTCCCATGAACAGTACAGCTGTCATTTTTCACATCCTGTCCAAAATGTCTATTTGCACCTATGGTGCCGGATGACACACTCATTGTGCGAAATCACCTTTTGGGATTGAGTAAAAAAATGATGCTGTTACTGTTCATGAGGTGGAGTCCCAAAAAGCCCATGTTGAAAATTTTTAGCAAAAACACCAACAAACGCTTTAGGGTTTACAACCATAACATTCACCTTGTACAGACTGACAGGTGCCGGGGGTGTGACTTGGGGTCGTCGGATAAAATTCTCATGCCCTATCCACCCCCACCCCTACCCTGCAGCCACTGACTGGCACTTAGGTGTACCTTGGGGTCGTCTGCCCTAATGTTCACCCCTTTCTCCTACACTGCACCCATCTCAGCTTATTTTCTTATGGAATGGGGTGAGCATAAGGGCTGAAGACCTCAAGGCACACTGCGACACCTGTCAGTATCTGCAGGGTGAGGTGGAATGGTGTGAGTGCTATGGTCAATGACAAAAAGGCACACCCCCAATGCCTGTCAGTCTCTGCAGGGTGGGGTGTGGCTTGGTGTTACTTCCATACTTCACTGCCATTCTTAATATGCATCTCTCTAACTTCTGCACTACCAATGCTAATACCAGCAAGCAAACATTCAGCATTGCTTGTTTAAAGTGTATATGATCTGGAAGATTTCTGCTGCCCTTATTTGAGCTCTTGCTTCCTTTTTTATGAATCAGGAATACCTGGGATTGATGCCTTTAAGAAGCTATTAAGTGTACCATATAGTTATTTTTCTGTCCCCAAAACAATGTTCAAGAAATTCTGTTCAATATTTAAATATTTGTGTCTGTGGCATTCAAATCCCCTTGTTATATGGACTATGCATTATAGTGGAATCCAACTTCTTTTTGAATGCTTGGAAAGGGTCACAGAATGGTTGCTTTTCTGTGCAATATTTCATTTCTGCTTCTAAGGAAACAGCTCTGTCATATTGCATTTTAAGCATATGAAATCTGAGCTGTTCAGTCTGGAATTTATAGTTGTCTCTTTCTTCCAGTAGGAGGACCATAAGTTTATATAGCTGGTCTCTATATTGGAGGTATCGAAGACAGTCCAAATTAGATTTGACTCCCCCTTGTTTTAGAAAACATTCTCTAATACTTCTTTTAGTATCCAGACACCAAGACCAAGGGTCTTCATACATACAAAAGACAGAGCATCTGGCAACCAGTAGTTACATAAAAATTGATAGCAGTTAAGTACCGCTAGGCCCATCTAGTTTGCCCATTTCCCCTGCCTACTGTAAAAGCTGCAGACCCTACTTGATCTCTGGCTTTACCTCCTCATTTCTATTGCTAGGGTTCCCCTTTGCATGTCCCATGCATGCTTAAATACCCCACTGTGTTAGCCACCACCACATCTGCAGGGAGTCTATGCCATGCATCCACCACCATTTCCATGAATAAATACATCCTCATGTTACCCCTTAGTCTACACCCTTCCAACCTCATATCATGGCCCCTTGTTCCTGGGAATCTACTTTTCTGAAAGATGCTATCCTCATAATCTGTTTATGCCTTTTGATATTTGTAGATGTCTATCATATCTCCCCAGTCTCTCCTCTCTTCCAGGGTATAGATATTGAGGTCTCCCAGTCTCTCCTTATATAACTTTTAGTTCAGGTCATGCTCCAGCTTTATTGACCTTCTTTGAACTGCCTCCACCCTGTCTACAGCCTTATGATGTTGTGGCCTCCAGAACAGAATACCATATTCCAAATCAGGCTGCACCAATGATCTCTACAGTGGCATTACCATCTCCTTCCTTCTGCTGGTGATACCACTTGCTATGCACCCCAGCATCCCACTGGCTCTGCCCACTGCCTTGGCACACTGTTGGCCAATTTTAGGTAATCAGATATGATTTCTCCCAAATCCCTTTCCTGTTTGGTGACCATCATCCCCCCCATCATGTAATCCATCCTGGGTTCTTGCACCCCAAATGCATGATTTTGCACTTTTTGCATTAAATCTCAGCTGCCACGCTCTGGACCAGTCCTTCAGTTTTCATGGGGTCCTACTCATTTTTTCCACCATTTCCAGAATGTCCACCCTGTTGCAGATCTTAGTGTCATCCGCAAAGAGGCATATCTTCCCCTCCATCCCTTCTGCGATGTTACTTATGACGACATTAAACAGAACTGGGCCCAGGACTGATTCCTGTGGCACCCCACTGGTCACCTTCCTTTCCTCAGACTAAGCACATTTACCATGACCCTCTGTCTTATATCACTTAACCAGTTCCTAACCCCGTTTATTACCTTGTGACCAACTCCTAGGCTGCCCAGCTAGTTCAAATGTCTTCTGTGTGGAACAGTATTGAAGGCCTTACAGAAATCCAGGTAGGCCCCATCCACCACCCCCCCCCACCGGCCCATGGCCTTGGTCACCCAGTCAATGAAATCAGTTAGATTTGTTTGACGTGACCTGCCTGCAGTGAATGCATGCTGTCTCTGATCCTGTGTTCTGCTGGATTCAAGGTGCTCTACAACCCTTTGTTTAAGTAGTGATTCCATATTCTTCCCCACTATTGAAGTGAGACTGATGGTCTATAGTTTCCAGCCTTCTCCCTACTGCCACTTTTGTAAAGAGGGACTACGTCTGCCCTCCTCCAGTCCTCTGGAACCACTCCCATATTGAGTGACTCATTAAACAGTGCTGCCAGTGGTGCCTCCAACACCTCTTGTAGATCCTTTAATATTCTAGGATTTATCCCATCTCGTCCCATTCCCTTGTCCACTTTCAGTTTTGTGGGTTCTTTTATGACTCTCTCATCCATAAATGAACTTTTGTTGATCTCCCTCCCACATTTGTTTATAGAGATGGTCTCTATATCAACAGTATTGCAGATAGTCCAAATTAGTTGGGTTATCCTTTGTTTTAGTGAGCCTGAGTTCAGGGCAGAAGTATTCAGCCTCAATCTATCATTCCAGGGCGGAGTTGGTGGCATGTTGCTGCTACACTTATGCTGCAATCTAGGAGGAAATGATCTGCAAACTCTGAGGGATACAATTTAAAATTATGTGGCTGGAATAGCCGGGGATACAAAATATCTGTTCTAGTAGCAAATGTATGTCTATAGTATGTATACCCTGTGTCTTTGTACAGATGTCTATAAGCATCAACCAAATTAGAACTAGAAACAATATTTTGTAGGGTATGCAAATCACAGTAAACCTTTTTTTCTACTAAATGTCCTAATGTCAATCTCACCGTCCATATCACCTCCCCATATGATGTGTTGGAGGTGTAAAGATAGTGTCTTATGCTCTCAAAAAGAGCAATTCTAGCAGACTTAGTTTGAGGGGCATAGGTATATACTCATCCCTTTCCCTAACCCCTCGTCATCACTGATGCCTACTGCACTCCTCACTCTTCATCTCAAAATACTGGTTCAGGTCCTTAACCTCCTATCTATCTTCACTTCTGTCTCCCTCCACCTAGACCTCATACCCCCTTCTTTTTAGAGACACCCATACTTTCTCCATACCACTGCCATCTTCTTGTTCTGGCATAGCGGCCGTTTTGTACAGACTACCTTATCTCTGGAACTCCCTTCCCTCCCATGTCAGATGTTCCCTTTCTGCCCCTTTCCTAAAATGTGCTTTAACATGTATAACGAATTAAGCTTGAGCTTGCCCTTGTGATTGCAATCTTCTGTCTTGAAAAGCAATGTCAAAAATTGTCGAGCCTTTATTGCACTTGATTACCCCTAAATGACTTGCACTTCTCTATACTTGTTTTTCCACACTTGACAGCTTCCTCACTTACCTTCACCCTTTTACTCTTTCCCCATCTCCTCCCCCAGTGAGTATACCCCCTGTGTAATCTGTTCTGACTGTTACCGCTTCCTGTCCCCACAACAGTTCATTTTTTCCCTCATGCATTTTCTCTCATTTATTGTAGTCTCACCTCTCATTCCATATTCTTTACCTCCCGGTGTCACCATATTTTTACCATTCAAAACTGTGTACATCTATAATACTACCATAAAATGCAAAGCCTAGTGCTTCTATTTGAACTAAAAAATACCTCCAATGCAAGCCAGTTTTTCAATAGCTTTTGTTGCAAGCCAAATTGTGTATTGTTGATGTGTTTTACCTTCATTACTACTATACTGTACTGTACTGATTTTGCTACCTCTATTTTTTTAAGGTTTTTATGTAATCTGTATTGTTGTAACCTCCACACTCCCTTTCCACTGGGTTGCCACACAGTGTGCATTTCCTGGTGAACAAATTAAAATAAATAAATAAAATTTATTAGCTAATGAGGAAATCCCGGAGATTAGACAATCTAGTAACAAAGCTCTCCTAGGAGAATATCTACCAACTTAGTGACAGTAACCAGTGTACTTTAAAAAGAATGTCTAACCCATCTGCTGCATCTATGTTAAATGTCAACAATCATTTGTCAATGCCGAATGTTGTCTTACAGGCATTGGCATTGGTAGTGCAGGAGTTAGAGAGATGCATAACAGGAATGGCAGTGAAGTAGCAAACTGACAACAACCCCACCCCACCCCCACCCTGCAGAGACTGGCAGGCATTGGGGTGTGCCTTTGGGTCACTGACCATTACGCTTACTCCATTTTACCTCACCCTACCCTGCAGACATTGACAAGTGTCGTGGTGTGCATTGGGATCTACACTTACCACATTCCATAAGGAAATATGCTGAGATGGGTGCAGTACAGGGGAATGGGGTGAGCTTTGTGGCCAAAGAGTGCAAGGCACACCTCAGTGCCTGTCACTGGCTTCATGGTGGGGGTGGAGTGGAATGGTGTGAGCATTACAGCTGACAATCCCAAGTCACACCCCTGATGCCTGTCAGTCTCTACAGGGTGGAGCGTTATGGTTGGAAACCCTTATGCCCTAGGTGTTTGTTGGTATTTTCACTTCAAATGTTCAACATGGGCTTTTTGTGACAGGACACCATCAACCATGGCACTATCAGTTCATTAGCCGAAAGGTGATTTTGCACATGACTGCGCCATTTGGCACCACAGATGTGAAAACACATTTTGGTCAGGATGTGAAAAATGACAGCTGTACTGTTCATGATGAGGTTTAAAAAAATGGCAATGTTAAAAATCTGGAGTGAAAATATGAAAAACCTGGTGAAGTCATGAGCATGATTAGAAACTGTGCAACACACACCCGTAATGCAATTATTTTGTTTTTTTTAAACCTAATTATCAACATAGGCATTTTGGGGCCTCCACTCATAAACAGTGTCACTGTAATTTTGTTAATATGTCCCAAACATTGATTTCCTACAGCGTCCACATCATTGTGCTCCACATATGTGAAAAGACATTTTAGGCAGGATGTGAAAAAATGTCAGCTGTACTGCTCATAAGGAGGTGTGAAAAAATTTTAAAAATCTGGAGTGAAAATATTAAACATTGACGAAGTTACGAGTGTGTATGGAAACTACGCAATTCACGCTTGTAACACAATCATTTTTTGGAATGTTTTCACCAAATTTGCAACATAAGCTTTTTGGGAGCCCAACTCATGAACAGTTGCACTGTCATTTTGTTAATCAATCCAAAAAGGTGATTCCATGCAGTGACCATGAAATGACCTTGCATGACTGAATAACGAAATGACAGTGCTTGTGTTCATGAGGTGGGGTCCCAAAAAGCCCATGTTGAAACCATGGAGCCAGAATTCAGAAAAATGGCTGATATATCCACCTAAGTTGCCCCCCCCCCCCACTGATGCCAATATATAGCTTATCATGATTTTCGTCAGTTTAAGGCTGACTTTTGAAGATTTCAGACATTTCTCACTCTGCCAAAGATTGCTGCGTAGGACATCTGGGGGTAAGTCTGGGGTGAGGAGGTGCGGAGAGATGGGGGTGTGCATAGAGGGTGGGTGCAGGTTGGGGTGGAGGGGCATCCTGATGATGAAGAGACCATTTTCTTGTTTACAGGGACAAAAAAAAAATGTTGGGGAAGTTTTTTTTTTTTGTTACAGGTTTTACAAAAAAATACATTTGGGCACACTGGGGTGAGCTCCCAGTGTGCCACATAATTTTCTTTTGGGGGTGTGACTGAAGCCAACAGGGATTAGGCACCCCTATCAGCAAACAAACTATACTGAGGAGCATTATGCCAATGGGGATTGGGCACCCCCATTGGCAAACAAATTGAACTGGGAGGAGGGGACATGCTGACAGGGGGATTGGGCACCCCAAAGTCAGCTTTCTGGGGATTGTGTGGAAGGCAGGAGGAGGAGGAGGAGCCGCTGCCATGTTTATTGAAATGTTTTGCCAAGAAAGGTTCATAGGGGACGTGTGTTATCTGTGCCACTGCATGATGAGCTTCTCTCCAATTGCAGCGGCATGTTTGTTTCAAGTTGATGGAACTTTGCATATACTTGTGTCAGCACTAGCATGCTGGCCCATTGGGGAATGAGGGATGCGCCTATTGAAGCATGCCCTGCATTCACCAACACTGACACACCTCTGCATTTCTCCTACTACCAGAAGATGTTGCTTATACACGTGCAAGACGACATAAAAATTATGGCCCCCACGTCTAGTTCTGTTTTACTTATTCAGTTGCAAAAAGAGAGGCTAATCTAGTTTCTTGTAAAAATAAAAATAAAACAAAAAATAACATCAAATTGTGAGTTATGAAAAATAGACAATGTAGGAATTCTTTTTTTTATAGCTTTTCATGCTTCATACATTTAAGGAGGCTATACATAAGGATGACATTTTGGAGCAGTTTTAGATGATAATATTCATGTAACACATTCTTTTGATTGTAGTTATCTTTTTCTCCCCTTTGTTCTTTTTTTTTTTTTTTTTTTGTTTAGGTGTTTTTTTCATTTCCTCATCTCCAGCTTCTGACTGGGCACCTAATTTTGAGGAGATATAGACTCATGGTCAGAGTTTACCCAATCTTTACTGTTTTGCAAAATCTGAAAAGTGTTTTGCAAAGGGATGGAAAAGGGCTGTGGGACCTGTTTTGCTGTAGCTTTGGTTACTCTTCCAGATGCAGACAAATGTGAGTCTGCCGGTGAGGTCACTACTTCCTTTTGACGGAGTTCCACTTGTCCCTCTTTCTGTGATATTATTACATTCCTAAGGCTTCCTGCAAGACTTTCTTCAGGAGGTGCTACCTTTTCTGGGAGGGGGGTCTGGAAGCAGCTATTGGTACAGAGACAGAAACTATTGGGGGATCTAATACCCACTGTGCTAGCATGCAGGAGGAGGTGGAGACAGAATTCCAAGGGGGTAGATTCTTGTTGTATAGCGCTGCCTTCCTTATGGACAGTGTTTTCAGTAGGTGTCGTGCTTTCAGCCTGTGCTTTTTTTTACTAAATTTCCTTAATTATAACTCCCTTCTCTATTTCTTCCTGCCCAACGGCGTTGGTTGTAAGCGTACCTTGCTCATCACATAAATTCCATTTCATAATGTTTTTGCAAACCATACTTACATGCCGAAAGCAAAGACCCCACAAAAAGCACATCTTAGACTTAAATGGTCATATGTACAACTAATGTGAGTTCTCGATCAACATGTAACAGGTCTTAGGTTGGCCTATATAAAAGCAACCCACCCGTCTCACCCCAAAAAGAGACTGGTTGGTAGGTGTTGGATTTTGGAGTCATTTTTTTGAACAATTTTACCTTAAATTTCCACCATTCCATCCAAATATTTTCAGTGTTAATAATGGCTGCAGGAGGTCCTATAACCTCACAATGTGTCTCAAGCCAGTAGTTAATGTCACTAACATTTACCTTCATTACAGAACATTATTGTTATATTCTTTATGAGAGGCTTGGTAAGAGGACTCCCTCCCTCCCCTGCTGACCCCCAATGACCCAAGTCTGTTCCCAAACCTGGGTTGCCGGCATCGCATGAGGTGTGCCATCCAGCGTCTCAACCCTCAGGGCCACAGGGCTGGCTAATAAAACTTGTTAAATGATTAGTAATAATATTTTAAATTGCTTACCCACAGTGCATCTTCCTTGTTCCATGTCAAAGTCAAAATACCTCTACGACTTGAAAATCTGGTGTAGGTTCCATATTGTTGGATCTGAATGAGGCTATTACCATAGGGAATTTGTATTCTGTAAATCAGAAGGAAAGTGATATTTGTCAGCATAATACAATGAAAGATTTCTAAATAAACCTACACATTCAATTTGTATAGTACCATTGTGGCTAACTGGTAGCACTCTTGGCTATAACCCCATAAAAGAGTATAGCTTTAGTCCCATAATAGGTCCTTAGGTCATACTCAGTACAGATACTGCAGTGCAGTATTACTGTAGGTGAATTCTGCACTATTTGAAATGCCATTCCTCAGCTAAGATGAATAACCTCTGATTTACCTTTGCATCCGCTACTGTTTGGAACTAACTCACAATGTCACTCTGTCTCACTGACCCTCCATTATTTTTTGGAGCCAGGGAATTTCTGGAGACTATTTGTTACTCTTATGAAGGACACCTGAAAGGTGGTCCATCATCCAGGGGAAAATACTGCAAGTTGTGGTGCTTTTGGCACCACTTCATCCATGAAATGATGCATATGTCACCTTTTTGATGGAAACTACAGTAAAGCAGGAAAACTGCTGCAAATCAGTCAAAATATTTTAAAATTGCATCATAAATTACAGACATATGAAGGAGCAAACAGAAGATGGCCATTTGTTCTACTGAATCTGCTTGTATTGCAAGGTCCTCAGCTAAGACGACTGACCCTGCCCCTCCCCCTCACCTTTGATGCATTTGCCATGATGCAGAATGCATCAAAAACTAGGACTTACTCCATGTCTGCATCATGAACTTTGAGAATCCTTCCTTAAAAGTCCACCCTGTCTATAATGTTCTTGCTACTTGGGATACATTAATCTTTTCTGTGCTACCAGTTCATACAATCCTCCTTCTGTTTCTAATTCCCCTTGCAATTAACCAATGGTTTTTGAGCCCCAAGATAATAATGGCATAAATCATATGTCTGGTTAGTTTGCCCTGCCTATCCACCACCCTCTCCATAAAGACATAACTCCTTATGTCCTTCCTGAAGTAGTCACACTATTCTGAACTTTCATTCCCAGGTGGTTGTGTTACTCTTTAGTTTAAATAAAACTCATGGCTTCAACTGTGTTATGTTGCTGTGTGTATTTGTAGGTTTTTATCATGTCACAGTTCCCCATCTGTCCTTTAGTGAGTACATATTTAGGCAGTTGAATCTCTCTTGATAGGTTCTACCCTGTTGCACCTGAACCATTTTTGCTGTCTTCTTTTGAATAGTTTTAAGCCTCTTCTTACCCTACTTCAGATGTGGGTTCCAAAACTGCCTACAGTACTCCAGGTGTAGCCTTACAAATGACCTCTAAAGCCACAAGATCACCTCTTTTTTACAAGTAGTAAAACCTCTTCTGATAACCCCAGAATCCTATGTGCTTTCCTATATACTGTGTTGCACTGAGAAAAGGATTTCAAACAATCATTTATTATAATGCCTATGACCCATTCTTCTTTTGAATTGTTTACCATGACTGGTGCTGTATTCTATCTGCAAAGCTGTTACCGTGCACAACTCCTTGCGGTTTTGGTGTGCAGTTTTAACTCTCATGTTCTGTACCACTGCTACAGACTTTCTACATCACCCGATTGTTTTTAATCCCATCACTGTGTGCCCTCCCCCAGAGTTCTGTGTCTGGTATGAACAGATTTCCTTTATCATGTGATCCCATCCCTAAGTCATTAATATATATATATATAAAAATGTATCTGGTCCAAGGTAAAAACTCTTCAGGAGTATACTTTATGTCCTGTGCAGTTGCCAATTTTAATCCAATTTTAATTCTCCCTACCATATGCATAAGGCTTCTATGATGCACTGAATAAGCTGAAGTTTAATGTTTGTATGTCAGTTGCCTAATACCCACTTAGTATCTGCTTTATCAAGCTAAAGAAGTAAATCAGGTTTGTTTGACATGACTGTCCCTTCATAAAACCGTGCTGGTTCCTGTCTTTAAGCCCACTATTTGCTCTTTGATTGATTCTAAAGATTGTCCTCTATTAGTTTAGCTTAGTTAATTTATGCTTATTGGGATATACTGTACATTGCCATTGAGCCGAGGTTCATTTCCAACAGTGTCCCAGAGACAACTCCATAAATACAATTGTTACTAGTGGATAGTATATAATTTAACAATAATAAATACAAAAGGTGACATACAGTTGCATAAGATATAAAGTACATTCAGCAGTACAGACATCAGTAGCCATTTACAATGATACACTTTTGATGTCTAGCTAATGGGTCTATAGTTATCTGTGTTTTTGCTATCCCAACTCTTATGCAGGGGGCCACATTTGCCTCCCTCAATACCCAAGGCACCTCTTCCACAGCCAGTGACTCAGTAAAAAGGCCTTCCAGTGGCTGCTGGTGACTGGCATAACTTCTTCAATAGCCTTCAAGTCTGACCATCTGGACCTGGGAATTCTATTACAGTGCATTGTTGCTCAGTCATTTACCTCCAAACAAAATTACCACAACAGAAGAAAACCTAAGGTGAGTCTCAAGCCTCAATCACATGACCTACCCTGTTTGCAGTTCTGTTGTAGTGCAGGCTGCTCCATTCAAGCTGTGGTGATGCAGATTCTGTTCCTGCAGCAGCCCCCTACTTCACTGCACCTGATCTTCTGGCATTTGGTCCAAACTTCAGTGGGGGTGGGGGAGAAAGCCATGTGATGTCCAGCATCATCAAGGATTATGTAAATCCATTCCCTCTTGTTTTTTAACAATTTATTTACCCAGAATAGCCCAGTAGAGATGCATCATCTCAATCCAGTGGGATCCTGCTTCTACCCTTTTTTGCAGCTAAGTGTGGATCGTTGAGAGGTTAAACTTGCCCATTGATGTCAAGAGACTCAGATTGTTAGCTGCCACTGTTAAAATAATGAATGAATATTGGTTACAGCAAGGGTTTGGGGAACCGTGAGTATGAGTTAGGTCACGGTTCCCAATACCATGCTCTAACCACTATTCATTCATTATTTTAATAGTGACAGCTAACAGTCTGAGTTTCTTGATAGCAATGAGGAATCACAGCACTGCTGCCATTGTAGGTGGTGGCAGCTGTTCACACAGCCAAGGAAAACACCACAATCAGAACTCGATCCCATGGAAAGATGGATTGCTGTCATAACGCAATGCAGAAATGTCATCACAGTTGCATTCACACATGCACAGTAGCAGTGATCTGGCTGCTGCGCACAGCCTACAATGGCACAGAATTGGCTGTGTGAATGGCACTATAGACTATTGCAAAGTGGGGCCCAGTGTCAGAATTCCAAATGGCAAGAGAGCTCTTGACACTACTGTCACAATATCCTTATTAATACTTAGTTACCGTATAATTTTTGGATACACTAATCAATAGAAGACAACTAAACAATTAGTAGATGATGATCACTGTCTAGTCTTGCTAGCTCTCTACTGAAGATCCTGATTCAGATCACTAGACAAGAAGAAATCTGACACCCTGGACACCAGTGTATAGTGTAGTGACATGATAATGGAGATATTTCACACTTTTAATAGGTGATTTAAAACCCAGTATAAAGTGCCTGCAGTACAAATAAAGAGCAGCAAACATTGTAACTAAAATAAGCAGTGTGTTTTTACTAGACCCTAATTATCTACTACTATGGATTGTGTCCATTTTTTCTTACACCAAAAGGGTTATATAATCATGAGAGCACTGCATTAGTTTAGTTTAATTTTTTATTACATATAAAACCCTGTAGACAGAGCCTATTTTCAAATGGATTGGAGTTGGGTACAGTAAAAGACAACTATTACAGAGTCAGTTGCAGGTGTACATTACAAATAGAATAATGAATAGGTGAGTGTGTATTACAATGTAGTAAAACCATTGAGAGTTTCTGGGGACAAGGGAACCTTGAGAGCAAAGCTTGAGAGGTTCCCTTGTCCCCAGAACCTCAAGAGAGTTTTACTACTGAGTGATACACACTCACCTATTTTTTTAATTTTTGTAATATGCAAATCCAATTTTGAAATTCTGCTGCTGCTTCTTTGTGGCATGTTTTGAAGGTGGCCGGCTGCCACACTGAGGTCTCGTTCAGTCTGCCTCTACTCCCCACCACACACTTGGTCTCTACTTCTCCCCCCACAGTTTCTCTTAAGTTGTGCTAGTAGTGCCTCCAGTGAACATGTTTGGTAGGCAGTCCTACATTTTCGTTGTTTGCAGGGCTCAGTGAATGGAGGCTTTTCTTTAAACATAGAAAAAAAAAAAAGTATTGGCAAAGGAGTGAGACTGACAAATTACTTGCGGTAAGTGAGAGACCAACACCATGTTTTCAGCAGTGTTCTGCCCACCCACAAACAAAAACTGGTAAATCAGGAGGTACAGTTTGAAAAATATCATGACATAAGTGTAGGAAGCTCACTTGGGAGCACAGAAACAAGCAGGTCTGTGTAAGAGAATCCTGCGCTTGCACTCTTCAGTTTCTTTGATTATACTATGCTTCAGAGCTCTGAATGATAGTATTACAGGCTCTGAACAATAGTATTGTTGCTCATCAATGTTCGTATTATTACCACTTTCTGAACAGTACTATTACAATATTTTTTTTTTGTATGGCTTACTGGCATATTAAAATATCCCATTCATATATTACAATGCAGTAATAACACATTTATAATCCATTGGATACAGGTAAGATAACTTAGCAGTTGATAAGGTACAGTGATAACAATCAATCAACCAATCAATCCAAATCTGTATTTAATAGGTGAACACCATTGAGCAATGCTCACTTTTGAGACTGACTTGGAGAGACTACATAGCTATTACATAGTAAGGGTTGCATACACAACAGTTTACAACAGAATCATGACACAGTGCAAATGTAAACTGAACAAGGAACAATGTATAATATTCAGGAAGGACAACAGTGCTAATTCTTAGAAATAATATATACAAAATATACATGGAGTACGCTGGTCTGCAAAAAAGAAATAAGTAGATACAAATTATAGAAAGTGTGTGCAGGGTGCATGAGAGAGGGGATCCTTGGATTAGGTATGACGTAGAAGGTTTTTTTCATGGGGGGGCAGGGGTACCCATAAGAAAGCCACTGATTGCAGAGTACTGGTGGCACTGCCGAATGGAATAAATATGGGCTCCAAGCTGCAGATAGAGTGGGACAATCATACAAAAACACATTGATTCAAAGTTCAATGAACTGGACTACAATGTCTGGTACAGAGGTGACAGTCAGAGAATGAGTACTGGGTCTCAAAAAGCAGTTGGAGGAAGAGGAGATAAGGGAAACAGAATGTTAAGGGGTCTGGGGGACAGAGAGTGGGAGACTCAATTCTAGAGGTAAGACAAGGTCAGGTGAAACAATTACAGGATTCCTTGAAAGAACAAGCGTAAAATCTTTTGAATGCTGGTAATTTGATGGGGTTAACCAATTTCAATGTTTTTTGCAGCTTGATCCAGAGTAGGGGTAAAGTGTAACTTAAGGATGTCCTGCCAAAGCATGATTTGACCTCAAGTATAGTAAGGGAGATATAGGAAGCACTCCTCAAGGCATTTTTGCCTTCTGTGCTTAGGGCAGACAATCCAAGACATATTGAGGCAGCTCCTTAGTAATAGCTTTGAAGGTCCAAAGGGCAGCATTCCTCTGTCTTCTATAATTGAGGGATGGTTATCCCACAGCAGTGTATAGGAGCAGTGATGTGTGGAGTAAGGGAGGCCAGTAATGAACCTTAAGGCTCTATGATAAAGCATGTCCAGTTTGACCAGTGCAGTAGCAGATCCTTGGCTGTAGAGGAAGTCCGCATAGTCCAGCAATGAGAGAAAAGTGGATTGAACAAATCTCTTCCTTGCATCCCGTGTAAGCAGGTGATTAATCCTGCAAAAGAGACTAAGCCTCTGTCTAAGCTTTTTTATAAGTTCTTTAATACGGTCATTAAAGGAAAGTCTATGGTCAATCCAGACCCCTAGGTATTTGAACTTGGTTACATATTTCAATGGTTCTCCTAGGAGTGTAGTGATTTGGGGTAGGGTTCGTTGGGCAGCAGAGGTCATTGCATATACAAAGGGTGAAAGGAACATCACCTTTATTTTTTTAGCATTCAAGAGAGGTTTCTGGTGGAAAATCTGCAGCTGCAGCTGATTAAATTCCTGTTGAAGTCACTACATGCAGCTTCAGGGGTAGGTCTGCTAATGTATAGTACTGTATCATCTGCAAATAGGTGCACTTTGGCAGTTTTGAGACTGGCATCAATTATGTTAATATATATTACAAAGAGCAGAAGGCCAAGTATGTAGCCCTTTGGTATGCCCCTCAACAAAGGTTTTAAAGGTGATAGTTTCCCTTCCACTTTTACCAGCTGAAGATGACTTGTGAGGTAATTAGAGAACCATTTCTAGGATAGAGGGTCCAAGGCAATGTTTCGGAGGGAAGTAAGGTGCAGGTCATGGTCAACAGTGTTGAGTGCCTTACTTAGGTCTAGAAATACTGTGTTAACAAAATTCTTGGCTTCCAGGTTGCACTGCCTGTCACTAGTCACCTTTGCAAGTGCTGAGTTGGTGCTATGACATGGTCTAAAGCCCGATTGTAATGGATTAAGCAGATCTGCAGATTCTAAGTAGTTCCTCAGCTGTGCACTCAAAGTTTTCTCCTGCAGTTTAGACAGAATGGAGAGTAGGGAGATTAGCTTATAACTGCAAAGGTCACTAGGGTCTCCAGATTTGAAAAGGGGGATCACATTGGCAGTTTTCCATAAAGGAGGAAGATCACCCTGTGAAAGGGATACTGTAGGTTAAAGAGGTGCGTAACTGGCACAGCCAGGACGTGACGACCAAGTTTGAGGTAAAAGGGGTCTAGGAGGTCTGCATCAGCACTCTTCTTGGTGTCTAGTTGTAGCAGAAGGTTCTCAACATCTTTCAAGGATGCAGGCTGAAGGGAGAACAGAGTGCTGGTGACAGGAGCTCCTTAATTCTGTACACCAAGTTGTGAGTGGAGGTTATTGGAGGGGGAGGTATCAAAGGTTAAACCTGCAGTGGCAAAATGGTTGTTGAGGGAATAAAGGATAGTCGGCCTATCGGAGACAGTAGTAGCCTCAATAGTAATTCTTGTTGGTAAGGAATTTGTGGACGAATGACCTTCAGTGTCCTTAAGGGTTTTCCAGAATTTAGAGGACTATTTATTTATTTTTTTTAAATCTCGGATTACAAATACCTTTGAACTTGAAGCAGCTCATTTACAAAGGTTCCATGTCAAACAAAAGGGTTACAATAAGGTAGGGAGGTATAGACAACATTCATGGTATCAACAGATGTACAGACAACATTATTGGTATCATCAGAGCACAGCAGGTCAATTGGTAAATAAGTGGGAACAGTGCTACACACTCAAGATTACAAGCAAGCATAGAAAACCATAAGGTACATTTGAAGTAACATTGCTAATCAGAGGTGGGGGAAAGGGGAAGAATAAGGAAGGTGTAGGGGAGATGAGAGGGCAGAGTTCAGAGGGAGAGAGAGAAGGAAAAGAAAATATGGCAGCCAGAGGCCTTGTCGTAGGGTGAGAGGAAGGAGAGGCCAAGGTGGGAGAAAGGGTAAAAGAGGAGAAAAGGAGGGCGAATGAAGGGAAAGAAGATAAGGGAGAGGGGGGTCAGTGGGATAAGAGAAATGGGGGGGTGAGGTAAGGGAGGAGGTGGCAGGGGAAAAGGGGAAACTGTTCTGTCAGGACAGGTGAAATGAAACGAAACAGGAAGCCAATTAAGAGCCTCAGAGAGTGAAAAAAAGTGGAATAAGGGTGTCTGTGGAAGTGGAAAACTAGGTGTAAGAATCAAAAGTGCTTTTGGATAGGAGATGTTGAAGCATATGTTTAAATATGTTTAAATTGGAACAGACTAGAAAGACTGCTCAGTTGGTTGCTTAGATTATTAAATCACAGGGTGGGCTCTGTATTGAAAGGATCACTGGCATTAAGCAGTCCAACAGTGGGGTACTAGAAGGAGGTCAGAAACTAAGGTACGTGTGTGTTGGGTCTTAGGGTATTTGTTTAGCAGGCAACCAATGCTCAGGGGTAGCAATCCAAGTAGAGCTTTTTTGGACAGGAGGCAGGTTTGATATTTGATCCTGTTACTTAATTGGAGCCAGCCAGATTGAGCATATAACTCACAGGTGTGAGTAAGGTGCGCAGCACCCATAACTAACCTACAGGCTTTGTTCAGGGCCATCGTGAGTCATTTAAGAGATGTGGAGGTTGCAGCACAGTGTATGATTAGACCATAATCAATTATCGAGAGGACCGAGCTGTGAACTACAACCTTCAGGGCTTCTTTGGTAAGACTTTGTCTGTGTCTGAAGAGGAGCCCAATTCTGGTATAAACATCTCTGGCAACATTTTCAATGTGAGGCACAAAGGTAAGGTGACTATCCAGGGTTAGACCTAGGTATTTGAAAAGCTGAGTTTGTTCAAGAGCGTCTCCATGGTTGTTGGTGATAGTGAGTTGATGGGCCTTAAACTTATTCCAAGAGGACAAAAACAGCTGGACTTTAGTTTTTTTTTGTAGTTTAGCACTAGTTTGTGATTATTAAACCATCTCTCTGCTTCTGTGAAGCCTTGTTGAAGACTGTTTTCAAGAGCGTTGGGATCCAGGTGGCTAGTAAAGTTGACCGCGTCATCTGTGTAGAGGACAGTATGCTAGTTGCAGACAGCTGGAAGGTCATTCAGGAAAATACTGAACAATAAGGGACCCAGGATTGAGCCTTGAGGTACCCCTGATCAGACAGTCCTCTGCTCCCGAAACTACGTTTGATATCCTCACCCTCTGCAGTCTATCACTGAGGTAGCTTCCAAACCATTTCAGGGTGTTTGGGGCAATACCAGTCTTAGCGAGCTGGCCACGCACCAGTGTGTGATTCACTGTGTCAAAGGCTTTTGTTAGGTCAACAAAGGCTGCACCTACAATCTTGCCTTGACCGATGGCCTGTTGTATGAAGTTTGTGAATTCTAATAATGCTGTGGTAGTACTGTGCCCCTTTCTCAAGCCATGTTATTGTGGGCACTGGATGGAGTATTTGTCCAGATAATCACCAAGCTGGTTGGTAACAATTCGTTCGAGCACCTTGGAGAGTGGAGGAAGAATGGATATAGGCCTATAGTTACCCTGTAAGGAACGATCACCGGTTTTATGCACCAAAGTTACGATGGCTGTTTTCCAAGCATTAGGAAATTGTCCCAGTATAAAAGAAAGGTTTAGAATCTTAGTTATAGGTAAGAGAACTTCATCTAGGGTTAGGCTGATAAGCTTAAGGCCTAGTCCGACACTACTGTGTCTTGCGTTTCTTACGACCTTATCTAGTAGTTTTCTAACCAGGTTGCATGATACCCTTTTAAAATAAAAAGGGGGGGTGCACAGGGCTATTTTCATCACTGTGGCTTGTGGAGCGGGCAGCATCATCATTGAAAAATTCAGGTGGCAGAACACAGCTCAAATTGGTAAAAGCATTGTTAAAGGCATTAGCAATTTCCAGAGGGTCAGCGTAGGGGTCCCATTTATGTTTAGCATTGTAGGTGATACTTTAGTTTTTTTGCTAGTGACATCATTTATATTAGACCAGAACCTTCTGCTATCATCCCAGGAGTTGGTAAGCATCTCCCTATGGTACTTGTATTTTGCCTGGCGAGACTGCCTTGTGCAATTGTTTCTAGCAGCTTTATAGGCTTGTAGGTCCTGTTGCTTACCAGTGGCTTTTACACAGTGCCAGAGATGGTCCCGAAACTTCATGTGGGAAAGGAGCTCAGGAGTAATCCAAGGGTTAACCATGTCAGAGACCTTAATCTTTTTGAGAGTGGCATGCGTATCACAAGCAGTGTTGAAACCCCTTATAAAGTGACAGAGGGCTATATTAACATCATTAGTTGAGTCCAGGATGTTCCAGTTTTGGGCACAAAGCTGTTGTTTTAGGAGGCCCAGGTGGCCCCTTCTGAGAAACCTGCTGTAGATAGTTTGGGGAGGGGGGATAATGAATTTATTAGTCCAACTGCAATTGATTGGTGAATGGTCACTGATGGAGTCAGGGTGCACAGTTACGTTGGAAAGGCAGTTAGGTTGGTTAGAAATTATCCAGTCAAGGGTAGTTCTAGTTCCCATTTTATAGTTTATCCTAGTGGGTGTATTAACAAGTTGAGTTAGGTGAAGGGCTGTTATTGTGTCCTTTAGTGAGTTGGTCGAAGGTAACAGCCAGTTTATGTTAAAATCTCCCATGATAATTGTCTCTGTGAGGTGATTTTGTGAGCAGAGATGGTCAAGAAGTCTGAGGAGACCAGTGGATGGGTCTTTGGGAGGTATGTAGCCTGAGAGTAGTGATATTGTTTTATGGTGAGCCCCCTACAGCATTTTTATCTCCAGTACCTGGGTATTGCCACTGAGAATAATTGGTAGCATAGCATACCCTTTTAGGGAATTTTTTGAAATATAGTGCATCCACCCCTACGTTTGGTCAACCTGTCCAGCCAGAATAAAGTGTATCCAGGTAGAGCTACTGCAGAATCTGGTATTTTGGGGGTCATCCATGTCTCAACTACAGATAGTATGTCAGGGTTGTGCTGGGTTACCCAGACTTTCAGGACATCAATTTTGCTTAAAAGGCTACAGATATTAATTGTGGCCAGTTTAATGGTACCTTCTTTAGGGTGCGCATTGTAGGTGGTAGGTGCTTCAGGACCTGGATTAGGATGAATGTTTCCAGATAGCAGAAGTAGCATAAGGGCTATCCTGAGTAGGAATTCTCTTCGAAACTTGGAGAAACATTTAACCTTCATGTGAACACAGTGAGGTTTTGTCTTTTCCCTATATAAAATGAGGATGGTGTGGTCCTTAAGGACGTGTTGATGGGAATATGATCCATCTGGGGGCCAAATATTTGTAGTGGCAGGATCATTGAGGTAGACCATGGTCCTTTATTGATAGTGAAAAAGTTCCCAGATGAGCAACCTATGTTGATGTGAATATTTAGATGAAGAGTGAAGTTCTGCTTGGAAGTAATTTGCCTTTGCTTCCCTGACCATTGTACTGCAAAGATTCCTCTTTCTCCTAAACAAACTCCAGTCAGCTAGGATCTTTGTATTTTTTGCCGTTTTCCAAAGCAAATATCTATTATGCAGTGTGGCCTTTAGGTCAGCCATAAACCACCTTCATGATTTTTTTCTTAGAACATACTTTAACCAGTGGTGTATGCTTATCCAGTGCCCCAACACAATATTCTGGAAGATGTTATATGCCGTGTTCACTGATTTTTCTAGGTAGAAGTCCTACCAACTAAAGGAATTCCTCAGGTCTAAGATAAATGCACTGGGGTCAAAGTTACAATGACACCACTTGTTGGTGAATTTAGATGTGTATGGTAACTTCAAGGTGGATTTTACACAGGCAGTGAAACAGTGCGCACTGATATCAGAGAAGAACACACTAGCATGGGAAAATAGGTGAGGCTTACTTACTAAAATAAAATTCAACAGGGTGCTATTATTAGGGTTCTTTCTATTAGGGCGTGTTGCTTCAGCAATGAATTGCGATAATCCGCAGGAGTCACACAGGGATTTAAGGGGTGAGGAGACACCAGAATGTCAGTCCAAATTTAGGTCTCCTAATATAACAAGCTCAGAGGATAGGGATCCTAAAGAATTATTTAGGTGGTCCAAGAGTTGAAGTCCTGCTGATGGAGGCCTATAGCATCGATAACACAGAATGTGATAGAAGAGGAGAGCTTGACTTTGACAATCCGGGTTTCAAATTCTTTAGTGACTGAGGTTGAGTCGATGACTGAGGGTTTACAGTATTTTTATGGTGCTCCTAGAAATGCATTTGGAAGTGAGATGGAAGTAAAAAGGCTTAAGCAAATGTATTTTACAGCACAGATATACTGCATGTGCAGTTATACTTTGTTCAAAGTGCTCCAGTGACATCTCACTTCTAATGACATGCCTAGGAGCAGCATAAGAATTAGGAAACATATTTGTGATAAAATTCTTTCTCAAACCCACTTTACTGCCAAATACAGCCTGGAGCATTGAGAATCAACAAAGTATAACTGCATGTATGTATGTGCTGTAAAATACATTTGTTAAAGCCTTTTTACTTCCATTTCACTTCCAATTACATGCCTAGGAGCACCATAAAAATACCGTAAACCCTCAAAATATAGCTGCACTAAATCCATTTTGTTTTCTAGCTTTTGCTGGCTGATTTTCTTTTTTATTTATTTTTTTCCAATTCAAACTTTATTCACATTTTACAATACGGAGAATAGAACCATAATGTATTATACATAGCATGTGAGAACAAAATATGTGAACATAATGGTCCCTTTCTCTCCCTCCCCCCAAACCCCCTCTCCCCTTTCCCCCCTCCCACTAACCCAGCACAGATCTATTTCCAAGGTCTTAATATGAGAGATGTTAACTAAACTGGGAGATTCCCAGTATCTTGAAGGGAATACAATGATAATACGGGGCCCCATATTCTATTAAATTTCTTGGATTTGTCCTGAAGATTGGCAATAGCCCTTTCAGTCCTAAGATTAGCCACAAACTCTTATAGCCATTATATATACATAATTTCTATACTGTCTTTTCAGTGCCGAAGGACTGCTTTCTTAAATGATAAAGCAATTAGAGCCATATGATATCTCCTGTTACGGACCGCAATAGCTGAGAAATCTCCAAAGAGGCATATTTCTGCAGTAAATAAATCTGATAGGCCCAAAAGTGGGTCAGCCATATATTTAATAATTGACCAGGTCGGGGCTACTTTGGGACAGGTCCAGAAAATGTACAGCAGATCTCCTACAGCCTGATGACAGCGAACACATGTTGAGGAAGCAATAATACTGAGCTTGGCTAGCTTTTGGGGAGAATAGTAGATATGTGTAATATTTTGAATTGCATAAGCTGAGTCTACCTTGAAGTAGAAATTTGTAACAATTAATTCATAGCTGATCCCAATCAAGTTCCCTAGCTGTAAAGAGCTCTGACCAGTATGCAACTGGGCCCAAGGTGGTAAGAAAACACTAGTTGTATATCACATTGTAAATTTTTGAGACTGCCCGAGGCAGGCCTGCAAGTGGGCCTAGTTCCCTCTGTAGCCCTATTCTTGCAGCCAAAGGAGGGGAAGGACCCAAAACTTTTAACACAAGGTGGCGGAGCTGGTAAGCTTTAAAAATACTGTGTTGAGGAATATGAAATTTATTCATAATTTCCAATATGGAAAGCCAAGTTCCCTCATTTCCAATCAAGTGATCTACTTGGCCTTCCCTAATCATTGGAAGCCAGCTATCCATGAGAAGTTTACCATCAATTTGAAACTTGGGGTTACCTATTAAGACTTGAAGTGGATCTGTGATGTTATCATATTTAAATAAGGCACATAGTTGCAAGTGAACCTTTATGGAGATTCCTATCAAGAAGCCCCACGAGGTAGTATGAAGGGAGCTAAGTTTTGTGTATGACACAGCTGATGGAGAAAGACCATGATTTTTAATGCAAGTTCGTTCTATTCTAAGCCAGAGAGGAGTATGAATGGAGTCCAGTTCGGGGTCTTCTGTGGCTAGCCACCTAAGATATTTATTTGCATGGCTGGCTAGATAGTATAGCCTAATATGTGGTAGCCTTAAGCCTCCTTTCAATTTGGGAGCTGCTAGCTTGTAAAATGCCATTCTCGATTTTTTCTTGGCCCAGATGAAATCAGTAATAATACTCTATATTTTTTTAAACCAGCTTATAGGAAGCCAAATATTGAGAAGGTTAAGAGGACAAAAAAGAGGATAAATTAATCCTTCCCCATAGGGAAAGAGGGAGCAGGGACCAACGATTTAGATCTTGACTGACTGTATGGACCAAAGAATTAAGATTAAGTTGTTGAAGGCGACCTGGACTTCTTGTAAGGGAAAGCTCTAGATATTTGATGAAATCAGATTTCCAGGAGAAGCCCAGGTCAGAGATCTCCCTTTTGTGTGTTTTTGGTTAAGCAGAAATTCTGTAGATTTATCAATATTCAATTTATAGTTCAGAAACTAGACTAAAGCCTTTTATAATTTGAAGCACTGAGGGAATGGAAGTCACTGGATATGAAAGCTGGAGCAGAAGATCATCTGCATATTCTGAGATCGTTGCCGTTTCACCAAAAAGGGGGATACCCTGAACCTCCTGGGAACCTGATAACCTGCATATAAGGGGCTCTAAATTGATATTAAAAAGGAAAGGAGACAGGGGACACCCTTGCCTTGTCCCTACATGTAACGAAAATTATTCAGAAAGTAATCAGCGACAGGATATCCTGGCAAAAGAGAATTTATAAGGTGAGTTAACCCATTTTTGAAACTTTATAGGAAAACCAAATGCCCCCATGGTTATGAATAAGCAATGCCAATGAACCCTGTCAAATGCTTTCTCAGCATCCAGAGAAACCAAGACGGCAGGAAAAAAAGCATCCCTGTAGGCTGAGAAAATATGAGACAAGGAATGCAGGTGGTTTACTGAAGACCTTCCCTTCATGAACCCGACTTGCTCTGAATCTATTATGGTAGGGGGAACCTGGTTCACCCGATCAGCCCATAGCTTAGTGAGAATTTTTATATCATGATTAAGGAGGGATGTAGGTCTATAATTAGACACTAAGTCAGGAGGTTTATCCAGTTTAGGTAGTAAGACAATTAAATCCTCAAACAAAGATGTATCAGATGCCGAACCATTAAGAATGCTCCAGTATAATGGTAGGAGAAGAGGGATTAATTGTTTTGCAATTAATTTGTAAAAATTAGAGGTAAAGCCATCTGGACCAGGGGTTTTGTCAGAGGGTAGGCTTTTGATAACCTTCTCTAATTCCATTTGGGAAACATCAGCAACAAGCAGGGCCTGCTGTGCCTCTGAGAGAGAGAGAGAGAGAGGGTAACTGGGAATCCTCCAGGTATTGCTGTATCATCTCCTCAGAAGGGGGAATTGCCATAAGCCATACAACTGTTTAAAATATTTAGTAAACTCTGCCAGGACATCTTTTGGGGAAGTTTTAAGAGAAGTATCTTCTAAGGAGTGAACAGCGGCAATTAATCTGGATGATTCCTGCTGTTTGATCCACAATGCCAGCATACAGCCCACCTTCTCACCCTGATCTGTGTAAACCGCTTTGGTTTTCAGCACTGCAAACTCTGTCTGCTCTCCCAGGATACTTAAATAGGAATCCCTTAATTTTACCAAATCGAGTCTTTCCTGCTCTGAGGAGTGCGGGGCAAGCTTGGATTCTTTATCCCCTAATTTGGACAAGGAGGGTGGCTATACGATTCTTCCTCTCTTTTTTCCTCCAGGATGTTAAGCTAATCAGAATCCTTCTCAAGTAAGCTTTGAACATGCCCCCCTCAACATCACGACACATCATAGAATTTAAATTATGAGAGATAAATTGAGTGATTTGATTAGAAATATATTCAACCAATTTAGGGACTCTCAATAATTGGTTGTTAAATTTCCATCTACTACTTCTACCGGGAAGAGCAGACAAAGAGAGTGAGCAGACCATCACTGCATGATCAGAGGAGGGCCCTGCACTTATATTACAGTCCCAGGATGCCAGAAATCAGAGATTGGGATATGAGGAGATAGTCGATTCTGAAGGAAGTCCCATGAACCTGGGAAGTAAAGGTATATTGTCTCCCCATAGGGTGTAAGACCCTTAAAATATCGCAGAGGCCAGTATGGTCAGTCAACTCCCTGAGTGCTCTTTGGGCTGGGGATAAACCTTTTTGGGAGAAGGCATTCCTATCCATAGAGGAATCAAATGTAATGTTTAGGTCACCTCCAATGATGATGATTGGGATGTTCAGGAAAGGGACCAGGGCTTGCATAATTTGCAAGAAGAAACTGGGGGTGTCAGCATTTGGTCTGTAAATACTGCATAATAAAACTTCCATAGTGTGCAGTTTACCTCTGACCAGGAGATATCTACCTGTGGGATCAGATATAATTTGCAGGGACTTGAATGGTAATATGCTATGTATTAAAATCATCACAACTCTACCTTGAGTATTTCCTTCTGCTGAAAAAACCTGACCTACCTGTTGATGTCTTAAATTCAGAGCCTCCGTATTGAGCAGATGAGATTCTTGTATAAACATAATGTTCACTTTAAGGAAATTAAGGTGTTTTAATATTTTATACTGTTTGATCTTGTGTTGGACCCCTTTTACGTTCCAGGTAATGACACGTTAAGTCCCCAGCCTTAACTGGGTACCATCTCTTTGGGGGATACTGACAGGGCCACCATATCTAATAAAACATGTCTCTCTCAATGTGTACTAGTACTGTGCTTCTCTCCCCATTTCCATTCCTAGCCAAACCCATTCAACCCTCAAAAAACCTAATCCCTTATTATTAACACCAAACAATAACATACTACTACCCTTTACTCCCCCCTCCCGCTCCCTTCCCCACATCTTTTTATGGTACATGATGAACAGTACACCCAGATTATCCCCTTCCCCCCAGTCGCCACACCCCCTTGTAAGTAGTTACAGGAAAATATCCTTTTATGTTAAACTATAAGCAACAGGTAAACACAATACTATCCTTAAGTGTTGATAGAATACAACAATTATTAACTACCTTTGTTCTAGTGACCATAACCCAGTCCAAAGTAAGCAAAGAATGGATAAAGGTTATATGTTCAAATACTTACGCACCCTTATTCATGTCATTCACTAAACAGGGAATATAGTAAATGTGATAAAACCCCACAAAAACAATGTGCTTTACAAACTGCTGCATAGCTGCACTATAAATCAAACTTTAAGGCCTTCTGGATTCCCGAAAAAAAAAAACAGGATACGTCGGCATTGCAGGCATTTGCACAACTCACTGTTTGTAAGTAAACTGCCATGTGGCATTGACAAAATGCACTGAGAGCAGGCACCATCAGTTTGATAGCAAAAGGATACTACTACTACTACGTAAAAGTCTGACTGTTCCAGGTATCAATGTATAGACTTGCCATCGACCAAAGGCATATGCAGCACCAAGAAGTTATTAAACGTTAAGGAAAATCTGGTAAAACCTAATAATCACATTCTACAATGAAGTATTGAAAAACAAGCAAATCCCATTCTCTAGCGCCCTCTTGTGGCCACTGGCACACATTGTATTAAAAGTATATTGAAAGTCCAGTAGCACAGCTATACTGCAACTCTTCTTTCAGGGAAACTGAAGATAAACATTAAACATTCTCCCACATGATTCCTCTCTATGGATGAAATTTCAGTCTATATAAAGGAGTAGGATCTGACCCCATGGTACGCAGCCACTATCTGCTCCTCTGTGGTAAAACAGCAAGTTGAATAGATGGGATATTATTCACCAATATTGACAGGGCAAATCAGGAAAATAAAGTTCACTTCACTACCAGTCATGTAATCAGCTCTGGGAGTGCTGCTTTCAGGCCCAACATAGCTGCATCTACCTCCTCGTAGGTAACCCAGGACCCTGAGAGATGAACTTGGAGCCAAGCAGGACACCCCATTCTGAATTTTATCCCCTCTGCTATAAGCTTTGACACCAGGGGATGAAAAGCAGCCCTTTTCTGATGAACTGAGAGGCAAATCCTGCGCTACCCTGAGTTGCACTCCTTCCCATTTAATTTCCTGGGCTTCTCGAACTTTAGTGAGAAAATGCTGCCTCTCCTGGCAATTCAGGAAGCAGAATATAAAAGTCCGAGGAGGTGCCCCATGAGGTGTCATCTGATGAAGGGCCTCGTGGGCCCATTCAATTATATATCTAGAGCCAAAGTGCAAAGGGCCAGCAATCTTCTCCACAACTTTTTGTGCAAATAGGACTGAGTCCAATCCTTCCTCTCTCTCTCTCTCAGGCAAGCCAATTAAAACTACGTTATTACGCTGGCTATATCCTTCAAGATCTTTGATTTTTCCTTCCATTTTTGCCAGACATTAGCGAAGGGCTACAATCTCGGGGTGTGTTTTGTTTTGTCTGCATTCCAGGGAGTGTATCCGGACTTTGCTATCTGAAGTTCTTTGTGTGAGATCCTCTAAAGCCGAAGAAATGCCCTTGATTTCCCCTGCCATTTGTTTCATTTAGCCAATGTAAGGGGCTCTTGATCTGAGTCTGCGGCACTGGGATTGGGCATGTATTGAGAAGCTGAGGCCCTAGGCTTTTTAGGGGCCTTCTCAGGGGTTGTGGGTGGAGTGTGTCTCGGTGCTGCTTTCTTCATGATGACTTCCATCTGATCTTTGGTAGCAGCAATATGAGCTCTGCAGTGGTTTTTTAAGCAGTCTTCCCTCTGATCACCAGGAGTCATGGGTATTTATTTGTAAAATTAGGGGGTGTAAGGCTGGAGCTCTCGGAGAGTGGTGCTACCCATGTGCCGCATCATGTGACTCCCTGCTGGCTGATTTTTTTCACAGCACATTGAAGACACACCACGCCCCTTACCATAACAACCTGGACAGGCTGGGACTACATATTCCTGCATGAGTACATTCCTGTACTTTTTTTTTTGTATTCTTTGTTAACCAGGTAAGGCTCACTGGGCACAAGTGCCTGTTCACAGGAGCAACCTAGGAGCACTGGGGAGGTGAAGTGACTTGCTCAGGGTCACATGGTATGGAAGTGGAGGTTATGGGACTCAAACCCAGTTCTGCTGGATGTACCAAGTCATTCAAAACTTGCTACTCTAACCTTTAGGCTATGTGTCCTGTAGCAGTTTAGCCATGCAATTAGCCATTTGCATCTGCCCATTTGTTCACTCCTTGTAAAGTAGCACTGCCTTCCCTGTTGAAGCACTTAGCACAGTCACACAAAGTGTACTGTGCACCATAGTTGGCAAAGCATGGTAACTAATTGAGGTCATCATGAAAAGTCAAGTTTGTGACTTTGTCACACCTTCAGTGGCAAAGAAAAACTTTGCAGCATCAGTACCTACGACCAAATACTTCAATGGAATTTAAATTTGGACTTTTCTGGCAGTGGTTTCATTACTTAAGCACAGCTTGAATATATAGACTTTTATTCAGGCATGTGCACAGTATGTCCTGTGGATGGAACTGCCACTGCCACATCTAGATACGCGGATAGATAAGGATATAAAATAAATGTCTGTTTCATCTTCCTGCCCCAAATAATTTTCACTACTTTCTGGAAAAAACATTAAATGTTGTTATTGTTTGAAAGTAGGATGGACTACTTACTCCTGTTCATTAACAGTGATTGTGCCATTCTCTACATCAATGTTTACTCCATCAATCATGATTTGCATTTGTTCCAGCATACCACTTTCACCCCGTCTCAACTGAATATTGAATTCCGCTCCTGAGTCAACATCATGACGACTGAAGACATACATGCAAGTTGTCGGCAAAAAGTAAGAGGTGCCTCTGAAGTTTGTGAATGTTCCTGTCCCCCAAGTATTGCATTCAGCTGTGGAAAAATAAAAAGAAAATGATGTTAGTAACTTTTTTATCAACATGCAGTGATGACTGTGAAAGACTTGTAGGCAGCACCTCCTGAACCTCAAGCAGTTAATATGACTGCTAATCCTAGGCACAGTTTGGGAATCTATGGCAGAAAGAAAATCCTGCCACATCAACATTGTAGATTATAAAATGGGCAGTGAACTGTGTAGGCATTGCAGCAGAACTACACATCAGAACATTTTGACTCAGCCACAGTAAAAAAGTATGGACAAGTCAATCACCCTAATTACCTGCACAAGCAAAGCTACTACCTTCTTACTCTGACTGATCCTTCCTATCTGTAAAACTCAACTCCCCAAAATGACCACATGCAGGATTCGAAAAACCTGAACCACCTACTTCCCAGCTGCTCTATCTGCCTCCCCCCACCATATCTACCAGTTCAAAACAACCTGCCCTAAATTTGTTCTGCCTCCTCGATCCACATGTATGCTGACGATACTGTCCTATTTTCTTCTGGCTCCTCCCCAGCCTCAGTTGCCTCTACCCTCCAGGCAGATTTTAACAAAGTCCAGCTCTGGTTTAACTCTCACCAGCTCTCTCTAAATGCTAAAAAAACTGTAACTAAGACTTTTGGTACATCCCAACGACTAGACAGGCTCCCCTCCCTCCCACTTTTCCACACTCTTGATGGGTCAGAGATGAAGGATGTCACCTCCTTTTGGTATCTTGGAGTTTGGCTTGACTGCCACATCACCTTCACAGTCCATGCTGACTCTATACTAACAAAACTCCACCCCAAGCTAGGAGCTTTATATCAAAACTGTTCTAGCCTTCTCTATCCGGTCCATTGTGAGCTTATCCAGAAGATGATACTACCCTCCTTCAATTATTGAGATATTGTTTACAGTGCTACCCACAAGTCAGTTTTATCCAAACTGGATACCCTTTTTAATGTTTTCTGCTGTTTCATTCTTGACGCTCCTCCTCGCACCCACTGCTGTGAGCTATACCACTCCCTTGCTCTCCCCTCCCTTGAGAACCGCCGCCTAATACACTGTGCCAAGTTTATCTCGAAGAACTGGTTTGGTATCCTCTGAGTACATCTGACCTCTGTACTATCACCCCCTCTGGCACCCACCTATGCTCTGAGATCCCTAGACTCCCAGCTCCTGTTAGTCCCCAGACATCAGACCCAAACTGGCCAGGCCACCTTCTCTCACCACTTCCCTCAACTCGGGAACTCTTTCCACTCTGAAATTTGCCACTCTTCCTCTATCCGCTCACTATTCTATGCCCTTGCCAACTACTGCTCAGTAAACTGCTCCTGCAGCTAACTCTCCAACCTATTCTACCTCAGACACTCCTATATTTCTTCTCCCAGTAGGCCCAATGGTGCTGCTTTGCTAACCACACCCAACTACTGCACTTGATCCCAACTTTTGAGCTAGCTACAGTAGCTTGCACTTACCCCTATCTCATTATATACCGCAGCCCAATACCTTAGCAGGATTTCCTCATTGTAACTGTTACTCTTGACTATTAGGGTATATGTATTAATCCACAGTCACCTATTCCTGTCAAACATATGCAGCTGTATTATCTAATTATATGTTTTCAAGGTATAAAGCATGACTTCCCCATGTAATTGCAACTATACTATAAGTAAGGGTAAACTGTCATCTACGTCCAACTATTTCTGTCAAATGTTTTCAACTGTATTGTAATTGTGTGTACATATGTCAGGACCTGGACTACCCTTGTCCTCTTCCCCACTGTACCCCTCCACCCACGTCGCACCGGGAGACAAGCAGTTCTTGCTCAGTGTGCTTTTCCTGGTGAAACAATTTCAATATATAAATAAATACATATTTAATAACCAAACAGGGCCTCTGAGAGGCATCTCTTATTGTATAAAAGACCAGCTGTATGAGGTTTGGAATGTCCAGCCTTCACACTAAGAGCTTTTTATGCCATAACAAACAACCTTTAGAAGCCCTAGTAAGTTATTATGAATAATATCACTTGTTTAATTAGAGCAATGCTCATGCATAGATTAAATTAAACAAAAATGCACCCTTTTTTATAATTCATTGAACAGCCCACCCTCACAGGATTAAGGTCATGCAATGCAATAGTCCAACTGTTCATGCTGTACAGGTGTGAGAGATAAACACACTGGGGATATACTTTCAATCTGGGAACAGCAATACAAGAAACAAAGTAGTGAAAGGAGTGCATCACTGATTTAAATGGTAATTTTAGAAAACAGTGCAAAATCTTAGTAACTTACTTTGTTTTATATTACATTTCTTGTTCAGTTGATAAAAAGCACTTGCCATTGGTTTAATTGAAAAAAAACGTTATCAGTGAGAGGCAGGAGTGAGAATGTGCGGCAAATGATAGCAGAAGAGAGATTCAGTGGATGGAATCAACTATACACAAGACAAAAGGTAAGTATACAGTGGCCACCCTCAGGTTCTCTTTGTTTAATAATGATGTCATGATTAGGGCCACTGGAAAATTGCACTTGCAATTTTTTTGCGGAATCCACAATTTTCACCATTCTCCACAAAACCTGACATGTTTTGCAATTTCTTGCAATTTTTTAGAATTTATTTCGAACTGTGTAAAAAATATTAAAATTTTCTAATAAAATACTCTCAAATATATCGACAATTTTGCATGCAGACTTGGGTATGGCTGAAACAATGCAGTGCAAGGTGGGGGAAGGGTTTTATGTGACACTGCTTTCTTCTGAATCATTGTCTGGTTTGATTTCAGAATCTACTGGCCAAGCATGAGTACACTTAAACACTTAACATGTGGTGTGTGTTGAAGCAGACTGTCAGAAAACTTTTTGTTGCCACAGAGAAAAATACGGGGAAAAGGTGCAAATTATCCCATTCACTCAATTGGGGTGCTAACTATGAAGCCTTTTTATGTTTGCTTGCGCGCATGTGCAAGAAACATTATGTGGCAGCTTAGGAGAGAAGTGGGTTGTGGCAGTGCAGCACTGTGACAACCAAAGCTGGCACTGCATTTGTGGGCTTGGCACTGTTCACCAATGCAGGCCCAGTGTCCTGATGACACTGGTTCTGCAGAAGAGCCACCAAGTTGAAAAGATTTGGCCGCTGCAATGAGGGGCGACCCGTTATTGAAGGGTGGTACATTGCCTGGAGTAACATTCCCCTAAACATGGTGGCCGCTTATGCTGCCACCTCACAGGCCCATGAAAGCCAACTGACTGGGCTGTCCAATCCCCTTTGTCAGCATGCCCCCGGCCCAGTTCATTTGCCGATGGTGGAGCCCACTCCCAGTGGCATAATGTCACCCCCTCTCCCATTTGTTGTATGCCAAGGGGTGCCCAATCCCCCTCGGCATCATGTCCCCCCAAATAGTCATTCTTTGCTGATGGGGGGGCCCAGTCCCCATCGGCTTAAGTCCCTCACCCCAAAAAAGGCAGGTGGCACACTGGGAGCCCACCCAGTGTGCTGAAAGCAAGCCTCAAAAAAAAAAAACTTCCCACAATGTCTTTTTGTTTTGTTTTTCTTCCTGAAAGAAAGGAAACTGTCCCACACTGGTCGGGTCCCCTCCTCCAACCCACACTCACCTACTGCACACCCTACCTCCCCACACCACTCCCTCACCCCATACTTACCTCTGGAGCCTGGCACAATGGTCTTCGGCAGACCAGGAACATGTCTGCATTCTTCAAAGCCGACCGCAAACTGAAGAAATGCCAGTAAGCTGTATAATGACATAAATAGAGTTTTTTCAACTTTGGTGCATATCTCAGGCATTTTTGGGAATTTTGGCACCAAATGTTCAACATTGGGTTATTGGGACCCCTCCTTATACATTCAGCCACTGGCATGGCATTATTCAGTCCCAAAAGGTGATTTCACAGTCACTGCACGGAATGACCTTTTGGGACCGATTAATGAAACGACAGTGTCAGTGTTCATTAGGTGGCCTCTCAAAAAGCCTATGTTGCAAATTTGGTTAAAAAACTCCCAAAAATGACTGTTTTGCGAGCATGCGTTGTGCAGTTTCCACGCACACTCATAACTTTGCGAATTTGTAATATTTTCACTCCAGATTTTCAACATTGCCATTTTTCCACACCTCCTTATGAACAGTGCAGCTGTCACTTTTCACATCCTGGCTGAAATGTGTTTTTGCACTTCCAGCACATAATAGCTCAGTCGCTGTGGGAAATCAGTGTTCAGGACACATTAAGAAAATCACAGTGGCACTGTTCATGAGCAGAAGTCCTAAAATGCCTATGTTGAAAATTGAGTGATGAAAGTCCATAAAATGACTGTGTTATGCACATGCGTTGTGCAGTATTCAAGTATGCTCAAAAGTGCGAGCATTTTTAATAGTTCCACTACAGATTTTCAACATTGCCATCTCTTCACACCTCCCTATGGATGGTACAGCTGTCATTCTTCACATCCTGCCTGATCAGTGTTTTCATACATCTGGCGAAGAATGGCACGGTCGCTGTTGGAACTCAAAGTTCGGGACACAGTAACAAAATCACACTGCCACTCTTCATGAAAAGAGATCCCAAATGCTTTCATGAGGTGGGTCACAAAAAAGGCCATTTGAAAATTTGTAGTGCAAATACCAACAAACGCCCTGGGTGTTAGGGTTTCTAACCATAACGTCCCACCCTGTGCAGACTGACAAGCATCGGGGTGTGCCTTTGGACTGTTGACTGTAATGCTATGCCATCCCACCCCCCCCCAGCTAGTGACAGGCATCGGGGTGTACCTTGGACTCTTCAGCCTGAGAGTTCACCCCATTCTCCTATACTGCACCCATTTCGGTGTATGTCCTTATGGAATGGGGTGACTGTAAAGCTGAACACCCCAAGGCACACCTCAACATGTGTCAGTGTCTGCAGGATAGGGTGAGGTGACATGGCATAAACGTCATGGGCAACAACCCAAACACATACCCCAGTACTTGTCCATCTTTGCAGGATGGAGGTGGGGTTGGTGTGAAGTTTAATACTTCACTGCCATTCCTATTCTGCATCTGTCTAACTCCTGCATTTCCAATGCTAATACCAGCAAGCAAACATCCGGCATTGACAAATGCTTGTATTCTTTTGTCATGCATATGAGAGTCACTGTCTCTCAAAATATCGGAAATAGAGACAAAATATAGGGCACATTGGAATATCATGGAGCTACAAGGGTGGTGGATGCATGGAACAGCCTGCCCCTGGAGGTGGTGGGAGCAAGCACAATGTAGGGATTTAAAAATGCATGGGATAGGCACAAGGGAACCGTAGAGGTGGGAAGGAGAGACTAAAGCCGATAACCAAGTAGTGTCAATGGCCGCTAATAAATGTAGAGTATAAGGGCAGACTGTATGGGCCTGGCAATTCTTATCTGCCATCAGGTTCTATGTTTCTATGTTACAAGCACAGGATGCTGCAAGCGTAAGAGCTTTTATGTATAGGCAGAATTCTGCTTGATTTCAACAGCACAGATTAATATGCATTTTTGCTTTAAGGTGTAAGAGTACAATTCGGCCCAGTGGTACTAAGAGTTGAGGCGCTGAATGCCACACCTCACTGTATGCTGCTGACCCGGGTTTGGGAACAACCTCAGGTCTTCAGGGTGCAGGCACGTGAGGGGAAGGGAGAAGCAGGATTGAGCATGCAAGCAGGTTGCTCTCCTCTCACGGGTGTGGTGGGGTAGGTTGTTATCCCCCCCCCATAGTTCCGGTCCCACAGGGTAGAGATCTGGTGGGTAGCATAGGCAGGAGTGGGTTGCACTGTTATGGGTGGGTGGAAGGGGCTGAGCTGGTGCCATGGTGTGCATGCATGCCTCCACATGCACATACTGCCGTGGACTGGGAAGTGGGAATAAAATACCTAAAATACCATAAAAAGCTATATAGAAAAAAAAGGTGTATGTGCACAAAGTGAGAATATATCTTTTGCATGTGATCAGAGGGGTTGCAAGCAACAACATGAAGGATATCCCCCTTCATTTGGAACAGCTGAAGGACTGTCCATAAATGTTAAACCCAGGGTTGCAATTTCTTGATTAAACTGTTTGTCTAGCTGAGATCTGTGGCAGCCTAGTGGGGCTATTTTCTGCCTCAGGTAGAGGGAATGTCTTCCATCATTTGTGTTTTTTTGCTAACTGATTGTTAGAACTAGCAGGTCTATGTTTCCCATTTTCTATTTCGGTTTGCTACCATTAGCATTTAGTACTGTTCCAGCAAGTGGCAATGGATCCAAAGGAGAGTTTGATTAGCAGAAATTGGTTTAGATGTAGAAAGCAGGAGCTCTAATGGAGCATGATGCTTGGAATTAAAATATATCATCTTTGTTATTTCTTTCTTTTGCCTACATGATCATTATTGCCATATTAGCCCAGAACTCAATGTCCGAAAATGCCACTGTGTACTCAAAGTATATACTGCCACCTAGGGGACATATTATAGAGCCACAGGAAGACACCTTAAATCATGGTTGAAATATGATTTGGAAGGTATCAAGACCCCTTTCTTCATGAAAATACTAGATTATGAAGTTGAAATGTGTCAACAGCCCCACTAATACAGACATTTTATTGAAAGTAAAACTTTTAATTTTAGTTAGTATTAAAAGAAAATAAAAATAGTGTGTGTGTAAGGACCAATGTTTTCAGAAAGGGCAGAGTGGAACTGTACAGAACATTTCCCCACTTTCAGACCTACTTAGAATTTTCAGTTCCCACATTTGCAAAACTGTATAAAAAATCAAAAGATTCAACATCTTCTGGGGTCAAAGTCTTCAAGGTGGACAATGCAGAATTTTGCATAGTTTTGTAGAATTCTTGAAGTTTTCATGGAATCTTTGCAGTTTGCAAATTTTTCAGAATGTTTAATGTCAGCAGTTTCCATGACATGATGGATGTTGCAGAAATTAGGGATTCAAGAGAAATTAAATCATGCAGTTCCACTCACCTATAGAAGAGAGAACCATGGGCAGAAAATGTATATTTTACTCACTTTTGTTTAATAGTACCATTTAGTAAGTGACTCTCGGTTTCTGAAGTAAATGTGAAGCAGATAGAGCTTGCACAGATATTAGGGTGTACCATAGGAAGTTAATGAACAAGATAAAGATGAGGAAGATATCAATGGTAGTATGTGACCAAGATATCAAAAAAATAGCCTAGAATTTGGTCCAGTGATATGGGTGGTTGCGAGCTGCACTGCCATATGGGGGAACAAGGATTGCAGCGCAGACTAGACTACCAACATAGGGCTGATGAAGTATTGGGAGAGCTGTGAAGGCAAAGTTCCCTAACACAAGAGGGTGGCTGTAGCAGTCTCACATGTGCTGCAGCTCCTTTGGTTGACTTGGGGTGGCACTGGATGTCCCAGGAGACCACACAACATTCTACCACCCCCACACACTGTAGGTCAGCATTAGAAAGCATGCTCAATAGTGTCAGGCAGTGTACAGACATGAAAGCAAGGAAATGTTTCCAGTCATCTGCATTATTCCAGTGCAACCCAACATTACAATTCCTGGTATAACTCAAACCTCTTACTGGCACCAAGTGGAACAGGATTAAGCCTGGAGAATGTAGCCCCCCCAAGCCTGCCATGGGGATGTGCTTTTCCAATAGGCTGTCCTGCATACTGTTAGTCTGGTATGAGTTGTGGGAAGGCTACCTGCGAAACAAATGGGCAAATCAGGATCAGGCTAAAAAAAGTCATGGATATAAGCGCTACAGTCATTAGGAGCAAAAAAGAAACAATAAAAATGCTTTAAATCCATTTGGCTGGCCTGTTGCTTGAATGAAACTGGAGAAGCATTTACAGCAGCAACTGGAAGGATTACTGCAAGGTGTCTGCCATGGTCTGGGTGGGAGCTGCTGCTGGCTGAGGTAGAAAGTCACCCAGTTAATGAATATTGCTATGCCAGTGCAAGACAAATGCTCTAAGATGAAGGAATGTTAGTTTTCTGTTCTGACCATTGCTAAACAGAAACAGATTACAGAAAACAGTTAAAACAATTCCCTCTAACTAGGACATAATAGTCGAACTGGAAAGAATGGTGGTACAGTGAACAAAACTGAACAGACTGCGATGCTGATATACTTTGTAATACTGTAGGAAGATGCTTTTTTTTTTCTGGGTGTTATTTTTCCCCACGGAGCTTCAGCTACAACCCCCCCCCCGCACTCCGTCATTCCCCTGGTACCATCCCCGGACATGAGACCCCCTCCCTTCAGCACCCCGCGACTTACCCGCCATTGGCAGGGGTGGTGGTGGCTCGACCCACCACAGCGGATCCATGCCAGGGAGGCGTCCTCCAGGAGTGGCACCGGGGAACGTCGTCACGCAGCTGGACACCCATTTTTCTATTTTTCCTCCCGAAGGGCCATGGTGTGCAATGACACCAGTGACTGAGTGTGCGCATGCTCCTGTGCGCACACTAGTCAAGCGTCTGCCACGTCCCACCCTTCCCTTGTCTTGCGGCTATGTGCTGTGAATCACCAGCCTCCGCTAGGGGTCAGACAAGCACCGGCCGGCCAAATCCCCCCACCCCAGAGATGGAGAGCAGTCCTCCGGATGCTCAATCCATCTCCGCCCCGCTGACCCCCGGCCACCTGTGCCCATTCCCAAACACAAGTCGCCGGTGTGGCGCGAGGTGTGGCGTCCAGCGCCTCAACCATCTGTGCCACCGGGCCGGCTGGAAGATGCTTTTGATAATTATTGATACTATCAATAGTATTTGTCATCCTAAGGGTAATTGACACTGTTTCTTATAGAAATTCCTTAATATGTGAAGATGTCTAGCAGACATGCAGAGTTGGGAGGCTGGTATCGAAAGTGACTCAAAGTGAGACAGAATAAGTCAGACAGGAACACAAGGTATTTTTTTTTGAAATAGGCACTTAGGAAATGGAAACTTAGTTTTAAAGCATATTGCATGACTAAGCAATAATACATGACATAGTATGAGGTATCATGAGATGTACATACAAGCCAGTGCACCCCACCCCCAATCTTAAAGCAAAGAGGTCCATAAATCACTTTCATTTTGTTCTGTTTATCTTGCTTGCATTCTTTTTTTCTTATTGGGATTTAAAATGGAGTTTTAGTTTTCATAGTTTATCTGAAATGTGAATTAAGCCTGACCACCTACGACAAGGGGACTCCAGGTAGGCCATTCCCTACCTGGTATTATTCTTTACATGCTTATGTGATCTGCTTCACTCTTTCACTGCAAGATCCTGCCTCAAGTTTTCTTATTTCTAAATTCCAGGGTTCAACCCATAAGAAGTTCCCAGATTATCAGGTGCTCAGGAGTGCGGGAACATGCTATGAAGCTAGAGGGGATAGGTTCAGGAGAGATGTGAGGAAGTACTTCTTCACAAAAAGTGTGGTGGATTCCTGGAACAGTTTTCCAGCAAAGGTGGTAGGGGTGAAAACAGTGGAGGGGTTCATGAATGCATGGGATAAGCACAAGGGAATCATAGTGGACAGGAAGGGGGAAGGATAAAGAGCTGTAGATTGTGCACACTGTACACTCTGCAGCAATAGTGTAAGTAGGGAGAAATGGGCAGACTAAATGGACCAAGCAGTCCTTAGCTGCTGTCAAATTCTATGTTTCTGTACATTCCTAGTTTTAGTTACCTGTAACTGTGTGTGTGATGCCTCACCAGTCAAAGTGCGTGCTATAATTTCTCAGCAATTGCCAGATGGTAAAAAAAGTCAATAACCTATGCATCTGAATATGCCAGATGTTAACTGGAGTGCAGTTGCAGCAGCCACTTCGAAGAGTGGGGTTATTCTAGATGCCCTACAGCGGGCATGCTTTAGACAACTAGTTTTGGAATCCACTCGAGAGGGAGCAATCTTAGACCTAGTTCTCTCAAATGTAGAGGGAGAGAGGATCATAGATGTAGAAGTGGGTAGCCATCTGGGAACTAGCGACCATCGAACAGTATGGTTTACAATAAACACAGCAATAGAGTCAAGCCATACAAAGGCAAAAGTATTTGACTTTAGGAGGGCTGACTTTGCCAAAATGGGCGAGTGCCTAAGGAATGCACTAGCAAATGGGCAGGAAGGAGGGGTGGAAGAACAATGGGGAATAATAAAAACTGCCATCACAGAGGTAACAAGCCTTTGTGTGAAGCAAATAAACAAAACAAAACAATGTAAGAAACCACTATGGTTCTCAAAGGAAGTGGCAGTGAAGGTTCAAGAGAAAAAGAAAGCATTCAGGAAGTACAAGGAATCACAGAAGGAGCAGGACAGAGAACTGTATCAGTTAAAGCAAAAGGAAGCTGGGAAGGCAGTCAGAACAGCAAAGGCCCAAACCGAGGAAAAGATAGCCAACTCAGTTAAGAAGGGGGATAAAACCTTTTATAGGTACATCAGGGAGCGAAGGAAGACCAAGGGAGGGATAGTGAGGCTTAATAAAGGGGAGGGAGGGTGGGCAGAGGGTGACTGTGAAAAGGCAGAGATACTAAACAAATATTTTTGCTCAGTATTTACAAATGAAGAGGGGGAGTTACCTAAAACAAACAATAGAAACACTCTGGATACAGAAGTTGATACCAGCCCATTTACAGAAGAAAGGGTTCTGAAAGAACTCTTAAAACTGAAGGTGGACAAAGCAATGGGGCCTGATGGGATTCATCCCAGAATTCTAAAAGAACTAAGGGTAGAACTAGTGACACCACTGACTACCCTCTTTAACAAATCATGGGAGGATGGGGTGGTACCCGAGGACTGGAGGAGGGCAGATGTGATTCCCCTTCACAAAAGTGGGAGCAAGACAGAAGCAGGAAACTACAGACCTGTTAGTTTAACCTCAGTGATAGGAAACATGATGGAATCACTTCTGAAGGAAAGAATTATCAAGTATCTAGAGGCCAGAGGGGCACAGGACCCAAGGCAGCGTGGATTCACAGCGGGAAGGTCATGCCAAACAAATCTGATAGATTTCTTTGACTGTGTGACCAAAGTAGTAGATCAGGGAGGGGCTGTGGACATGGTCTACCTAGACTTTAGCAAGGCATTTGACACAATCCCACACAAAAGATTAATATACAAGTTAGCCAGCCTGGGAGTGGGTCCCAAGATGACAGCCTGGGTAAAGAATTGGTTGCAGAATAGACACAGAGAGTAATAGTAAATGGAGTCCACTCTGAAGAAGGGTAGGTTACTAGTGGGGTACCACAGGGTTCAGTATTAGGACCGGTCCTCTTCAATGTCTTTATAAGCGACATTGCAGAGGGACTGGAAGGAAAAGTATGTCTCTTTGCAGATGACACAAAGATCTGAAACAGAGTTGATGCACAAGGTGGAGTGGAAAGGATGAGAAGACACTTGGCAAGGTTAGAGGAATGGTCAAATGTATGGCAGCTTAGATTCAATGCTAAGAAGTGCAAGGTAATGCACCTGGGAAACAAAAACCCAGTGGAAGAGTACACAATGGGGGGTGAGATACTAACAACAGCAAAAATGGAAAGGGACCTGAGGGTAGTCATATCAGATGACCTAAAGGTGGGCAAGCAATGTGAGAGGGCAGCAAGGAGGGCTGGGGGGATACTGGGATGCATAGGCAGAGGCATCACCAGTAGAAAACAATAAGTTATTATCCCTCTGTACAGACAGCTGGTGAGACCCCATCTGGAGTACCGCATGCAGTTCTGGAGACCCAATCTCCGCAAAGACATAGACAGGATGGAAGCTGTCCAGAGGAGGGCAACTAAAACGGTGCAGGGTCTGCACAGGAAGACATATGAAGAGAGACTTAAGGAGCTTAATATGTATAGCCTCGGGGAAAGGAGGGAGAGCGGGGAGATGATAGAAACTTTCAAGTACCTCAAGGGAATCAACAAAGTCCAAGAGGGTAGCATCTTTCAAAAAAAGAAGTGTGCAAGAACAAGGGGGCACAATTTGAAGATGGGGGGGCTCAGAGGTAATTTAAGGAGGTATTTTTTCACAGAGAGGGTTGTGGATGCATGGAATGGCCTTCCGGAGGAGGTTGTGGAGTCAAAAACAGTGGTGGAATTCAAGCATACATGGGACAGTCATAAGGCAATTCTAGGGGGTGGGGGTAGGAAGAAGTAGGCTGCTGGTTAACTAGGATCTGCAGCTTATCCATTAGGTAGGGAAATGGGCAGATTGGGTGGGCCAAGCGGTCCTTATCTGTCATCAAATTCTATGTTTCTATATTTCTATCTCCTACCCTGACCAAGATAGAATGAGTGTATGCATAATTTGAAATAGAGGCTTCAAAATATTGTATAGCAGGTTGAATTAGCATGTTATGTTTATCGGGAGTCAGCGTTCTACATATATTTACATCTGATAGAATTAGTGCATACAGCCTACTCTTCAATACAGTACTACTGACAATCAGCTGTCCATTATTTGTCAGTGTCCATTTATTTTCACTGATTGTCTGCAACATCAAATACAGTGAAAATAAGGACAGTGAAAATAGCCTTTTATAAAGTAATTTTTATGTTTACTTGCACACGTGCACAAGAAACATTTTGTGGCAGCTTAGGAGAGAAGTGGGGTTGTGGAGGTGTGGCACTGTGGTGGCCAGTGCCCCCACTGCCTTTTGAGGCTCATCCCACTTTCCCCAATGTGGTGGCAAGCTGTTGCTGACACTAGTTCAGCCTGCGTGCCACCAAATTGAAACAAATTTGCCACTGCAATGAGGGAGCGACTCGTCATTGCAGGGCAGTGCCTTGTCTGGTGTAACATTTCAAGTAACATGGCAGCAGCTCTCACTGACCACCTCAGAGTCCCCATGTAAGCTGACTCAGGAGTTCCCAATCCCCAGGTCATTTGCTGACAGGGTAGCCCAATCCCCATCATCATGATGCACCCCCCCATTTGTTCTGTGCTGAGGCGGTGCCAAATTCCCCTCGACTCATGCGCTCCACCTCCCATCCAACACACTGCATGGCTGATGGGGGTGACCAATCCGCATTCGCTCCAGTCCCCCCCAACGAACACCTAGGTGGCATGCTGGGAGCCCACACCAGCATGCCAGAAGTGTCCGACATTTTCTTTTTTTTTTTTATCCTGTAAAAAAAGAAAATGGTCCCTTGTTGAGTCCCATGCCCCGTCCCCCAACCCGCACTCACGCTCTGTGCACCCTACCTCCCCACACACACCCCTCACCCCATACTTACGTCCAGAGCTCAGCACGATGATCTTTGGTGGAGCGGGAACATGTCTGCACTCTTTAAAGCCGACTGCGAACTGAAAAAATGCCGGTAAGCTGTATAATGACATAACATTTTTTTTTCAACTGTGGTGTATATCTTGGCCATTTTTATGAATTTTGGCTCCAAATTTTCAACATGGGGTTCTTGGGACCCCACCTCATGAATTCAGTCACTGTCATCTTGTTATTTGGTCCCAAAAGGTGATTTCATGGTCACTGCGTGGAATCACCTTTCAGCACTGATTAACAAAAGGACATTGTCACTGTTCATGAGGTGGGCTCTCAAAAAGCCTATGTTGCAAACATGGTGAAAAAATTCCAAATGACTGCGTTATGAGCATGCATTGCACAGTTTCTATGCATGATCGTAACTTTGAAAATTTTTTTTTTTTTTGTTAATCCTTTTTTAGCTCCCTGCCTGCCTTCGTGTCTATGCATCCTTCTCATCCAGTCACTGTCAGGTCCTCTCCTGGTCCACAGTGGAACCCTCACTGCTATTTACTCCTGCAACTTACCCCCCACAGCAGGGTGGCGGAGAGTCCCCTTCACTCTCCAACCGAGACCAGATCCAGTAGTGCTGTGGTGCCCCTGAAGCCTGGTGTCCCGTAGACAGCCATCAAGAGGCAGTGACCATTTGCCATTTTTCCCTGTTCTGTGCCTGCATGAGTGGTATGTACAATGATGCCAATGGGGGGAGTGTGCACATGTCCACATGCACTCCCTCTTGGTGCTGTGCCCCAATTCACCCCCTAGCTCAGTGCCTGCACACCACTCCCCAGCCTCCGCTAGGAACCGCAAGCATGCTGACAAATGAAGACCCTCTCCCCCGAAGAGGGAGAGCAGTCCATCAGATGCTCAAACCCACTCCTCCCCTGCTGACCCCTGGCTGCCCGAGTCCATTCCCGGACCCAGATCGTCAGTGTGGAGTGAGGTGTGGCATCCAGCGTCTCAACCCTCAGCACCGCCGGGCTGGCCCCAACTTCAAAAATTGTGTAATAGTTTCACTCCAGATTTTCAACATTGGCATTTCTCCACACCTCCTTATGAACTGTACAGCTGTCATTTTTCACATCCTGGCCAAAATATGCTTTTGCACTTCTGGCGCAGAATAGCGCGTTTGCCGTGGGAAATCAGTGTTCAGAACAGATTAAGAAAACTACAGTGACACTGCTCATGAGCAGAGGTCCTAAAATACCTATGTTGAAAATTTAGTGACAAACGTCCATAAAATGACTGTGTTACAAGCGTGCATTGCGCAGTTTCCACGCACCCTCGTAACTTCGCAAATCTGTAATATTTTCACTCCAGATTTTCAATGTTGCCATTTTTTCACACCTCCTTATGAACAGCACCACTGTCATTTTTCATATCCTACCCAAAATATGTGTTTGCACATCTGGCGCACAATGGCATGGTCACTGTGGGAAATCAATGTTCCAGACAGATTAAGAAAATCGTAGTGACAGTATACATGAGCAGAGGTCACAAAATGCCTGTGTTGAAAATTTGTTGAAATAATTTCACTAAATGGCTGTGGTACTAGCATGTGTTGCGCAGTTTCCATGTAAAGTTGGAACTCCGAGCATTTTTAATATTTTCACTACAGATTTTACCATCTCTTCACACCTCCCTATGAATGGTACAGCTGTCATTCTTCACATCCTGTCTGATCTGTGTTTTCGCACATCTGGCACAGAATAGCACGGTCACTGTGAGAACTCAACATTCGGGACACATTAACAAAATCACAGTGCCACTGTTCATGAGAAGAGGTTCCAAATGCTTTCATAAGGGGGGATCACAAAAAGGCCATGTTGAAAATTTGTAGTTCAAATACAAACAAACGCCAGGGGTGTTAGGGTTTCTAACCATAATGTCTGACCCTGTACAGACTGACAGGCATCAGGGGTGTGCCTTTGGATCGCCTGCTGTAATGCTCACACCATTCTACCCCCACTCCCACCCTGAAGCCACTGACAGGCATCAAGGTCTGCCTTGGACTCTTCGGCCCCAGACTTCACCCCATTGTCCTATACTACACCTATTTCAGTGTATGTCTTTTTGAAATGGGGTGACTGTGAAACTGAACACCCCAAGGCACACCTCAACACTTGGTGTCTACAGGATAGGGTAAGGTAAAATGCCTTGAGCATTACGGGCAATGACCCAGAGGCACACCCCAATGCCTGTCCATCTCTGCAGGGTGGAGGTGGGGTTGGCATGAGTTCAGTACTTCACTGCCACTCCTATTCTGCATCTGTCTAACTCCTGCACGTCCAATGCTAATATCAGCAAGCAAACATTTGGCATTGACAAATGCTTGTTGTAAGTGGTAGGGCAAGTTTTTCATTGTGAGTATACATTCATACTGATTCTAATCTTGAATAAACTGAATAGTAATAGTGGTCTCGCTCTTAGCAATCTACAATCTAGATGCTCATATGCAGAGACTACAATAAAAACCTGACTAAAGTCTGAAAATAAGCTTATAAAACACATAAAATGTATCTGAACATTTATCATTCAACAAAATAATTGCAGCCAGAGTAAAACAAAGGTAAATTACAGGGTACCCTGAGTACTATATGATGCAGTAAAAATATATTAGGTGTTTTTTTTTTTTATATTTTTTGGTAACTGGGGAAGGCCACCAGGCACAACTGTGTTTTCAGAGGCAACCCAGGAGCACTAAGGAGGTAGAGTGACTTGTTCAAAGTTACACACTGCGCAAGTGGAGGTTGTGAGAATCAAACTCAAGTCTTGTCTAGCTACGTTAATTGTAATATGATTGGAATTTTATTATAATTTATTATGCTTTTATGATGTATTTAATATGTTTTGAAGTCTTGTATTGGAATTTGAATCTATGATTTTAACTTGCTCAGCGCCTTGATACCTTGAAAGGCGGCGCTATAAATAAAATTATTATTATTATTATTATTATTTACCCAGCTCATTCACCGATTGTTATTATAACCTCTAGGCTATACTGCCAGCCCCAATAAGCCCCAGATTTAATGTTTTAATATGCAATTTCAAAAATAGTGCACAATACCTACAATGTAAATTAAGGACAGTAAGCACTTTAACATCTTACTAAAACTCAATTATTCACCACTTTGTCTTGCACCAAAGTGGGTGAGTAGCAGACAGAACACTGCAAACAGCTGTTGATCAGGGTTCATTATTCTACATCCACAAACAGAAAAGGTAGTTTATTCTGGATTTGTTTAATATTGATTTGCTGTGGCTCACTAAATGCATCTATTTAGCACTATGTGAGGCAGGTGTTTTTAAATTTTAGAAGATAGGCATCTATCAGTTTAGTATTCATTTTAGTAACATAAGCTTTTCTTTATGTTTAAAACATGTTCAAGTAGCAGTATATTCATTTAGCAGTTTATACTGACTAATACATGCTACAGAAAACAGTAAAAGATTTATTTTGAAGCACTCAGGGTCTACAGTAGAATTCTTACAATTTCCACGCAATTGTTGCAAACAATCTCCACAATTTTGGGTAACTTTTTCTTCACTTTTCCAGTGTGCCTGGTCATGATTCATAACTGTGTTTAAAAACATCCTAACCTACCCCGACTTTCCAGTGTAGCAAACAATAGACCATTACAATCAGTGGAATACTGGGCCACTGTCTAGCTGGTAGTCACATTTGCAGCATTAAGTCAATCCTAATTCCAGGTGCTGCTAACTTCACAGAATTAGTGCCTGAACTGTACCATCAGTGCAATACATTTGCACAAAACAGGGCTTGATAGTGCTAATGTTGAAATGACAAGCCTGCCCTCCAGTCCGCATCAGTGTGACTCAGGGCCTTTTCTTTTTTTTTTTACTTTCCATTTCACCTCCATTTCTCCTTGCTAACTACCAGGTTATCCATCTACCTGCCCAAATTCCAACCCACCACCAGCTTCTGCTCTATATCCTCTGGACAACATGACTATAAACCACAACTTGTTGCCCACAGATGGGCCGATTCCCAAAGTCAGGACAAGGATACTTCACTTGATGTTTGAGGCCTGGGAGCAGGAGTCAGAGGGGTACAGGAGAAGTCAGAAGGACTCTACTGTGATATTGGGGGGCTGTTTGGTTTGAGAGCTGGCAAACTCCCCAGAGGCACACACACTGAAGCTTTCTCTCCAAATCTGCCTGAACTGAGCAGTTATCCCCATTTATATGGGGCTGAGATCCAAAGGTCCCATTGGCTGCCAGAGCTGTCTTAAACACTTCTTAGATACTAATTGACTAATTTTTTGGCATGTAGAAATTGTCCCAGTAAATTTCCAATAAGTCTCTGGCATAGTCCCAAAAGATCCTTTGTTAAATCATGGCTTCTGACTGGTGGAAAGGTGCACAAATGGTGGCTGCAGTTCAAGACTAGGCAGTCTATTTCAGTATCCCCCATAAATTAAGTTCTGATACAGCCAGGAGCAACATTAGTTTAATTTGCTCTCCCACTGTTTTGTAGCCTCCAACAGTTATCTTTTAAATGAGTCCACTTTTTTAATAACATAAACAATCCCCCCAGGGAGTCACATCTCCTGTAACACACTGCACCTAGAAAAAACTGCAGCAACCTTATGAATACTTATGAGAGCTTTCCTCTGCCCTTACATTTGCCCCTTGACCTTTCCCTTCTGGTGCCCTGAAGGCAGCGCCTTACGTGGCTGCCATTTTGTTTTATTTTAAAAATACTTTTGTGCTGCATTGTTTGTTTCCTTGGTGCTTCTTTTAACATAGTCTGGGCACTGGCAATTAGTGGAGACACACTTTCAGCTTTTTGAGCACAATGAGCGATTGGTCACCTTCAAGAACGTGCAAATGGCAGCTCTGTGACATGTCACCTGCTCGCAGATTAATTTTGTGAGCCCTGCAGGGCTCAATTAAACAGGGGCACCTGGAGGACTTGGATTAGTGGCAGAGGAGCCGCAGAGGATAGGGCAGACACTGAGAGACAGCGGGAGCACACCCAAGGGCTGCAAGGTAAGCTCGCCAAATGGGGAGGGGTTTGCAACAACATTGGAGAAATCCTAAGCTGAGAGCAGTAAATGTTTTCCAACTCAGCACCAGCAAACAATGTTTTAAGCAGATCATTCTTGGCAAAGCCTGAGCAGTGGTAGAAGTAGCTTTCCATTGGCTGTTGTGATATTTGATCATGTGGGCCTGGTAGTGTGCATTCCTGAGGCCCAGTGATGCAGAGGCATAAGTACATTTGGCCATCACATCCATCATCCTTGATTGTTTATCCAGAGGAAAAGTACTCATATTTCTAGGAGCTATAGACCTATCATGAGCAGCTATGATTGTCACAGAGTCAGCTTCTTGCTAGTCAGCATAATATGGCTAAGCAGATGGTGCAGGATACTACTTGTCGTCATTCTTTATAGAAACTTAAGGCAGTGATTTGGGTCTTTACCCTACAGCAAAAGTAGCACCCCATAATCCAGGGTATATAAATGGAATGATAATAGAGAAAGAACAGGGTACCTCCCCAAATTTCATGAGATTCCTTTTAGTGGAATCTTCTTCCACAGCAAAGCCCATGGCAGACTGCATTTGCTGCATCATGGTTGGAAAGATGAGTCCTCAGGAGGAGATATCTGGGTATAAACCACTGAGTACTCACTACAGGATGAGAGGTTAGAACTATGGTGAGGGGGAACTTCCAGAAATTGTCATCCCTCATAGTCCTCCTGTAAATTCTACTCTAAGTCTATATGGTCAGGAGTACATTCCATTTTGTCATCATCAGCACAACCAATGATAGGAGTCACAGAATGGACCAGTGATTCTGGCTACAGATGAGAGGAAGGAAACTAGGGCATGCTATTGCCTACCAGGCCAATATCTTACATGCTCTGCCACGTACATCAAAACCAAGCAACACAAACAGCATGGTCGGGAAGAGAGAGAGAGGGTACAATACTGCAAAATGGTGTATGCATGGTAGTGCTCCCTCTCACTGTTCCCAGGCAGAAGATAAGATTTCTGCTGGGAGGAGGGGCCAGCAAGCAGCTGATGTGGCTCGATGGGATGAGCCACAGGCATCAAGGGAGGCACTGCGTCTGTGGACCGGGTTTTGATTCCAGGTCCCAGACATATGAGATTTTTTTATATTTTGCACTTTGTGCAATTTTAAGTGTGACCCCCCTGAGTTATTTTTTTAAGTTTGGGGGGTTCAGGGTGCTGCCCCTATGATGGGGGTGCAGAGGGGCAGAGTCCCCTGCAAGACATGCAGTAATCAAGTTGGCAATATACCATGCTGCATTGGCAGCACAGTATATTGCTGCATTGTAATGTCTTGCAACATTATGACCCCATGCCATGCTGTTGGAACACGTTGATGGGGGCTGAATACCAGAAGGCCCTGGTTGAAGAATAACTGCCTGGTCTGACAACCCTGGTAGACTGCATTGGATCATTTCTGGGAATAACCCCAGCACAGCCTGAGAGCTGATGGCACATTGTAAAGGGACTGGGACTACCCATGTCAAAGGGTCTTAGTCAGACAACAATTGCATCATACCATCCATAGTAGTCATGGCAGTGCCTAAGCCAAGCCCTAATCTTGGTGTCTCAACAACAGTTGAGGTGGCTGTAGTGGACAATGCCAGAATGGACATTGACGAAGAAATACTTTTTCTCAATAGTGACCAGGTCCTCAACAGCAATACAACATTGTCCTTTTCTCTGGGTCTGTGCTTGTGGCTGGATTATGAGGAGGCCTGAAATGATGACCATTCTCTGTCTCTATCTTTAGACTTCGATAGCCACTTTTCAGCTGACAGCGAGGGAAAATCAGGTTTTGGGCCCTGTTCTTTCTGAATGGCTTTCAATGTCTTGAGTAGAAGATATTTTCTAGAGCTTTCTTACAGTGTCACCTTGTAACCTGGTTGAAGCCCTGGCATATCTCCCAAGTCCTCACATTGTGAGACAAGCCCATACAGCACATACAAACCATTTGTGTGTCCTCTTTATAAATGCTATTTCAGCACTTAGAATTCCAAAATAAAAGCTCTTTCAATGTTGAAGGCATACAAAGATGATGATTTAGAACAATCAATAAACTACAACAACAAACAGCAACAGCTAGGTTGACAGAGATTCCTTCAAGAGGCCTGACAAGGATGATTGATGATGGGAAAAAGAAGTGATGAATGAATGGGCCAGCAATGTTAATATATGCATATATGCTGCATATTATTGTGGGGGGGGGCTCTGGCTAGCAAAGGTTTCTAGTGGTTCTAATGCTGGTGGCTTATAATTCCAAATGTGTGGCCTAATAGAGGTATTATCCTCACAGAACATGGAGTTTCTTCTTTTGACCAATGATCTGAATTTGATGTATGGTAATTTATTTTGAAATTCAATTATTTTGTCTTTGCAATAGGAAATGAATCAGTCACAAGTTCATGTTTCCTTACTGTGTATGATAAAAGAATACCATTTTGTTTATGTTTAGTGGTAATTCTTCATGGACTTACATAGCTAATTTGATTACTATCTGTGTGTACCTAATTTGTTCTGTCATGTTTCCCCATGTGCAAGTCTAAATATACAAGGGATGAAGTGCCATTGAAATTGCCTTGTTTTCTGCAGTAATTCAGCTGCAGGATTTTGCAGAATTGTAGTGCATTGTGGCAGGCTCCACTTTAATTTGATTTTGGAAAAGCACGGTATCCTCAATAACTGACCAGTTGCCAAACAAAAAAATTGGATTAAACTAAAGCAAACCAAACCAAAGGATTGTAAGATATTTTTATATGAGCATTTCTTTTAAAAATAAATTGCAGGGTAGAGGTGGCGTAGTGACAAAAATTCACAATGTGGAGTAATCCACAAATTTTGCCCGGTTTGCATAGCAAAATGCAAAATTTCATCTGTGGAAAGGTGAACTTTCACTTTCCAAGGCAAAATTCAGCTTTTAGAGGTGAAATTTCACTTTTCTGCTGGTGAAATTTCACCTTGGCAAAATCGGGCTAAAATAGAAGAAATTCACAGATTACTCCATGTGGAAAAATCAACCATTTCACCACAACTTTGCTGGCAAATTTTAAATTCACTGCATCTCTACTGCAGGGTAGAGCTTGTATAGATGAAATCAAAGTTAAGTGTGTGTTTCTGAAGCATCCAATTAGATGGTAACTATAGCCACTGTATTTTTTGATTTAAAATTAAAAGTGGATATCAATTAGGCAATACCCATATAATGGTTTCATGCAGTTACCCACATAGTCCTTTCTCTGAAACTTTCATTTATCAAGCTAACAGCATACAAATTAGGTAATTTTATATATATATATATATATATATATATATATATATATATAACTTTTTTAGCTCCAGAACTTTCAAATTACAGATGATGTCATTATCAAAGATGGATATTTTAAAATCAAGCTCATCAGTGTATAAAATGACACACCCAGAGAAAAACAAAACAATAACAAAAAAATACTCATTTTGAGTAATGAACTGATCATGATGCATTGTAATTTACTTTGCGATTTGATAATTCTGTCTTTGCTGTAGTAAATGAACCTTTTTGCTAGGACATTATTATAAATGAGCAGCAAATTATCAATGATTTTACCGGATAAAATACAAAACATAAAATTAACAATTGCTTCAAGTGCACTTCAAGGTTGAAAATCATTATCCCATAACTATACTTGCTATAGTTCATTTTACTAAGATGAATGTGAGGTTTGAAAATAAGACTTATATAACAGCTTATGTTAACCTACGTGTGGGTTCTGGTGGATGATCACTGGAATAGTCACCTGAAAAATAAAGAAAAACACATAAATATTTTGTGTCACAGCATGTACTACCTTTTCCACTACTGACTTATTTGCATTCATTCTTAAAACTTTAGGAAATATTACATTAATAATAATCCCTCTGCAGGCCTCACAGACAATAAAGAAGTGTTCTTGCCCTTAGAGAAAGTTATGGAACAACATTCTAGGACTGTCCCTCACAACTAAGTACAATGCCAGGGTCAGCATAGGCTGTACTGTTTCAGATGGTTCCTAGAGTGAAATTGGTGATGCTCAGATGTACTCAAAATCACTACAGGCTTTCTATGTTTTGTTTTTATAACAACATTTGTTTGAATATGGGACAGTTTTGACAGCTGGATTGTTTTATGAATCAAGTTTATAACCATACTCAGCCACAAATCTACTAACCCAAAAAATAAACTCTTAAAATCAAAAGATTGGGTTGGCTCAATTGAGAGGAGCCTTGTTCAATAAAGGACAGATGTTTAACATGTACCCCGATTTTGCATTTACAACTCAACAACTCAGGAAGTGTTTCCTAGCACAGAAGTGAGGAGAGGAATAGGACACATAACTGCAATGCAGGTATTTGGCAGTAGGGGCTGGATGTGGCACGGGACCTCAAGTCATCAGAAAAAGAAGAAGGCAGCACAGAGAAGACCAGTTATGGTCAAAGTGCAGGCAGTGCAAAAAAGTGTATAAACACATACATTCAGTTACTGTATCAGTGGCCGACCAAACACCTCAATGTTTTGTGTTGCTCTGACACTTAGACAACAAATTTATTTTAATACCTGGCCTTGTGTGCATTGCCTTCTTCTTTTGCTACTGTTTCCTAGCATGTATAGATGAGGTGGTTGAAAATGGTGCATTTTTTTTCATTTCAAAACTCCTCCAAAGTTTAAATTATCTTTAAAGAGAAGGAGCATATTTTTTTTATCCAAACCAATCCCTCAAATGTTTTTCAGTCTCTTCAGCACCATGTGTAAACTAAAGATGAAATGGATAATATCTTGGACACAGATTCAGATCTCCTAGCAGCAGTAGAATAAATTAACCCTTTATGGAAACTTTTACATAACCAGAGCACTGAGAACCCAAAGAATAACTCATTCTATTCCAGACAAATTTACTTACTTGATGTGCCGTTTCTATTTTCATAAATAAAATGTTTTGTCAGCCCATCAATCAATTCTGTAAAAATTAGTTGTAACTAGAGACCTAAGAGACTCTCAGAATCCCCGACAGATGAATCATGTGTCATTAAATTATAAATGCAATAGAATTATATCTTATATTGTGTCTTTCACACAAATGTATCCCAAAGCACTTGAAGAGGAAGAAAGATAATGACGGAAAATACAATAATCAAGTTTCAATAAATGAAGCAATAAATATATGCAATACTATATATTGTAAATGCTTCTCTAAAAGAGTAATGTAACTAATTTACTTTTATATTGTACTGTAGTACAGATTTTAAACTAAGCATAATATTTTGTATTTATTTTATAACCATGACGAAAAGGTCATTGAGCAATGCTCAGTTTCAAGATAATCCTAATAAGACACTCAGAACTGCAAACAGGAATTGAAGTACAAATAGCAATACAGAAATGTTGGTATATGTTTCAAAGAAAACACAACTGAAAATGTGATTTTATAATTTAGGAATGTGTGCCCAAATGTTACTGCATATAAAATATGAAAAAATAATGCATCAGCATAATTTGATACTTACCATCACACAGGCGGAAGGCAAAAAATGCAAGTAATAGTGCTAACTTCATTTTATCAGCTTGGACAAGTAATGCAGGTTCATACATGTCTGCAAGCTGAAAGACAGAACAACCTTCTGCAGCCCCTTATATACACTACTTGTGTTACATTTCCTGTATCAATTTGAATGGCATGAGGAAAGTTCTTTAATAATTTGCATTTGCTCACCATATTTTTATACGTCATTCCATTAAATGATCTGTATGACTAACTACCATATTACTACCACACCATTTCAAATACTTTCATATGCAAATCAAATAATTAAATACCATGTTCACCCTGTTATGCATTTTCTTTATAACTATGTTAGCAATTGTTCTTTATAATGTTGCTCTACCACTTTCTTTTTAAATGATCTGTCACAATGATAAAATACTACATTTGTCAAACTAAGTGGTACTTGTCAAATCAAAGCAAGGTGTTTTATAGAAAATTTAACTATATGAGAAAACTAAGCCTATATGCATGAACAGGCCTGGAGTTTATACTGTGTGCTAACTATTTCCAGAAAGCATTTTGCTGTCTTGCATCTAAAATTTGGAACGACTGTCTATGGTACTTAAAAACAAAAATGATTCTGGCAACATTTCAGGACAGAACTGTGTGGCTGTATCTGAATTATATAAGAATGGGTAGATACAATGAGCCATTTTCTGCCAACAGATTCTATATTTTTTCCAATATTCCTTCACCCCCTGACCTCACTGGCTGGGACTTCCTTAGGTTGTCTCCAGCACCTGATCCTACCTGCCAAGAGCATCCTGACTTGACACCCCAACTCCCCTGGCCCATGCATGAGTAACCTGCTTGGGCAACACCTTGGATTGTCCCCTGAGATTGGGCCACCTTCAGCTCCATGGTGCTCCCTTGTTCAAATAAATTCCCCAGCAGGCAGAAGTGAAGACTCTAGGAGTAGTGGGGCCCAGGCAGGCAGAGACTAGCAGTGGGTTTGGTGGCAAGGAACAGCATCACCTTCTCAGCCAATGGAATTTTCATTGTTTCTGGTTCCCTGGAGGTGCAGACATGCAATTACATCAACATGGAGCATTCATGTACCCTCTCATGCTCCACAGATATCCTGTACTACCTCAAGTCTTTGAAAGACATCCCTGGCCTTATGGACACCCAGCCTCCACTACATGTCATCCATGTGTCAGGTGACCACAGCCCACCCCAGAAACTGGGTGTCTGTTTCCACTTAAAGCATCTCATGATCCCTGAGGTGCAACTGGCTACTGCCTAAAGTAGGCTGCTGCCCCTCCTGGATTACTGCTACCATGTCTTCTTAGTAATAGAGTGGACACACCTGGAGGGTGTCTAATGATGGAGCAAGACCTTAGGAAGTTGAAAGAATGGTCAGGTCAGTGGCAGTTGAACTTCAACACCAAGAAATATAAGGTTATGCACCTGGAGAGATGTAACCTGGGAAGAAATACTTTCTAAATGGGAAACAGATGGCAGTCACAGAACTTGAATGGGATCTTGGGGTTAACATCACCAATGACCTAAGGGTAGGCAAGCAATGTGAAAAGGTTGCACAAAAGGCCAACATGCATCTTGGGCTGCATATGGAGGGGCATAACCAGTAGAAAGGGGAGGTGATTATGCCACTATAATTAATGGATTGCATTTTTTTCCATTGAAAAAGCCATGTATTAAATGCCAAAATACACGTATATGTATTATGCCATTTTTTAATACACGGCTTTTTGTGTCAGGCTGTCAGTGGTACCTGAAAAGATCAAGTAGTCCAGATCCCTGCTGTGTGCTAAGGTTCCCCATTTTTTCTTTTTTTTTTAAATAGCTTTGGTCCTTCATAGTCAATATCACACTCTCTATCGGCTGGATGAGACAGGGGCATTGAGAGCAGCAAGGCCCCCAAGTCATCTCTCTTACTGCCTGTCTCCAGCGTCCCTCACCAGCCAGCATCTCTTGCCTCCTTGTCTTCTAACTTCAACCCTGGCCAGGGTGGTGAGTAGGTGGTAGCACCACTGGCCAGGTGCTCACCACATGGATCAAAATAAATAACTTTTTATTTCCGCACTGCAGAGTGAGGGCAGATGGGAGTCAAGGAAAAAACGCAACCCCTTAAATTATATAAAACAAAATATGGGGTGCAGTGTATACACTCGAATTTAATACACACACTTGTTGTTGGATGGCTACTATAAACCCCTCAGGCTTCGCCCTTAGGGTTAATGTGTCATCCAACAACTCAGGTGTGTATTAAATTCTCATAACACACTGCACTGCATATTTTATCCTATATGTAAAGGATCTTGGTGAGGCCTCACCTGAAGTACGATATCCAATAATTCTGGTGGCCTCACCTAAAGAAAGATATAGATAGACTGAAATCTCTAGAGTGAAGGGCAATAAAGATGGTACACAGTCTGCATCATGAGCCATATGACACAAGACTAAAACAGCTTAACATGTACTACCTGGAGCAGAGAAGAGATATGGGGGGCATGGTAGAAATTTTCTAATACCTGAAGGATATAAACAAGGTTCAGTCACAGGTTCCCCTTCAGGTAAACAATTGCACATGGACCAGGGGTTACAACATGTGCCTGAAGGGGGGTAAGTTCAAGAGCAACCAAAGGAAGTTTTTCCTTTTAGAAAGAGTGGTGGAGCCTTGGAATAGCCTCCTATCAGGGGTGGTGGGTTCAACAACTGTCAAGGAATTCAAGCTGGCATGGGACAGGCAGTGTGAGAAACTTCACACAGCAGCTGGGGGGTGTATACATGGGCAGACTAGATGGTCCACATGTACCCCATCTGCTGACACATTCTGTTTTTATGTTAGACCTTGAACTGAATCCTCAGTGAACTCAATACCACCTTCAGCAACATTTGCAAGTTGGCTGCACTGGCCTCATTCCACAACCACCACTGCTCCCTATACACGATGCTTGGCTGGATGTCCCCCAAGGAACGCAGTGACTACCTTATGGGTACTTTTATCAATACATCAAGTCAAATGAAGTATGGTTTATCATTTGACTAATTGCCTTTACAATGTGCTAAAAGATAAAACAAACAATACAAACACACAATATAAGTTCTAAAATTACATACTTGAACAATAAATCAGTCAACATAAAATAATTATCCAGATCCATTTTCCAGAAATGGTGAAAATTCAGCCAGCACCTTGCATCACTTTCCTAAATTAAATATACTAAAAACATAATAAGTATTCAAAATACATAAAGTGGTAAAACTGATTGTTATGGTTTTATCCATGTGTCTTCAGAAGCTTGTAAAAGGAAAAATTAAGGAGATCCTTTACATTAATTTTACCTAAGGTTGCTTGTTTAATGCTTAAAAATTGGGATCACCCAAACAGATCTAATATCTACATAGTCATTGGGATCCTCTTCTTAAATGACTTAGCTAAACAAAATGCAAATAAAGAAATTACATATTCAAATAAATTGATCAGAATCTGAGCTCAATCCCCAGAAGCAGATCAAATCTCAGTATCGAGTCATTAAAGATGCACATGGCCATTAGGAAGAACCAATATGGCAAAAATGCCTGTCCAGCAAAATTTCAGTTCTGAGGCCAAGTAGGGAAATCCTTACCACTGAAAAGATACCCCCCTTTACGAATGGGCCATAAAGGTACAATCATACGTTTATCCCAGTTGGCCTTCTAAAATACAAAATGCTCCCAGCCACCCGGCTCATTGTCCTCTCCTTATACCTGTTACCTCCCGATGTCCCAGACCAATCTTGTAAGACCTGCTCCCAATAGAAAAAGAGGCCATTTAAGTAAACTTGATTTTCATCTGCAATCCTGATGCATATAAAAATAATTAAGTGCTTATGTACCAGTATCCTTAGATGGTTAATCAGTTTTATCTCCTATTTTCTAGAATTTATTAGTACCAAGTAATAGCAGAAACATGTGATATCTGATTATAAATATGCTAGCAATATAAACCAGAGTATTTATGAATAATTTGGTTCTAGTATCTCTTAAAGGAAAATGGATAAAGTGTGTTCACACTCAGAAAACATAAATACTTCAAGTACATCAAATTCATTTGCCAAAAATGATAAATGTTCAATCAACACTTTTGTGAGTTAAATGTAAAAAAAAATATTAAACCAAGTTGTTATGTTGTAATTTATGTATCTACATAGTCTAAAAAGTAAATGCTAAAACAAACAGCTGCACTGTTTTTAGCCAAGACAGTCCAGCTGTTAAAGAGACAGAAAACACACAGTAAGTTAATCATCTTATTTTTCCAAATTGGTGCACTAGTATATAAGTGAATCAGCAAGAGAAGCATAATAGTTCCCTTTAATGAAGAGTCCTGCTGTTTAGGCTTTTAAGAGCAGGTGATTAATTATAGAATAATGCATGTGGAGGTGTCGATAACAACGATTTTATGTACACCTGAGGTGTGTGATGCCCCATAAATCCTGAGGGAAAAGCATAGAATCCAAGTTTGCACACACGTCATATGTTTTATTTTTTACACTTAATGGTATGAGGGGGATACACAAAGAGAGTATCTCACATGTCTCCAAAAGATTGCTGCAGTGTGGGATACCCAAAGACCAAGACTCTATCTCTCACTGTAGTGCGGCCTATCTTGAGTGCCACAATGAGGAGAGTTGAGAGAGACTAAGAGAGTGGACCTGTCTCATATCTGTTCCTATTTGGAAGCATGAAATGGGAGGAGGTTGCCATTTAAAAATACATTTCTGTCAGGGTTTTACTTAAACTGTCGCTTGGTTTTCAATTTTGATTCTTGTGTGAGAGTGCTGTCTTTCATGCTGGTGTTTTTCTGTAAGCAGTGTGAGCAAATAGCCAGCACAAGGCCAGTTTCTGACACAGGTGCTTAGGTGCTTTCATGGCTATTTTTGGAACCGTGGTTTACAGAACTCTATAATTCACATGTGTGAATTACAGAGATTGTTAGGCTGTGCCAGCAGTTGTTAATTGGCACTAACCAATAAATATATAATTATTGTGGTGCTCCAAATAGGATTAATAGATAATCACCCAAGCAAGTTCTGGGATTTATCCACCTTGACATGAAAAATAAATATACAATGCAAAGTTTACTCATGGGCATAGCATGCTCTGACCATGGCATATCAATAAGGTAATAAAAGTACTAAGGCCCAATTCCACAGGTGTATATAGTTTATTACCAAGCCCAGTTCCATTCCTCTTAGTGAATGGCTCCATACAGGAGTCCCATTTCAATATACTGTATAAAAGTTCTTTTTTATGCATTTTGTATCCATAAACTGCATATTAAATGTCAGAGATCCACTCCTCTAGAATATCAAACCTTCAGTGACTTAGACCATATTGAAGAGTATCACACAGGCTTTCTGTTTTACATAAGATACTTGAGGTACTAGAAGTACGATGAAACCTTTAAATGACAAAATGTTGAATATAATTGAATGTCCATTTGAATACTGGAGTCTGTTAAGATTTTAAGATGAGGTGTACCAGCAATTACCATCCTTTTATAACCTGTTTTTACCTTCTGTACAAGCAAACTCCTGGAGGGGCCCATGGACATTTCTATACCCCATGCACATAGGATCGTAGAGGGAAACAGACCCTATATTCAGTCACCAAAGCTCACTGCATAGTGACTTAATAAAATTAGATAGAAGCCAGGCTATTAAAGATTAGGAGAATTAATATATTAATCAAGATATCAGCCCCATAACAAGAGTTCATACTCCAGAAAATTAATTTATAAAACAATGTCAAAAGCACTCAGATACTATCTGTTGGTTAATCTGGGCAACTGGTCAGAATGTAATAATAAAACAGTACCTCAGAGGAGCTGCATCCAAAGTTAGTTTCCACCATCACAAGCAGCATCATTGCATATGATGGCGAAGGGAAAACCACTAGTGCAAGCCAGATGTTAATATAAAATAATTCACCCATTTCTTGGTCCGGAGGGCAAGATTCCCATTCTCTCCATGTTTTCAGGTCATGTTTGTATGGACCGGCAGTTTGGGCTTTAGCAGTCTTTACCAATTTCTCATTTATCCATTCCTCCATATCTCAGTTTCCTTTCGCTTAAGCCATGGTTTCATATGTACACCAGCTGAGCACCTCCTCAAATTGAGATACAAAAATCAATGGATCCAAGTAGATCATTTACAACAGACTGGCTTTACCTACAAAGAGAAAAGGAGAAGAAAATGCTCCTCTGAGCACAATAACTTTGAGCGCAAAATTAACAATGCCCATTTTAGCCCCCAAGGCAAAGATGTCATGCCTTATTTAATTTAAAACCAGCTTTTCTGCACTTATCGTGCTCCAGGCTCTCTCACTACTGAGGGGGTCTCCATATGCCGTCACATTCTCCTTCTCAGTGGAACCAGATCTAATCCTCTGGAACTCAGCAATCTTGTATATTCTCCAGCCACAGTACAACAAATGGCAGTTTAATCCACAAAATACACTGCCACGGTAAGCAGACCAAATAAGCCGACCAAAAAGAATAGCATTTTAGTGAGGTCAAGCTCTTAACTGGCATCTGGTACTATACAGGTGTGGCTCCATCCCATTAAAAACATCCTGGCTTTGTGAGAGAAATTATAGCCATCACCAAATTGTCCTAGCATGGCATGAAATCGAGTCCACAGTGGTCTGCTGACTTGAAAGCTGTCCTGTAATACAAAAAAAAAAAAACAGGGAGAAGAGATTCCTGTACTAAAATAACTAAAACAGCAGCGTGTCTTCAAACAAGCAAGTTATTGCTAGCAGACTACTAAAACAAATTCACCACTATAATCCTGGTATTAATTTAACAGGAGTTTCATTTATCCTATTTAAAAAGGTGGAAAAATAAAAAGGAATTAAAGAACAGTTAAAGAGACCTTAGCAGCATGATGCAATGGGGAGCAGAACAGCATCACAGCCATCTTGCTGCTCTGCCCCTCTGTCAATAAGTCTCTTTGAGGCAGGGCTGGCTCCCATCTAGCTAGACTCTGTAGCATTAAATCCAGCTCCCGTCAACTGAGGTCCTCCTGTCCGAGTCTCTTTGACTACCCCTGGCCTGCAACAGAGATGGGACAGAGTGTTCTCCATCATAGCCCCTAAGCTCTGGAATAGCATACAGTAACAGCCATGCTACACTCTCCAACCACTTCCCACCCTTTCAAATAAATTACCTCCTCTCCACCTCAGCATGTAAGTGCCCTTCCTGACTCGGGGTGGGGGCAAGGTCACTTCAGTTTGACCCCTAGTCTCTTTACTTTGACTAGGCTAGCCAGTCTGCTTGCCCCTTGGTGGCCCTTATGTTATGTTAGCCAGTATTAGTTGGTCTGGTCAGATTGATATCTTTTGTATGTTGCTCCATTTTATGTTATATATGCAGTTTTGTGTCTCAACTGTCTGACTTCAAGTACTGCCTTTGAGTGTATTGTTCTAACCTAGGTATTGTATGAATATCTCTTGTAGGTGTATTGTATTTATATATCTACTGTATTTTGACCATCCCATATTGCAGCTCTTGTATTGAATGTGCCATCTAGATGGCCTGAGTTTTTCCTGAAAATGGTCCCTCAGACCAGTGTACCTACCCGGTTATCACATTAACTAACTAACTAACTAACTAACTAACTACATAAATACAGTGAAGCTCACCGGGATGAAGCACAGTGTCACAGGTTTACTGCATGACAAAAGGGATTAACTCCCATTGAAATTGCATTGTTTGCTGCAGTAACTCTGCTGCAGAATTCTGCAGCGCTGCACTTCATCCTGGAGGGCTTCACTGTACATACTCCAACTTTAAATTACAAGGCATGTAATTACATCTTGGGTTTCTGGTGACATTTACAAACCACTCATGCTTAGCTCTCATGGTTCATGATGTCATTACACCCTCAATGGAATTACAGTATTGTATTTCATAGTTGTCTATTATTTTGTCTTTGTTAGTGAAAGAGAAAAAATAGAAAGAAATATAACATGATAACAACAAGAAAGTGCATGAAAAAAAATCTATAAATAACATTTTGAAGACCAAGGGTCTGGAACCCAATTTTGGGCCTCCAAATGTGACTTAGAACTGAACAATGACAGGGGTAGTTCACCCAACTCACCCAACTTAACACCTAACTTGGGTTAATATCCCAGTACTGACACTGTAGTGCAGCATGAGAGGGGTGCTGCACTTCTGAGGTGCCGTCTTTCGGATGAGACGTTAAACCGAGGTCCCATCTGCCTGGATTGGTGGTAGTTCAGGTGGATGTTAAAGATCCCATGGCACTTATCGAAAAGAGTAGGGGAATTTTTTATTGGATATATACATAGCATCAAGTGAATACTATAAACAATATAAATAAAGCATCAAAAAAAAAAAAAACTTACATCCAACAATGAAAGAAATGCAAACCAAAATAAACTTCAGCATGACAGAAACAAGTAAGACACAATGTACAGTAAACGTTTCTGCGTGACATTTCTCAAACAGGAATACCCTCCCAATAGCGTACATACTGTGCATTCGATAAAGACTGCATTTCTCTACTCTTAAGCGGTCAAAAGTGCAGTCTCTATGCATCGTATTATCTCCCAAGGAGATAGAATGAGCTGCTGGAACACAAATTTACATCTCGCCTGCCACATGTAATATTTACACACTGCAAAAATAACTCTTAACGTGCTGGGATGATGTGATACCCAACAGTGTGAATAAATCCCTAGAACTAGAACTGAATAAGTGATTCTGCTCAAAAAGGGCCAGTTCCATTTGTTTGCTAACGTTTTCCACAATAATTGAGCATCAGGACAGGTAATCAAGAAATGTTCCATGGTCTCCTCTATGCAGATGCAGGTTGGCTTAGGGCAATACCTATCTTGTGTGGATTTACGTTTCAAGTTTCCCCGTACTTGTAACTTCCCATGGCAACTCAGCCAGGAAATGTCCCACATATGCGCAGGTATTCTATTGTCCTTCAGAACATTAAGTGCATGCACTGTTTGTAATGAGTCACAAAAAGGGAATTCCAGCACCGGTTCATTTATCTGTAGTAAATACATATATAATTGTTTCCTAGTTAGAGACATTATAGAAACTTTACATACTTTCCATGATCTCAGGAACTTGAAACAATCGACTATATAAAATGGGGCAGAAGATATTCACGAGATTATAGGTGGTTGGTCAGTCCATGCTACCATGACAGGCTCAACAGTGTTTGATACCCAATTATCCCACGTAGTTCTTGGATTAATATAATTTTGTATAATATTATACAGAAAAAATGACAGAAAGAACAGCAAAGGATTTATCATCCCTAAACCCCCTTGAGAAATAGGGAAATATGTGATTTGTCTTTTAATGGGATTCAGACGATTTCCCCACAACATTTGAAAAAAAAGTCTCTTGAGCCTAGTTTCCATGTGTTTAGGTGGGCAATATACATGACTGAGGAACAAGAAAATCGGGAGCAGAAACTGCTTAATAATTGCTACCCGCTTCTTTTTCTGTAATTTCCACGTTTTCCATAAACGCACCTTATTTTCCCCCAAAGCTATTTGTGCATCCCAATTATAGGTAGGGTCACATGTTGTATTGAACCAAATACCCAAAATTTTCTGAGGAGAAGTGCTTATTTTGATGTTCGAAATCAGGTCTATGTTCCCCTTCCTGTGGTGTAATGGGATGCAGACGCATTTCTCCAGGTCCAAAAGACTACCTGAAAGAGGTGTAAAAGACTGAAATGTTTGCATAACTATTTTACTAGAAAGGAGGTCAGAAACTAGTATAACCACATCATCCGCATATGCAGATATTTTAATGGGGTCCACGTTGGGGTGTGGGGAGATCCCTACAATACGCACATCCTCCTGGATGGTGCGAATAATTGGGTCTAAAGCAAACACATATAAAAGGGGGCTCAGGGGACAACCTTGCTGAAGCCCTACTTTTTGTAATAATGTAGGTCCACAGAAACCATTTATTAATGGGAAAAAGCGTGATATTGACAATAAATATGAGATCCATGATACAAATTTATCCGGGATACCGTAGGATAACAATGTGTGTAATAAAAATCCATGTTGCACCGAGTCAAAAGCTTTAGATTGGTCTAAGGCTAAAACATAACCAGGCATCTCTCTACATTTTCTTATATCAAAAATATCTCGTAATACGTATAGATTGGAATAGATGGATCTTCCCGGAACCGCACATGTTTGGGCCGTGTCAATCAGATCAGGTGCTACCTTTCTAAGTCTGGAACATAGAATTTTGGCAAAAAGTTTGTAATCCATGTTTAATAAATGTAATGGCCTCCAATTTGCCAACAGCGTTTTTTCCCCTTTTTTGTAAATAAACTTTAATGCTGATATGCCAATATCCACTGAAACATCCAAGGAGTCTAACAAGTAATTATACACCTGAGTCAATGTTTCTAGCAAATAAACTTTAAATGTTTTATAAAATTCATGTGATAACCCATCAGGCCCAGGGGTCACCTTCATCTTCAGATCTGAGATAGCAGCAGCAACCTCTTCTTGCGAAATCCTACCTATCAGGAGGGGAGAAAAGTGTTGTGGCATCTTGGGGAATTTAAAATTGGGGTATGTAGATGCGTTAGTGTGAACAGTGGACACAGAGCAAAACTGTCTGCGTAAGTAGTCTGACACAATTTCTGTCATCTCTGGAATGGAGCCAAGCACTACACCATGATCATTTTGTAACCCGTACATGACTGTGGATTTTAATCTACTTTTAAAAGCACAGAAAGGGTCCTCCGAAGAGGAAGGTACTGTTTCTGTTTTCATAACATACATTAAGGATTTAGCTCTATCATATTGGTATGCCATCATAACCTGTTTAATCCTAGAGATCTGAGCCGAATAATCTACACGTGAGGTAGATTGAAGTGACATCAGCTTATATAGGTGATTCCGGTGCCTCAGATAGTCGAGATAATTATCTCTGGATACTCTCTTTCCCAGAGTCATAAAAAATTTGGCCAGATCTTGTTTTGTATCTTTCCACCAGTTCCACAAAGAGTCATGACAAACCACGACTGATACTCTAGCCTGGAAGATATACTGCAAGTGGGACTGTACCGACATAGAGAAAAGCAGGGAATTGTTCAGTTTCCAATACGTTTTATGCGCAAAGGGGACAGTAGCCGAGTCTATGGTGAAATGACAGGACAAAAGACAGTGATCTGATAATTCTGTGGGATATATAACTACTGAAATAGGATCTAAACTACAGGAGACAAAAAAATAATCAATTCTAGTGCGGTAAATTGATCTAAAATATGTATAACCCGCATCCGAATGCAACCTACGGTATGCGTCAACTAAATGTGCCTCTTTTATTAATTTCTTTAGTGCTATGGAGTCACAGTACACCTTCTTCCCTGATGCCACCTTTTGATTAGCGCCGATGGAAATTTTAAAATCCCCCCCCCCAACAAATGTGCCTACTAGTACATAGAAAAGGTTTAATCAAGTTTAATAAAGCTATCCTAGCTGTTTTAAGCTGTGGTCCATAGGTGACTATCAATCTGAGTGGAAAAGTATACAGAATGACATCTAGTATAAAAGGCCGTCCCGGAAGAACATCAAGTATTCGTGTAACAGAAAACTGTGAGGAAAAGAATAAAATAGCTACCCCATCTGCTAAATCAGGTCCAAATGTCCAGTAGGAAGGTCCCTTATACCATGCATTTTTCATTTGGGTAACATCCTGTAAGCCAGAGAGACGAGTTTCTTGTAACAACAAAATGTCTAAACTCAGAGAATTAGCATACTGCAAAAAACATACTCGTCTCTTATAGCTACTAAGACCACGAACATTTAAAGACGCTATACGCAAATCCATAGTGGAGTGTGATCGTTATCCACTACAGTCAGTTATTGATACATTTTTCCTCTTTTTACCCCCTTTTTTTGTTTTCGTTAATTTTTTCCTAGTAACATCAGGAGGTTTAGGGGCAGAAGTATCAACCTCAGAAAGTAGTAGGGAGGCATCCGAGTCACTATCCGTAACTTCTCTATCCCCTTTTAAACAGGCAAAACTATTTGATGTGGGGGTATCGGGTATTTTAGAAGATTTCCGGGTGGTAGCCCTTGTAACATGCTTGGCAATTTGAAATCCCTCCTTGTCTACAGCCATCGTGGAAGTTGTAGCAAGTGGTTCTGGGGGAGGGTCAGACACATGTTGAGCAACCTCATTTTGTATGGGCGAAACTGTCTGTAAGGGGTGAGCCATTGGTGCAGTCATGTTAGGCCCTTTTTCTTGGATCTTATCCTGTGCCTTTTGTACCAAGGACTCTGGATCCCAACTTTGTGACCTATTCCTACTAGCCCAGGGGCACTGATGGTAGGCGTGACCACCTTCATTACACAAATTACATTTAAATATGTTTTTGCAGGATACACTAGGATGCCCATAACCACCACACAGATTACATTTAGGCAAGTCGCATGTACTACTTAAATGTGTGGTGGCACCACATTTATAGCAGGCTCGTGGTTGACCTCCATAGAAGCACACACCCCGATCTTTCCCTAGAAAGAAACTATTTGGTAAGTGTATGACTTCCGAATCCTTCTGAAAAAGTTTTACCTTAAACCTCCATCCTCCAGTCCACAATCCCTCATCGTCTAGAATGGCTTCAGGGGGCGATAAAACGTTACAATGATTTTGTAGCCAATGATAAATGTCGCTTATGCTCACTCCCTCATTCCGAAACATTATCGTAACTGTTCTATATGTGGGTTTAGTTAAAGGAAATACCGAAAATGGAGTCCAGACAGGGTCATTTTTTTGAAGAGTGTACAAATGCCAAAAACGGTCTAGGCTAGTAGACGTCTTAAAGCTAATATCAAATGTTTCCTCACCTGATATATGGATTAACGCATAAATATCGGACGCTGCGAAGTGCAGCTTGCCTTTCAAGAGAGTCCTGGCCACATAATATCTATCAGGGAACTCTGCAAGCCCCCCTCTATATCTAAGATGGACAGCATTCCTGCTAGGAGCTGGCTCTAATTTATTTTTAAACAGGTCTGACAATACGGGGGGGGGGCGACCTGCAGTATGAGAGGAGACTATGGGATCAGAAATATGTGGCTCAGAAACACCTTGTGCCATAATTGTATTCAATGATGTACTCCCATCAGATGTCTGTGTTAGGGTATCCTTAGAGGTGGAGGCTACACAGGGGGGGTCCTCTAGAGAGATCAGTGGGCCAATAATACCATTTGAAACCTGCCTGCCTTCTATTTCAGCTGTATCCATTAATTCCCCCCAAGACATTCCACTTTTATGATCACCCTGTAAAGCATTAGTATTGTCCCTCTGCAAGTTTGGTACCTGTGGAGCTCGTGTCAGTTGCAGGCCTGTTCGGTAGAAACGGAGAGATATGTTCGGTTTGTGTCCAATTCAGGTCCGGAATCCATTTCCTCTCTGTAGAAAGCGTCCATCCTGCTCTTTGTAATGCAGTGGATACTGACCAAGAGTCACCGGTTTGAGCCATCTCCTCCCGCTGTGAAGCAATTGTGACTCGTGAGTTGGCTGAGGTAGTAAGCGTTTTATCCTCAGGAGCCACTCCAGGATCTTTATGTGTTTCAGCTGAAAAATTCGGTCCGAAATCTGCCAGGACTGGGCTCGTTGCAGGTGTCTGTGCCTCACAGTCAGTCGGGAGATATCCGGAAGAAGCTGGGGGAAGAATCGGTGTTGCACCTGCTACAGCCCAGGAGTCGCGTTCCGTAGCACGAGTCGATGCATTTGCTCTCGGTACTTCTTCCGCTTGCACTGTGCTCACAGTGCCGAAACTCGGCAAACCCAACACAGATAATCCCGGCTGCACAAAGTCATTCTCCAAAGACGTGCTGAAAACAGCTTCTCGAGGCTCTGGAACTGCCATATTCCGCGATTCCGTTGCAAGAGTTATAAGGGGCTCTCCATCACAGGTAGACATTGTTCTGCATGAATCCGCCATTACGCCAGTCAGGTAGAAACGGAAACTCCACCCTACAGAGTACGGGAATTTCCCCAGTGTCCTGGCCAAATTTCCCTCATTCACTAAAAATACCACCAACAGCTTAATCTGGTTCAAGGTCAGTTGGCATTCATCTGTATCTCCCTCCCCCGGGTCGTGCCTGAAAATAGGCAGGATTTGTCTAGTGCACTTACCCGGTCAACAAAAGCTAAATAAATAAATAAATAAATAATATCTCACATGATGGAGGGCTGTCAGGTGATGTTCCCCGCCAACCACCCGCATCCAACCTCAATTCTAATTATTATGTTGGACTTTACCAGTCTGGGTCTTATTAAATTTCATGTTTTAATACAGTCAGAGCCATACTCTACTTTGTAAACTGATATTGGAGAGTGCTTGCTGAGTGTTATCTTATATTTGAAATTAGGAGAACCAATAGGAGAACACTAGAGGGCACTGTGGAGTTTTCTAAGAAACTTTAAGTTAGGCATACATTGCTGTCAAGTCTTTTACTGAGCTTTTCTTTGTTTTATTTTGATAACAAGGAATAAACACTGGAACAAAGCACCGCATATGGGGGATACGGAAAACATAAGATACTGAACCTTCAGTGGGGGAAATGAGCAGGGGCAAGAACTCCACTGCAGTAACAGTTTAACTTGATTACAAGGGAATAAAGTGGAAAAGGATTGCTGCTGTGTAAAATGTACCCACAATGTGTGTAAAAGTGTATACAATTATGTATAGGATTTAGATTTAAGGGAGGTGAACTGGCTCTGTTATAGATCTGGACACACTGGTCCAAGCTAGTTTGACAGCAAAATACAATAAAAAAAAGATAATTCAAATCCAGGTAGTGGACAAAATGAAAGTTCACTGAGCAGAAATCACAAAAGGCAGAGTGAGTTTGATACTGTAAGAACACCTCCCACACATACATGTTAAACTGTGCCATAGAGCTACCTTGAGGTACCCCATGGAGGCAGCATATCCTGCTGGGTCCAGCAACATCTTAGAGACCAGAACATCACAGGTTCAAACTCTGCTGACTGAAATACTCACTTTCTGACCTTAGGTGGGTCACTTAACCTCCAAATGCTTGTCCCCCCAACTATTAAAAAAAAGCACTGGGCACAAGATGGTGCTGCTCAGGTTGGTTAGCCTGGGTAAATAAACTAAAAAAAAATGTGACTGCAGCATTACTTGGATTTTTGGATACATAGAAACATAGAGGCTGAAGGCAGATAAGGACTGCAAGGCCCATCCAGTCTGCCCATTTCTTTTCTACCTTATAAATGTGCCATCAGCCTTTGATCTGTCAATGGCCTATCTATTCATAACCATCTGTATTGCTCCCTTATGCCTATCCCATGCCTGTTTGAAGTCCTGTACTGTATTCATAGCCACCACTTCCTGAGGTAGGCCGTTCCATGCATCCACCACTCTTGCTGTGAAAAAGAATTTCCTCACATTCCCCCTTAATCGGCCTCCCTCTAATCTCATGCTGTGTCCTCTTGTCCTGCTATTTTTCTTATATTTAAACATGTTAGACTCTTTCACCTTGTTAATGCCCTTAAGGTGTTTGAATGTTTCGATCATATCACCTCTCTCCCTCCTTTGCTCAAGGGTATACATATTGAGCTCCATTAATCTGTCCTCATATGTCTTCCGATACAGTCCCTGCACCATTTTGGTTGCCCTTCTCTGGACTGCCTCAATTTGGTTAATGTCCTTGTGAAGGTGTGGCCTCCAGTACTGCATGCAGTACTCCAGAAGAGGCCTAACCAGTGTCTTGTAAAGAGGGATTATTACCTCCCTCTTTTGACTTGTGATACCCCTACTAATACACCATAACATCCCCCTAGCCTTACCTACTGCTTTAGAGGTCTGCTTGGATGATTTCGGGTCATCAGTGATGATGATTCCCAAGTCTCTTTCTTCCTTTGTGACTGCCAGCAACTCCCCTCCCAGCCTATTGATGGCTTCAGGGTTTCTCTTCCCTATGTGCACGATCTTGCACTGCTTTGCATTAAATCCCAGTTGCCACTTTTCTGACCATTTTGCTAGTTTATCCAGATCTCTTCTCATTCTGCCCACCCCATCTGGATCATCTACCCTGTTGCAGATCTTGGTGTCATCTGCAAACAGACAAGTCTTACCCTCTAGTCCATCTGCAATGTCACTAATGAAGATACTGAAGAAGACTGGCCCCAGGACTGATCCCAGTTTTTCTGGGCTTTTGAGCATTTGACCCCATTTCAGGTTCCAAAGGGATCCAGAACCTGTGGAACAGCTTCACATTCCTTTTTTAAATCTTTTCAATTTGACTTAACCCATGTGGACTAAACCTTGTGAGGCTCAGCTCAAATCTTTATAAACGTCTGGCATGAATCACTGTCAAAAATGCAGGTAGACATACGATTATCTGCAGTTAGAAACATAAGACAGGCCTTCAATGTAAAAATGGATAAGAGGTGGTATACGACTGAGCCAGACTGTTTTAACTGTCATGTGATTAGCTCTGCCGGGGAAGCCAGCCATCTGAGTTACACATCTTTTTCTGTTGTCTGAAGCTGATAGCATAAAGTCATATCTGGCCATAGAAAAAGTTAAAAAAATTTAAGAAAAAGTTAAAAAAATATATTGGGATTTGGGAACTGAGTCAGCAGCAACAAAAAAAAAAGAAGAAAAGTTATGAAAAAGAAACAAGATTGTACTGCAGGAATACCCAAAGGAAAAGAGTGGTGGTCAGAGTGTAGCTAGGACAAACTCCATATACTATAGCATTCCCCATCACAAGAATCATAAATATTTCCTACTCCACTGTGTTGTCCCTGATGTATGGCAGGTTTCCAGGGTTAACCCTGTTTTCAAAGCAGGTGATCCCAAGTTTATGGAAAATTATTGCTACATAGCCATTCTCTCTATCCTCTCTAAGATCTATGAAAGGATTACAGCATCTCATCTCTCAGACTACATCTTCAAGTATATTCTCCTAACCCCTGTTTAACATGGGTTCAGGAAAAATCACAGTACATCTTTGGCCTCTGCATGGCAAAACTGACAAATTACATCATCCTAGCCATGGATGCTGGCCTCCTAGCTGGTGCAGTGATCATTGACAAAACAAAGGCTTTCAGCCTTGTAAATCACTCACTCACTCTACAACAAACTGAACTCCCTTGGTAGCCCCCCCCCCCATCATTTCCTGGCTTGCCAACCACTTAACTAGTAGAAAACAGCAAGTCATGTTGTCATCAGCTAACTCCAGCCTTGTAGTCATAATTGTTAGTATGCCACAATGAGGATTTTTTCTGGGCCCACTTCCCAGTTCCATTTATACAAATGGCCTCATGGATTTTGACTCATGTTGCAGCTTTCTAGTGTATGCAGATGACCATGTCCCCTACCACTGTGCTGCTACCATCCCTGATATCTGCAAGCACCTCTCTGATTCCTTTGCTCAAGTTCAATCTTGGCTGTTGACAAGATGATTCTAAACAGTTACAAGCATTTCTTAATGCTGAATGTTTGCTTGCATGCTGTTGTACTGGGTCCTGCTTGTGCACAGTTCTGCTATATATTTCCAAGACAGACCAGATGAGATAGAAAATGTCATCTTTAATGATGTCTGATTTTACACATTTTTGTACTGCAGTTACCCAGAATAGTAGATGTGAGATGCAATATTTCATTTTTAGTGGGGTCCTGCTTTTACAATGTATTTTTTTATAGCACAGATAATATTAGATGTAACATCTCCTTTTCAGAGGGGTTGTGCTCTAGGGTCCTGTTTTTAAACAGTTTTGCAACATATTTTCCCAGGATAACCCAGCTGAGATTGTGAGTGTTTCCTAACACAGCTGCTTGATCTTATATATAAAAAAAATATATTTACTTGGGTGCCTAAAGCACGGGAAGGAGAAAGCAATCAACAGACATGATGGAAGTTGTGCAACACAGTGACTGTGGGGCAACAGTCTCCTGGGAGACATTCTGGAGGCTGTGGTGCAGCATTATCTGCATGCATCTGTCTGGGTTGAGGGTAGAGGTTGGTCATCTCCAGGCAGAATTAGCTAGGATTCGGGTAACCTCCTCCCCCACCCAGGGACCACTGAAACCACCCCCACTGCCTCAAAAAATGCCAGTAAGGAGGGGCGGTTGGACAATGGTGGGCTCAGGGAGGGTGGAAGAGGTTGGGCAGATGCACAGACCACCTGTGGTTCCACTCCAGAACTCCTTTGACATTCTGGCAGAGTGAGACTATCACATGGAGGAACCTACTGTGGTGGACAAGGTGTTTACAGGGAACCTCCATAGTGGAGACCCCGGTGGGGTAGCAAGGGACCCCAGAGGAGAAGGAAGCAACTCTTAGTTAGGGACTCTATTAAAAAAGGGGGGTAGAATTGGGGGTGGGGAAGGGAGGAGGGAGAGAGAGGTAAGGTGCCTACCCAGTGCCTCAGCTTGGAGGGACTGGTGGTGAATCATAAGGATCACAGGGGCAACAACATGGGAAAAGGAGCTAGATATCATTGTTCACCTGGGGACAACTGACCTGGCTGATAGTGAGGTTTGGGCAGTGCAGAGGGAATTCACAGAGTTGGGGAGGGATCTAAGGCAGGTGGCATGCTTGGTAAGCTTCTTAGAAGTGCTACCTGTTTGCAGCATGGGAAAGGCCAGGATGCTGCACACCATGGGATTAAACAAATGTCTGAAGAACTGGTGCAGAGTTGAGGGTTTTGGCTTCACTGAGGACTGGGGGCTGACATGGAGAGATACAGGCTTGTATGCAAGGGATGGTCTGCATCTGTCCAAAGGGGGCACAAGGACCCTGGGTGAAAGGTTTGAATGTTTTGCTGGCAAATATTTAAACTAGCCATGGGGGAGATGGAAATATGGAGGAAGAACTCAACTGTCCAACCCCAAACAGGTTAAGGTAGTCAGAAAGGAGGATACTAAGGATGGGAAAACACAATGGACTGAAACACGAGGTAATCTTGGGAGAGGAACAGGGGGAAGGGATAGGAGGGGAACAATTAAGGATGAAGCCATCAAAACATGGAAGGCCATTTGTCCAAATTCTTTTTTTTTTTCTTTTTCTTCGGGGCAGGACCCTGTCACTTTGTTGGCCCTGGTCACGGCCCCTGGAAGCCTCTACCACTATCCATGGCTGCCGGGGTCCCACAGTCACCCCCAGCTTGCCCCCTGGAGGGTGGGGCAGTGGTCACTTTCTTCCATGATCACGGAACCAGTATCTGGTTGGGGGACCCGCAGTGATAGTGGTTGTGCGAGGTCTTCCAGGAGGGCTTCATTTGGACAGTGGCCCTCGCCCGCCTATATTTTCTGTCTTTTTCCTCATGGAGGCGGGGACGTGCAATGACGGCAATGTCCGCCCAGCCTCCCAGAGAGATTAGCATCGGCAGTGTGAGATCTCCTTGCCTCTGCCAGGAGTCCTCAGTGCTCCGAGTGCTTCCCCCACCCTGTCCCCTGAGAAGGACAGCAGTCCATTGGACTCTCCATCCTTTTCCCCCCGTCTGGCCCTCCGACGACCCGGGTCCGCTCCTCGAACCCGGTCCCAAGGCCGCGAGTGGAAATCCCACCACTGCGCCAATGGGCCGGCCCAATTTGTCCAAATTGTTGCAGCCTGGGTGACGAGATCCCTGACATGCTGACTTTTGTGGCAGAGGGACACCTGGATATTGTGTCAGTCACTGAAACATGGTATATGGAAAGCCATGACTGGGATGTTAATATACCTGGGTATATAGTATGCAGGAAAGACAGGGAGGGCAAAAAGGAAGGAAAGGCAGCAATCTACATCAAAGAGGGGATCAAAGCAACTGAAATAAAGGAAAAACAGGAAGGAGAGGAGGCACTGTGGCTCTCCCTGGACTCATGAAATGACAACACTATCTCCACAGGGGTTATCTACAGATCCTCTGCACATGGGGAGGAAACATTAAGGCAAATGGTAGATAACATCCATAAAATGGCAACAAAGGGGGGAAGTGTTTTTGGTAGAGGACCTAAATATGCCTGATGTTAACAGGAACACCAGTGCTGCAGCCACACCCAAGAGCAGGGTCATCCTGGATGCCCTGCAGGGGGCATGCCTCATGCAACAAGTAGTGGAATTCACCCAGTAGGGGCAATATTTTACCTAGTGCTCACAAATGGAGACAGAGTAATGAATGTATCAGTGAGCATCAATCTGGTGTCCAGTGACCACTATACAGTATAATTAAAGATAAAGACATTAGAAGAGTCAAGCTACACAAAAGCAAGAGTCCTAGGCTTCAAAAGGGCCAACATTGCTACAATGGGAGAATGCCTCAAGAAAACACTGGTAAAGGGTCAGGGGAGGAGGAGGAGTAGAGCTACCATGGGAGAACCTCAAGACAGTCACAACAAAGGCAACACACCTTTGTGTGAAGCAAGCTAACAAAGCAAGAAGACAAGGAAAACCATTATGGTTTTCAAAAGAAGTGGCAGGGACAGTTAGAGAGAAAAAAATGGCATTCATGAAATACAAGAAAATGCAGAGGGAGCAAGACATGGAACTGTTTTAGACTAAGCAGAGGGAGGCAGGAAAAGCAGTCAGATGTGCAAAGGCACAAACAGAAGAAAGGATAGCCCAGACAGTGAAGGAGGGGAACAAAACCTTCTTCAGGTACATAAGGGAAAGAAAAAAGGTCAAGTGAGGGATAGTGAGACTAAGTAAAGGGGGGGGGGATTGGGTAGAGGGGGAGCAGAAAAAAACTGATATACTGAATGAATACTTTTGCTCAGTATTTATTAAAGATGGGGAGTGAGAGAGACCAGGATTATCCAGCAGATACACACAGGGAAGAGGGGTGGACACAGACCATTCACAGAAGATAGAGTCTCAATGGAACTCTTGAAACTGAAGGTGGGGCAAGGTGATGGTCCAGATGAGATACACTCCAGATTAAAGAAGGGAGTAGTACCAGATGACTGGAGTAAGGCAAATATGATACTCCTTAACAAAATGGCATATTCATATGTTTGTATGGCAAATGGGAAGGGGTTAGGGCAGCTACAAACTAGGGGTGCTAGCTGCACACTCGAGCAGACTTAGATAGACTGGGTGGTCTGTTTCTGCTGGTACATTCGTAAAGGTGGAAGCAAAGTAGAAGTGGGAAACTATAGATCAGTCAGTTTGATCTCAGTTGTGGGAAAGATGATGGAATCACTGTTACAGGAAAGGATTTTGGAATATCTAGGAACCAGCAGGCACTGGATCCAAGGCAACATGGATTCACAACAGGAAGGTCTTGTCAAATAAATATGATGTATATTTTTAACTGGGTGACTGGAGTAGCATATCAGGGAGGGGTGGCAGACATGGCCTACCTAGATTATAGCAAGGCATTTGACTGAGTTCCACAAAAGAGGTTAGTAAACAGGTTGGGCAGTCTGGGATTGGGTCACAAGGTGGTAAACTGGGTCAGAAATTGGCTTAGTAACAGGATACAGTTAAGATGCAATATCTTGTTTTTGATGGTGCCCAATGTTTTCCCATTTTTATCATATTTTTACCCAGGATAGCCAAGTTGAAAGGCAAGTTACATTTTCAGTGGGGTCCAGATTTTTTACTGTATAGCTTCACAATTCAACGAGGGATCTACAGTACATGGGTCCTGTTTTTGCACATTATTACTACAGTATATACTGTACTTACCCAGGATAGACCAGATGAGATGTAGTATTTCATTTTTATTGCTGTCCTTCTTTTACAAATTTTTAGATTACATTTACCCAGAACAGGAAAGCTGCCCTCCAGCTCCAGCCGCAGAAGGGGCTCCGAGCCGCCAGCGGGCCGTCGGCGACCTCCAGCCGACCAAGAGATCCAGGAGGCCGGGAGAAGCAGTGTGAAAGCAGTGTGAAAGGTACGGGCAAAGCCGCAACCAATCGAAGCGACCGCTGTCTCTGCCTTTGCTTCCATTGGTGCGCCTTTCCCATTGACTTTAGCTGGACTCTGCAACACTTTTCTGGATGGGATTTTTCTGCTTAGCTGTAACTTGTATTAATTTCCTTAAAAGAGCTGTTTTTACTTAAAAATTGTGGGCAATTTAAACATGTTTTGATGTGATGTTTGCTAGTGATTCAGCCTTTTCTGGTGATCTGTGTGGGCTAGACGCTTAGGCGCCTAACCCCCAAACCCTCCCAGTCTTTTGTTGTGCAGATTCTTGTTTCTTGCACCTAATTGCAGATTGCCTGCAATAAAATTGCCTTCTCACTGCCTTCTCCTCTGTCCCCTGACTTGCAGCCGGCACTGCCCTCCAGCTCCAGCTGCAGAAGGGGCTCCGAGCCGCCAGCGGACTGGCGGCGACCTCCAGCCGACCAAGAGATCCAGGAGGCCGGGAGAAGCAGTGTGAAAGGTACGGGCAAAGCCGCAAAATTTTTGCCCGCCCCCCTCCCCCCTCTTGGTTAATTGTATTTATACACTCTTTCCCGCCATTTCTCTAATCCACGCCCACATCTAATTCCCTTCTATTAACCCATACCTACCCTACACAATGCTAACTTGTTTCCTTTTACTCCTTAGCCTCTCATCTCCCCCATTCCATTATGATAACCATATTATACCCCCTGTCATGACGAATAAGTTAATGAGTATGTTCTGCTCTCCACTGCCATCCACAATGTACAACCATCTATTCCTTATTCACTTTGAACCACTATTACACTGCAACCCCTGGTGTATCCCACATAAAGCCTCTCTAACAATCCAGCACTCCCCTAGCCCCTTACATGTATCCTGGATTTATAAAAACCCACTATGCCTGTCCATCAGACTCCTATGTTATGATAAAAGACACACCTATATAACAGGACCATCTCCCACTACACAGTGGGCATCTAGGACAAGAGGAAATGCTCTGATCACTCTCATCCCTATTCCTTGGTGCCCTACTCAAATTAATCTTCTACCTCCTTTTATGCATTGGCACCATTGAGATTAATCCTTGCCCCATCGTAAGTTTATCTTCCCCTGCTGAACTGACTACCATAAAAGGACTAAGCTTCATACACTTCAATGCTTGCAGCCTCCTAAAAAAGTTCATCTTAATACAGGCTTGGGTGGCACATACTCTTCCAGACTTCCTGGTCATCTCTGAATCTTGGCTCAGGCCTACAACAAAAGACAGTGTTGTAAACCTTCCCAATTACCAGCTCTTCAGAGCAGATCGCCTTCCAGGGGTGGTGGGGTGGCCATATACATTAAGGACACCATCTCTGCAACCTGCCTCATCAACACATCTGAGCCAAATGAATTTGAATGTTTATCAATCAAAATATCCCTTCCTAATTCGTCTCCATTTAAACTGATTGGATGCTATAGGCCCCCCTCTGCAGGCCTTAAACTGCTTTCTCACCTAGGGTCAATTCTCAACCTAGGCCCTGAAGATACCGTCATCCTTGGTGATTTGAATTTAAACTGGCTGTCTAATGTATCTGCACCTTTGATAACCTTTTGTGACACCTATGGATTCACACAGCTAATTAAAGACCCAACTAGGATCAACCGAAGAAATTCCAGCAACAGCTCACTCCTGGATATTATGTTGGTAAACAAGCCTCACTTATACTCACATGCAGGAGTACTGCCAAGTGATGTGAGTGACCATCACCCTATAGCTGGCATAAGATCCACACTCAAACCACCAAATCCTGCAGAATTTATCCTCAAAAGGTCAAAATAGAATTTCAATATCTCAGGTTACCTCCATGACCTGAGTACTACAATATATTGGCAAGATTTCTATCTTACAACCTCTGTTGAAACAGCTCTCCAGACTTTAAAGGATATTATCACCAATGTTCTCAATATTCATGCACCTATCACCAGTAACAGAACTAAGGTAAAATCCTGCCCTTGGTTCACCTCTGAGCTTAAAGCAGCCTTGAGAACCAGAGACAAGCTGTGGAAAAAGGCAAGAAAACAAAGGACACCAGAGATTGGCTAAATTTCAGAAAAGCAAGGAATTCATGTACAAAAAAAATAAGAACTGCCAAAACTGCCTACTATACAGCTGAATTGGATGCCTCCTACAATAACCCATCCAGACTCTGGGGTACAATAAAAGGACTTCTGGGCCAAAATTCTACTCCTGCCTTAACCACCAAATTGCTACTAAATGATGCAGAAATTACAGGTAAACAAGAAATCTTAAATACCTTCAATGTTCACTTCACCACTGCTGGCCTAGCATTTGACTCATCACCTGCAAATATCCTGAGATCTTCCTTGAACCTGCAAACTACTGTGGGACAAATGGCCACTTCAACTTTTTCCTTCATCCCAATATCTGTGAAAGAAGTGGAAGATCTCCTCTCTAATTTAGACGCAACTAAAAGTGCAGGTGCAGACTCCCTGGATCCCTATTTCCTGAAAATTGCTTCGCATGTCTTATCTGCCCCCCTTACTCATCTCTTCAATCTTTCCCTAACTACTGGATCCATTCCATCTACTTGGAAAACAGCTCAAGTAGTTCCATTACTCAAATCTGGTGATACTAGGGATCTCAACAATTACAGACCTATCTCCATCCTACCAGTACTATCTAAGATGCTCGAAAACTAGTAAACTCTCAGTTAAGGGACTATCTGGATAACAATAACCTTCTAAATTCTGCACAATCTGGATTTAGATCAAAGCATAACACCATTACTGGCTTAGCCAAGGTAACCAACGATTGGCAGACTAACTTGGACAAGAAAATTTTACCTGTGCTGTGTTTCTGGATTTGAGTAAAGCCTTTGACACAGTGGATCATGACTTATTAATCACCTCCCTTAACTCATTAGGCCTGGATTCCCTATCACTCAACTGGTTTAAGGATTACCTTTCAGATAGGTCGCAACTGGTTAGAAATGGAAATTACCTATCCACCTCAAAATCACTGCTAAGGGGCGTACCACAAGGCTCTATTCTTGGCCCTATCCTCTTTGCTATTTATATAAACAATATTGATGCCAACCTCACTCAATCTAACATTCATCTGTTTGCTGATGATACTGTATTATATGTCAGCAATTCCTCACCTTCCAAAGCCTGTGAACTGCTACAATCCGAATTCTCCATTCTGCAGCACAATCTACTTGACAAAAAACTACTTCTAAATGCAAAAAAAACAAAAGCTATGTTCTTTGCCACAAAGAGTTGTACTACCACTACCCCAGCATCCAACACCCTACATATATCCACCTTACTTGGAGAGAAACTTGAATTTGTTGATAACTTCAAATACCTTGGAGTCTGGATAGATAACAGGTTTGACTATTCTGTCCATATTGAAGAGCTACTTAAAAAGCTAAGACAGAGGCTCGGACTATTTTTTAGAATAAAACATTACCTAAACAGTGATTCCAAAAAAAGGTTAATTCAGGCCTCATTCCTATCCCTCATTGATTATGCTGATTTTCTCTACTGCCATTGTTCAAGTCATCTCTTACATAAGCTGAACACCCTGTATCACAGGTCCATAAGATTTATTACTGACCTTCCCTCCAACACCCATCATTGCTCCCTTTATATGGCAGTCAACTGGACATCATTGCAACACAGAAGAAATAGGAATGCTGTTATCTGGATATTCAAAGCGTTAACAGGCAAACTACCGACCTATATCACTGATTGCTTTACCCAAATTACAACTAGGCCATACACCTTAAGGATCAGTAAACTCATCACATTAAAGGTCCCCAATGCCTGCACCCGGTATGGGAGGGCTGCTTTCAGCTATTCCTTAGCAGTTGCATGGAACTCTCTCCAAAAATCCATGAAGCTAGATAGCCTACTACCTCTGGCATCCTTCAAAAGATTGTTCTCCCCTTTTCCAGAGCTCTGCAATTGCTTTTATAAAGCATAATCCCTACCTATCTGACCCACCTCCCTTTTCTATCCATTATATTAATTCAATTTCTTTCTTCCGAATCACCTATTATATTCTCATAAAACTAGTTAGACCATATAACTTATATTTTATGACTGCTATACCCTTTGTCCTCTTTTTTCCTACAGGCTAAATGGTTCTATTGTTACTTGTATATATGTAAATTGTTGTATATAATCATTTCATGCCATTGTATTGCTATTTATTCTATTCTTGTCTATGTAATAATACTTGTATCCTCATTTGTATGACCACTCAGGTCCATCTTGTAAATGAGCTTTGCTCAATGATGTTCACCTGAATAAATAAAGATTTTGATTGATTGATTGATTGAGAGGCAGTATTTAATTTCCAGTGCACTCTGACATTTTGACCTGGTGTTGTAATCAAGACAGGTGGATTTTTTAAAACCCATCTGAAAAGTGATTTTGCAGTGCAACTACAAAAACATGTTTTGGATACGATTTGAAAAATGTCAACTGTCATATTCATGAGGTGGGGTAACACAGGGGATATTGTCAACATTAGGGGCCAAAATTTGAAAAAATAAAGCTATGAGTTAATGTTAGAACAATTCAATGTTACTTTATAACATTATTGTTTTTTGACATTTTGACCCCCAAACTTTCAGCATAGTCTATTTACGACCCCATGTTATTATCAAGACAGGTGAATTTTTTTAAAATCCTAGATGCAAAGTGGTTTCAAAGAGGACTGTAAAAACATATTTAAAAGAGGATTTGAAAAATGATATCTGTTATGTTCATCAGGTGGGGTAACAAAAGGGCTATGTTGCACATTGTGGATCTAAATCAACAAAAATCACATTGCTATGAGTAAATGTTGAAAAACAATCAATGTTTCCTCATAACATTCTTGTTTTTTTGACATTTTGAAAATAGATTTTTAATACTGTCTTTTTATGACAGCACCTTATGATCATAGCAGGTGGAATTTTTTAAATCTTGTTTGAAAGATGACTTCGCGGAGTGAACACAAAAATATTTTTCCTAGGAGATTTAAAACTGATACCTGTCATGTTCAAGAGGTGGGGTAAAGTGAGGGTTAAGTTGAAAAGTGGGAACCAAAATCTGTACAAATTGCAAAATTATGAGTAAATGTTGAAAAAATGTAACTTTTCATCATAACTTCGTTGTTTGTGACATTGTGACCCCAAAATGTTCAGCATAGTCTTTCCGCAACCTCCTTCTGACCATGACAGGTGTCATTTATAAAATACTAGCCAAATTGATGTTTTGCACCATAACTGCAGATAAATATTTTGGTCAGGATTTAAAAAATGACACCTATCACCTTCATGAGGTGGTGTGTAAAAAAATGGTTACAGAGTATGTTAACAATTTGGGGTCAAAATATTAAAAAATGTTCAACATACCTTCATAATTGTGTTGTTCTTTTAAATATGTTGACCACATTTTTAACATTGTCTTTGTATGAACCCAACCTCATGAACCTAGTGAGTGAAAATGTTCAAACCCTGCCCAAAAGGTGATTTCACTAAACAACTGCAAAATCATCTTTTGGGCCATACTTGAAAAATGTCATTTGCCTTGTCCGTGAAGTGGGTTCCAAAAAGACCATGTTGAAAATTGGGGTGGGGGGAAGGATATTAAAAATGATCAAGTTATGAGTACAAGTTCAAAACACATTGAAATATATCAACCACACTTACTGTACCTAATTTCCTCAGTTGTTATTCCACCACTGAAGACATATCTTTAGTCCAAAGAAGATTATGGTGTTGGGCCCCAGTAGGTAGGTAAGTAAGGAATAGGATGTGTGTGGTCTGGTGGGTGTTGAGTGGGGGGGCTTGGATGGAGGGAGAGTAATGGCAGCAGGGGGGTTGCATCAGTAACAGATATCAATGGATCATTTTCCTTTTTACAGGATTTAAAAACATAAAAAACAGACATCAAGGGACATTTTTCTTTATTTCAGGTACTACCACTGGAGACTGGGCACCAGAGTGCTGGTTTCATATTTGGGTAACAAGGGCTTGGCTCCCACACTTCCAAAGGGAGGAGAGGGTTACGTAGCTGGCACCAGGGATTGGGTGCCCTGATGTCAGGAAATTGAAAAAGAGGAAAGACTTAACTGGCAAAAGGAGTGAGCACCCCAGTGATCAGAAACTATGAAGGGCAAGGCTGGCAAAATTGATCATGACATCACGCGCTGGTTGCTGGGTGGTGTCATGTAAGAAAGAAGGCAGCTGCTGCCAGATAGGTGTGGCTGCCTCCTTTCAACTAAATAGTGTTTCCACCCTGCAAATAGAGAACACTGTCATGATCAGCCTGATCATTGACCTGTCACTGTTGAGTCCCTTGCAGCCTGAGCTGCATTACAACTGACAGTGGCGCACCACTGAAACCCGCTATTGTAAAAACATGTTTGCCTTGGGCATGCATGTAAGCAAACATGAAATGAAAAAAGCCATGCTCTTCAACATGATTCCAAAACTCTAGACAAACTCCTCCAGCCTCTCCCTGAAGAGTGCTGATGAGCCCCCATTAGAGAAGGTTAGCAGTTTTAAACATCTGGGATTCTTACCAAACTTATACTTGAATTTTTCCCTGTGTTACCTGGATCTGCAAATAGGGAATTCAAAACTGGGCATGGTCTTTAGCATCAAGTACTACCTGTCTCCTGCTGCCCATCTGGCCATAGCTCAGGATGTACTCGTTCCTGGGTGCACTTATGACCTCTTGGCTTTCCTACAAGTAAGTGAAACTGCCCTATTAAAATGGGATGTGACATACTCCAATATATTTATTTTAGTTTATTTATTTCACCAGGAAGAGGTTCTATTGAGCAAGCTCATTCACAAAGTGGTCCTGGGTAGGACAGTAAACAATGTAAAATGATATGGTGGCTAAAAATATACATGATAGAGTGCAGAAGAATAGAGGTAAAATTGCAATGCAGTAATTGTTGACAAGAGCTAGAGTTCATTGGGCTAATTTGTAGTCAATAGTAATATAATGACAGGGAAAACCTTTTAGTACAATAGTTGATAAAACAGGTGACCAAGGAGTGATGATTCAGTGAAGAAACAAGTTTTGGAGAATCATTTGAGAGAATAATACAACTCTGTACTAGGCATTTATACAGTAACTTGACAAATCATATAAAGTAGATAATTTCAAAGCTATCACACATTTACAAATATGTATGTTAATCATATTATATGCATTCTGCAATCATTTCTAATTTATACTTTTTTAAAACTACAGGCACATGACTCTTTACAAACATTTTCCAAGAGACATTTGAAGATGCCTGTACTTACTAAAATGGTGGGCTTAAGTGTATCTTGAAATTTGTTCCATGCCCTAGGGAGGCTGCTACTAATGGCTTTTTTTTTCCATAGATGAAGGAGAATCTTGATGTTTCTAGTATGATGTAGGAGTTCCTTTGCAGTATATAATGGCTACTGGAGTGGGTATTGAGCTCTGAGATATAGAGTGGCAGCTTGTTAGCTAATGTTTTATATGCACGCGTACAGATGTTTGAGTCTCTTCATGGCCATCAAACTCATCCCATGGAGCTGTATAGAGCACAATGATGAATTCTTGGTGGAGAGTTTGTGACAAGTCATGTATAAAAGAGGAGGTGGATTAGCTCTCTACATAAGGAAAGGGATCAAAGCTACAGAACTAAAAAGTAAAGGGGTAGGACACGAGGAACTCTGGGTCACCTTGGAGACAGGGAATGGCATCACAATCCGCACAGGGGTTGTATACAGACCCCAGTCTCAAGGGGAGGAAATGGACAATAAAATGATAGAGGGCATTCTCAAAATGGCTGAAAAAGGGGAGATACTATTGATGGGGGACCTGAATATGCCAGACGTTAACTGGGCGACATGGACTGCAGCCACATCCAAGAGCAGGGTCATTCTCGATGCCCTACAGGGGGCATGCGTTAGACAGCTAGTGGTGGAACCCACTCGGGAGGGAGCAGTGTTAGACCTGGTACTCTCAAATGGAGAGACAATCACAAATTTAGAAGTCAGTAGACAACTGGGAACAAGTGACCACTGCACAGTGTGCTTCGCAATAAACACAACCATGGAGACAAGCCATACAAAGACAAGGATACTGGAATTTAGAAGGGCTGGCTTTGACATAATGGGTGAATACCTGAGGAACGCATTAGCAAATGGCCAGAAAGGAGGGGTGGAAGAACAGTGGAGAAAAATCAAAACTGCCATCATGGAGGCAACAAGCCTTTGTGTGAAACAAAGAAAACAAAGTGGAATAAAAAACCACTATGGTTCTCAAAAGAGGTGTCAGGGAAGGTTAAGGAGAAAAAGGCTGCATTCAAAAAGTATTAAGGAATCACAGACGGAGCACGACAGGGAACTGTATCAATTAAAGCAGAAAGAAATGGGGAAGGCAGTCAGAAAAGCAAAGGCCCAAACTGAGGAAAAGATAGCCAACTCAGTTAAGAAGGGGAATAAAACCTTTTATAGGTACATTAGGGAACATAGAAAGGTTAAGGGAGGGATAGTGAAGATTAATAAAGGAGAGGGGAGGTGGGCAGAGGGAGCCAGTGAAAAGGCAGAGATACTGAATGAATACTTTTGCTCAGTATTCACAAAAGAAGAAGAGGAGGGGTTATCTAAACCAAACAGTAGAAACACTCTGGGTAGTGGGGTTGACACCACTCCATTTACAGAAGAAAGAATCCTTAAAGAACTCCTAAAACTCAAGGTGGACAAAGCAATAGGGCCTGACAGGATTCACCCTAGAATCCTAAAAGAGCTAGGGGAGGACCTAGTGATACCACTAACCACACTTTTTAACAAATCATGGGAAGATGGGGTGGTACCTGAGGACTGGAGGAGGGGAGATGTGATTCCTCTTCACAAAAGTGGGAGCAAGGCAGAAGCAGGAAACTACAGACCTGTTAGTTTGACCTCAGTGGTGGGAAAATGATCAATCACTTCTGAAAGAAAGAATTGTTGAGTACCTAGAGGCCAGCGGGGCACAGGACCCAAAGCAGCATGGATTCACAGCAGGAAGGTCATGTCAGATGAATCTAATCGATTTCTTTGACTTGGTGACCAAAGTAATAGACCAGAGAGGGGCTGTGGATATGGCCTACCTAGATTTTAGCAAGGCGTTTGACACAGTCCCGCACAAAAGATTAATAATCAAGTTATCAAGTTAGCCAGCCTGGGAGTGGGTCCCAGGGTGCTAGCCTGGGTAGCAAACTGGCTGCACAACAGGACACAGAAGGTAATAGTGAATGGAACACATTCTGAAGAAAGGAAGGTTACTAGTGGAGTACCTCAGGGCTCAGTACTGGGTCCAGTCCTCTTTAACATCTTTATAGGTGACATCGCAGAGGGTCTGAAGGAAAGGTATGCCTCTTGCAGATGACACAAAGATCTGTAACAGAGTTGATACACAGGGAGGTTAGAAAGGATGAGAAGGGACTTGGCAAGGTTGGAGGAATGGTCAGACATATGGCAACTTAGATTCAATGCAAAGAAGTGCAAAGTAATGCACCTGGGAAATAAAAATCCAGGAGAAGAGTACACAATAGCAGGGAGGTACTAACGACAACAGTAATGGAAAGGGATCTGGTGAGTATATATCAGATGACCCAAAGGTGGGTAAGCAATGTGAGAAGTCAGAAGAGAGCCAGGGGATACTGGGATGTATAGGGAGGGGCATCACAAGTAGAAAAGGGAAGTGTTTATCCTCTATACAGACAGTTGGTGAGACCCCATCTGGAGTACTGCGTGCAGTTTTGGAGACCTCATCTACCCAAGGACATAGACAGGATGGAAGCAGTCCAGAGAAGTGCAACTAAAATGGTGCAGGGTCTACATCAGAAACCATATGAAGAGAGACTGAGAGAGCTTAATATGTATACCCTTGATGAAAGGAGGGACAGGGGGAACATGGTAGAAATTTTTAAGTACCTCAAGGGAATCAACAAAGTCCAGGAGGGTAGCATCTTTCAGAAAAAGAGATGTGTAAGAACAAGGGGGCACAATATAAAGTTAGAGGTGGGACGGCTCAGGGGTAATGTGAAGAAATTATTTTTTATGGAGAGAGTGGTGGACGCATGGAACCATCTTCCTGGAGAGGTTGTGGAGTCTAAAACAGTGGGGAATTCAAACATGCATGGGACAGACATAAGGCAATTATGGTGGGGGTTTCAGGAAGTAGGCTGTTGGTTAAGTAGAATCTGCAGCTTATCCAATTGGTAGGGAAATGGGCAGACTGGGTGGGCCAAGTGGTCCTTATCTGCCGTCAAAGTCTATGTTTTCTATGTTACCTGAGGACTGGAGGAGGGCAGATGTGATTCCCCTTCACAAAAGTGAATGCAATGCAGAGGCAAGAAACTACAGGCCTGTTAGTTTGACCTCAGTGGTAGGGAAAATGATGGAATCACTTCTGAAAGAAAGAATTGTTGAGTACCTAGAGGCCAGTGGGGCACAGGACACAAGGCAGCATGGATTCACAGCAGGAAGGTCATGTCAGACAAATCTAATAGATTTCTTTGACTGGGTGACCAAAGTAGTAGACCAGGGAGGGGCTGTGGATATGGCCTACCTAGACTTTAGCAAGGCATGTGACACAGTCCCACACAAAAGATTAATAAACAAGTTGGCTAACCTGGGAGTGGGTCCCAGGGTGGTAGCCTGGATAACAAATTTGCTGCACAACAGGATGCAGAGGGTAATAGTAAATGGAACTCACTCCGAAGAAAGGGGGGTTACTGGTGGGATACCACAGGGTTTTCAGTACTGGGACCAGTCCCCTTCAATCTCTTTATAGGAGACATTGCAGAGGGTTTGGAAAGAAAAGTATGCCTCTTTGCAGATGACACAAAGATCTGCAGCAGAGTTGATACACAAGGGGGGAGTGGAAAGGATAAGAAGGGACTTGGCAAGGTTGGAGGAATGGTCAAAAGTATGGCAGCTTAGATTCAAGTGCAAAGTAATGTACCTGGGAAACAAAAATTCAGGTGAAGAGTACACAATGTGGGGGAAGGTACTAACAACAACAAAAATGGAAAGGGACCTCCGGGTAGTAATATCAGATGACCTTATGATAGGCAAGCAATGTGAGAAGGCAGTAAAGAAAGCTGGGGGGGATACCAGGATGCACAGGGAGAGGCATTACCAGTAGAAAACAGTTAAGTTGTTATTCCTCTGTACAGACAGTTGGTGAGACCCCATCTGGAGCATTGCGTGCAGTTCTGGAGACACCATCTCTGCAAGGACATAGACAAGATGGAGGCGGTCCAGAAGAGGGCAACTAAAATGGTGCAGGGTCTGCATCAGAAGCCATATGAAGAGACTAAAATAGTTTAATATGTATACCCTTGAGGAAAGAAGGGAGAGGGGGACTTGATAGAAACTTTCAAGTACCTCAAGAGAATCAACAAAGTCCAAAAAGGTAGCATCTTTCAGAAAAAGAGATGTACAAGAACAAGGGGGCACAATTTAAAGACAGAGGGGGGATGGCACAGGGGCAACATGAGGAAATATTTTTTCATGGAGAGAGTGGTGGACGCATGGAACCGCCTTTCTGAGGAGGATGTGGGGTCAAAAATAGTGGGGGAAATTCCAGAATGCATGGGACAGCAATAAGGCAATTATAGTGGGGGATAGGAGGAAGTAGGCTGTTGGTAAACTAGAAGCTGCAGCTTATCCAATAGGTAGGGAAATGGGCAGACTGGGTGGGCCAAGCGGTCCTTATCTGCCATCAAAGTCTATGTTTCTAAAGGAAGCTGCGATGTAGTACATCTAGTTTGTTTACATGTGTAAGGGGGCAGCAACTATAAACCAGCTCAGCATAATCCAGTAAGGGAAGGAAATTTGCTTGTACTAACCCCTTCTTAAGATTTAGAGGGAACAAACTCATATTTCTGTAGAAAACCCTTACCTAAATCTTAGTTTTTTGCAGAGTTTTATATATGGTTAGTAAAGGACATTTGCTGGTCGAGCTATATGCCAAGGTACTTATTATGATCCACTACTTCAAGTGTGTCACCCAACATCATAGATATGGTGGAGACAGATCTGGAGGAGGATGCCATATTTGTAGACTGGAAGAACATGACTTTTGTCTTATTTGCATTTAAGAGTAGTTTGAATTGGAACAGATTCATCTGTAGAAGGTTAAATTCGGTTTGAAGGTTGGTACAGGCACTGGCTAACTTTGGACTGGATATGTACAGAACTGTGTTATCTGCAAAGAAGTGCAATTTGCCTTGTCAATATTTCTATTGCGATTGTTTATGTAGGTCATAAATAAAAGAGAACCCAGGACTGAGCCTTATGGTACTCCTCCTGACAGGGGTAGTAGAGAGGACAGTTCCCCTTCAGCTTTCATTTGTTGGTGTCGCCTGGGAGATAACTATTGAACTAAGAGAGTACATATATGCTCAGGCCATTTTATTTCAATTTGTGTAACAGCATGTTATGGTCTACTGTTTCGAAGGCCTTGCTTAGGTCCAGGAACATGGCTGCTGTGTGATACCTATTATCTAAGGCTATCAACCAATCATTGGTGACTAGTTAATGCTGATCTGGTACTGTGCTTAGATCTGAATACAGAATGCATAAGATTTATGTGATTTGTGTTCTCCAAACAGTCCCTGAATTGGCTGTTAACTAAAGTTTCTAGAAGTTTGGCTAAGATGGGCAATACAGACATTGGTGTATAATTATTAAAGTTGCATTTGTCACTGGCTTTATCAAGAGGTTTAATATGTGCTGTTTTCCAGATTGTGGGGAATTCATTGCTGACTAGTGGTAGGTTAAAAAGATGTGTTATGGGTACTGTGAGATGATAGTAGCCATTTCTCAAAAATAAGGAATCTAGTCTATCAGAACCAGCACTTTTTTGATGTTAAGGCTCAGCAGTAAGTCTTCCACCTGTTTAAAAGTTATGGGTTGGAAGGTAAATGTGTTAGCTGGCCCTGAATGAGTAAAAAGATTATCTAAATTGAGGACAGGGATGGGTAGTTTACAACAGGTGAATAGTTGAAAGCCAGCCCTGCTGTGGCTAAGTGGGAGCTTAGTGTTTCTAAGATAATTTGTCTGTTAATGATGCATCTTCCCAGTTTATTTTGTTCAGAAGAGAGGGTATTTTATGACTCTCCATACCTTGGCTGGGTTACTGTTTGAGTTATCCGGGATATTCATGTAATAATTTGCTTTTGTTTCCTTAACTAGTTTGGTGCCAGCGTTCCTTGCCTCCCTAAATGATGCTTAATAATATTCTGACTTAGTTTGCCTGACTACAGCCCAAAGGCTGTCCCTGTTTTACAGTGCCCTTTTTTAGGTCTCTGTTGAACAATAGGCAATAATTCTTTTTAACCCTCTGTTTAGTCAGTGGGACATGCCTATTTATTACTTTGAGTTCAAGTTTGTTAAATAGAGTGGTAGCTTTGTGATTTGTATTAACAAGATAAAGCTGCTGCCAATTTATGGCTCTCAGACTGGATAGGAACTTAGCTGCAATAAATTGGGCAATCTCCTTTTTGTGATGAATTTGCATATAGTTTTGTGTTTTATGAACACCCTGACACAGTTGACAACGTGGTCACTTTTGTCATTGTGGAAAACCATTACATGAATGTACTTATGTGGCCTATTCACTAAAATAAGGTCTAATAAGATGGTAATAGCAGGATTCTTTGTATCAGTTCTTGTGGGCTCTGTGATAAATTGAGTCAGAGCTACCTGATCACATAGAGTTTTTAAGTTGTTAGATTTAAGGGAATTCCAGTACAGATTCAGGTCTACTAGAAGGATTGATTTATTATTGTAAGAGTCCAGAATGGTATGGATATGATTCAAAAGTTCCAGTCCACCTTTAGGTGGCCTATAGCATCCTATGATATTAATGGATTCAGCATTTGATAACAAGAGATATATTGCCAAACATCCAAATTCAGTAGCTTTGAACCAATTGTTATTATAAATGACTATATCACCTGCCCTAGTTGGTCTATCTAATCGGAAATGGTTATATAAGGGCAGTGCAATAGTTTGGTTTGGTACTGCCACATTTGAACATGTTTCTGTTAATATGAGGACATCTGGGTTTATATGTAAAGCCCAGACTTTGATGTTGTCAAATTTTTTTAACAATATACAAACATTAATTAACATGAATGTCAGTTCTCTAAGAGATGCAAATTCTGAGGGAGATGTAATTGGTGGGATAGGGTCAGGGTTAATTTCAATATTACCTGAACTTGTGTTATTGTGCTATTTTTAGTGTTATATCATTGAGTCCAGGGTTTACTCCAATGTCTCCACTAAGTTTCAGGATGGATATTTTGCCTAACATGTGAACATATGAACCAGCCAGCAGAAACAGGCCTCATGGTCTATCAAGTCTGCTCGAATATGCAGCTAGCACCTTTACATTGCAGCTGACCCACCCTCCCATAGAACATAAAACATAGAAACTTAGACTTTGATGGCAGATAAGGACCACTTGGCCCACCTAGTCTGCCCATTTCCCTACCTACAGGATAAGCTGCAGATCCTAATTAACCAACAGCCTATTTCTTCCTACCCCCACAAAAATTGCCTTATGTCTGTCCCATGCATTCTTGAATTCTCCCATAGTTTTAGACCGCACAGCCTCCTCAGGAAGGCTGTTCCATGTGTCCACCACCCTCTCTGTAAAAAATACTTCCTCACATTGTCCCTGAACTGCCCCCGCATCTTCAAATTGTGTCTCCTTGTTCTTGCACATCTCTTTTTCTGAAAGATGCTGTCCTCTTGGACTTTGTTGATTCCACTGAGGTACTTAAAAGTTTCTATCATGTCCTCCCTCTCCCTCCTTTCCTCAAGGGTATGCATATTAAGCTCCTTTAGTCTCTCCTCACATGGCTTCTCTTGCAGACCCTGCACCATTTTAGTTGCCCTCCTCTGGACTGCCTCTGTTCTCTCTATGTCCTTGCAGAGATAGGGGGTCTGATTCTCAAAGACGAGCTTAGAGCAGCACAAAGGAGCATCAGATGCACCATTTACCAAAGTCCCCTGTGTCATCAGCAATGCACCCTATTCTATAAGGAATGCACCATGCACCAGACGCAGCACACATGGTGTAAGGATGCACAGTGTGTCAAATAAATTGCATAGGCAACATGTAAGGTGCAGGCAACATCTAAATGTACAGGGCGGAGGAATGGCCGAACCATGGAGGATGCAGCAAGAAGAGAGGGGGCAGCCAACCCCAGGGACATGGAGGAAGAAGACTGGGCACACCAGGAAAAAGAACTTCACAGGCCAGGAGACAGACATCCTCCTGGATGCAATAGAGGCCCAGGTAGGTGTGATGTGTGACAGGAGGACAAGAGCATGTGGGGCAATGGTGCAAGGCTCTGACCAGTGTGTGACACCCAAAAGGTGGACCTGCTACTGTTCTATGGAGGGGGACCAGAAGATATGGGCAAAGCGACAGGAGGCATGGGATGAGGTACCAGACTAGTGAATGCAGTGGCACCCAGCAAGTGCAGTGTGAGGGAGCTGCAGAAGCAGCACTGTGACATCAAGCATCATGCCAAGGAGAAGGCAGCCCACAACAGGCGCTGCACAAAGGCAACGGGAGGAGGACCCACCCAACCACAGCCTCTTAGCAGACACGAGGAACGTGTAGTGGCATGGATCAGCACATGCAGCATACAGGGCAACACAGAGCTAGACCTGTATTGGCAACAACATGCACAAGGTAAGCACCGGGCATGTATGTGGTGGGTGACACCACTGTGCAGACAGCCAATGTGGCACCACCAGTGGAGGCCGATGCACTGCAAGGGCACCAGGGTCCCACAATGGACAGGGACCTGGGGGGCAGGTGTAGAGGGACACAGTGTAGCCTGGGACCCCATGCAGATGCAGGAGGTGACCCCTCCACTGGTCTCCACAGGCTGGACATGCATCATGATAGTGAACACATACTGGCACGTGAGCAACCGAGGTAATGCACTGTGCACATTTGTCTGTATACCCAGCAGGTGCCAGAGCCACAGCAACCAGACAATAGGCCACAGCCAGTCAGGCAACACCACCACAATGCCATGCTGTGACCCACAGTGACTGTGAAGCATCAGAGCACAGCAGACACAGCAGCAGTGATGAGGAACAGCAGCAGGCATCCACCAGTGACAGCACAGTAAGTTAGGCCCACAGGAGGGTGACAGATAGTGAGTCAGAGGCCCAACAGGGAAGTGACACTGACAGCAATGCCACACCATCCAGCAGCAGCAGCACCATTGGGCAGAGCCCACCCATGGCCAGAGCTGCTGATCAGTGCCAGACCTCGGTGGACACACAGTGGCAGGGGGACAGAGGGGATGGTCGTGTGGTGGGACACGTGGGCAACACACCCACCACTGTAGGCCACGGCAGCCATACATACCGCACCACCACACCGAACCATGGAGGTGCAGGTGGGACAGGTGAACATGGTGCAACTCCACTGCCACTGGAGGATGACCTTGGAGAAGACCTGTTGCGATACTGGCAGGACGTCCTGCTCACCCAGGAGGCAGCACAGTGGGAGCTGGCAGGGATACAATACAGCATCCAGGAACACACCACCACCACGGTTGCACACATGGGACAGCTGCAGCTGACAGTGGGAGATCTCCATGCAGCCATCATACATGGGATCCAGGAAGGGGCATGCCAAACAACACAGACAACATGGCTACTCCAGGACATATGGCTGTACATCACATGCCAAACGGATGCCATAGAATGGCAGACCATGATCATGGCATGCAGCATGGGGCAGCAGATTTCCCAGACAGAGGCAACTCAGAAATGGCAACTGCACTGCAGGAGATTGCAAGATGCATGCAGCAGCAGGCAGCCGGTACTGCACTGGTCCCACAGGTTTGCCTGGACTGCAATGTGTGGCGGTGAGTCAGAGGGGCAGTAGATGACCACCACGGCATGGAGAACACAACCAGCAGACAGGAAGTTGGACAGGGCCATGGGGGCACACAGGGCATAGGGCAGCCATTGATGGCCATGGGACAACAGCCAGACACAGTGCCGACGCTGCATGTGCCAAGCACTGCCATGCCTGAAGACAGGGCTGTGGGTGATGTGGCAGGCACACACACACAGCCAATGGGGATCAGTGGCCAGTTGCAGAAGCCACTGATGACAGCAGGAATGGCTGGAGCCACGCAGCAATGCTGGTGTGGAGGTTGGCCATGGCGCAGTGGGGCACACACTGCAGGAGGCCACAGCCACACAGGGCATGGATGACAACTGTGGCAAAACACCCAGTAACACAGATACTGGACCATGACAGACACAGGGGGACGGACACCCACCCATGTGTCAGTGATGTGGAGGAGCCTCGACAGACACAGGATGGTACAGGGAAAGCCAACAGCATGGCTATGCCAACACCCAGGGCAGCACAGAGGCTGGGACAACACATGCCAGCCCATTCCTGAGGCCACAAGAGGGCCCACCCTGAGGCAGGTGGTATGGCCTGTGAAGGGTGGATGGTCAGGCAAGGAGCACCAGCAGCAGCACCCATTGCACAGTTGGCAGCAGCCGGCAGCAGGACCGGAGGTATGGGGGACGACAGCAGCAGGCTGCCAGGGACCACTGCAGCACAACAGATATGCCAGGTGCCACAACGGTGGTCAGAGAGGCACAGGGTGCACACATTGCTACCTGTGGTGGAGATGCAGCTAGGGCATGCCACACTGCTAGAAGCTACACAGAGCAGCAGTACAGCAGTACAGCGGTACAGCCAACATGCACTGCATGGAGTGAGCCACCGGACACTGTAGGCTGGAAGGGGAGGCCAGCACACACATTGGTAGGATGCACGCAGCATGCCAGGCATGCGCATCAGAGGGGGGTCACCCTACAGTGCTGCCCACCACATTGCAATGGTCCAGTGCACCCACCTGACCATGGGAGGGGACCACAACACAACAGGCACCACACATGGATGTGCAGGTGTCTGTGCAATGCATACCCATGCTACAAGCACCTGTAACCCATATCCCCAGTACATTGCCCATGGCCATGGCGCTCCCCACATGGCACTGCAGCATGGGACATGCACACAAGCCTGCATCCCCTGAAAGTGGCACCCCCGACATGCTAGCGAACAGCATACCACCATCCCTGCAGGCACATACCAGACAACTGCATGACCCCCGATGCAAGCACAGGGACCTGTTGCGTGCACCCGGGTGTGTACACCCTGGCATGCCACAGACCACTCACACTGCCCTCCTGCACCCATACATCTCCATCCACCGCCAACCAAACAAGCCCCCCCATGTGGCCAGTGTGAGTGGTGGGTGCACACACCATGGCATGGAACACCAGCACAGGCATGACTCCTGGCACACACGGCACCATACCTGTCCATGATGCCATGCATGCCCCCGCACCCAGGTGCATGGCCACTGCAGGACTGTCACCTCCCCACCACTCAAGGGGCACCACAGACCACCCAGCACCAAACCGCACACACAGTTCCCATCGTGGGGCATTCCACCATGGCAGTCATGCAGAGCTGCACACAGCAGTCCACTGGGTGGGCTCTGTGGTATGCCACATGCCATGCCACACCACCCAGCCCCACATGGTTGGTACCGACAAATGCACAACACATGCAGGCCCAAACCACGGGGTTCCACCTTGTCGACTGGTGGTTTGGCTTATCCACTGTGGCATGCCACTGTGAAACTAAGAGGACCCCTACACTGGGTGTCACAGGCCCACAAGGGTAGTGTCCTGACACTGTGCCCAGCATGTGGCAGCAGCACACCCTGTGGCACACTGCAGTGCTGTCCACATGTTGCTGGACAGCTGTCTCTGTCGACGACATGGTACCCTGCAGAAGCCCTGTGGGCTGCTACCCACAAAATGGCTGTCCCTGACCAGTGTACGGCAAAGGCAGGTAAATAGCATGCACAGTACAGAGAGACACAGACACAGCTTGCCATTGAACAACACTGTATTGGGGACACATAAGCAGCACACAACAGCAACAGTCAAGATGAACCAAGAGGTACACAGTGCAATGGGCACAGCCCCACAATCTGCAATAGGCTTACAACAGTGATGTACTTAACTGCAGTGCATGCACAGCTACACTATTCCTGGTGTCCCGGTGACCTGTGTCCATACTACTCAGTGAGCCCTGTCCTGGGCATGTCTGCTATTGCATGGGAGGTGACAGGACTTTGATGCACGCACATGTCTGCAACTCATTGTCCACCAATCCTGTCCAAGTAGTCAAGCAGGGCTTGCACTGCAACTTGTGGGTCGGTCAGCAGCCTTGTCATGGGCCTAATGTGCAGGCCAAGTCCCTGGGCAAAGTCATAGAGGGCGTGTGGTGGGAGCTGCATGTCAACAGCACCCCTCATGTGCCTGTCTGGTGACGTGTCCCTCTCACTCCTGGGTTGCCCTGGACCATGGTCAGGGGTTGCATCACCACCACCACCACGCATGGGGCCATCCTCATCCCCGGTCAGTTAGGCACCCACCCGGCCAGCTGTGCCACTGGCGTCCCCGCCTGTCACCATGTTGCCTGCTGGATGCAGTCCAACAGCACTGTCGCCTGGCTCTGCATTCTGATGACGCTCCTGTTGGGCATCCTGGATGTCCTCCTCCACATCCTCCTCATCTGTTGCATCCTCCACACCCTTCTGCAGTGTCACCTGTTGCCCGCCATGGGCCATCATCCAGGTCCTGGCTGTGTATGCCCATGCATCAGTCCACTTCAGGCATCACATCGCCAGCTCCAGAGAATGCCACTGTGCATCCTGGCCGTGCTGTTCACTCCTTACCCCACCATGGGCACCTGGAACACAAAGTGACAGCCAGTGAGTGCACCACACACCCATGCACTGCCTCCCTGCATGTTGCACACACCACCGATGCAGGCCCGGCAGGCCACTGCCATGCCATGTCACGTGTTGCATGGGCTGTGACATGCACCTACCATGTGTGGGACACACACCCACGCATGTGTCCATGGTGTCTGTGCCTTACCAGCAACCTCCAGCAACAGCAACCTCTGCCGGCCTGCCTGTGCATGTGTGTGTGTGTGTGTGTGTGTGTGTGTGTGTGTGTGTGTGTGTGTGTGTGTGTGTGTGGTGTGCAACCCCTCTGCCTGCTGGTCCCCACACAGTAGCCTACACAGCTGCATACATGTCATGACTGCTGCACAGCTACCTTGGCAATGTTGCTCTGTGTGGGGTCCTCCACCATGTCCTTCCAGTCTGGCTTCCCTGGGCCTGCCCTGGCCTTTGGCATCATTGCCCTCATCTGTGGGGACATAATGGTGTGTGACATCATCAGTTCCCTTCTGTGCAGTCGAGGTCACTGTAGTGTGCTGTGTGTTGGACTTGTTACTGGTGCCACATATCTGACCAGTGTGGGCATCCTCCATGCATCTGGACATCTGCCTTTTGTGCCATCCTCCTCAGGTGTGCAAGGAGCTGCCCCTTCCTCCAGGCCAGGTCATTCCAATGGTGCCTGACCTGCCGCATGGTCTTCCTTATTCCAGACACTGCCTGGAACTTGCTGCCTATGGTGGACAACACCCTCTCCTTGTCTGCTGGGCTGGACTGCTGTGCCCCCTGTTGGAACAGCACCCTGCTACACTGCTCAGTCAGGTTGATGAGAAGCACTGTCTTATCATCTGTGAAGTTAGGTACCCTGCTCCAGCATGCCATTGCAACTGGGAATGCCACCTGATGCTTGCCCTTGAGACTGCTGTAAACCCTTGCCTTCCTCTGCAGTGTAGTTGGAGCTGTGCCTGTGCTACACTGTCCTGTGTGGCCTAGCATGTGCAACTGAGGCCTTACATGTGCTGGTGGCAAGGTTCCACGTGTTCCCCGCTTTTCCCCGCACGTCACATGCTGTGACACACACGCTACACAGCTTGCATTGGCATGCAGTGCACAATGCACTGTGTGTTGCATATGGGATAACTGTGTACACAAGTAGCATTTCTGTGGCTGATGCACAGTGTGACTTGCATCCACCCACTGCCACTGCATAGTGCAACGTGCAGTGCTGTGCTTGACATCCTCCTGTTACCACACACTGTGCTTGTACAGGGTACCTCAGCTGTGTTGGGGGGCATGCCTCCAGTGGCACTGTGCCAGTCCACATGACGTGTCCTATGGGTGTGCCATGACACACCCATGTCCTAATGCCGGTGGTGCACTGCACCCACCCATGTGCATCATCTGCGGCAGTGCTGCATGGTGTGTGCAGCCTCCCACCCACACAGTCCCCCATGTCCCTGTTCTGCCTACCTCTGGTGTCCACTGTCACTACATGTTGGCACCGGCAACAGTGTACTGCTTGTCACTTGTCTGTTGATCCAGCCCCATCACGTGCAGTCTCTGCTGCCTAGTGCCGTGGCTGCTGTGTGACTGCCCCACACAGTCCCCCATCCCTACATCACACTGCTTATGCACATGTCACCCCTGCTAGCACTGGACACCTGGACGCCCATGCTTCTGTCTGTGTCACTGTGTGTTGCACCGTCTGGGGTGGCACTCTGGCAATGGGCACATCTGTGTCACCTGTGCTGCTATTGCCTGTGTGGTGGCACAGCCTGCGACACCTCTGTCTTGCCACAGCTGTTCCAGTCCACTTGCTGTGTGTGCTCTCCGCGGTGGTCCCTGGGTTCCTGGCACTGCATTGTTGTTCCCTGTGATGGCATGGCACTGCTGCCCAGGGTGCTTGTTGTGCGTGCCATTGCTGCATGAGTGTGGTCTTCCCATGGTCCTGATGCTGTGGTTCAGAGCCTGCAGGCAGCATGGTGGTGTTGGAGTACCTGTGGCTGTGTACACTCCGCATTCTGTTGTGTGCTCATCTGAAGTGTGACGCAATGAGCTGCACTCACATTTGTTGTCCTGCTAGCATGTGTTGTGCCTGGCCTTGATGTCACCAGTCATGGGCTGACCCCACTGCCTCCTCCTTCTCCTCAGTGTCACCATCCTTGCTGGGTGCCTCCTCATCCTCTGCCAGTGGTGTACCATGTTCCAGTGCTTTGTTGTGCAGTACACAGCATGCTATGAACAGTTTGTGTGCCATTATTGGTGAATACTGCAGTGCACCCCTGATCTGTCAAGGAACAGGAAACCTCATCTTTGTGGGCATCATTGTACCATTGCTCTACTGCACTCTGTGGACCCCTCACCAGTGTCATCAGCCAGGGCTGTTGTGGGTATCTGCTGTCACCTGTGGGGAGGGAGGTGTAGGTTAGTGTTGTGCCCACATTTGTCCCATACTCACCCATGCTGTATGTGTCTGTGTGTGCCTTACCAAGCAGCCAGCCATCTGTGAGTGTCCCACTCTGGAAGGCCTCACACACTTTGCAGTTTCTGTAGATGTACGCATCATGTGTGGACACTGGATACTGTGCCATAACGTTGAGGATCCTGCACCTACTGTCACTGATGACCTGTACATTCATGGGATGGAAGCCCTTCTGGTTGACATAGGTCTCTGGTTCATTCAGTGGTGTCCTTATGGCACTGTGTGTGCAGTCTACTGCACCAAGCACACGTGGGAATCCTACCATGCTGTAGAATCCCTGCTTGATTGCCAGTTGCTCCTGGGCATCTGTGGGCAGGTGTATGTATTAGTGTGACCTGTGTATGAGGGTATCCATGACTGCCCTCAGGCACCATGATATGGAGGGCTGTGAGATGCCCATGGTGTCACCACTCGGTGTCTGGAATCCACCAGTGGCCATTACCCATAGGGCTGCACAAACCTTCACCTCTATTGGTATGGTATGGCCTCTCCGGGTCCTGGTTCTGAGGTCGGCATTAAGTTCCTGGCATAGCTCTGCTATGATTGCCTTGCCAAGTTGATATTGTGCGATGCACTGCTCCTCTCTCAGGTCCACATGGGCGGTGCATGGCCGGTACAGACGCATGGCATGCCTCCAGTGTCTGTGTTGCTGCTGTCTGTGCACCTGCTGTGCAGCACCACCCTGTTGTGCAGCCTGGCAGGCACATTGCCTATGGTGTTGCCTGGCCAGCTGTATGCCCAGTATGGCCTATGGTGCTAACATCCTCCTGGCAGTTGTCTGTCTCTGTCCTTCTGCAGTCCTGTGTCTCAGTCCTGTATCACTAGCCTGACACTTCTCTTCCTTTTTCTAAGTCCCCTTAGATCAGCTCTGTGTGGCATAGCAAGTGTTTGATATCTGCTGTTAGGTGCCCCTTTGTGAATAGCACTCCTGTGTCCTACATGCAAGGCCCCTAGAATTTTGTGGCCGCAGGAATTTATGTAGAGAACTTGCAGTTCATCAGTAGAACTTTCATGGTGTGCTGCAGAATTCGGCTTCTTGTTGATTTTTTATTAATATTTCTTTTTCATAGAATCTGGTCCCCTTCCTTCTTTTTATATCCTAAACCCCCATATGCTCAGAATGTGTTGTTATCATTGCTATAACATCATACATTAGTTAATAAAATGGCTGCAATCTGCAACAGAAATGAACAGTCACTTATCTACCACAGCTCCCACTGCCAGAGATGGTGACACTGCACATCAGGCATGGTGATGTTTGATCAACCTGCACTACAGCCTAATATAGTTTTCAGTCTTACATTATTGCACTAGGGCCAACTTGAACAAAACCTTGTCAATAGCACAGAACTGTTAAGTCGATACCTCACTTTGTACAAACCTATTTGTGCCTTTAAGGTATAGATACGCCATCTGAAATGAATAACTGGTAAAATTAATTTAACTGTCATTTTTAAGAAAAATAAAGTAATTATGCCCAGAAAAGTGGAATATAATAATGTGTAGACCTGTTGAAAGAATAGACCTGTTAAATAAATAATTTCACTGTATGCATTTTTGCCAGGGTTATTGATTACATATTGTCATTGGTTGATAGAATCACCTAAAAGTTATGGAGAAATCTTGTGTGCAAGGTCAGCTGTTGAGCCAGAGGGTAGCATGCTGTGTTTCAGTGCTGGCAACTCAGTTACAGAGATTAGCTCTGGGAGCTGGCTGGGCAGCACAAGGATTGGTGGAACACATCATTGCTCAGAGCCTGGGAAGGTATGATGCAGTGTTCTGTCACATGGTGGACACATTGTGCTGGTCTGGAGAGCTCTATCTCACAATCGGTTCACATACATGTCATGACCCGATGGTGTTAGCGGTGTGTCAGGAAAGCAGGTTGACAGCAAAATGAGTTTTGCAATAATCCTTATTCCATTTCTAATGGAAACTGTATGAATGAGGATGCAAGTTAATGGAAATTAAATATAAATATATATATATATATATACATACTATATATATATATATATATGTGTATATATATATATATATATATATACATATACAGTATATATATATATATGTGTATATATATATATATATATACACACACACACACACACACACACACACATATACAGCATCTCTGTCTCTCTCTCTTTACAACACACACACACACACACACACATTTGTATGTATCGTTGCAGATTGCATATAAATATATAAGATGACAGTGGGAACCTCATGAGTAGTGTAGAAAGTACATACAAATATATAAAGTAGAGTGAAAACCCATTAGTGGAATAGATAGTATGTATATAGAAACACCTTATTTATCACATAAGACCTCTGCATATGTCATTTATGCAACAGGCTAGGACCTTAAGGGAGAGACATTTGTTTTGCCCTTTAGGCATAAAATTATTTTTATAAGTCTGTTATTTTTTGAACTAGTGTTGCTGTGCTTTCCACCATCCTGGTTGCTATAAAAACTGCCATTAAAGTGAAGTCAGGATGACTAGCTGTCACTGTGATGTGGTAGTTTGTTAGTGCCGCAGAACTTCCCAAGAAATTACAAACCACAGCCGCAGAAGTTCTGCAGCAAATGGTAGTCTTGCCACAGAACTTGGTCCCTCTGTGCTGCAGAAAAGTAGGGGCCCTGCCTACATGTCTTACCCCTGTCGCAACACACCATGCATCATGGCGCTAACTGCCTTCTGGCACTGTGCTGGCACATGGGGTGTGTGACGCAGCAGGTGTTTGCCTTCACATATGGTACATTTGTGAATCTGGTCTTGCTTGTGCCTTGGCGCAACGTGCAGCTTGCATCCTGCTGCTTGGCACATGCACCTTGCATCTTGGTGCAGCGTTTGCGAATCGGGCCCAGGGTCTCCAGAACTGGATGCAGTACTCCAGATGGGGTCTCACCAACTGTCTGTACAGAGGGATAACAACTTCTTGTTTTCTGCTGGTGATGCCTCTCCCTATACATCCCAGTATTCCCCCAGCCCTCCCTACTGCCTTCTCACATTGCTTGCTAATCTTAAGGTCATCTGATATAATTACCCCAAGGTCCCTTCCCATTTTTGTTATTGTTACTACACCCCCATTGTGTAATCTTCCCCTGAGTTTTTTGTTTCCCAGGTACATTATTTTGCACTTCTTTGCATTGAATCCTAGCTGCCATACTTCTGACCATTCCTCCAACATTGCCAAGTCCCTTCTCATCCTTTTCACACCTCGCGTGTATCAACCCTGTTGCAGATCTTTGTGTCATCTGCAAAGAGGCATATTTTCCTTCCAGTCCCTCTGCAATGTCACTTATAAAGACATTAAAAGGACTGGACCTAGTACTGAACCCTCGCGGTACCCCACTAGTAACCCTCTTTCTTCAGAGTGGACCCATTTACAATTACCTCCTGTGTCCTGTTGTCCAGCCGATGTTTTATTGTGCCACACCTTGGGACCCACCCCAGGCTGGTTAATTTGACTATTAATCTTTGTGTGGGACTGTGTCAAATGTCTTGCTAAAGTCTAGGTAGGCCATATCCACAGCCCCTCCCTGGTCTACTACTTTTGTCACCCAGTCAAAGAAATCTATTAGATTTGTCTGACATGACCTTCCCACTGTGAACCCATGCTGTCTTGGGTCCTGTGCCCCACTGGCCTCTAGGTACTCAACAGTTCTTTCCTTCAGAAGTAATTCCATCACTTTCCCTAACACAGAGGTCAAACTGACAAGTCTGTAGTTTCCTGCCTCTGTCCTGCTCCCACTTTTGTGAAGGGAAATCACGTCCACCTTCCTCCAGTCCTCAGGAACCACACCATCCTCCCATGATTTGTTAAAAAGGGTAGTCAGTGGTTTCACTAGTTCTCCCCTTAATTCTTTTAGAATTTGGGGGTTAATTCCATCAGGTCCCATTGCTTTGTCCACCTTCAGTTTTAGGAGTTCTTTCAGAACCCTTTCTTCTGTTAAAGGACTGCATCGACCCACCTATCCAGAGTGCTTCTGTTAATTGGATTAGGCACCTCCCCCTCCTTCTCTTTTGTGAATACTGAGCAGAAGTATTCATTCCATATCCCAGCTTTTCACTGTCCGTCTCTGCCCACCTACTGTCCATTCTATTCAGCCTCACTATCCCTCCCTTTGCCTTTCTACACTCCCTGATGTACCTCTAAAAGGTTTTACCCCCCTTCTTAACTGAGTTGGCTATCTTTTCCTCAGTTTGGGTCTTTGCTATTCTGACTTCCCTCCCTGTTTCCTTCTGCCTTAACTGGTACAGCTCTCTGTCCTGCTCCTTCTGTGTTTCCTTATACTTTCTGAATGCTGTCTTTTTATCCCTGACCTTCTCTGACACCTCTTTTGAGAACCATAGTGGCTTTTTCTTTCATTTTGATTTGTTTATGTGCTTCACACAAAGGCTTGTTGCCTCTGTGATGGCAGTTTTGATGTTTCCCCATTGTTGCTCCACCTCTCCTTCTAGCCTATTTGCTAGTGCCTTTCTAAGGCACTCTTCCATCTTGCCAAAGTCAGCCATCCTGAAGTCCAGTACCCTCACTTTTGCATGGCTTGATTCTGTAGCTGAGTTTATCATGAATCACACTGCTGGGTAGTCACTTGTTCCCAGATGGCTACCCACTTCTAGATCTGAGATCCTCTCACTATCACCGTTTGAGAGTATGAGGTCTAAGATTGCTCGCTCATGAGTGGGTTCCAAAACTAGCTCTCTGAGGCATGCCATCTGTAGGGCATTGAGAATGGCCCTGCTTTTGGATGTGACTGCAGCAAATGTGCTCCAGTTAACATCTGGCATATTCAGGTCTCCCATCAACAGTATTTTCCCTTTCTCTGCCATCCTAAGAATGCCTTCTATCATATCCGTGTCCATTCTGTCCCCCTGACATGGGGATTTGTATACAACCCCCGTGCGGATTGTGGTGCCATTTCCAGTCTCTAAGGTGACCTACATTGCCTCCTCTCCTCCCTGTTTACTCTTTTGTTCAGTTGCTTTTATCCCTTCCCTTACATAGAGAGCTACTCCTCCCCCTCTTCTCCCCTCACTATCTCTCCTGTAGGTTGTGTACCCTGGTGTGTTAACATCCCAGTCATGGTTCTCTACGTAGCATGTTTCTGTGACTGCTACGATATCCAGGCATCCCTCTTCCATCAAGGCCACTAGTTCAGAGAGCTTGTTGCCCAGACAATGGGCATTGGTACTCATTACCCTCCATTTCCTGATGGTCTTACCCCTTTTTGCTCCATCCCTGTCCTTATTGCCTTTGTCACTTTCTCCATTTACCCCATGCCCTTCTCCCTCTCGACATCTCTAACTTGGTGTTTACCTCACTTACTACCCTGATTTGTTTTTCCAGTGCCTCCCCCCTTGGCTAGTTTAAATGCTTGCCAATGAAGCATTTAAACCTATCACCTAGGATCCTGGTTCCCCTCCTTGACAGATGCAGACCATCACTCCAGTATAGGCCTGCATCACTCCAGGTAGACCCCCAGTCCCCAGTGAAACCAAATCCCTGAGCTCTGCTCCAGTTTTTCAACCACTGATTGAATCCCATGTTGTGGAGCACCCTAGCCTCACCTACATCATAGACAGGCAGCACCTCCAAGAAGGTTGCCATGCGTGCTACTTGTCTAAGGCCCCTCCCCAATTCCACAAACTCTTCTTGCACTGCTCTGATCCCTTTCTTAGCCAGGTCATTTGTCCCTAGATGGACAATGACATCCAGCTCCCTCCCCTGTGCAGCTGCTCAGGCAATCCTGAGGATTCACTCCCTGTCGATCCAAGCCATGGCATCAGGCAGGCACCTTACCTCCCTCTCCCTCTCCCCTTCCTCCCCCAGTTCTACCTTCCTAACAATGGAATCCCCCACCAGGAGTTGTTTCCTTCCCCGTGGGGTCCCATGCCACCCTCCTGTGGCTCTCCTTCATGGAGGTTCCCCACATCCTACTTGGTCTCCACTGTGGGTTCCTCCATAGAGGAACCACACTTTGCCAGAATGGCATATGAATTGTAGAGAGGTACAACTGGAGGGATGCACCTCTGTTCCACCACCCTCACCCTCCCTGAGCCCACTGTGGTCCAACCACTCTTCTTTCTTGGCAACCTCTGAGGCAGTGGCAGTGGCCCTGGTGCTCCCTGGATGGGAGAGGAGGTCCCACAAATCCTGGCCCACTCCGCCTGGAGATGAGCAACCTCCTTCCTCAACCCAGAGAGGTGCCAGCAGATGGGACAACACCGCAACCTCCAGAATGTCTCCTGGAAGACGGCTGCTCCACAGCCACTGCACTGCACCACTCCCATCATGTCTTATTTCTGGTCCCTTCACTGTTGTTTGGAATACTTACTCTTACCTCTGTTTATTTATTTTTTTCTCCCTGCTTAGTTACTGCCTCTGTGCCCTTTAAGCACTTGATCTTCCTGTTCTGAGACAAGAAGATCCTATATTTCTCAGTAGTCCCCTTGCTTGCTTAGAGGCAGACCTCCAGCAGCTGGGGGGATGGAGAGTTACTCTTGTCCTTCTAGGATGGTGAGTCTTTGGTGGCTCTGTAATCACTCACTTCCTGCTCCCAAACAGGAAGTTCCTGTTGTCAGTCATATCCTGTGCCTATAAAAGTAGAACTGGCTTTGGGTGGGCGGATGGAGGGAAGGAGAGCAAAGTAGTTCCAGTAGAGAAGTCCAGTCACAACAGTAGCTCCTTGTCCTGGTGTTCTCTGACAATTTTCTGGCAGAAGCTATCTAGGGCAGTGAATAAATCTGGCTTTAACCTGGCTTCCTTCTAACTAAGCCACTCCCCCTACTTAACAGATCTTTCCACAGGTAGTTAAATTTCACAGATAAAAATCCCCTTCAGCCATCTGAGATTAACACCTAGATAACTGCTCAGATAATTCACTTCAACCAACTCAAACAAACACACTAACTTTTTTTTACCCTAAATTGAAGGTCCCAGTAGTAGAGTTCTACTTCTTAAGTCCCAGTAAATTGAAGGTCCCAGCAGTAGAGTTCTGCTTCTTTAATCTCAGTAGTGAAGTCCAGTCACAGCATCAGCTCCTTGTCCTTATGTTCTCTGTCAATGTTCTGGCAGAAACTAGCTAGGGCAGTGTTTAAATCTGGCCTTAACCTGTCTTCCTTCTATCTAAGCCACTCCCCCTACTTACAGTTACCTCCCCCCTCACTCTCTCCCATCCCCTTTTTAAAGTGCCCATCTTCTTACAGGATGCCACCTCCTTTGGCAGAGTGTTCCATTTAGCCACAACCCTCTCCATGAAAAAATGTCTCCTCATATCTCTCCTATATCTTCCCCCCTCCAGTCTGAGACCATGCCCTCTCGTGTCCCTCCCCCTCCTCAACTTAAAGACCCTATCTATACTTGTCTTGTTTATCCCCTTCAAGTATTTAAAAATTTTGATCATATTCTCTCTATTCCTCCTCTCTTCCAAGGTGTACATATTGAACTCCCTCAGCCTGTCCTAGTAGGATTTATCCTCCAATCCCTGGATCATCCTAGTTACCCTGCACTATACTCCCTCCAATAATCCGATAACTGTTTTCAAGAATGGATGCCAGTACTGCACGTAATACTCCAAGTATGGCCTGACTAGAGACCTGTACAGAGGCAGGATCATCTCCTTTCTTCTGGATGAGATTCCTCTCATAATACACGCAAGTATCTTGTTGACTTTAGCTGCTCCCTTCCTGCACTGAGCTGAGTTATTTATATTCCCCATTATAAGCACCCCTTGATCTTTTTCCTCCTCAGTGATGCCTAACTGAACCCCTCACAACTGGCAGCTCTTCCTTGCACTTCTTTGCACTGAAACCCAACTTCCACATTTCTGACCACTCCTCCAGTTTAGTCAGGTCATCCCATAGCCTCTGCTACCCTACTATGTCTCCTCCGCTGCCGCCATCTTGGTATCATCAGCAAACAGACTGATCTTACTCCTGATATCATGTGAGATGTCTGCTATGACTATCCCAAACAGCACCAAGCCCAGTACCAAGCCCTGTAGAACCCTACTCATCACAGCCCTTGGGGATGAGAGTCCTCCCACCTCCATCTGTTGCTTCCTTCCCTTCAGCCAGTTCATAATCCAGTTTACTGACTTTGTCCTCATCCCCACATATTCCAGCTTTCCCCCAACTCCCCCATGAGGAACAGAATCAAAGTTCTTGCTGAAGTCCAACTACAGGACATCCACTGCATGGCCCTTATCCAGTTCCCTCGTCATCCAGTCATGATACTCAACAAGGTTGGCCTGGCAGGATCTTTCTGGGACAAACGCATTTTGCTGACCATCCTGGAGTCCATTGTCTTCCAAAAAGGTCACTAGCTGCTCTTTCAGGATTGTCTCCATTAGTTTTCCTATGATGGATGTGAGGCTTACTGGTCTGTAATTGCCTGGTTCATCCTTTGGGCCACTTTTGTGGATGGGCACCACAGGAGCCTTCCTCCAAACTTGTGGCATGCATCCTGTGTCCAGGGAAGTTTTGAACAGGTCCACCAGTGACCCTGCAGAGACCTCCACCTTTCATTGTGTAGGCTGTATAGTTTAATATAATTTAGATTTACAATTCCTTGTTTTATTGTTGATAGGTGTTGCTTGTTCCAGTTACTTATGAAAAGATTTCTCCTGGGTTGTTTGTAGGACCATTGTGCTGATGCTATGTCTGTTTGGTGTCAAGTACTTAATGCCCTGTGTTCTTTGTCTACTGCTTGTTGTTTGCCTGCTTGCTGGGGGGGATGGTCTGACCTCAGATTAAGGGAGAACAGGAGCCATCATGATCCTCTTGCAGTGAGATAAAGAGTGGCTGTGGTCAGAGAGTGCAGAGGCTGGGAAGAAAAAGGTGAGCTTGATTAGTATGCAGATGTGGGAGTTTGTGGGCAGGTACTTTGCATAGCTGAGATGTTCCCAAACATATCCCCCTATGAAACTCACTAGCAAAAGGCATGGAAATTACCCCTATTTGAAAATCTCAGGTGAAAAGCAGGAAAACTACCCATTTTGAAAATCTCATGCAAAAAGTATGTCATTTAGCTTTGGCCTATTCTAGACTTCCACACTACTGCCACCTTTGCACTGGACAGGGCTGGCCCACCCCCTGCTGACCAACATTCTTGTGCTTTAGGCCATTTTATTGAAAAATCTCCAGAGGACAGGCTTCCTATCTTCCTTTGCCACCTACTGTACCTACAGCACCCTTCATCATTCTACTCAGTTCAACTGACTCTCAACCTCTCCTTGACTGGAGATGCTCCACTAACTTTGGCAAACTGGCTATTGTGTTCTACATCCCCAGATTTTGGAATGTCCTTCTTTCAAATATACACTACTGCCAGAGTCACATGCTCTTCTGCAAGGCTGGGAAGGTCTCTTTATGCCTCATAGGTCTTCACTTTTGCCATTAATCTAACCAAGCTACTGGATTTACAGTAGCCAGGTCTAGCACTGTGCAATTTCCTTCTCATTTGGCTAATTTGATTGCTGCTAATTTTAAACAAATTATACTGGTACTGTATTTATATTTCCATTTAATGGTCCAGCTACTAACTACACTACTTAATTTTATGTGTTAGTTTTATTTTTGCTTAAAGGAAACCTAAACCCATACTTATTGCAAATGTGTTATGCTTATTTGTCATCAGTCAGTTCTATTTCTGTAGCAGTCAGGGGTTCGTTTTCACAGTCAATAGTAATTCCCTACTACTATCCTGGGGCCTCCATTTGATGATCAGTGAAATCCCCTTCACTCTAGAGAACAGCATTAGCAAATGAGAAAATGTTATCAATTCACCAACTGGTCTTTACATCATGTATGCTAGATTAGCCTAACGGTGGACAGACCGAGGATTTTAAAATATCCGTCTCAGTTCAGGCACATTTACAGAAAAATGAAAGAAGCTGAAATAAATCTATAAAGAATGCAAGAGGCATTACGTTACTTAGAAGTAAAGCTGCTAAATATAGTGAGACAATTTTTGCTGAATACAGAAACAGAACAGCTCCCAATGAAATGCATTTACTACATGTGTTACAGATTAAGAGCTTAATGAAAAGGAAGAAGAAATTGATTAAAAAACACCGTATGACAAGGGTATGTGTGAACACCATTAAACTGCTAATAGAAATTATATATATATATATATATATATATATATATATATATATACACACACACACATAGGATATGACATGGCCTGACTGAAGATATAATATTTATGTTCTCGAGAGGCCAGTGATATCATGTTATCTCATGAGTGGTGAAGCCACGAGTGAGATATCTTGATGTCACTGGCCTCGAGTGAAGATAAATATGACATCTTCAGTCAGGTCATGTCATGTTCTGTTTATACAACATATGTTTGGGGATTTTTTTTTGGTTTATTATTGTAAACATTTGAGTAGTAGTAGTCACTTAATGTTATATAAGCAAAATAGGCAGAAGTGTAAGTATAGTTTGTAAAAAGGTTTTTTTTATTGTGAGAACTTGATAAGTATGAAAATATTTTAACTGTGGTATCTGTTTTATTACAAAGAAAATAGCAACTTCATTAAAACTGTAGTCATTTGAACTCTTTGATGCCCTAACAGACATGAATTGTATAAGCATTGCATATTTTTGTAGTCTTATATTGGATTTGCAAACTTTCTGACCAGGTTTTTTACCAATGGAGCAGTTTGTTTACATGCAGAGACTGTTATTGCACTTACGGTAGTGTTTTGCAGCTTTTCCCAGTGCTACACGGAGACCATTTTTTATTATTTCCATGTTTTGGCAATTTTAGATTGACACATGTGTAGGAGTTTAAGATTTGTCTCATGCTCTGGTCACACGCTGCTATGGTGTTTTTTTTTCTATTCAGTTCTTGTGTCTGGCTGTAGAGGTTTGTGTGGAATGCAGTGCTTTGCATAATCCCCCCCCACAATTGTTTAACCAGGTGAGACACACTAAGCTGAAAGCTTGTTTACAGGTGCAACCTGGGAGCACAGGGAAGTTAAGTGACTTGCTCAGGGTCACACAGTATGCCAGTGGGGGCTCTGGGATTCAAACCCAGTTCTCCAGATTTGCAGCTCAGAGCCTTAAACAACTGCGCCATACTGCCTCCTGCTTTTAAACTGCAAGTGGTATGCATAAGAATAGGGTAGTCAAACTCAGGAAGGCTGTATATATTATTTGGAGGTATGGGAATTATGCAGTGCTTTCTTTAAAATGAATGTTGCCTGTGTTGTAATTTGTAGCCGCTGTGTGTATTCAGGTATGTGGAGGGGATGGAGCAAGTGAATTTTCCCCCATTTATTTCAAGACGGTTTTCTGTTCATTCAACAGGTGGCGGGGAGAGAAGTGTTTTTTAAACTGCTCTTTGTGGTTTTCGAATTGTGCAAGAATGAGCAGGTGAGTTGCTGTGAAATTGGAAGTGAGCTTGATTATTGTGTTGCCATGGATACTTAGGGCCGGATATTCAGACTGCCCCTGGCAGTGGCGCAAGTCTGGGCGCAGTGCTACTGGGCTGCATCGGGGCCAGGACCAGGCAATATTCAATGGTCATACACCATGGCTCAGCACCATTGAATATGGCACAGTCAGGGCACATACTGTGCATGGCGCAGTGGCACTGTGCTAGTGCAAGCCACAGAGAGGGAGCACAGGGATGCACCAGCTCAAGTGCAGTTGCACTAGGTGCATCACCCACAATATTCAGCTGGGGGCAATCAAATGAGGCCATAATCTATGCAAGGCACAAATGGGGCCATTTGCATGTCATTATGGCCCATTTGCATATGATGCACTGAGTGTCCTGGTGAATTGCGCCTGGTGCCCTGGCAAGCTGCTGTCATCGGGGGTTGGCTCCCAGGTGGGCTATTGTAGCCCCCCTCCCATATGCTAGATCACAGGCAGTAGTAAAATTAAACACATTCCTATGCCTGATTGCAGGCAGTAGTAAAATTAAACACATTTCCATGCCTGATCATGGGCAGTGGTAAAATTAAACACATTCCCATGCCTGATTGTGGGCAGTAGTATGACTAATCATAATCCTGATGGTCTAGTGGACCCTCCTCCCACCCCGTATGTCCAAACATGGGCAGTAATAGGATTAAACATAGCCCAATGCCTGATCATGGGCTGTAGCACTATGAGAGCACAACCCAGTGGTCCAGTGATACCCCCTTCCCACTCACCGACAGAAGCCCCCGGCCACCCAGCACCCCCATCATCAGCGGGTGGCAACACCCCACCAGCGTACTGCCCAGTAGCCAGCTGAATGACAGTGTACAGTATGATCTGTATGCCTATTGGGCCACGGTGTGGACCAATGGGCCTGCACACCATACTGTACTACTCAGGACCAGAAATGTGAATGAACGCATTCATTCACATATCTGGTCTCGTGTAGTACAGTATGGTCTTCAAGCCCATTGGTTCACACTGTGGCCTAATAGGCATACAGATCATACTGTACATTGTCATTCATTGGGCAGCTGGTGGTAATGCAGGTAGGGTGCTGCCACCCGCCAATGATGGGGGTATTAAGACCGGGGTCTCTGTGGGTGGGTGGGGAGGGGAGTACCACTGGACCACTGGGTTGTGCTCTCATAGTGCTACAGCCCATGGTCAGGCATTGGGCTATGTTTAATCCTACTATTGCCCGCGATCGAGCATATGAGGAGGGAGGGGGTCCACTAGACCACCAGAATTATGATTAGTCATACTACTGCCCATGACTGGGCATGAGAATGTGTGTCATTATACTACCACCTGTGATCAGGCATAGGAATGTGTTTAATTTTACTACTGCCCATGATCGGGCATGTGAATGTGTTTAATCATACAACTGCCCATGATCAGGCATGGGGAGGGCCACTGGACTACTGGGGGGGTCTGGGTGCTTGTGGACAGTGTTCCTGCTGGGCGAGTGGCCACCCATGGTTGGCAGCTGTTATGTTGCACCTTGCAATACAGCTGCCTGCCTGTGAGTGGCCAGCATTTGAACTTGTTTATTTCAGCTCAACTTTGAGCACCAGTGTGCAACACATGTAGGGCTGAATACCAGGATGTGCCTTATATGCATGGGCATGCCCCCTGCATCTGCGCTGCATATATTACCAATGCATCCTGGCACATCAGGGGTTGCGCTGTGCAACCTGCCCCTTTGAATATTGCACCAGGGCACACTGGGGGGTTGCACATGGTGCATCCCTGGTGCACCAGGCACAACCCCTTTGAATATCCCGACCACTAACTTTGTGTCAAAGGTTATGGTGGTGGCTGTGTGCGGTCATTGCTCGTTGAACTGCTGGTGTTTTTACTTTACATGCAGAACTTTTCAATATTTAGTGAGTGATGCTCACTGTTTTGTTTTTGTTTTTTTTGAAAATTGTCTACTCTTTAAGTTGCTGTGGAAAATATCGATGGGGTAGGTTAAGTCTGCGATTTATGTTTGCAATCTGGGCAGTCCATTTTTAATTTTGGGTACAGTATGACACTACAGTATGACATTATGGGAGCTGAGGTGGTGGCAAAGTGTTTCTTCAATAATATGTTTGGATTTATACTAGTAATGTCATGTGTTTCTAATGGTTTTGGTAATGAGAGTTTTGTCTGATGACACGGAGAGGTCCGATAGTGAAGGCTGTGTTTTTGATTAATTGGCAATGTGTTGGAATGTCACCGATTTCTAAAACAGTGATGTGTGAGAATTTGAAAATATCTCTATAAAGTATAGGAACATGGAGATATCAATATGACATATAGGAGCCTGAAGATTTCAATGATATCTTCACTGGCTAGCTCAGATAATAATTTTTATACTTTGATTTATCCCTAAACGTACCAAGTAAATAAATATACATATATACAAAATCTTCTTTGATTTCAGAAATGTTTGGAGGTGTGCTGCTCCAAGAAAACAGTATCAAATGAATGCGACATAAGAACAAGACTGCAAAAATCAGTAAGTCAAAAAACAATGGAACATAACCTCACTGTATTCTATACAAAGAAATAAATAGCAACTGAAAGAATTTTAAATCAATATTCTAACAGCCTATACCCCCCCCCCCAAATACAACAGAGATTAAACTGAGTGGGATATGCCGTAGAACCATATAAAACAGAATTTGCAGGTATGTCCCTCCCCCCGCTTTAAATGAAATATGTGATCCTGCATTTAGGTATAACATGGAAATTACAGGTATTAATTTTTTTTTTTATGTTTATTTTATAAGCCCAGAAGATTCTGACGAAGGGTGAGGCTTGTCCTGTAATGTAAATATACAGGAAAATATAATTTTGGGAGCTTATTAATAATAAATATACATGTTTTGAAAACAAGAAAACAAAGTGGGTAGAAAGTAGGTTGAGGTCTGCCTTGCTTTCTAAATCAGTTTGATCACCTTACCGACTAGGAAGAATTCCCCTTACAAGACTGTAAAAGGGAACCCTGAGAGAAAATACAGCAAACCCACACAAATCTTTGCTAATTTAGCATAACAAAACATGGCACATCAAAGGTGTGAAATACCCTGATAACCTTAAATTAGTTTTTAAACCTCTACAGGAGATGTTCATGTAACTATTTTCATTGCATTTTTTTTTCTCCAAGATTATGACTGCAGTGGCTCTAGAAGCAGTTCAGTGAGACAGAGTCAGCTGTGCAGCTAAATATAAGAGACAAACCCACCACCAAACATCAAGAATTAGACAACATTTTAAGGAATGGTAAAAAATCCATATAACTACTAGTGAGCATACTGCTAATGCAGAGAAGTAGGTAAAAAAATGAAGAGAATTTACAATTTTGTCAGCTTATTGCCATGTTACAATGCACACTGAGTAAGCAAGGGCAAGACTATGTCAAAATCTCATGAGACATGTTGCATCCTGGGAAACAGGATCAGAGAGCAGCAGCAGCAGAAACATATAAACAATTGAGATCCCCACACTGAAAAGTGAGGTATGCATTCTTAAAAAACAAGCATTTGTTAATGCTGAATGCTTGCTTGCAGTGTAACAGGGTTTTAAAGAGCCCCTGATAGTATTGGGACAACTCTGAAAAACATAACATCTAAACACAGATTAGCTTATATTTCACCCTTTGTTAATGATTTCCCCTACTGGTTTACTATTAAGAAAATTTGCATGGAAACAAGATCTCTGCTATGTTTGCTCAGTCTGCTTATCTACTTCTGCAGTCACAATTCAAAGCTAATAACGTCCAGGGGATAGTAATCTTGCTTTTATGTCACTTCCTTCAGTAATAAAGAAAAAGACGTCAGAATTGCAAATGCATAGTTCTGGCTGAATGACACAGAGGTTAAAAGCACAGAACTGTAAAACAATGAGCTGCAGGTTCAGTACCCTTCAGGGCCACAAGCAATATCGTTTAAGAAAATCAAAGCTGCAGTAAATCTGTAGTCGATCCAGTGGTGTGGAGGGTTGAAGCACTGGTCCTGGGTTCTGGATGGACCAAAGTCCCTTGGGGGCTTTCAGGGCAAGAAGGATTTACTATCTATCAACAGATCTCCTCATTCATGGTGAAGGACTGTGTGTACATCTGCCTGGCTGCCTCCTAATGGCAGATAGGTGGCACAGCAGGGTATCACTGGAATTGAAAGTCAGAAGCAGGCATTAAAAGCATGCACCATTTTCGTGATCTGTGTGTGCACCACTGGGTCTGAATCAAGGGGAGAAACAGTCAGAAAAGAGCCATTTTTGCAGGCTGATGCTGTGACCTTGAAGGCCCTACATCACCATCCATGTCACCAGCTCATAAAAAAAAAGGTAAGCAGTAACTGGGTAGAGTGATGCTACTGTAAAGATGGTGCTCTGAACACTGCAGTCAGGTGCTTGCATGGGTTGGGAATGCTGAAAAATGCCCTGTTAACTTGTAAATAATGCACTAAAATTTGATTAGTGGCTTGTATCCTCTATGTCAGAATGGTAACTCTTGTGGATATTTTGTCAGCTATTGTCCAGATATTATGTCAAAAAGCCCTTGTAATAACACTGAATTGTGGGATAAGTCGGACACCGATCTGGGTACACAAGTTAGTAAATGCCTGAAGCTACCAAAACACAAATGAAAGCAGAAACAGCACTTGGTAACTCTCCCATGCGAAGCTGCATCTACACCTGAGGAACTGAGAACTACTCTTCAATAACAAAAAATAAGTTTTACCCCAATTCAACTGAAACCACTGGTTTCACCTATAGTGGAGTCGATGCAGCAGGAGTCTGAATCTCGTGGTATTGATTTCCCTATCATGGTTCAAAATGGTTCCCTCAGGCCTATCGAAGTTCTTGTCTTGTTGGATGGAAGGCAGGCTCTGGACCCCGAAGAACAACAAGATGCAATGGCTGATGAAGAGGATGATGATCTTCAGCCTAAAATTCCAGGTGCTGAAACTTTTTAGTTGGCTTCCATTAACTACAGCACTAGCGAAATTCAAACAGTCAAAGAGATACTGGCGGTAATGAGCTTTTAGCTATAGATTTTCAACAGCCTCAGTGCACTATAACACGTGTGGTGGAATCACCGACTGAACAGCTGGGACATAATTGGTTTCAGCCTAATGTCAAAGCAGGCCCAATAACTTTGTCCAATTCTTCCAAACAAGCAAAATTAGATGATAATGCTTTGATGATTAATTTTGCTTCATTTATGCAGTTGAAAATACAAATTAGCCAAGAAATAAAAGATTGATTTACATCTGTTAATACAACTTTATCAAATATTGCAGCATCATTGTCAGATATTACTACTAAACTACAAAATCTTTCAGTTCGGGCTGACCTGGAAGATACAGTTAGACCAATGCATGATACCACAGTACATCAATCAAAAATACTGCATGAATTACAGCTACAAATCAATGATCTCAAGGACAGATCCCAACGTCAAAACATAAAATTAATTGGAATTCTGGAAGACATCGAGAAAAGGCTTGATTCAGTAACATTTTTCAAAAAATTCTTAACTGTAGCAATGGATTGGAATTTTCTGGAGAATAAAATCAAGCTTGACAGAACTCATGGGGGAAGGGCTAGTCGAACAGATTCAAACACCAAGCCTTGACATGTTTATGTCAAGCCTCATTGTTTCTTAAATTGGGAAGGCATTTTGAAGTGAGTGCATTTAAATAAAGGATTGGCATATGAGGGTACGAGATTCTCTGTTTACCCTGACCTGAGTGCAGCAACTTTACTGTCTCAGGGTGTGTTTTTGATAGTTTTTGATTGTGTAAGAGAGCTATTAAAACAGAAAGGCATCAAATAGTCTTTGTTATATCCAGCTAAAATTCAATTTTTTTTATGGTCAGATGCAAATCTTTGATAATCCAAGAAAGGAGGAAGAGCTATTAACAAGGACAAATGAACTGAATGTAGATCTTGGTTGAATGCATGTATAAAAGTCAAAATATTCCAATATGGGGCTCATGGATTGTATTCTACTCTTATGAAGAGCTGCCCCCACCCCACCCCATTTTTTCCTGAGGTGGTCTTATGCTTTGCTATATTTGCTACAGTGTTTTTTTTTTACTTATTTACTGTAATTTTGCAGCAATACTTACTTTGATAAAAACAAATATGTATGATGTAATATTGGCAAGCTGATGCACTCAATTTGTTGGGTGAAGTGGGGTTTTGACTTACTGGATTTGGGGGGTGGTTGTGAGTAGAAGACAGGGGTGATGACAGCGAGAGTGAGTAAAAGAAGCAGAAATAGAAGTGCAATCAAAAATGCATGTAAGACAAGATCAGATTTGGTTACATTTATGAATAAAATGTAGATTAGAAAGAAAAGCAGGAAGAAAGGATAAAGGGAAGATGAATGAAAAGCAGAAGGAAGATAAAAGGGAGAAAGAAAGAAAAAAGTATAAATGAAAACAAATGATCGAAATGTGATAAGTCAAGATATTGTCCCTGTGCAAGCAAGATTCGACTGTAGCTATTGGTCATCATGGTGGTTGGATGGGGTAGAGCCATAGTTCAATTATTTGTAAAAGAACAAATCTATTTAGTATGCTACAGTCTTGAATTTGCACTAAAGCTCATGGGGAAAGTGGGGGTCTTGTAAGTTTTTTATTTAGCATAATTCGACTACTTGGGTGGGGGGTGAGGATTATTGGCTGGTTCACTGGCTGGGTCTTGTGTGATTTGCATTATGGAAAAATAATTACAAAATGTAAAAGGAAAGATAAGATGTTTGATACCTACATCTACAGGGATTTGTTCAAAAATACTGTACAATGGAGATATAAGTTATGTACATATGAAAACAGAACAGTTTGGTATTATTATAGTTACAACAGATTTAAATGGAGAATTTGTTTAGACTAGCAACATGGAATGTGAAGGAGATGCAAGATAAATCAAAGGCAACAAGAATATTCAATGACGTCGATAAGCATAAAATTAGCTGTATTGAGCTTCAAGAAACTCATTTGTTAAATAAAGATTCAATGTGTTATAGTAAAAAAATTGGGGAATGGTTTAAATGAGCTGTATAGGAACAATGCTATAGGAGTGACAGTCTTTCTCAAAAATGGATTACATCTTGCATTTGGCCGACATATTATTGATTTTAATGGCCATTATATCATAAATGAAATTCTAGCTGGGTATTACAAATTCACATTAGCTAATACTTACGGACCTAATGAGGGGGACACAAGTTTTTTCAATTAAATGTTTTTGGAGTTGGCTAAATTTGGAACCCCATGCATACTCGTGGTTGATTTTAATACCACATTAAACCCTATATTGGATAAATCAGTATATTATACTGAAAGTCCTACTGCCAATACAAATAAAATTAAGAAATTTTGTTTAGATTACAATCTAATTGATATTTGGTGTACTCAAAATCCAGATAAAAAAACATATTCTTTCTTTTCTGTGGTTCATCAAAACTATTCCCACATTGATTATATTATTGTGTCTGAATCTATAACATATTTATTCAAAGAAAGTGCATACAAAAATATCATAATATCAAATCATTCTCCATTAATAGTGGAGATGATATTACAAGAAAAAAGAACTCCCTTTATTTTTTAGATTAGATCCTCTATTGTTAAAGGAAGAAAAACATAATCAATACTTGATTAGGAATATAGAGAATTACTTTGATACTAATAATAATCAAGAAGCAACATGATATGTTTTGGAATGCTTTTAGAGCTTATATTCAGGGTATAACTATGGCCTGCAAAAACCGAAGAAACAAAAAAAGAAACACTGAAATGGCAGATTTGTAAAACATATAACTCAATTAGAAAAAAAATACATTATCAGAATGGGGATACAGAAATATTTTCTATATTAGCTCAAGGTCAAAATAAATATAACATGCTCACTACAGAATATGCAGAAAAACAGCTATTATATACAAAAAGAAAATATTACGCATTGGGTGATAAGCAGGATAAAATTCTAATTTGGCAGTTAAAGAAAGAACAAGCTAGAAATAATATAAATGCCATTGATAATGATAAAAGGGAAATAGTTAACAATCCTTTGGTTATAAATGATATATTTAAAGAGTACTATAAAAAATTGCATACCCCTGAACAAATAGTGGAGTTAGCACAAATACAAGTATTTCTTAAAAAACAATATTTTTCCCAAAGTTCCACAGGAAGCTATTGAACAGTTAGAGATGGATATATCATCACAAGAAATTTTAAAAGCAATTAAAAGCTCCTCTCTTCTAAAACACTGGGGCCTGATGGCATATCCATAGATCTTTATAAGCAAGTTTCCAGTAATTTAGTTGGCCAAGTGCAAGACTTGTTTCAAACTATTCATGAAAATAAAGAGGTGCCTCCATCCCTTAAAGAGGTCATTATTCTATTGTTTAAAAAAAGACCAGAATTTACTAGAACCAGGATCTTATCGCCCTATCTCATTGATAAATTCTGATGCTAAGATCCTGACTAAAATCCTTGCTACGAGACTGAAGTGAGTTCTCCCCCGTCTTATACATCAGGACCAAAATGGATTTGTTAAAGGCCGAATATTAAATCTAATATTAGACGCTTAATTAATATCATAGATATCATGGATATCATCGGCATGTTTAAACATCCACATTATTCTGTGCTGTCTATCAATGCAGAAAAAGAGTTTGATAGAGTAGATTGGTAATATTTAAAGCAGATAATGATAACATTTAGTTTTGGCCCCAGGTTTAGAACACAGGTGGATGTGCTCTACTCAGGTCTCATGGCAAGGATAAAAATGAATAAAAATATTTCAGATCAAATTACATTAGCAAGGGATCACTCGTCAGGGTTGCTCCCTTTCCCCGCTAATTTTTGCCCTGGTCATAGAGTCCTTAGCAATTTTGATCAGAAATGATACATTAATAAAAGGTATTAAGATAGGTCCCACTACTCATAAAATAAGTTTATATGTAGACAATGCATTACTATATGCATCTAATATGAATGAACAGTTTCCATATATAATGCAGAATCTTAAACGTTTGGGGCAAATTTCTGGTTTTAAGGTTAATTGGTTAAAAACTGAATTAATGGAATCAAGTTGACATTCTCATCCTTTTAAGATACTGGAAGGATGTGATATAAATATACTCACACAGATAAGATACTTGGGAGTGATTATTTATCAAAACCTTACCAGGTTGTAAATATTAAATTATACATCACTTAATAAAAAACTGCAGAATATTTGTCTCATTGGCAGGACCTCACAATCTCCCTAATTGGTAGAACTAACGTAGTGAAAATGAATACCCTCCCCAAATATATGTATCTATTTCAGACTTTAACAATATTTCTACCAGACATTTTTTTTAAGAGGCTGGCAAGCAATGATTAAGAAATTTTTATGTAAATGTCCCATCTGAAAATCAAAATCTTTATGTTACTAATGAGAAAAGAGGTTTATCACTTCTGAATTTTGAACATTATTATTTCTCTGCTACATTTTCTTATATGCATGAAATATTTAGGGAAGGAAAATATTCTATGGAATTGGAAATTGCAGGTTATTCCACTCCATATGATTCTTTGGCTAATTGCATAATGAGTGGCCCTAAGCGATCTAAATTTAAATACTATTTACAATCTATCAAGACTATTTGTCATATTTGGGATAATCTGAGCAAGACTATAAAATTAAATATACGTTGTACTAAGTTATCCCCTGTTTAGCTAAATGGTTACTTTTCACCCAATGGATGAAGAAGGTTTTAAGATTTGGCATGAGAATGGATTAAAAATAATAGGCTATTTTCTAAATGATAACCAAATAACATATTTTAGTAGTTTAAAACAAAAATACAATTTGTCATACAAACATTTCTACACATACTTATAAATTAGGCATTATATCTTAGCAGATGATTTGATTTTCGATAATGGGTAAGCCCTGAAGGTGGGTTGAAAGGGTCAGGTGTCAACAGCAGAAGGGAGTTGATGGGGAAAGAGGAGGATAAGGTCCATATAAAAAAAAAAAAGATTGCAAAAATATTTGAACAATAAACTGAATTGTGTCTAACCCTCACATTTTTTAAAATTATCCAACTGGTATCAGGGCTATTCAAAGGGAGAATAAGCAATGTATAATTTAAATTAACTATTGCTAGTTTTCTCTGTTCATTATTGACATGCTTTTAACAAATAAGAAGCTATTATATATAGAATAAAGTATGGGTCAGGGTGTGTAACGAGATTTTACACACACTCAAGTTGTAGGATGCTACATAAACCCTGAGGGCAAAGCCCGAGGAGTTTGTGAAAAGCATCCCACAACGAGGGTCTGTGTAAAATCAAGTTTGACACCCCGACCCATTTTTTATTTTACATAATTGCTGGGTTTCCTTTTTTTGCCTCTGCAATTATATAAAATAAACAGTTCTGTGTATCCTCCCTGTGTATCCGAAGGTCGGTCCTTTTAGTCTGGTGCTGAGATTTTTGTATTTTAAACAGTTTTTTTTTCTGTTTCTTCAGATCTTTCTGTGTTTCCAGGGTATGGGGGGAGGAGAAAAGGACTTATGGCCGAGTTCTTGTGGTGGTTCTGTTTCATGTAACATGGAAGTGGTGAGCCGTCTTGGCTGGTCATGCTGCTGATGCTGCGCGAGCATGCGCAGAGGAAGAGAAATCGTGTGCATGTTTGCCTTTATAAATGCTGCTTTATAACGGCAAATTACACCATGGTTTCCCTATGGGAAAAAGGCAGAGCCAGTTATTATATAGAGAATAATGCATATGTAGGTGTGTGTTATGAGTTTTTTTTACACACCTCAGGTGTGTGATAATTCATAAATATTGAGAGCAATGCTCAAGAGGTTTAATATAATATCACACACTGAGTGTGTGTAAAAAAAAGCCTCATCACACCCACCTGCATATGTTTTATTTTTAATAATAACTGGTGCAGGGTGTTTAGCCTTTTCCCCACACTTGTAGTGAGTAAACAAGAGAGTGGAGTGTGAGCCTGCAAAAGTTATAATAACTCAGTGGGACATTGGACTGGGTTATCATGGCTTTTAAAAACTAAATGAAGTGAGTTGATATAGGGGGTCACCAGTTATTATACTTGTATTATGTTTTTTCCTGACTCTGTTTAATGCTTTTAAATAGGCACTTTCTGTCTGTGACTAAGGGTAAACACATGCACACATACAGTGTGAAGCTTGATGTTTATCTCCTAAACTTGATGATGTCTGCTAGTTAGATAATGGGCAGAAAACCTGTTTGATTGGTGAGGCTTTATCCTTTGAACTACAAGAACTTTACACCCATCAGCCAGTTGAACACTGCCATCATCAGCCTTCTCAGAATTGGCTTTAGGGAGGCAAGCCTCCTGCATTTCTACATCCTTTGGCTTACATAGTCACACCTACACAGCCCCCCCCCACACTACAGTAGTAGTATGTTCACTTTGTGCATGCATATAAGCAAACATAAAACATAAATAAAATTCTACCACTGGCACAGAGAACATAGATCGACTGAAATAGATTTACTGCAAAATACATCTCTTTTGCTATCTGTTTTTGCTTGTCACTGCCTTGTCATTGGTGATGTATTTTGATGTACTTTTGCTCTTAATTGCTATTTTGAAGCTCTCCCTGGTCATGTCAGAAAATAGACTTGCCATATATGCACCTACTGTATCATACCTGATGTACAAAAACACATAACTAAATAAGCCACACAAGGACTTGCTTCCAAACTGTGGTGGGTGCTGCTATAGAAATTGAACCATTGCAAACACACAAATGTTGCACTCTTGAAACAAACATAAAGCTCAAAAGTTGTTCAAAAAGATTTTTAATCAATCATGGTAGACAAAAAAGTTTCAGCACAGACTCTGCACTTCATGTCTCTAATGTAACACATCACCAGCAGGTTGAGTGAGTGGATAAGTCACAACAAAGAATATAAAAATATATGTTATATAAATATAAATATATTTCTAAGTGTGTATGTGTTTGCTGTGCTAGATATCACTGGTATTCTCCAATGTGCTTCTTGCTCACCATTCTCATAGGTGGTAATGTCACCACATTCTAGCTCTGATCCTTATAAAGCACAGTTGGAAACATGTACCTCACTATTTGCCAAAATAAATAAAGTCTGGTGTTTCCCCTTGATACTTTCCCAACTGGACTGTATTCAAGTGCTTTACATATATAGCTATATATTGCAAAATGCTGCTTCAATGTTCTAGTTAGGGTTATAGCCTCAAAAGTAGGGAAAGGTGGCATTAGGGTTTCCAAACCTAACACCCCACCCCCACAGTCCACACACCAGTAGGTATCGGTAGGGTGCCTTGGGATGATCAGCCCTAATATTCACCCCCATTTCATGAATAAATAAGCTGTGATGGATGAAAGAGAGATAGATAGATAGATAGATAGATAGATAGATAGATAGATAGATAGATAGATAGATAGATAGACAGACAGACAGACAGACAGATGGACAGATACAATCTTTATTTTTGTGCAGGAAAAACATGTCATTAGGGTTATGTGACCCTGCTCACAAGACAGTTCTGTTTGTACCTAATAAGTTTCTCTAAGTTGTAAGTACAAAAAACATTACAGACATTTTACAAAGAAACAATGGACATACAATTCACATAGACAACAATGTACACCTAGGACAAAATAAAATTGCATTGCCTCTATTTACAATTGCATATAAGTAGATATAGTTCATTCACTGCATGAATAAAAGCCCCACAAGAAGGTGACATTCTTAAAAGGTAGATCATTCCACACTTTTGCTGCTTGAGAACACAATGTTTTATCCTCATATTTATTATTGGTTTTGATAAGGTATATTGTATTAACATTCACTGATCTGTTTAGTTCTTGGAGAGAGATTTACTTTCTCTTGTGAATACAGTTTATGTGATATAGTGATTAGGATGAAATATTTGATATTTGTAGAGAGTTTTAAACAGGTTGCGGCATGCCTGATGTGTTGAGATTGCCAGTTTCATCTGAAAGCATTATGCAATGGTGGGTGTTAAAAATTACATCCTAGAACAAACCTGTCAATTTTATATTGCACTCTATCCAACTTATTTAACAGTTGTTTGTTAACTGTGCAAAATACTGAACCAACATTTGTCAAGGTTGGCATAATAAGTTGTTCTGCCCTTTTTTTCCTATCATCCTTATTCAAACATTTTGTTATATACCTTAAGGCGCCTATTTGTTATTAACCATTCCTACTGCTTTTGTAATATGTTCAGCAAAAGTTAATTGAGCATCAAAAGTTACACCCAAGTAACAATAGCTGCTAACTTGTAGTTTTTTTATTTGATCTGAGTAACATACTTTTTCAGAGCAAATTTTTGCAATTTAGTCTTTTTAACATTCATTATAAGCTTTGACCTGGTAAACCACTCTCCCACCTCACTGAAATCAGATTGTAAATTTAGTTGCTGTTTTTGGATGTTCTTCCCTGAAGTGACTAAAGCAGTATCATCAGCATACAATCTTAAAACTGAGTACTGCACTGATTGGGGCAAATCATTGTTAAATAACAAGAATAGGGGTCCCAAGATGGGTTCCTGAGGTACACCTCTATTTATTTTCCTGGGGCAGATAGACACCAAGAGACTGATACCCTCCCTTTACATCTTGTCAGGTAAAATTACAGCAAGTTCCAAGTTCCATCTGTTATTCCCATGTCCACTAAATTACTGAGTAGAAGGGAGTGGTGCACCAGGTCAAATGCTTTTGACAAATCCACAAAAATAACTGCTGTTTCTAGTCTAGAATCCAGTGATGAACAAACCAAGTTATTAAATTCCAATAGAGATGAAGTAGTCGAATGATCCTTTCTAAACCCAGACTGGAAAAGCATTAGTAAATTGTATTTGTCCAAGTGTGCAGACAATTGGACATGAACATGTTTCTCCAAGCACTTGACAAAACAGATAGCAGTGCTATCGATCTGTAATTGTTCAAATCAGAGGTTCCACCCCTTTATGTATGGGAATGATTTAAATTTCCTTCCAGATTTGTGGGAAATACCTCATTTTCAGACCCCAGTTGAATATGTACGTTGCTGTAGGGCTATATAATTTGCTGCCAACCTTAAAAAGCTACCTTCTATCTCATCCTGCCCTGTGGAGTTATGAACATTAAGTAAGCAATAAGACATGAGGGGGTGTGCATTAGACATTTCTAACACATGACCAGGGGCATGGTAAGTCACAAGTCCACAGGCCAAGTGCCTTCAGCCCTTGGACATGCATTAGAACTGCCTAATGCACACGCCTGGAGTGTCTTATTGTGCCTATAAAATGGGATTGTGTACTTAACTTGGGGACAGAGATGAAAGTGTATAGGTTCAAAGAGAAAAAAAAGTCTGTTTTATTTAGTGTCAAATAATTCCACCACTAGGACTAGGACTCATACTGATTTATTGTTTTTTGACCAATTAAGGCCACCATAGCTGAACATGTACCTGCTTGCTATGGCTTTCCTGCCCCCCACCCCACACACATACCATTATAAAAATAACTGTTGTAGTTTACAGATTATGCTGTTAAGTGTTGTCCTTCTGCAGTACTTTTCTTTCTTTTAACTGCAGATGCTTAAAAATGCCCTCAATAGTTTCATGCTGTGAGTGGGTGGCCAGTTGGGCAGGATGAAAGCTGCAATACTACAGAAGATGCAATCATTTAAGGTTAAATTATACTGGCAAGTGTTTGGGAGTGACTGCAGTTTGTCTTAGTAATGCACACCCCTCATTCGTGTGCCTACATATGTTAAATAAGGCTGACGGCTGCGTGCCATGAGCATCACAGAGGTCAGGCTGCCTGACTGGCAAGAGGAAAACATTGATACTAAACAAGGTGCAAGCAGTGCCTATATGTGGTGTGTGGTGAGTGGGAAACAAAGCTACTCAGTTTTCTAATGATGTGTGCTAATATAATTAAATTTAAAAGGCAGTTCTTTGTGAACAGAACTTGTGAGGATTGCTGGCGGGGTTGTGGTTGCTGACAAAGTGAGGGAGTGAGCTGCTGTATGGGGCTGGCCATTGGAGAACCAATCAAGAATTTTCCAGTTTACTTTCCTTTGCCGAGCAAAAAGTTTGTTAGTCCAACCACACTAAGGGAATTTGACATGGGGGGAGGGATCGGACAGTTCAAGCTTAAGTAATGGGACATGTGTAAGGGATTGGACAGCTCAAGCAAATTAATTTTTAACATGTGAATGTGGCTGCAGCCAAAATGAAAATGGGTAGGCAGACTGTGATAATGGACAGAAGAACTAGCTAGGTTGCGAGAATGTTTACATGCAAAAAAAAAAAAGTTACTGAAATGAATCGAGTTGCTTCACACAGACTCTTCATGTGGTTTTTCAATGAATGCAGGATCTGCAATGGACCCATAGAGCTTTAACGGCAGCACAATCATTAACTGATTTCCTCACTAAGACATGAAAACAAATGGTGGCAATTTAAAAAATCAAGATTCTAAATGCACATTGATTTATGTTGTACTGTGTCAAGTTTCAGTACTTGTTTTTACCTGTGCATAAGACAGATCTCAAGCACAGGTATCAACCAGTCAGAACACAGGATTTCTTTTCCCCATTTTATAATGTTCTTTAGTCCTTTGCAGACCTCGGATACTCTTAATATTTTTAAATCTGAATGGTGGCAAACAACTTGTATGCACTGTGGCCCCATTGTCCTCAAACTGTTCATTTAAACAACATTCTCCTTTGTAGTCTGGCAGGTCCAAAAATAATTATTTAAGGCATCGGAAACATTCTTGGGTTCACCAATCAAATTGTCCCCAATCCTTATATTCTTTTTCTTTACTGGGTTCACTCCACCTGGATTTCATAAGTGGTTAATAGTTTTCCAGAATTTGCATGCAACTTTATTACAATCCATTTTATTTACCATGGGGTCATAATATCCCAGACAATACTGAGCATATGACCACCGTGCAGAAGGAAACAGTGTGTGGCAATGATAGACAGCTGTTCTTTTGTTTTGAGTATGGCTTCACCCCCATACACCTCCCAGAACTAATATAATCATCTCCAAGGGGGTGTGGACACTGGAACAAGAAATAAAAAAAATAATTCTAGAAGATTCCTTACTGGGTTATCAAACTGTGATTTCCCCAACCCACGTACTGCAGGGTCAGGAGCTCGAGCCACTCCACCATGGGAGTAGCTCGAACAAGCACCTGACCAGAAGTGACTAAATACAGTTCTTCTTTCCTGGTGAGTGACAGGGGATAGTGATAATATCACATCACTGATATTCCCTTGTCACTCTACTCCCCAACATGCTACCTGTAATGCGCTCCTGCTCTTTGTGGATTAGTGTAGGTGGTTATCATCTGGTAACATTTTTATTCCTGTAGTATAACGCTTTAGCTTTTTCAATAAACTTTCTACACCCATTTATTTTCTGTTTAAGCAATTCCCAATCACTATCTTGTTTTGTTCTTTTGGCCTTCTGACAAATTATGTGTTTGACTCTAATTCTTGCCATAATCTTTTCATTTATCCCTGGGAGTCAAGCTGTTCTTACATGGTGTTTACGTTTTGGGGCACGCAGGTCACAAATGTTAAAAAAGTTTCTAGAAAGTAGTTTACAGTTAATTCTAATTCTTCTAACAACTTGCATCTATCCCGGTTTTCTTTCTCAATGCTTAACAAGAACCTATCTACAGAAAAATCTCACATATCCTTGATCCAGTTATAATTTGAGTGATCTAATAATATCTGAACTTGCAATGTTGATATTGTTACCAATATTGGGTTATGGTACCCTAAGTAAGGTGGGAGGATTCCTGAGTCGTTCTACATTAATTTGGGAGGATGTAAATAGTAAATCAAGGACAGCTCCCTGCTTCAAGGTATTAGTATATCTTGCAGGATTTTTATGTGCTGAGTTGCCCCAAGGACCAAAATTTTTTTAAGTTACCTTCATCTTGAATTGTACCAATCACAGTTCATATCACCCATTAAGACTACTAATTTATCTCCTATGCAATTATATATCTTATTTTTTACTGCTTCAATGGCTGTTAAGCTCATCTTAGGGAGTGAATATACTACTGCAAAAAACATTTAAAGTTTTTCTACATTGACTACCAGAAATTCAGTACTGTTATCACTTCCCTTTATCAAAACATCTAGATGACCCAGTATATATTTTATATAAATCATTACACCCCAACTCCATTTACTGTAGTTCTGCCTGATCTGAAAATGTTGGTATCCAGGGAGGATAAATTTCCTCTCTGCCAAATCCCTGGATAACCATGTTTCAGTTAAACCCCAAATATTTGGGTTACATCCAGCCACCAATGAGGACTGCAGATCCATTTTTGACGCCACACTGCATGCATTATCGTGCATTATTTTTAATTTGTAGTTACAAACTGGGACAGGATTTAACTCAATATCCCCTCCAATGGTTATTAAAAACATACAGCAGACACCATATTGTCCCTGTGAAAGTTTATACGTTGTATAAGGCTTAATAACTCTTGTTTTACCCTGTGAGCTGTATCTCCTTTAATTCCTAGAAAATGCATTCCTTCTGGCAGCACAACCATTTTTTTCATGCCTTAATAGTACAAAGGGCAGCCAATATGCCCCTAGTTTACTTGTTTTTTCTCCCTTGGAGGTGATAATGTTAATGAGGCAACACAAAAAACACTAATAACAGCATCCTATGCAAGTACATTCTATAATGAATGCAATGAATTTGACAATTTATCAACATTTTCATATATAACCAAATAGAATAAGCACTTATTCTGAAAATACATAAATAGTAAAACCTACGTATTACACTGGGTATTACACAGGGTGTTTAGATGGAAGAAGGCTTGCCCCCCATTGTGTCTATCTGTGTTAACAAATCCAATTGAATCCTTCTTTGAACTGAAATGTATCCAATCTTTGCTTAAAGACCTTGAGACTTGTTATTTGTATTATATCTTCCGGAAAGGAATTCCACATTCTTCCTGTCCTTTGTGTGTATGTATATAATCTTCCATTTTTGTTGGTATACTTGTTGTTTGTGTGATTTTGGGCCTATGGGTTTGTTATGTATCTCCATCCATAGTTCTTTTGACAGCTCCTGTTTATAATTTTAAACAGCATCAAGAGATCATCTCTCACTCTCTTCTGCTCCAGACAGCATAATCCCAGTTTATACAATCTATCCTTGTAACATAGTTATCTTAGCCCACAGACAATTTTGATCACCCTACGATGTACCCCCTCCACCCTATTCACATCCCTCCTCACCTATGGGTGCCACAGATGAGTGCAGTAATCTAAGTGTTTATTTAAAAACTTAGTTAACTAAAGGCATTAAATAAATGCTGACAGTATAGAATTACACTTGCTAGTATTATAAGCGAAGAACCATGCAAACTTTCATAGTAAAAAGGGGCAAAACCATATCATGGAACACACATTTTGGAGTTTGTCAATGTATCCTTCCACATATCAAATCACTATGCCAATTGAACAAAAATACTCCCTTCTTTCTGTTTACAATGTTGAAGATATAACTCCAAGTTGCTTATCAGATGGCCATAAGGAAACTGAAACAACTTGTTAAATATTGGTTGCCTTTTAAACTGGTGATTTGTTTACCCCCTTTGAAATGCAACAACTTTCCCATTTAAATACTTAGCATTTAAACCATTTCTTGCTACAAGCTTCAGTAGGGCAGGTATTATATTTCAAGAAAAATTTATACCTCATAAATGTCACCCTTCCCAAGCAAATCTAAAAAGATTTACAGTTTTGTTAACCTCTTAAGACACTATCTGATTAGAACTGTGTCAGACATATGCCATGTCTTCTGTGAACTATCCAGGCAAAATATGTAGCGATCATCAGGCATTTTTTACTGTGCTGTTTGGAAAAAAATATATTGAGCTACAACAGACACACACACACACACACACACACACACACACACATACACACCATCCTCATGGCTACAACATTCAAAATAAATACTGCAACCTAATATGTTATAAAACAATAAAGAAACTGTGTGCTTATGTAAGTGAACACAGAGAAGTTCAGTTTATAGTAGATTTCCCTTATATATTTCTCATCCTATATTTTGTATTCTGGATAGCACGAGGGTAGATGCTACATGTCATTGTCATAGGGATCTTCATTTACACTTTTTGCACTGTATTTACTCAGGATGTCCCAGATTAGAAGCAATGTCTCATTTTCAGTGAGGTCATGATTTTATCATTTTATAATGTATTAATTCAGAGTAGCCTATTCCAGATGTAAAATATTGTTTTCAGTGTGTTCTGATTTTACACAATGCAGCATAATATTGTGTAGATGTAGAGTCCCACTGAAAATGAGAGATGCCATTTCTTCTGTGAACTATCCAGGCTAAATATGTAGCCGTCAGCAGGCATATTCTAGGAAACACATTGTAAAAATGTGTAAAGGGAAGACCACATTAAAACTGCCTCTCAGCAGATCTGCATTGTGGAAATTCATTACAAATAATGGGTAAAAGCACCCCAAAAGCTCTCCACAGCCATTTCGTCTCTGACCAGAGTTTGTTAGAGTAGACAGGACATTTCACAGAATGACAGAGACAGATCGAGAGTGTATGTGGGAGAGAGTGACCTGATTCATGCATACTCATACTTAAGTGCTTCAACTCCACTCTAACAAAGAGAAAACATTTGTTGATCACACTTCATTTTAAGTATCAATTTCAAATGTAACTGCAGGATAAGTAATCATTACTTACATGCAACCGGGATAAATACACTGTAGTTACATGTTTATTGCATCCAAACTACATTACAATTGCAGTGCAGTTACATTGTAACTACTGTGTGATTAATCAAGTCATGCCTTCCAGATCCCCTTTCTTCCTCCTCCTAAATCAGAAATACATCAGGATAGGTCTCACAATGCAGTCATAAAAAATGGAGGAGGTGAGATGGCGTAACAGAACCTAGAGCTTAAGCAAGATAGCCAACACTATACGATTCTGGAATTGGTATCTTGAAAATTCAATTTGCACAATATTGTCTGTCTCAACTGCTGGGAAGACAAAAGAATGAGACAATTTGACAATAAAAGATGAGCCAAGAGTTGCATATAGTATATAGGAAGACTACCATTTCCACCAGTACTCTCCTAGTTATTGGTGGGCTGCAGGAACCTTCCGCCCTACTGCACTGTGCTTCACATAATTACTGCATGTCTGGCAGAGCTCATATAATTCTCACCACATTATAGGCATGTCATAGAGGCATAGGTCAGGAAACATAAGAAAACCAGAAGCAGTTTCAAAATTCGCAAATATCATTTTATTATTAATAACAGCAAAATAAAAATAAAAGTAGTTCATTATAACTATTTACAATGGCAGTATAAAATAAAAAGCAGAGTTCTTTTTCTGAGTTGTTCTTCTCAATTTCCAATCTCAGTCTCTCACTCTCCTTGCACAAGCATTGCTGCTTTTATTTTTGTAAGTCTGTGTTATTAAGAAAACAGCATGCTTCTCACACAATGTTCTTGTAAGTTTCAATGTTCTTGCAGGTGCAGCAAAAACAACATAATGACTCAGAACTTGCCTTTTGTTTACATCTCTGCAAAAGATTAAAACTGCATTTCAGGTTAACCCCTTGAGTTCCAAATAGCTTTTGCAATCATTTCAACAGTAAAACTGTATTCACTTTTAAACAAAGGGATTCCAGTATCAGAGACTTTTCCATATAATGAGTCACATATATTTTTATAAGTGCAGATATGCAAGGGGGAAGAAAAGACAGAACAGCAAATGAAGGCAGGGAAACAGCGAGAGGCGTAGAATTGCAAAACCATCGGCGTGATCAGTTCCTAGGTCTCACAACAACATTTGGTTGTGTAACCAGACAGAGAAGAGACAGAAAAGGAGAGGATAGAACAGACCTCTGCACTCAAACTCTTTCTGCATAACAAATGGGGAAGGGCCTTATTCAACCTTGTCATAAGGCATTATTATATTTTATGAAAATTTTATGAAAACTGATTTGTATTTTATATAGATTTTCCTTTGTTCTGATGTATGTTTATAAATGAAAGGCTTGTCTATAGTTTGATGGCCAAACGGCCAGGCACTCCACTTCCTGAGCTATATAAGCAGTTCCTTTAAGCCTCACTGTGAAGCATTTGTCTTTGCAGCCGGAGGCTATGTTGGTTTGTCCTCTGAGCTGACTGGGCCTATCCCGCCCCGCCTGCTGTTTCTCTGTGTCTCTGCTGGACTTGGTGTTTGTTTTCTTGCTTCTGGTTTGTATCTTTCCTCCGGCTGTGTGCTTCCCTGGTTTTGTTTTTGTTTTAGGTCTTCCCTGTTTTCTGTTTGCTGTGTTTTTTTTTGGAGGGCTTTGATCTAAACTCCTACCATACTGCTACAGAGCTCATACTGCTTGCTTTCAGTTACAACTCTCAAATTACTTGCATTGCAACTGCAGACCTACTCAGAGCTTATGCTACAGCTTTCATTTACCTACAATTGTAGCCAATGCGGTTCACTTTACTTACTAATATAATATACTAATGTGTGCTTCTCCTGGTTAAACAACTAAAAAAAAAAAATAATATACCCAGTGCTTGTGTTTTTTACACTATGCTCACCATGTTCAAACTACTGCAATGCAACTGCTATTATTATCTGTGTGTTTCAGCTCAACCATGACTGCTCCATGTTGCATACTTAATTCTTTTCACCTGAGCTTCATTGCACTGCCTGGCTACACCTGCTTCAAAGCATTTGACTCCATGTTTCATTGCAGTTACAACTCTGAGGTCAGCCAACTAAGCTCCTGCTGAGGCTCTTAATATAGCTTGTTTTTCAATCTTGCCTCGCCGTCGAAAATCCTCAGTGTTTGTCACCTTGATTTGACTATTCATGTCTGGCTGGTTTGCCCCCAAATCAGTGCTGTTTACTTGCTATACAGTATGTTATGCACATCCACCTACCACTACCACTACTACTGCTTACTGACCTATCAGGACCACATTTGCTTACACAACCATTACTCCTTGCTATGAAACCATAGTTTCATGCCTACTCCCATCCCTTCGACTTCAGCCTGGGATTCTGCTGTGCTCAATCTGCATTCGACCTTGCAAGGTCTCAGCACTCATTGCTCATTATGATCTCAGCATGCCGTGCTCATTCACCTTACCAACCTTTTAGCTCTCAATCAATTTCTGGGGCATGCCAGCCATTCTATTTTGGTGCAGGGTTCCTGCAGCTGATGGTCTCACTCTGCTTTAAGTCCACATTATCAAGCGTGTCCAACTTGGGGCAGGATCCTTCTCACCTGGCCCATAGCTGGTAATGTCCTCACCCTGGGTTTAGCTTTGGCTGCCTGCTACATGACAGCAGCTCCTGGTGTAGAATTTAAGACTAGCAGTGAAGGTGGTTCGACAATCTCCTTTGGCCCTAGTGTCTCACTATATAGGGTTTCTCTAGTGAGGCACCTTCACCACATCCTCCCTATGACTGCGTCTGGTTCACCTGGTTTGATTTAGGGTGAGTAGGTCAGGTGAGTGCCTCAGCAGTTGAGCTCTCCTCCTGCACCTTGGATGCATGTATTGCAGAGTTTTCTATCAACCTTCCACAGCATTCCCGCTAGAGGATTTGAGTGAGAGCCTTCCTCCAAATTGGAATATTTTCCACCTCCCTTTAATTGGGTTTTCCAAATTGCAGCTGCAGATCTGTCACTAAATAAATGATCCCAAGCCTGGAGGAAAGGCGACATAAGCCTTGGATCCTCAAAGATTTCCTCCTCATAGGTTTTTTTTTTCTCTCCTCCATTGCCTCAGGTCATAAAGCTTAGTTAGCTTAGTTGTTTCCCTTAGTTTCTTTAGGTAGGTTCCATTGTTGGATGGAGGTGGAGGATGTCCTACCATTCCCTCTGTCCTTAGGGAATCCCCTTCTCTCTAAGCAAACCATCAGTATCCTGCTACACAGCCTGGGCAGTCATTATGAAAACTGAGGCATCTCATTGCATTATCAAACTGCCTATACTTCTCTACTACTATATTACACTTACTGCTCCTATGTCACAGTTACTGCTTTCTCCTATGCTCATGTTGCCTCCTTTTGGGGATGATACTAAATTTTTTGAGGATTCCTAAGGTACCTATAGCCATGGGAACCGTCCCATTGCACCTCTAGGGGTGGAACCTCCTCAGGGTTCCTTGTCTTTGTACCCCTACAGGGTGGTAATTCCTCTGGAATAGAGTGCAAATGGCCAAACCAAACTAACACAGTTGCACAAGCATAATACTATACTGGCTGCATAGGCCAGTGAAATGAAAGGCTTGCCTATAGTTCTGTGGCCAAGCAGCCAGCCACTCCCATTTCCTGAGCTATATAAGCACTTCCTCTAAGCCTCACTGTGAAGCATTTTGTCTTTGCCCCACCATCCTCCCCTCCTCCTCCAGCAGCAGCACTCTCTCCTTTGGGGGATTCCTAAGGTACCTTTAGCCATGGGAACCATTCTGTTGCACCTCTAGGGGTTAAATCCTCTCCGTGGGTTCCTTGCCTTCGTCCCCTGCAGGGTGGTAATTCCTCTGGAATAGAGAGTGCGAACAACCAAAACCAAACTAACACAGTTGCACAAGCATAACACTATACTGGCTGTGTAGGCCAGTGAACTGAAAGTGTGTAGAAAGTTTTCAAAATAGTATTGGCTTCATTTTAGATTTTTTACTTGAAAATTAAATGATTTTTAGATTGTCTAGTCCGAGTTTCATAACTTTTAATGATTGGAAATGTATAGCTTCCTTGTTGCATGGGAGCAGGATTCATTTCCTGAGCCTAGTATCCTAATCTGGTGGTCTGCAACTGTGGCCTTTGCTTGACAGGGAAAAGTGTGTGATGTGGAAGAGTAAGTGAGAGAGAGGGTGTACATGATCTTGGCAGCACCACATGTATAGTAAGACTGTGTGTGTCTAAGAGAAAGAGAGCACCAAATATTGAAATTGGATGTTTCACAGAGAGGAAAATCACATCCCATGACATTACTCAATTAGCAGAAGAGGGCTGAAGAACACTAAGTGAAAAGACAAAAAGAGTCCTTGCTCTGCAAACCACCTCATAAGCTAAACTATAGAAGGACACTCACTGGGCATTGACACCAGAAGAGGACATTTAAATAGAAACAAGATGAGGCTTTTCTCAACTGCTGAGGAAATAATCCTCCACCAGTGTCATTCTGTAATCACCTAGGGAAGGAGGAAGATCAGATCACACCTATCTTTCTCTGCCTACCCTTGGTTTGCTCGTGGCTATTTTTGTGCTACTGGATCCTTCCTTTGACTTGTTCATGGTGAGTTTGGAGAATCATTCAAGCAACTGATGCCACTTATTTCCATTAGTCCCAATGATTGCATGAGTAACAGTACATCACTGCCATGAGATTGTATGGTGGATTCCTGTCCGGCTGAACACTGTGACAATTCGGTCATTCTGGCTATTCAAACTCTTTGTAATATATCACCATAACTCTCATTATGCAGTCATAAAAAATATTGAAATGAATAGCCCTATCAGACAGATTGCTGATAGAGGAGGAGAGAAAAGGGAGCTCTGGAATTATGGGACCACTAGTGCTGTGTGGAAACTGAATTCCACCTACAAAATTAGCATGGAATGACAATTGCACTGGTGGAATTTCTGCTGGAGTTTCACTGGTTCTTCTGCAAAATTCTTCCTGCTGCAATCCACAGAATATTATTCTGCTGAACATCATTCTTTCCAAATAAAATCATTCTGCAACCATTTCCACAGAAAATGTCGAAATCCATTAAATAATATTCAATGGAACAGTATTTTTCCATGGACAATCATTCTGCAACCATGTCCATGGAAAATATTGAGATTCACTGAATAATATTCTGTGCAACAACTTTTTTCTGTGAAAAATCATTCTGTAAATATTTCTATGGAAAATATTGAGATCCACAGAATAAAATTCCACAGAAATGTTGCAAAAAAACTCATTCCACATTTTTATGCTGCGGAGTTCTGCCATTCCATTTTGGGCAAAATTCTACAGAAGTTCAGGTGAATTTCAAAAATTCCATAGAATTTTGTTCCACTGGAATTTGAAAATTCTGACCAAGCACTAGTGACCAGATACTGAACTCACCAGAAATGTTTGCTCTGCAAAGAGTGGAGTTGAAGCACATAATGAATATGCATAAATCAATGTACTCTCTCTCTCTCTCTCTCTGCCATCCCCCGTACTATTTTCCAAATGTTAAAACTTTGCAAAGTGCAGTCTTGCCTTATTTCTAAAACTGACATGGTTGATTAAGTAACTAAGTTTAAATTAACTTAGCAGCACTTTGCTCACACAAAAACTCTCTGTTCCATTTTCCACCAGAACACCACTTGATAGTGTTGCAAATAAAGTAGCTGCATCCATGCACTGCACACCTACCCCATACTGAAGCTGTGCCTGTACCTGAGAGGCTCACCATGCTGCACTTGTTGGATTCTCTGTGTTATAACACCACCATCAGTGTCGCTGCTCTGGAAACTCTATAGGATAAATCCATGTACTGCTGACTATACAATCCTTGGGACAATTGGAAAGCAGTGGCCTCAGTTGAATGAATGTTTCACCAAACTCTCCAAGAACAAGCCAAAGGACAGAGAAAAACACCCCCATTGAAATGAATGGGCCAATTGAAATCAATGGGCCCTTTTATTTCAAGGGAGATATTTTCTTAAGCTCATGACTTTGTAGTTTTGCAATCTTTTTTCTACCTTCTTCTGTGGAGTTCTTCCTTCTACTCCCTTTTTCTCTTTCATCCTACATCAGCAACACATCATCATATGGCTCACTATGTAGCCGTAAACATAGGGCTAGGTCAAAGTTCACATTCAAGCTGGGAAACTCCCTTGCTATAAACTATAGATCCAGCAAGCTTCCGTCCTCACAATGTGATTATCAAAGTTGATAGCACTTATCTTTGAGGATGACAAAGAAAATAATATTTTATCAGCAGACAAAAAACTTATAAGCATTTACTCCCATTTGCACAACATCAGGACTTTGAACTATTAAATCAAAAACTGAAAGGTTCCATAGCCATGCTGGACAAAGACCTCAAAGCAGTGAAACAAAATAAAATTAAATCAAGATAAAACCAATTATAAAGGGGACATTGTTTAACCAGGAAAGGCACACTAAGCAGAAGCTTGTTTTCATGTGTGATCTGGGAGCACAAGAAAGTTAAATGATTTGCTCAGGGTCACACAGTATGCAAGTGTGGGCTGTAGGATTCAAACCCAGATTTCTAGGTCTACAGCTCAGAGTCGTAAATGGTACTAGAGATGTTGTGAAGTTTTAATTTGCATACAAAGTTCCAGAGAAATTGCAAAATTCATCATCACCACTTAAGAATGAGTTTTCCTGTAGAAGTGACACTTTTTTAGGCAATGCCAGGCAAAGTCATGGTGAAAATGTAACTTCACCAGTGAATTTGCATGACTTTGATTGAAAATGTACCAATCCATCTGCTGAAAACTTTGTGAAGAAAGCAATTTACAAATGTTTCAAAACTTTGTGAACTAAATCACAAACTTACAAAGCAAAGATTGCCAGCTTCATACATTTCTATCTGGGACAGTCAGACAGTTTCAGTCCATATCTGGAATGGAGACAGACTGAACAGACCTCAGGGGAGCAGCCCCCAGGGTCTGGGACTCTTGGGCTGGTAGCTGGGATTTATGACCAACATGTCATGGGACCATTGGGCAGATGTGGGGACATAAGGTTTTCCCCCTCACTGACAGCACTCTGATGGCTGACCTGGTTATGGTTCCCATGAAGAGGTCAGATGGTGACCTTAAGTGGGTGGCATTGTTGGTGGGTGTTTATGCCAAAAGAGACAGTACATGTAGAGTACACAGGTATGGAAGATCCAGAGAAAGACAAAGAGCAGTGCCGTGTGTGTGTGTGTGTGTGTGTGTGTGTGTGTGTGTGTGTGTGTGTGATGACACACTGATGCTGTAATTATTTGCACAATCTGTATGGGATGTAGGGCAACAGGAGTGGTCGAGGGACTTTGACCACCTATGAAGGGAGGTTACTGTAGCATCACCACATGTCCAGAGTGTGCTACTCCACTCATAATATCTATAAAAGCCCCCATATACTGTATATTATAAATGTTTTTAAGTGTGTATAATTTTCTGATCAGGAAGCCTCATCATATTCAGTGTACTGCAAGTTAACTCCTCGTATGGAAACATATGTAGAATCACATTACTCATATCCTCCCAGATCAAAATTGTCTTCTTATCTCATACCATATTCAATACAGGTCTGCTCTTTTAGTAGCCAAAGCTCTCTAAACACAGGCTCTTGCCAAGAATAATGACTTCATTTGGCCAGTAGTAACCACCTTTTCATTCCTGTTACACATCTGGTAACAGCTGGTGGTCAAACTTTCCTCAGATGTGGCACTGCTCATACAACAAGGTCCCCACCATGAAATCTGGTAACTGTGTGAGTAACAAATAATAATTGCTGAATGCAGTTCCATCTATAATTAACTATTTGCTATTTAGGTCCAAAAATGAATATGAGGCTCTATTTGGAGGAATTCATACTCAGTTTGTCCAACCTCTGAAAAGGTAAACTTTAAAAAGGCTTCCACTTCAATCAGGTGACCAGGGCTACTCCATGACCAATGCACCTTGTCAGTTCCTGCACCCACAGTCCTCCATGTATTTAAACACATATCCATCCCACCACTCAACATCCTCTTTTTATTCCGATCAAGGTGTTTATCCTCCTGACCAGACTTTGGTGTCAACGCAGCCTTATCAGCATCCTCACCAACCCTAGGGTCCTACGTAGGTTAAGTTACTTTTAAAAGTAATCAGTTACAGTTACTAGTTACTTTCAAATAAATGTAATCAGTTACAGTTACTTATTACTTTTATATAAAAGTAATTAGCAACTGTAACTGTAATGCATGTTACTTTTCATACTACTTTATATTACTTTTATTAACATGGTTGTATTTACTCATAGAAGACAGTTTTGTGCTCATAAAACCCCAAGGAGCGTATAAAAGAAATAAAACAGATTCTAAAGACGATGAATATGTTAAATTATAATACAGTACCCATCTGACATTACTGCCACAACAATCCCTTTACATTTCCATAAAAAAGAGCTCTATTAAAAAAGGAAAACACTCAAACACACATCCTGCATCTACTGCTGCCCTCCGCAATCTTTCCCCCCCACAGCTGAATCCTGGCTATGCCAGCCACTGCTGTCCCTGACCTTTTTCATATCCATAACACCCATACTCACCCTCCAACACACACACATTCCTTGCATCTAATGCCAGTGCCCTTGGGGATCTTTTCCATACAGCCGTATATCCTGATAGTGCCAGCCACAACAATTCCTTTACATCTCACCCTTACCCCTCTGCCACACACAGCCTGCTGCATCTTCTGCCACAGACGATCTTTCCCACAGCTAGCCTGTATTCTTCTCCTGACTATGCAAGAGCCACAACTACCCCTTTAAAGTTCTATAATAAAATCCCACCCTCACATAGCTCCCCCAACACTCACATATATGCAACCTGAAGATCTACTGCCCCTCCTTTCCTTGGTGATCTTTTCTCATTTCCCCACAGCAGCCAGAATCCTAACTTTGCCATTGCCAGCCACAGATCCACCCCACATCACATATAATAAATTCCACCAGCACATACCTGCTTATCCCAACAAAATTTAAACTTGTTCCCACAGCTGAACCTTGACTTGTCACTGCCACTGAGACACATGTATAATTATAACTAAGACTGCCATGGCTATTATGCCACTGCCAGTATCCCACAACTGAAGTCAGACAGCGTCACTTACAACAATCAAATTATCACACTACACAAAACACTTGTTGCACTCCAGTACATACCCCTTTGATGAGGATTTTCCTTGAGATGGGACTGGTGATGGTGACAGACATTGCAGGTGGGTGGATGGACAATCAAGCGACCTGCTGTTGCAGCTTGGCACATGTGGTGTTGCTGGAAATGGGCCCTGAGCCCTGCTTGCAGATGGACTACTTGCCTTTTTCCCTACAATAGCTATGCTTGCCCCAATTCCCTCAGGGTTCACAATGGCAACCATAGAAGGCCACGACTGATGACATGCAAGGATGTAGCAAGCTATCTATAAATTGCACATCAACTGGCCAATCTGTTGCCCCCTCAAACAAATTCCATCAATTCTTCAAGTGATTCTTAGCTGTACCATACAGTGCGGCACAGGTAGTATAATTTGTATATCAAATGTTGCAAAATGATATATTTTAATAATAAACTGACAGCTAAAATGATGTTTTCTGACTTGTATTTCCACAGCACATGTTTTAGGTATAGAACAAAACGGTAGTATTAAATGCATGCTGAATATAGAAAATAGAGTTAGAATTGATGTTTCAACCATAGGTCTTCTTCAGGAATTATCTAAAAGAAAAAAAAAAGCAGTAAGGGAAATAAGAGACATATTTGTGAGGAAAAAAAGGGGGGAGGCTGTAGGAGAAATATATAATAATAATTGGGTGGTGTGTTTAACAAGATTTTATACACACCCAAGATGCTGGATGGCACTTAAATCCCATAAGTGAAGCTTGAGGGATTTATTTAAGCATCCAACATCGAGGGTGTGTGTTGAGTTAAATGCACCACACCATGTTTTATTTTATAAAATTGCTGGGGAGCATTTTTTCACCATAGCAATTATATAAAATAAAGCCACATCCCTGTGGAGCCACTATTCCCTGGTTTCAGTGCGGTCCGCAGGTTGAACTTTGCTGCTAAAACATTTTCTTTCCCCCTATTTTCATTGTTTTTTATGGGTTAAACATAATAGTAGACATAGTCCAGTTATTTCCTTTTTTTTCAGTTAACTTACCGTCGAGTGCCAGTCATAGTGAAGTGTGCAGCTGTGGGGAACTACAGAAAGGCAAAGAGAGAGAGAGAAGAGCTGTGGCTGACGTGTGTGTTGACCAAGAAAAAGCCAGCGTGAGTTCATTATAACCCATGGGTTATAATGGGAAATTATAATACAGTTTTCCTTAGGGGAAAAAAAACACTAGCCAGTTATTATAAAGTGATAATAGGTAAGGTAAGAATAGAATCTGGAAAATGAAAAGGTGATGATAGGTATGAAAAGGCAGAGTAGAAGTGAATGGGCTGAGGAATCCTTAAGTGGGGACTAAGTAACAGGACCTAGTAAAACGGCTAAAAGGTGAAAGCTACATGTACACACTCCTTTTCATTTTCTACAGATGAAAGAAATACTCATACTGGAGGGGCCAGTGATTTACAACAGATATGTGACAACTGGTACAAGGACACACAGTGCAATGACACCTCACCAGAGCCATTCAGCATGACAATATTTTCTGTAATGAGACAACTGACAAAAACAACCCTGACATCCAACAGCAGTGAGACTGTAACCATGTATAAAGCAGTGGTGTGATAAATGAGGCTATCTTGTAGTCGTAGCCACCATGTTAGAGCAAAGATCTCATAGGGCAAACCAGCATTAGGTCAGAATTCCTAGGCTTAATGTTACAAGGCTGCATGTCTTTGCTCCAGTTGCTGTGCCACAGGTTTACAGCACCCCATACTTCTGGCAGCTCATAATACCTAGACACTGTAACTACTCAAACCTGAATATCAGTAAGGCTGCAAAAAATGCCACCTCACAGCCATGAAATGTTGTCTAAACTTCTGATTATAAAAAAAAGGCAAAAAATGGTAGCCAACTTGCATTCAATGTACAAGGTGAAGATGCTGGGTGCTCACATAGTGCTTGTCAGAAGGCAGTGTTTTAGCCTGGTGATGTAATAAATCGAGCGAGTAGTCAGTTGAGCAGCTTTTGTTTACTCTGAAACCTGAATATCAAAAGACACCTGCACAATCTCTGGATTTCTGTGATGTCATAAATCTCATGAGCTTCACTCTTGAGGTTTATGAAGTTACAAGAACCCCTTATCGGATTACAGCAACCATAACAGATGGATGTCCATCTGTTTTTCTATTTATATTACTATTTATAAATAGAATAATAGATAGATAAGTATCTATTACAAGGTAGTAAGACCATTAAGAGGTTTTGGGACTTGGAACCAGCGAAGCTGAGAGGTTCAAAGTCCCCAAAACCTTGAGATGGTCTTCTGCCATGTAATAGATACTTATCTATTTGTTATTTTTTGTAATATATGGATCCAGTTCGAAATTCTGCAGTTTTTTTCTGTTAGCTGGCCAGCTGATCACAACACTGAAGACATGCTTGCGCTCCGCCTACTGTCACAACAGAGATTGACTAGGTTGCCCTCGTCCCCCCAGCACTCCCTTCGCATCTATTAATATTAAATTTTTTAGATTTGGTAGGAAAATCATACCTTTTAGTTTCCCATTCTTCGGGTAATACAAGATTAACCAGATAATCTACAGACATGAGAAAAAAAGCTGAAGAAACGACGTGCTCACATTTGACTCGCTAAGCGAAACTAAACAGCCACCATGTTTTCAAAATTGCTCTGCCTGCTCACAAAGGAAAAGTGGCCAATCATAATGCATGCTGTGCAGGAAAGTAGTTGGGACCATGGCAACTGGTTTATATGTGGGTCAGACTTGCGCAGCTATGGTGGTATTTCAGTGATAATATTATCATTCAGAGCTCTGAATGATAACATTACGGGCTCTGAACGACAGTATTATTGGTCAGCAATGATGGTATTATCACTGGGGCTCTGGTATTTTACCGGGAATTTTTTGTTTGCTTTTTGATTATATTATTTTCACTATCCATATAATACATTACAGTAACTAGTTACTTTTAGGGAAAAGTAATATCATTACAGTTACTAATTACTTGATTTTAAAAGTAATCAATTACTATTACTAGTTACTGAGAAAAGTAATCAGATTACAGTAACTGGTTACAAGTAACTAGTTACTACCCAACACTGCTGGGGTCCTTCACAGTTTGCCCTCATACCCCATAAGGGGTCCGGTGGAGGGACATACCCCCTCCTTATAAGGATCTGGCATGGGAGCTCGGGGGGGGCTGTGTGGCCCAAGTTGCCAGTGATGTCATCACTGATTTCCACTATTTTCCTACGTGGTTTCTCCCCTCCCACAGTGAAGTATATTGCATCTGTCAGCTCTCACGCCTGCAAACGTGCCCCAATGAAAATAATTAAGCTCCTTCAGTTTTCAATAAGGGGTCCTTAAGTCAGCAGAACATGCCATCTACCCTCCACTAGTAAAAAATCCCTGCTGTGGGTAGTGTCCCTCCCAGCTGCTGGTACCTGCTGCCTGCTCCTGAGCTCACTCCCAAACCTTTGTCACCAACACAGCCATCATGCAGATCAATACCATCTGTTTTAACCTCCCCCACCCTTAGCCCTATGGACAAAATTAAGTAGTTTTTGTAGTTACCCCCCCAGACTCCAATCTATGATGAGGGAGAAATAAGTAAAATTCCAGCTGATCAGTTGTGTCATCCCTTCTCTCAGTGTCAGTGGAGGGAGATGGTATGGAAGATCCCAGTGGAGGAGGGGCACCCCCTTTATAAATTGAAATAACTTTGGCCAACTTCCTTCAATACTTTTGCCATTTTTGCATTTTTCTCCTGATCCTGATCCTGATCCCATGAGTCCCTGACATGATGCACACATGTGGAGGCACAAGCAAGTCATACCCTATAGGACACCTACCCTACCAGCCATCCAAAGCAGAAGAAGAGAGCTTCCAGTAGGCAGAGCAATCCTACTCCTACCCTCTCCCTCAGCCGGTGTCCCAACAACCTGAGTTCATTCCCAAACCTGGGTCACTGGCGTGGTGCAAGGCAATGGCCAGTGCCTCAACCCTCAGCACCACCAGGCCCTTTGGCCAACTTCCAAGACCAGGAACAATGCAGAGGGAGAAGGAAAGGTTGAGTAAGTCGGTAAGGAGAGCTGCAATGGCAGGAGCTCTGAGGTGGAAGAGCTTGGTCTTCAGACTGTCAGGGCTGGACAAAGGTTGAGGGAAGAGAAGGCAAGCTGGTTTTCCTGGATGACAATGAGGGGGAAGTGGAAACCCTGTGTGTGGGATGGGTGGGAAGAGAGAATAGGAGGGAAAAGAGAGGAGCTAGGATGGAGAGAAGAAGGGATGGCTCTCCATGTTCCTGTTGTACAAATAATATGCACATTATTCAAAAATTTACAATATCATACTGCAAACAACTTTATGTCAAGTGGACATTTTCTGACAATGCCTGGTCTGCCAAAAGGGAACTCTGATGGTTTCTAATTTTTGCTTTAATTCATATTTGATTAACACAATCTTCAAAAAGATAGATTCTGGCCCTTCAGCACAACCTTCAGCAAGGTTTCCATCTCTGCCTTTCTAAAAAGCCAAACTCTCACTCATACCCAAACTACAGAAAACTCTATCAGATATCCAGCTGTATCCTGAGAAAACATTTAGTAAACAGAATAGAAAACATATTACTACTACTATGGTTTTCAAAAGAGGTGGGGGAAGGTTAGGAAGACAAAGATAGCATTCAGGAGGTAGAAAGAATCACAGAAGGAGCAGGACAGAGAATTGTATCAGTTAAAGCAGAAAGAAGAGGGAAGGCATTCAGAATAGTAAAGGCCCAAACGAGGAAAAGATACCCAACTCAGTAAAAAGAGGGATAAAACCTTTATAGGTACATTATAGAGTGAAGAAAGACCAAGGGAGGGATAGTAAGGCTTAATAAAGGGAAGGAGATGGGCAGAGGTGATGACAGTGAAAGGCAGATACTGAACTAATACTTTGTTCAGTATCCACGAAAGAAGAGGAGGGAGAGGTACCTAAACCAAATAATAGAAGCACTCTGGATAGAGGGGTCGATATCAGTCCATTCACAGAAGAAAGGGTCCTGAAAGAACTCCTAAACCTCAAGGAGGACAAGGCAATGGGGTCTGATGGGATTCACCCCAGCATTCTAAAAGAACTCAGGGAAGAACTAGTGACACCACTGACTACCCTTTGTAACAAATCATGGGAAGATGGTGTGGTACATAAGGACTGGAGAAGGGCAGATTGATTTCCCTTCACAAAAGTGGGAGCTAGGCAGAGGCAGGAAACTACAGACCTGTTACTTTGACCTCAGTGGTAGGGGAAATGAAGGAATCATTTCTGAAAGAAAGAACTGTTGAATACCTAGAGCCAGCAGGGCACAGAACACAAGACAGCATGGATTCACAGTGGAAGGTCTTGTCAGATGAATCTAAAAGATTTCTCTGACTGGGTAACCAATATAGTAGACCAGGGAGGGGCTGTGCACATGGTCTACCTAGACATTAGCAAGACACGACACAGTACCACACAAAAGATTGATAAACAAGTTATCCAGCAAGGGAGTGGGTCCCAGAGTCAGTAACCTGGGTAAAAAATTAACTGGACAACAGGACGCAGAGGTTAATAGTAATCAGAGTCAGCTCCAAAGAAAGTGGGGTTACTAGCAGGGTACTGCATGGTTCAGTACTGGGGCCAGTTCTCTTTAATGCCTTTATAAGTGACATTGTAGAGGGAGTGGAAGAAAAAGTATACCTCTTTGCAGATGACACAAAGATCTGCAACAGGGTTGATACACAAGGGGGGTGGAAAGGATAAGAAGGGACTTGGCAAGATTGGAGGAATGGTCAAAGGTATGGTAGCTTAGATTCAATGCAAAGAAGTGCAAAGTAATGCACCTGGTAAAAACAACCCAGGGAAAGAGTACACAGTGGGGGCAAGGGTAATAACAACAAACATGAAAAGGAACATGCAGGTAATCATATCAGATGACCTAAATGTAGGCAAGCAATGTGAAAAGGCAGTAAGGAAGGTTGGAGGGATACTGGGATGCATAGAAAGAGGCATCACCAGTAGAAAAAAGGAAGTTGTCATCACTCTGTACAGACAGTTGGTGAGACCCCATCTGGAGTACTGTGTGCAGTTCTGGAGACCCAATCTCCACAAAGACATAGACAGGATGGAGATGGTACAGAGGAGGGAAGCTAAAATAGTGCAGGGTCTGCATCAGAAACCATATGAAGAGACACTAAAGGAGTTTAATATGTATACCCTTGAGTAAGGGGGGGGGGACATGATAGAAACTTTCAAGTTCCTCAAGGGAATCAACAAAGTCCAAGAGGGTAGCATATTTCAAAAAAAGAGATGTGCAAGCACAAAGGGCACAATTTGAAAATAGTGGGGGGATGGCCTGGGGCAACGTAAGGAAGTATTTTTTCATGGCGAGGGTTGTGGATGCATGGAATGGTCTTCCTGAGGAGGTCATGGGGTCAAAAACAGTGGGGGAATTCAATAATTTGTGGGATAGGCATAAAGCAATTATAGTGGGGGGTAAGAGGAAGTAGGCTGTTGGTTAACTAGGATCTGCAGCTTATCCAATAGGTAAGGAAATGGTCAGACTGTGTTGGCTAAGCAGTCCTTATGTGCCTTCAAAGTCAATGTTTCTACTTGTTACTATGGACCAGTCAGGTTTTGTTAAGGGAAGAAACATGGCACCTAATCTCTGGTCACCCAAATCTTGGCTCGAGGGTCCTGAAGGGGGATGTGGTGTTGGTCTATCAACACAGAAAATACTTTGACAATGTTGAACAGGATCACCACTGGAGCAACATTAGAATAATGGGATTGAAGAATCCCTCCTTTCATTAACCTAGAAAATCTATAAGCAACCCTCTGCTACAATACAGGTTAATGGATTTATTGATAGGGCGATCCATTACCACGCCGCACACAACTGTGACTCAAACATCGCCTGATGCAGAAGAGCTATCTCAGAAAACAATGACCGCTGCAAACAGCACGATCCTCAGCTGTTCAATGAACAGCAATAAAATACATCTTTTCTGTGGAGAGCAAGCCCTCCACACCCCCATTTGCGAGGACAAGCCCCCTGCATCACCTGATTTAATATAATCATCTCTGGGGGGGCAGACTTATAAAAAATTCTATATCATACTATGGGATTGAAACCTGGGTCCAATGGCTATGCAAGCAGTGACTCTAGCCACTATGCCACATGGCCAGCTCAGCAAGACTTCCCCACACACCTGCCTATATCCTAGTATAGTGAGTGTAGTTCACTGTTACACTTGCTATACAGGATCTTTGCTACTTTTCAATGAATGCCCACACACGAGCTGTATTACTGAGTCACCATAATAAGTCCCTCAATAATATTCACTCATAGTGTGATACCCAGGTGAATCACTATTCCAGCACTGCTTAGCCTGCAGAAAAAGCACAAAGCAGAAATGTCCACACTGTTGGCTCCTTTTTGACTTGGATTTCAAACCACCATCTCAAGTCATTAATCTGATCCATGGGGTGGAGGTGAGGGGATTGTACAACACCATTTCTTTATATGCAGACAATATGTTACTTTCCTTCTCTCAGCTGGAAGAATCTATTGCAATGGAAGTAGAATTAATTGAACTGTTTGGCCACACAGTGGAGTTTAAATTGACTGAAGCAAATGGACCATTTTCCCTCTCACACAATTTGACTTCAGAGGTCTGGAGGCTTCCCTCTCCTTTCAGTGGACTAGAATTGATTTTGCTATCTGGGAGTAACAGTCACCCCAACCTATCCAGAGCTGTTTTAGTCGAACTTTCCCCCAGTGTTGGAAAAAGTGGAGTCAGAAATCAGGATGTGGCTATACCTGTACCTGTCTTTCCTAGAAAGCATCAATGCACTGAAGATGATGATTCTGCCAAATTTCTTGTTCTAATTCTAATTTCTTCCTATTTGAATCCCAGAGACTTTTAAAAAAATAAAGACAATGCTCAACATATTGATTTCTGCCAATAAAGGTTCTAGAGTGAAGCACCCCAACTAACCCTCCTATATGATAAAGAGGGTCTAGGCAATGCTGTGCCATCCTTTACAGAAATAATTATATGAATGCTTTCACGCTGCACACATAAAACTACCCAAGTGATATGTGTGCTGCAAGTATGATTTAAATGTTAAATTGAACCGATTGCATGCATACGGTATGCATGCAGCAAGCAAATGTGGAAACCATGATTTTTATGTTAAATTGGGAAAGACTGCATGTGGCATGCATTCAGAAAAGCAAGTAATCACTGGTAATTGCACATGGAAAGATTAGTGACTTGCTCAGGACCACACTGTACACAAGTGGGAGTTGATGAGATTCAAACCCAGGTTTCATGTCTCCAAGTCTTCTGGCTTGTAGTTTAGAGCCTTTAATCACTAAGCCATACTGTCTGCACAAATATGGCTTGCTTGTACTTTTTTTCTTTGTTAGTTGTTTAACCAGGACTGGCACACTAAGCTGAAAGCTTTTTTATGGGTGCGACCTGGGAGCACAGGAAAGTTAAGTGACTTGCTCAGGGTCACACAGTCTGCAAGTGGAAGCTGTGGGATTCAAACCCAGGTCTGGTCTGTTAGATGTCACCAGATTTGCAGCTCAGAGCCTTAAACCACTGCGCTAAACTGCCTCATACATACTGTATCTGAATACATGCTGCATGCTTGTAGTCAGTGTATGCTTTTCAGATTTCTTCTCTCCCTCATCTCATTTTCACAGTTGAACTGTAGCATACATACTAATGGAAACACATGTTTTCCCACACCCAATACACAGACACACCCACAAAACCACTTAATTACTTCTGTCTGGCCTGTACTTCTACTATTTTTCTCCATAGTTTTGAATGCTTCCATGCAAACAGACTTTAAGGTGCAAACACAAACACAGCAATAACTTGACACACCCACCACATGGGCAGACCCCCAATGCACACACACTGTAGTGGAAACAGCCATGCTACTAGAGACAACCCACCAAATATAGATATAAGTAAAAGTCTCTTACTTGAGTACTAGGGAGCCAGAGGCTGGAGTCTTTAGAGATGATGTCCATGGGTCAGAGTGCTGTGGCATACTCTCTTGAAATTAATTGAGTTATCTTCTGTTACTATTTTATATGACAGTAAGTTGGAGAATAATGAAGGCCACTGTTCAACTAACAAGGCCCTTCTTAGCTGAGCAGTGGCCTTCATTAATCTCCAACTCCATCAAAATGTATAAAAAGTAATTAAAATAAAACCCATTCATTTCAATAGTGCACACCCTGCAGTCTCCTTTGCCCTTTGTCATAATGTGCCTGAGTGTGGGGATGTGGAGGTCAGCTTCATGGGGGGTGGCATAAGGCTGACTATAGTGGGGCTCCAATATTCTGTGCATACCATACCACTTAACTGTCCATGAATGCAAGGGACAGTTCTAGAATGTCTGTAACATCTTTGAAGGGTGCAACTTACTTGGTTTGACTGAAATGTGATATGCAAATCAAGAAAAATTCAAATGTATATGGTTCATCTGTATATACCCTGGAGCAGTGCATCAGATTCTGGCTTAAACTCACCCAGTTACTAACCAATTTGTTTCCCTACTGAAGTTCACCCCCCCCCCGAAAAAAAACACTTTGTCCCAATTTTTCTCCCTGACACCATTCCATTCCATTCAATATTTATCCCCTATGGGTCTTGAAGCCACCCAAAGGTGAAGGAACATGAAAAACACATCAATATTTTAGTTCTTCCTCCTTCCCGAATCCTCCTATAAAAACAAATTATTTACTTTTACTTACCCAGCCATATGGCCAGAAACTGAAGCCTGGCATAGTGTGCCGCCAGCCCAGTTTTTAGTCCACTGCTCCACTCTTTCACCAGAAGCTGAATGCTAGAACTGACCATCACAGGTCCCCAACATGGTCTGTGACCATGTCACTTCAACATATGAATCCACCCAACCTGGGTTGCTTCCTTCTTGCTTGGTTGCTGCTGTGGCTGCTGCCATGCTACACTGATCATGGCCTATGAAGGCCACCCACACCACTGTCACCACTGCTGCTAAGCCTAGCTTGCTGCTGTGGGGGCCTGTGCTGTTTTCTTTTGTAAGGCAAGCCTAGTAGAGTAAGTACATAGCCTAGTCTTGAGTTAGATTCTAGCTCACCCTCTGCCCCTTCAGCCACCATGGGAGATGGAGACTCACTAAGAGTAGAACAGCAAAAATATCCTGCCACAACACTGCTGTAGAGAGTTCAGTTCTCACTGACTTCTACAAGCTGTAGTGTTCAACCTGTCTACTCTATGGTTAGAAAGACAGTGTCATACTTGCAAGGCTCATGCTGTCTTTCTTGGCTGTACCTCATCCACATCACATGTGATTGTGCCACTGCTAATAGGTGGAGATAGTAGATAACACAGTACAGACATAGTCAAGTCTGGAGAGTACCTGCAGTGTGAGCACACAGGACAGGTGGGCACTTGTACAAAAGATTAAATCCAAATTTAAAGCCATTACTGCCACACCATAAGAACAACCTAGGCACAAATATGGGTGGAAGAGGGCAACTCGCCCTCTGCCCAACCTAAATGGCACCTCTGCTTAATGGTAGAAATTCATTCTCAGGTGCTAACACAATGGTTTCCAATGTGTTCTGAGGCATCTTATCGCCATGTTTCATGATGTGTCCTGATCACCATGTGAGTTAGTGTCCCTCATTGTTACTCATTTTGAGTGTCCATGTCCCTCATTTCAGTGGCAAAATGTGAAGTGTGGTGCATGCTTCCAACACCCTACACAGTACAAACAGTGCTTAGCATGGCCATAGTGTACAGTATATGCTCAGTACAGCATGACAAAGGGAAAGTAAATGAGATAAAACAGTCATGGAGAAATACATTTGTTGCACTAAATATGCATAAGGGATTGCATGGTCCAAAACAAAAAGGATAGTCTTCCAACACAGAGGCCCCTCTTCATACAGCTGTAATGGGAGATGTTGACTGGCTATATCCTAGGCATTTAATGCAATAAGCAAACAAATGCTTTACAGATTAATGGTGATTTAATTACAAAAATCTAAAGCCATTAAACAACTTGCAAACGAATCAGAATTAATGAGTTTACCTAATTTTTATGGGGATTTACACACCAATGTATTTTAATGACTAATTGCTAGCAGTAGTATAAGAAATAGAAACTGATGTGTTTTTTTAGATGAGATTTGCACCAGCTTAGCTGCTGCACACCTGGCAAGCACGCAGCATGTGAACCTGATGTGTTGTTTAAATGATATTTACACTAGCTTAACTGCTGCACTCATGTCAAGCATGTAACAGGCAAACTTGGTGTGATTTTTAGAAGATGTTCACACCAGCTTACCTGCTGTGCACATGTCAAGCTTGCAGCATGCGAACCTGAGTTGCCTTTTAGACCTGGTTGGCATATGTTCACTAAGTGTATGCAAACCGCATGCAAACATTGCACAATTAAGCATGTAGCATGCATTCTGCATGTACACAGCACACCTATATTTCAGTAAGGGATCCCTGGGTACATATATATAAAAAAAAAGATCAGACCAGGAGGAACAGAGTGACTGTTTTATTTTTCTGACTTGTCAGGCCTGTAGACCTGATTAGAAAGGTATTGGAATTATACGACGTCTTTGTCATATTTACAGCCATTTGTTTCCTCAACTGGCCACAAGAGGTGAGATGACTCTCATTCCCTTGTGGGGTCATGATTTGAGTCAGAAGACCTTCAAAGATAAAGGTTTCCATCTGTAGGAACAACAGGATATTCAGTTAGCTGGGCATCTGTTTGAAGAAAACAAACTCTAAATATTTACACAGCTGCAACCAAAATCTCCCATCCCTCCTCACTGTTTACATATACTCTATTCAACTGAGACACTACTTGAGATGTAGATTAGAGCCTTCCTTAGGCTAGATGAGCCTTTTCCTACAGGTAGTATATTGAAACCAAGTGGCAGGCACAAGTCCAATTTTCTTATTATACTCCATGCTAAATCAGCATGTTGAGGGACATGTGCCCAACTTAGGGGAAGGAGGGGGTCTTCCTGGTGGGGGGGTCTACAGGCAGACTAGATGGGCTGTGGGGGTCCTTTTCTGCCAGCAGATTTCTATGATTCTATGATTCTAAGTGGTTCTCATTGTTAAATGTAGAGATGACAGAAAGACGAGTACGTACTGCTTGTTCTGGCTCTCAGACTTCTACATACATACTGTACATATATACATACAATTTGCCAGCAGAAACAGGCCTTATGGTCTATGAAGTCTGCTGGAGAGAGCAAGCTAGTGCCATTAGGTCACTTGTTGCCCCACTGGCAACTCCCCATTACTACTTTTCCATACACTTCCCATACCCTGTCCCATGCCCTTTGAAAGTGTCCACCATCTGACATGATACCACCTCCTCCTGTAGGATATTCCATTTCATCACCACCCTTTCTGTAAAACAATGCCTCCTCATCTCTCTCTCTCTCTCTCCTAAATCTACCCCCTTTCGATCTTAGTCCATGTCCTCTGGTGACCCTTCCCTTCCTCAGCCTAAATAACCCATCTGTGCCAGTTTTGTTGATCCCCATTATATACTTGAATGTTTCAGTCATATCCCCTCAATCCCTCCTCTCCTCCAGAGCGTACAATTTCAGATGTCTCTGCCTGTCCTCATAAGGTTTGCCATCCATCCCCTGTATCAGTGTTATCATCCTCCGCTGCACCCCTTCAAGCAGCCTGATATCTTTCTTCAGATATGGTTGCTAGAACTGCATACAATACTCTAACTGAGGTCTAACTAGTGATTTGTAGAGGGGCTGGATCACATCCTTATGTCTGGAGGAGATGCCCCATGCGATACATCCCAGCATCTTGTTAGCTCTGGCTGCAGCCCTTCTACACTGGGCAGAGTTGTTCATGCCTCTGCTATCATCATGCCCAGGTCCTTCTCTTCCTCAGTGACCCTCAGTTTCACCCCACTCTATCAATATTCCCTCCTCGGGTTCTTTGCTCCAAAGTGCAGCACCTTATACTTCATGCTACAGCCCAGCTGCCACTTCATCGACCACTCCCTCCAGTTTGGTTAGATCCCCTGTAGCTCTTTCCACCATTCTATATCATCAACTATAGCTCCCATCTTGGTATCATCTGTGAACAGACTCATCCTGCTCTTAACTCCATGTGAGATATCTGATAAGAACAGTCCAAACAACACTGTACCGAGCACAGAGCCCTGAGGCACCCAACTTGTCACAGTCCTAGGGCTTGAGCATTCCCCCCAACCATCACCCTTTTCTGCCTCTCCTTCAAACCAATTTTCAAACCAGTAGGCCATCTTCATCCCCACTCCCACGGATCTCAGTTTCCTCCCAGCTGCCCATAAAGCATGGAAGCAAAGCCTTGCTGAAGTCAAATACAGGACATCCACTGCATGGCCCTGCCCAACTCTCTTGCAAACCAGTCATAGTAGTCTATTAGGTTGGTCTGGCAAGATCTCCTGAAACAAACCCATGTTGCTGCCCATCCTGGAGACCATTTACCTCAAGAAATGTCACCAGTCTCCTTCAGAATCACTTTGATAGGTTTACCCACTATGGAAGTGAGACTAACATGTCTATAGTTGCCTGGCTCATCCCTAGGGCCACTCTTCTGAAAGGCACCATGTGAGATATCCTCCAGTCCTGTGGCACACTTCTTGTGTCCAGGAAGTCATTGTACATGTCCACCAGCAGTCTGGCCAACACCTCCATTGCTCTCTTAGCACCCTGACATGAATGCCATCAGACCTGGTGCCTTATCCACCCTAAGTGCCTTCAGACCCTCTTGTACCCTGCTTTCCATGATCTTCCCATCCATCACCTCTCCCTCCCTCCCCACCCTCCCAGTTCACGGAGGTAATGGACCATCCTCCTCCTTGGTGAAAACAGAACAGAAGTATTCATTCAATGATTCTACCTGTTCCGTGATGCTTTTCTACACACCCCCGCCTCCTAATCCACAGTATATGGTCCCTGCATTTTCTCTCACACATACCTGAGAAAGTCCTTCTCACCTCCATTGATGCTGAGCCAACCTTAATTCTCTGGAGGCCTTGGCCTCTTACCAGTTTGATTACCTCTTTATCCTCCTTGCATTTCCCTCCATGTCCTCCCTCTATTGGTCCTCTTAAATATTCGAAATGCCACTTTCTTAGCCCTCACCCCATCCAATATGTTCCTGTTCTGCCAATATAGCTTTAGCACTGCTCTTCTTACTCATAGTACTGGTACAAGCATCCATAGCCCTTCAGCCCAAGTCTATAATCATACTCTGTTGTACATTCATCCCCAGACTTATCCCCTCAAGGCACCCTTATAGGATCTTCCACATCCTTCCAAAGTCTGCCCATCTAAAGTCCACCACCCTTGTCACTGATCCTACAGAATCTGACCTGAGCTTGAACCACAACGAATGGTGGTCACTCCCAGCAAGTGGATCATCCACTCTACATTTCTTACCACCTTCCCATTAGATAATACCAGATCGAATGTATTATCTAATCTAGCTGGCACACTAACCAGTTGCACCAGAAGACTATCTTGAAATGCATCCAGTAATATCTGCTCCCTGGCATTAGAGGTAGCTGGGGTACTCCAATCCACCCCAGGCAGATGGAAATCCCCAGCAATCACCACAGCCCCCTTCTTACATACCTGCCAAATTTCTTCCACTAGTTCTCTATCCAACTCCTCAGACTGAACTGGTGGACTATACACCATCCCAAACCTCAGTTTTCTATCCCTAGAGCCCACGAACTGCATCCATAGCACCTCTGCCCTCCTTCCTTACACTCAACCCTAATGCATCTAATCCCATCCCTCACAAGACTGCCACCCTCCCTCCCCACCCCGTCCTCCTATGAATTATTTTTACCCTGGGATCACCAGATCCCAGTCATGGTGTTGGATGGCCCAGGTTTCTGTTATCGCCGCATATCCACCATCCCTACAGATAAAAGAGTCCAGAGTTCAGCCATTTTGTTACCCAAGCTCTTTGCATTCAGGGAGACCACCCACTAGCCAGATCCATTCTTCTCTCCACCTATATGTATTAGTAGGAAAATAACCCTGTGCCTATCTATCCATACAGCATATTATACCCTGGGAAGATTAGATAAATTCTTGTCTGATACAGCTGCCTTTTGTACTTATGCCAAGCTCTTTAGGCAGCGTGTATATTTTGGACCTGTCCTCGATTGAACAACTATTGCTCGCATATCAAGGAACCTTTAAATAAAATCATTTACACTCATGTGATCTTTACAAATAGGATAATTTATTTATTTATTTTGATAACCAGGTAAGTGCACTGGCTTCAAAAAGCATTTTTCAGGCATGAACCTGGTACAGAAGAGTACACAACAAGACAGTTGAATAGGTACAAGCACATAAGCATCATAATATAAAATGAAGTGACATGGTGCAAACATAAGGCATTCAGATGGTACATTAAAGAGCCACTGATGACTCGAGAAGAACTTTTAAAACATAACATCTGGACACAAAACAGCTTATATCTCTTATTAACTCTGCATTTTAATCTCCATTATTTGTTACTGAAGCCATATGCATGGAAACAAGATTATTATTCCTTGAGTATTCCTCAGCTCCTATTGTTTCATCCAACCTGATGTCACAATACCCAGCTTGTGACATTGCAGTTATTCCCCTGGCAATAGACTGTGATGGCTCAGCAGAGCATTATTATTTCAAGTAGGAAATAAGCTATAGAAGTAGATGAACTCTAAGGGATAAAGATTTTGTTTTTGAGGGAATTTCTTCAATAATACGTAATGAAGAGGAGAAATCGAAAGAAGACATAAGAAATTCAAGCTGAATTGTGTTTATGTTTCCTGGAATTTTTCCAAAAGAATCAGCTGCTCTTTAAGCCAACAGTGTTTTGTAAGTTATGCAAAGCAGGCACAGACAGTGTACTCTTGGAGATGTACTTTAAGCTGGGCAGTGGATATTTTAGGGGAAAGAACAGCTCTGCTAGTGAAAGGGATCATGTTCCAGAGTGATGCAGCTATGTATCTGAAAGAGTTCTGTCCCATGTCCATCCACATAAATGGGACTTTCAATAGATTGTTTGCAGAGGAGCAAAGCGTAGGGTTTGTCCATGCATATGAATAGCTTGGATAGGTATTGAGGGGCACTTTCACGTAGAATTTTGTGCATGAACTTTTCTTGGGTTAGCTGGGCTCTGGTTTCATGTTGCAGCCAAGCATGTTATTCAAGATGGTTGCAGTGATAAGACCATGGGTCAAGAGAGGAGGCAAATTTGGCAACACTGTGGGTTAAAACTCCTTTCTTTGTCTGGATTGGAACTGGCAATCACAATGATGGAGCCATATTCAGTCAGGGGGGGCATGCAGCTTTGGGCAGTTCTGAATTTAGTGCCAGGTGCCAGGTGTGACATAGACAGACAGTTCTGAGTGCTGTATAATATTTTTTATATGTAAATGTATTAATGACTATCTCTGCTGAAAAATTCTAATGCTTTGGGAGTGGCCTCAACCCCCAGTTTTCAGCTGATAGATGCAAGCTAAGAGAAATGCTGACAGCATGTATCACACACACTCAGTTTTTAGAGAAATGTGTTACATGGAAGACTTTAATCAAGGATCCTGTTTCTCTGAGTTAATTACAGACTGGTTTGAGTTAATTTTGTTAAGAGGAAATCGTAAAATGGTTTATGACGTTGAAGAAAAAAAACAGGTTATTACATAGAAGTGCAAAATCATAAAGCTGCTTTCATGTCCTAAAGGGAAGCTTATTATGAGATCAAAGAAAATGTAATTTGAAGGACATGGATTATGCTGAAGTTGCAGAATGTTTCTTTTTTGTAAAAGATATATTTTCATATATCCGGACAGGGAGGAGGTAGGTGACATCCTGCAAAGAGGTGGGGTAAAAGCCAGCTTTTAATTTAGCCTATTTTACTTTACAGAGACACATTTTTTCCTAGACGCTGACCAAGCAAGATCGGTGAGCACTTAAGCAAGTATTTGGAGACTAAGTACTGAAGTAGGAATTTGTACTGTTTAAACCTTGTTTCTTTTAAAAGATTTGTATGTCTTTTGAGATAAGAGTTCTGTATTTTGTGTTTCACATATTTTTAACTATTTTAGTAAAATTCTTTTTAGAACTTAGCTGGTCTGTCTTTGACTTCTTTTTATTTTGTAAGAAAAGTACATGGTTATAGCAGACAAGAGACATAAGCTTGAATGGAGGTATCAAACTGGAAAGAGAAGCATTTTAAATCTGAGGTCTTTATTAAAGTTTTAAAGGGTTCATCTCTGTACACCTGGTTAGGTGCTCATAGGCAAAGATATCTGGCCCCCCGAAGACAGATATATCTGAGCCTGTGCAATGAGTATGCTAGCAAGAGGTTAACAGTTTGAATCCCTCCAGAACTGAGACCAAAGGTTGATCCGAACTCACAAAAACAGACAAGAGGGTTACCTTGTCTGTTACACTGTTCACAAGACTGTGCTCAGAGGTTGGCACATTGGAGTAGAGGCCTGACCTGCTGAGTGGGTTTGTGACACCAGGTACTTTGTAATACAATAGAGTAGACCCAGTTGTTGATGAACAGTTCTTACGCTGTCGATAATATGAGCGGCAAATGTGAGGTGGGGCTCAATGGTAACACCAAAGTATTTGAATTTATTAATAGTTCCAGTTTCAGTCCATCTAAGGTCGAGTTTCTGAAGTCTTGGGAAAATCTTACCTCTGGATGAGCTGAGTATCATGGCCTTAGTTTTAGCTATGTTTAAGACCATTTTCTCATTCGTGAACCACTGTCTAAGGGAATGGAAGTTGTGCCCAAGCAAGAACTTAATTGATAGTGACTGATATCTTTAACATGCAGAAAGATGATTGCACTGTCTGCATAAATGAGGGTTTTGGCAGTATTACATATGTTGGGTAGGTCACAGGCTGCATGAAATTAGCAATTCTGATATTGTGGAATTTTTGTGAAATTCCACAAAATTTTGCAAATGTTTGTGACATTTTCTGGCATGTTTAAATTGATCACAACTTCACTGTTATAGCTACAGATCTGCAGTTTGGCATGTGTATAGATTGGAATGGACCCTAAAAATATGCCAAGAGCATAACATTTGTATAAGAGGTGAGGAAGTTATGGGTTCCAAGTATGGCAAATTATTATTCATGTGACAATTTCTGAAAATATTTCTATGCTTATAGCTTAGCCACCTTTGGAGCTAGATAATTGAAAATGTATGTACATATTTTCTTGCAAGAGTTATATAAACTGCTAGGAGTTCAAAATCTCACAATTTAATTATTTGTTGAACTGTGTGAAAATTTTCAAAATATTTGGATGTTTATAGCTCCACTGGTATTGCAGGTATACATTCAAGATTTGACATGCATACCAAAGTAAATCTGTCCTGGAATCTAATTAAGCTGGATAAATGCAGTTTTAGTGGGTTAAAATTTCTTGTGGACACTTTAGAAATTGCTACTGTAATTGCAAAATGTGCTCAAAAATTCATGTGTGCATGGGTTGAGATATTCAGAGCAATTGCATGAGCGCAACTGAATTGCGCTTGCTCAGAGTCCGAAGATGTGCTTCTGAGTGATATTCAAATGGAGCCGTGTTGCAGAGCAAATCCCAGTGTGCCAAAGTGCAACCATAATATATGCAGCGCAAGTGGAGGGGCGGGCCCATGAATAAGTGGTGCACTGTCATATTCAATCAGGATTGTTATGCTAGTCTCATGCGAAACCCCAAGTTGCGCCAGGCAGACTTGGAGCCAATAAATACAGGAACAAACACAGACAGCAGATGTGCAACAGTGTGCACAGAGAGAGAGGGAGTGAAAGAGTGTGAAAGAGAGAGACAGAGAGTGAGAGGAAGCGAGACAGCCAGTCAGAGAGGGAGAAAGAGAGAGACACAGACTGACGGATGGACAAACAGAGTGTGAGGGTCAGCCAGGGAGGCACCCAGTGACAGAGTGATGGACAGTGGCCCAATCCTAATGGACATAGTAATGAGGGTTGTGAGGATGCAAGAGGTACAGCAGCAGCATGGCCAATGAAGGGCCCAGTGGCAGTATGCCTGACACAGGTGGCATCGTGCCAGGATCACGTATGAGAACTTCAGTGACACAGAGATAGTGGGTCAGTACCACTTGAATAAGGCAGTTCTGAGGCAGCTCTGTGAGCTGTGTTGTGATGAGATGCAGGCACCCACCAGACATCGTCATGCCATGGCAGTGGAGACTAAGGTGACCACTAAGATGTGTCTACTCACCACGGGCACCTTGCAAAGACCAATGGTTGATACCATGGGCATCACCCAGTTGGCCACATCCCGCCTCCTTACCCAGTTCTTCAACGCTCTGCTGCCACATGCTTCAGAGTACATATATTTCCCCAGTACACAGGCAGAGTAGACAGCAAACATGTAGTGTACATCAACTGGAATGGGTACCCATCCATCAACTACCAGGTGGTGTGCGATGCCATGGGGCGCATCATCAATATCTGTACCACACACCCCGGAGTGCACATGATGCTTCATATGGCACAGTTCAGCACTGTGCCATAGGTTTGAGCAGGGAGACATCCCCTTGGGCCACCTTTGTTGGTGAGTAGGACATGCACCAGGGAGGCCGAGAGCCACAGCCCAGGGTATAGGGAGGGACAATGGGGTGGGTGCTGTGATGGCTGAGAGGGAGTGGGTGGTGGCACAGCACAGCATGGGATAACCATGTTGTCCTCCACAAAGGAGAAAATGTATACCCCTTGAGGCCATGGCTGCTCACCCCCTACCGACGACCATCGTCCCCCATAGAGGAAAGATACAACAAGGCACACACCAGCACACACAATATCATCGAGCATGTCTTTGGCATGCTAAAGATGCAATTCTGTTGCCTAGACAGGTCAGGCAGTGCCCTACAATACAGCCCATCGAAAGCCTGTGGCATATTCCTGGCCTGCTGCATCCTGCACAATATGGCCATTGACCGTGGAATAGTAGTCGAGGCTGATGAGGACGACAGTAGCGGGGATGATGGTGGTGATGGATCCAGAGGGTGATGGACAGTCACCCTTGGCAGGAGGAACCCACGACTGGTGCAGGAGGCACGGCAGCATTGTAACACCATTGCAAGGAGCATTACAGACAACACAGGTGAGTGCACCACACACAGGTGAGGCCCACAAAGCCCAGCAGACAACACAGTGGCAGGGATGAGCACAGTGGTAGTATGCAGGGACAAGGGGCACAACACATACATGGGCGGAGCCACTGGCACGGGCATGCACACACAGACACACACAGCAATGGCATGCGGCAGACACACACACACACACAGCCACCACACATGGTGAGGGACATGGCATGGATCAGAAGCATGACACCGATGCACAGGCATGACCGGTGCTGAGCTACCCTCATCACATCACATGTCCCAGCAGCATGGTTCACACACACATAGGGCATGCAGCACAACACACATGTGCGCCACCAATGCATGCCGCACCACCACCCATGAGTGTGGCAACAGCAGCAGATGGCAGGTCAGGGCAGCAGACATGTCACTTCACCCCACAGTCCCACGACTGCCACGCCATGGGTGGCTGAAATGGGGCTGACTGGTAGATGCATGCTGCTCAACAGCCATGGGGGGCATGGCAGACGCTTCCCAGGGATTGATGTGTGGGACTGTGACCTGGTCCATGCAGGGTTGTCGAGGGGCCAAACAGGCTAGGAGTCTGGGATGCTGACATCAGATCCCAGCATCTGCTGTGCTGGTGTCACCAGACACCGGACCATGGGGTGGACAGTGCACTGTGGGGTGGGGTCTCTGTGCATGGCCGAGCCCAGTGGCTGCCACTGACACCAGCCCAGCTGCAATGGTACCGGCCATGTGGTCCACTGATGCCACAATGGCACCAGTCATGCGGTCCAATGCTGCAGTCATGGCCTCCTGCATCTGGCCGAGCCTGTCCATGAGTCTCGCATTGCCCTGTCCTGCTGCTCAGCCATCTGGCGCACCTCTGCCCACAGAACACGCACATCAGTGGCAAGCACTGCCTAGTTGTCCATGGATGCCCACAGTAACTGGGTGTGCTCTGTCAGCTGCTCAGCATCCTGGACCTCCTGGCCTGCCAGTCGGAGCTTGGGGACACGGTATGCCGCTGCATGGCCTGCCACTCAGGTGGACACTGCACAGTGGGCAGTACAAGGGTATGGTGCTGTCTGGTGCTCCAGCATTGATCAGCGTGTCACACTGCCCAACATCACCTGCGCCCTGCTGCCGCTGCCTGACTGACTGCTGGGCAGTACCCCATGCCTCCGCCACAACGGCAGCACCACCGCCACCACACCGGACACAGCTGTGGCACCACACACACTACACCAGTGGGGATGGGGGTGGCTGTGAGCTGCAGCCTCAGCACTGGGACTCGCCGGTGCCTGTGTAGCAGGAAGGAAACATGTCGGGCACCACCACTCCTATGCTGTCCCGTACCAGGGTAAGGTCATAATTGGTGTCGGACAGCACCCCAATCTGGGTCTCTGTACACAGCATCTCCAGGCTGTCATTGTGCAGGAACTCAGCCGGGGGGTCATCTGACCCCATGTCATGCATGGCTGCATGCCCAACACCATCTAGACATGGTCTGTATTGGCTCTGGATGCCAGTCGATGTTGAGGGACGGGCATCCATGTCTGCGGCCACCCCACTTGGTCCAATGCACGGAGGTGTGCTGGTGCTGCAAGACAAGAACAGAGGGTTAGAATTGCAGCACACCCTAGGGCCCACTCGCCACCATCACCACATGCCCCCCTGCAGCAATATGTGTCCTCACCCACACACGTAAGTGTCAGTGGGCATGGCCCCAGGCACGCCTGCATGTCATACCCACACCAGCTATGCCTTTCAGCTGGTCATACTCACCATGCAGTGAAGGGCTATCTGCTGTCTGGAACCCACCACTGGGCACAGCCTCCACCACTGTGCAGCTGATGGTGGGTGCCACAAGCTCCTCCATGGCCGCCAACGAAGGCACAGCTGCCGCCCACCACTGGTCACCCTGTGAGATGCCCAGATGGCCGCAACCTCTCCTTGGTCCACCTCCTGTCTGTGCCAAACTTCTTCTTGCACTCCTGCAGTGTGCAATGGTGGCGTCCATGGGTGTTGACGTATCGGGCCATCTCCTTCCAGCCCACCGGCCACTCCTGCATCGTGCCCATGGCACTGCTGGAGAAGGCCCTCCCGGTCCATATAGCCTCAAAGACGGCTTTGCTCTCAGCCGTAAAGTTGAGCCTTATGGTTGCGCAGGCCCCTGACTCTCCTCTCCTCTCCTTCAGGTCCCAACATTCTGCCACCTGTGGACATGTAAGTAGAGTGGGTCACTGCCAGCAGGTTGCAATCACAACACTCTGTTGTAGTTTATACTTAGGCCACTGTTTATCCATGTCACCAGTCACTCACCTGAATGGTTGCAATACCGGTCTGTGGCCTGTGCTGATCTGTAGCACTTTTATGGTGCAAGGCATGGAAATTAGCCTGTGCGCAAGTTTAATGATATGCTAATGTTCCCCATTGTGCTATGCAGTGGCTCAGGAGGTGATTTGTATGCGGTGTCTCAATATCATGAATATGCGCCATGTGCAATGAGGTTGCACCGGAGCATCCCCAAGGTGCAATACCGCACTTGTGCGGTATGTGTGCCTGCAGTGCGCATGTGCACTGCACTGTCCACACCACTATCGTGCACCATGTGCAGCATGTGCAATGCCATGGCACAGAGCATGCAATGCAGGTATGCCATCGCGCATGCGATCACTACCTCCATCGTGCACCTGTGCACCATGCATGGGGGTGATGACCTCTGACCCCCTGGTCGTGTCATGACCACGTGCTGCCACTAGCCCCTGGTGTGATGCACATGCCCATCATTGCACAAATGGTCCTGCACTGCACACTGTGGTGCGCAGCCATGTGCCGCAGCACACAAGTCATGTGTCCTATCACGCATCTTGCACTTGGGTCAACTATGTGCACTGTCCAGCACCATTTTCTGCACCACTATGGCTGCTGACCTGGTGCAGTGGAATGGCAGGAGGGCTGGTAACTGGAGCAAGGTGGAGCTGGTCAACCTCATGGCCGCTTGTCCAGCCCTTTGAGGGGCAGCTGTATGGACAGGTGCCTCTGCAGCAGGCCAGGTGCCAGGTGTGGCAGTGTGTCAGTGGCCCTGGAGAGGAGGACAGGTGTGCCACGCATGCCTTAACAGTGCAGGCAGTGATATGGGGACCTGAAGCAGAGGACACCTGTCTGCCTGAGGAGGTTGTAGGCCTGTGTCCAGCGTGGTGCTGTGCCCCAGCCAGGTAGGCATGTGCATGCTGCATGTATGGCCAGATACAGTACTGTAGCTGTGGTAAAGCTGCTGGGCATGGCCTGCAGTGGGGTACTTCGTCATCCTGGCATGCATTGTGTGCCATGCTTGCCTGATGCACGCATTGTGGCTGTGCTGGTGTGCGGGCCCCAGACGACAGGACATGCCCAGTGCACAGAGGGCTGTGTGGTGGTGAGAAGCCTCCTCAGGCGTGATTGTAACGATGTCCACCTCTCTTTCTTCCCTTCCCAGGGCCAGAGGACCACAGGCAGGCCAGGGTGGTGGCGGAGGTGAATAGGGCGATGCAGCCTACTGATGGACAGCCAGTGCCAGCTGTGCTGCATGGGGCATGTAAGCAATGAAATGCTGTTTCTCAGTGTACCTGTGGGTGGCAGTGGGATAGGGTACAGCCACAGCCACCCATGCCATCTGCCTGGACAGCTGTGTGTGTCGCACAGTCCATTGTGCATGCCACTGTGGCCTGTCCGTTATCCCCATGTACCAGCTGTTGGTGGGTGGTGTGTGCATGGCTGCCACCAGTTGTGCTGCAGTGCTGCTGTTGCTATGTGTCATGTGACTGTCACAATATGGTCATGTGGCCTCTGCACAGCTCACGTCCCCTCTCTGCACCACAGTGGTGTGCTGTGTTGTTGGCTGGCATAGCCCCACCATGGGGCTCCTCAGAGGTGTGTACTCCTGCTTTCCATTGCACACTGTGGGTGGGCATATGTCCCTGGGCCATTGCATTGATTGCCTGTCTCATCCCATGCCATAGGTGTTGGGCAGCCTGCTACCCTTAGGCCTTGGTGGGCAAACCAGGCTTCTGTGCCAGATTCTGGTGGTCATGTGGAGGGTGCTGGATGTTGTGGTCTCCATTCAGTGGATGACAGCAGCCAACTGGAGGGAGCGAGGCGTGGTGTGGTGGCAGGATGTAGACGCCATTAAGGAGCACGTATATAGTCATCCTTTCCTCGCTGCCCTGTTCCCCTACAGTCCCCATCCCATTGAACAGCCCCTGTTACCTGTCCCCACCCTTCATTATACCTCCTCTGTCCCTGCCCCTGTTACATTGTTTTCTATAGCCGTTTTACACTTTATAAAGTGTTTTCTGCTACATGCCTGTTTCCGTGTCTGCTTTGCAGGTGGTGTGTGGAGCCATGCTGCAGTGGTCTGGTCTTGGTCCATGGTGTTTGTGGCTTCGTGCTCCTGTGGTTCACAGCTGTTTACAGTGATATGTCATGTTGTGGTGGGGGCCATCACTCTGTTTGGTGGGTGTGCTCTGTGCCTGCAGGGTCACCATGGGGCTGCGGTCAGGGGAGGGCAGAGGGTGTGCGTGGCGGTGGCACATGGTCATGGTCTTTCTTCTACACATGTCTGCTCCCCTGGGGTGGGGCCGTCTGCAACCCCTGTTGGGCATCCAGTCCTGAATGGTTTGGCCCTCTGCATGGGCTCTGGCTCAGTCCACTGCCCAGTGTGTGGGCTGCCTGTGTGCGTGTGGAGCATGGGTGTGTTTGGCACTGGGGTCATGGGGGTAGACACCCATTGCAGTGTGGCTGTGGCCATACCCAGCTGGCAGGTGGGCTGGGGGTGCATTTTTGGCTGACCTGCATTGACCATTGTCCCCTCTGGTTGCCTGCTGTCCATGCCACCATTGTGGTCTGTAGTACGGGTCTGGGGCATGCTCCTGTCCAACGCCGGTGGACTGGCTTTGGGTGCTGTGATGCATGGACCCCTATTGGTGGCTGTGCTCCATCACATGTTGGGCATTCTTCCTCCTGCTCTGTGCTTGTGTGTGCACTGGTGTGCCCTGCTTCAGGGGTCCTGTGCCTATTGTCACTGTGCTTCCCTGGCTGTGTCACTGGGCCTCTTGTCTGTGCACCGCTTCCCTGTGTTTGTGTGCAGGTGTGCTCCGCACTTCCCTGGTTATGCTGGCACATCTCCGGTTGTCCCATGGTGCAACTGTGCCATATTTAGCTGACTTGAGCTGGTGCAGTTCAGCTGGCGCAGCTTCTGAATATGGCACCCACTGTGCCATGGTGCATCGACTTTGCACTGCGCCGGACTTGTGCCTGCCTTTGGCGCATTTCTGAATATCCCACCCACAATAGTTAACACCAGTGGAATTCCTCTTGTAGGCTCTAACTTTCACAAAGTACAGTAATTATCATCACTAAATCACTTTACCTGCACTAGCATCATGGCCCTGCAATACTCTCCAACATTCCTGCCACAGTAATGCCCAGCATCATGCTCCATCATGACCAAAGACATCCAAATACTTCTGTTACAGCTACTGTAAATGTAAGGCTTGAGATTTGACCAGATAGGGTCACTGGATGCTTTGTTAGGCTGCTTAAACAGGCAGACTAGATGGGCCTAGCAGTCCTTATCTGCCAACAGCATCTATGTATCTATGTATCTCTTGGTGCCACTGTTTTCAACCCGTAAAAAAATGCATTGCTATCTAAAAGGTTATTTAAAGAGTCAGCAGGTGGCACTGTACAGAAACAATGCTGCATGTGTATCTGCTTCTGCAAGTCTTTAAGTCAATGACCTTTACTTGTTATCTAGCATATAGCATACTGAAAGAATTCAGGCTAGTGGATAATGATGTTAATGACTATTCATCATGGTTTGGAATAGTGACCTGGTATGACACTACTATACTTTTACTATGGAGCCTTCTATGAATGCTACCGTATTGCCCTTCACCCAGCCTTTATCTTCCTCTACAATGGCTGCTCAAGTGTATGCCTGCGCAAAACGTATGGGCATGACTTTAACAAAAGTATCATAACGTTTTACAATTTCACAAAAGCTCATGAAATTCAGGATTAGTTACTACTGTTATTTTGGAATCTTTGGCTACTTATAACTTGTTCAACCTGGGAGTAAGAGATTATAGAGCTGACACACACATCTTCCTTCAATTCCACAGGCAGTATAGTGCTATGGTTAATGGCACTGGCCTGGAAACCTGGGTTTGAATCCCACAGTCCCCAATTGTATACTGTGTTACCCTGAGCAAGTCACTTAACTTCCTTGTGCTCCTAGGTTACACCAGGCAACAAGCTTCAGCTTAATGTGCCTTTTCTGGTTAAGCAATTTCCCCTTTCTCTTTACTATTGTTTTTCTCCTGGCTGACAGCTCATCTTTAAAGGATGTATTCTTTTTTTTCAGGAATATACACTGATCAGACTAAACCCCACCATCATTCAATTGGCTACCAGAATTTTCTCCATTTTTTTCCCTTCCATCTCCCCTGGTGCGGGCAGTGTCTCTGTCAGCCTAGCACATCCACAGCTTCCACTGTGGCAAGAACAAGCTCTCTGGTCCAGTCAGAGAGGTCATTATGTTGATGGAAACCACCACCAACACTCCCTAACCAACATGAACTGCTGAGTGGCAGCTGTCTCGGCCATGGCAATCCTCCCAACATGACTTCCTGAGCTCCTTTCCAAACCTGGGTCATCAGCATTTTATTTATTACATTTTGATTACCGGGTGAGCCCGCTGAGCCCTGAAGGTCCCTTTTCAGGGGTGACCGGGATACAGAACAGAGACAGATTAATGGGTACAGATTGTTGGGTAGAACAAGTTACAGAGATAGTACAATCTAACCAGGTTGCAGTAAAGGCAGTTACAAAGTAAGGGCAGTAAGGTCACTTTTCAGGGGTGACCCTGGATACAGAACAGAGACAGATTATTTGGTACAGATTGTTGGGTACAACATGTTACAGAGATAGTACAATCCTGATCAGATAACAGCAAAGATAATAACACAGAGGAAGCAGTATTACACATTTAAATAATTAAGTCAGAGAACATATTCAACATATGAGCAGTGCTTTTATGAGACAAGACAGGCCTGATAGGCTAAGTGGGAGAAAGGGGGGAGGAGTAGTTTTATTTGTTGGATCATGGGAAGACTACCCTATACCTTGACAGTGGCAAGTACTGGTCTGTAACATGTGAGCCTTGAGCCTAGTGTGAAAATTTGGTAGGGAAGGGGCTTCCTGTACTGCAGGTGAGAGATTGTTCCACAGGAAGGGGGCCGTGAAGGAGAAGGTTCTGCCACCGGCCTTAATCCTGACTCTGGGGGTTACTAGTATAGACCTACCTGAAGTTCTGAACATATAGAGTTGTGTTTTAGGGAGATAATCCCTTTTAGGCTGGGGGAGCTGCCAGACTCAGTATTTTGAATGCGAGGCAGAGCAGGGAGTACTGAAGTCGTGAAGCAAAGGAAGGCCATTGCAGCTGAGAGAGGGAATCACAGGGTGGCTTCTTGGGTGATTATGGGTAGCAAACCGTGCCACCTTATTGTACAGTTCCTGTAGCTGGTTGAACTCTTGCTTTGGCATACCCTGTATTACTGGGGCTGCATAGGTAAGTGTTAGGAGCAAGACACTGGAGGCAATTGCAAGCCTTGCATCAGGGATAAGCTGGTCTTTAGCTGATATAATGTGCCAAGTTTACTGTGTATGGTCCTAGTTACTTGGTCTACATGGGACTTGAAGATGAGACCTTGGTCAATTATTAGCCCAAGGTATTTTATGGTGTCCACCACATTTATGCTTGTTCCTGCTAGAGAATTAAGCTGTAGGAATTTGGACCTGTCCTGCCCTAGGGATGTAGGACCAAATAGCATTGCTTTTGTTTTGCCTACATTGAGGACCATTCTGTTGAATGTGAGCCAGGCCTCAAGTGTTTTTAGGTCAGTTTGGAGGAGAGGACCTAGTTCTGTCTGCTATTCCATAGAGCGGTAGCTTACAGTGTCGTCTGCATATTGAACAATAGAGCTGTCCCCGCAGTAAAGGTTAAGGTAATTTGTGAATAGAGAGAACAAGAGGGGACCTAGAGTTTGAGCCCTGAGGTACACCCTCTTTGATAGGTAGGGGATCCAAGTGCTCCCTCTTCCAGATAACCCTCTGAGAGCAACCTGATAGGTAGCTCTTGAACCATCCCAGGTCGTGGGCATCAAGGGCCTATTTTGTCAAGCTTTGTTAGTAGGAGGTTGTGGTCCACAAGGTGAAGCCTTGTACAGGTCGATAAGGATTGCACCCGTTGGCTTTCCTGTGTCCATAGCACTTAATACATCCACAGTGAGATGGATGAGAGCTGTATCAGTGCCATGGTTCATCTGGAAGCCATGCTGAGAGGGGGAAAGGAGTTGATGGGACTCAAAGTAGTCCCTCAGCTGCCCGTAAACCAGCCTTTCCTGCAGTTTAGCTAGAGTGCATAGCAGGGAGATGGGTCTGTAGTTGCTAATAAGTTTCCTTGAACCACCTTTGTAAATGGGGACCACATTTGCCTGCTTCCATTGTAGAGGGACAGTTCCTTCCTGTAGGGATCTATTGAAGAGCCAGGTCAGAAGTCTGGCAAGGAACTAGGCTCCTTCCATTAATAGCCTAGGGCTGATGCCATCAGGGCCTTCTACACCTTTGGTTTTAAGAGCCTTGAGTAGGGGAAGGACCTCTTTAGTCGTGACAAGTCTCAGGTGGAACTGGGGTCTATTTAGGCTGGAGGATTCATTCGTGATCAGTGCCGGTGTAGAAGGAGGCAGTCCAGCCTTGTGGTCATCAAGGTTGGTAAAGCGGCTGTTTATTTCCATGGCTATTGTCCGGCTATCACTGTCTAGCTGTCCATTCATCTCTATAAGACTAGTAGCCCTTGGAGCTGCCCTTGAGTAGTTAATTGATGTGGGACCAGAAAAGCTTAGGGTTGCTCTAGGTTGGTACTTTGTAGGTTAGTTACATACTCCTTCTTCACAAGTATAAAGGATCTCTTACTTTTGTTTCTCAGAGATTTGTAAGTCAGAAGGTCTGCTGGGAGAGCAGACTGCCAGAAATTATTCCAGGCCTTGTCCTGGCTAATTATCATGGATTTTAGTGATTGGGAGATCCACTTGTAACAGCTTCCCTTTGTTCTGAGTTTCTTGAGAGGGTCAAAGATGGAAGCTGCCTTGAGGAGTGAATTTTGAAAGAATTCCAAAGCCTCTTCCAAGGTTGGGAGAAGCCTGATTGGACTCCAGTCCAAGTTGCTTAGGTAGTCATTAAATTGTCCCATCATGAAGTTTGGGTAGTCATGGATGGTGAGTATCCTAGGAGGAACATTTGACGCTCTATTCTTCCAGATGTAGAATACAGGGGAGTGGTCGCTAAGGGCGTCCACCATTAAGCCTGCATTCTGGATGTTGAGGGGATTAGATGCCAGAGTCCAGTCCAGGATGATGTGGTTCCCAGTATTGTGATTAAGCCTGGTAGGTTCAGAGCTAACCTCTACCAGGTTTGCTTCCTGGGTTGCAGCCAAGAGGACTTTTTAGGGTCAGAGGCCCAGTTTAGGTTGAAATCTCCAGGATTGAGAGTTCTGTGTGTACTTCTTTGCTAATTGTTTTCTAATACAGTTCAAGGCTCGGATAGCAGTCTTAGGAGGGTTATATACGCAGCCATGGGTGAGGTGTTTAGCTTGACCAAGGGTTAGTCGGATGAAAATCGATTCACTGTCCATGCCATTTCCCAGGTTCAATGTCAGTTGGCCACCGTGAGGGTATCCTTCACATAGGTTAGGACCCCACCACCTCTTTTGTTTACCCTATCCTTTCAGAAGGTGTTGTAGCCTAGGATCATGATCTTGTGGTCAGAATGTGGCCCTTGAGCCAGGTCTTCGAGATAGCAAGTATATCAGGCTTGTATTGATCAAGCCAACCTTGTACCTCCTGAATTTTTGGTCTGAGGCTGCAGATGTTCACATGCACAATCCTTAAACCCTTAGAGGATGCCCAAGATGGGTCCTGATGGGAGGAAACTAGATGATTTGCAATAGCTCTACTGCTGGGCTATGGTGGTGGCCCCAAAGCATTATATTAATGGTCAATGAACCTAACAAAATTGGTGATATTCTGTTCCCTGGTTTTAAAGTTATAGGGGCTTAAAACTCTCCAATTTATATAATTGCAAACTGTAATTTAAAAATCTCCAAATGTTTGAAGGCTTATACTGTAGCTCAGTAACCTTTAAAGATAAAGATCTGAAACTTGGTGCACATCTGTAGGGACCTTGGCGAAGTCATCATACCAAATGTCATGCCCTACACATAAATACTTTTAGTTAACATAACTGGAAAATAAAAATTTAAAATTTCAGAATATTTGGAGGCTTATCCTCGGTTACCTTTAAAAATAGAGATCTGAAGCATTGTGCAGTATATGTCTACAAGGACCTTATCATCATGCCAAATGTGGTGCAATTTGCACAAATCCCTTTTAAATTGGAAATAACTGAAATCACACATTTGGCAAAATATTGTAAAATTTTCATGAAATTGTATGGAAACAAAATTGGAATTTCACCAGAATTTTGATGGCAAAAGATAATTTTTTCCCAGTAGGTCTTTCATGAAAATAGTAAATATGAGAGGACCTAGAATGGATCCCTGGTGAACCCTACAGGAGATAGTGTTCACCCTGGACAAGACTTTACCAATTTTGACAAACTGTCACCTGTCTTGCAGATAGTTGAAGAACCTAGAATGGCTGGACCCCTGCCAATCCCAGCCTAGTCAGTTCCTGTATAAACAAATTATTGTGCACTAAATCAAAAGTCTTGGTCAGGTCCATGAACACAACACCAGTCAGCAGGCCATTGTCAATAGTAAGATATTCTGCATCTGTGAAGCTGACCAACGCTTGCATGTTCCATGACCATTCCTGAATCCATGTGCTCCTCACAGAGTAGCTTGTGCTAATATAAGTAGTAAGTGAGATGATTGTGTACTATCTTCTCCTGCATCTTAGCCAAAGCCAATAGTATGGAAACAGGCCTGAGGTTGTCCAGGACATTTTGCTTATGCTTTTTGTGCAATGGTACTAAAGAGGGTACTAAATGGTACTAAAGAGGTACTGAAGAGGATGGGGAGGCTGAGTTACTGTAGATAATGCTAGGCAGGAGGACAGGAGAATCCTTGTGACTGGGGTTGGTATGCAGGCCACCTACGCAAGGGGAGGAGGGTGATCAACAGTTAATTCAGGCAGTAACAAGGCTGGCCTAAAGGAGAACTACTGCTGGAAGGGACCTAAACCTCCCAGATGTAGACTGGGAAATCCCAGATGCAGCATTGTCAAGGAGCAGGAAATACTACCTGCTTCAGGGGTATTCCTTCAGCAGCTAGTCAGGGAGCCAACAAGGGGCAACAACCTGCTGGATGTGATTCTGACAAATGGGGAGAGTGTGGAGGAGGTGGAGGTGGGAGAAGCCTTGGGCAACAGCGACACAAGCGCAATAATGTTCAGGGTAAGGGCAGGGAGGGAAACAAGTAAAACCAGTACTGCAGTCATGGACTTCAGATGCACAGACTTTGACAAGATAAGAAGGATAGTAAGGGAAACAATGGAGTATACAGAGAATATATGGGCAGTGGAGAAGTTATGGTAAGCTGTCAAGGGAGAGGTAATGAAAACTGCGGAAATGTGCATAAAAAAGGTTAGGAACAGCAAAAGGGAGAGGAGACTACTTTGTTTTACCAAGGAGATTGTGGGGGCAGTCAAGGAAAGGAGGAGGGCTTTCAGAAAATTTAAGAGGACACTCAGCAAGAAAGACAAGGAAGAGTATAGGGAAAAGAGGAGTATGGCGAGGAAGAAGATCAGAAGGGCAAAAGCAGATACTCATGGGAAAATAGCAAAAATGGCCAAAAGGGGGATAAAACCTTTTTCAGATCTGTGAGGGAAAGGAGAAGGTCAAGGCAGGGGATTATGAGGCTGAGGGGAGAGGGAGAAATAAAATTGGAAAGGGACTGTGAAAAAGCAGAGTTGTTAAATTATTACTTTAGCTTGGTATTCACGGTGGAGGAGGACGGTTGGGGACCTGAGCTAAAATAGAAGGGGAAGGAGGGCAAATGGGGGATCTGAGCCCATTCACTGTGTATAGGGTTAGGGCAGAGCAAGATAGATTGAGGGTGGATGAGGTAATGGGGCCTGATGGGGTACACCCCAGAGTGACCAGGGAACTGAAGGAGGAGTTGTCTGCTCCTCGACAAAGCTCTTCAACTTTTCCTTGGATATGGGGAGCATGCCAGAGGACTGGAAGAGGGCAGACATAGTGCCCTTACACAGGGAGGTAGTAAGGAGGTGAAGGGGAACTACTGACCTGGCAGCCCCACACTAGTGGGGACGGTAATGGAGGCATTAATCAAGGAGAGGGTGGTGGAATACCTGGAAGAGAGTGGCTTGCATGACAGCAGACAGTATGGCTTCATGAAGGGAAGTCTTGCCAGACAAACCTAACTCAGTTCTTTGATTAGGTGACTCAGGTGGTTGACCGAGGGGGGGTGGATGTGGCCTATCTAGACTTCAGTAAGGCCTTTGACACCGCCCCCCATAGGAGGCTGGTGACCAAGATGGAAAGCCTAGATTAGGTGGGAAAATAGCAATCTGGGTGGAGACCTGGCTGTCAGGAAGAACTCAGAGGGGTGCTCAATGGAATGCACTTCGGACAGCAAGGGTAAAGAGTGGAGTGCCACAGGGGTCAGTTTGGGTCCACTTCTCTTCAGCGTCTACATCAGTCATATTGCTGAGGGTTTGAGGGAGGTGTGCCTATTTGCTGATGATACGAAAATATGCAATTGGGTGCCTACTGGGTGGAGGACATGAGGGAGGACTTAAAGATGCTTAAAAAATGGTCTGGGACATGGCAGCTGAAATTTAATGCCAAGAAGTGGGCTGTGATGTACTTGGGGAGTAGGAACAGAAGAGTAGTGTGCACCAGTTCTATGTCATAACGGCAATTGCGGAAAGGCGATTGTCATTATAGCAAGTGTACATCACGAAAAATCAGTTTTGGTGATGTATACTCCCAGCACAAACCAAAAGGGTGCCAGGGACTCATAATTTTTAATGTTATACAGGGCTGTGCCCTGCACCCCCTACTAGGGGCTGTGCCCCTGCACCCCCCTGCTGGGGGCTTTGCACCCCTATTATAGGATTCTCAACTCAGGTGGGTGCATGTTGGGGTGAAAAGTGTAAAAATATAAAAATATAAAACTATTTGGGCCAGGTGCAACAAAACATACCTGCACCCAGACCCAGACCCAGCATCCTGACCAGCGCAGCCCAGCACCCACCCACCCACCCTCCACACCATGGAGCCAGCTCGGCAGCTCAGTGCAGTATCATCCATCACAAACCCTCCTTCCCCTCCTGCTCCTTGCTCAGCGTGCTCCTCCCCCCGCACATGTGTACATATAGCAACACCCTGTCACTATTCGTGACCCCCCATACAGTCATCCTCCTGGTGTCTTGCCCTGTCGACGTGCACCACAAGTGGGTCACGGTTTTGGTAGGTGCCCACTTGCAGGTTGTGCATGTCACAGGACACTGGGTACACCCTAGGAGTGGAGGAAATTAAAGTAACAGAACAGGAGAGGGATCTGGAGATCATGGTCTCCTCGAACCATAAGGTAGGAATCCAATGTAGCCGGGTGACAGGAAAGGCCAATGGAATGTTGGCTTGCATAGGCAGGGGCATTACTAGCAGAAAGAAGGAGTTGACAATGCCCCTTTACAAAGCCATGCTGAGGCCACACCTGTAGTATGGGGTTTGATTCTGGAAGTCTCATCTCCGTAAGGATATAGATGCATTGGAGAGAGGGTTCAGAGAAGGGCATCCAAGATGGTGCAGGGTATGGAGGGAAAGTCATATGAGCAGAGGTGTAAGGAGCTGGATCTGTACACGCTGGAGACAAGGAGGGAAAAGGGAGACATGATTGAAACTTTTAACTATGTAAAAGGGCTCAATAAATTGGGGGACAAAACTAGAGGACACAGCCTCAGACTGCAAGGAAAAAGATCCAGGGGCAATGTGAGAAGGCATTTCTTCACAGAGATGGTTGTGCAGCCCTGGAACAGACTATCAGACAGAGTGGTGGAGAAAATCGGTGGAAAAATTCAAGAGGGCATGGGACAAGCATAGGGGTTGAGTATTGGGGGGAGGATGGTAGCTGACGGTAGGGGAGATGTAGGGAAAAAAAGGCCAGACCAGATGGGCAGGTATGGTCCTTTTCTGTGTGAAGCTTCTATGATTCCATGATTCTATGACTTCCAGATGTTAGGGATTTTCTGGGACTCAAAGGAAAGATTAAACATTTTGGAAACGGCATGAGCAATTTGTGTGGCTGCAGTTTTAAGGAATTTGGGAAATAAGGCATCACAGCCAGCCAATTTGTCAGCTTTTAGATGATGCAGCAGTTTGTAAACTTTCTTTACATTGACATTCTTAAAATAGAATAGAGGATATCATAACCAAGAGTTAGGCATGCTGGAATCCAGAAGATATACTGTACCACACAAGGGGGGGGGGGGGCATCTGTATTTCTCAAGGTTGCAGAAGTGGTCATTGAACAATCAGCAACAGATTTGGGACCACTGTGCTGGAGGGTGTTCACTTTATGGGAGGCAGAGGAAGTAGCAGTTCTGGGGATTAGCAATGAGTTTATGCAGTACCAGAATTTTCAGGGTCACTAAGATTGTCTCTCTGCTGCTCGCAGAGATATGAACTTTCAGCCATACTGAGCCTGTATTTACATTCATTCCATAAATATTTGCATGCAGCCCTCTTTAAGTGTGAGTTTGTTTTCATGAGAGCACCCCAAGCATTGTCTCTTGGAATGAAGATTTTCGATCCTGCATCTGATGACAGGGGCATGGTGATCACGTAATGCCACAAACTTTAAAAGAAAGAGGTCAAACACACAGTCCATGTCGGGTATCGTGTAAAGGACCAGTCAATTCTTAAGAAATGTTGCAAGAATGCAGAGGAATTGAAGTTTTTACAGTTACAGTGTGTGACATCTTTTGAGACTGCATTGTTAGCTGCACCGTTGTACCATAGGCAATGAATATTGAACAGTTCATAGACTGGTGATAGCCATAGGTGAGCTATTTGACCTGGTGGGAGTTAACACAGTGGATAATACGGTTCTTTACCTTGCCATAATTGTAGCCAAACAATGTATCCTATCTGTCTGGAAAGCTCTAGATCCCCTGCTGATTGTAAAATGGTTTAATAACCTGCTTACAATTTCATGCTAAAGAAAATAATTTGCAAAGTGACATGTTGTTTAGGTGGATATGATGCAACCTGAATAAAATTTGAACATGATCAGGGTTAGCTATTCTGACTGTTCCTTGCTGGGCATTGTGTTTCACAAGATCTTATTCATTGTAACTGTATAGAAGGCGACAGAAAGAAGATGCACAACTGCCATATGTAATGCACTCTCTTCTGCACCACCTCCCAAAAAAAGCAAAATTCAATAAAAAACTTATTTTAAAAGAAAAAGATTGATTCTGATCGATTTCAAGTCCTCACGACTTAAAACTAAAGGATGTTTCCAGACTAGCAGTAGAAGAAGCTAGGATCACAGTAAGTGGCTGGCTTGGACTTCTGAAGTGACATTTGATTTCACACAAAACAATTTGCACACAGTATCGACAGGACTCGGATGTCATAAAAATCTTTACATATAGCTGTCCCAGTGGCCTGCTCTTAGAGCTACTACCAACAATGATTGGTATCCTGGGTTTGGGAGTAGACTCAGATCACACGGGAAGGAGAAGATCAAGCATCTGATGGACTGAACTCCTCTCTTGGGCAGTGGGGACTCACCACACCACCCCTTAGCTGCCACAACATAGAGACAGTGGGTGTGACAACAATGAGGGGTGGCCCGTAGATGACTTGTGGTGCATGTGAGCCTCTATGTGCACACATGATTGCATTATTGCACACCATCAGGTCAGCAGAGAAAATGAAAAAGGAGCAGGCAAAATAATGCCTGGCTCGCTCACTCCTGCCCATACTACCATCTCGCCGAGGGTGAAATCTGGATGTGGTAATTGAGGGGGGCTCCCTTCCCAATCAAGTACTGGGTACTTGGGTAGTAGAGGGTAGGGTTCGTGAATCCCTGCAACATGGTATGTGTTTGCACAGAATACCTTTTATCTCCTTTTTATTTAAATATAATATTTATTAAAGTTTTCATTTCACAGACCAGTATTCAAAATAAACTTACTGTGTACTGTTTCATTACGAAAATACAATCTAGTTTAGATAATGAAAAATGCTACAATCACATTTCATTTCATGATATCATAATTGGAAGGCTCCACCTATGGTTCAATGGCAAGCAGCCAGCTGCTCCCACTTCCTGAGCTATATAAGCAGTTCCCCTCAGCGTCTTTCTGAAGCACTTTTTCTTTGCCCCACCATCTACACCTCCTCCTCCAGCGGTGACGCCTCTCTCCTGGAGATTCTTTCTAAGGTGCCTTTAGCCAAGGGAAGCATCCCACAGAACCTCTAGGGGTGGAACCCTCTAGAAGGTTCCTTGCCTTTGGTACCCTTTCAGGGTGGTAATTCCTCCAGAATAGAGTGTGTAAACAGCCAAAACCTAAGTAACACAGTTGCACAAGCATAACACTTACTGGCTGAGTAGGCCATTGAACATTCCTTTAACACTGTCTAATCTGTATAAAAATGAAGAAATAAAAAACAATGGAAAATATAACATCAATTATACAATCTCCATTATCAAAATACACTCAGTGAGTAACTAAATAGTATTACTGCACAGGCTATATTTCTATAACAACCACAGTAAGTGAAATTTGCAAAAGTGGGGAAGGTAAATTCAAAGTATCTCTCCACTGACTATCGAAGATGTCTGTGGTTGTCTTTGTGGTCACCCAACCTCTAATAAGGTGTTTCTTTCAAATTATATGTCCATAAACATTTGCACATTCACCAAGGCTGGGAACATTCCAATTATTTAAAAGTACATAATAAGTTAAGAGCACACCTGACTCCTTAAGGTGCAACTGAGCAGACCATAATATTGGATATGAACAAAATGAACAGTGCACACACACACCAGTGCTATAGGCTATTTATTATAAATTGTGCAACAGATCAAACATTACTGACCAACCACCTCATTCAATGACAGACTGGAGTTAACTAATCATTTAAGAAACAAAATATTGGAATAAATGCCAATTTGATATTTAATAACATTTCCAGTCCGCTGTGCATCTATTCCCACCAAGGGTAAATTTTAGGGTATTGCCATAGTAGATAAAGTAAGTACTGGATTATACACATTTGTGCCAATGTAGTCTTGTCAGTCCTGGGCTCATATGAAATTGTTTTCATATTTTTTCCTTTAATCCCTGCTTATGAAGCAGGAAGTGGTGGGATAGACTTGAGGGACATAAAGTCACTCCTGTCCTTAAGTTGTAATTTCACAGTATATTTCATGGTAATAGTATCTTTGCCCCTCAAATTCCACCTTCCATGTTGCTTTTCCTGCCTATGAAGTCATATGCCTTTGCTTGTGACATGAGAATCATTCCCATGGCTATGTGTTGTGATGTCATAAGGAGAAGATTATGACTTGAGGGCAGGTGTAAGCAACATGAAGAAATAAGTATATGGGATGAATATCATGTTTTTGAGAAAAAAATTTAATAATTGAAAAAACTGACATTTACAGTTTTGGGAATTGTGTGCAATAATGTTTTGCTGATGCCAGCTGTGCATTTTTTGCCTTAAACCAGAAAATCACTTTAAATGTCCAAAACATGGTCTGTTTTAGCAGCATTCAACATCAAGCAATGTCAATAAAGCCATGCACATACCCTGTTAAAATCTTAGGACTTTCCATTGAAGAACTGCTGAAACCTAACTAGTATCATCTGCACAGTCAATATCTCAAAGTCATACAGTATAGAGCATTGAGAAGATCATTTAAAAGTACTTTAAATAATAACAGACCAATGGGTTTTATTTTGTCCAGAGAAGGACCAAAATAAGTTTTCAACTGAAAACAATAACACAAACAGTATATGTTTAATTCATTCATAGCACATTCATGCATTCTTCTTTGTGCTGTATATCGATGGCACTTATACAGCAGTAGAGTATTCCAAAATGTAATTAAAAATGAAAATAATCTAGATATAAACTGTAAAATACATGGTACAGGTGGGGGTGGGGACTTGCATATTTCACCACATCAAAATACTGGTTACACTCATTTAAAGATGGGTGAAATTCATGATATTCATTTTGGTAATTAATTAATGAAGTTACAAAATTTTTGCCAGGTAAAGTGGCCCTTTGTCTATGCAAATTGACTAAAATTCATTCAAAAAGTTGACACTTCATGAAGACTTCACAGAAAAAGTGGCACTTTGCATGGGAAACTTCACAAAAACAATGAAGTTCAAAGTTGATGATGCCGACAGCAACTCCGCAAAGTAATTCGCCAATGTGAATTTCACCTCTTTAGTGGAACTTTACAACATCTCTACACACCTCACAGTATTACCAAAAAGCTACAGAATACTTTGTACAGTTCTAAATTATTATCTAAATGCTCATTCATTTTCAAAAATATCCTGGTCCAAATTAGTCATCCCCTGTTCATATTCAAGAAATAATATTATTTAAAAACAAAAACAAAGAAACACCCCCACCTCTCTTCCCCAACCCAAATCCTTAAATACAGCCTCTACCCTCCTCTGCTTCCCCAGCCCAAATTCTTAAAGTACAGTCCCCTCCCATCACCCCTCTGTTAAATGTCTAATCCTATCCTTTCCCTCCAGAACCATACTTTATATAGTCTTTATGTCTATTTAAAAACTCCCATGATGGGTGAACAGGCACAACCTGCTCATCTCTGCAGCTAGCTGCTGTCTTTCAAGATTGGCTGGTTTTATTTTTATTTATTTTATTTAGTTTTGTTGACCAGGAAAGAGGACTAGACAAGTCTGTCTATTTTCAGCCTCGTCTCAGTGGAGGGGATAGATGGATGCCAAATGACATTGAGGCAGATTAAGCTGTTGGTGGTATTTTTAGTGCCTGGAGGAAATTTGGCAAGGACACTGGGGAATGGACCTGTTCTTTTCTAGAAGTGCCATGGGATTTTACAATCCACCTGAACCACCACCAGAACAGGCAGATGGGACCTCGGTTTAATATTTCATCTGACAGAAGGCACCTCATGAGTGCAGCACTCCCCTCATCCTGCACTACAGTGTCAGTATTGGGATTTAACCCAAGTGCCTGGTGTGGGGATAGAACCCAGCCTTCCAAACTATCAGCCTCAAAGGCAAGTGTGCAACCTGCTGGGCCACTGACACGGCTAAGTTTTACTATTACACAGCAAGCTCGAGATCACTTTCATTCAAGAGAAAGGGACTGGCCACAGAGGAGGGTGGGTTGTGTCAGTCACTTTCTCCTCCAGAGAACTGGATGCTAAGGGCGGCAGAGGATGGGTGGAAGGTGGTTCCAGAATGGGAGTGGGGTACATAACTACCATTTGTTTACAAGCAAATGAGTGCTATTTTAAGTTACTGCAAAATGAAAGGGGCAGACCATGAAGGTTAGCGTGTTGTGCTGGTCGCTCATCATGATGCTTCCTTTTAAAATGGCATTAAACTATCAAATTGTGAATGCTGGGGTAGGAGGGGATTGGGCTACTAACAGAGGGTAGGGGGATAGGGATGTATATTCTACAGGATTTGGGATGGAGAGGATGGTGGGGTCTACTTGTTTTTTTATTTCTATTTTACTATGGTAGTCACTGGAATACCTGTTTTTTTCAGAGCCCAAATGTAATTTTTAAACCACATATTCAGGCTAAGGTATTGGCACACCTCTAATTTCTTCTTCACAATCCACAAAACATTATTCCATGATTTACATAATCTGCAGAAAGTTATTCAGCTGTCAACTTAGAAATGTTTGTTGGAATTCTGCAGAATTCAAAACAAAATTCCCAAAGCATTTCAGAACTAGAACTGTCATTCTGTATAAATTCAGCCAGTGGAATGCTTTACTCCACACAGCTGTATCTTCCAGATTTGGAGTAATTGGCAGCAATGATGATGTAGCAAAAATACATTAGCTTCCAATGTGTATTAACTACAGAGTACTTCAAGCTTTGTAGAGTGTCATGGTCCTATTAGTTGAATCTGATATTGTGTGTGGTTCTGAAATACATACATGTGAAAGGACTGTGGCATGGTGGAGGAAGTGCAGAGAAGGATGACAAAAATATTTAAAGGGCTAATGAAGAAAAATAAGAGAAGGTTGGGAGACCTCAACAGGTATACCCTGAGATTAGGAGGGATGATAGAAATATGTAATTATCTCCCAGGAAAAACAGGGGAACTGGAATGAGTTGCTCACCCCAAGGGCAAATACAAGCATAAGGGATAATCCACTGAAGTTGACTGGCGAGAAGTTCAGGAGGGAGGTCTGAGAGCACTTGTTCATGGAAGGAGTGGTGGACAAGTGGAGCAGACTGCTGAGTGAGATGGCATGCTAAAACAGTGGGGGATTTAAACATGACTGGGGCAGGCACGGTGGCCTGATAAGAACAGGGGATGATGGAGGAAGGGGGGTGGAAGATGTCAAGGACCAGTAGAGTAATCACAAACAGATTAAAAAGGGCTCAGCATACTGGATGGGCCTCTTGCTGCTGCCGCACTCTTTGTTTTTAAGTATCTAAAATTTACATTTGTAAAGCAACCCAACATGCAACATTTGGCCTCTCATCCCATGTAGAGAAGGTTGCTTTACTAGACGTATTTAACCTAACAGCACTATGAGGGATGCAGACCAATACTGGTGTGATGGTCTGCATCTGTCCGGGGGGGAACCAGGATCCTAGGTGAGAGGTTTAAATGCTTCATTGGCAAGCATTTAAACTAGCCAAGGGGGGAGGCACTGAAAAGGAGCAGGAAATCCCAGCCTCCCCACAAAACATGGTGATTAGTGAGGTAAACACCATGGTACAGAAGTTATTAGGGAGCAGAACAGATTTAAATGTAAAAAGGCAAAGGCAGTAAGGACAGAAATGGGCTAAAAGGGGTAAGGCTATCAAAAGTGGAGGTGATGAGTACCAATGCCCGTAGTCTGTGTAACAAGCTCCTGAACTAGTGGCCTTGATGGAAGAGGGTTGCCTGGATATTGTGGCAGTCACAGAAACATGGTACACAGAGAACCATGACTGGGATGTCAACATACCAGGATACACAATCCAGGAGGGACAGGGAGGGTAAAAGAGGAGAGGAGGATAGCTCTCTATGTAAAGGAAGAGATCAAAGCAACAGAACTAAAGGGTAAACAGGGAGCAGATGAGGCACTTTGGGTCACCCTGAGACAGAAAATGGCACCACAATTCGCATGGGGTTGTATACAGACCCCCATTTCAGGGGAGAGAATGGACAAGGAAATGATAGAAGACTTTCTTAGAATGGCAGAAAAAGGAGTGATATTGTTGATGGGGGACTTGAATATGCCAGATGCTAACTGGAGCACCTTTGCTGCAGGCACATCCAAGAGCAGGGTCATTCTTGATGCCCTACAGGGGGCATGCCTCAGACAGCTAGTATTGGAACCCACTCGGGAGGGAGCAATCTTAGATCTGGTACTCTCAAATGGGGAAGGAGAAAGAATCTCAGATTTAGAAGTGGGTAGCCATCTGGGAACAAGCGACCACCAAACGGTGTGGTTCACGATAAACACAGCCATACAATCAAGCCATACAAAAGCAAGAGTACTGGACTTTAGGAGGGCTGACTTTTCGAAAATGAGAGAGTGCCTCAGAAAAGCACTAGCAAACAGGCAAGAAGGAAGGGTGGAGGAACAATGGGAGTGATCAAAACAGCCATCACAGAGGCAACAAGCCTTGTGTAAAGCAAATCAATAAAACACAATGAAGGAAAAAACGCTATGGTTCTCAAAAGAGGTGGCAGGGAAGGTTAAGGAGAAAGGACAGCATTCAGGAAATATAAGGAAACACAGAAGGAGCAGGACAGAGAACTTTATCAGTTAAAGCAGAAAGAAGCTGGGAAGGCAGTCAGAGATAGCAAAGGCCCAAACCAAGGAAAAGATAGCCAATTCTGTTAAGAAAAGATAAGGATAAGACCTTTATAGGTACATTAGGGCACGAAGAAAGACCAAAGGAGGGATACTGAAGCTTAATAAAGGGGAGGAAATATGGGTAGAGGGTGACAGTGGAAAAGTAGGGATACTGAATGAATATTTCTGCTCAGTATTCACAAAGGAAGAGGAAGGGGAGTTACCGAAACCAAACAAGAGAAACACTCTGAAGACGGTGTTGATACCAGTCCATTTACAGAAGAAAGGGTTCTGAAAGAACTAATAAAATTGAAGGTGGACAAAGCAATGGAGCCGGATGGGATTCACCCAAGAATTCTAAAAGAACTAAGGGTAGAACTAGTGACACCACTGACTACTCTCTTTAACAAATCATGGGAGGATGGGGTGGTACCCGAGGACTGGAGGAGGGCAGATGTGATTCCTCTTCACAAAAGTGGGAGCAGGACAGAAGCAGGAAACTACAGACCAGTTAGTTTGACCTCAGTGGTAGGGAAAATGATGGAATCACTTCTGAAGGAAAGAATTGTTGAGTACCTAGAGGCCAGTGGGGCACAGGACCCAAGGCAGCATGGACTCACAATGGGAAAGTCGTGTCAGATGAATCTAATAGATTTCTTTGACTGGTTGACCAAAGTAGTAGACCAGGGAGGGGCTGTGGACATGGCCTACCTAGATTTACAAGGCATTTGATACAGTCCCACACAAAAGATTAATATACAAGATAGCCAGCCTTGGAGTGGGTCCCAAGGTGGTAGCCTGGATAAAAAAATTGGCTAGACAACAGGACGCAAAGAGTAGTAGTAAATGGAGTACACAGTGAAGAAAGAGGGTTACTAGTGGGTACCGCAGGGTTCAGTACTGGGACCGGTCCTTTTTAATGTCTTTATAAGTGACATTGCAGAGGAACTGGAAGGAAAAGTATGTCTCTTTGCAGATGACACAAAGATCTGCAACAGGGTTGATACACAAGATGGAGTGGAAAGTATGAGAAGGGACTTGGCAAGGTTGGAGGAATGGTCAAATGTATGGCAGCTCAGATTCAATGCAAAGAAGTGCAAGGTAATGCACATGGGAAACAAAAACCCAGGGGAAGTGTACACAATGGGGGGTGAGATACTGACAACAGTAAAAATAGAAAGGGACCTGGGGGTAATTATATCAGATGACCTAAAGGTGGGCAAGCAATGTGAGAAGGCAGTAAGGAAGGCTGGAGGGATACTGGGATGCATAGGAAGAGGCATCAATAGTAGAAAACAGGAAGTTGTTATCCCTCTGTACAGACAGTTGGTGAGACCCCATCTGGAGTACTGTGTGAAGTTCTGGAGACCCCATTTCCGCAAAGACATAGACAGAGTGGAGGCTGTCCAGAGGAGGGCAACCAAAATGGTGCAGGGTCTGCACCAGAAGACATACTGAAGAAAGACTAAAGGAGCTTAATATGTATGCCTTGAGGAAAGAAGGGAGAGAGAGGACATGTTAGAAACTTTCAAGTACCTCAAGGAATCAATAAAGTCCAAGAGGGTAGCATTTTTCAGAAAAAGAGATGTGCAAGAACAAGGGGGCACAATTTGAAGATAGAGGGGGACAGCTCAGAGGTAATGTGAGGAAGTATTTTTTCACAGAGAGGGTTGTGAGTGCATGGAACAGCCTCCCTGAGGAGGTTGTGGAGTCAAGAACAGTGGAGGATTTCAAGAATGCATGGGACAGGCACAAGGCAGTCCTAGTGGGGGGTAGGAGGAAGTATGCTGTTGGTTAACTAGAATCTGCAGCTTATCTGTTAGGTAGGAAAATGGGCAGACTAGGTGGGCCAAGCGGTCCTTATCTGCCGCCAAATTCTGTTTCTATGAATTCCTACTACCTGGCTTACTGCTATCTAAATCCCTATATACTGTATGTCTAGTTTTGGATGTGGTGTTTACGATGGTAAGCAATTTTTGCAACTGTGCAGTCTAATTCTGTGACCAGTTCTTGCAACAGAGATGGATTCTGTTTCTGATTTTGATGGCAAAAAAGATTGTTTCAACCAGTTTTGTCAGTAATTTTGCGAAAATTATCTAGGTAAAGAGGAGTCGACTTATGTGTGAGGGTAACTTAAGGGAGAGTATATACAGGTAAATGCTATCTGAACCAGATAGTGCCTATGGGTTGAACTATCTTCTTCTTTTGGGGCAGTTCATGGGTACTCAGTAGTGCAGTGTACAGCTGTTTTACATTTATACCCAGCTGCTGTACCACTGCTTTTTATAAATTAAGCCTGTTTTTAACTCTGCCCTTGTACTAATCTTGTATGCAGCCCCACATCTTTTTTATCCACTTTGATTGCTACAGATTGTGATTGAAGAACCCAGATATCAGGGGCATTGCCAAGCTATAGCCAGATGGCTTGGTCCATCAGTTATGATTAAGAAAGATTGCCTTACCTCTGTCTGAACTCAGGAGGTCATGAACCCCCTTCCCCATCCACTGTACTGGGGCCTTTAGTTTTAGTTGACTCCTGGATAGGATAATCCATATACTTCTCCAATTAAATAAAAAAAGACATTCTCCATTATAATCTGATAGCCATGGATACTATGGGCTCAGATCCTGTTTATATATGAATTACTAAAGCTCTCCATTCTTTCAATACTAGCCAAAAAGCTCATGGTGACAAAACAGTAATTCTGTTGGCCTTGATTCTCTTCTGGAGTCCCTCTAAAGCTGGTGTCCCTCAAATGAATAATTACCTGCAAAATAATTAAATGCCACTGATACAGCCAGCTCATCCTGCCAGTACACAGAAACAACAAAGCCTCTCTTCCTGAAATTTATCTCCATCATGTTGAATAAGCTCTCTGTCCATCACAAAGCTGGCATCGATCCCTACTCCATTACAGAAGAACACAGCACCATATTAAAGACAAACATGCTTTAATTTTAATCACAGGCAAGCAGAAAAGTCCATGTTCAATTATAGATCAAAGGGAATAATTATTTTTAAAAACAACTGATGCCTTAATGAAAGGTCATACTAATACTCAAGCATGCTGCACTTATGGTTGTCAAAGCCTTAGTCCTAATAATCATTCTGACAACAGTGCTCTATTGCTAGTAACAGCAGCCTTGGTTTGCTGTGCAACTGTAAAACCACAAATAGTCCAGCTGCATATAAATCTCTATATTTATGCATGTGCAGTATGTATGTATTTATGTACAGTAGGTGTATATACAGTATTTGTATGTAAGTATACTGTATATGTATGGATGGATGTTTGCATGTATGCATGTATTTATGTACATATGCATGTATGTATGTATGTATTCTGTATGCATATACTGTATGTACTGTATGTTTGATTGCATATATATGTAGGTAGGTATATCTGCAGTACACAGGAGACTCTGCAGGAGGAAAACACTGCCAACTTAGGAAATAGTACAACTGTATTTTGGAACACTGAAGCCATCAGCTTCAGGGTAGGTAGATACAGGTAGTGTGTTAACATCTAGTGGGTAAGGAGTAGTAGTCACCAGGATAAGGTGTTTATGTGTTGGAGGGTAAAAAGAAAAATAGAACACACTGTCTGGGGTAGGATGCTGAATAATGTTCAGGCAAGGAGTAAGTAATAAACACCCAGAGCAAATTAGGTACAAAAGGCAGGTTAAAAAGGGAAAACAAGGGACACTCTATCTAGAGTAGGGTACATCTCTGAGCTCCTTTAATAGCCTTGGATGTACAGTATCCCATTCGGCCCCATGGCCTTGTCCACTTTCAGATTTATGAGTTCCTTTTGGAATCTCAGCTATTATTAGATGGCTATTATTGCTGATCTTGTTGGGTCAGCAGACCAGGCTTGCATCACTGAGACCTGGCTGGATGAAAAGTCTGGCCCCATTTTGGAGTCAGCTATTCCAGCTAGGTTCTCGGTGATACCCTGCCTGCTGCAGGATCCCAGGGGTAGGGTTATAGCACTCTATTTTAGATTGGAATTGGGCCTTGTAGCTGTACCTGTGGGAGAGACCAGATCCTTTGAGTGTACAGTGGTCGCATGTATGAGATGAAGGATTCTTCTCGTATACCATCCACCCGGGAGTGAGAAGCAATTCCTGCAGGAAGTCACAGACTTCATTGTCGACTTGGTGTTGGAGTCCCCAGATTGATGGTTCTGGGTGACTTCAATGCCTGGAGTCAATGGGAACTTTTGCAATTTGGTCAATACTCCTTCCAGTTTATGAGTTTGTTGGGTAACAAATTGGTTGGACAACAGGATGCAGAGGGTAATAGTAAATGGAGCACACTCTGCAGAAAGGGAGTTACTAGTGGGGTACCGTGAGGGTTCAGTACTGGGAGCGGTACTCTTTAATTTCTTTATAGGTGACATTGCAGAGGGCTGGAAGGAAAGTATGCCTCTTGCAGATGGCACAAGATCTGCAACAGGGTTGATACACAAGGAGGGGTGGAAAGGACGAGAAAGGACTTGGCAAGGCTGGATCAATGCTCAAGAGTATGGCAGCTTATTTTCAATGCAAAGAAGTGCAAAGTAATGCACCTGGGAAAAAAAACCCAGGGGAAGAGTACACAGTGTGGGGGGGGGGTACTAACAACAACAAAAATGGAAAGGGACCTGGGAGTACTCATATCAGACGACCTTAAGGTAGGCAAGCAATGTGAGAAGGCAGTAAGGAGGGCTGGAGGATTCTGGGATGTATAGGAGAAGCATCGCCAGTAGAAAGCAGGAAGTTGTTTTCCTCTGCACAGACTGTTGGTGAGACCCCATCTGGAGTAATGTGTGCAGTTGCAGGTCTCCTCACAATCTTGTTCTGTAAAGAAACAAAAAATATCCATTAATATGTAATTGGGAATATTCAGCTTTCTTTCTTGTGTTTCATCTAATAATGTTGTGTTTTTTGCTGTATATATTTTAAGTAGACATAGATCTGTATTGTTAGGAACATACATTAAAGTGGTAATTCTGAAAAAATTGACTCTTGTTAGTCTGTATATCATATCTCTCACATGTGATGTATTGTAAGTAAATTACTTCCATGAGTTTTCAGAAATTTTGCATGTGCTATGTTTATATTGTATATAACCTTCTGTATCACATTCTTGATTCATGCAATGGTTGGTAACTGTGTATGACACAGTAAGGTATACAACAAATGAAATTGTTTCATCCTCTAAAGTCTGTGTAGCCACCACATGTACACGTACTGTTTTTGTGCACATGTTCTTAGTAGTACGTGTCTGTTGTATATCCTGACACTGTAATGTCAGTCAGTACATATTAGTTAATGTTCTTTACGATAATTTCTGTAACATAGCAATGAGTCAGAATCCTTTTTGTGCTGTACCTGTTTACAACAAAGATTTAAGAAGCATCTTCTACTGATCTTAAACATGGTATCTTACAGCTAATGTTTAGCATTTCAATATCAGACTTCTGAGTGCTATCACCAACTCTTTTAATAAGACATGACCTGTATATATATTGTTAAGCAACACAATATCCAAACAATAAATGCAATAAAACACATTCTTTTGTTTTTCTTCAGAACATAACATAGCAGAATGTAAAGCAACAGTAAATGTTCTAAGTACTAGTTAGAATTATATACAGACTTTGTATCTCTCAATGTTTGACTCTTGTTTTACTATGAACAATCCATCAGGCACAGTTTGAACAGTGACAATTTTAATATGCAGTTACCAGTTTGTGCTGTGCATCACAGACTAGATACTGGCCTCTAACCCTTAAATAATACTGTCCATGAACAATATGCAAAAAGTTATGATGATTCTCCATTCAGTTACCATATAGTAGGATATAAGTTGCAGTAACAATGTAGTTATCATAACATGTCAACTGTATGCTCTTCTGATATAATACTTACATTCTGCAGTAGCACTCTCCTCCTGTTTCACTTGTACCACTGGGATCACCACAGCATCGCTGGCCACTCTAAAAAATATCAGAACATTATTTAATTATAATGATTGAAATATTTCAATATCTAACAAAACTTTCATTGTATTACATACAGATCATATTATGTAATACTGGCATCCAACTATATGTTACAATTCTATATGTCACAGTGTAGAACATCTTTAAAGTAGTACTTTACAAACTGCATTACACAGAAGGGACGGAATATTCACACTGCATCAAATAGTGGTACAAGCCTTGCTGCAGCAGTAAAGGGATGTGCCAAAAAGTTGACACAGCAATATTCAACATGCAGTGCCATGGCTCAGTACCATTGAATTTGGCACTTTTGCCACCTGCATCATGCATGGCACAGTGACACTGTGCCGGTGGAAGTTGACAGACAATAGTAGAGGGATGACACAGCACAAGTGCTGTTCTACTATACACATCAACCACAATATTCAGCGGTGGACATCCAAATGTTGCCATAATGCATGGAAAGTGGAAATGGGCCCATTTCTAGGTTATTGTGGCCCCATTTGTACAAGCAAGCCACCCCAGTGACTTGTGGCTGAGCATGCCACCGAGTAGCCATTGAGACTGATGCCCATGCCCTTCAGCAGCAATGCACCCCCTACCCCAATCACGGCCTTTCAACATTAAAAGTATCCCTGGTAGTCAAGTGGAGCCAACCCCCTCACCCGATCAGAGGCTTAGTATATGAAAATATTCCTGATGGTCAAGTACAACTGACCGCTCACCCAATCACAGACTTACTGTATACAAATATCTGTAGTGGTGCAGTGAACCATAACCTATCACCCATTCATGGGCTTTCCATGATATATATATAACTGTGATGTTCCAGTAGATCCAAGCCCATGCCGGACTGCAGATTTACCATGATATACTTAACCCTGGAGGTACATTGGACCCTTCTCACAGTCTAATTGTGATCTTAATGGATAAATCATTATGCCTGTTGGCCCAATGGCTGTATCCAGGCTGATTGCAGGCAATACAATGAAACAATATATTGGTCGATAGTGGTACCCCCCCACCAACCCTCCCACTGTGTCATGCCACTCTCCTCCCTCCCTCAGTCAGCAGCAGAGGCCAGCTCCCCACATGGAAAGCAGCTACACATGCACCAACTGATAGCATAGAGTATGGCTGTAATCTCATTGCTCCACAACATGGCCCAATGATCGTACACACTGTACTGTACTACACAGTCCTAATATGTGAATCAATAGTTTCATTAACACATTGGGACTGTCTACTACAGTACATTCAACACGCCTATTGGCCCACACTGTGTACCAATGCATGTATAGTCATACTGTATGGTGTCAGTGTGTGGTCAGCCAGGTGGTCTGCAGGCAGGTAACTGCTGCCCAACACTCAGGGAGGTGGACTGGGGTGGCAGCAGTGACTGTCTGGGTGGGTAGACAGGTACCGCTATGCACCACAGTACTGTTTCAGCATATTACCCACAATCAGGCTGGATGCAACCACTGTGCCACTAGGGGTGCTGATTCATCCATGAAGCACATGATTTGCTTCTGGTAAGGCTGCACTGTGTGAGCCGTGTTATATATATCATTGAAAGACCAGAATTGTGCAAGATGGAGTGTGCACTAGTCCACCAGGGATATATTTAGATCAGTAGAGCCAAAATTGGCTTGGGGCAGGTTGATTGGGCCACCAGGGATTGTAAACCGATGCATAGCCTGGTATTCGGCATGTGGAAGGGGAAGGTATGATGGTGACACACAATAGCGCCAGAGCTTACATTGCATTCACAGCTAGCAGCTCCTGTCTTGCACCATGCAATACAGCACCTCACCTGTGTTTGGGCAGCCATTGTTCCTTTTTTCATCTCACTCTAGTGTGTGTGATGCAAGTAGGGGTTGCACCTGAATATGCTTACCATATGCCGGTCTGAATATCGAGATGTGCAGAGTGTGTATGGGCACAATCACCTTTACTTCTGCCACATACATTAATGATGTGCCATGGCGCATCAGAATTTGTGGAGCGCATAATCCCTTTTTGAATATTGCATTGGAACACATCAGTGGGTTGTGCATCTTGCAACTGTATTGCACCATACGCAACCCTTTTGAATATCCCATCCCAAATTAAATCTGCAACTTGTTTTTCTCTTTTTATTTTGAAATTACACTCTAACAGTCAGTATACTGGAGCATTTATCACAGTCATGTGATGTCTTGTAATCAACAAGGTAACAGACCTGTCATAACCCACGTTATAACAAACAAATGCTCTTTATTACTGATACTTACCATTTGTACTTCATAAGGTAGTCAATGTTATTAAAAAGCAGTCATACTGTTATCTGCAGACCACTATTCTGTGCACATTAACACCCGCTAGCATACACATGCACCACTCTGGGGTCATAGAGGATATTGTGGGTAGACTGTATGGCTTGCCATATTCTGCAGAAAACAGGTTTGGCTACAAACCTACTACATATCACACAGTTCATATGACTTACTATTTCTTATATTGTAACAGCACTGCACCTTTCTGATATTACATACTCTCTTGCCACAGCTGTGCAAGTGTCACAGCACACAAAGTCATAAATGTATATGTCACTGTGACCATGCCATTTCAGAGGTGCACCAGATGTGGGTAACACAACAACATAACAGTAATGTGCACTGTCAGTTAATTCCTGCATGATGATCCTGTAACTGTATACTGCAGTCACAAGTGTCCTACTCACCATACTCAGTGCTGTTCTGACACACCACTGCCACCTTGGTACTGTACTGCCTGTTGTGTAGTATACTATATGTAACAGTATAACTATTGCACACAGCACCACCACCATCTGTGTGTATGCTGTGTTGTAATAGTACAGCAGCAGGCAACAACACATGTGAAACTACAGTGTTCAAAACTCTATAATATAACCCTCAACTGTTTGTGCAGCACCAAGATGTTTCTGCACATTTAGTGCAGTGCTACACCATTATCCCAGTGCAAACAGCATGATAGTGAAGGCACAATGAGATGCTAATTTCAACAGTTGCACAAACACTACCTAAGTAAGCTCATTTCTATGTTACTTTTGAATATGACAAACTTTAATCTTAAGGAAACGTGTTTGCACCGGTGAATGGTTTACCTCCGCGGTAAACCCACACCAACATGTTAGTGCTACGCAAACAGTTTTGGAAATATGTAAGAGTTTGAAATAATGTAGTTTTACATAGATTGCTGCCTGCACCAGTACTAGGACTGCACATTTCCTGGCAAACACATTGTTCACATAGTTAGTCTGTGGCTAGCTTGTCATCTGTATGCAGTGTTTTACATGTAGTGGGTTGAACTTCCTTATTGCCATATTCAGAGCTGTCTTATTCCAGGTCTAAGTTTCTCCTACACTCCAAGTGCAGATAATGCTGTCTCATTCCCATGCTATATTGAGAAGCTGTTTCCCCTGACCTATTCCTTTTCAGTATACCATGGTTTGTGCTGCGGCCTAACTTTGTCAGTTGGACAGTGCTCATTATAGCCCCAGGAAAAACTTTTCACTCTCTGTTCCTCACTGTTTAAAGAGGATTACTAATGTCATACACAACAAGTACTGATAGCAGGAAGTCAACATTATCAATACAAGTGTATTCTTACCGTCTGACTCCACAAAGATGACACTCTCTGAGTCATAGCCCACAGCCTCCACAGCTTCTGTCTGTGCTGGGACTACTTCAGCAACTGGTGGGGAGCGCCTCTGATAATCTGTGAAATTAACATAAAAAGGAGATTTAGTAACTGTGTCATTTGAATGGTCAGTTATTTGACCACTTTGTATAAATTATTGACATTTATGCAATAGGTGTGAGACCAAAAGCCATTGAATAAATCCATTTATTTCCACATATGTGGAATAAATCTAACCACCCTAGATTTATCCCACATATGTGGGATAAATGCAAACTGTCAATCAAAGCTTTTTTGTTCACTTTTTTGACAAACAAATGTGAATAACTTAAAAACGAAAAATGATAGCATAGTACTGTGAGCACGAAAAATGTTCTGGACAAAAATATCTACAAAATGAGTGGTGTTTCGTTTATAGATACCTTTTAGTTTTTTATAATTAGCAAAACAGCAAAAATCCTATTTTCTTGTCACTTTTCAGACAAACAAATATAAATAACTTTAAAATGAAAATGATAACATGGTACTGTGAGCACGAAAATGTTCAGCATAAAAATATCTACAAAATGAGTGGTGTTTCATTCAGAGATACCTTTTAGTTTTTTCAAAATTAGCAAAAACAGCATACAATTCAGTTTTCTTTTCACTTTTTCGACAAACAAATGTGAATCACTTTAAAACTAAAATGATAGCATGGTACTATGAGCACAAAAATGTTCAGCATGAAAATATCTACAAAATGAGTGGCATTTCATTAATAAACACCTTTTAGTTTTTTTTTATAATTAGCAAAAACAGCATAAAATTAAATTTTGTTTCACTTTTCATCAAACAAATGCGAATAACTTTAAAACAAAAAGGTAGCATGATACTGTCACCATGACATTTGTTCAGCAAGAAGTCCTCTACAAAATGAGTGGTGTTTCATTTAATAGCAACCACCAGCTAGGCGGACATATACCAGGAAAGTTAACCAAAAGTCCCAGAAAGTCCCAGAAATTACCATTTAAAAAAAGAACATAAACAGTCAAAACCAAATGTTTCCACACTGATAAGAAGCATCCCTATTGCATAAATGAAATATACAATGGTGAGCTGTCAGATAAATGATTTATCTACACTTGTACTGTTTGACCTCGGACACCTCACTGTGGCTTACGCCACTCGTGAAGTTCCCCGAGGTCAAACAGCACTTGTGTAGATAAATCATTTATCTGACAGCTCACCATTGTATATCCCATATATATCTGTAACCTAACATGTTCCTTGATCAAATATTGTGCAGTTATGGTACAGCCATGTTAAGTGGCAAATGAACTATTATGAATATTACAACTAAACAAGTAATTAATATTATTTAAATTATCACTTCAACAGTGTTATATGATAGCCATTGTTCTTGAATTGAATAGCTACTGTATACTCAGTACACACTTCGTATGACAACAGTTGAAGCTATAGGATAATGTCTCATGTACAGTGATAACCATGGTATGATCACATCAGGTGGTTGCTATGGCATCAGTAAACCTTGACAGCACAGCTCAAGAGATTTACAGTTACCCTAGCAGCCACGAGAGATGATTACACCATGGTTATCACCTATACTTCAGGCATTGTCATTTATAGTGTATGGGACTCTACATGAGAAGTTACCTTCCCCCCGCAACACAAGTAATTTAACCTTACCTTATTAATGAATCTGCACTAGAGCCACATGATTGTGTAGGAAAACTATTTATTAGGATACACAGACTGAATGACAGTGGGCCAAAATAGTACCAGAGTTAAAATCTCTATCAGGCATAGAAATTGTTAGACACAGTAACAGTAAACTGAGAGAACTGGAATGTTATTTGAACAACAACAAAAGGTTCAAGGCTTCAAACGATCTGGGCAAAGAGCCATAATCACATACACAGTTTAAGAATTATGCACTCAGAATGCTGATACAATAAGGAGATTTGTGTTAAGAAGCAGTTTCAGGAACAGCAGCAGCCTGTAACAGTCAATTATGAGATGAATGTCTGAGATTAATCCCCACTGTTCTGTCACTGTAACACATATTCTGTAATGGACAGGAACTTTGGAGGCTAAATCAGGGACCACCCTGAATAGTAATGATAGTCAGGAGGTATGACTGCATACAACCCACCCTCCCATGTGTGTGCTTGATACACACAAGTCACCCTGGTAGTGTAGTGTACCCACCACTCGAAAGCATGACTCCTGACCCCCATTCTACCATATAACATTCTTTTTCCCTGGTAGTGTAGTGCCCCCACTCCACCCCTCCCCAGTGCAATCCCTGATCCTCATACCCACACTACTGTAATAATTTCCCCGGTCTTGTAGTAGTCTCCCACCCCCCCAATCATGATCCCCAACCCATGTAGCCACATTAATGACCAAATATCCCTCCTGTTATATTGGTCCCCCCACCCCAAGTGCGATCTTCTGCAGCGTTGCCACGTTAATGTCAGAATATCCCTGGTGTTCTAGTGGTATCCCCACCCCCAAGTGTGATTCCGACCCCTGTAGCCATGGAAATTAAATTCTTTCCCTGGTGTTGGAGTACTCCCCCCAGCCCCCAAGCACAATCCGTGACTCACAGTAGCCCCAAAATGGCAGTAATACCTGGTGTTGTACTGGTCCCCCCACCTTGAAGTGCACTGTCCGTCCCCCAATACACAGAGTAGGTACAGTGCCGATGAGCAGGTCAGCCCTCCTGTCACCACCACAGCTGGCCAGAGACTGCAGTAGTGCTCATGCATACCACAGTCATCAGCCAGCTGTGGTGGTGGTGAGAAGAGGGCTGAGCTGGTTGCCGACGATGTACCTAGTCTGTGTAAGGGAAGATGGGCTGTGCAGTTCTGGGCGGGGGGGCACCACGACAACACCAGGTATTCCTGTCACTGTGCAACTACCGAAAGTTTGGGATCATGCTTGGGGGTGTGTGGACCACTAAAACACCAAGAAAATAATTTAACTAAGTGGCTACGGGGTTGCACATAGCACTTGGTGGGTGGGGAACCACTACAACAGCAGAGACATGCTCTCATTAACACAACTACGTGGGCTGGGGATCATGCTTGGGGGTGGGGACCACTACAACACCACGGAAATAATTCAATTAATGTGGGTAAAGGGTTTGGGAATCATACTTGGGGGTGTGGGACCACTAGAACAGCTGGGACATGCTGTCATTAACACAGCTACAGCGGTTGGGGACCTTGCATTGGGATGGGTGGAGTACTACTACACCAACAAAATTATAACATTAACATGGCTACGGCGGTCATGGATCATGCTTGGGGGTGGGTAGACCAGTAGAACACCAGGATATGCTGTCATTAATGAAGGTGCACAAGGATCAGGAATTCTGCTTTGGGGTGGGCAACCGCTAGAACACGAGGAAAATTATTAAAGTAACGTGGCTATGGAGGTCAGGGATCATGCTGGCATGGGGGGACCAGTACCATACCAGGGATGACAGTGCTTATTGTGCTACTGGAGGTCCAGGATCATGCTGGGAGGGGGGCACTGCTACATTGCTGCCAGTTTTTTGTTGGTGGTATTTAGCACCGCAGCACAGATCACGCTATTCCCTTTACTGCAGTGCTATACATTTGAATATGCCATACAGCCAGCAGTCAGGGCCACTCCCCTAACTGCCACCCCATGCCTGATACCACAATGGACTTTAAGCCTAGCTGATTCTCCTATTTATAATTGTACATTCACATCTGCTGGTACACTGTAGCATCCTATAACCCTGCCACATGCAGTGTAAACATAGCATTATCCCTGGTAGTTGAGCACCTACATGCAACACGATCATGCCCAATGTCAAAAATATTGTACCCTGGTAGTGTACAATTCCACTGTTGGTACACCCCATGCACTGACTGATACCACAGAACTACTAACTGCCCACTCAGCATGACTGTAGAGCTCACCACCTGCAAGCTATGCAGCTGTGCCACAGACCGTTATTGGACTGGGAGACAGACTACACTGCACCACCAGATATGGATATACCTTAAGAAACCCCAATCAGTCTGCAGGCTATGACTCACTGCACACAAGGGATTCACAGCATTCAAGAAAGCTGCCATTGGACAGCAGTCGGGGAGACATCAAATAGTGCACCATGACAACATCCTGTTTTAGACTGTGCGCAATGTGATGTCCAGGCCTTGCTACCAAAGAACAGTGGCCATGAATGTCTAATATGCACAGTGTGACAGACCACTAGCTGCAGCTCACTGGGAATTGTCAAACAAAATTCAAATGGTGCCATAAAGGTATGGTAATCACACATTTGTACCATGCACACATGATGTCTCCATTTGCATACACATTACTGAATATCAAACTTGTATTATTAGGAAAATATTGTTGCTTTACTTACGGTGTGTGAGACGCTCCCCAGCCTTTGGTTTTCCAGCTGTCTCCCAGAGCTCGTAGCCAAGGTAGTACCAGCATGTATCATTTTCAGGTATCTCCTCCCTCTGTTTAAGCTGATAGAAATGTTGCTGCAACAGCTTCCACTTTCTCGCTGCACTGAAGTGGAGTTTTATTTTGACTTTCAGTATCATGTGCAAGTATGAATTTATGCACCTTCACATACTGTCCAACTTCTGGTTCGTGCTCCGCATCAAAATACAGGCACTCCCCCATGTTTGGACTGCCTCGAGCAGCGAGCACACCTCTCATAAACTCCAGATTCACATGTTCCTGAAAAAAGTACACAAAAAATAGTACATTACTGCCATGTTCTGTAACATGTCTGACTTTCTGTTCTCTTAAGTTTCAAAAAAAAAATGCAAACAACTGTATCTTATTAATTCTGTAGTTATCACAAATATTAAGATGCATGTTCAGAAATAATCCCATTATATAACATATCCAATGAGCAGTAACTACTGTTGTACCATGTAACATTTCAGCAATTATTTTTCACAGGGGTTGTATTGTGGTACAGTAACACTCCTATGCATGCTTGACACATCCTGATATTGATCCTATGATACCATGAGCATCTTCAACCACAACCTGTACATGCGTTGCACACTGTTGAGGACCCCCAAAAAATAAAATAAAAATAACTGACAACCACAGTGGAGCTGCAGTATTGCACAGTGCAACATGGCAGCCACCAGCTGTGGGTGGCCACCCAAGCTCCAGGGCTACCATGTGTTGGCATCAACCCTCCCTCACCAACTGTGATTTTGGTATACAAAATATATCCATGGTGGTCCACTGCACCCCACTCCCTCACCCAATTGTGGGCTTTCTGTATAAAAATAAACCTGGTGCTGTAGTGCAGCTGCCACCCCAGCCCAATCAGGTGAGGAAGTAGAGTGAACAGGGCCATGAGGGGATACATTTTAAACAGTTAACCCATGATAAGGTGAAGGGGTAGGGTCCACCCTACTACCAGCAGTATTTTGTTTATAGAAAAGCCAAGATCAAGTGTTGAGATGCATTACCACGAAGCACCTGGGGGGGGGCATCGGTTGCTGACAGGTACTACCTCACAAAGTACCAGGGACAAGTTACTGATGATCAGCACACCTGCATGCAAATGAGGCCATAATGATATCCAAATAGGTGCATTAACATCTTGCATGCATTATGGCTCCATTTGCATATACAGTACTAAATACTGTGATAGTTGCACCTACCACCATTGCACTTCAGTGCTGTATCCCCCTACTCCTCTATGGCCACTTCCACTGGTGCAGTCCCAGTGTAACATGTGCAATGCAGGTTGCCAGACTGAAATATTTAACACTGCTGACCATGTCACAGCACTGTAAAATATCACCCAGACAACACCCTGCTGCATTGCAGTTGTACTTTGCCCAGGCTTGCTCCCCAGCCTGACACAGTCTGAATATTCCCTACCCATGTGTTACACCTGTGTGAGTGATGTATGCAGCTGTTCTATTTTTTGACCAACATTTTTTGGTTCTGAAAAGAACCTTTGTTTGCACTTTGCTATTTGTTCAAACAGTCTGACATTCTTAGAGGACTTTGAGGATTCCATCTTGAAGGTCTCCCAGGAAATGGCAATTGCCAGCATGTGATAAGTGTACATCATCTGGTAGGTATAGCCAGTCATAAGAATACTTAATTTCCAGGTGACGTATGGTGTACATTCCAGCCATGCGTAGAAATGCAGATATTTGTATGTTGACTTTTCTTCGGGCTCTGTCAATCAGGTACATATGGTGTTCTGCTTGCCAGACTGTATGCTCTGTAATATCCAAAAAAATTATTTTACAGGCAGGCAACATACTCATAATAGAAGTGAGGTCCAGTTTTGCTTCTGTTACTAAATCTACCCAGCGTTTGGTTCCCAAATCATTGTCTCTAAGATGTATCAGCAATATGTCTGGATGATCCTGAGTACTCAAAAGTCTGTGCATGATTGGCATGAGGTGCTCCCTTCTTATTCCACCCCTGCCAAACCACTTAACACAGCAATTTGGGAGCTGCAGGTTTCTCCCAAAATCACTGTTTTGAGCATACTCAGATGCTCGCCTCACTATACTACTGCCAACAATCCACAAAGTCCTTTTGCTGTTTTCTGCCTTTCTCAGCTTTTCAACTTAGAAGTGGACAGAGAGCTACCAAAAAAATCAGTGTTCACCCTGCAGTACCTAAGCTGTAGTGAAAATAAAACTGCTATTTTCCCTCCTAAGTTCAACTCAACTTCAGTGGGCTGATCCATGACACACAAATAAAACAAATCACTGGCTACTACTGTGCCTTCATTAACCAATGTAGTGTGTGCACTGAATATCACTGCAGTTCTGCTCCAGCTAAAATGTGCAAAAATTTAAAGGTGGCAAAAATGCATCCTTTTGATAGGCAGTTTTAAACAATTACAAGTGCAGAGACATGTCTGATTGGTTCCCTCTTCTGTTATGGTACTCGTGCACCTTGCTATTTGCCTCCATTTGCAGCTGTATCTGTACAAGTAAGTACCAAATTACTGTCTGACTTTAAATAGTTTTAGCTAAATAATGAAACATCATAGCTTATTTCAATCTACATAGTCAAATAGAGCACTAACAAATGTTTTGATTAATACTATTTAACTGTTTCTAATACTTTTTATCATAATAGAAAAATTAGTTATAAAATGTGATGTACTTACAGTGAAGAATGTGCTGTATCTCAGTTAAGTCTAAGATGAATGCTATGTCCTTCTTTGTTCTTCTCCATCTCTGATTGGTTGTCTTACATGGCCTAATAAATCTAGCACACAATTGGTAGAAGTACCTGTCACTCTAATAGCAATCAAGATATGATTGGATAATGAATACAGTTGTCACTCCCAAGCTCAAATTTGTGACACTTTCGAATGCACAACACCATATTTTGTGACACTTTTGTGCACACAACACTGTTTTTTGCGACACTTTCGAATGCATGACATTATTTGATGATTGTTCCCAAAAAATGATGATTACTGAAGGAAAAAGTTTCCTGCTTCTTACCTAATGTGCAAATACATTAGTTCACACAATTTCACATACTTATTCTGAAATTGTAACTTAACTTGCACAACTATCTCATTTCTGAAGCTACATTTTCTTATTTTGTTGTTTTCTGTCAATGCATGAGTGACCTGGATAGTCATTCTTAATCAATAATTGTGATCATTTGTCTTACCAATAACACATGAACAGAGTTTGGCTTAACAATATGTTATGCACTACCTAGGGGGTGTAATGTGGCACAAGGTAGAGCCAAGTGTCATATTGCTCCAAAGACGTCATTAAGTAACTGTCAATGTAACTCCTGTGAATGCCTTATTGCTATCATGAAAATTAATATTCAAAAGTTAAGTGTTTAAAGTATACTTTATTAATGTGTTCCTCATTTACAGAAATATTTTAAATAAAGTAGTTCTTTCACCAACAGTTTAACAATACTAGGTCAAAATCACTATACCTAATTGCAGTAATTCTGCATTGCTCAACGATGAAATCGTAAGAAAAAGAATCCATGTGCCATGGTGATAATGCTATATAGGACAGTGAAACATGAATTAAAATAAGACTGTCAAAATTTGAGCAACCAATCTGATTACAGCATTTCTGAGACCTTTTTTTGAAATATTGTATACATAAATCATCTGTGTCAATATACAATGTTAGAAGTGATCAACACAAACGTATACTAATATTTCCTTTTTCTGTGTCTTTTATGCAGGTGTCTGATACTTCTGTAACATTACTGACTGCTACTGTGAAGTAACACATTGAAAGATGCGTAGTAAACACAGACATGCATGTAAAGAAAGACGAAACAGGTATCAAAGTACTTCGCTGTTGCTTAAGAATGATAAAAAACAGTGATGTCAGTTCAAGACATAAAACAATACAGAGTTCTACTGGAATAGTGAGCTCTACAGTAACTCACTCCACAACAAAACTACATACTTGCTCAACAGCAAGGAAAAAATATTTACTTGAGCGACAGTTGTGCAGATCTCTCAGACAAAACACAACTATTGCTACAGCAAGCATAACCAGACATTCTAAACAGCATCGTAAGCTCACAGCTGGTGATTCTCATCTGAGAGAGCAAAAGTATTTCTGATCACTAACAAGTAAAGCTAAGCTCGACAGGCTTATTGCTGCTGTGATGAGACATGAGCGCAAAATGACAAACAGTCATCTGACTTTGATGAAACTGTGTCTCAAAGTATGCACATTTGTTAATAGAGCAGTATTTGTTCTTCAACGTTTATGGCGTAAGATGTCTCATGTGCTTGAACTATTCAGAAAAGTTGTGTATGACATCAAGAAAAGGCTACTACACTATCCTGCTTGACTGTGCACAATTTCTGTGATGTATTCACAGGTCACTGGATGCACACACAGCACTCAGAGGCATATTTCTGGGAAGAATCTTATTATTCACAGAAAAAAAGAGAGCATATTCACCATTGATGAATCCGGTAAGCTGGTCAATGTGCTCAGTGTCTGTGATGACATAGCAATGGAGGCAAATGATGACTGTGATGCAACCACTGTGTCCCATAAACGGCACTGTCTCTCATGGCCATTTGATGCAACCTGCAACCATAGGCAATCATCATTTGAAAAAGTTGAACAGTTTGTCAATCTATTTGTGATAACAGATCGCAAAGAAAGATATAAACTGTTTAACAAGATTGACCTTTGTGAAATCCATCCACATACTGGACTTATGGATCACTCACTAGCATGCCTCGATAGTGGTGTTTGTGACAGAGTCTTTCACAATATGCAGATGCTGGGAGTGCATCAAACAGGCATGCAAAACTTTGTATACAGGGTATATGAAGTCTGATGAGTTGTCAATCAGTACACTTGTTTAAATCACTTATTGCAGTCTGGTGACATGCAGGGTGCCATCACATTTCTCAAACAGCTCCAACTTGTGACTTCTGTCCCAGACACAAGAATTTACCAGTCAGTAAGTTCTGGTGAAACATCTGTTTCTGTGTTAGAAAGTGACATACTGAAACAGTGCAGCAAAGAAATTGCAAAATTTGAGCTGGCAAAGGCTCAAAAGTTTGACTCTGTATGTGTGTCATGTGACCCTCTGTGCTACAGCAAACAAATGGTCACAGTGAACCTTGAAATCTTGTCACCATACAATGACATGTCGTTTCGTCTCTCGGCATTTTTGCTGATGAAATCTGACTTTCAGTTACAGACCACCATTGTGCTGTGCAAACACTGTTTCTCCAAACTAAAGTCCTACATTCTGCCACCAAGGTCACTGTTGAATAATATGGAGGCACATATTACACCAAGTGAGATTGCGACATTGAATATGTTTGAGTGCATTCTAATTCAGACAATGAAACCATTTCAAACCATTCTACGTCTGAACACAAAGACATGGAACATTCCACAGAAATCTCATTAGATCTCTGAAGGGTTCCGTGATGTATCTCCCAGTTCCTCTACAGGAACATGTGGAGGCAATCTCTATGGAAAATAGTTTGGTGATTCTTGTAAATGGTGTTCCAACTAAGTCCAAGGTCATCTGGCAAGATGTTGTCAATGTAAAGAAGGTAATGCTTGCTCTTACTTATTTAAAGAGCAACAATCCTTTTATGCAGACCTTGACATTGAACACATGAATAGTATCTCTGTTCAACATGATGTCTTAGAAACAACTAAGCCAATGATTGAGAAGGTCAGTGGACAGACAAGTGACAATGTGTATGAATGGTACACAATTCACCCACTACATGGCAGAGATCCGGTAGGGGACAACATTGATCTCTAACAAATGAAACAGGTGGAAGGTGACACTGTCAGCATTTGGGAGGCAACACTAGAAGCAAGCTGTTTCCCAGACTTATTCCCAAAAGGGTCAGGTGGATGGGTAGATGAAAGTGAAGTGTGTGTACAGGGTGCTGAGTACTTCACTAGCCGTGTGCTCAGTAAAGATGGCAAATTCAGATGTAACATACAATACCTGTTTCATCTTCTCTGGGAGAGTGAACTTAGCATTCTGTCTGCATCTATTGCTCATACTATTCATCTCACCAGTCCACTAGATGGAATAACAGCTGCTCAATTTCTAGAGAAATTAAAGCAGAAAGATGAAAATGTGCAAGTGAATCTGTCTTCCATTCTGTCAAGTCTATGTGGCACCAAAGAATATTGGTATTGCAGACACTCGAGATGATGACAATGCTGCAAGAGTATGGTGCAGCCACATGGTTTGTCACACTTAGTTGTGCTGAATATGCCTGGGACGAGCTCACTTAACTGTTGAAGTGGGCAAATTCTGATGTTGATGGCATTTCATCAATGACTGTTGGAGAAATGTGTTCACTTGATCCTGTGTCTGTCACAAGACATTTTCACAAGTGGTTCCATGACATTCTGACTTTCATTTTGTCAAAGGACAATCCACCTCTTGGTATTGTGGAGCATTACTTTTGGAGGACGGAATATCAAGCACGGGGTGCCCCTCATATTCATATGTTATTGTGGATCAAGGATGCACCACGCATAGGTGAACATGAAGCAGAACAAGTGCTAGAATTCATCAAGCAATATATCACTTGCCACATTCTGGACAAGTATGACAGTCCTATAGTATGGAATTTGGTACAAAAGTTCCAGTGACATATTTGTGCAAAATACTGCCGGCAAGTAGTAAAGAATAAATCTGATTGGTACACATGTCGCTTCAGATTCCCTAGACAAGTTTATCAGGATGGTTCCATGAATGAACTCTTTTCAGCAATGCAACACCACTTGAAGGCAAAATCAACCAAGAGGGTATACGAGTTACCAAGAGATGAGAAAGAGGTGTATCAATGACTACAACCCAACTTTTCTCCTAATGTGGCAAGCAAACATAGATGTTCAGTTTGTGGCTGACAACTCATTGGCCCTGGTGTGGATGCAATTTGTACGTAACCAAGCATGAAGAGACTAGCTTGCAAGATCTTTGGGAAGATATTGCCAGTACAAGCAAGAGCCTGACATCTCAGCTGTGGTCATTGGGCTTGAAGACCCTTTCACACAGAGAATGTGGTGCCTATGAAGCCAGTGACCGTTTATTGGGTACACATCTGTATGCAAAGTCTGATGCTGTCCAGTTTCTCAGTGTGAACTACCAAGAGAAATGCAAATGTGTACTGATTCCCCATGCTGAGATTGAGGAACTCACTGCCAATTGACCTTCCTCAAAACATATCTTGAAGAATAACCTGATAGACACATACTACCCCCATAGACATGATGATAAGGATGATATGTGTCTCTTTCAGGTGGCTAAGTGGTATGACTACAAGGCAGATATATCACCTGACTCAACACAGTACATTTACAAGGTGAATGGAGTAGATGGCTGTCTCATAAATAGACACAAGCCATGGCTCATAGACCACTGAAAATTACATCTAGGCGCATTGCAGAGCAGACAGCATTATTACTTTGCTCTCCTATTCCTATTTAGACCCTGTAGGAATGTGTCTGAATTAAAAGGTGACTGTGATACATTCGAGGAAGAATTCAATCTCAGCTACGAGACTTTCAAAACTGAAAACTCAGAGACATACATACAGAGACTGGAGGCTGAGAAAGAACAGCTTGAGAAGGCAGAGAAGCAGCTTCAGGAAGACACTCCTGTTAACTCACAAGACAATCTTGATCCAGAAGGACAAGCTGTTCTAGGTGAACCTCTGCCTTTAAATGCCCCACAAGTGTTAATCTCAGAAATTGAGACTGCCATGGAACATGGAACACACTCCACTGTCAACCCAGCTGACTTGAGAGAAAGACTGATTCAGCAGCAGCATGTAGTTCACTCTCAAATCATTGACGCTGTTCGACATGGCCTACTCCATAAAGCAAACAAATTTGACTGTCTTGACTATAAACCACTACTGATCTTTGTTAGTGGTTCAGCTGGTACAGGAAAGAGTTTCCTTATTGAAGCCATCACTGCTGAAATACAGAGCCTGACAGAGTCATCAATGTCTGTTGCTGTTATTGCACCCACAGGACTAGCCACATACAACATTGGTGGAGTTACATCACACAGTCTCTTTATGTTGCCAGTGGAACATGGCAAAACAAGAGAGTATCATAAACTGTCATTTGAGGTTGCATCTCAGCTCTGTTCCATGTTCACAAAGATGAAGTTACTCAACATTGATGAAATCAGCATGGTCTCCAATGTAATGCTCGCCTGTATACACCAATGTCTACAGGAGATCTTAGGTACTGACTATAGAGTACCATTTGGTGGCAAAAGTATTCTTGTATTGGGAGACCTTTTACAGCTTGCGCCAGTTAATGTGGAGCATGTGTTTGCAACTCTGACTGCCAAGCAAGCTAAGAACACACTAAGCTGCATTGCAGGTTTTAACATTTGGGAGTTATTCACCTGTGTTGAGTTGTATGAGAACATGAGCCAAAGTGGTGATCTAGCTTACAAATCCCTTTTAGATGAAGCTCATACAGGTTCTCTATCACCAGAACATGTTGCTATGTTAAATGATCAGAGAATCAGAATAGGTACTACATTCATAGAAACAGCATGTAATGTTTTCAGTGATGTGTACTCTACAGGCACACACATAGTGTGTCTTATGCCATGACTAAAGAAATGCACTGAGATCAACAATGTTATGCTGCAGAGAGAAAACCAAGAAGTTCTAACTCTGCATGCTGTTGACACAGTTGATGGTGTCATTCTCAGTTGCAACCTCGTAGCAAAGATGACTGAACAACTCACTGAACTGAAGTCAGCTGTTTCTTGCACAGCTGATCTAGGAGCTGATCTTACACTTTGTAGGAATGCACATGTCATGCTGCGATGTAATCTCGATGTTGAACGAGGCATGGTAAACGGTGCCATGGGTAACATCATTGACTTTGTCTACAATGTCCAGAGGACATATATCGAGACACTTGTAGTTCACTTTGACAACATGGAACAGCCTGTACAGATAGAACGTACCTGTGTGAAATTTCAGGTATTTAAGTATATCTATGTAAACAGGAAACAGTTCCCACTATGTGTTGCACATGCTGTTTCTATTCACAAATCTCAGGGCTTGAGTTTGGACTCAGCAATGGTGGACATATGTACAGACATTTTCAAGGATGGCATGAACTACGTGGCACTTTCACATGTTGGTAGTCTTTCTGGGTTGCACATTATAACTCTTGCACCTCAGAAGATACGAGCTGACAAGTGATGTATTGTTGAGTACAACAGGTTATGTACTCTCTGTCAGCCACAAATGTCTTTAATACCACTGCCTATGTATCTGGCTGTCTCACATCGTACAGTCACATCTACACCTGTCAGCAAACAGGCACAAGCTTCCACAAGTGATTCAACTCTAAAGAGTTCAACAAAGGTCACAAAATCAATTACACATTCAGAGCCAGCTGTTCATCAAAAATCAGTTGGTGTAGCTGCTGTGCCAGTCTTTGACAACAGCACTAGAGTGAACTGCTACGCTAACTCAGCTATGAAAGTTTTTCTCCACATGCCACACTTTGTGCAGGCAATATCTGCTTCACAAGACATTCCCATATCAAAGGCATTGAAACAGATTGTCAACATGGCTTCTGATCAGTCTAACAATGTGCAGTCACTAACACCACTACGGCAGGCGTTAGGTACATATGACGGATGCAGTACATTTGCTGCAGACAGGCAGCAAGATGCTAGTGAGTTTATGATGGCAATCATAAACAGCTTGGATGAAGATGGCATTCCAATGTGCCAGTACTTCACTGTGTCATATGTAACCAAATATGTATTTGTATCATGTGATCATTCACAGCGTGAAACGACAGAATACATGCTGTGGATTGCTCTATTTGTCCCTCAAGCCAAAAGTGTTAAATTTCAACAGCTATTTACCAATGCTCAATGTGGTCACTCCTGTGAAAGGTGTGGAGGCAGAAGTACTCAGTCCATACATCTCAGGACTTCATCTCAATATATGTTGCTTATATTGCACAGATCTGACTCCCAACGGGCTCAGAGTTGACACTTCCATCACAGATTACACATCTGGTAGAATAGTTTTTAACCAATCAGTGTTTGACACTCACAGTGTGGTCTACCACCATGGTCAGTCTATGCATTCTGGCCATTACACCTGTTTGCTAAGGTACAGAAGTTGATGGGTAGAGTGTGATGACTCTACAAGCAGTTTTAAACAGAGACTGCCATGACACTTAAAAAATGCATATCTTCTAATATTGAAGAATTATGATGACCTTCATATCTCAGAAGAATAGCACACAACATGTGGCATTTTTTACTGACTACTTTGTGACAGACTCAGTTGTAGGGCAGTATGATTGTTTTCAATCTACGGCTGTCAATAAATCATAGCATATCAACAAAATTATATACTGCCAGAGACATTTCATGCACTATGACGTATAAGATCTTGTGTGGATCAGTGCCAATGCAGAAATTGTTGTAGTGGCTTCAATTGGCACCAACAGTCTTCACAGTCACTAGAGAAGCCATGCTTACATGTCTATTGAAGATTGTACATGTCAAAACAGAGTCCTTTCTGGCTCCCCTGTTCTGTACATACCTTTTCTTGTAGGTGTATCATACCCATACATATTGGAAGTTGTTGCCAGTTGCTAACTGTTTGCCTCTGCAGAGACACAAAAGTTGTCCCTTATCATAGAAACATAGAAACATAGAAGTTGACGGCAGATAAGGACCGCATGGCCCATCCAGTCTGCCCATTTCTTTCTACCTTATAAATGTGCCATCAGCCTTGCTCTGTCAGTGGCCTATCTATTCATACTATTTGTATTGCTCCTTATGCCTATCCCATGCCTGTTTGAAGCCCTGCAACTGTATTCATAACCACCACTTCTTGAGGTAGGCCATTCCATGCATCCACCACCCTTTCTGTGAAAAACAATTCCTCACATTCCCTTAATCGGCCCCTCTAATCTCATGCTGTGTCCTTGTGTCCTGCTATTTTTCTTATATTTAAACATGTTAGACTCTTTTCACCTTGTTAATGCCCCCAAAGTGTTTGAATTCTCAATCATATCACCTCTCCCTCCTTGCCTGTTGGGTATACATATTGAGCTCTGTTAATGTTCTTCTTGATGCAGTCCCTGCACCATTTTGATTGCCCTTCTCTCTGACTGCCCTTAATTTGTTAATGTCCTGTGAAGATGTGGCCCAATATTGCACGCAGTACTCCAGATGGGGCCCAACCAGTGTCTTGTAAAGAGGGTTTATTACCTCCCTTTCTGACTTGTGATACCCCTACTAATACACCCTAACACCTCCCTAGCCTTACCTACTGCTTTAGAGTCTGTTTGATGATTTCAGGTCATCAAGTGATGATGATGCCCAAGTCTCTTTCTTCCTTGTGACTGCTAGCAACTCCCCTCCCAGCCCATAGGTGAGTTCAGGGTTTCTCTCTCTCTCCCTATGTGGCATGATCTTGCACTTTGCATTAAATCCCAGTTGCCACTCTTCTGACCATTTTGCTAGTTTATCCAGATATCTTCTCATTCTGCCCACCCCATCTGGATCATCTACTCTGTTGCAGATCTTGGTGTCATCTGCAAACAGACAAGCCTTCCTCTAGTCCATCTGCAAGGTCACTAAATGAAGATGTTGAAGAGGACTGGCCCCAGGACTGATCCTCAGGTACCCCACTTGTGACATGCATCTCTTCTGACTGTATACCATTTACCACCACTCTCTGTTTTCTGCCTGTCAACCAGTTTGCCACCCAGTTGACCAACTTCTGACCCACCCTCACCTACCCAGCTTATTTATCAATCTTCTATGTGGAACAGTGTCAAAAGCTTTGCTGAAGTCAAGGTAGGCAACATCAACTGCTCATCACTTGGTCCACTACTTGGTTACCCAGTCAAAGAAATCTATGAGATTAGTTTGACAGGACTTTCCTTTGTAAGCCCATGCTGTCTTGGATCCTGTGCCCCTATGGATTCCAGGTGTTGCACTATCCTTTCCTTAAGGAGTGCCTCCATAATCTTGCCCACTACTGAGGTAAGACTGACTGGTCTGTAGTTCTCTGCCTCCTCCCTGCTACCACTCTTGTGGAGCGGGATCCATGAAACCCTTCTCCAGTCTTCTGGGACCCTCTCCTGTGCTCAGAGACTCACTAAACAGTTCTGCTAATGGCTCTGCTATTTCCACCTTTAGCCCTTGGTACCCTGGGATGAATGCCATCAGGTCCATTGCCTTATCCACCCTGACCTTAGCAAGCTCTTGTAGGACCCTTTCTTTTGTGAAGGGAGTAGTGCTCACTTCCTCCCCCTGTGTCCATGGTGCTGAGCTATGGGCCTGCTCTACCTTCTCTTCAGTAAATACTGAGCAAAGTATCTATTCAGGATAGATGCTTTTACATGGTCCTCACTCCTCACATGCCTCCTTTCTCTCCATTAAGCTTGGCAATGCCCCCTCTGGACTTTTCTCCTTTCACTAATGTACCTATAGAAAGACTTGTCACCTTCTTTTACTGTTTGTGCTAGTGTTTCCTCGTTTGGGACTTTGCCTGCCTTACTGCCTTGCTTCCCTTATGGCAGTTGGTATGCCTCCCTATCTTCATCCACTGTGTTCCTTATATATTTCCTGAAGGCCAGCCTTTGGCTCTGACCTTTTCTGCTACTGTATTTGAGAACCAAGTGGTTTTCTTCTTCTTTTGCACTTCCTTTCTGTCTAACACAATGGGATGTTGCTTCAAGTATTGCATCCTTAATGCTTGCCCACTGCCTGTACCCCTCACCTGTGTTTCTTTTTGCCAGGGCTTGCTTAACTCTGTTGGCCATCTTATCAAAGTCAGCTCCTCTGAAGTCCCATATTTTTGCCTTGGAATGGGATGATTTAGATGTAGTAGCCAAATTGAACCATACCATGTGATGGTCACTAGCCCCCAGGTGACCTTCTACCTGGAGATCTGTGATCCCTTCCCTGTTAGTCAGTACTAGATCTAGGATATCCCTGTCTCTTGTGGGTTGTTGTACCAGTTGTTTGAGGCCCTCCCCTGCAGGAATCCACTATGTGTCTAGTTCTGGCAGATGTTCCCTGGTATTGACCAATCTGTATCTGGCATGTTGAAGTCTCCCATTATCAGAACCTCCTTTAGCTGTCATGTTTGTATGTCCTCTAACAGTAATGTGTCTATGTCCTCCCCTGGTCTGGGGGCTGTAGACAACCCCAGTTCTTATGGCTGTCCCATTTCCTGTTTCCAGGGTGACCCACAGTTCTTCTGGCTCTTATATGTATTCTGAATTTCTGTAGCTTTTGATATTTTCATTGACATACAGGGCCACTCCTCCCCCCCCTTTTTGCACCTGGATTTCTTCTGAACAATACATAGCCAGATACTGAAGTCTCCCAAGTGTAGTTACTGGTAAACCACATCTCACTAATTGCAACTATGTCCAGTTTAGCCTCTGACATTATTGCCTGCAGGTCTGGGATCTTATTTCCCAGGCTGTGAGCATTTGTGTACATGATTTTCCATTGGGCAGATTTCGGTGCGTTAGTTGTTGGGTGAGGTTTGGCATTACCCCTGTGTGTCGTATGGGGAGACAAACCTTTTTTCTTACCTGGTGATGCAAATGAACTGCAAACATGCTGAATCCCTGTTTGACCACTAGCTGAAGGGGGAGGGGTGTTCTTCCCATTCGACGTATGGGGTGCTGCACCCTCTCCCCATTTGCTAGTTTAAATATTCTGCAAAGATGTCAAACTTCTGCCCCAATGCACTGACTCCCTCCTTAGTCAGATGCAGTCCATCAAATTTAAAGAACTTTCGCTCCCAGAACTGTTGCCAGTTCCCACAAATCTGTGTCCTTTTTCCTGGCACCAGCCCTTGAGCTACGTGTTTAGCTCCCCTATCTCCCCTTCTCTGACCTTCTGTCCATCTGCCCCCCTCTCCCAGACTGGCAGGATCTCAGAGAAGGAGATGCCAGACGAAATGGATGATAGTTTGTCACCCAGCCTAGTCAGGTGTTCCTTGGTCTCCACAACTGACCAGCTGGTGAGATCATTAATCCCTATGTGTACTAGGACATCAATGTTTTCTCCTGCTTTGTGAACAATTTTAGCAATGCGATCAGTGTCTCTCCATGCTGATGTACCTGGGAGACATCTGAACATTACCCCTGGCTGGAGATGGGTCTCAACTCCCCGAATCATGGAGTCTCCTATGATCAGAAGTTTTTTTGATTTCCTTTTTACTTTTTTTGTTTTGGTTCCTGATTTGGGTGAGTTTTGTTGTGCTAGCTCCTGTGCCGCAGTGTCCTGCTCTGCAGTGTCTTCTGCCTCTTTGTTTGATTTCAGAGATAGAGGCAGATACCTGTTTGTAGTGTTTATATGGTTTTTGGAGGTAAGACGTTGGAGAGCAGAGGTATGAGGGCACCGATTTGCCCCTCCTAACCACCTGCCAACCTCCTGGTCCAACTACCCTCTGCGGTCGAATTTTCCTGTTGGATGCTGGGGAATGGTGGGTGGTTCTTATAATGTATTTCCCTTGAATATGAAATTTGAGGTGTGCATCTCTGCCCATGCTGCCCGGGCTGAGCCCTAAGATCTCCAATGGCCCAGCATGAGGACAGTGTCCTAAATCCTGTAAGACTGTCCTTCTGAAAATTGTTCCACAGTACCTGCAGTTAATGATATCCATTCCAGATAAGTTGCTGGGTGTATAACCTAGTCAGAGTAATTAGAAGGAAAAAAATGCAAGTAATGGTTTGATTGTGTTTTGTTTTTGTTTAACTTGTTATAACAAGTTAAATTACTAGTGCCCCTGTAAATGAGCTCACCTTGTGGATGCCCCACTGATCCGCCCCTTCCTGCTCTGCCACAGGAAATGTCACAACTGTGGTACCCTATAAAAGGAGTGTAGTGTGGGGTAGTTGGGGATGGGGGTGGGTGGCTGGGCCCTTCCCCTGCCAAAAAAGAAGAACCATGGATGAAAGAACAAAGAGGTAAGAGCAGAAATAATCAGTCAACAACAAATGCAGTATCCCTGAAAGCTTATCCTAATGTTAGATACAACTGTAAAACCTGTAAAGCACCACCTGTAATAATTTCAGAGAAGATATATGCTGTAAGAAACACTTTGCTACAGAGAAAAATAAAGCAATGAAATGTTAGCAACAAACAGTAGCAATCCCTATGAGTAAAAAATAAAAACAACACCACATCATTTTAAATAAGTGTGTAACACATATCTCATTCACCAAAGAGAACACTCTGTCACAAGTTTTCTATCACCAGCATTTTTTTGTCTATTATCTGTTGACATCTTGACAACATCATCATTCTTTCACCATGCAAGTGTTGAACTATGCCTGATGTATTTGTTACACTGAAACTGTACATATGTAAATATAAAACTCTTTAGTCATAATGAAGCAAGTGAAATGAAGCAAGTGTGAATACTGAAATATTGCAGCGTAATACCAAATGACCCTGCATACCTATGTAATGACATATAAATATTATTTACATTCTCATTTCATCTGACTATTGTTGTTAACTAGTTTAATTGTTCTAGTAAAAGAGTTACTGTAAGAGCCAAGTAAGAATTTCTCCTTAACATATAACAGAATACTATAGTGATTAAGTTCAGTGACCTATATCTTTGATAAAAACAACATGCTACACACATTTGTTATTTGCTAGGTCAGAACTGATATAGTAACTAATGTAACCATTGAAAGAAATGTATATTGTACCTGTAATAATATAAAATGTGTTGTACTTGTCATACAAGTAAATGTAATCTATGTTAATAACACTTGAAATTGTAAATCAGACACTTTTACGGATAACAATGCACTTCATACCTGTTCCTGACAATGTTTATGATCGCCTCTATTGAGGGTCAGGGTAGGAATTTTCCATATGCACCTAGTCAGTGATATATCTTAAAATATTTAACTGAACATACCAGTTATCTAATGTCACTGAAATCATTAAATTTTTATACTCTATTACTTGAACACTTACCATCTGGTTTTTTGCTCACCCTAGGAACATACACATTATCAGTCACACAATAACAACAAATCATCACTGTTTCATGTGTGTAATCACTGCTTAGAAGCTCCTGACATACCTTCATTAATGTAGGACAGGAGAGAGGGATGGGACATGATTGGAACATTCAGGTACTTAAAAGGGATAAATAATGTTGATAACCAAAGTCTTTTCAAGCTGAGTGGCAACCATATCATGAGGGGGCACTGTCTTAAGCTGGAGGGTGGGAGGTTTAGGAGGGATGTCAGAAAGCACTTCTTCCCAAAAAGGGAGTTGAACACTTGGAATGTACTGCTAGAAGAGGTCACCTCATTAAAGACAGTGAGCAGCTATAAAAGAGCCTGGTATAAGCATAGGGGAAAGATAAGAATCATGCCTAGGGAGGATGGGAGGGCTGTGGAGGGATAGCAGAGACATTAGCTCAAGATGTGGATCCTGCAATACGAGCAGACTTGATAGACCAAATGGCCTTCTTCTGCTGGCTTTGTATGCTTGTATTTCCGTATGTACGTATTTTTATTCCATCCATATCATCTACTTACTATGCATGACACACATTTAGATATATTCCAAGCAATGATTACACACATGCAAAGATTGTATTGTGAGACTGATTTTGTAAAAAAATGTAAATCTTAATTGGTCCTTTCTCAGTTTCACCAATTGGCAATAAATATGTTTTAAACTTAACCACCTGTGTTGAGTCTTTACTGAACCATAACATTATAACATTAGAAAGTAACTGTTGTTTCTTTTAAGCATGCAAATCAGCTGAAAGAAGTAGTACCACACATACATGTCCATGGGCTTATTTTTGCTATGGGTCTCCACTCAGTATGCACCACATGGGCTAGGGCATGGCACATTGCCTGACACAGGTCCCGTAATTCCATAGTGTGCTAAGTAGTCTGTACCACCCTTAGTTTTCGTGTATCTCTCCAGTCAGCAGGCAGTAACTGCTGTGGCGAGGTGTGGGACATCACTATCTAATGCTATGCAGCTGTGTCTATACACTCAGGATGCAGTAACTGCTATGTGTGCTGCAATTGCCTGGCTGAGCCCATGCAACTCCTAACTGTGCTAACTTCACTGTACCTACAATTACAGAGGTGTGCCGTTGATCTCCATTGCCTCATTGTTGCTGTGGATCAGCATTCATGATGCAGTATGCATTTTGGGGGGGGGCAGCATTAGCTGTCTGAGGCCATGCAAATCCTAACTGAGCTAATTTCAGTATCCCTGCAATCAGTGATGTCTACCATTGATGTCCATATCCTCACCTGTGTTGTGTATCTCCACTGAGGATGCAGGACATGCTGTCACATTTGAAGACACATTGCCTGCCTGAATCCATTCAAGTGATAACTGTGCTAACTGGACTGTACCTGCAATCAGGGAGCTGTACAACTGATGTGCATTGCCTATCTTTTCCTGTGGCTGTTCACTCAGGATGCAGCAAGTGGTCTGGAAGTGCAATCCCCCCATGACACTGTACAACTCCTAAGTGTGCAAACTTCTGTAGAGTTACAACGAGTTACAACGAGAGAGCTACACTGTTCATCTCCATGGGCTTTTTTGTTCTCCACTCAGTATGCAATATGTGGGCTAGGGGTTCAGACATTGCCTGACAGAGGTCCTGTAATTCCTAACTAAGTTAACTAGTATGTATTGCCCTTACTTTTCCTGTGAGTCTCCAGTCAGGTGCAGTAGCTGGTGTAGAGAGATGTGCAACATTGTTACCTAAGGCCATGCAGCTGTGGCTGTACAGTCAGGAACAGTAACTGGTATGCATGGGGAAATTGCCTGGGTGAGCCGATGCAAATCCTAACTGTGGTAACTTGTGTCTACCTACAACTACAGAGGTGTACTGTTTATGTCCATTGCCTCAGTCTTGCTGTGCATCAGTATTAATGATGCAGTACGAATTTTGGGGGTGCATTACCTGTCTGAGCCCATGCAAACGCTAACTGTGCTAACTTGAGTGTCCCTGCAATCACTGATGTCTACCATTGATGTCATACCCTCAGCTGTGCTGTGGGTCTCTACTGAGGATCCAGTACCTGGTATCGCAGTTTGGAAAGGCATTGCCTGGCTGAGGCCATTCAAGTGATAACTGTGCTAACTACACTGTACCTGTAATCAGGGAGGTGTACAACTGATCTGCATCACCCTTTATTTGCCTGTGGCTCTTCACTAGCATGCAGCAAGTGGTCTGGAGTGTAGTCCCCCACCCCATGAGACTGTGCAACTCCTAAGTGTGCTAACTTCTGTACACCTGCAATGACAGAGTTACACTGTTGATGTCCATGGGCTTATTTTTGCTCTGGCTCTCCACTCAGTATAGATATGTGGGCTAGGGGCTTGTTCATTAACTGACAGAGGTAATCTAATTCCTAACTGTGTTAACTACTATGTACCACCCTTACTTTTCCTGTGGCTCTGCAGTCAGGGTGCAGTAGCTGCCGTACTGAACTGTGCAACATCGCAACCTAAGGCAATACGGCTGTGGTTGTACAATCATGATGCAGTAACTGCTATTTGTGGTGGAATTGCCTGGCTAAGTCCATGCAACTCCTAACTGTTCTAACTGGAGTGTACCTACAATTACGCAGGTGTACCATTGATGTCCATCACCTCACTTTTGCTGTGGCTCAGCACTCAGGATGCAGTATGTATTCAGATGGGGGTCATCGCCTGTATCACAGCATGCAAATCCTAACTGTGCTAACTAGGCTGTGCCTACAATCACTGAGCTGTACTATTTATGTCCACATTATCAGCTATGCTGTGGGTCTCTGGAGGTGCAGTCCCCCACCCATGAGACTGTGCAACTCTAAGTGTGCTAACTCTTTACAGCTGCAAAGACAGAGCTACACTATTCATGTCCATAGGCATATTTTTCTGTGGCTCTCCACTCAGTATGCAGTATGTGGGCTAGGGGTGGGGCATTACCTGACAGAGGTCCTGTAATTCCTAACTGTGTTAACTAATGTGTATCACTGTTAGTTTTCCTGTGGCTCTCAGTCAGGGTGCAGTAGCTGGTGTAGCGGTGTGACATCACTACCTAAGGTCATACAACTCTTAACTGTGGTAACTTGTGAGCATCTTGAATCAGGAACATGTACCATTCTCCACTCAGTATAGATATGTGGGCTAGGGGCTTGTTCATTAACTGACAGAGGTAATCTAATTCCTAACTGTGTTAACTACTATGTACCACCCTTACTTTTCCTATGGCTCTGCAGTCAGGGTGCAGTAGCTGCTGTGCTGAACTGTGCAACATCGCTACATAAGGCAATACAGCTGTGGTTGTACAATCAGGATTCAGCAACTGCTATATGTGGTGGAATTGCCTGGCTAAGTTCATGCAACTCCTAACTGTGCTAATTGGAGTGTACCTACAATTATGCAGGTGTACTGTTGATGTCCATCACCTCACTTTTGCTGTGGCTCAGCACTCAGGATGCAGTATGTATTCAGACGGGGGGGCATTGCCTGTATCATAGCATGCAAATCCTAACTGTACTAACTCAACTGTGCCTACAATCACTGAGCTGTACCATTGATGTCCACATCATCAGCTATGCTGTGGGTCTCTGGAGGTGCAGTCCCCCACCCATGAGACCGTGCAACTCCTAAGTGTGCTAACTTCTCTACAGCTGCAAAGACAGAGCTACACTATTCATGTCCATAGGTGTATTTTTGCTGTGGCTCTCCACTCAGTATGCAGTATGTGGGCTAGGGGGTGGGGCATTATCTGACAGAGGTCCTATAATTCCTAACTGTGTTAACTAGTGTGTACCACTGTTAGTTTTCCTGTGGTTCTCCAGTCAGGGGGTAGTAGCTGGTGTAGCGAGGTGTGGGACATTGCTACCTAAGGCCATACAACTTCTAACTTGTGTGCACCTTGAATCAGGAACGTGTACTGTTGCTGTACATGGCCTCAATTTTGCTGAGGATGTATGCTGAATATGGAGTACATACTCTCAAAGACTGGGGATCTCTTGTAGTACATTTAGACAGTTATATTTTATTTCTGACACCTCCTGCTTGTTGCCTGTGATTGGTCGTGTTGCCTTGGTTCTCTCCCCTACTTCCATGTGTGTGTGTGTGTGTGTTCTGTGTGTCTGTGGTGCTGGGGGGTGGGGGTGAATGCACAGTTATGCTTTTGAACCCTAACACAGAATTTCCTCACTTCTGCCACTGTGGAACAACCCCAATGATGCAGTAAACAGAGTTTTCCTCTAATTTCCCTTCTTTTTGAGAATTACTCTGAGAAATAGTAAATGAATACGGTGGCGGGATGTCTTGTCACATAGCAACACGGTGCCTGCAAACACAAATGATAATGTGCATGGTGATGCAAAGCAAATCACCAAGATAAACAGTACTGTAGACACAAATGGTTAAAATAACACAAACGCAAGCGCAAATGAAAACGCAAAAGGTAACACACATGGTGGCGTAGATGGAAACGGTAAGTGAAATGGGTATGGAACCGCAAGCAGAAGCAGTAAGGGTAACAGTAATGTAAGCGCACAGGCTGGTTTTCCCCAAAAGCTGCATAGAGAAAGACAGTGAGTACAAAGAACATATGCATAATAATGGGTCTCGGAGCAGAAAATGAGGAGTTGGAATAATAAATTGCTGATATCTCAGGAACCAAATGTAAAAGTCATATGATTTATGAATTTCCTGGCTAATTTTGTGCTTAGCTCCCATTAGGGGGCTAAGCAATTTTCCAATGAAAGGTCCGTATCTTGCACCATTTCCAAGATACGGGCCCTGAAAGGCTCGGCAAACGCCGTAATGTTATCCTATGGGAAAAAAAGAGAAGTTCAGAGTGCCATAACTTTGCCTCCCTATAATATTTTTTCACCAAACCACCAAAAGGCACATCCGAGGGATGTTGGCTTTCTTCCTTCCAAATTTCAGTCTAAAAGACCGAACCATTATTTTGCAGCAGGGTGGCAAAGAATTCCTGTCATTCAGCGGACGCCTAGTGTTAGTCTATGGGAAAAGTGTCAAATTTGAGTACTGTAACTTTGCATCCATTTAATATTTTGTTACCAAACCACCAAAAGGCACATCTCTGAGATGTTGGTTACCGGCCCTCCACATTTCAGCCCAAAAGTCCAAACCGTTCATTTGCAGTAGGTGACAAAGAATGCCTGTTATTTTGGGCACAGTGTCGTAAAGTAGTGTCGTGATTTGTGGCACTTTTAGCACAGATTTGCAAAGGTCATGCATGTGACATTACTTTATGGACACTACTTTTCCAGAAATTTGAAAATATATTTCTAGGGTGTTTCACCCCAAATTAAAGACATGACTAGCATCTTCAGGGTCAGACTAGGTGAACACAAAAAGAATTATGTTGCTAGAGGGTCCCAAATTTAAATGGCAAGCATTTTTCTGATCACCAACTGAAAAAAAAATGGTGGATTTGCGACACTACTAAGGCCATTTGTGACACTAAAAGGTGCAATTGTGACACTGTCAAACTTTTTGTTAACTTTTCCCATTGACTTATAATGGGAAATTGTTTTTTGAATAACTTTTGAACCGTTTAATATTTTTTCACGAAATCTTCAAAAGGCACATCTGGGACCCTGGCTGCACATTTCCTGAAGGTTTCAGACTGGTCACACAAACCATGCAACCTGTAGGGATGAGCAAAGACTTCAAAAAGCATAAACATGCGCGCAGATCACGCTTAATAACCCGCAGTCGTATATCCAAAACAGTATGAAAGTTGGCAGATCCCAAGATGTATGGTCCTTGATCATATATTCTAAATTTCAGGCAAATCTGTTGAACAGTTGCAAAGTTATTAAGGTGCAAAATGTTAGGTTGAACATGTAAATGGCTCCTCAATCCTAACTATGGTAGCACTACTGTGCTACCATGATATATATATATATATATATATATATATATATATATATATATATATATATGTGTGTGTATATTCATGGCAAAAACTGTGTTTGATGCATCATTTAAGGTTAAAGCAAAAAGTCAGGAAATGAAACATTAGGATTTGCACCTAACCCACCACAGACCCTGCCCCATCCTCCACAGACTGACAGATGTGGGGCATTCCATTGGGGTTGTGAGGCCTAAATCTCACCCATTCCATGTGTAGCAGGTTGGCATGCCACAGTAAAGGAGAGAATGGGATGAGATTTAGGCCTCACAACCCCAATGGCACACCCCAGCATCTGTCAGTCTGTGGAGGATGGGGGTGTGGGATCTGTTGGGGGGTTAGGGATTAACCCTAATGTTTCATTTCCTGACTTTTTTTTGCTTTAACTCTAAATGATGCATTAAACACAGTTTGTTGCCATGAATTTTCTTACTTTTGGAAAAAGTGTAATATAACTAGTAAAAACATGTATTGGTGGATGCACACTAAGTTGGCAATTTTGCATAACAATATGCAGCATCTGTGGGAGTGTGGGCCATCCGGGACCACAGCCCCACTTACATAAGCTACAGAGTATACAGGAGCCCTATAGGGCACCAAGCCCTTGTAACAGTAATTTGCACATATTTTGTGAACTGTAAGAGCTAAAAAAAAACATCAAGCGTCATTGTAATCGTGACAGCGAGTACTTCATGCAACACTGAATGACTGAACCATATCTCACATCATTTCTGAGATATGGGCACTGGAAAGCACTGGACAGGCTTTCTTTGAACCCTTGTGACAGTTATTTCAGAATATCTCATGAACCATGCAACGTACAGAAAAAATTCAACTGCAGGCTTACTCTATGATTTCAAGTCTTTCTCCAGTGGCATAGATCACTTAAAGATGATCTATGCCGCCAGTAGCTGAAGTGTCTGTATCTCGCTTTCATTTCCAAGATATCGGCACTAAAAGTCATGACACAGATCGCAATGTAATCCTAAGGGAAAAATGTCAACTTCATCATTGACTATATCTGCAACCAATTAATTTCCCAACACCTAAACAACATAATTAACATCTCTAGGACATCCCCTCAGCACCCTGCAAATTTCAAGTAAAAATACCAAACCATTATGGAGATATGGGCATCCTAATTTGGGCAATCTGGTCTTCCCTAGGGACATCTGTTCTTCCCAAGGGACATCTGGTCTTCCCCATGGACACTGTAAAAAATACATATACATTTTCCCATAGGACATAATGGGAACTTCAAATTGCAATAACTTTTGAATGGATTAATATTTTTTTCACCAAACAAATGCTGGCCTGTTCCTTTGCCCAAGGTCTTTCTATGTCCTAAGATCTGGACTAAAAGACCACACGGTGTTCGCGCAGCAGCACAGACAAAAAATGTGCAAAAGTGGTATAAAGTAAATGTTTTGGTGCTTTGCTGCTCAAGAACTGTATCTCTGACTGAAACACAACTTGGCAAATCAAGAGATCTACCATACCAGACTACGCATTCCAAATTTCATGCAAATCTTATTTCTTTTTTATTTCTTTATTAGATCATCGGTTTACAGACCTTTGAGTCATAGACTCATTTACAAAGGCACCTCGTCAAGAGAGCAATACATCACAGCAAACAAAACAGTACAGTACATAACACTTAGATTAAAAAAGCAACCAGTGTTGCAGGCATTCACTGGTGGTACATGCTTGGTATCAGGTAGATCAAAGTAGTCATAATATAGGTACATGAGTACCACGTCAGGTTCACGTCTGTTGAACAGTTGCAAAGGTATTAACCTGTAAAAGTTGAGGTTTAACATTAAAGTGCCTACTCAACCCTAAATATAGGGGCATGACCGTGCCCCTATAAATATATATTAATTATAGTGTCGCGGTAGTGCCACAGTAGTTACGGTTGCACAGCCATTTCTATGTTAAACTGCAAAGTTTCAACTTTAATAATGTTGCAACTGTTTGTCCATTTTGACTGAAATTTGGAATGCATACCTGCCTATTGTAGATCTCCGTATCTGGACATTTTTGTTCTGGTCAGATGTATGGTTGCAGAACAGTGGGCACTCAAACAGTGAAAAATCACCTTTTTGTGAATTCTTCAGTAAGCCAGAATGAACAGAAGAATGCATTTCAGTGGGTTCAAGTTTATTTGTCTACATGTGTCCTGGGTTGAACTGATGCCTTTTGAAGATTTGATGAAAAATGTTGCTCCATTCAAAAGTTATTCCATTTTTCATGTCCCATTATAGCCTATGGGAAAATTTATATGTGCACTGTGAAAATGTTTGCGATCATATTTTTTGTCGAGCTGCCTGAAATTGTTTTGTGCTGCTACCATCTTGTTTTCATTTAGCGAGGACAAAAATGTTGTAATTCAAAAATAGTGCACTTTGTTAAACACCTACAGTTGTGTTTACCTAATTGGGCCCTGATGAACATGAATCTGGCATTTGTTTTCACCAGCTGGTCTGGAAATGTGTTTTTACAATGTTTTCCACCATTTTGCCATTTTTGCTCTCAGCAATATTTTATGTTACTGCTAAAATAATCACAGTCATAAAAAAGTAACCACACTATTTTTGTGTTCGCTGTCACATTCTCATTATAGAGATAGGAGTGTCATTATAACATTTAATATAATCATGGTAACACTGCACAAACACATTGTTAAATGTGTTGTTTTCTTTGTTACTTTATTGTGGCAAGGCAGATTTTGCTATTGGCCTGAAATTTTCAGTGTGGCAAGCCCTAGTCCCACAGATGTGCCCTTTGGTGGTTTTGTATGAAAATATTGTACAGGACCATAGTTAAAGCATTCCGAAGTTGAGGAATTTTCCCATAGGATAACAGCACAGTGCTCGTGATGCCTTTTGGGGCTCATATCTCAAAAACGGTTCGAGATACAGATTTTTCACCACAACAATTCTTAGTCCCCCATAGGAGGACTAAGTGCAGAAGTAGGTTGAAAAGCCATGAATACCATGCCATTTGAATTTGTTTTCTACCTTGTATGGTTACTGTGATATTTGGGAATTAGTGTTCCAATTGCTCATTTTCTTGTCCGTAGGACACTCTTACACCCTCAGAGTTAGCACTCACAGTGCTTTTTGGTGCTTGTATCTCATAAACGATGCAAACTACAGATTTGATTGATGTATGTTGTGAGAACTACTCACTGTCATGATTACAACACTTGAATTTTCTTCCTAGCTGCTGTGGTTCCTGACATAGATACACAGATAGATAGACAGTGTCAGCAGATAAGGGCCTATGGCCACTCAGTCTGCCCATTTGAGCTTGTAAGTTCACTTTATGTTTTCCTAGAAGTCTGTTGCCCCTTAACCCTGATTGCCAGAATTCCTTTACATCTATCTCATGCATTCTTAAATACTGTGATTGTTTCAACCCCCACCACTTCCTCTGGCAGGGTGTTCCACTTGTCCACCACCCATTCTATGAAGAAATTCTTCCTCACGTTTCCTCTGAATCATCCTCCCTCCAACTTCATCCCATGTCCTCTAGCCCTGAAACATCTTTTTTGCTTAAAAATAGCATATTCCTGCACCCTGTTCCTCCCTGTAAGATACTTGTATGTCTCTATTTTATCCCCTCTCTTCCTCCTCTCCTCCAAGGAGTACATATTCAATTCCTTCAACCTGTCCTCATAGGACTTGTGATGTAATCCATGTACCATCTTTGTTGTCCTCCTCTGAACCTTCTCTACCCTGTCTATGTCCTTATGTAAGTAAGGACTCCAGAACTGTACACTGTACTCCAGGTGGGGCCTCTTTAGTGTCTTATATAGTGGAATTATGACCTCCTTTTTCCTGCTGATGATGCCCCTGCCTATGCATGCCAGCATCCTATTTGCTTTTCCTGCTGCCTTGTCACACTGTTTCCCTACCTTGAGGTCATCAGAGATGATAACCCCAGGATCCCTTTCCTGCTTAGTGCATGCTATATCCTCACACCCAACTGATATATTGTGCCAGGGTTTTTGTGCCACATGTGCATTATTTTGTACTTCTTTGCATTGAATTTCAACTGCCAAACCCTGACCATTCTTGAAGTTTGGAGGTCCCTTCTCATTCTGTCTACACCCTCTGGTGTGTCTACTCTGTTACAGAGCTTTATGTCATCAGCAAACAGGGAAATTCTAACTTCTGTGTCCCTGTAATGTCACTGATGAAGATGTTGAATAGGACCTGTCCCAGCACTGATCCCTGTGGTACCCTACTGGTCACTCTTCCCTCTGTGGAGTGACATCCATTTACCACCACACTCTGTGTCCTCCCGCTCAGCCAGTTACCTACCTACCACACTACTGTCCTGCCCACACCCATATTCCCCAGTTTGTGTAATAGTCTTCTATGTGGCACCATGTCAAAGGCCTTGCTGAAGTCCAGATAGGCCATGCCCACTGCCCTCCCCTGATCCACCTCCCTAGTCACCCAGTAGAAAAATTCAATGAGGTTGGTCTGACATGACCTCCCCCTGGTGGAACCATGCAGCCTTGGGTCCTGTAGTCCATTGACAACCAGATGTTCCACCAGTCTGTCCTTCAGTAGTGCTTCCATGATCTTCCCCATTACCGAGGTGAGGCTGACTGGTCTGTAGTTCCTGCTTCCTCTTTATTTCCACTTTTGTATAAGGGGACTACATCTGCTGTCCTCCATTGTTTAGGTACCTTCCTGTTTCCAGTGATTGGCTGAACAGGATTGCAAGAGGATCAGCCACCACCTCTTCTTAGTTCTTTAAGGACCCTGGGGTGCTCACTATCTGGCCCCATTGCTTTATCAACTCTTATTACTTCCAGTTCCTTCAGGACCATTTCGTGTAAAGAGACTTGTGTCCATTTCTGCACTATTCCCACCCCTTGTACTCCATTCAGACCCATTACCCTCATCTTCATCAGTAAAGACTGAGCAGAAATACCTGTTCAATATGTCAGCTTTACTCTTGTCATCCTCCACACGGCCCCCATCCTCCCCCTTCAGTCTCACTATCCCTCCATGTGCCTTTCTTTTTTCACTTATGTACCTGTAAAAGGTTTTGTCCCCTCTACCCACTGATTTTGCAATGTGTTCTTCTGTTTGAGCTTTGGCTTCCCTTACTGACCTCCCTGCCTCCCATTGCTTCTCCTTGTACTTCTCTCTATCCCCTTCTGTCTGTGTCTTTTTGTACTGTCTGAATGCAATCTTTTTGGCTTTTACTTTCTCCGCTACCTCCTTGGAAAACCATAATGGCCTCCTCTTCCTTTTCCCCTTGCTAACCTGCTTAATGCATAATTCTGTTGCTCTTGTAATTCCCTTTTTATATACTACCTACTGTTCCTCAACCCCTGATTCCTGCCCCATTCCCCTTAATGCCTCTTTCAAGCATCTCCCCATTTTCTCAAAGTCTGCCACCCTAAAATCTAGGATACGTGTTTTTGTGTGGTTTGGTTCTGCTCCTTCTGTGATTTTAAACCACAATGACTGGTGGTCACTGTTCCCCAGTTGTTCCCCCACTGTTACCCCATCACACTGTCCCTGTTTGTGAACACTAGGGTCAGTATTGCCTTCTGTCGGGTTGGTTCCATGACCAGTTGCTTGAGGAAGACACCCTGATCAGAGTCCAGGATAAATCTGCTCCTAGTTGATGCTGCTGCAGGGATGCTCCAGTCCATGTCTGGAATATTGAGGTCTCCAACCAGCACTCACTCACTTTGTCTGCCATCCTTTGGATGGCTAGCATCAACTCCTATCTGTTTCTTTCTCCTGGGCTGGTGGTCTATAGACCACACCTGTGTGGATGGCTGGCCACATTTTCCTTTCCAGCTTAACCCACAGTATCTCTCCCCCATTTTGTTCCTCCTGGATCTCTGTGGTCCTTATGTCATTTTCACATACAGTGCCACTCCTCCCTTCCTACCTGCCCTGTCTCTTCTGAATATGTTGTAGCCAGGTATGGCCATCTCCCAGTCGTGGCTATCATTACACCAATTTTATGTGATGGCCACAAAGTCCAGGTCTGACTGCATGATGACAGCCTCCAGCTCCTCCATCTTGTTGCTAAGACTCCTGGCATTGGCACACATGGCTTTCCATGATTTGACCTCCCTGGACTGTTTAGCTGTTCTACTCCAGCCCTGGTTGTCATTTATCCTGGTTCTCCTTACTGTCTGGCCTTCTGTTGAATGTTGCCCCTTTTCTGCCTATCCACCTCTTGGGTGCTTATCTCCATCTTTTGCACACTGCTTTGTAGAGATATCCACTCCTCCAGTTCACTGGTTCCACTGCTAGCTGTGGGGGTTGGGCAATTAGGTACCATCCTTGCTGGTCTGCCACCCCCATCTAGTTTAAATGCTTGTCATGTAGCATTTAATCTTGTCATTGAGTGCTTGACTTCCAGGATGGATGCAGACCATCAGGCTTGAACAAGCCTCCATCCCTCCAGGTGGGTCCCCAGTCACCAAATGAATCACAGCACCAGTTCTTCAACCATGAGTTAAAGTTCCTGGGGCATGCACCCTATGTTCTCCCATGCCCTCGCAGGTAGTACTTCCGAGAAGGTGGCAGAAGTAGCTACTTGCTTGAGACCCCTCCCCATTTCCTAAACTCTTCTTGAACTTCCTTTGGCTCCCCATTTGCCAGATCATTAGTACCTAATTGGATAATGACATCCAGCTCACCCTCCCATCTTGCCTTCCTAGTGATCCCAGGATCTTCCTTCCATCCCTCCATGCCATGGCACCTGGTAGGCACCTCACCTCCTGTGCCCCTCCTGTGTTCCTAGCTGGAGCCCTCCTATGATGGAGTCCCCACCAGGATTTGCTTCCTCCTCCTCTGGGGTCCACTGCTCTCCCCACTGAGGTCACCTCCTTGACTAACCTCATATCCTTTCCTTTCACTTCTCAGGGTACCTCTATTTGGTTGTCCCCATTTGCCAGTGTGGCATATGAGTTTTTGAGTGGAATAGGATCTGGGATGTGCCTCTGCCTGACCACCCTAACCCCTCCTGAGCCCACTGTCATCCAATTGTTCCTCTTTCTTGGCATCCTTTGAAGCAGCAGCATTGGACTGGGTGGTCTCTGGATAGGGGTGATGGTACTCCTGACCCAATTTACTTCTGCTCCGAGTCTGGCTACCTCATCCTGCAGTCTAGAGATATGCATGCAGATAGGGCAGCACCTCAGGGTCCAGAAGGTCTGCCTGAATATAGCTGCCCCGCAGCCACTGCATTGCACCACTCCCCACATTATACTGCACTTATACTGCTATTCCATATACTTGTCTGTTACTGAAGCTCTCCTAGTTCCCTTTTTATTAATTTACTGTCCTAAAAATCCTGCCACTGATCCTCAGATACTTTTCCTTAAAAAAGAAAAAAAAAGAAACAAAATGAGTTAAAACACTTGTCGTGCTGAGGGTGGGCTTCTTCACCCTTATGCCCCTTCTACTCCACATCCCCTACTATCCCTTGTGCTTAGCTCCTGTCAATCAGATTTAACAGGGCATATAATTAAGAGTTGGGGCAGGGGAGGGAGGGGGGTGAAAATTTGCAGCAATTAAAGACAGCAAAGGAATAGACCACCACTACAAGCACACAAAACTAGATTTTAAATTTTCAACAGCCCAAAAACAATTCTAAGTAAAGACAGCAAAGAAATTACAGTGTCTCTAAAAGCCCATACTCTAAGTTTAAAATAAAAATAGCAATGAACAGTTGCTGTAAAGCACTGAAATGAATCTGTTTCCTTCCAGCTTCTGGCTTCTGGCTTCTTTCTGGCATATTGACAAATTAGGTTTACAAGGATTCCTTGCCTAATAGGGCTGCTGTATGGCTCCATATTTACTGTATGTGTGAGTGGGAGTGCAGGGCCCAGAGGGCCTGTGCTTCCACAGATGCATATCATTATGCACAAATGGGCAGCTTGGTGGGGGCATGGGGCCCTAACACATACCACTTACTACTTATATTACAGTTTTTCAAAAAGAAAGGAAATTCTTTACAAAAAACTCCATTACTGCATCAGTTAGGGTTATTTCCACATCAACAAAAATTTGGAAATTCAACATTTGGGTTACCACCCCACCACCCCACCTACACACCCACACTCTCTACATACCAATAGACATCAGGGTGTGCCTTGGGGTCATCAGTCCTAACTCTCAACCCATTCTCCTACACTGTAGCATGTTAACTTGCTTACACATGGAATGGGGTGAGAGTTGGGGCTGATGACCCCATAGCACACCCTGACATCTGTTGGTGTGTAGAAGATGCAGGTGTGGAGGTGGGGTGGTAACCCTAATGTTAAACTTCCACACTTTTGTTGGTGTTTAAACAACCCTAACTGATGCATTAATGGAGTTTTTTACAAAGAAAAAATTATATACATATATATATATATATATATATATATATATATAGACACACACACAGTGGCGTCCCCGGGATGAAACTCAAGTTTTCAGCATTTGCAGCACTCTTTAGAATGCTGCAGCAGACCTACTGAGATAAAGCAATGTAATTTCAATGGCAATTAGTCCTCTTTGTCATGCAGGGAGTGTGACACTTTCAAGATGAAGTGAATGCCACAGTTTCCTGCATGACAAAAGGACTAATTGCCATTGAAATTACATTGCTTTATTAGTAGGTCTGCTGCAGCATACTGCAGAGTGCTTTAAAAGTGAATTATTGAACTCACTTAAGATGTGTGAGTCGTGCGCTGATATATGCATGCCTTGGTGCGCATTGTTACCAACCATCTAAGGCATGCATATATCGGAGCATGACCACACACCCTAGAGTGGGTTATCTATCTTATAAAATGGCAAAATTGTTTTGAGAGGGTAAAAGTAAAGCTGTGCAGTCATGCTCTGATATATGCATGGTCATGTGATATGTTTTATACAATCAGAACATTGGATTTGGATTTGGTGCCCATTATATATATATACTCGATATATATATTCTTTGCAAAAAATTCATTAATGCATCAGTTAGGGTTGCTTCCAAGCGACAAAAAGTGAGGAAATTTGACATTAGGTTTTCAACCCCAACTCTGAATCCCTCCCTACACACACATACACAACACATATACAAGCAGGGGACAGTACAAGGCAACACAGTCAATCAGAAACAGACACCATAAGGTAACATAAAGAACATGCAACTCTGTAAACATACCACAAGAAGCATCCATCATCATGTTTCAGGAACTGTATCACTTCTGCTGCAATACCACCAGTGTCTTGGGGTGGTACACCCACATGCTGTGCAGACATGCAGGTATGTGTTAAGAAGGCTATGTAGAACCTTTTAGATGAAAGTTCTTTAACATGAGATGGTTATGACTGTTTCATACTATTTCACTACACCTGCTCATAACTTAATAAGTTGAGGTATATGTGCCACACTCTTGAATATTTCCACAGATGGATACATACCATATGTGTCCACCTGTGGAGGGCTAGGAACACAGGGTGTAAACTAACCTACTGTTTGACTGTGAGTTATACATACTGTTCTTTTGTGTGGATGGAGATATGAAAGCATAGGATGTGAAGTATCACGTGGTTCTGCTGTTAGCTATGTACTCGCCTTCTACTATCTGCATGTAGGGATGTGACTGTACGGTGAATAACTCCACAGTCCAAACCTGATCTATGCAGACTGTTGTAGTACCTACATGGACCAATAGTGTTCCCAACATTTCATAAAGACACTGTTCTATTATGTCAATGTGGGTCTGGGAGCGCACTGCCATTTGGACCATGCACTCTCATCCATAAATTGACACAGAATATCAGAATCCATAGAACACAGTGTTCATATGTCACTGTGGCGCCCTGTCCTCCCAGTCCTACATCAAGATAGTGCCACACTATCCATTAGTCACATTGTACATCTGTCACAATGAGCATACAAGGTAGTTTGGACCATGCACTACCATAACTCTATTGAAATAGCACAACACAATCCATGTGTTACGCTATCCATATGTTGCACTTTTCTCCTTGTGACATATAGGCAGTGTGATGTATTTACTGTGTTGTAGTATGATGATGGAGGAATGGGACAGCAGAATACAAAGCACCCTGTACTCTCACTGTAACATATGGATAGTGTGAAAATATAGATTGTGTTGTACTTATATCTTGATGGAGGGATGGGAGTACAGTATCTGAACAACCATGAAGTGATACTGTGACATATGGACACAGTGACACATAGATAGTGTTGTACTATGTTAATGTAGGGATGGTAGCACAGGGTACATAGCACTCTGTAGTCCCTCTGTGACATATGTACAGTGTTGTTCTATCTTAATAGAAGGATGGAAGAACAGGGCCCAACTAACCATGAGATCCGACTATGACTTATGGGTACTGTTGTACTATCTGCATGGAGATATACAGTTCATGCAGTGGCCATCTTACATGGTTGCACAGCATGTGGGTGTACCCCCTCCACTCTATGACAGTAGAAGTGATACAGTTGCTGAAACATGATGATGGATGCCTCTTGTGGTATGTTTACAGAGCTGTATGTTCTTTCTGTTACCTTATGGTGTCTGTTTCTGATTAGTTGTGTTGCCGTGTATCATCCCCCACTTGTATATGTGTTGCGTCTGTGTGTGTTGGGAGGAATTTGGAGTTAGGGTTGAAAACCCAAACATCAAATTTACTTGCTTGTGTCACTGTGGAAGCAACCCTAACTGATGCATTAATGAAGTTTTTTGCAAAGAATGTCCTTTCTTTTTGGAAAAAGTGTAAGGTACTACTGTGGCAATTTGCATTGACTGTAATGTGATCCTGCTTCATTCTGCCTCAGTATATCTAGATATACCTCAGTACTGCAAAACTTTTCTCTGACTTCCACTGTATAAATAGTAAAGGATATGTGTTGGTGGGAGTGGGGCTCCCAGCCGGCTGCCCATTTGGGCATAATGATATTGCTGTGGGAGCACAGGCCCTCTGGGTCCTGCACTACCAGTTATACATAGCTACAGAGCCATACAGCAGCCCTACATGGCAAGAAACCCTACTAACACAAATTTGCCAATATCGCAGGAACCGTAGCTATTAGGAAAAAAATTCAAGTGCTGTAATCATGGCAGTGAGCCCTCCACATGACACATAATCGAACTAATCCATATCTCACATCATTTCCGAGATATGGGCACTGAAAAGCACTGTGATCCCATCAAACTGCCCATCTGTGCATAATGATATATGTCTGTCAGAGCACGGGCCCTGTGCTCCCACTTATACATAACAGCAGAGCTATAAAATAGCCCCATAGGCCTGAAAAGGAACCCTAGTAACAGTAATTTGTCAATATCTCAGTGATCGTATAACATAGGAAAAAATTCCAGTGCAGGTGTAATCTACCACTTTAAAATTTTTAGGTGACTTAAGCTGCAGGTAGCAAAAATCCATATCGCGGCTTCATTTTCGAGATACAGGCACTGAAAGGCACTGCAGGTGCCACTATGTTATCCTATTGAAATTTCTCAACTTTGGAATGCTGTAACTATGGGCCCATTGAATGTTTTGGGACCAAACCACCAAAAGACACATCTGTGGGACCAGGACTTGCCATCCTGCGAATTTCAGCCAAAAGCACAATCCACCTTAGCACAATGAAGTGGCAAAGAAAACAACACCTGGGACAATGTTGTGGAGAAATGTTGTTGAGGCAGCAAAAATGTTTTCATGCTTTCCTATATCTTATAATGGGATGTTGTCGCACATGAAAAAATGTTGCCAAAAATGTTTTCGCAATACAAATATAAATTTTATATAGGCTATAATGGGACATGAAAAACGTGAATAACTTTTAAATGGAGCAATATTTTTTCACCAACTCTTCAAAAGGCACTAGTTCAACCCTGGCCACATGTAGTCAAACAAATTTGAAGTCACTGAAATACATTCTTCAGTCTGTTATGGCATACCAAAATATGCACAAAAAGCATGATTTTTTTACATTTTGAGTGCCCCATGGTTCCACGACTGTACATCTGACCAGAATATAACTTTTCAGATCCAGAAATCTATGGAAGGTAATTGTGCTTTCCAAACTGTGAGCAAATCGGATAAATGCTTGCAAAGTTATTAAAGTGCAAACTTTGAGGTTTAAAATAGAAGTGACTGTGCAACCCTAACTATACTGGCCCTACTGGGCCAGTATAATATATATATTTATCTCTCGCTCTCTCTCACTTTCTCTCTCTATACATATATATCTATCTATATATATATATATATATATATATATATATATATATATATATATATATTATATATTTGTGTGTATCGTTAATAGTAGTTCTCCATTGGTCTAATGTAATCATTTGAATAGTCAACTAATTCCTTGTGACCCATTTCTTAGCTGCAATTAGCGTGATACCAAGTAGATATATAATATGTCTTTCTTTAAGGCCCCAGGAGTATATATGGAATAGGTGCATGTGTGGTAACATCTGTATTGGAACTAATAACACCTCAATGATAGCCCCCTCCAACTCCTGATGAAAGGTACTCAGAAGAGGGCAAGTCCATGTTATATGTATGTGTGTTGCCCAAGCTTTGCCACATCCTCACCAACACTCCGAATCCTGTTACTTTTTTGAGGCCCCTCCTCATCTCCTTCCTCTGTGAACACTGAATGAAAGTATTTGGTCAGGATGTCAGCCTTTTTCTCATCCTTCTCTGCACAGTCCCTCCTTCTATTCTTAACCTTACAATTTCTCCCATTTTTCTCCTTTTACTAAATACCTAAAACATATGTTGTCCTCTTTCATTAACACCTGGGCTGTTATCTCTTCAGTTTGCACCTTTGCGCTCCTTGATAGAAGACTAGGTTTGCTGGCCAGTGATGTAGCCAGAAATTTCCATTTTGTACACAATCTCCAACGGTTACACCACCCCAATTAAAAAATGTACACATCCTTTTCAAATGGCACCCCCTTCCAAACAAGTCAGATTGTTGTCAGATGACTCCTCTACTCTCTAAAGAGGTTATACATGTATTGGACACTCCTCAGTGGCCTACACTAACCCAAATACTACAGATTAGAATGATAATATTAGCAGTGTGACTTATGGTTTGTGACAGGCACTCAACAAAGCTGTACACAAATGTGTACACTGAGTATGCCTGTCTACACCCTTGTTGCTGGCAAAAGCACCTAGCTTCACCTGAGCTCTTTTCTTCTAGGTTTGCTTGTAAGGACAGAGCAAGGAAAATTATCAGAGCATGGAAAAAGATTAAGGCTTCTTTTGGCTAGGCAGATTAACTGTGTGTTATATTATTTTCTTTTGTATTCAAAGGGTTTGTTAATGTTTGTTGCTAACATTTTACTGCTTTACTGTTCTCTGATTCAAATTGTTGTTGCAGGGTATACTTTCTGCTGCATTATTACAGGGTGTGCCTACAGGTTTGTTACTGTTTTGTGCTTACAAATGACTTCTGTAATCTTCGCTTATTCAAGTTGTTTTTTACAAGGTATATCTTCTGTTACTGCTTTATTTTTCTTTGTAGCAAAGTGTTTTTTTATAGGATTTATCTTCTGTGAAATTATTACAGGTGGTACTTTACAGGTGTTACAGTTGTATCCATCATTAGACTAAGCTTTCAGTGCTACTGCATTTGTTGTTGGTTGATTGTTTCTGCTCTTATCTCCTTGTTTCTTTCATCCATGAGTCTTCTTTTTTGGCAGGGGAAGGCCCAGCCACCCACCCCCATCCCCAACCACCCCATGCTACACTCCTTTTATAGGGTAGCACAGTCGTGACATTTTCTGAAGTAAAGCAGGAAGAGGAGGATCAGAGGGTATCCACACAGTGACATCACTTATAGGAGCTTAAAGTAATTTAACTTGTTATAACAAGTTATACAAAACAAACAAACAAAACAAAAAATCTAACTTTTGCTTTCATTTTCCTCCTTCTAATTACTTAGACCAGGTTATAAACCCAGCAACTCATCTGGAATGGATATTATTAACTGCAGGTACTGCAGGACACTTTTCAGAAGGGCAGTTATACAGGATTTAGGATGCTGTCCTACATGCTGAACTATTGAAGATCTAAGGGCTGAGCTCCAGGCAGCATGGGCAGAGATTTCACACCTCAAATCACATATTCAGGTGGAAATATTTTATAAACACTGCCCGCCATTTCCCCAACATCCAACTGAAGCACCTTGACCACAGAGGGTAGTTGGTCCAGGAGGCTGGCAGGTGGTTAGGAGGGGCAAATCAGATGCCCTATCACTCGGTGCTTTCCAGTGTATCACCTCAAGAATCCATATAAAAACTACAAACAGGTATCTGCCTCTATCTCGAAATCAAACCAAGGGCAGAGGACACTGCAGAGCAGGACACTGCACCACAGGATCTAGTGCAACAAAACTCACCCAAACAGGGACCAAAACAAGAAAAGCAAAAGGAAATCCAAACGCTTCTGATCATAGGAGATTCCATGATTCGGGGAGTTGATACCTACCTCCAGCCGGTGTAATGGTCAGATGTCTCCCAGGTACATCTGCATGGGAGACACTGACCACATTACTAAAATTGTGCAGGAAGCAGGAGAAACATTGACATCCTGGTACACATAGGGAACTAATGATCTCACCAGCCGGTCAGTTGTGGAGACCAAGGAACACCTAACCAGGCTGAGAGACAAACTGTCATCCGCTTCATCCAGCATCTGCTTCTCTGAGATCCTGCCAGTCTAGGAGAGGATGCAGACAGACAGAAGGTCAGAGAAGGGAAACATGGAGCTGAACATGTGGCTCAAGGGCTGTGCTAGGAAAAGAACACAAGTTTGCAGGTAACTGGCAACAGTTTTGAGAGTGAAAATTCTTTAAATTTGATGGACTGCATCTGACTAAGGATGGAGTCAGTGCTTTGGGGCAGATGTTTGATGTCTTGGCAGAATATTTAAACTAGCAAATGGGGTGTGGGTGCAGCACCTGATACAGCAAACAGGAAAACACCCTCCCTCAACTAGTGATCAAACAGGAATTTAGCATGTTTGCAGTTCATTTGCATCACCAGCTAAGGAAAAGGTCTGGCTCCCATACGATGCACAGGGGAAACGGCAGACCTTGCTCAACAACCAACACACAAAAAATCTGGCCAATAGAAATCATGTACACAAATGCTCACAGTCTGGGAAATAAGATCCAGACCTGCAGGCAACAATGACAGAGGACAAACTGGACACAGTAGCCATTAGTGAGACATGGTTCAGCAAGTAATCACACTTGGGAGACTTCAGTACCCAGCTATGTACTGTTCAGAAGAGACCGAGGGTGCAAAGGAGTGGCCCTTTATGTCAATGAAAATATGCTACAGAAATTTAGACTACATATAAAGAGCCAGAAGAACTGTGGGTCACCCTGAAAACAGGAAATGGGACAGCCATATGAACTGGGGTTGTCTACATGCCTCCAGACCAGGAGGAGGACATAGCCACATTACTGTTAGAAGATATACAAGACATGACAGCTAAAGGGGAGGTTTTGATAATGGGAGAATTCAACATGCCAGGCACATATTGGTTAATAACAGCATGAACATCCACCAGAACTAGACACATTGTGGATTCCCTGCAGGGGGAAGGCCTCAAACAACTGGTAGAACAACCCACAGGGCTATCCTAGATCTAGTACTGACTAATGGGGAAAGGATCACAGATCTCCAGGTAGAAGGTCACCTGGGGGCCAGTGACGATCACATGGTATAGTTCAGTTTGGCCACTAGAACTAAATCATCCCATTCCAAGGCAAAAATATGGGACTTCAGAGGAGCTGACTTTGATAAGATGGCCAAAAGAGTTAAGCTAGCCCTGTAAAGACAAAATACAGGTGAGGGTGTACAGGCAAAGTGGGCAAGCATTAAGGATGCGATACTTGAAGCAACATCCCATTGTCTTAGAGAGAAAAGCAAGAGCAAAAGAAGGAGGAAACCCCTTTGGTTCTCAAAAGCAGTAGCAGAAAAGGTCAGAGCCAAAAGGATGGCCTTCAAGAAATATAAGGGAATGCAGAGGGATGAAGCTAGGGAGGCAAATCAATCTTTCCTAAGGGAAGTAGGGAAGGCAGTAAGGCAGGCAAAGGCCCAAACTGAGGAAACACTAGCTCGATCAGTAAAAGAAGGGGACAAGACATTCTGTAGATATATTGGTGAAAGGAGAAAGTCCAGAGGGGGTATGGCTAAGATCAAAGGGGATAAGGGGAGTGTGTGGAGGAGGACCAAGGAAAAGCATCTCTACTAAATAGATACCTCTGCTAAGTATTTACTTAGGAGAAGGTAGGGCAGGGCCCCCAGCTTAGCACCATGGACACAGGGGGAATCGAGGTGTGCACTAGTCCCTTCACAAAAGAAAGGGTCTTACAAGAGCTCGCTAAGCTCAGGGTGGACAAGGCAATGGGACCTGATTGCATACATCCCAGGGTACTAAAAGAGCTAAGGGTGGAACTAGCAGAGCCATTACCAGAACTGTTGAGTGAGTATCTGAGCACAGGAGAGGTCCCAGAAGACTGGAGAAGGGTTCATGTGATCCCACTGCACAAGTGTGGTAGCAGGGAGGAGGCAGGGAACTACAGACCAGTCAGTGTTACCTCAGTAGTGGGCAAGATTATGGAGGCACTTCTTAAGGAAAGGATAATGCAACACCTGGAATCCACAGACACACAGGATCCAAGACAGCATGGGTTTACAACAGGAAGGTCCTGTCAAACTAATATCATAGATTTCTTTGACAGGATAACCAGAGTGGTGGACCAGGGGAGCAGTTGATGTTGCCTGCCTTGACTTCAGCAAAGTTTTCAATACTGTTCCACATAGAAGATTGATTAATAAGCTGGGTAGGCGTTAGGTGGGTCAGAAGTTAGTCAGCTGGGTGGCAAACTGGTTGGAAGGCAGAAAACAGAGAGTGCTGGTAAGCAGTATACAGTCAGAAGAGATGCAAGTCACAAGTGGGGTACCTCAGGGATCAGTCCTGAGGCCAGTCCTCTTTAATATCTTCATCAGTGACATTGCAGATGGACTGGAGGATAAGGTTTGTCTCTTTGCAGATGACACTAAGATCTGCAACAGAGTAGATGATCCAGATGGGGTGGGCAGAATGAGAAGAGTGCTGGATAAACTGGCAAAATGGTCGGAAGAGTGACAACAGGAGTTTAATGCAAAAAAGTACAAGATCATGCACATAGGGAAGAGAAACCCTGAAGCCATCTACAGGTTGGGAGGGGAGTTGCTGGCAATCACAAGGGAAGAAAGAGACTTGGGCATAATCATCATCATAGATGACCTGAAATCATCCAAGTACACCACTAAAGCAGTAGGTAAGGCTAGAGGGATTTTGGGAGGTATTAGTAGGGGTATCTTAAGTCTTGAGAGGGAGATAATAATTCCTCTTTACAAGACTCTGGTAAGCAATATCTATAGTACTGCATGTAGTACTGGAGGCTGCACCTGCACAAGGATATTAACAAAATGGAGGCAGTCCAGATAAAGGCAACCAAAATGGTGCAGGGACTGCATCAGAAAACATATGAGGACAGATTAACGGAGCTCAATATGTATACCCTAGAGAAAAAGAGGGAGAGAGCCGATATGATCGAAACATTAAAACATGTTAAGGGCATTAACATGGTGAAAGAGTCTAACATGTTTCAATATAAGAAAAATAGCAGAACAAGAGGACACAGCCTGAGATTAGAGGGAGGCTGATTAAGTGGTAATGTGAGGAAGTTCTTTTCACAGAAAGGTAGTGGATGCATGGAACGCCCTAACTCAGGAAGTGGTGGATATGCATAAAGTGCAGGACTTCAAACAGACATGGGATAGGCATAAGGAGCAATACAGATGAGTATGAATAGATAGGCCATTGAAGAGTACAGGCCTATGGCACATTCATAAGGTAAAAAATTAGCAGACTGGATGGGCCTTGTGGTCCTTATCTGCCATAAACTTCTATGTTTCTATGTTACTGCTCTACCTGCTTTCTGCTGTTTTCCTGATATACCTCTCTATTTTCCTCCCTATGTGCCTTCTTATACCTTCTGAATGCTTTCCTGCTACCCTTTACCTTTTCTGCTACCTCTTTCAAGAACCATAGCAGTTTCTTTTTCCCCTTGTGTTTGCTCACTTGCTTGACACAGAGGTTTGTCGCCTTCACTATGCCCCTTTTAGCTTCATGAACTGATCCTCCATCTCATCCATTTTATCCCCCCCCCCCACACACACACGGTCATCCCTGAGGAATTCACCCATCTTTATTAAATATGCCCCACTGAAGTCCAGGATCCTTGCCCTTGTGTGTCTCCATTCAGCAGCCATCCTTATATTTAACCATATTGTACAGTGACTCAGGTCTCCAGATGGCCTCCCACCTTGAAGTCTACAACACTGTCGCTGGACTGGGTTCCCTGACTAGTTGGCTGAGGAAAGCCCCATGCAGTGAGTCCAAGATGTCCCAGTTTCTATGTGAAGCAGCAGCTGGGAGGCTCCAATCTAGATCCGGCAGACTGAAGTCCCCAACAACAGCACCTTTCCCTTTTCTGCAATCTTGTCAATGGCTTCCACCAGTACCTTATCTAACTCCTCCCCCTGTGCTGAAAGTCTTTAGATCATACCAGACTGAATAGAAGCTCTATTTCCTGTCTCCAGGGTGACTCACAGTACCTCTGCCCACCCCATTCCTGTCTCTCCGTCACTTTTGTGGTTTCACATAGGGCAGAACACTTTTGAAAACTACTGCCCCACAACCACTGCACTGTTCCACCCCAGCATTCTCAATGTCTGTTCTCCTGTGTTACCTGGAAACACTTTGTACCCTTACTCCTGATAGGGTGTTAGTTCCCTTTGTTTGTTGCTATTTTTATTTGTCAGTACCTTGTTTATCTCTTTATACCTGCCCTAGATAGAATGTTGCTCCTATTCACAGTTTTGGCCTACAGTTTACATTCCTCCCTTCCCAGCAGTGATTGTTACACTGTCATGAACAGGTGCCTTCTCCTGCATCACTGCTTCCTCCTGTGCAAGACTGCTGACACTTAAGATGCCAGTCTCACATCTTATCCAGTCCTGTGCTGTTCCTCTCACATGCTGAGGCATGAATGCATGTGGGCACAGTAGAAGTGCCTGCTTTTATACATCAGGTTGAACCTCCCCAGGCAGGACTTTGAGACTCAACTAGTGCCTATGATTAGTGGGCTTATTTCCTCATACTACCTTTACAATTTTTAATACAAGTTTCAAAGTGCTCCAAGCACTAGCTACAAATCTCTTTTTTTCCCCATTTATCTTGCTACTTTCAGTCCGAAAAGAAATATAAATATACTTTTATGATAAAGCTAGTTGCTTACAGTCCTCTCTGCCAGCAAGTCAGTACTCTAGTATAAGACCACAACTAACTTGACCTTTATATCTGCTGTCCTTTGTTAGAAGGCACTACGCCTCTTACTGCTCCCCAACCCCCTAGTCACACACCTGATTCACAGGGCTTCCGAATCTACTCAACCCAAAGATTAAGCTCCTAAGCTAGTCCCCCCAACACTACCTGATAGAATTTTAAAAACAGTTTCAAAGTGCCCCAACACTGCTAACACATTTTTTCTCCCTAGTTACTCTGATACTTTCAGTCTGAAGAGAAATAGAAATAAATATAACTTTAAGGTAAAGCTAAGTGCTTACACTTCCGTCTGTCCACAATTGTGTCCTCCGACTAGTAGGAGACGTTGCAGCATTAAAGTTTGTGTCATGGTCCTGGACAATGGAATAGCCCCGGCTCTGTAGCCAGTGAGATTACATCAAGTAAACTGAGAATAACTATTTTTAATAGTAAACTGACATACTGGCAGCAACAACACATCACCAAGATAGACTTCTACAGAAAGACTAGCATAAGAATCATTGTATGAGAGACAAAACAGTTAGACTAAAACATGTTATTTTATGTAAGGCATTACTCAGAACATGAAGCTGATTGACAAAACATTCCATCTTTTTTCAGTTCATGTGCCTTCTACCAATACTGTAAAAAGACTGCACAACTACATACTTTGCTGTGAAAGATTAAACAACGTTGATAATATTTGGGATAGCATGTTGTGCAAGTTGGAATGTTATGTATAATGTTATTGCATTGTATGTTTACTGAGGCATCAGAGAAACAGATAATTTATCATGTGAACAGGTTTGACTTGACACGATAAAGAGAGTGACAGGATGCATACCCCAGAAAGACTAACCCACATAGAGACACACAATGTGTAGACAAAAATGGACTGCTTCCCCACCTAGTCTGTGCTGTTGTTTCTGCCTTGTCTGTCTTCACAGACCCTTAGTGGTCTCTTGTGAGCCTCCTTCCTAACTGCCTAATTACTTATATTCCCTGTGACTTTCCCTGTGTCTATCCCACATGCTTGAAGCCCTTACTGTTTTTTCCTCCACCACTTCCACTGGCAGTCTATTCCAAGTGTTTACCACTCTTTCAGTAAAGAACTACTTTTCACATCCCTCTTAAGGCCCCCTTCCCAGCTTCTTAGTATGATAGCTGATCATTTGAAAGAAACTCCCCTCCTGCAACCTGTTTAACACTGTGAGGTACTTGTAGATCTGTATCATGTCCCCTTTCATTCTCCTCTCTTCCAGGGTATATATGTTGGAATCCATCAATCTCTCCTTGTGGGGCTTTGGATGCAACTCCTTTATCATTTTAATTGCCCTCTTCTGCACTGCTTCCATCCTGTCTATGCCCTTTCTGAGGTGCGGCCTCCAGAACTTGACACAATATTCCAGGTGGGATGTCACCAGCAAGTGATATAGTGGCAACACCACCTTTCTCCTCCTGCTGGAGATACCTCTCCCATCATTTGAATGAGTTCCATTAACCACCATGCTCTGTCTCTTATCTGACAACCAACTTCCAAATCAATTGACCCTTTAGATCCCACCACTAGGCTGCTCAGTTTCACTATCAGTCTCCTGTGCAGCACAGTGTTGAGAGTTTTGCTAAAGTCCAGATAGGCAAAGTCCACTGCTCTCCCTGATCTATTTCCCTGGTCTCCCAGTCAAGGAAACATAGAAACATAGAATTTGACAGCAGATAAGGACCGCTTGGCCCACCTGGTCTGCCCATTTCCCTACCTAATGGATAAGCTGAAGATCCTAGCTAACCAACAGTCCACTTCTTCCTACCACCACCCCCTAGATTTGCCTTATACCTGTCCCATGCATTCTTGAATTCCACCACTGTTTTTGACGCCACAACCACCTCAGGAAGGCTGTTTCATGCATCCACAACCCTCTCTGTGAAAAAATACTTCCTAACATTAACTCTGAATTGCCCCCATCTTCAAATTGTGCAAACTTGTTCTTGCACACCTCTTTTCTGAAAGATGCTACCTCTTGAACTTTGTTGATTCCTTGAGGTACTTGAAAGTTTCTATCATGTCCCCCCTCTCCTGCCTCTCCTTGAGACTATGCATATTAAGCTCCTTAAGTCTTTCTTGATATGTCTTCTGGTGCAGTCCCTGCACCATTTTAGTTGCCCTCCTCTGAACTACCACCATCCTTTCCATGTCTTTGCAGAGATTGGGCACACATTACTCCCAATGGGGTCTCACCAGCTATCTGTGCAGAGGGATAACAACTTCCTGTTTTCTACTGGTGATGCCTTTCCCTATGCATCCCAGTATCCCCCCAGCCCTCCTTACTGCCCTCTCACATTGCTTACTCAACTTTAAGTCATCTGATATGACTAACCCCAGGTCCCTTTCCATTTTTGTTCTTGTTAGTATCTCACCCCCCATTGTGTACTCTTCCCTTGGGACTTTTGTTTCCCAGGTACATTACTTTGCACTTCTTAGCACTGAATCTAAGCTGCCATACATTTGATCATTCCTCCAACCTTGTCAAGTCCCTTCTCATCCTTTCCACCCCACCTTGTGTATCATCTCTGTTGCAGATATTTGTGTCAACTATTTCTTTTAGAATTCTGGGATGAATCCCATCAGGCCCCATTGCTTTCTCCACCTTCAGTTTTAAAAGTTCCTTTAGAATCCTTTCTTCTGTGAAAGGATCGGTATCAACCCCCATATCCAGCGTGTTTCTATTGTTTGGTTTAGGTACCTCCCCCTTTTCATTTGTGACTACTAAGCAAAAATATTTGTTTAGTATCTCTGCCTTTTCACAGTCACCCTCTGCCCACCCCCTTCCCTTAATTAAGCCTCACTATCCCTCCCTTGGTCTTCCTTCGCTTCCTGATGTACCTATAAAAGGTTTTATCCCCCTTCTTAACTGAGTTGTCTATCTTTTCCTCGGTTTGGGCCTTTGCTGTTCTGACTGCGTTTCATGCTTCCTTTTGCTTTAACTGACACAATTCTCTGTCCTGCTCCTTCTGTGATTCCTTGTACTTCCTGAATGCTCTCTTTTTCCCCTGACCTTCCCTGCCACCTCCTCTGAGAACCATAGTGGTTTCTTACATCATTTTGTTTTGTTTATTTGCTTCACCCAAAGGCTTGTTGCCTCTGGGATGGCAGTTTTGATTATTCCCATTCTTCTTCCATGCCTCTTTCCTGCTCATTTGGTAGTGCATTCCTTAGGCACTCACCCATTTTGAAAAAGTTAGCCCTCCTGAAGTCTAGTACCTTTGCCTTTGTATGGCTTTACACTACTGCTGTGTTTATTGTGAACCATACTGTTCAATGGTCACTAGTTCCCAGATGGCTACCACTTCTAAATCTGTGATCCTCTCTCTATCTCTCTATTTGACAGTATCAGGTCTAAGATTGCTCACTCTCGAGTGGGTTCCGATACTAGTTGTCTAAGACATGTCCCTGTAGGGCATCTAGAATGACCCCACTCTTAGAAGTGGTTGCTGCAAGTGCACTCCAGTTAACATCTGGCATATTCAGATCCCCATTAGAATATCTCTCTTTTTCAGCCATTCTAAAGATAATTTCTATCATTTCCTTGTCCATTTCCTCCCCTGAGAATGGGTTGTATACAATCCCTGCGGATTGTGGTGCCATTGCCTGTCTCCAAATTGACCCACAGTGCTTCCTCTCCTCCCTGTTTACCCTTTTGTTCTGTTGCTTTGATTCCTTCCCTTATGTAGAGATCTACTCCTCCTCCTCTTTTACCCTCCCTGTCCCTCCTGTAGATAGTGTATCCTGGTATTTTTACGTCCGAGTCATGGTTCTGTGTGTTCCATGTTTCTTTGACTGCCACAATATCCAGATGTTGCTCCTCCATCAAGGCCACTAATTCAGGAAGCTTGTTACCCAGACTACGGGCATTGGTACTAATTTGCTCTCCATTTTTTGATGGCTGTACCTCTTGTAGCACCATCCCTGTCCTTAGTGACTTTGCTTTCTCCATTTACCCCTGTCCTGCTCCATACTGACCTTTCTGCCTTGGTCTTAACCTCATTTTGTACCCTGTTTTGTAGGAGGAGGCTGGGAATTCCCTGCTGCTTATCAGAGCCTTCCCCTTGACTAGTTTAAAAGCCTGCCAATGAAGCATTTAAACCGATCACCCAGAAGACTTGTTCCCTTCCTGGACAGATGCAGACCATCCTGCCTGTATAGGCTGGTATCCCTCCAGGTGGAACCCCAGTCCTCAATGAAGCCAAACCCCTTTGCCCTGCACAATTGTTTCAACCATTCATTGAATCGCATGGTGCGAAGTACTCTCGCCTCATCCTTGCCATATACAGGCGGCGGCACATCTCAGAAGGATACTGTGTGTGCTACTTGCCCTAGGCTCCTCCCCAGCTCCACAAAATCCTCCTGCACTGCTCTACTCTCATGTTGAGCCAAGTCATTCATCCCTAGGTGGACAATGACATGCAGCTCAGTCTCCCGTGCAGCTGTTCTTGTGATCCTGAGGATCTAATTTATCCGGCATGACCTGCTTCCAACCTTTTCTTTATCAGAGTTTCCATTATTTTCCCCACCAGTGAAGTGAGAGTGACTCGCTTATAGCTTATAGCCTCCTCCCTGCTGCAGCTCTAATGCGGGGGGACGGGACAATGTCTGCTCTTCTCGACTTATCCAAAATCACACGTTTCCACAAAGCTAATAAATAAGGCCATCATTGGGGCAGCTAGCCCATACCTGAGTTTCTGTAGTACCCTTTGGTGTATCCCATCAAGTCCCATAGCCTTCTCCACTTTCAGCTGCAAGTCCCTTCAGGACTCTCGTCTGAAAATGGACTTGTGTTCACCTTCCCCCACTTTGCTCCTGCTTCTCCCTGGTGATCCATCTCTCATCCCTCCACTGTGAAATCTAAACAGAAGTACCTGTTCAGGATGACTGCTTTTTCTTTGTCCTCTTCTGCACAGTTCCCCACACCCCACCCACTGCTGGCACTAGGTCAAAAAAGCTTAAAAAATGACAGCGCAGTTAAACACCATGCAGTAAAAACAGCCATGGGAAAGGTAGCACTTGGTAAAAACACTGAGCACCACCATAGTGAAGAAGACAACAGAAGCAACAATCACTGTTTGTGGGGGGCTTTTCCCCCTCGTGCCCCCCAACTTAAAATAACTACCAGAGGCAACTTGGGTAGTGGTAGAAACCTTGGAGGACGATAGTTGAGGAGGGAAGGGGAACCAGCAGCACAACTGGAGGGGTGCAAAAGTGTAGGGTGATGGTAGAACATATTGACAGCACAAGTCAGGAGGTGAGAGACAAAATAACAAAAAAGTAAAACATATGTCCTGGGACTCAAACCCTGGGCCACAAATGTTCTGCCACCCTCCACTGCCTGCAGCCCTACCCTCTGCCCCACAGCAGCTGCTCAGTGGCAGACCACCCAACAGAGCCTTTATCCTCTTCTTCCTGATGGCAAACAGCTACAGGGATAGTGCCAATGTTACCTGCACTACGCTATCCCTGTAGCTGTATTGCCTGTCATTATTTTACAGTGTGATTCTTCCTCACTATATTGACCACAATATTTTCATCCGGTATGCCCATGGCCTTCTTATTATAGTGGCATGGTAGTGCCACTATATTAGGGTCACTTGTGAGTTCTACGTTAAATTTGATTTTTTGTTTGCTGCTTGCACAATGATAGTTTTACAGATTTACATGAAACTTTCAGGATTTGTTGTCTATGACAGATGCTACGATCTGTGAAAGTTGCTTGTAAATCAGTTCAGAATGTTTAGAGATATTAAAGTGTGAAAAAAATATAGGGCTGGATTCACAGACTTGTGCCACAAGCTGCGACAATGGCAGCTTGCAGCAATGGCCACTGCATCCTGGACCCTGTGCCTGATGCAGGAAGAAGCAGGGTCTAGAAGCCTGTGTCCCATGAGTTGCAGTATCAGTGCATAGTAATGTGCAGCCGCCATGTATGCTGCAAGCTGTGGAATGGGGTGGGCAGCAGATGCGCCCACAGAATGGTGTTGTGGTGCCCCCCATGTCCACCCGATCGACCCTCATTGGGTGCGGACTCCAGCCCCAACCCCCTTATTAGAATATCCCCCTCCATCACTCCTGTAACTCCCTGGTAGTCTAGTGGCCCCCCACCTAACAGTGCAAGCCCTCCACACACCCCCAATACCCCGCCAGTGACTGGCACAGCCCTCCACTCACCACCACGTCCAGTCACCGACTGAACTGTGCCAAGCTCATGTACTGTAATAATACGTACTCTGAATGCCTTGTGTCCTGATTTGCCTTTTGTGGGTCTGGCCCATAGTTTTCCCACTGATTTCAATGTGTCTTTTTCTGAATTTCACTCACCTCATCTCATTGAGAGAAAAAATGGTAAAGCTTTAAATAGTGAAATGTTGTATGATTGTGTAGGTTAGTGAGGAAGGATTTCCTATGGTGGTTTGATATTTGAGAGTTTTGTAGTTTTTAAGATATCTACATTTGAAAAATCAAGTTTTTATAGTTATGGAGTCTGCCATGGAACACCAGATGGAGATAACATACTGCATGCACAGAACAGTTTCAGTGCTGTTGAATGGGGATAGGGGAAAGTGAAGGGAGTCAGGCTTGAGTTGAACTATCGCATGTGCAGAGTAGTGAAGGTGGATTGAGAATAGTCTACTATATATGCAGTGATTACATTAATTTGCAAATTAGATGCTGTTTTAAAACACATCTGACCGCATTGTTACAGTAACTTGATCAAATCAATTGAGTATTTGTTTTTTTTTTAACTTCAGACAAAACATCTTACTATATTCGAAAAACATTAAACATTTTAAAAAATGCAGTCTAAATAATCTATGAATATGTAAGCAATAAGACACGACAGAGTGAACATGGAACAGATTTTACCGATGGCCAGGTGCGTAATAAGGCAAGAGGTCTTGGCGAGTGCCTTTAGCCCCTGTGTGCGTGTAAAATCTGTTCCGTGCAACACCTGGAGTGTCTTATTGTGCTTATAAAATGGGCTACTTTATTTAAAAATCTTTTTTTATGTTAAGAAGCCATTTAGATATGAATACACTGAAATAACTTAGTATATTTATAGTAAAATATTCCTGCCACCTTTGTGTTCAGTAACTGGTTTAGGACATTTGTCGTCCATTGGGATCCATAGTTGTAGTTTCCTCCTTGCCACCAGCCCAGCTTCTTGTTGTACAGCCCTCTGCTCAGGTCTCTTAATTCACTCAGCTGCCCATGTGCACAACAGAGGAGTGTGGGAGGGAAGTGTTTTTTTTTTTTAATCAGGACATGTGGTATCCCTACATCCTATCCCTGCCCTCCCGACCCAATGCACACACAAAGCATCATGTCCCCATTTCCTTACCTCTAGACTCTCACATTGTGCAGTGAAATAACAGAAACAATCCTGTTCACAACCCACCCAAAGCAAATAAAATGTAATGCCACGGAGGTGCTCTTTACAGACTGCCATCAGCAAACTCTGAAGGGCATTTTCACAGAGTTCTAGGTGTTGATGTGAGTTCAACTGCTTAGCGGCAGCACTTTATGATTGTGGGCAGGGTGGTCAGGAACAATTTGGTGCGCTTACAAACAGTAAACCTCAGAAAGCAACTCTGAACTCAGGCTTGACTGGTTGTAGAGGCAGTGGGCAGAAGCTGTATAATTTTTAGTGGGCGAGCACTTGCTGTTCAAATTTTGGTTTAAGCTGCTTTATTTTCTATGTTGGCAGGGCTATAGGCAGGAGAGACTGCTTTTAGTGAGGAAACAACAATGGCGGCATTTTTAAATGCCAACGTTCTAAGGCTTAGTGATTTCACCCTTTTTACTGCCATCCATTTTTTTACCCATGCATGGAACACATTCCATGCATGGTGAGCTTGACCTCTGATTGACTGGTTTAGCCTACCCATTTTATAATTCATGATTGACTATCTATGTTAATGATTTTAATGAACTGGAAGTCTCATCTCCATATACATTTCTCACGTTCATTATTTATTTTCATTATTTCTGTTCCACATCTAAAACAGTTAAAGACACCAGGAGCAGTGTATGTGTAACTGAAGATCTGCTCGTTGTTAAAGAAATCTGATCTACTTAATGACAGGTTACATTTATTCCTATACAGCGATTTGGATGATACCTTCTTTAATTTGATACTTTTGGGCAGCTGCTAAATGTCCCAATTGAATGCTACTGCATTATAAGTGTACAACAGGAGCAAATGGAGCTGATGGAAGAGGAGGTTGTTGAAGGGGCAGAACACATATGAGATGCACTGAGGCACAGGGCAAAATGCAAATAAAATAGTGAAATGGGCCATGGCACAGAAATAAAAAGGTGTCTGCCAAAACTAAAATTTATTGCAAAAGGGGGCTGTAATTATTTTATTTTTTTTGCAGGTTGGAGGAATGGTAAAAAGTATGGCAGCTTAGACAATACAAAGAAGTGCAAAGTAATGCATCTGGGAAAAAAACCAAGGGGAAGAGTACACAATGGGGGGGTATTAACAACAACAAAAATGGAAAGGGACCTACCTGGGGGTAGTCATATCAGATGACCTAAAGGAAAGCAAGCAAAGTAGAAAGGCAGTAAGGATGACTGGGGGGATACTGGAATGTATAGAGAGAGGCATCACCAGTAGAAAACAGGAAGTTGTTATCCCTTTGTACAGACAGATGGTGAGGCTCCATCTAGAGTACTGAGTGCAGTTCTGGAATCCCCATTTCTGCAAGGACATAAACAGGATGGAGGCAGTCCAAAAGAGGGCAACTAAAATGGTGCAGGGTCTGCAACAGAAGCCATATGAAAAGAGACTAAAGGATCTTAATATGTATACCCTTGAGGTAAGGAGGAAGAGATGGACATGAGTAGAAACGTTCAAATACCTCAAGGGAATCAACAAAGTCCAAGAGAGCAGCATCTTTCAGAAAAGAGATGTGCATGAACAAGGGGACACAATTTGAAAATAAGAGATGGCTCAGGGTAATGTGAGGAAGTATTTTTCATGCAGAGTGTGGTGGACACATGAAATGGCCTTCCTGAGGAGGTTGTGGAGTCAAAAACAGAGGGAATTCAAAATGCCTAAGACCGACAGAAGGCAGTTCTGGTGAGGGTAAGAGACGTATGCTGTTGGTTAACTAGGATCTGCAGCTTATCTAGTAGATAGGTAAATGGCAAACTAGGTGGGCCAAGAAGTCCTTATCTGTCATCAAAGTCTATGTTTCTAAGTCATTAAATGATGTTCAGTACTAGTGCATGTGAACCTCTTTTTGGAACTTTGTGGCATGGCAGACCAGAGAGAAAACTGGCAGACCTAAATTTTACATTAAAATAAACAACAGACGCCAAGAACAGAGTTTCAAAATATGTTTACTGAACAAAAACACCCATTGTACGCTATTACTATTTACTAGTAGTACTCATTCCTGATCCCTTTATTTTTTTCTGTACTAGAAATCTGTTTTCTGCTCCACAGTTTTATAAATAGACATAAAACACAAACATTTCTGATGCCCACTCAATACTCCAGATGTATATTTAGCCATGTTTGTTGCTGTCTTCCCTGGTATACCTCCTGCTGATATAATTTAGGAAATGCATAAATGTGTGGGCTAAATACTGGCAGCAGTCACCATTATTATGCATTGCGAAATGTGTTTCAGTATAGGTGCAGATCACATACTGGGTACAACCGAATCAACAGACTGGATAACTTGGAATGGAACCCCCTCCCAAATTATACTAATTTATGGCACACTAGGCATATATATGAACCTGTACCCCATCCAGTTATGTTAATTACACTTCATATCAACTGCTCCAAGTATGACAGTCACCAGCCATGAGCTGTCACTGAAGGAATCTAATTATTAGCAATGCTGGAGATTTATTGTGTTTGTTCTTTGCTTAATATCAGGAAGGACTCCATAGAGTGAAGTCTGAGATTAAATATACCTGCCAAAGTGCCGTCAGCAGATTCCATGTGAGGGCCCTGATCATCTATTAGTTCAGTTACCTATCCTAGCTTCCATCCACTCACTTCTCCCCTTCCAGCTTTACTCCTGTTATACCATACACCAATTAAATTATGAAGGGCTTGCAAAGACAGTGGTCCCATTCACCCTCCCTCCACGGCAAACTGTGACCAAGAGAATAACTGTAGCTGCTATCTAAATAAATATATCTGCCACAACATTTGCATGCACATAAGTGTTCCTCACTACTCAGATCTGTAAACATTATTTAAACATGAACTAGAGAACCACCGGTGACCCAGAGCAAGTGTGTCTGACCAGAGTTCAAAGTTGAAATGTGTCCCCAGTAGCCAGACAGACATTCTGTGAGTGATAACACTGCTTGGCAATGTTTCCCAGCCAAACGGAATTGGCACTGGTACCCACCATGGCAGCAATCCTAAGTGGTGACCAAAAAGATCTTTTATCTCATGAGGGGTAGTGCATGCTCTAAAAACAAATGCCATTGGCATGTCGACTTAAGTTATGCACAGTGCCATAGTTGGTAGTGAGCAGATTCAGGGACATTTGCACAATCCTCATATCTTGTAGGTTACAAGTCACATAAAAGGAAAACTACCCTACAAGACTTTTCAGGATAATGGTTGTGCAAAACTCTCTGACCATGCCTTTACACTAGATGTAGTCTAATGTAAGGAGAGCACAGTCGAAGGAAAGAGCCACAGGGGCATAACGGAGAAAGAAAAGTAGGTGTAGGTGAACCAGGAGGACAGAGATGGAAGATCACAGGTTGCAACTTGACAGCTGAATTGATGGGCAGGAAAATACATAATAAAAAAAAAACACTAGCAGTATAGCTCACTGTATTACAATATATCTCCTAAACATTGTATTTTAATTGTTAGGGGACCCATTTGAAAACAAGATTGCATCTCATGGCACAATCCTACCATTCAACAATGCAAATTTCAAATACATAAATACTTGACTGATTGCTTTACAAAGCATGCTGTCATAAAATGGACATAAGAAATCACGAGGGATTTGATATTTAGAAACAGCTGACAAATTAAAAAAACAGACAAGCAGCCAGCATTTGTAAAGCTAGTGCTTATAGGTGGTGTGTGTGGAACAAATGGACTGCAGTGTCTGAATTTTAAGCCACTATTATACAATGGCAAGAAAGAATCCTGGCTTCTGATTGGTCAGGTGACTGTCATAGCAGGGATGTTAACCTTGCATAACATCCCTGCTGATTGTTGGATTTGGGTGATTTGGATTGTTTTATCATCTTCTCTTAAGAAACAAAAATATTTTTACACACTAACAAAAACATTCTTTAATTTTTTTTTTTTTTAATTATAAAACAATAAGCCATTGTATAATAGGAATAATGCTTTCCACGGTGGGTGTTATGCTGGGATAATATCCCTTCTCAGGTGTTGGACGCTTTCTACTAGTGGCCTTGGGCCCAACCACCTGAGGTGGGTTGTTATCCCAGCATAACACCCACCCTGTCAGGCATTATTCCTTTATTACACCCCTCAAATTATCATTCATCCTCTTCCAGTAATTCAAATGTTTCTTTCACAAGTCACTTGCCCCCCCCACTTCCCTCGTATATCACATTAACACCATTAACTACCACCTTCCCTTTCATAGCTAAACTATAAATTGTGTTTATTCACAATAATTCAACCTTGCATATCATTTGTATGCTTCTCTATTATGACTCCTGACATTCATTGTTTCCTGCTTCATTGGACTACAACCCCACACCCACACACTTACACACAAACTCATTAGTTTCACATAGAAGGTTTTGGAGGAAGAGAGAGGAGACTACGCAGGTGCACCCTATATCATTGAGGAGAAGTGGTTGTATCAGGGTCATTGCAATGCTTTTTCTTTTGCAGGAACAGGTATGCCACCATTGCCTGTTTTGTGAGGGAGAGTACTGACTTATGTTTTAATCTTGTCATGACCTTTCCAGTACTTCTTGTGCTGCAGATATTGGGCTGTGACTGTTTTGGGAACACCAGAGACTTATGACTATAACTTCGAGTTCCATTGCTAGGGCAGCCCACCTCATTCACTTGTCTCATGGAATGGCCCTGTGGAGGGCTGATTATTCCCATTAATGCTCCCGCCCTCATTTTTCCTGTTGCAGCCTGCTGTAGCTTCTCATATTTTTAAGTGGCTAGACTTGTTCATGTTTTTTATTGTCTCCTGATATCTTTTTGACTATTAGTGATCTGCATTTTGGCAGAGAGAGATTTTTGTCAGCATTCTTTTCAGTCTCAAGTAGTTCTATGTTTTAGATTTGAGACTGAGTCCAAGTTAGAGCCGTTTAAGTTTTTTCTTCTTTTTTTTTTGTGCGTGGCTCATGGTTTGCTTGTTTCTGGCATTATTGTTCAATTGGCTATACAGTTGCTTTCTTTTAATTAAAATTGTAAATATTGTGCCTCATAATCATGTGTTACCCTTCTGTACTACAATGGGTGCATGTGCAGGCATTCAGGAGTTGATTCAGCCTGAGCACAGATATCTTTGCATGCTGTCTGGGCTACTGGGGTGACTGAATGCTCTGCTGTCCAACTTGTTAATTTGTGTTCACAAGTTCAGCAACATTTTGTATTTTGTGGCCAATTTCCTTCCAGCCAGAGTACTACCTCATCAACTGCTGGCTATTTGCTATCAGCAAATTCTCTTAGCTGCAGCAGTATTGTCTAAATTGCTATCGGTGGTCTCATCGTTTACTTTGTAGGCACTTGGATGCTCCAGCAGCTGTGTGATCCAGCAGCACAGAAGCCTGTATTCCTAATGTTTTTTTTTTGTCCTTAAGACCTAAAAACATTTTTTTATGTGTGGTCATCTTAGAATGAACACAAATGAATATGAATGAAGGTATTTGTTAAGCACTGATAATACCTATTCAGCTTGTTATACCACCCTATTTTGGTGCACTTTACATTAGATTTTTCATTCAGTCAATTTTGTTTTCACTCTAAGGATGCTTAAATATTTTAAATATCTATATTTATAGTTATCCACTTCTATTGATTTACTTTGTCATGTTAGATATTTTAGTCATGGGGTGCTTTTAATATACTACTTAAAATATTAAGACACTAGCACAAAGAAAGGCTTATATGCTTGTTGAGCTTGCAGAACTTTTTCCCTAAATAGTTTTCCACTGTTACCTCAGGTCTTGTCTGTATTTTTGTTTTCTACCCCTTTAGAATCTCCCATATTTCCAAATCTGGGCTCTCGTTCCCTGGGGCTACTGCTTTTCATTTATTCCTTCTCAAGAAGAGATGAAGATGAAGAAGTTACCTCCCAAAGGAAAAACAATTAACTCCTGTAAAATGAAGTGAAGTGAATATACTGGTGATTCTCCCACCCCCCAATTTTTCCCCGTTTTGTCCCAAACCTGTCCCAGCCATGTGTGCATGGGTGGAGGCATGCACACACCACAGTACTTTGACATCCTCCCACTGCTTGCCACCCACTCACCTGCACTACCCGTGGAGCTCCATCTGGGGGCAGTTGAACTGTGGTGGGTGACAGACTCCTCCCTGGGAGAAGAGAGCTGCCTTTCGGCTGCTCAATCCTGCTCCCTCCCTCCCTGTGGTGGCTCCCCAATGACCTAGACTCCTTTTCAAATTGGTCACCAGCGTAACAAGAATCCAGTGCCTTGCCCCTCAGCACCACTGGGTCAGCCTCTGGTGATTCATTTTAGCACCTTTTCTGCAGTCGTCAAGATCTTTAAAGACATTTTATGAAGACTCAGCTATTTCTCACCATTTCACCATTCCATCATTTCATTACTTCAACTTCATCCAGATGTCTGAACTTAATTGAAGAAGCCTGCTACTGGGCTTTGTTTTTGGGAAGCTTTAGTCTTGTGTTTTAGGTTAGGTTAGATGTTGCAATCTATATTGTACATTTTAGATACATTACTCAACTCAAGTCCTATGTATAATAGTTTTTGTCTCTTTGGGATTTTGGAAAGTCAGTAAACGTCATAGAACTCATCAACATGGTGACATATTTATTTATTTGTTTGTTTATTTGTTTATTTTTTGTATCTTTGGGACCTGTATAGCATTAGTATGTCATTACCTATCAGGTCTATATGGTGTATAAGGTTAAACTGAGGATGAAATAAGGGAAGGCATTCATTCTATGTTGCCCTGAAAAGGAAGAATTGTTGCTATTTATGATTACCTATTTTTCTTCCACAATTGAGTGGGAACTCAGGCTGCTATATTTTGGGATTTAGAGTTACTGTGATTTACACTCATTGGGATATATAATTCAATAACTGCATTATCATTCTGTTTCAGTTATTTATAACTGTATTAACATATTGTTTTAACACCGTGGTTAGTGCAAGGAGCCAACAGAATGGTCAGATGATTAAAATAATTGTAACAGATGTTTAACAAAGCAATATTAGCATAACTATGGCAGAGCAGGGTGAGGAAATCATTCTTTAAGGAGAAATGAAATGAAAGGTAGAAAAGCCAATGAAGTTAGTGCTAACAGTAGCATAAATATGGAGGGCCAGGGAGATGAAACAATCCCTCCCTTAAAGGGAAACAGAACAAAGGGTAAAAAAAAAAAAAAAAAAACTAAAGAAAAGACCATGACCCTAACTTGATCCAAGAAAAAAAGTTTTCCAGAAGTCAGGGACTATTAAGAAAAACAAAAAATCTACAACTGATAGGAAACAACTTATGATTTCCCAATTATTTGTGCAAAACAGAATTCACTTAAGCGGTGCAGGGAAAAGTGTTTCTTATATACCTCAGTTTTTACCATTCAACTTCTACCCCCAACTGTGTCCTGTAAACCTCTAAAGAAAAAAAAAGACTGGTAACTCAGTGACCACTAAATACAATAATGAGGTCAACAAGCATGTTAGAACTCAAGATAATTACACACCAACTACAGACATACAAACTGATGGAAAAGATAAGGAATTTCTGACCACCCCAAGAAGTGAATTCCAAAAAATTTAATATTGTGGGCATCTAACCTGGTTAAACTAATATAGCGCAAAGCTCCTTACATTAAGACTTTTGGTCTCAAAAAAGTAGAAGGTGAAACACCACAGACTCTAAGAGAAAAATATTTTATCTACTTAAGACCGGCATGGAACTTGAAGTTAAGGACAAAGCTCTGACAAAAGTTGATAGATTCAGTGATCTTGTGGAAATTAATTATGTAGATAGTGTGGATGTTTACTGTGCATCTCCTAGAGTTGCTAACTATTTGTGGAGGAACATTCACAGAATATTGTACTTAAATTTAACTGCTTCACTGATTGATGGAAATCTTGCATGAAGAATGATCAGATCAATTGGGTCTGATCGCTGCATGCTGAAGTTCTTGTTTGAGGCACCCCCCCAAGGCCCTTCTCCTGCTGTGATGATTGGCTATTGCTGTTTGAGAGGATTGTCTGCAGGGGGATTACTGGTGATGGCAGACTTATCTACTGTCAATGCTACTTGTGCAGCCGGCACAGAGGAGGTGGTGGTGGCCTATATCAGGGTGGTCTCTGAAGAGCTTAATGCCATTCCTCTGGTCTGTATATGACCCAGATTCTCTCACTTGAGATCCCCCTGGTTTTATGGAAATCTCAAGACGATGGAGATCAAGGGTCAGAGGTTAGAGCGATGCTGGCAGAAGACCCAATCAGAAGAGGATAAACTGGCCTTGTGTGCTCACTACTGTGAGTATGAAGGGGAACATAATGGTAAAAAGGCAGAATTCCTGTCAAGGGAGATAGCTGTAGGGTAAAATAGTCCAGCTCAGCTATTTTGAACTGTTGACAGACTTTTACATTCTGTTTATCTACAGCCAAAAATGACTGCTTCAGTCACATTGCATGATTAGTTTGCTCTGTTTTCCTCTGACAGGGTGTCATCTATCCAGCCAGGGATCCTGCTGGTGAGACAAATGTTGCCTCGTAGTAACCAACCTGAGAGGAGTACAGACCCTCCATCTATCTGGGAAAAGTTTAAGCCAGTGGAAGTGGCCAAGATCACTGAGGTGATCTTGAAGTTAAAGCACACTTACTGTGAACTGGACCTGCCCCAAAGCTTTTCTTGATAAGATGAGCCAAGACCATTGGCTCAATGTTCACTAGGATTGTCCAGTGCTAAATGTTGGAGGTAGTCTTTCCAGATACCCTGAAAGAGGCTCTGGTAAGACCTCTACTAAAAAGGCCATCATTCAACCATGACATCCTGGGGAATTACACTCCAATCTTCAACTTCCCATTTGTGAGCAAGGTTGTTGAGAAATTAGCATCACAACAGCTTGAAGATCACCTTGTGTCCTTTGAAATCTATAAGTCATTCCATTTGGGTTTCAGGGCAAGCTGTGGCACAGAAACAACATTAGTCAGGGTGCAAATTGACATCCTCAGGGCTAGAGATAGAGGGGACAGGTCAATTCTTGTTCTAATTATTTCTCTTCAGCCTTAGATACCATGGATCACTGTGTGCTTCTTGACTGCCTTTGAGAGCTGTGAGGACTCAATGTCCTATATCTCTAGCAGGATGCAACAGGTGATAATGGGGAATTTCTCCTCATCCCCAAAACACCTATCCTATAGAGTTCCTCAGGGTTTAAGCTTGTTGCCAATGTTATTCGAGTTATATATGCTGCCCCTAGGAGAACTCATTTGGCAATATGGAGTGGATTTTCACTGCTATACAGATGACACCCAGCTGTATTTGTCTTTCACCCCAGGAACACATAATGCTGTGGAAGTGCTAAACAGCTGCCTTGCCAAAATCAAAGACTGGATGTACTGCAGCTGGTTGTGACTGAACCCAGATAAGACCGAGGAATTGGTGATTAAGCCATGTCAAATGCATGATGGAAGTGCTGCCAGAGTGAATACAGGATTGTTTCTGGGATCTGCTCCATTGCTAGCCTTTCCTAGAATGTGAAATCTTAGTGTTACCATGGAAAGCAGACTGACTCTGGAAGCCCAGGTGTCATCTGTCATTCAAAAGTGTTTTTTACCACTTGAAGAATATTGCCAATGTTAAGCCTCTAGTTCCACCAGAAGATCTACCAACACTGGTACATGCCTTTGTTACTTCTAGGCTTTATTACTGTAACACTCTGTACCTTGGAGTCACCGGGTGGTCCCTGCACCAGCTACAGTTTGTGCATCACACAGCAGCTAGGTGACTGACTGGTCTGGCTACATCTTGTCATGTGATCCCAATCCTATGAGTTTTGCACTGGCTGCTAGCCCAGTGGAGGGTCATCTTCAAGGCGGGCTTGCTCACCTATAAGGCTCTATATGGGCTTGGCCCAGCCTATCTGGCTGAGCTCCTTACACCTGCCACCTCAGCCCACTTTCTCCAGTCCTCAACTTGGGGCCTCCTTGATGTTCACAGGGTTAGGCTAAAAACATCTGGTGATTGTGCTTTCCGTATCACAGGGCCAATCCTGTGGAACACATTTCCAGCTATTGTCGGGGGGGGGCCTGAACAGTCAAGGCCATTAAAAAGGGGCTAAATGCATTCCTTTTTTCTCTAGCCTTCCCTGATGTATATATGTGACCAATACTGACATTTTTGTGATGCTGTAACCTATTTATTGAATACTGATACTGGAAATTATTTTACAATTTTAAACCTGTATTTGTATTTATGCTTTCTGTATTTATATTGTTTCTACTGCAAACTGTTTTAAATTATACATGCCCAGAGCCTCGGGCATTGGGTGCCATTGAAATAAAATCTGCCTTGCTTTGTCTAACACACTTATGAGTACCCCTGGACATACAATATGTTAAATTACATTTTATTTATATCACTAAACCACAAGTATTATTAGCAATTCTGAATCTAAAATGGAATAAGACATCAGGTCCTGATAGAATTTCAAAAGAATTTTACACATGTATGGTGAAGGAATGGGTAGGTTACTTAATTAGTTCCTTACAATAGCTGTATAACTCAGAACTATATTCCACCATCCTGGTTAGGCTCCATAACTGTCCCCATCCTTGAAACATTGCCCCAAAACTGATCCCAAAATGTCCAGGCATATATGCCTAATAGATATTTTTGGGAACATTTTCACCCAAATCCTACTCAATAGAGTAAAGGTTGAGATTAAAAGAATTGTGATACCTGTCTGCCTTACAAGCACGTTTTTTTGGAAAATCACTCTACAATAGATGATTGCTTTATAGTCCAACATTTAATAGAAAAATATGTTAAATTATGGAAACAAAAGATTTACATGGCTTTCACTGATTACAGCTCAGCCTTTGATGCAATCATCAAAGATACGCTGTAGACTATCATGCATAAATGGGGTGTCTCTCCCATCCAGGTAAATAGTATTAGTAATCTGTATACAAATACTTGAGCAAAGATAATGGTTGGTAGCCATTTATTGGAAGGATTGAACACTAACAAGGGAGTCAGGCAAAGCTGCATCCTAGCCTCCCTATTATTTTCTATTTCTATAAATAATCTTTTATTAGAATCACAAAAATAAATTTCAGATTTCCCAAGGATTAACTCCATTTCCTGTGCTACCCTGGCATATGCTGTTGATTTGGTCCTTTTCTCCCTTTCACCTTGCGGTCTCCAGGAGAAACTTAATATTTTTATAAACCATTTGGAAATTCTGTCTCTAAAAATTAATTTAGAAAAATCTAAAATTATAGTAATGGGTGCAAAGAATCCCAAATATACTTGGAGAATTAATTCAGTAACTTAAAGGTAGTCAACAAGTAAATATACTTGGGACTGACATACACAAATAATACCTACTGGAAATCTCAATATCATATAATCCTAGTTAAAGTCAGAATGAGGCACAGGCCCTAGCTACATTTAACCATCTATATGGTGACTCCTCTATTAGATCACTTATGAGAGCAATAGAAGCTAAATATACTACATAGACACTCTACAGAGCAGAAATCTGGGGCCATCATTACATGGATAGGCTAGAGAAACCAATTATACAACTTTTGAGATCTACATTAGGCTGTCAAGAACCAACACCAGCTTACATTGTATGAACAGAGCTGGGTATTCCTAATCTATGAGCCCTCATGGACATTAGAGTGATTAATTATTGGATTATAATAACCAAACTACCAATGACAGACTGATTCAACATTCCAGTGAAGAAAAGTTAAAATGGGAAAGATTGGGATGTAAGGAATCTTCATGGTATACGCACCTTAAAAAAAGTCTTGGCGAGACATGCACTGGATTCTCTACCACATCTAACTAAGAACATTACTTTAAATGCTCAGTATAGGCCCTTTATTAAAAAGAAAATCATAATCTACTACAAATAAAGAGACATGGACTTAGTTAAGACCTCGAACCATGCTAAGTGGTATTGCAAAACTGACTGACAACATGGGTACAGATTTTATCTGGATGTACTCGAGGACCCCAACCATTGTAAAATATTTACTTGATTCAAACTGGATTTTTTTGAGTCAAACTCTAGGACTGCAAAATACAATAAATCTAATAACCCTAAAGACTGTTTGTATAATTGCAATGGCAGTGAGAAGGAGAATCAAGTGCATGTCCTCCTGAAGTGTACATGGTACAATTAAGCAAGGTCCAAATGGATCCATCCAATTGGTAGTACTTAAATGCCTACAGATGAAAATTCCACAACAATAGTCCTTTTAACCACAGAAAATATGTTCATAATATAAAGGGTAGCAAAATATCTTATGAAAACTTGAAAAATCAGGAAAAGGATGATGAAAAATGTTGCCACAACTTAGGTTTTATTGAATGTATTTATTGAATTATATGTCATTCTTCTTTATAATTGTTGATTTTTATCATTGTAATGTTGTAATGATTGTTTTAATTCTTGACCAATAAACTTGAACTTAACACAAGTTTTGTTTAAAAAAAAATTTAACATACAAGATGTAACATTTCCCTCTACCCCCTACAAGGATCAAACATCTGATATTAACAAAAAAAAAAGTGCTTCTTAAAGCAAAGATTATTCTGGAGATACTGGATCCTTTGACTGGTCAGTGGTGATTACTGTAGATGGTGGTGGTGGTGGTGGGCTGGGGACAGAGGGAATATTACATGTGTGAAAAATTAGTGAGTTTGTGTGTAAGAGCATTTGTGTGGGGTTAGTTGTAATCAAATGATTTAGGAAATACTGGTGGGATAATGGTGTGGGTGTGAGAGACAAAGAAGGTGGTTATTGTCCTTTTGTTCTGAATGTTGGCAGGCAGAATCTGTGATGAGATATCCTTAAAGAGCCACTGACACCTCAAGAAGAACAATGAGAAACATAAAACTGGGACACAAAGCAACTTATATTTCTTATTATCTCAGTATTTCAAACCCTCAGTTTTTAGGGCTGTGGACGTCTCAGGACATTAACAAAAAAAAAACATTTTTAACTGCTGTTTCTGTTATCTATTCAGCTCAGCCTAACACCCAGGGCACTCATTTCTTCTTGGATTTTGTGAAAATGAAAGTAATCTGTAGACTCAGGCCTGGATATTCAAACTGCGCTATTCTGAGGCGCAAGCCCTTGCGCTGCTCAAAATAGTTGCGCTGGGGTGTGGCGAGGGCGATATTCAAAGGAGTTGCATTATTGAGCAACTCCTTTGAATATCACCCAACCACAACCACTGTGCATGCTGCAGTGGAACTTGCACTGCCAAGAAGCTGTCAGAGTTGAGCATTAAACTTGCGGTGGCACAAGTACCATTACGCCATGCGCAAATTTCCGATATTCAAAAGGTGACATGCAAATGGGGCCATAATTCATGCAAGGTGCAGTGGGGGCCATTAGCATCTGATTATGGCCCCATTTGCATGCCATTAGCATGTAGGTGCTCCGATCCCCGACGACTTGCGCCTGGCCGCCCTGCCATGCAGCAGCCGTCGGGGACCGACGCACCCTGCAGCCTGATCGTGGGCACAGTGTGAAAACAACCCCCGCCACATCTCCCAATGCCCGATCGCGGGCAGAGCATTATCATGATAGCACCCCCTGCCCACACGCTCAAATGCCGATCGCGGGCAGAACATGAAACAACCCCAGTGCCCGATCGCGGGCAGAATGTAAAAGACCCCCAACCCGAATATCTCCTGGTGGTCAGTGGACCGTAATGCCAGATCGTGGGCAAAATGTCAGTGACAACCCACCAAACATCTCCTGGTGTCTAGTGTCCCCCACCCACCCACCCACGAAGCCACCACCCGCTCCCCGGCAGCCGGTGGGCGACACCTGCTCACCACCACCTGCCATCCCACCCGCCCGACGGACTGTCGGTAGGGCTGCCCGCCCATTGGTGCAGGCTAGAGCCAATGAGGCGTGCAGCCCACGCCCGTACATGACAGTCAGATTTGTGAATGAACCCATTCACAAATCTGGACTGTCATGTATGTTATAGGCTACCGCGCCCGTGGCTCAGCTCTGTAATAACTGCAACCACGAGACGATCGAGAACAGTGTTAAGTGGTGGCGTGGGTGGGATGCCGCCACTGGCTGCCGGGGGGCGGGGTGGTGGGGCCTCCAGGTGAGTGGGGTGGGAGGACACTAACACCAGGGAATGTTTGGGGGTTGTCACTGGACATTCTGCCGCGATCGGGCATTCGGTCACTGGACCACGGGAGATATTCGGTTGGGGTCTTTTACATTCTGCCGCTATCAGGCACTGGGGGTTGTTTTTATGTTCTGCCAGCAATTGGGCATTGGGAGCTGTTTGGGTGGGGGTTGTCATGATCGTTCTGCCCTGCGATTGGGCATTGGGAGCTGTTTAGGCGGGGGTTGTTTACGTTCTGCCGTGATCGGACACTGGGAGATGTTTGGGTTGGGGGTTGTTTTATGTTCTGCCAGCGATCGGGCATTGGGAGATGTTTGGGCGGGGAGGGTTGATTTACCTTCTGCCAGCAATCGGGCATTGGGAGATGTTTGGGCGGGGCGGGGGTTGTTTTCGTTCTGCGCGATCGGGCTGGTGGGGGCACAGGGACTGAGTTGGGGGCCAGCCACGGGTGGCAGCTGCTGTGTTGCGCCCTGCAATACAGCAGCCCACCTGTGGTGGACCTCAACAATCCTTTTTTTGACTCAAAGTTGTGCAGGCGCGGGTTGGGGTTGCGCCTGCACATCTCTGCAAACCCGACTGAATATCGGGTTGCGCAGTTTATGCATGGTTCCTCCCCCTCCTGTTGAGCATGCATTCATTTGCATTGCGCTGTTGCTCAACCTGTTTTCAGTGGCGCAACTGCCTCCTGCTGAATATCACAGAATGGCGCAATGTAGGACTTGCGCATGCGCAGCCCTGTTGCGCATGGCGCAACCCTTTTGAATATCTGGGCCTCAGTGTCAGATTACATACTGTGGAATGCAGATTGCTAGCTGCCTGACATTCCTTTCTACAGCACAGATTGCAGACAAGCAGTGGAAACAGAAGACTTGTTTTCTCATTTTAGAATATGATGTACTGAATGTGTGTTTAGTTGCAGGGTCAGGGCCTTGAAGAAAATAATAACATTTATGTGACTAATTCAAGATTCCATCAGGTGGTCAGAAAAAAGTCTGAGAGAATTTGGGTAAAAATTAACAAATAAAAAATGCAAAAATAGCATTCACACTGGCCTCTGAGACTGGAAGATCAGAAGGCTGTGGGTTCAATGCCCACACTAGGCATGTGGGTTAAAGAGCTTGTGTACTGCCTAAAACTAATATTAGATTTTAAAAGCAGTCAACCATTACCTTTTATATTTGAGGTACTTTATCTTTTCCCTTGGTTTAATTAGAAGATTGTTTACCTGATGTTAATATGTGTAATGTGTGGAACAGCACTCTGTGTGGCAGCTGACATAGCTAGCTATACTGCCCCCACTACATCACCAGCATCATGACCTCACTGACTGTGACATCACTGCTACTTAGGAACAGTAATTCAGTGACTGCTTGGTCATTCACATGTGATTTCACTGTCAGTGAAATCACAATGCTGATGATGTAGTGGGGGTCACTAGAGCTAGATATGTCAGCTGATATGCTAAGAGTTGTTCCACACATCCACCACACCATTATGACATAGAAGACTCTCTGATGGGCAAAAAGTAAAAGAATGGTACTTCAGAAATAAATTTGTATGACTACTTCTTAAAAGTAATATTATGTTTCTGCTTGCCTGGTTGGCTCCACTGGCTCTTTAAATCCCAATACTGACACTGTACTGCAACATGGGGGGGTGCTCCTGCTTTTTCTGTCTGCCTGTTCAGGTGGATGTTAAAGATCCTATGGCACTTCTCAAAAGAGTAGGGAGAATTTGTTTATTCAGGAAAATCATACAAAACTCAGGAAACAAGAGAAAAGAAAAATACAGTACAGTCTCACAAAACCAACAACAGCACATGAAAAACAGAAATATTTAAGTAATAGGAGCATCAGTATTTGTAATTCACAATAAGTTCCTCCACATATGCAATAAGGTCCTCCTATCCCACAATTTTGCTTCATTATTATAAATATAACACAGTTCAGTAATAACATTATGTAAGAGTTTCACATAGGAAATATGCTTTTGTTGCAAGGTGAAAAGACACCTACTATTCCATACATACCATTTGATGACTGCAAATAAAGCAGTTAAGGTACTCTGTTCCCATTTCCTCCAATGGGAGGAGTACACCCCATATATCAATGCTTCGTATGTAACTGATAAGAAAACAACATCATTCTAGGCACTAGATAAATATGACCAAAAGGGTCTTATATAGGAGCAAGAAAAAAATAAATGATCTAAAGTCTCAAGTTGCTGGACGCACAGGGACCTGGAGCAGTACCTGTCTGTCAACTGTTTATGCTTTTGATTGCTTTTGACATTGAGCCAATCATGGCAGCACAGCCAGTGAACGTCCTTCAATTTGGGGGAGATCCATTTTTCAATCACCAATTTTTGTAGATTATGTAAATGAAGATCAGGTCATTTTGGAAAAATAGTAGGAGCAGAAAAATGCATCAGCAATACTCTATGGTATAAGCCCTGCTTTGAAAGTGTAAGCAACTGTACACTGGTTATCTTCCAATCTTTAAATTTAACTAAGACTTCTCTGAGAAATGGGGGCACCAATGAGTGTCTCTGTAGAACAGTCAATGATCCAGCCATCCAGGAGGAAAACCAGGGATGTATGGATCAAAATAAAAGATCTGACCAGGGCTTCAGAACATTTCCAAATAATGGGTGAATGTTAGTAAAAAAAAAAAAAATGACAAAAAAATAAAATAGGATTTACCATACCCAAACCTCCAGAATGGGTTGGTAAATACAGAATATTCCTCTTGATGGGATTAAGGCAACTCCCCCTAATAGCCTGAAAAAAAATACTTAACAAGTTCATCTCACATAGTTTGGGCAGGGGAAATATATTGCTCATAAACAAAAACAAAGGCAATAAATATGTCTTCACTAGGAAAACCCTGTTGGCTTTATTGAACTGCCACTTGTTCCAGTTCACAACCATCACTTTTCCCATACATATTTTCTTATCCCAATCACACAAATCAGGATCCAAGGGCACCAAAATCAATTCTGAGAATTCTTATTGGGTCTCTTGTCAATGCAATGCCCAAGATATCTGCAATCAGGTAGAGACTTTCCCCAGTTCCCGACCTTTACATTTTAATTTATTTAAAGATGTGCCTGAGATTCTGCCATATTCATCACAAATCGAAAGTGCCTGAGATGCTGCTTGCTGATCAGGGGAAAGAATGCAGAGATCATCCACAGAGGCCATTGCTGAAAAAGAAATGGGGTCCCCGCTACTGAGATCCTAGGAAGTGTCACATTCAGCCTATGGAACAGTGAATCGATACTGAAGATGTACAACAATGGGCTGAGGGGGCAGCCTACTTTAACACCCTTCTGAACAGGAATAAGGGGTGCTGCATATCCATTAACCAAAGGAGAAACCATAGCATGTTTGTAAAGCTTCTGTATCCAACCAATAAAGGTACTTGGTATATTATATTTTTGCAGTGTTAACCATAAAAAGGAGTGATTGACTGAATCAAAGGCACTTTTCTTGTCTAAAGATAATAAAACATATTCAGTGTCTGTGTCAGATCCATTTAAAAAAGACCTCTCAGCAGAATCAGTTGATCCATAATGTCTCTCCTCGCAATAGCACAGGATTGCGAAGATGAAATGAAGTGCTGAGCTACCACAAGGAGGTGTTTATTCAGAATTTTAGTCAGTATCTTAATCTCCACATTAAGGAGTCTAATACATCTCCAATTTGGTAACTCCTGCTTATCTCCCTTTTTATGAAGGAAGATGAAAGTCCCCCCTACCATGTCTAATAGGAAATTAGAGTCAGTAAGTAGAAAATTAAACATATCAGTGAGTTCTGAGGAAATATTAATGCTCAAAATTTTGAACAGTTCCAACGGCAGGTCATCCGTGAAAGGGCTTTTCTGGTGCTCATTTTCCCAATCGTGAACTCTACTTCCAAAGAGGAAATGAGTGTGATGAGATCTGTCACTACCAAGGGTGAACAATCCAGCACAACAATGTATTGTAAAAAGTGAACCTTAGGCTCCGTGCTTTGTCCAGTGTCTTGGAACAATGATTGTGTATAATTAGTGACTTCAGTCAGTATATCCTGAAGTGTCGTCTTGATAGAGTTATCTTGCCCTTTAACTGCCTCAAAGGCCTTCTTCCAAACCCTGTCTTTACAGGTTAGGAATGGGTAAACAGAAGCCATAGTTTCTTGAGTGCCAAATTCCTGTTGAGTTTTTGAACTTTGCATACATCTAAAGTATAATGGTAATTCTGCATCTGTGCCGTAATGGTAGTAATTCGTGCTGAAAAATCATGTTTTGTAGTGAGGGCTAGGGAAATCAAGTGTTGCAACTGTTTACTGTTTAAAAGATAAGTGTAATAGTTACGATCCTGGAGATTTTTTCCAAGGGATTTCAAAAGGCACACCAGATCATGCTTTGTATCCAGCCACCATTGTATGGGATCCTCATACATATCCCAGACAGATTTATGAATAACAATAAAATAAGTCAATTGTTCCCACACCTCCTCCTTCAATAAAAAAAGAGGAGTTCAGTCTCCAAGACCCTCTATAATGCGGTTGGGGAGTATGCATACCAAAACTGCCATAGAGTTCCCTGTGATCAGAATACTCCACAGGACACACATGCGCAGAAAGTAAAGGTAGAGTTTTACTGAAAAAAAGAAAGTCTATGCAGGTGACATGTGACCCTCTAAACAAAGTGGAGTCTGATTTTGAATGGATATGATGATAATCATCCACCAAATCCACTGTCTGCAAGATACTAACTAAACACGTCATATCACAGAATAATTTACGACTGCTCGCTCCCCAATCTCTATCTGCAACAGTCAAACCACAATTAAAATCCCCACCCCAGACCTCAAACTTAGAGGTATGAAGGTAGGGTTTTATAGTTTTAAACAATCCCACTCTGTCAGCTTTCAGCTGGGGAGCATATATGTTATTTAATCAAAAACAAATACCCTTAAACACAAAATCCCAAATTAAAACACAACCCAGGAAAAGGCCAATCACTTTTAACACCCAGACAGAAATGTTATGGAAAAGGACGGTCACTCTTGAAAATTTCTCCAATCCAATAGACCAGTAGGAAATGCCCGTTTACCACCATTTGGTGACATATGACACTTATGCCACAGTGTGAAGCCTAGTGTCCTGTAGCAGCAGAATCTCAGCCTGATTTGTGTGAAGGTTGGAAAACACCACCCTTTGTTTTAATTCATTCTTAATACTGTTGACATTTACAGAACAACATGTCAGAGAAATGTTCATCAGAAGGATGTCAATGGGGGGACCTATACCCTATGGTGATTTACACTTGTTCGTCCCCTTTTTCCATAAAGTATGTTGTTTGGGGGGAGGGTCGTGGGGGTTGCTTTCTGACTTGGAACCAGATGCCTCCTCAGGGTGTTCAGACCCTGGTTGAGAACCCTCAGAATTAGCATCAGAAGGTTCAGGGGGTGGGTGTAAGACCTGGTATCTGTTAAAGGTTGGGCATTAAACAATTTGGGAGACTTTTGAGGCAGGCTGTTTCCCCCCCCTTCATATTACGATGGGTAACCATTTTTCCAACTCGCTGTTTCCCTTTTGAAGACTTGGTTGGTGGAAGGGAAGGGGGCATCATGACTGAATTTGTAGTTTGTGGAGGGAGAGCAGGAATTACCTGTCCTCAACCTCCATTAGAGGTGCGTCACACTCACTGCTTTCACTGTTGGCCATATCCTCATTCAGGTCCAGTACAGACTCATCATGAGTATCAAGTGGTTGCTCTGTTTTGGGTGGTGGGGAGCTCATGACAAGGGGGTGAGAAACTGAATTAATGGAGTGGGATATCTTGGCAATAGAGATAAGTGGCACTGTTCTTCTGAATCAGTGGTCATGTTCTGTTTGTGTGCTGCCTCAGGACACGTACAATATGCATGCCAAGCAGTGCCACAAAGGCTACAAATCACAATGTTTCTGCAGTGGCCACTGACATGCCCCAATTTATTACAGAGAGTACAATGCAGCCTATCGCAGATGCTGCTGATATGACCTACCCTCCCACATTTGTAGCATGCCTTGGACTGCCCAGTGTAAAATAAAACACCTTTATCTCTAACATAGAAAAATAGACTTTGATGGCAGATAAGGACCGCTTGGCCCATCTAGTCTGCCCATTTCTCTAGCTACAGGATAGGCCTCAGATCCTAGTTAACCAACAGCCTATTTCTTCCTACTCCCCACAAGAATTGCCTTATGTCTTATTTCCCCCATTATCATACCTGGGGTGACACTGGGAAGTGGTAGACCTGCCTTCCCTCTTGTGGTACCCAAGCCACCTCATAACCAGCAACCTGCTGAGTTTTATACAATCCCTTTAAACTTGGTTTTGCATCCCCTTAATACTGCAGCCTCATGTACCAACCCATTGGTTCTCTACCCAAGAACACACACTTCGGCAAATGTTGTAATCCTATATCAGTTGAGTGCAGAATTACTTTAATCCTCCACCCCCATTTATCCTCACCATCAAATATTGCCTATGGGTGACCTAAAACAGTACACCTCTGCTTTAACCAGTACACCAAATCAGCAAACTGAACCCCTTACTCCTGAAAAGGACTGTAATAGATTTGAGGGCTGGTTTTGTTAGAGGAATGAACTCAATGAGGGACCATAAGGGATGTTTCTTCACTTTATTGTATTTCTCCCAGAACCTTTCAAGACCACTAGTACATTTAAAACTACTGTAACTTCAAAGTTAGGCTCTCCAGAAACATGAATTAAGGCATAAAGTTCCGAAGACTAAAAAAACAAATTTCCATTCAAAAAGTACGTGTCACATAATGTCTATCTGGAAATATCCCCATGCCATCCTTGTAAATTAACCTAACAGCATTATGCCATTTAGCAACATATGTAGGAGAGTGAAAAAAAGAGGTATATGTTTGAGGAGGTGGATCAGGTTCTGTTAAGGTGGGTTGGGATGGAGGAAGATCCTCCTGGTGGGTCTGGGGAGTAGCCTCTTCCAAATGTTCAGATGAGAGTAATCCCTTGCATGTAGGGTCACCGTGTCCAGGTCTTCAGTTATTGGTAACTGAGTCAAATGCAAGCATAATACAGGGTTCTGTGTGAAGTGTCATTCTGGGGGAAAGTTCCAATAGGTTGGCACATGAGGCTGCAGTATTAAGGGGATGCAAAACCAAGTTTGAAGGGATTGTTTGCAACTCAGCAGGTTGCTGGTTATGAGGTGGCTTGGGTACCACAAGAGGGAAGGCAGATCTACCACTTCCCAATATCACCCCAGGTATGATAATGGGGGAAAAAACAGATATCCATTTATTCGTATCAACATTCTTTGCCCAACTGGACGATCACAAAGCAGCATATACTGACCACGGTGCTTCGGCCTTCTCAACCTCCTTTGCCCAAGACTGAGCAGGTCGATCCTTTTGCGTAGTTAATGTTAACAGTTTGCGCTTTTCAGTGCTGACCCTGAAAGAAAACACAGTGGCATCAATTTGGTAAAATGTAGTAGAAAAAACAGTACTTGTTGTGGGTTCTGACTGTGCCTCTGTTACAGTACTCATCACCGATGTTTCCATGTTTACCTGACCAGTGTGAGGCTGGTTGCTAGAAGGCAGCTGATCTGCCATACTATCAGACTTTTGCAATGCCGTGACCAATCGCCTCTGTTAGCTGTTGCTTTGTCGAAAGAAATTTTCTGGTCTTCCACTGCCAAAAGAAGTCACAGCTGCTCTGGAGATTGTCCTCTTGCTTCCAATATTGTATCTGTTATCCCGTGCATGGGGCCCAAAGCCAGTAAAATGGGTTGTAGAGGAATCCCAATAGACTCAGGTTCCACCTGAAGTTTATCAGTCTGCATCTCTGTAGTACAAATTGCCTCATAAATATTCTTCAGTCTCTGTAGCATCCATTGCTGAGGAGGAGACCTGCTCCATGACAACCTGCACATCCTTCACCATCGGAGACAGCTCAGCAACTGAACAGGCTATCCTTCGATGGACAGAGGTTCCCTCTGCTGGCGAGTAGGAGAATGTCTCCGGTGTCCTGGCCACATTTCCTGCATTCACTAAAAATACCACTGACAGCTTAATCTGATTCATGTAAAGATTTATGCCATGTTACAATTTCAGTTGGTTTCCATCTGTACCCCCCCAAACCCCTGAAAAAGGGATTTCTAGTCTTAGTGGGCCTACCCAATCAACAAAATTCAATGAATAAATAAATTCCCCCATTATGCCTTATGGATTCCATATAAATTCTAATCATTCAAAGGCCATCTTGACATATACTTTTAATACCTAACAGCAAATCAGAGCCCTTTTCCTGATAAAAGGCTGTTAACATATTACAAATAGAATAAAGTATGGGGTGGTGTGTGTAACGAGAAGTTTACACACACACAAGGGGTTAGATGCTGCATAAACCCCAAGAGCGAAGCTTGAGGGGTTTGTGCAAGCATCTAACCCCGAGGATGTGTGTAAACTTTGAGTTTACACACACACCATCCGATATTTTATTTTATATAATTGCTGGGTTTTTATTTTTCACTACAGCAATTATATAAAATAAAAAAGACGTCCTATGCAGCCGCGGTCCACTTGCGTTTGAGTATGTGGGCCATGGTCGGTTTTATTTACTGTCCATTCACTTTTTTGTGCTCCAAAATGAAATGTTTTCTTTTTTATGTAAAAATTACAGTTATTGCTTCTGTGGTGACTTACCGCTGAGTGAGAATGGCAGTTCCATGTCTGAGGGGAAAAAAAGGAGCCAGTAGTTCGGAAGGATGAGTCACAGTGGGCACATGCTCAGAAAGAGGAATGCTGTGCATGTGTTTGCCATAATAAACATTCCTTTATTACAGCAAATAATGCCACAGTTTTTCACTGGGAAAAATGAAGACCCATTAATTATATTTAGATAAACATCAAAGTCACAAATAAGGAACTAGTTGCTCATGGAAAAATCTACAGGGATTTATATAGGGGTTTGATGCTGCCTCTAGAGGGAAAATACAGGAAAAATTAGAGCTTGTTACAGGAAATGGTTATTTGGATCTGGGAGCACTGTGATGATTGTGATGAAACAGCACTAAATGGCACCACAAGGAAATGACTTTGGTCATTTGGTAGCTCTTCACAGCCCTATCACCTCTGGCTAGAACTTGTTATTACTGAGGTCATATGCATGAAAACAGGACAGCTGTTCCTTGAGAGTTCATTAGCCCCAATTGCTTTGTCTCAACCTGGTGTCATAATATGATGGCTGTGACATCACAGTTATTCATACGGCAATAGACTGTGATGTCACAACAGAGCATTTTAATTTCAAGTAGCCAATAAGCTATAGAGGCAGATGAGCTCTCTGGGATAAAGATCTTGTCTTGTGGGAATGTCTTCAATAATGAATAATGGAGAGCAGAAATCTAAAAAAACATACATAATGTATGGTAGAACACTGTTATTGCCCAAAAATCATCTTTTTACAGCGTTGTTACACTATCGACGTGACGTAACGCTCTTGTTATACTAGCGACGATGTGTCACATCGATAGTGTAACAGATTCGAACTGCCACGTGATGCTGTTGCCATGGTCCCTATAACAGCCAAACATGCCTATGTTTAAAAAGTTTATCAGGTAACTGGTGAGACAGTTGCAGAGCTCTGTCAGAATGCTACCATGTGGTTGGAAGCTGCACCGGAAGTAGAGGTGGAGGTGGTAGTAGTAGATTATTGTTTCCAACACTGGCATCATTTTTTTGTTTCTCCGCTGACCATACTCTATAAAAGACAATGTATGCTCAGCGGTGTGCAACAATGCTGTTTGCCTTCTTGTGGTTCCCTTGGCAACCCTGTAAACCTCTCGAGCTTCGCTCTCGAGGTTTAACTTAGCTGCCAAGAGAACCACTCGAAGGCAAACATAGCGTTGTTACACACCGCTGCCCATACGTTATCCTCTAAATAAAACACAAGCTAAATTGTGTCTAAAAATTATGTTTTCCAGTTTTCTCAAAGGCATCAACTGCTCTTTAATAATATATTGTGCAATGAACTATAAACATCATTTCTATTTTTGGCAGTTGTGAATGAAACTTCTGAATTGCTAGTGGAGTCTGTACAAGCAGTTGTGGGTGGGTGTGTATGTGGGGTGTCAAATGTGGCTTACAGTGGAGAAACTGTTAGCCAAATCGGGTGGTAAGTTAAAATCTACAAAAAAGTGACAAAACATGACACAGTTTCATTTCATGACTGTTATTCATCTGTAGTGATTTACTTCACTATCACTCATACTTGCCAACCTATATTTGCCATTGATCTTTAAAAGTTACCTTAGTAAGTTGATTACAAATCTGACTTAGGCACTATGGCCCAGATATTCAAAAGGGTTGCTCCATGCGCAACAGGGTTGCGTATGCGCAAGTCCTACATTGTGCCATTCTACGATATTCAGCAGGAGGCAGTTGCGCCACTGAAAACAGGCTGAGCAACAGCGTAATGCAAATGAATGCATGCTCAACATGAGGGGGAGGAACCATGCATAAACTGCACAACCCGATATTCAGTCGGGCTGTGCAGAGTTGTGCAGGCACAACCCCCAACAGGCGCCTGCACAACTTTGAGCCAAAAAAAAAAAGGATCAAGTTGAGGGCCACCCACAGGTGAGCTGCTGTATTGCAGGGCACAACACAGCAGCTGCCACCCGTGGCTGGCCCCCAACTCAATCCCTGTGCCCCCACCAGCTCGATCGGCGGGCAGAACATAAAACAACCCCTCCCCCCGCCCAAACAGCTTCCGATGCCCAATCGCGGGCAGTATGTATCAAGACACCTCCCCCAAACAGCTCCCAATGCCCGATCGCGGGCAGTATGTATCAAGACAACCCCCAGTGCCCGATCGAAGGCAGACCATGAAACAACCCCCAGTGCCCGATCGTGGGCAGAATGTAAAAAGCCCCCAACCTGAATATCTCCTGGTGGTCCAGTGGACCGTAATGCCCGATGCGGGCAGAATGTCCAGTGACAACCCCTCCCCAAACATCTCCCTGGTGTCTAGTGTCCCCACCTCACCCACCCAGCCCTCCACCCCTCCCCCCCCACCCCTGGCAGCCAGCAGGCAGCAGCATCCCACCCACCTGCCGCCCGCCCGCAGACTGACTGACTGGTAGGACTGCACCATTGGTGCAGAGCTAGAGCCAATGGGCGTGCAGCCCATACCGGACATGACAGTCCAGATTTGTGAATGATGTCCCTGGTAGCTACCAGATCAAGTACTTTCGACTTTGCTGTTCCATTAACTCTGTTTTTTGATTGATATTCTTGGGGGGGGATTTCATGCTGCTGGGACTGTTGGTTTACATTGGGAAAAAGTGGAAAATGTATTAGTGTTTTAACCAATGGGAATACTTCTAAATGATTTGTATCCCTTTGAGCAGTTATTGTCTGTATAGGTACTGTTTCAGTTTATTTATAACTGAATACTTCTGAATGAATTGTATTCCACTAGGCAGTACATGTCTGTAAAGCAGCTGTTTGAATTTATTTAAAGCTGAATGATAGGGGGCCCTTAATTCACCTTGTAAAGCTAATTGTCCTGAAACTACTTACTTAAAGATTGCCTGCTACTATATTGCTCCATGCCTGGGACAAGATTCCCCCTGTACCAAACCTCTCTCTTTACTCCAAACTTTTTTCCACCTCTATAACCGCAACTGAACCCTCTAACCTGCTTTCAAAAGCCTGCTCGTGATCTGCTTTCACAGACTATATTTAATCCTTGTCTCTCGCTCCCCTCCTGTGGCTATAGACAGGCCCAACTTTGTATACCAAACCTACGGACATTCATTGCACTGTTTGTGTCTCCCCTTCCCCTGCTTGTCTCTACCTTAATTTTTATTCAAACCTTCTAGCTTTAGTTCTACTCCCCTCCCCCATGGCTACAGGTAGCCCTTTGGAGACTCAGTTTCATCTTAGGTGCCGACCAACGGCCACCTGTTTAGCTGTTTGGCTCCCTCTGCTTGTCTCTCATGCTAATTCCCTTATCCCTGCAAAGTCATTAGGCACCCCAGCTAAACCTTTGTCTTGGGGCTAAAACTTTAACCTTCCCCACTCCCCCCCTCCCACTGGGCTGTCTCTGCTCCTGTGACCGGTGGGAGCAAGCCGCCAACGAGACCTCAAGCCATAGCCACATCCCAATGACTCAACCTGACCCAAAGCACCAGGTATGGCATCTCAGCACCAGCTCTAAAGCCAGAAATTTGATTGGTCCTCAGCTGCTGAAAACAACAGCCCATTGATTCATGCACAAACAGCCAGGCCCTGATTTGCTGTAACACTTGTGGGCTGTCTTGGGCTGCTTCTCCATGTCTCGGGCTGCTTCTCCATGGCTTCCCAGCCAAAGAGACCCTTGCAGCTACTGGATCAATTGCTTTTGACTCTGCTTTTGGCCCACCCCGGGCACCTTAAATACATGTTGGCCCTCCTACTTCTCAGGATGAGCTCTCCATTGGGTAGTTCTTCTTGTGCTATCTGTTGCATCAATGCTTATAGGATCATGTCTCTATTTCTGCCAGTCTGCTGGACTGTGGAACCTGTAAGCCTTCCCTTCATCTACCCCTCTGTGACTCAGACTTAGAGTTGCAATATTCTTACCTATCTCATCCTGTACTGAATTAGGCATCGGAAAAACATTATAACCAACTCTGCAGACAGAAATAAAAATGCAAGCCATATATTTAACTCACTGCCTTCTTCTACTTTGCTTCCTTCTTATCTTAACCTTCCCCACCAGTCATCAAAAAATGCAAACAAACCTAGCACTACGATGGACTGATTGAGTATACCAGGCTTTTCAGAATACTGTACTCATGTACCTCAGTTACCCATACTGGAAACTTCAGTGTAGCTATGCTGGCGGGCTGGAACTTTGTCAGGTAGGGCCATAGATCATATGTCTCCCTCTTCATCATAGGTCACCCAGCTATCCCTTCCTTATTTGGCCAGAGTGTTTATCTATGCATTGTTATCCTCCCTTAGTGTCTGCCTCAGCGACCCCCCTCCCCAACCTACTTGATTATCCATGCAAATGACAATGGATTAGAACCCACAGACTACTCCTAGGGGTGATGAAGAAACTTTTTCTGCTTTTATTATTGTGCTCTGGCAATGTCGAGTTGAACCCTGGTCCTCTTGTTTCTATCCCTTCACCTTCCAACCTTGCCCATATTAAAGGTATGAGTTTTATGCACATCAATGTGTGCAGCCTACTAAAGAAGTTTGCTTGTATACAGGCCTGAATCTTTCATACTAAGCCTGATGTCATGGTGGACTCTGAATCCTCACTCAGACCCAGTACCACAGACATTGAGGTGAACATCCCATCCCACGCCATTTTCAGAAAAGACAGGCTAACAAGAGGTGGAGGAATGGCCATCTATGTCCATGATAAATGCTCAGCCACTGAAATTAATTCAACCTCAGTTCCTAAAGAATTCAAAAGCCTGACTGTCAAAGTCAAGCTTTCTTCTTCGGTCTCTTTCTGTGTTGTAGGATGCTACAGGCCCCCATCAGTGGGCCTATAGATGTTAGACTATTTAAATAATATGCTGGGGTCCCTGTCTTCTGAAGTTATCATATTGGGTGACCTTAACCTGGACTGGTGTTCCAGCATCTCCAAACCCCTCAAAAACCTCTGTGACTCCTTTGGACTATCCCAACACATAAATGAATTAACAAGCCCAGACAGGAAGAACCCATATAATAGCACACTATTGGATCTTATTCTAGTAAGTAAACCACACCTGTTTTCCCATGCTAATGTGTTCTTCTCTGACATCAGCAACCACTGTTTCATGGCTTGTGTGAGATCTGGTGAAAACCTGCACTAAGAAAAATCTTGCCCGTGGATCATGGCTGTGTTGAAGACCCCCACGTAACAGAAATCTGCTTTGGAAAAAAGTTTGGAGAACCATGCTTCCAGAGGACTGGACCTCATTTAGGAGGGCCAAGAACCTTTATATTAATCTGGTCAGAGAGACTAAAGGCACGCTATTACAAGGCAGAACTTGACGCTTCATCCAGGAGTCCTACCAATTTCTGGAAAACCCTTAAGGACATTGAAGGGTATGTCTCTCCCAACTCCTTAGCCTCAAAAGTCACCAATGATGGCATAATAGTTACTGATAAACAGACAATCCTTGACTATCTTTATAATCATTTCATTACCACAGGGCTTGCCTTTGATACTTCCCGAGCCAATAACCTCCTTTCACAACTCAGTGTACAGGACCTAGCAGCCCTGGTCACTAATGCAGTGTTTTCCTTACTGCTTGCCTCCCTGAAAGAAGTTGAAGATCTACTTTTACACCTGGCTACCAGGAAGAATGCTGGAGCAGACCTCATAGACCCCTATTTCCTGAAAATTAATATCCATGTCCTGGCTGTGCCAATTATGCATCTTTTCAACCTATCTCTCTTGCATGGTGACATTCCACCCATTTGGAGAACGGCTCATGTGATCCCCTTATTAAAAGCTGGATACCCTTGTGATCTCAATAACTATAGGCCGATATCATTATTTCCTATTCTATCCACAATGTTAGAGAAAATAGTGAGCGCACAGCTCAGGAACTACTTAGAATTTACAAATCTGCTAAACCCTCTACAGTCAGGTTTTAGGCTATGCCACAACACAATCTCAGCCCTTGTGAAGGTGATTAACAACTAGTAGGGGGCTCTGGACACAAAGAACTTCATGTGAGCAGTCTTTCTGGACCTAAGCAAGGCATTTGACACTGTTGACCATGACTTGCTTTTGGTATCCCTCAGCAATATTGGCATGGACTCCACATCCCTGAGATGGTTCTCAAACTACCTCTCAGGACACCAACAACAAGTAAAAGCTGAAGGGGAACTCTTGTCACAGAAACCTCTGCTGAGGGATGTACCACAAATCTCCATACTGTGCCCACGGCTCTTCGGAATTTACATAAACAGTATTGACCGAAGAATCAAGTCTGCCAACATTCATCTTTTTGCTGATTACAAGGTTCTTTGTATTGACAGACCTACTCCTTAAGCTGCAACTATTAAAACAGAAACTTCTACTGAATGCAAAAAAAAAAAAACAAAGGCTATGCTTTTTTTGCCTTTCATCAAGGTTAACAACCCTGCAACACTAAGAAGCATATCCCAGATTACGACACTGCTAGGTGAACCATGAGAATTCATACCCAAATTCAAATACCTGTGGGTGTGGATCGATCAGAAACTTTCCTTCCTCAATCACATTGAGTGACTGATAAAAATGCTCAGGCAGAGGCTTGGCCTCTTTTACAGAATCAAACATCTGCTCACCCAGGATGCAAAGAAGAGGTTGATATATAACAGATTTCTACCCTTGTTGGATTATGCTGACTTCTTGTACTGCCAAGGCCCTGCTTCTGCACTATCTAAACTCAATACTCTCTACCATAGAGCATTAAAGTTCATCAGTGGTGCTTCATATTCCACTCATCACTGCTCCTTATATTCTGCAGTTGGGTGGCCATCCCTCAAGTATAAAAGGCAGAGAAACACTGTGTACTGGACATACAGAGTTATTACCAACAAACTACAGCAATACATATTAGACTATCTTCCCCTAAGTGTGGTAGGTACATATGCCCTGAGAAGTGCCTTCTATATCTCCCTTGATGTACCCAGAGTCAACTCATGCTTTGATAGGTGGTCCATAAGCTTTGAACCTTTGCACTACCCCAACTGTGGAACAACTTGCAAAAACCTTGAGATTGGTTCTGTCTCTATCCATTTCTCAGCATTCAAAAAGCTTTATGCTTGCTCCATCAAGGAATCATGTAGTTGTATCCCCTGAGTTGTGGCTTGCCACCATTGTACAGAGAAAAGGAGTCACCCTGGCACCTGCTACCTACCTTACCCTCTTACCTCCCACTTTTCCATTGGTATCCAAATGTTAAACAGGTGTCCAGTCGTGATGTCCTAATTTCTTTCCCTACTGACCATTGTCACTTGTCTCTCATCCCTCCAAGGCTCTTTGAACTAGTCTTCTTCATCATCAAGCACTTATTCCTGCCTACCATCTCCCCACTCAGTTTTGCTTCAGGCCTGCCTCACACAATATTTCTCTCTCCATTCTTACCTTAGTTCCCATCATCCATGGCTATCTTCCTATCCTATGTATATTCTGTATGAATTACTTTCTAAGTATCTGCCTTCTTTATACTTCCTGTATATTATATATAGTCCCGAGTTATGATCCCTCAATGGCCCTTGCTCTGGTGCAATCTATTTGAGTACAATCTATTCTAGCCGTGATCATGTATACTGGGGCCCAGATATTCAAACTGCACCAGGCTGTGGTGCAAGCTTGGGTGCAGCTCAACTTGGCTGCACAGGGGTGTGGACTGGGCGATATTCAATGGAACTGCACCATGGCTCAGCAGCATTGAATATCACACCCTGGCCACCCCCAGTGTGCATGTCGCAGTGGCACTGCAGCGCAAGTGGCCAGAGTGGAGCATGGGGATGCTAGTGCAAGTTCCATTGCGCCATGCACAGCAACCGCGATATTCAAAAGTTGACATGCAAATGGAGCCATAATGTATACAAAGGTGCACATGGGTCCATTTGCATGTCATTTTGGCCCCATTTGCATGCAGGTGCACTGATCCCCGACGACTTGCACCTGGCACCCTGTCAGGCAGCAGCCATCAGGGACTGATGCCCCCTGCAGCCCGATCATGGGCATTTGTAGTAAAAAATATAAGTATTCTGTCCAATATCCCTGGTAGTCCAGTGGACCGCTGTCTGCCCAATCATGGGCATCTGTATAAATAAAGAAATCCAATATCTCTGGTGGTCCAGTGGACCGCTGTCTGCTCGATCATGGGCATCTGTATAAATAAAGAAATCCAATATCCGTGGTGGTCCAGTGGACCGCTATCTGTCCGATCGCGGGCATCTGTATAAAAAAATAAATCCAATATCCATGGTGGTTTAGGGTACCCCTCCCCACCTGCCCACTGAAACCCCACTGCCCCGCTCCTCCGGTCAGCGGTGGATGGCAGCACCACCCATCTGCAGCCCGCCACACCGACTGACACTGTTGGTAGGGCTGCACACCTATTGGTTCACAGCATGAGCCAATGGGCATGCAGCCCATACCACTATACATTCAGATATGTGAATGAATCATTCACATATCTGGAATGTAATGCTGGCATGAGCTGCACCCATTGGCTCATGTTGAGAACAAATGGGTGTGCAGCCCTACTGGCAGTGTCAGTGTGAGGCGGCAGTGGGGTGCTACTACCTGCCAGCTGACTTGGGGAATGGGGCAATGGGGCTCAGTGGGTGGGTGGGGAGAGGGTACCCTAGACCACCAAGGATATTGGATTTATTTTTATGCAGATGCCCATGATCGGGCAGATAGCAGTCCACTGGACCACTAGGGATATTGGGTGGAATTCTTATTTTCTTTTAAAAATGCCCATGATCAGGCATGGGGGTGCTGCCAGGTGCAGCTGAAGCTTGGGTGGCCACCCACAGGTGGTAGCTGCCATGTTGTACCCTGCAATGCGGCAGCTTACCTGTGGGTGGCCATAAGTTGTTCCTTTTCTTTTTGATCAGCTTTGTGCTGGCACAGGTAGGGGTTGCGCATGCATGGCTCTGCACATCCTGGGCTGAATATCGGGCTGTGCAGGGTATGCATGGGCACGACCCCCTACCTGCACCTGCATACATTACTGATGTGCTCCAGTGCATCAGGATTTGTGCCGCGCACTTTTCCCTTTTGAGTATCATGTCGGGGTGCATCAGTGGGTTGTGCATGGTGCAACACTGTTGTGCCATGTGCAACCCTTTTTAATATCTGAACCTGTATGTATAATTTACTCTGTGTGTTGAACACACATACTGTATGCATAACTTACTCAGTGTTTTTGAATATACTGTGAGGATAATGATCCGGTGTATTGAACTTGTATACTATTTTCCGTATCTTACTTTGAGTATGGAATATGTGTAATGTGCATGTAAATGCTTTTATGTATTGAACATATGTACTGTGTGCATAATTCTACCATGTGTAATGTATATGACTATTGTCCAGGTCCATCTTGTAAATGAGCATTTTGTTCAGTGGTGTTTCACCTGGTTAAATAAACACTTTGATTTGAATTGATAAATTGGACATCCCCTCCCCCCAGGCACCAGCACCATAATGATCAAAGATATCTGCTACCCTTCCCTGCACACACACAGATTATATTGCCAAGTCTGCTGAGTCTGATATGTCCATTATCTGTAAAAGTAAGACTTACTCTGCCATTTTCTACCCCCAACAGTGTATCAAGGGTGATGGAACAGATTCATTAACAAAAAAAGCTGTATAGCTCTTGCGAGTATATTCAAGGTTCCAACCCCAAAAGTTCATATATTGCCTGTCAGGAATGCTAATCAAAAAATAATTTATGGAGCAATGGATGTGGTATTTCTATGCTGTAAACATGCATTTATTGGCAAAACTGTAAGTTCCTTCCAAACTCAAGGGCACCTCCAGTTTGGGAGGGAAACCTAGTTGGGACAGCTCGCCAACCTCGTCCAACTCAGGCACTGTTATGCAATGCCAGATCTGTCTGCAACAAGACTGGTCTTATTTCAGACTTTGTTGCTAAGGCAGATCTGGTTTGCATTACCGAGACCTGATTGGATGGGAATGTGGCCCCCTTTCTTAGAGGCCGCTGCTCCCACCAGGTACTCAGTTGTACATCACTCAAGATTGGACTGCAGGGGGGTGTTGTGGTCTGTTTCAAGACTAAATTGGGCCTAATTGGTGTACCAGTTGAGGAGGCCAGGTCATTTGAGTGTACTGTGGTAGCTGGTGTTGAGTGCAGGATTGCTCTCATCTACTGTCCACCAGGTGATGAGAAGCTATTCCTGCAGGAAATAGCAGACTTCGCCGCCGACATGGCTTTGGAGTCACCCAGATTGATGGTTCTGGGTGACTTCAATGCCTGGGTTGATGATGAATCCTCACTTATTGTTCAACTTTTCCTCCAGATGATGACATCTCTGGGCTTTACACAGGTTGTTTCCTCAGCTGCACACAAGGGAGGTCACTCTCTTGACCTGGTCTTCCTCCTGGAGATCGAGGCCTCTGATTTAGTGGTGGAACAAGTCAGTTGGTCTGATCATTACTCAGTTGGGTTCAATTTTGAGGCCTCCCTGGGTAGGTTAGCCCCTGTGGAGTTGGTCAGATACCACCCTTTGCGGGATTTGGTCCCTGAAGACCTGAAGGCAGTTATTGACCTCTCATTGCTGGACAAGTCTTGCACTGATCCTGAGCAGTTGGTAGTGGCCTATAATGGGTCCATATCTTCAGCCCTTGATCAGATTGCTCCTGTCCATGTTCTCCCCCTTCCGCATTGCCCTGGATCCCCGTGGTTTGATGGGGCTCTGAGAGAGTTTCAGAAATTGGGGCGTAGGTTAGAGAGTCATTGGAGGAGGACTGCCACTGATGCTGACCACCGTATTTTGCTAGAGCATTATAAACTCTACCAAACAGAAATTTCCTATAAGAAGGCAGAATTCCTGTCCAGGGAAATTTCTGTCACACAGAACCGACCGGCTCAACTCTTCAGAACTGTTGACAGGCTGTGCAACCCAACCTGTTGGCAGTTCTGTCAAGTTTTTACATGAACTGATTGTGACGAGATCACTCTCTTCTTTGCGAATAAGATTTATGGCATCAGGAGGGAGTGCCACCAGTTTCACTCTAAGGGGGTTGCTGTTGATCGGTGCTCTGTCGCAGAGACCAGAGTTTCCTGGAGTACCTTTGGCCTGCTGGATTTCATAGACATTATGTTGTCTAAACACTTTTGGTGTGTAGGGTAAACGATAAAAATAATAATACAGATTCTTGTGACTCGGAGTCTGCCAAGAAACATTTGTAAACAAGCAAAGAGTACTAATAAAGATTATTATGCTACTTATGCCAAGCATGTGACAGAGAAAATCACAAGGGAGATGGGTTTCTCACCATTCCTGGAGAATGTACATAATCTCCAGAATTGTAGATCTTAGGTTCTCTAATATCTTGTTCTATCTCTCCCTGTGCTCCAGCTCTCTGCCCTTCTAGAGTAGCTACAGTAGTGTCTCGAGAGAGCTACAATGGGTTGCAGACAGCTAAATACTACAGATAACAGCATAGCAACAGAGATTACATACATACATACATAGTTACAGATATGAGAAACAATATTGATTGGTCCTAAGTCATTCTCCATTGGATAAAGACTTAGGAGACAGAATTACTAATTAGTATCATATGAGACAGAATATGCTTCCATTAGCATTATAGCTTAGACAAAAGGAATGCTGACAGTTTAAACTACATTTCTTGCTTATGTACAATATAAAACATAGAGACATAACAAAGCTGTCTCTCTCTGTGTCAGCTTGCTTCGACAAAGAGAACTGCTGACAGGCATATTTGCCCGAGTGTAAAATACACATTACATATAATTATATGAGAATATGAGTATACAATAATCACTGATGATCCCTCTGAGTCATCTTAGCAGTGATTAGGTAGATAATATATGAAATATCTATCAAAGACAAACTAATCTAGATAAATGTATTATAGTGAGGTATAATATATTGTGCATGACAATATTAGCATATCTTAGCAGCAAAGCACATTCCTAGCACCCATGCTTATATGATTGGTGCTCATAACTATAGGTTAGTACAAAATAGCAGTATCACAGTACAATAGACCAGGAATACAGTGTGAAGTGTATGTGGGACGATAGGGGCATAACCCAGGTATAACAATCCCCTCTTTGTTGCCCTAATTGCAAAAGTGGCAACACAACAAAAAGATGGAGGTTAGGCACCAGCAATAATCCAAAATGGTCAACCACCATCTCATGGAGGTTCGATCCTGCAATCACAAGGACCTGTGATTGCTGCCATAACCAAACAAAACATACCAACGTTTTTTGGCTTAATTAATAATGTTATCAGTAGCACTACTGTTTCTGAAAACCAAAAAATTCTCATTAAAAATAATGTTAATATACTTTAAATAAGGCTAATACGCAATCTGTCATAAAGTCAGTGTCTAATGCTGCAAAAACAGCTGATGCTGTTAATGTTTGCTTTATTAGCATAGCCTTATATAAAAAACAAAATAAAGTTAATTACATAAAGTGCTTTTATTTCCTCTGCAATTTAACATCAGTTTTGCCCTAAAAAACTAAATGTACTGCTTTTCCTATGCAGTGCATTAATATCTTAAACTGCAACATTAAAAACAATGTTGCTACCATCCAGCAACCTTCTGGTAGAAAAACCCACTTTACATTTAATAAAAAAGGGGGCAATCCTAATTCTAAATGCCCAGTGGCTGTGATATTTTCAGCATCACAGGCTACGTGGGGGGGGGAGGGTTACAGGTTTGAGTTCTAAACCTGAGCTGACAACTGTCTCAGCACTATTTTCTCCACCCCTGATGACTACTAAACCACAACCCATAGATAAAAAATTATGTGCAGTTTGCACACCACTTTTTGCCACTGTGCAGACACTCTTAATAGTGCCAGCACTGCCTGCACATGATACCGAACTCCCTCCATCAGTGACACCTAAATCATCCTTTACTGTGACTGCAATGGCAGGCACTACAGGTAAGAAGGTACAAGGTATCATAATACTGATAGCAATGTCTTTTCTTTTGGGATCACTGACCATGGCCCCAGCATTGGTTAATCCTAACACAGCTTTAGGGCATTATTTTGAAACTGCCACATCAGATAAAGCAATCTCAGCAGTTTTAGCCCAAACTTACAGTGGACACATCAAACCCATTGCTTATACATCATGGATGCTTGCCCCAGTGGAGCTAAAATACAACCTTTGTAAAAGGAATCTTGTGGCTACATACTGGGCAGTAAAATACTCTATGTACATCATTGGATATGCACCCATTGTGCTGCATTCCAATCATTCTCCAACTAATGTTCTGTTGTCAGACAGAGCAAAAGATGGCTCTGTATCAAATGCAAGACTTACACACTGGCCTCTCATTTTACAGGATCATGACATCACTGTCCTTCCTATTAAAACTCCATCCTTGTTAGCCCATGGCCTACAATTTGCAGGAGAGACTCATGATTGTTCACTCCAATTCAGTGACCTGCCTGTCCCAGTGCCCTTTCTGACAGAACCTCAGAAAGTATTCAAAGACACCACTGTGTGTCATGTTTTGACTGATGACTCAGCCACATATACCAACAAGGGTCAAATAGCAGGGTTTAAAATTATCTTACATTCTGGTGATGACAAAAGTGTGCATGGCTAGTAATTGCATCATCATATATGTACGATTCACATGCAATGTTAAAACACTCCTGGCAAATAAAATGAAAAGCAGGGAGGTGAGGAGTCTCCTAATTACCACAAATATTTGCGAATGGCTTAGAGAGCTGAAACATCCTTAAAAAAGACACAGCTTGTGTTAAAAAAGAAATAAAAAAATATTTCCTTACGTAAAATGATACTAGCACTCCATGAGAGGGTTAAGTTTTGCCCGCTTCAAGAAATGTCCTTGAGATAATTACAGAAAGCACTGCAGATACAATGTTTTTATTACAGTTTCTGATTGGGTCTATTTCTCTCTAAACTAAATTTCTTTGGCAGAAGACAAACTTCTATTCCAGTACTCTATAATATCTCTGTAACATACAATGACTTGTTTGTGTACAACACAAGCCTAGCCAGTTTAAATACTGTATACTCATAAAGTTCAAGCATGTTGTATGTATATTCTTTATGCTCCACAAGAAGGACCCTCATTTGAGGGCAGTGTGTAGGTTCCTTAATGAAGGAACTAAGTGATAACTTCCAGAAATAACTCTTATAAAAATTGAAAATGACATTGACCTGTCCAGTGATGACCTACTCATTTAAAACATCACTACTAACACTCATGAAAAGTTACGGGTAATTCCCAACCACCTGAGAGTAGATGTTATATGCTGTACCGAGTACACAATACTCCGACTGGTGGACACCAATAAGTCAGTAAAAACCCTAGGCAGACTAAAATCCTCTGTCTTGTGACCACATATGACAAATTATGTAGAACACTACATTAGTAACTGTTTGATCTGTGACCAGAACAATCCTATACCAGCTAAAAAATACATTGTTACCCTAGAGGCAAAGGCCCCTAAAACAATATCCAGATTGACTACATTGGCCTTATGCCAACCAAGTGCAACTAGTTAGCTGTAGTGATCACCGACCTATTTTCCAAACAGTTTAAAGCTATCCCAAAACAGAACAACACAGTCAAAGTGACTGCAAATGTCTTGGTAAACCAGCTATTTACCAGGTAGGGCTTTACCCCTACAAGTAAATTCTGATTACAGGGATCCGGCTTTGTAGTCAAGTAATGCAGGACATTCTGGATTTGTTATGGGTAAAGCAAAAGTTTTATATCCCATACAACCCACAGTCATCAAGAATATGTGGAATAAAATAACAGGCAGAACTTAGTTATGTTATAATAAACTTGTTTCGAAAACCAAAAGGACTAAAATTCATTATTGCCTGTACTCCTTATGGCAATAAGAGGGACACCCTCTGCAGGTACACAGCATACACTATTTTTAAAAATTATGATGGGACGGTCCATAAGACTCCCAAAACATTTACTTCTAAACCTGTGTACTGCCACTGCTAATAGAACATCATATGTTAAATATATCAAACAAAACATCCAAAAAGGTACACTTGTTTGTTTCACAATATATGGGCTATGCCCCAAAACATTCCCTATCCCATTGTAAACAAATGCAGTCCTGCAGGCTACCAAGTTTGACTGCCTCGCTATAACAGTCATTGATAAATTGTACATGCCAATCAAATGAACCTGCTTAAAGGAGGTTAAATTACTTTTCCATACCCCAGTGGGAGGAATAGTACTAAACTAACTATGTTTTTCTTTTCTCTTTTCTTTTAGGTTCCAGAAAGAGAGAGATGCTTGCTTTTATGCTTATTATTCTTTTTAAAAGTATGGGTCTTCTTACAGGCCCAAACTGCACATCATATTGTAGATAAGGACCAGTGACTTAATCGTAAACAGATTTTTAAGGCAAAATACCTCACAAGACCACATGATTTAATTGCATCCTGTGAAATTCACACTAAAGTCCTAAAAGACATGTTCATTGTCCAAAAGGGTAGTGAGGCCCTACTAAATGTTATGATCATTGCTTCAGATCAATTCTAGCAGCTAGACTTGATCTAGACTCCTGTTTACATTTTACTAATATCAACAATTTTGCATCCAAATTTACATGGCAATAAAAGCCATTAGACCTTAAGGTTTTTTTTTTTAACCCTATGATGCTTCATAATTTGTAACACTTAATACTGAGTGCCCAAAACAGAACACTGGCCCACCAAGTGGTCTTAATAGCCATTTCTCAACCAAATACCCTAGTTAATAATGTGCAGTTCATGCACATTCCAGTGATTTTTAAATTTCACATTTTAAAACTTGGAATGATTTATGTTTTTCACAACAAACATTTCCTACATTTTTTTTAAATAATGATGTCATTAAATACCCTGGCAACATACTAGGTACTCAATAATGACTCCCATGCAATGATGGGGGGGGTGGGTATGATATTATATTTCATACTATCATGAACCTTTAATATATGTGCTTGAATAATGGCTATTACTAGAAGAGGCAAGGTTTTTGGACATTAAGTTAGCATGCCTTGCCAATACCTTTGGCTGATGGGCGTAAGTTTGCCATATTTGACTTTTTACTTTTACATTGTAACTTAGATACAGGAGTTGGCACACTATTAAGTGCTTTGTTTTTAGATTTTAAAAATAATCACATCTTGAAAAACTTGCTTTTTATTAACAGAAATTGTGTTATGATTTAGATTTAAAACCTTTATTTTAAGTCTGCTATAATTAAAACATATTGAATTATGCTGTACTGTTAAGGTCTGGTGTGGAAATACCAGCTTGTTAACTTTTTTAGTAATTACTTTAGACTTATTATTTTTACTTTTTTTGCTTTTAAAACATAAGGGATTAGTGTTACTAGCCAGAACACCATTAATTGCCTTTTATTGTTATCTCTTAAGGCATGCAGGTCATTGCTGCTTTTTTTAATTAAAGAGAGACTTATTTACTAGACAGACAGACTCCAGCTCAGACTGTAGTCTAATTATTTTTTTTGTATTAGAAGCCTGTTTTAGACTAATCATTTGCATTAAAGCAGCATTGTCTAGGAGATGCTTCCCATGTGCTGTAGTTTAGATCCTGGCCCTACTTCCATGATTTTGGGTTGTAGTGAGATCATTGGCCCAGTCTTGGCTTGGATTGTCCAGTGCTGTCTAGATACTGGTGAGTTCCCTAGCTCCCTGAAGGAGGGGGTGGTGATCTCCCTTCTGAAAAAAGCTTCTTTAGACCCGGAGAACCTAACCAACTACAGGTCTATTTCTAATCTCCCTTTTGTGGGGAAGGTTATTGAGAAAGTTCTGGCTGCTTAAATGGATAACCATCTAACCATCCATAATTTATACGAACCTCTCCAATCTGGTTTTTGTAAGAGGCATAGTACTGAGACTGCTCTGGTTCAGGTGCTCAATGATCTCCTGATGGCGAGAGATCAGAGACACTGTTCTATCTTGGTTCTCGTGGATCTATCATCAGCTTTTGATACTGTGGATCATGAGGTTCTGCTCGAACGCCTGAGGTTCATCTGTGGGCTGTCGGGTACAGTCCTCAGATGGTTTTCATCTTTCCTTGCTGGGAGAAAGCAGAGACTGGTCTCGGGTTTGTTTTCATATGGGGCTTTCTCTCTGCCTTGTGTGGTACCTCAGGGTTCAGTGCTGTCCCCCATGTTATTCGCAGTATATCTGCTACCCCTCAGAGACATTGTAAGATGGTATGAGCTGAGGTTACACTGCTATACTGATGATACTCAGCTCTACCTGTCTTTTGTGCCTGACCAGGTTGGTGCTATCTCGGTACTGAACAACTGCCTTACAGAAATCCAAGATTGGATGAATTCCAGCAGTTTAAAGTTGAACCCAGGAAAGACTGAGGTTTTTGGTTGTGGACCTGGGTCATAGAGTAGAGGGACTGAGGACTGGGTTCCCTTCCAGTTTAGTCCTGGGGGAGGCCCAGATTCTCACCTCTGAATGGGTGCATAACCTAGGAGTGGAGCTTGACGATGGTCTGACTCTTCAACATCAGGTATCGGCAGTCATCAGGCTGGCCTTTTTCCATCTTAGGAACATTGCCAGGATTAGGCACCTTGTTCCATCCAGTGACCTGCCTGTTTTGGTCCATGTCTTTGTGACATAGCACCTTGATTACTGCAACACCCTTTATCTAGGACTTCTTGGGGTTGATATCCACCGCTTGTAGCTAGTGCAGAACGCGGCAGCATGTTTGTTGACTGGGGCTTCTAGAAGAACTCATATCACCCCTGTGCTGCACTCTCTGCACTGGCTGCCAATACAGTGGTGGATCACCTTTAAAGTAGGTCTATTGACTTTCAAATCCCTACACGGATTGGGTCCCAATTACTTGAAAGAGCTCCTGGTTCCTTGCACCCCTTTGTAACAGCTCCGCTCGACTGACGAGGGGTTGCTGGAGATTCCGAGGGTTAACTTAAAGTCATCTGGCATGCGTGCCTTTGGATTTGTGGCACCTACCCTCTTGAATTCTCTGCCCCATCAGCTCCAGGACTGCAGGACGGTGGGGAGTTTTAAGCAGGCACTAAAGACTTTTTTATGGGAGAAGGCATTTCCTGTTTTATCGTGATTTTATACTATATTTATTTGTATATGTGTTTTGTCTGTATTACTACTGTACAGTGCTTTGAGGTATTGAAATGCACTTAATTAAATACATTTTATTATTATTATTTGTGAATCCAAGTTCAAATGCTGCTGTACTTTAATTTATCTGTGGTAAGGTAATACTGCTGGTATTGCCTGTAATTTACTTCAGCAATAGCAGGCAAGCCAGCTATAAGATGTAGCCTTCCCAATTCCTTGCCTCCACTGGCACCATTGCAAAATCATCTGGATCTGGGCATGACTTTGCAACATGATCAGCATAGTGGTAGATTCTCAGTTTCAGGAACACTGCTTAGAGAGATTACCTAAATGAGCCTCCACTTGCCTACTGATAGAAACTTTACTTCACTGTGAGGTTCAATGCCTGACAATTCCAATACACGAAATCTCTGCCAGCTGTCACTACTACTGATTCAGCCTCTGACTCTGCTCAACTAGCCCAACCAAATGCGATGTACCTTTGTGTTTCTCTGGTTTAGTTGAAGTCATGTCCTTTGGTATAGTAGGACTGTGACTAGAGTGTCTGAAAGAGCACCCCAAAAATGGTGGGGGGGGAGGCCCTAAAAATGAAAAGATCAGGGACAGAAAACAAGGATTGGTGCAAGGTGTTGACAGCACCAAAAATTGTGCCCTGAGCAATTCTCAAAACCAGCCTGCATCAAACACAGGCTGCATGCATCAAAGGGGGCTTGTGCCATCCTTGCAGCACAAAATGGTCTGTGACATGATGCTTGGGGGCCTGCAGCAGATGCAATCTGCCATATCCCCTAATTCAGGATTCATAACATTCTCCCAGAGTGCTAATTTTTAAGTACTGCTAGGCCAGCCAGGGCTGGTCTAAGGGTACATAGAAATGTCCTCTGGAAGGGTTGTGAACCCTGCACCTGTATGTTGAATCCCCCTCCCCATCTCCAACTCCCTTTGTAGGAATAAAGTCATGTCCTGGGTGGTATAGTGGCCCTCCCCAGTCCCAATCCTCCATTTGCATCCCTGGTGGTCTAGCACCTCCCTACCCTGATCCAGATTTACTAAAAAAGAAACATCCCTGGTAGTATAGAGGCCCCTGCCCTGATCCCCATTTGTTAAAAAAAGTCCCTGGTGGCCTAGTAGGCCCTCCCCAATATCTGATCTGCTCATAATATTTATGGAGATCTTACCCTGGTGGTCTAGTGGCCCCCCACTCCAGCAGGCAATGCCCCATGGGCCATAACCCTGCTCCCCCATCACAGAGCTAACACCCAGCACAGACCTCTGCTGTCCACCATGGCTGGGCTGTCAAGGAGCATACTGTATAGAGTATATACTTTGATTGACAGCTCACACATACTATATACAGTATGCTCCTTGACAACTCAGTAGGCAACCAGCTGTGGTGAAAAGCGAAGGGCTGTGCCGGGTGCTGGGATGGGATGGGGAAGTGGGGCACTGCCTCCCAGGGTGGGGGGGGGAACTAGACTACCAGGATAAAATCTCTGTGACTATTAAGGGCAGCTCAGGGATAGTGAGGGGGGTCTACTAGACCACTAGGGACACTGTTGTTTTTCATAAAAGGGGATCTGGTCTGCAGAAGTCAGCTAGGTCACCAGGGAGGCAGTTTTACTATTAACACAGGGATCAGGGCTGGGTGGGGCAACCAGGGACATTGTTTTTTTTTCATAAAAGGGGACTGGACCACCAGGGACATGGTTTTAATATTAAAATGGGGGTTGGGACTGGTGGGGGCACTAGCCACCAGGTACTGCTATCCATGGTGCTATTTCTGTACAGCCACCCCATGACTTGTGGGACACCTTCCAGGTGCACCCACTGTTTGGTTCAGGGCCACAGTTGCCACAGACCAAGAGACTTTGCTGCTGGGACCCTACCTGATAGTGAACCAGGCACAGGGTCCCTGGCACACCAACAATCGGTGCAATCAGCCTTCAGTGCAGCGTGTGTCAACCTTTTTGAATTAGCCCAATATGTTTAAAAACCTAATTTATTTTAGTCAAACATTTAAACAAACATCCATGAGTTTCCTCTGGAATTAAACTGTTACACACTAGAAATCATGCACACAGATGGCTGCAAAATGAAGTGACACTGGTGGAGGAAAGTTGCATTGCTCTGCTCTACCTCTATACTTTGACAGGACAGGTGAATGCAATGTACGTTTCTTGTAACAGATGTGCATACTATGATAAACAAAGTGTTTTGATAGTTTGTCATATTATACCTATCTGAAGAAAGGTCAACATCTCTTTTTTTGCAGGGAGATTGTCAAATGTTAATGAAGCACTTATCTCAAACTTCATTTTCTATAAAGATGAAATACTAGATAGATATTTAGTCTTTCACAGATGGGATAAACAGCTTGTGACCAGTTGCCTAGATGGCCTACCTGGTTTTTAGCAAGGCCTTCAAAACTGTTCCCCATAGAAGGTTGCTTAATAAATTAGGGAATTTGAGAGTGGGCTCTAAAGCAGTAAAATGGGTTGGAAAATGGCTAAAAGGCAGGACCCAGAGGGTGGTAGTAAATGGCATAAAATCCAAAGATGGGGAGGTGATCTGCAGGGTGCCACAGGATCAGTGCTGTGTCCAGTCCTATTCAATGTCTTCATAAGTGACATTGCAGAGGGACTGGAGGAGAAAGTATGCTTGTTCACAGATGACATCAAGATCTGCAACAGGTTCGACACACAAGAGGGGATAGATAAAATGAGAAATGACCTAAGACTACTTGAAGAATTGTCAAGGGTTTCGCAGTTGGGTTCAATGCTAAGAAGTGCAAGATAATGCACCTGTGACACAGAAACCCAAGAAAAGAATACTGGATGGGGGAGGGTCAGGTTCCAGCCACCACAAGTCAGGAGAGAGACCTGGGGGTTATCATATCAAATAGGGGTGGGTGGATAGTAGATTCTGGTTGAATATTGGATCTGGATATTTTTCAATCCATATCCGATCTGAATCAGATATTTATTGGGTCGGATATTTTAGCTCCAAAAACCCCTCCCCCATCCCCCATACATCACATCAATACACACAGGAAATGCAGAAAAAGTTTACTTTTTTATTTTCAAAATCAGTCTCAAAATGCAGCCATTAGCCATCAGACACAGTAACTTTATTTAAATTTGTTCAAGTTATGCTTTCCAAACAAAAGCATGTTGACGATGTCTGATGATAGGTGCGACCTTCAATCACTTATAATGTCCCCTGTCATACTAAAGATCTGTTCACTGTGTACACTTGTGGGTGGCAATGAAAAATAACTTTTTGCTATCCTCACCAGAGTCAGGAAATGCCCAGCGTGTGTTTTCCAAAACAGTAGTACATCTGTGGTGGACTTTTAGGCACAATGCTCTCTAACAAATAAGTGTCCAGCTCAGTGTTTCAGTGAGGTGCACCATCAATTCCTGAAGTTGTAAAAAGAAAAGGTACAGGCTATTAGTTAAGTGACATTGATGAATGTGAGAAAATTAATAAAAAGAGAAATAGCTACAGACTTTGTGCAGAGCATTTGTTTGAGAGAACACCTCCCAGGGATCATCATTCTCCCTTCTGACTCAGTTGCAGGGTTGTCCTGTGGTGGCTTTGGCAGTGACAGCTGATCATCAGTCAGTTCCACTATAAGCTGCTTTATTACTGCCCTTGCAAAGGTTTGGCCACATTCAGTATGGAAAAGATGAATTTTATATCTGGCATCACACACAGTTGCCACAACTAGCTCCTTTGTTGATTCGAAGTGTAGCAAACATTTGTCCATAGTCTCTAGTATGGCACGCTTCAATTTTATTTTTTTTTTTCAAATTCAATAAGCTTTATTTGATTTTCAGTTTTTCCATCAAAAATATGTAGGCTTTGTTGTTGCACAAGGAGACAGGAGAAAAAGAAGTTCTTATAGGATCATTACATTTTGTTAGATACATCTGCATTATAGAAGCTGACTTCATGCATCTAGTAGACAAAAACAAGATAATGGCAACGTGAATTACTACAATGTAAGCAAACCCCCCTCCCTTCTCCCTTTTCCCTAGCCACTATAAACCCTCTTCCCACCCTCTCTCCTTCTCTGGTACACACAATCATACGGGTTAATCAAGGAGATTTAAACAAGATATGACAAAGTAGCAGAGAGATAAGATCTACTTAAGGTATTGCTACCAGTATCACCTCATATAGTAATCTAGCTAGACTGTTAGCAAAGTGTGAAGAGGGGCCCATACTGATTGGTAGTAATGAGGTCTATTAGATATCTGGGCTATACACTTTTCCGCCTGTAGGGCAAAATGAACCTCATACAGCCATTCTGCTCTAGAGGGAACTTCCTGGCCAAGCCAGTGATGTAATATTATCTTCTTAGCACATAGGGAAATAATGGCCGTGTTTACACTGTTTACCTATTAGGACTTTTTTATAATCTCCCAGGATACAAATTTCCAGCGTAAAAGCATCTGAGAGACCCAATAGAGGATCTAATTTGGTTTTAATTTCATTCCAAAATGATGAGATCTTTTCACATTTCCATAGTATATGCAACAAGGTACAAAGCTGTGTCCCACATCTGGAGCACAAATTGGAGGAGTGCTGTCCCATTCTATATAATTTGACTGGATTATAGTATAAATCATGAATCACATAGAATTGTAGTAGATGGTACCTGTCCCATTTCACATCTTTGTATAGACGGGCCAATATACTAGGCCAGAACCTCATGCTCGGGGAAGCAGCAGGTAGTGTCCTGTCCCATGAATAATACGGTTGGCAATTGAGCTCTTCCAGGAAGTCTCTCAGGAGATGGTAAAAGAAAGAAATGAAATGTGAAACAGGCGGAGATATGGTGACAGGTAATATGGGTCCTGCTAGGTATTGCTCCCAGAGTCCCATCCCAAAATGGTGACAAAGCATGTGTGATAGCTGAAAATACTTAAAGCAGTAATTAGGAGACAAATTGTATTTGATGCAAGCTTCTTGGAATGTCAGCAACTTAAGGTCTTTCAGAATATCTATTACCTTGAGTTTGGGAATGAATGACCAGAATTGTTCATTGAAAGGCTTACCACCGATTTTAAAATTAGGATTTTTAAGGACAGGTTGTGATACATCTTTTTCTAAAGATATATGAAATGTAACGCTTAACATAGCGTATACCCGGAAAGTAGCCTTAATAAGCATATAAAGCAGGTCTTAGGACTATTCTTGAGAGGAACATATATAAGTGTACTAAGATCAAGACCCTGAAGGGAACAAAGAGTGTTCTCAAGTTGCAGCCACTGTGGGGAGTATTTTGAGGAGGTCATTGATGGCGCGCCTCTTTAATCCATTGCATAAGAACCGAACATGTGACCGAATAATAATAGAGAAGAAGATCAGGTAGTTGGAGACCGCCTTTGGATTTACTACACTGTAGTTTAAAAAGAGCTCTCCTAGGCCTTTTGTTGCCCCATATAGAATGGGATATTATTTGATTTACTTGTGTAAAATAGGATTTCGGGAGACAAAGATTGGTCATTTGTAGGGGATATAATAAACAAGGGAGAACATTCATTTTTATTACATTTATACACCCCCAAAGAAATAGGGGAAGTAAGGTCCAGTGGTTTAGATCTGTTTTAATTTGAGTAAGGGTTTTATCAAGATTATAGTGTTTCATGTGTAAACTAGAATTGAAGAGATAGATCCCTAGGTACTTCATGTTATCCTTGACCCATTGTAGGCTGAGGTGAGATATCTCGAAAGAGAATGTATGGATATTAAGGGGCATTACCTCCATTTTGGGCACATTAAGCTTATAATTAGAAAATCTGGAAAATTCTTCAATAACAGATAAGGAGGCTTTAATCGTTGCAGAGGAGTGCAAAATATGAAGAAGTATATCATCAGCATAAACTGATATTTTATATGGATGGGGCCCAACAGCAATGCCAGAGACTAAAGGAGAGACATTACTACAGCGGATAAGTGGTTCCAAATAGAGATCGAACAAAAAGGAAGAGAGAGGCAGCCCTGCCTAGTGCCCTGTTGCAGAGTAAAGGTGTGTGATAACAAACCATTACAAAGCACATGAGCCGTAAGATAGGCATACGAGACTTCTATCCAATGGATATATTGTGGAAGGAGTCAATATTTGGGCAGGAGGTAAAATAGATAGTCCCAAGAGACTCTATTAAAAGCTTTCTCTGCATCCAGGGAAACCAAAGCAGCTGGAATTAAGGAATCCCTGGATGCAGAGATAAGGTGTGCCAATTTACGCATGTGATCTGAGGAATACCTGCCTGCCACAAAACTCTGGACTTACCAGGCATTGCCATACTTTGGCTAGTCTATTAGCTAGAATTTTAGCTAATATTTTAAAATCTACATTTATGAAGGAAATAGGTCGGTTATTAGAAACAAGAAGGGGATCTCTCCCTGGTTTAGGAAGAACTACTATTGTGATTACTGAGAGAGATAGCCAGACATACCATGTTCATTAAGGTAGTTATATGTATCTAATAAAATAGGAGCCAATTGTTGTTTAATTGCATTATAAAATTCTGCAGTGTACCTGTCCAAACCTGGTGTTTTGTTTGACAGCAGTGTATCAATAGCAGAGCATATCTCAGAGTCTGAAAGGGGATCCTTCAATATGGCTATCTGATGCTCTCCCAGGTATGGGAGTTGGATGTTTTGTAGAAATTGGTCTGTTACTTCTGAATTGAAAGGGGTATTTGGATGAGAATATAGAGTGTAATAATAGTCCTGAAAGCAGAGAAGTATATCCTGGGGTGAGGTGAACAGAAGACTAGCCGCATTGTGAATGGAAGGTATTATTCAGTCTACCACTTGGGCCCTTAGCTGAAGGGTAAGGAGTTTGCCTGCCTTGTTTCCCTGGTCAAAGTAGTGAATCTTAGATTGCTGGAGGAGATGAGCAGCTTTATCCATTAATAATAAATTGTAACGGTCTCTGAGAATTTCTATATTGGCAAGAGTATCCAGAGGAGAGGAGGTAGAAAGTAACAGTTCTATCTGACATATTTCCTGAAGGAGGTGGAGGTAATCTGGCAGGTGAGCTTTTTCTTAATAGTAGCCAGACGAATTATCTCCCTCCTAAGAGTACATTTTAAATCTCCCCAGAGCACGTCTACTTTGGGCATGGTCAGGGAATTAATATTTAGGAAGGTAGTAAGAAAAGTTTGGAGATGAGACTTAAGTGTGTCTGACTTCAATGATTGGTGGTTAAACCTCCACACCTTATCTTGGGTAACAGGTGGGCCCAGACTCCAGTGTAATAATGTGGGATGGTGATCAGAAATGACTTTAGGAAGTTAAGAGCATGACAATACTGAGGAAAGATGCCCAATATCCAGAAGAAAGAAATCTATTCTAGAAAATGAATTATGGGGAATAGAGTGGAAAGAATATTCTTTTTGGGAGGGGAAGAGGGCCCTCCATGGATCAGTTAGACCGAGAGTATCCATCATTTCCCTGATAGCAGGTTTTGCAGGGGAGAGAGAGGATGTACTGGCTCTAGAGCAGTCAAGAATGTTACAGAAAGCCAGATTCTAGTCTCCACCCTGCAGGAGAGGGTAGGTGGACCATGGAGCTAACTGGCCTTTAAGTGTAGTAAAAAGCTGGGGGTCATCTGTAGTTGGGCAATATATAGATCCGAGAACCACCTCTGAATGACCAGTCAAGGCTCTAATTATAATAAACCTGTCTTGGATGTCCACTATGGTGTTGAGTAAATGTAATCTGCATGCTACTAGAATAGCAACTCCCCCTCTACAGGAATTAGGAACTGTTCCTAGGGCTTGACCTACCTAGGTTCTCCTAAACAGAAGTACCTGGGATGAGGGCAAGTGGGTTTCTTGGAGGAAAGCAATGTCCACATCTAGTTTACGAAGATGTAGTAGTATTTTTGTTTTCTTTACTGGAGATTGGGCACCCTTCATGTTCCAGGAACAAATTTTATAGGTAGCCATGTGAATCTGTTACTTTTAAAACATCCTTTTGAATTAAATCTAAGTAACCATGAGTAGCTCTCTCCAAACAAGGAATTACAACAAGGGTTGCAGTGTGTACCAGTTCCCCAAACCCCCATCCCTTGTAAATATATCAAGTCATGAAGCAGAAACACCCCCAGAAAGATAAAATGATAAAAAATGTCGACCCCCCCCCAAACCCACACCCTTCCCCTCCTCATAACCCCATTCCCATTAACCACAGCATAAAAGAAGACACCCTCCCTGGGCTGACTTAATGCTCAGCTAACCAAAGATTACGTCCGAATGAAATCTAACAAAAGAAAAAGTAAAACTGAGGGATATGCACATGTGGCAGCTGTGGATGCTCCCCCACCCCTATTATAAGACATAACACCCTGTTAAACTGCAAACTACCACTAACCCGCCCCACCCCAAAAAACAGCCAAGAACCTAACATTATTAATCATGAAGTGAAGAAAAAAGAAACAGAAAAAAACATTTCTCCGTTATAGGCAAATAAGATGCCATTTAGCCAAAAATTTGAGTTGCATTGCAATTCCAGAAGGCTTGTGTAATATCAGAACACAAAGGCTGCCATATCAGTCATTAGGAAAGAAACATCCTGAAACAGTCACTGAGGACCAATGAAATGTCCAATGAAAACACTGAGGTGTAGAATAAAGCAGTAACTAGGCAAATCTAAAGAAAGTGCTTTGTTATTGACTTGGCAAAAAGAAGTGAACCAATACAGCACTTTGCTGTCCTCTTGTGGTTATACCTCGCTGCATCAATCCGTCACACAGGAAAGATGCACACATTCATGTGGTAACATTCAGCAGACAGGCAGAATGCCATATGTTAGAGACCATTAGTGAACAGGAAAAAGATCAAAGAGTAGAGATTGCAGGACTGGGAGAGCTTCTGAGCCATTTCAAAATTGTGCCAGGAACCCGAGGTAAAAACAGCAAAACGAGAGGGATATTGCACCTTATATTTGATCCCAGCAGCTATTAGTTTTGTCACCAAGGGGTGGTATTCTGCTCTTCGTTGTTTGACTGTGGAGGATAGATCTTGGCCAAATCTGAGTTGATTATCTTCCCACAGAACCTGTTGTAGCTTTCTGACTTGCCCCAAAACATGCGTTATGCCTAAGTAATTCAGAAACTTTAAAATGAGAGGGCGAGGTGTCTTCCCATTTGCTGGCTTCGGTCTTAATGAACTATGGGCCCTCTCAATAATGTAAGTGTTGTTGTTAAGAGAGGGCATTTTCTGTAGAAAGAGGATTGGTGTTGGTCCCTCAGTGTCCTCTGGAAGGCCAAAGATTATTATGTTGTTCCTGCAACTTCAGCCTTCCAGATCTTTGAGTTTGCTTTCTGTTTTGCTTTTGGGGAGCCTTTGTCACAAATTGGTAATTTCAGGATCCATTTTATTTTTCCATCCCTCCAGCAATGACACACAGGCTGTGGCATTAGAAATGACTTGGTTGGTGTTGTCCAGTTCACCTCTTAGAGTTTTAAGCTCTGATGTAATTTCTTCTACTGCAAGCTTGAAGGGTTGCAATTCTTCCAGGAATTTTTTTCTGAAAGGGGGGGTAGAGGCTTGTAGTGCTGCCAAGGACGTAGTTACCTTAGAGGAAACCCAGACTGACCTTTGGATCTCTTCAGTTCTTTCTCTGGTGATTGTGGCAGAGTATGAGTCGGGGGCACCTGGCACATTTCAGCCTTCATAGCTGCAGTAGGCTCCAGATAGTAGTTACTGCAGTCTAGCATTATCTGCTGCTTTTTCTCCAAAAAAAGTCACCTCTGGTGTGTCGGGAGTCTATTTGAAGTTGATATTACTAGATAACAGAGAAAAAACTGCAGGCTAGATGTAAATTTTTAGTAGAAGCTGGAATTCAGGTTGTTAGCCGATCCATGTTGCTGCTAATTCGACAGTAGCATCACATGATCTCACTGGCACTTTTCAATTTTAGAAGACCAGGCACCTTAACACTTTCAATGCTGTGGTAGAGGACTGTTGGGATCACATCAGAAATACAGGCACTATTGGAGCTTAGTCTCCTAGTTTCATTCTCGAAGGGTCTTAGTATTATACAAACATTTTCAGCTAATGCCCACTGTGTGGAGCTAATTCAACATGCATCTTGGATCTTAATTTATTGTACATCTCTGGTATTTCAACTTTTGAGAAGTAACCATGTGATGGCGAAAAATAACTCTGTTCCAGCACAGATAACTTTTTAAAGCCCACATTTTCAGCTATGGAAAATGGCTGTTCATCTGGAGCTATCAACTTAGCCACTGCAGTCATTATTTTAACAGCTCTGGGTTGGTCACTAGGGAAGGGGTGCATGCGAGCAATGCAGGTTTCTGTTGTTTGAAGCTCCCTTTTCACTTTCTTTGCTGGTGGCTCACACAATGAATCTGCTTGCCTTTCTAATTCAGCTTTTGCCTTTCTGTTTGCAATTCTGAGTATTCTGTTCTTTGCTTGTTTCTGAGGTGATTAAGCAAGTCGGAAGTGCCAGAGCTTTTAGCTGAAGAACCATGACTGATATATGTGGGTGGTAGGCAAAGACAACACTTAGCTTTTGATTCATTATCTTTGTCCATAATAAAATTAGTCCATACCAGACTTTTATTTGCCATTCTGTTTCACTCACACGGCAGTCGGAATAACCATAATCTCCTTGTGTCACAGCAACAATCAACTAACAACGTATCTCGCAGTCAAGTTTGCACTCTCTCCAGGTTGCACCTCTCCTCGCACCTCTGGCACCACTAACCAACCACTTATGGAGCTACTTAACTGGTGCTCAATTAATTAAAGTGATTAACCTAATCTGCCTTCTTAAAGGCAAAATATCCAAACAGAATGGATCATTTAAAAACTGATGCTATCCAATCAGATTTTTTTATCTGGTCAGATATCCACCCATCCCTAATATCCAGTGATCTGAAGTCATCCAAACAATGCAAAAAAAGCAGTGGGGAAAGCAAGCAGAATGCTATGGTGCATAGGCAGGAGCATAACCAGTAGGAGGAGCAAAGTGGTGATGCCACTGTATAGATCACTGGTGAGGCCTCATCTGGAATACTGTGTCCAATTCTGGAAACTGCATCTTAGGAAAGACATAGACAAAATGGAAGCAGACCAGAGAAGAGCTACACAAATGATACATGCACTGCACCACAAGCCTTATGAGGAAAGACTTAAGGAACTTAACATCTATTCACTGGAAGAGAGAAGAGAGAGAGGCTATGATAGAGACTTCCAAATACCTTAGAGGAATAAACAGGATACAGGAGAGGAGCATATTTCAAAGAAGAAAGTGCACAAGGTCATGGGGACATGACATGAGGCTGGAGGGAGGGAGGGAGGCTTGGGGGAATGTTAGGAAGTATTTTTTCACAGAGAGGGTGGTGGATCCATGGTACAGCCTACCAGTGGAGGTGGTGGTAGTGAAAACTGTACAGGGATTGAAAAGTGCATGGGACAAGCATAAATGCACCCTGCTGTACAGCAGAGTGGGGGAAAGGCAGTACAGATAAGAGTAGGGATTGCCAAACCAAATAGGGAAATGGGAAGACTAGGTGTTATTTGCCATCATTTTATGTTTCTGTTACAGTTGACCATAATAACAGCAATATTTTTTTTTCTTGTTGCAGTTCTGCAAGATACAAGATAATTTTCTTTTTTATTTGAGCACAAAAATTACCCCTTGACCACCTCCTAGCCTTCACCCCCTCCACACACACACACACACTATTGACCATCAAGCACACAAATAAAAAAAATATTTTTACAGTCTTAATAAATTCAGTTTATTAAACTGTAAAAATGAAAGTATATTTTTTGGCATTTGTACTTTGCAGTCCACTCCCTCTCCGTGTCTGCATACTTTTTCTACCACCCCCTTCCTGGCTCTAAGTAAATGCACATGAAGTCGACTCTTTCACCTGCTACTTCCATCTCTGCATTCCTTGGTCTCTTGTCCTCTAGAGAAATACCCACAGAATGAGCAGCACTGCTTCATGAGTGTTTGGGGCTAGAGAGAGCACTGCAGCTGAATGGAGAGCTCATAAAGAGGTGAGAGCAAGGTAGCCACAACATATTCCAATAGCTTGAGAAAAACAGCAAAGTTGGAGAGCATTTAAAGTTTGAAAGTCACGAGCTGGGAACTGCTGGGAATCACAAATGGGACCTAAAATCAGGAGCAAGAATAAAGGAGTGCTGGCTTGTGACTGCAGCTGGTTTTGATTCCCACCATAGGGAGTTTTTGCCACTCTTAGGATAGTAATCCTAGCGGCTGGCTGATCTCATTCACACCATTTCATCTCCTCTGCAACCCTTAATTCTTATGCAAGGTAGTGAGACATAAAAATTTCAATAAGAAGAGTAATGAAAAATGCATTAATTAGCACGTTATCATGTTCATTGATAACACACTAAATAAACCTTAAAAATGTTTTACTAATTTACATTCTGCACAACCACATGGGCTTATACTGACTGCCAGTGATGCTAATTGTAAAATAATTTATGGAACAATGGCTATGGTATTTCTATGCTGCAAATATGAATTTACTGGCAAAAATGTAAGTTCCTCCAGCTAGACATGTTTATATAAAAGAAGTAGCCTCTTCATGAATCCAAATTCAAGTGTTGCTGTACTCTATCAGTAGTAAGGTAATGCTGCTGGAATTGCACCTTATTTACTGCAGCAATAGCAGGCAAGCTGACTATAAGAGGTAGTCTTCCCAAATCCTTTCCTCTACTGGCACCATTGTAACATTACTAAGATCTGGGCATGGCTTGGCAGCATGATCAGCACAGCGGCAGACTCTCAGTTTCAGGAGCAATGCTTAGTGGGCTCCCCAAATGAGCCTCAGCTCACCACAGAGACTGAAACTTTACTGTATGGTTCAGTGCCTGACAGCTCCAATTAATGACTGAAGGCTGGAATATGATGCACTGAATCTCTGTCTTCACTTACTACCACTGATAGAGCCTCAACCAGCCCAACCACATGTAGGATACCTCCATGCTTCTCTGGCTTAGTGAAGCTATGTCCTTTGGCACACTAGGAGTGTGATCAGATAAGCTGAAAAAGCCCTGAAAAAGGAGAAAGGAGAATCCAAGAAAATGAACAGATCAGGAGCAAGAAAATTATTTTTCCCTTTATATTGCCTCTACTGCAGCAGCGGGCGCTCCGTCACAGGGCCAGTGAACTGACCTAGCTTTGTGTCAGTTTGAAGTTATGGATTCCATGGAGCAGATCGCCAAGAGCAATGAAGTTGGTGAGGCTCAGACTTCAGCGGCAATTACAAAATGAGCAAGTCAGATAGAATGTGCAGCTTTTTATCAACAAAATTAGTCTATTAGGCTGGTCAGAGCAGAGAAGTATTGTAGGCAAGAAGAGGGGTTGGGGAGGTTTTCTACTGCACTTCCATAGTCATGAATCACTGGAAAGGACTTTTATAAGTGTTAGCCAATTACAAAATGCATTTCCTACTTCAGATCCTCCTGCCAGTCAGAAAAACTTGCCAGACATCTAGCACCATTTGGATGGCTATATAAATGGGGACATCTTCACTGGGGTCCATATTACTGGCTACAGAGGAGAGGACTGCAGTCCGTAGATTGATGGCAATCCATAGCTGTAGAGGAACATTGCTGGCCTTTCCCTATTTGTGGGAAACTCATGGAGAAGAGACTATCTGCAGGATCCTGAATCAAGAAGGCAAAAGTAAGACTAAAAATATTTACATATATGGCATTTTGCCATTTTGGTTTTTTCTGGGAAACATTTCTGGGCATACATTGTATTCAGTGTTAGTGGTTGTTGTAAATGGAGCTTAAAAGCACTGCACTAAGTTTTTAACAGCTGGGGAGGGAGAAATGGTAGTGTACTTTTTAAAAAGTATCCTCAACCTCATCTTTGGCTCACTTGCTGTAATTTAAAAAAAGTAAAATGTTTTGTCAGCAGTAAGGGAGTGAGACACATATACAGTATTTCATTTATAAGGTCCATATTATTTGTTAAACATAAAACCATTGTGAGAAAAACTGAAATGTTAGCAACCATGCAGAGGATATGTACTGTCTGTAGCCAATGATGGTGGGAGTGGGGGCAAAGGGTGGGATTCAGAGGATCTAACTTCTGAAATCTAAACTTAAAGGATGTGGGCGGGGCAGTAAGGCAGTGCTGGTAATGATGTGGAAGATGGATCTGTTTATTTGTTTCAAAAGCTTTATCAGCAAAGAAATAATTAGCTGGTAGCATTCTGTTTCCAGATGCTTTGAGTGGGGCTGGGGGATCCCTCTTGTTGCTTGTGTGTTATTTCAAGAGTTTACCGGCAAACTGTTACTGAGCTGGTAACAACCTGTTTCCAGATGCTTTGATTGGGGTTGGGGAAATCACTACTACTGCTTGTGTGGTTTAATCAAGTAAGATGCAAAACAACATATATTTGTGTGACTTAAATATAGGATACCTGAATCGTTGCTCTAACCTGGTGAATACAAATAAAATATGGTTCATAAATGGAATTTGAAACAAAAATATACAGTCGGATCAACACTGAAAAGAATCTGTGTCAAGTTAGAAAATATTTTTAACATTAAATGTTGTTTTTAGCACCCCCTAAGACCAAGTAGCATAACTTTTTTTAATGAAAACTCTAGGAAGACTTTTCTGTTGGGAGGATCTGGTTGGTGCTGTTACACCTAGAAAGAAAACATGAACATTGGTAGGTCTAGAAGGATTCTTTAGAATGTGTTTCTGAATGTGGATCTATAAATGTGAATGTTTATGAATTACAATGCATTTTGACACTAATTAGTGTAATATGATGATGCTGGACTATGTTCGTCTAACATTTTAAAGGCCTAATAAATTGTGTGCCTTGGCTGGTTGTATTTATTTTAGGTTTTGGCTTAAGCACTTGTGTATCTGTGTCAGGATTTAAAATCTTAAAAGAAAATGTGCACTCTCCTGCCAGTGCATTTGGCCATACTTGATGGTTTTGTGTGTGACCAGGGTACACAGTCTACAGGAGGGACAGGGAGGGTAAAAGAGGAGTAGGAGTAGCTCTCTACATAAGGGAAGGGATCAAGGCAACAGAACTAAAGAGTAAACAGGGAGGAGTGGAGGCACTGTGGCTCACCCTGGAGACAGGAAAGGGCACCTTAATCCACACAGGGGTTGTATATAGACCCCTGTCTCAGAGGGAGGAAATGGACAGGGAAATGATAGTAGGCATACTTAGAATGGCAGAAAAAGGAGAAATATTGTTGACGGGGGACCTATATATGCCAAATGTTAACTAAAGCACATTTGCTGCAGCCACATCAAGAGCAAGGTCATTCTTGATGTCCTACAGGGGCTATGCCTCAGGCAGCTAGTGTTGGAACCCACTCAGGAGTGTCTTAGACCTGGTACTCTCTAATAGGGAAAGTGAGAGCATCTCAGATTTAAAAGTGGATAGCCATCTGGGAATAAGCAACCACTAAACTGTGGTTCACAATAAATACAGCCATGGAGTCAAGCCACACTAAAGTGAGAGTACTGGACTTTAGGAGGGCTGACTTTGGCAAAATAAGAGAGCACATAATGAATGCACTATCAAATAGACAGGAAGGAGAGGTGGAAGAACAATAGGTAAAAATCAAAAATGCCATCCAAGAAGCAACAAGCCTTTGTGTGAAGCAAATAAACAAAACACAACGAAGGAAAAAAAAACACTATGGTTCTCAAAAGAGGGGGTGGGAAAGGTTAGGGAGCAAAAGATAACATTCAGGAAGTATAAGGAATCACAAAAGGAGCAGGACAGAGAACTGTATCAGTTAAAACAGAAGGAAGCAGGAAAGACCATCAGAATACCAAAGACCCAAACTGAGGCAAAGATAGCCAACTCAGTTAAGAAGGGGGATAACATTTTTGAAGGTACATTAGGGAGTGAAGAAAGACCAAGGGAGGGATTATGAGGTTTAATGAAGGGGAGTGTGGGTGGGCAGAGTGTGACAGTAAAAAGGCAGAGATACTGAATGAACACTGTTCTTCAGTATTCACAATAGAAGAGATGTGGAAGGTACTTAAACCAAACAATGGAATCAATATGGATAGGGGGGTCGATATCAGTCCATTCACAGAAGAAATGGTCCTGAAAGAACTCTTAAAGCTAAAGGTGGACAAGGCAATGGGGCCTGATGGGATTCACCCCAGAATTCTAAAAGAACTAAGGGGGAATCTTGTGGCACCACTGACTACTCTTATAATAAATCATGGGAAGATGGTGTGGTAACTGAGGACTGGAGGAGGGTAGCTGTGATTCCCCTTCACAAAAGTGGGAGCGAGGCAGACGCAGGAAATGACAGGCTTGTTAGTTTGACCTCAGTGTTGGGGGAAATGATGGAATCACTTCTAAAAGAAAGAATTGTTGAGTACCTAGAGGTCAGCGGGCACAGGACCCAAGGCAGCATGGATTCACAGCAGGAAGATCATGTCAGTTGAATCTAATATATTTGTTTGACTGGGTGACTAAAGTAGTAGACCACGGAGATGCTGTGGAAATGGCCTACCTAGACTTTAGTAAGGCATTGGACACGGTCTCACACACAAGATTAATAAGCTAGCCAGTCTTGGAGTGGGTCCCAGGGTGATGGCCTGGGTAAAAAATTGGTGGACAACAGGATACTGAGGGTAATAGTAAATGGAATCCACTCCATAAAAAGGAGGGTTACTAGTGAGGCACTGCAGGGTTCAGTACTGGGGCTGGTCTTCTTCAATGTCTTTATAAGTGACATTGCAGAGGGACTGGAAGAAAAAGTATGCCTTTTTGCAGATGACACAAAGATCTGCAACAGGGTTGATACACAAGGGGAAGTGGAAAAGATGAGAAGGGATTTGGCAAGATTGGAGGAATGGTCAAAAGTATGACAACTTAGATGCAATGCAAAGAAGTGCAAAGTAACGCAACGGGGAAACAAAAACCCAGGGGAAGAGTACACAATACTAAGAACAACAAAGATGGAAAGGGACCTGAGGTAGTCATATCAGATGACCTAAAGGTGGGCCAGCAATGTGAGAAGGCAGTAAGGATCACTGGGGTGATACTGGGAAGCAAAGGGAGAGGCATCACCAGTAGAAAACAGGAAGTTGTCTTCCCTTTGTACAGACAGTTAGTAAGACCCCATCTGGAATACTGAGTGCAGTTCTGGAGACCTTATCTCTGCAAGGACATAGAGAGGATGGAGGCAGTCCAGAGGAGGGCAACTAAAATGGTGCAAGGTCTGCACCAGAAATCATATGAAGAGAGACTAAAAGAGCTTTATATGTATGCCCTTGAGGAAAGGAGAGAGAGAGGGGAGACATGATAGAAATGTTCAAGTACCTCAAGAGAATCAACAAGGTCCAAGAGAGTAGCATCTTTCAGAAAAAAAGATTTGTAAGAACCAGGGGGCACAATTTGAAGATAGAGGGGGGATGGCTCAAGGGCAATGCAAGGAAGTATTTTTTCATGGAAAGGATGGTGGACTCATGGAATGGCCTTCCTGAGGAGGTCGTGAGGTCAGAAACAGTGGAGGAATTCAAGAATGCATGGGACAGACATTCGGCAATTATAGTGGGTTAAAGGAGAAAGTAGGCTATTGGTTAACTAGTATCTGCAGCTTATCCAATAGATAGGGAAATGGGCAGACTAGGTGGGCCAAGCGGTCCTTATCTGCAGTCAAAGTCTATCTATGTGTAAACAAATATGTTTTCTAAATGCATTTTAGTATTAAAACTCAAGTTTACAAAAGCTTGAAAACTTTTGTTTAGCAATGCAGCCAGCAGCCATCTCATGTGAGCATCTTGGTCTCTCACCCTGGATATGTCAATGTGCCCCTGTTGACTGAATGTATTAGACAGCAAGGGTACATTTAGCATATCCCAGTGGTTTTATTGTGTTATATTGTATATTCATTGTTTCCATTATGTTAAATGTATATTAGAAAATGGGCACAGAGAAATCTCAATCCTGATTGGCTAAAGCCACCGACCAGCTGGTCCAGTATCAGGCAATAGAGACCAGAAAAATATGAGTCCCAGTGTCTGTTGCCTAATAACTTTCTAAGAGTAGTGTGACCACAGAACGTTCAGTTTTAAAATACGACCATGTTTTTCTGTCACCACCCTTCAGCTCACCATCACCTCTTTAGACCTCTTCCTACAAAATACTGTATACTGGCATTTCGCCCGTAATTGTAATTGTCATCTCCATAGTATGCTGTTCACCTACCTCTTCCGTTCATCTCCCAATTTAAAAAGCATAGATGCTCATCTGCCACCTCCGCTTCTCTCCTGTCTTTCAGTTCATTTACCGGCTACACAGTGAGAATGACCACCCACCACCTCTAATCCTGTCTCAAAATTGCAGTCATACTCAGTAATTCAGGTTAAAAGGGAAGAAACTGGTACGCAAACCATCAGTATTAACTGACACAAAGAATTTTTTTTTGTTTTATTTGTAGCTTGCAGCTCGCCTAACTGCCACCACTGATCATCGCCTACATTTCCCGATGGAGAAAAGAATGCTAATCTGTCAGAATGACAGGATACATTACAAGCAATCATTAAACAAATATTAACAAAGAAATTAAAATTATGCACCTCGTATTTTCTTTCCATTTCTTTCACTACGTGCCGTGACTCCACTACCACCGCTTACATCCCTGATCCCGAATGACCTCCGATCCAAAAAACAGAAAGCTTCCTCTCTGGTCCTTGTTAATAAAAAAAAATGCTGATAAAAGAAAAATCAAATCATACAACACTGTCGAGCTGAATCGGACCTCACATTTCCCACTTCCTGCTTTCAGTTAGCAAGGTCACGCAAGCTCACGCACGTAACTAACGCATTCTCTGACCAAAAACTAAAGAAAACAAACAAAATGCTTGTGGAAACTGCACTGAACATGTCCTCAGCTATAAACATGATGGCAATATAGTTCTAAATTAACATTTTATATCAATGGTATGTCTTCCTCTGTACCATTTTTTGGGGGGGTGAGTAGAATAGAATGGCTCTTTGAAGGGTGGCAGACCACAAAGGGAACAGCACTGTAACAGAGGGACTACTTTACCACATGTGTATTTTGTTTTCTATTTCTATTCACTTTAAATACCAGTTCCTCTATTATTTTCACTAATTAAAATTTACATACATGCCCATTTTCTAAGTGCAATAATACCCTCCATGGTGGGCGGTATGGGCAATACCGGACCGTCCAGGGGCTATAAGGCCCTCCACATGCAGCATCGGGCCTCATTACATCCCTGGGTGGTCCGGTATTGCCCAATACTTCCCACCCTGTCGGGTATTACTGCTTGCTTGTATATTCACTGTTTGCATTGTATTAAATGTATATTTATGCTTTACATTGAGCATTATAGTGTTAATACATCTTCTACACAGTTTTTTAGCAATACATGGCATCCCTAATATGGACAGATTCTGTGCATGAAAATATTTTCCTGGGCACCCACTGTTATTGCATACTAGCCTAATAGCCAATTTACTACCACCAACACACACACACACACACACACACACACACACACACACTTCCGACAGAGCACTTAGTTTTTCTGAGCTCTAAAATGTAATTCAAGTGAGCACACTTCATTCCTTATAAATAAAATATAATATAATGCTACATAATGTAATGTAGTGAAGTAACTGTTGTTATATTTCTCCTTTAATAAGTAATAATAATAAACTTTATTTATATAGTGCTCTTCACAAAGTATGAGAGCGCTGCAAAGTACACAGCAATTAAAACCATAAAATATTAAAATACAATTCAATATATACCAAGATTCAGTAATAACAGTTCATTACAAAACAGCACCAAAAGCAAGCTCAAATAAATACGTTTTAGGGCACTCTTGAAGCTCTCCACTGTCAGACACTCCCGTATCCAGACTAAGACAATAAGTAAAACAATTCTTTAAACAAAACTATGTTGCAATAATGTTAGGGTCATGAACAAACCACAAAATGTAAGGAAATTGGGAGTTAGGGTAAAAAATTACCCTAAATCTACATGTTCTGTGAAAGCAAGATTGAAAGATTTTATCTCTGTGGTATCTGGATTACTGGCACCTCAGTTCTATCCAGAACCCATCCCAACTAGCAACACTATGAAACCTGACTACCTTGCTTACACAGACTAAATATGCATTTATATAATTGTTTAAAAATACAAACCATATTTATTACTGTTAAGACAGATAAACTCCTTACCAGAACATTTCTGCAAAAGTAAATATTTAGTTATGTTTATTAATGTGATGTATTTTTATTAACACACATATGAACATGTTTTAAATTAACTTACAACTATTTAAATCTACTGTATTTGTTGATTAATTCTTAAAGCTACTCCTTCAAGCATAATATTGGTTATGAAAACATATTTATCTAGATGTGAAAAAAAAAGAAGTTTAAGTGAAATCCAGGCTGTTTGTACTCTTCTCCCTCAAATGTCATGCTTATCTGTGGTATATTTATTTAGTTTATCTAAAATAATTTTACCAGGTGAGCAAGACAGAGCACAAACATTCATTGTTACAGATATGACAAAGCAAACAGCAGGGGAAGGTAAGAGGGAAGGAGAGGGCACAAATTACAGAGGATTAGAGAGAAATCACAACTAATTGGAACAGGGAATAATACATAATACTGAGGCAAAGACAATCAGAGTGATATAGGCAATAACATCAATAAGCAGTAAAACAAGCAATGTCATAAATAAAGTGCTGCTTAAGTAGTAGGAGGTATGAATGTTAGAGGACCAGACAGTAGTAGAGGGCAAAGTATTTCATAGATTGGGTAATTTAAAACTAATTGCAACTTGTCCAGTCTATAAGACATACCACTCAGAGCTGCTTTTAATTTATAAAATTAGGACCTGACAATGGACCAGTTAATCTAACTGTAGAGGGATCTAAGGACAAGTCATAAGCGAGTATCTTAAACTTGCAAGTTTACATTAACAAATGTAACATAACCCAACCCCTGAGTCCCTTAATTCAGTGATTATACAAATGCCCACTTTGTCTGTGTAAGCAAGGTAGTTGGCTTGGGTTCTGCATAGAACTGAGTTGTCAGTTATCCAGATACCAGAGAGATAAAATCTTACCATCTTTGCTTACACAGAATGTGTAGAGTTAATGTAGTTTTCAACCCTAACTTCCAATTTCCTTACATGTTGTGGTTTGTACGTAACTCTAACATTATCTTAACATAGTTTTTTAAAGAAAAATTTTTACTCAGTATCTCTTCCCTTGCTTTCCTCTTCTCACTTTTGTACCTGAAGAAAGTCCCATCTCTTTAGCTACCCCACTGGCTTTCCTTTTCTCTAGTTGTATGTGTAACATGATACATCTTCCTGTTATTCTCTCTCTGCATTTAATTATACCTTGTCAATGACATAATTTTTCCTTCACCACCTTGGTCAATTCCCTAGGGTACCACAATGGTCTATTTTTCCTTCAATTTTTAGAAACATAGAAGTTATTGGCAGATAAGGACCGCAAGGCCCATCCAATCTGCCCATTTATTTTCCTAACTTGTGAATGTGCCATTAGCCTTTGCTCTGTCAATGGTCTATCTATTCATACTCACCTGTATTGCTCCCTTATGCCTATACCATGCCCATTTGAAGCCCTGCACCATATTCATATCCACCACTTCCTGAGGTAGGCCATTCCATGCATCCACCACCCTTTCTGTGAAAAAGAACTTCCTCACATTACCACTTAATCAGCCTCCCTCTGATTTCATGCTGTGTCCTCTTGTCCTGCTACTTTTCTTATATTGAAACATGTTTGACTCTTTCACCTTGTTAATGCCCTTAAGGTGTTTGAATGCCTCGATCATATCACCTCTCTTCCTCTTTTGCTCAAGGGTATACATATTGAGCTCCATTAATCTGTCCTCATATGTTTTCTGATGTAGTCCCCTCACCATTTTGGTTGCCCTTCTCTGGACTGCCTCAATTTGGTTAATGTCCTTGTGAAAGTGTGGCGTCCAGTACTGCTGCAGTACTCCAGATGTGGCCTAACCAGTATCTTGTAAAGAGGGATTATTACCTCCCTCTTCTGACTTGTGATACTCTGACTAATACACTCCAACATCCCTCTAGTTTTACCTACTGCTTTAGTGGTCTGCTTGGATGATTTCAGGTCATCGGTGAAGATGACACCCAAGTCTCTTTCTTTCCTTTTGACTGCCAGCAACTCCCCTCCCAGCCTATAGGTGGCTTCAAGGTTTCTCTTCCCTATGTGCATGATCTTGCACTTCTTTGCGTTAAACCCCGGTTACCACTCTTCCAACCATTTTGCTAGTTTATCCAGATCTCTTCTCATTCTGCCCACCCCATCTGGATCATCTACTCTGTTGCAGATCATGGTGTCATCTGCAAACGGACAAACCTTACCCTTCAGTCCATCTGCAATGTCACTGATGAAGATATTGAAGAGGACTGGCCTCAGGACTGATCCCTGAGGTACTCCACTTGTGACTTTTATCTCTTCTGACTGTATACCATTTTACGTCCACACTCTGTTTTCTGCCCATCAACTACTTTGCCATCCAGTTGACCAACGTCTGACCCACCCTGATCCTACCCAGCTTATTAATCAATCTTCAATGTGGAACAGTATCGGAAGCTTTGCTGAAGTCAAGGTAGGCAACATCAACTGCTCCCCCTTGGTCCACCACTCTGGTTACCCAGTCAAGGAAATCTATAAGATTAGTTTGACAGGACCTTCCTTTTGTAAACCCATGCTGTCTTGGATCCTGTGCTCCTATAGATTCCAGTTTATTGCACTATCCTTTCCTTAAGGAGTGTCTCCATAATCTTGCCCATTACCGAGGTAAGACTGATGGGTCTGTAGTTCCCTGCCTCCTCCCTGCTACCACTCTTGTGGAGCAGGATCACATGTGCCCTTCTCCAGTCTTCTGGGACCTCTCCTATGCTCAGAGACTCACTAAACAGTTCTGATAATGGCTTTGCTAGTTCCCCACTTAGCTCCTTTAATACCCTGGGATGTATGCCATCAGGTCCCATTGCCTTGTCCACCCTGAGTTTATCGAGCTCTTGTAGGACCCTTTCTTTTGTGAAGGGACTAGTGCAAACCTCCCTCCCCCCTGTGTCCATGGTGCTGAGCTGTGGGTCCTGCCCTACCTTCTCTTCAATAAATACTGAGCAGAAGTATTTATTTAGGATAGATGCTTTTACATTGTTCTCCTCCTCACACGCCCCCTTATCCCCTTTGGTCTTATCAATACCCCCTCTGGACTTTCTCCTTTCACTAATGTACCTATAGAAAGTCTTGTCACCTTCTTTTACTGTTTGTGCTAGTGTTTCCTTGGTTTGGGACTTTGCCTGCCTTACTGCCTTCCCTGCTTCCCTTAAGGAAGTTTGGTATGCCTCCCTATCTTCATCCTGCTGCGTTCCCTTATATTTCCTGAAGGACAGCCTTTTGACTCTGACCTTTTCTGCTACTGTGTTTGAGAACCAAAGTGGTTTCCTTCCTCTTTTGCACTTCCTTTTCTCACTAACGCAATGAGATTTTGCTTCAAGTATTGCATCTTTAATGCTTGCCCAATTTGCCTGTACTCCCTCACCTGTATTTCTTTTTGCCAAGGATAGCTTAACTCTGTTGGCCACCTTATCAAAGTGAGCTCCTCTGAAGTCCCATATTTTTGCCTTGGAATGGGATGATTTTGTTCTAGTGGCCAAATTGTACCATACCATGTGATGGTCACTGACACCCAGGTGACCTTCTACCTGGAGATCTGTGATCCTTTGTACTAGATCTAGGATAGCCCTGTCTCTTGTGGGTTGTTATACCAGTAATTTGAGGCCATTAATTGCTCATTTCCCTCATGCAGAGGCTGATTACTTTAATGATGCCCTCCCCACTGCACCACTACTCTTCACTGGTAATCCTTCATATGAAGCATTTTCTGAAGAAGTTGCCCATTTCTTTAGAATCTGCATTCCTATAATCCAGGACCCTCATCTCCATGAGATTTGCCTCTGTAAACCTACACTATACAGTGATCAATGGTACCTAAGAGACTGCCCACTGTGTGTCTGCAATGCCATCCCTATATGTATGCACCAGGTCCAGCACTGCTCCATCCCTGGTGGGTTCACTGATTAGGTGTATGAGAAAAGCCCCTTTTAGGGAGTCAAGGATGGCCCTGCTCCTTGACAAACGTGCAGCTGTAAATCAACAATCCTCATTTGGCAGACTGAAGTCACCAACTAGCAGCACCTCCCCCTTATTTGCTATCCTGATGATGGATTCCATAAGTGTCCTATCCAGCTCCTGTCCCTGAGCTACAGGTCTGTATACCACCTCAGTATATCCTGGCAGCAAATAAAAAAAAAACTCTCTGAATTCAAACTGTTTATCAACATAAAATACATTAATCCACATATTGAAGTACCCATCACAAAAGACTCAAAGAGCTAAAGTACAACCGAAAGCGGAAGATGTGGAGTGGAGAGCGATGAAAAACAACCTCAATTTCTGTGGGTATTAGAAGATACTGAGCACTCTGTATCACTGTCTTTGAAAAATGACTAACAAAAAAGCTGGGCTGTAAATATACTGAAGAGTGGGTTGAAATAGAATGAGTGCATAGAACTCTGGACCACTCAAATCCAAAATTTGAATGCCTCTGAGTAATATTTGTTAAGTTTATTACATTCCAGGTAGACAACTGATCCTGGGAAATACAAGAAAATCTTCACAGGTACTGCAAAATAAATATATATTTGTCTTCCAGATCTATGGCCTGACATGTATAAAAAATAAAATGCTTTAATTATTTGAAATCTGTGCTTTGAGATAATAACATTCTCTTTACTCATTCACTACCTAATGCTCTCAAGATTATCTATGGTGGCCATTACAACATTTTTTCCACTAATGTCATAAGAAGCAAATGCTTTCATAAAAATAGTCATGTGGATGAAAGTACTGTAAAGATAAACATTGAATTAGTTAACAGATAAGAACAGCTTAGCCAACCTAGTCTGCCAAGTTTATCCCTGCCTATACTGTCACCATAGACACTACCTGATCTCTCTGGCTATGCCCTCCCAACATTCCTACTGAGATTTCTTTGTGACTATCGCATGTATGCTTGAAGTCTACATCTGTTTTCACTTGCATCTCCTCTGCTGGTAGACTGTTTCAGGGGTCCACCACTTTTTCAGTGAGGAAACAATTCCTCACTTCCCTTCTAACCCCTTCATGCTTCATTGAATGCTCTTTTGTCCAGGTGCACCTTCTCCTCTAACAAAATATGCCCCTCCTGTACCTTTTTCACCACTGTGAGGTACTTATAAGTTTCAAACATGCTCCCCCTTTCCAGAGTATACATCATAAGATTCCTCAGTCTCTCCTCATAGGGCTTTTAATGCAAGCCCTGAACCATTTTAGTTGCACCACTCCTAGGTTTCTCTGCCTAAGGTGCATGATTTTGTACTTTTTTTTGCACTGAAACCTAGCTGACATACTCTTGATTACCCCTCAAGATTTTTTAGGTCTTTACTCATTCTCTCCACCTTCTCTGGAGTATTTAACCCATTGCAGATTTTGGTGTCATCTGCAAAGAGGCATGCATACCTTCCCTTTCAACTCTTGTAGTGATGCATATGAAGACACTGAAGAGAACTGGTCCCAGCAGTGAGCCCTGAGGTACCCTACTGGTCACTCTCCTCTCATTAAAGGGAGTGCCGTTTACCACCACTCTCTGTCACCTATCTAACAACCAGTTCTTTACCCAGTTTAGCACCTTGGGTCTCACCCCTAAATAGTCCAGTTTCCTTATAAGCCTCCTATGTGGTACCATTTTGAAAGCCTTGCTGAAGTCTAAGTAGATCACATCCACCACCATCCAAACCTATTTCCCTGGTCACCCGGTCAAAGAAATTGATCAGGTTCATCTGACTTGACCTCCCCACTAGGAATCCATGCCCCACTCTGGTCTTGCAACCTGCTGCATTCAAGCTACTCCACTAGCCTTTTTTTATTAGTGCTTCCATTAACTTCCCACCACTGGCGTTAGTCTGACAGGCCTATACTTGCCAGCCTCCTCCCTGTTGCAGCTCTTTTGCAGTGGGACTACATCTGCCATCGTTCAGTCCTCTGGAACCACTTCTGTTTTCAGTGTATTATTGAATGGCACTGTCAGAGGTGCAACCAGTTCTTCCCTGAGCTGCTTCAGCACGCTTTGGATGTATCTCAGCAGGCCACATAGCCTTGATCTATAAGAGGGTAATATAACAATGATTAAGGCTTCTTATTGTATAAGCACCTAACGTGTTTATTTAGTTATACATCCTGGGTCTATTATAGCAGTAGCACAGCAGTAGCCACAGTTCCAGGCCCACATCATCAAACAGTAGAGCTGCCTTTCCATCAAGTATTGGCAACAGTGAGACTAATTGTACCAATAGCATAGCATTTAAAGGATGAGATCCAAATCTCTTCATTGCTGCACAGATCTATAGCCAGCCACTTAATGAAAATGATACAAAAATATTGTTAATAGTAGTTTTGTCTCAGAGATTAATCTAAACACAATTTGGGATACTTAAAAAACCTTTGTACAGTATGTAGTGTTAGTATGTAGAAAGCACAAAAGAGAAGTATCTCATGCAAAATGTGCAGAATCAGAAACACAGATTAAAGATGCTTATATTAATCAATTAATTATTATTAAGTAAAATTGAGAGGCATCCTTTTTTTACAAAATTGTGACCATAAACATACATACTGTAGACTGCTCTCCCACTATATTCTAAAGTTCAGGAAAATGTACAGCATACATGTAATAACACTTTCACTGAGAAAACTGAAAGATTATTTATGTTAACAAGGGCTATATATTATTTTAAATCAGTCAGAATGGTGGAAATATTGACCTACAGTATGTATCACTAAAAGTAAAACCTGACTGAGGAAGACTAAAATTATGGTGGAAGGTTTACAAGAAGAAATGTCTTAAGCTCCATAAATTACTCAATTATTAAATTCTGTACGAAAGTATGTGAAACAGAACAGTTATAATAATCTAGACAAACTGTCAAAAATAATAATGGATTTCCATTGATATCTACTTTGCATTCAAAAGAAATGGATGAAGAAATAACCTGAGAGGACAGCTTTATAACTATTTAAGGACCTAAACAGTGGAAAAGCATCAGGCTCAGACAAATGATTTTTCACAACTTTCAACAATTTATTGGTTCCCTATATGCATGGGTGATTTAATACCTTCTTGTTATTACAACAAATTCCTCCCCCCTGTGATGAAGTCCTAATTCTGTAGAAGTAGTAATAATTTTTATTCAAGTAGTTAAAGAAAAGGGCAGATGTTACAGTACTCCATTGAGCAGAGGCTCATTTCCAAGGGGATCCTACATTAATATTTAAAAGTTGTAACCTATACAATTATACAGTACAAGGTCACTTAAAACAATTCATAAAACTGGTACAAAGTGCAACTCATCAATATAGTTACATATACACAAACAAGCATAACAATTTAGATACATTTTGTTCAAATTAAGACATTCAGATGGTTTGTGTGGAACTCTACATTAGTCTTTCTTTGCAGCAGGTACTAGTGTCATTTCATGAAACCATCTTTTAATTGGTGCTAGTTGTTTAGTACAGTGTGCATATCACAAATAGATAGGTATGGAGTTCAATAGCAATGGTCCCCATACCAGACCGATGATCTACCTATGTTCAAATCACTTTTTTTTATTTTTTTATTTGATAACCAGGTAGATGCACTGGTCCAAGAACTGTTTTCAGGCACAACCCAGGCCATTGAGAATGACAAAGGAATACAGCAATGACAAAAGTGCATGGTACAAGGCATATGGAGACATCAAGAAAAATGACAAGACATTTATGAGTAGAAACATATAAATAGCAGCATAATAAAAATACAATAAAAGACAATGTTAGAAGAAGGCAAATTGTAATACAAGTGAGGAATGGCAGAGGAGGGATACAAGGAAAGGGTACATAATGTTGAATAGGTATTGACCAGAAGGAGGGGAAGGAACAATAAATCAGCCAGGGGAGCAGGAGCATGGAGTAGAGGACAGAAGGTGGTGCTCGAGAAGAGAGTTGAAAAGATCTGGTGAGTCTGATGATCTACATGGGGTGGGGAGGCAGGCTATTCCAGAGGGAAGGGGCTGCAGATGAAAAAGCCAGTTTCCCATGCAAGTGGAGACTTGGAGACTCTCTAGCATAGGGCCAGCAGTGAGGCAGATTTCCCAGAGGAACATTTTAGGCTGGAGGAGGGGGAGGGTGTAGAAGTAGCTTGATTTTGAATGGCCTTATTGGCTGTACTGGCCAGGAGATAGTTATGCCTAGAAGGTGGGAGGAGCTAGCCAAGGGCTTTATAGAGTGAGCAGTGGTGTGTGGAATATGTGGCCAGAAAGGCAAACTAAAGGATGTTGTTATAGGTGATGTTTAGCTGAGCCAGGTTAGTGGAGGGGGTAAGTGTGAATATTGGGGTGCAATAATCAAGTAATGGGAGGAGGTTGTTCATCTTTGGACTATATATTCTAGACCATGAGCTAGACCATGGACTGACCTTGAGCTTTCTCCGATTCTCCTAGTTTGGAAATATTCCACCATATATGTCGGCACTTTCCCTCTCTGAACTTTAACCATAAATGTTAGAAGATACCAGTATCTCTTATCTTTGACACTCTTCCAACTTTAAGAACTGTACAGTTCATAGTGGTGAGTCCAACTGGGGACATAGAGGATGAAGCGAGCCGTCCTGTTATATATTACATCTAGTTTGGCAAGTTCCACCCCCTGAGGTCCCCACATATATCATATCTCCATAGTCCATTACAGGGAGCACCTGGGTCATACCTGAAAATAGGCAGTTTCTGTGTAGTGCACTTACCTGGCAAACAAAAACTAAATAAATAAATTCACTATCCTCAATCTCATCTCAGGGGACATAAGTTGTTTCAGTTTATACAACATGCCCAGCTTTTTACCTAAGTTTTGTAGTAAGGCCTCCAAGAGAGATACCCAGTTCAATTTTTCATCTACAAGTATTCCAAGATATCTATACTTGCTAACTTGTTGTATATGGGCTCCTTCCAGGGACTGAATCTTTAACATATCTGCCTTTCTATCATTTAAGGAAAACAGCACTGACTGAGTTTTATTTCTGTATTTAAACATAGTTTATGCTTCCTGAAGAAGGCCTGCAGATGAGAAAATGAATCTTGGAGATTATTTTGTATATCAGTCACCTCTTTCCCTTCTACACAAATTACAGTGTCAGCTGCATAAATATGATAGTTTATCAAGGGATACTTAAATTGTAAATTGTTAATATAAATGTTGAAAAGTAGGGGACCCAAAATAGATCCCTGTGGAACCCCTGTTTTAATTTGTGCTGACATGGACCTGTAAGGGCCTGTTTCCACCACTTGTTCTCTATTTGTTAAGTATGTTCTGAACCATTCAAGCTCCATTTTCCTCACCCCCATTTCGTGTAGTCTGGACAGGAGAATGCCATGGTGCAGAGTGACAAAAGCCTTCAATAGATCTATAAATAAAGCACCCACAGACATTCTTCCATTCAGACTCTGCTGTACATCTCTCACTACTTTCATTAGTGCTGTGTTCATGTTATGGGTGGCTCTAAATCCTGACTAATAGATATTAATTAATTTATTTGATTCCAGAAATTTTTTTAATTGTGAAGCTACCAATTTCTCAAAAATATTGGACAATATAGGTAAAAGGGAAATGTGGCGATAGTTATTGATATTGTGTAGCACACCTCCTTTTAATATCTTTACTGTTTTAGATGTTTTTCATCCTTTGGGAAATTTGCCAGTAGTCAGAGAGAAATTACATAAATAAGATAGCGGGTATGCGATATATGGAACTCCATATTTCAAAAGCTTGTGTGTGTATGTTATCCAATCCTGGGGCCTTTTTAACATCCAGTTTCAAAAGTTCAACCCTTACTTCATGTACCTTTATATCTTTAAACTTAAATATTTCTGGCCCATCCAAATGTTGAGATGTCTTCCCATCCTGCATGTCACCTGTATTGCCAGAAATATTTGAGTCCAGAGTTTTTGTTCCTAGTTCTACAAACAATTTGTAGAATGTTCCAGCAGAAAACAGGAAGTTGTTATCCCCTGTACTGACAGTTGGTGAGGCACCATCTGGAGTACTGCATCCAGTTCTGGAGACCTCATCTCCACAAGGACATAGACAGGGTGGAGGCAATTCAGAAGGGCAACTAAAATGGTGCAGGGTCTGCAAGAGAAGCCATACAAGGAGAGGCTAAAGGAGCTTAATATGTATACCCTTGAGGAAAGGAGGGAGGGGGGGACATGATAGAAACATTTAAGCACCTCAGTGAAATCAGCAAAGTCCAAGAGGGTAGCATCTTTCAGAAAAAGAGATGTGCAAGAACAAGGGGACACAATTTGAAGATAGAGGGGGGACTGCTCAGGGGCAATGTGAGGAAGTATTTTTTTTCACAGAGAGGGTGGTGGATGCATGGAACAGCCTTCCTGAGGAGGTTGTGGGGTCTAAAACTGTGGGAGAATTCAAGAATGCATGGGACAGACATAAGGCAATTTTTGTGGGGGGTAGGAAGAAATATGCTGTTGGTTAAATAGGATCTGTAGCTATTCCTCTAGGTAGGGAAATGGGCAGACTAGGTGGGCCAAGTGGTCCTTATCTGCTGTCAAAGTCGACGTTTCTATGTTAATGCATTAACTACAGTGTTACTTACAGAAAACATGTGACCATTTATTTCAGTCCTTTTTACCTGTTCTTGTTTGACATTTGCCATTAGATTAGCCATTGTCTTTCACATGAGTCTGGGATTTTGATTTACATTACTATGTAGTTCTTTTTTTTTTGAAATGTTTTGTTTTGTCTTCCTGATTTGTTTAATATATTTATTCCTTGCCTATCTGTATAAGTACCAATCACCAGTTGCACCTGAAGACGTTGTGTTCCTCTTTTTAGTTTATGTAATGTAGCATTGTACCACGTTTTATTTCTGACCCTTGCCCTTCCTTTTTGTATCAGGACATGATCACAAATTTTTATGAACTCTTCTTGAATTCATAAAATTATAACCATGCGTCTGATGCTCTCGGTATCAGTTCTAGTGTGTTCCATTCTATTCTTTCAATATCTAGCATGAATTCAACATAATTCTTCACAAGAAAGATAAAAATCCCACAAAATGTTAATCTTATAGACCAATATTATTGCTCAATTCTGTTTATAGAATGTTTGCTAAGATACTGGCAAAAAACATTTAGAAAAATACCTACACAATATCATTATCAAATATCGCACAGAATTCATAAATGGAAAAAAGTGGACATAACAATATTGTAAACACCCTTCATATCATATGCTACTGTGAGGATCTGAATGCTATGGTGGTGTCTCTAGCTGATGAAAAGGTGTTTGGTCACTGTAGGTTGTTGTAACTATTTGAACTGCTGAATACAGCTGGCATCAAGGGAAAAAAATAATTGGATGAAGTTATGATATCCCCCCCAGCATAAAAATAGATATACACTACCATTTTCAAGTTAGCTAAACTGAGAAGAGGTTCCCATCAGCATTACTCACTATCCCCATTACTATTTGCCCTCTCAATTGAACCTCCAGTTAATGTGATTCAAAACTCTTCAGATATAAATGGGTTTAAATCCAACGTTTTTACTTTAAAAATATTATTACTATATGTGGACAATGTACTGTTGGATATTACAAAGCCTTTTTTGGAAATACCTATTACTTGTGAATCATTAAGGATTTTGGACTTTGTCCTGTTTAATATAAACTAGTCCAAGACTGTAGCTTTATGCATATATCTAACAGACATGAATTCTAAATCACCTTCATTTTCAGTGGTATAATGTTTTAAACATTATAGAGCTTAGTACATATGACAGATTTGTAGATGATCCACCTCAAGAATTCTTCCCATTTAAAGACAACTAATAAATCCAAAAGAAGAACTCTAACAAATAAAACAAATCTGATTAATATGAATTTAGCTCCACTAATAAATTTTATCAAACAAAACCTAATGAAGTGTCAAGACTTCCCTTTAATCCTTCCTGAATTGGTTCAAGTAACTAAGATGAATAAATTACCTCTCTTACAGTATGTATTTTAGGCTTTCCCTTTGAACATTCATAATTCTTTTTCCCTAGTGGAAAGAATGACCTTTCAATTTTAATGGAAAAGTAAAAGAGCTCACCTAAATGTTCATAAATAAAATTCCACACATATTAAGGCAGGACTAAATCTCCTTCATTTTCAGTGGTATAACATTGTAACCATTATAGAGCATAGTACATGTGACAGATTTGTAGATGATCCACCTTTTTGGGTAGAGCTGGAACTCAGTTTGATTTCTTTAGCATATTATTATTAATTACTTTACATACAATATCATCAAAGCACTGTTTTATTTGAAGGCATTGAGTTCTCAAAGTGTATAACTAATATATGGAACAAGGTCCTAAAAATAATTAAGCTTTGCCACACAAATCTCAGTTTGTAGGCCATTGAAAGACAATGGATTTTGTTTTCCTTCATGGGAACATTTTCTTAAATACCAGATCACTAAAGAGGGATAATTATTGTCCATTTCCTATGATAATAACACATTAACATAGTTCTTATTGCTTCAAAATATTATAGGGGTATGATAGCACCACCATCGTTAGATTTGAGTTGGCTGTTCAACATTAAACCCCAGTTTTTGTACCATAATAACTTTGGTGTCATTTGAAAATAGAATAGCACAGAATTTGGGATATGCAGTCAGGCTCTTGGAGTCTCAAGATGTGAAACATTTTGTGATGGCATCTTGTATGGTTTACGAGATACAGAGCAGTAAACAAAAAAAAAAACATACTTAACATTGCACATTTTTTTGCTGTTACCTAAAGCCTAGATGGTGTGAGATTTTGTAATGAAAGTCTCAGTTCTGAAGGGACCTGTGCCAAGGTATGCCTTTTGAAGGATTGGTGAAAAAAATATTATACCATTTTAAAGTTATAATGATTTGTATGTTAACATTCAAGTTGTACTGGTAAAAAAAATGTTGTTAAAGGTAACAAACATATCACTTGTTGTTATATGAATGACTTACTTATTGTGGGAGAAAAAAATACCAAATCTTATTGTGAGTGGTTATTTGAATGATTTACTTGTCGTAGGGGAAAAAATATCAGTCAAGATGGACACTATTTTCTTTTTACTTTTTAATGTTACTAACATTTAAAATATATAAAAATTATCCCTTTTTTATAAAAAAACCAGACACTTGAACCTAGCTTAATGGGACCCATTTACCTAGATTCTGTTGTTTGTTTGTTTTTAAAAGGTTGTCAGAAATATATTTTCTGGGCATCCCAAAATTCAGGATGCCCAGTATAACAACAGAAGCCATTCACCCATGTTCTGTGTATGAGAACAGTGGGACTTTCTTGAGTTCTGCAGCTGCAGCTGGAAATAGTGTTGTGAGCTGCAGTGACAGGAGTGAGCCACCAAGCCCAAGTTCTGTCTGTCTACCTCTGTGTCTGTCTTTCAATCTGTCTGTGTGTGTATTTTTATCTATCTATCTATCTATCTATCTATCTATCTATCTATCTATCTATCTATCTATCTATCTATCTGTCTGACCAGGATTCCCCCCATACCACTTCTTTCTTCACCCTCCCCTGCAGATTGACTGCCTGCCATTCCAAATTCTTTTGAAACATAAGCAACCCATGGTGCTCATCCCCAGTACCACTTCTCAGGACCCCTTCCCCTCCAGGTCAGTCACACCAACACTGGGGTGCCCAATAACCAGTGACAAAATAAGCTCAGTAAAGAAAACAGTCCCTCAATTTTTTTAACTCCTTGTAAACAAAGAAAATGGTCCCTCACTGATCTGACTTCCTCACCCCAACATCCCACTCAGTACCACTACCCCACAGCCCCTCACACCCTCACTCACCTCAACATGCCCCACAGCAAAGATCTACTCTCCATTAAAAGACATGTCTTCCTGCTGGAATCACCAACTGCAATAAGAGAAACTATAGTAATTGTAGATGACTTTATTTTAATGTGGCTTTGAACGTTGATGCATAATTTTGTCATCTTTATATATTTTGACCCCATATTTTCAACATGGACTTTTTGAGAGCCCTTGTCATGACCAATGGCAGTGGAATTATGCAAATCAGGTCTGAAAGATGACTTTGCAGTTGCTTGGTGAATCACGTTTCTGGATGGATTTGAACATTTTCAATGCCCTTATTCATGAGGTGGGCTCACAAGAAGGTTATGTTGAAAATGTGGGATCACAATGTGTAAAGATGGCAGTTATGAGTAAACTTAAATTTTTCAATGCTCACTCATAACTTTGGTAGTTTTCAACATAGCCATGTATTCACACCATCTTATGAATGTGACAGCTGTCATTTTTCAAATCCTGACCAAACTGTTTTTGCACCTGTGGCACAGAATAACATTTCAGTAGTGCAGATGACATTTTGGGGTGAATCTGGAAATTTTTACCTACCAGGCTCATGAGATTGGGTAATAAGAAGGCTGTGAATGAAATTTGGTGTACGAATATGGTAATGTGGTAAAATATCCAGGTTATGGCTGAACATTGCATTGCAGAATTTCAATGTTCACTCTTAAGTACACTAATGTTCAATATTTTGACTCCAGACTTTCAACATACCTATTTTTCCACACCTCCTTATAAACATGACAGGTATAGTATGTTTTAAATCCTAGATGATCTGGGGTGCAAATTGAGATTTTGGACAAAATGCTATAAGTGTTTATAAGGGCAGTCATAATATGACTATCTTGAAAATTTGGGGTCAAAATGAAAAAAAGAGTGAGTGTGTGAAGACTGAATGTGTTAAGAGTGAATATGTGAAGAGTGAATGTGTAGGATGAATGTGCCATGCTCCACTTAAAATGAAGTCAAGATTGTGTGACTTGTCAGTGAGTTGAGCCAACATGTTTCAAGTGTGGCCTGAATTACTGAAACAGTGCAGTGCATCAGTGGTGAGACAACTAGCTGTGCATTTCTGTTTTTGCTAGTAGGAACAGTATTTGAGGTGAAATCTTACCTTGTTGGTGGACAAAGCGTTGAGGTCAGATGGGATACATTCATGGGTGCTCAGGGAGCTCAGGAAGATATTGGCTGCACCTCTGAAAGTCCTGTTTAACAGATTACTGGAGATTGGTGTGGTCCCAGGGGATTGGAGAAGGGCAGAAGTTGCCCCACTTCACTGAAGTGGCAGCAAGGAGGAGGAGGAGGAGGAGGCAGGCAATTATAGGCCTGTCAGCTTGATATTGGTGATTGGTACGCTAATAGAAATGCTACTAAAGGAAAGGATTGTGTAACACCTTGAGTTCAGCAGGTTACAGGATCCAAGGCAGCATGGTTTCATAGGGGGAAGGACATGCCAAACATATCTGATAGATTTATTTTTAACTGGGTGACCACTGAGTTGGATCAAAGAGGGGGTGGTAGACAAGGCCAACCTGGATTTCAGCATGGCTTTGACACTGTTCCCCACAAGAGTCTAGTAGGCAAATTGGAGAGCTTAGAGGTGGCTAATAAAGTGGCAACTGGGGTAAAAAACTAACTAGTGGACAGGACACAGAGGGTAGTGGTGAATGGAGTTCACTCCAAAGAAGGGAGCATAACCATGGGGTACCTCAGGGATCAGTACTGGGACAAGTACTCTTCAATGTTTTTATAAGAGACATAGTGGAGGAGCTTGAAGGAAAGGTTTCCCTATTTGTGGATGACACCAAGGTCTGCAACAGAGTGGACACTTGGTGGAGGAGTGGAAAGGATGAGTAGGGGATCTGAAAAGAGTGGAGGAGTGGTCTAGGGTACAATTACTTGGCTTAAAAGCAAAAAAGTGTAAAATAATGCACTTGGGTCATAAAAACCCAGAAGTAGAATACAGAATTGGTGGAGTGATAGTGATAAAGATCAAGCTGAAAAGGGACCTATGAGTAATCATAGTGGATGACCTAAAGGTGACCTGGCAGAGTGGCAAGGCAGTCGGGATGCTGAATGGAATGCTAGGATGCATAGGATGGGGTATCTTCAGCAAGAAGAGTGAGGTGATGCTGCCCCAATACAGATCTCTGGTAAGACCCACCTGAAATACTCTGCTCAATTTTTAAAATGTACTTAGATCACCACAGGCTGTGGCTAACAGAAGCTTGCACAGATGCCTGGTGCGCCAGGGACCCTGTGGCAGATTCTCAATTGGGAGGTCCCGGCAGCAAAGTCCTGCATCTTGTGGCAACCTTGGCCATTCAGCTAACATAAGGTACACTGGGAGGGCATGCCACAAGCCACAGGGTGACTGTGCACCACTCAAGGGTCCCCAATCCCCAATCCCCGATGTTCCCCATAATGCATAAAATGGTATTACCCTCTTCCCTGTTGTTCTAGTGGTCCCTCTCCCCAATGTTCCCATAATAGAAACATTGCATTGCCCACATCCCTGGTGAACCAGTGGCCATGCTCCATGATCACCAATGTCCCCATTATAACCACAAAATATATAACCCCATTCATTAGTGATCAAGTGGCACCCCGATCCCCGACGTCCCATTAGTATGTATTAATCTATTAGCTATCTGTCATTGCAAATCCAGTGGCCCCATCCTCCACCCCAGTTAGTAGTGCCTACCACCTACTCCTCCTCCCATGACAGAGCTGGAGATCAGCACAGCCCTCCTCACACCTCCGCAGCTGGTCCACAACTGAACTGTCAGTGAGCACATACTGTAAGGTGCAGTATGCATCCAGTGACAGTTCAGTTGGGTGCCAGCCACAGAGGTGTGAGGAGAGCTGTACCAGTCTCTGGCTCTGTCATGGGGGAGAGCATGGTGGTAGGCAATACCAGCTGGGATGGCGGGCCATGGGACTGCCAATCACAGGGGCTTAATTAATTAACATACTAGTGGGGACATCAGGGATTGGGTCCACTGGATCACCAATGAATGTGGTTATATATTTTGCGATTATAATGGGGACATTGGCAATCATGGAGGGATACCAATGGATCACCAGGGATGTGGGCAATGCAATGATTTCCATTATGGGGACATCAGGGATGGGGACTGCTAAAACACCATGGAAATGGGCCATAAACTCTTTTACATTAAGGAGCACATCAAGGATTGTGGAGGGGGAACTGCTAGAACACCAGGGAAGTGGCAATCCAATGTTGTACATTATGGGGCACATCAGGGTTTGGGGAGGTGGGCAGCTGCATCTAGATGGGTGCATTTCACTTACTTTCATATCATCGGGGATAGCCAGGATCAGGGTGGGGGGCACATTGCCACACACAGGCAACTGTCCCAGACAGAGTTTTCTAAGTACCATTAGACCTGCCCTGTCTGGTCTAAGGTTGCTTAGAAATTCTCCCTCTGAGAGTGTTCTAAAAATTCCACATTCAGGGATGTGGCAGCGTGCATCTGCCAGATGCCCCTTAGTGCCAATTTATAGCCTATTTTCAGGCATTGGTGCAGCACAAGCCCCATCTGGGGAATGCAACCTGTGGTTGATGCAGGCTGTCTTTGTGAATAGCTCAGGGGTCAGTTCTTGATGCAAGGTGCCACTTGTGCCATTTCTGTTTTGCACATACACCTTGTGTCAAATCTAGGGCTTTGAGAATTGGGCCCACTTTGTCCAGTTCTGGAGACTACATCTCAGGAAGGACATAGACAAAGTGGTGGCTGCCCAGAGAATGGCAATCAAAATGGTGCAGTGTCTGCATCAAAAGCTGTATCAGGAGAAGTTGAAGTAGCTAGCCATGTACAGTCTGGGGGGGGGGATGATAGGTACCTTTAACTACCTAACAGGTGTTCACAAAGTACAGGAGAAAAAGTTGCTCTAGAACCAGGGGGCATGATATGAAGCTGGAGGTGTGTAAATTCAAAATGGATGTGAGGAAGTACTCCCTCACAGAAAGTGTGGTGGATCCCTGGAGCAACCTTCCAACGGAAGTACTATAGTATGTGCGGAAACAGTGGAAGGGTTCAAAATGCTTGGGACAAACATAAGGAAATTGTAAAGATAAGGAATGTAGTGAAAAGGTTGGTGCTAGATCAAGTGTGGTGTACAGCAACAAAAAAAAACAACAACAAAAAACAAGACTATATGGGTGGACTAGGTGGGCCAAGCTGCCCTAATCTTGCATCATATTCCATGTTTCTGTTTATCATAACTTCCCCTTTGGCTCTTGATAAGAGAAAAGTCAGGGGGATCTGCCCTTACATAGATTTGCACTGAGTGGACTGAGTGGATTATTATCTGTTAGTCAGTTACTTCAGAGATGTGCCACTGGCTTTTTTTCACTCATCCTTTTACAGGATTGTTATTGCAGGGTGTGTACTGTGGATCACTGCCATCTGACTACAGGCCATCAGTCTGTGGGACTTACCAGTACATAAAACCAGGCTTTTTGTGATCAGTTTAAGATTGATTAAGCAGAGGATGGTGATCTTTTCCTCATTTCCTTCATCTAGTGGCAGCAGGTATGGTATATGCTGCCAAGGAAGAGAACATGGGTGGGTGCCCTTTGTATAAAGTAGTCCAAATGTTCCTATTGGGGGCTGGTTAAATGGTTGACTTCAATGTAGAAGAAAAAAAGTATCTGGAGACCAGCCACTCAGTTCATCATAAGAAATGTAGTTTTATTGTGATTTTTTTCTTAGAACACCATGATCCCCTAGGTACGCCCAACGTTTCACCCAACACTGGGCTTCCTCAGGGGCTTAGGCTCTATTAAGGTATATAAATATGAGTATTATTGTCATACTAAAATAATTGTAATTAAAATTGTTTGTGAAAAAGCATTCTCATAATTGGTGACAATGCCAAGGCTGACCACTATATATTTTAAGTGCCCAAGATCAATACCATTAAAACTGTGAAATGGCATACCTAATTGTGTGAAGAGCACCCACTGACTTCTGTCTGTCATTAAGAACTAAACTAAGATTTCAAAATATTATGTACATAAATTTACACTTGTTTATCATAAGTATATACAGTATGGATTCTTTTACCTTGTGTTCCTAAATCAATTCTTTCATTATTGGCTTTAGAACAACTAGGATTCAGTTTCCTGTTTGTATGCAAATACAATTAATCTTATGTCAATCAGTCCATTTTAAATTAAATCATGTTCAGGTTATTACTATATTATATCCTCCCAAGTTATAGCTAGGAATATTATCCTAAATGCAGACTTGTATAGTGAAGGTTACACACTTCTGAAGCAGATAACTGATTAGTCTAGTAGTCACTTGTTCTATCTGATTACTCTTTCTTGGTAACATGATGTTTTTCTAGTATTCACTGACTGTTCTTTTAAACCATTGTGACCTTTGACCCCTTACTCATGGCTATCATACTTTATTTGAAACAGCTAATGCTGTTTCTTTGCAAGTTCTGTTTGGATAAAGACTAGCACTAAATCCTTAGTTACAAACAAACAAATCCACATTTAGAATTCTCTAGTCTGATAAAGGTAATTCTTTCATTGGTTTAAATAAAAGCTTTCATTATACAATATAGCCTGCACATGGTTAAGTATCCTAGTTGTAAATGCTGTTTTGCTAATGCTAATGTTTCTCTAGTATATACGGTCTGTTTTTAAACCATCATGACATTTAACCCCTTATTCATGGCTATCATACCTTAGTTGAAACAGCTAATGCTTTTTCTTTACAAGTTCTGTTTGGATAAAGACTTGCACTAAATCCTTAGTTACAAACAAACAAATAAATCCACATTTCAAATGTACTGGTTTGATACAGGTCATTGTTCCATTTGTTTGAAAGTAAAAAAATGTTTTACAACAAACTTTCTTTCCATAATAAAGCCTGCACAGGATAAAGTATCCTAGCTGTGAATGCTGTTCTATAGTTAAACCAGTCCCTTAGTTATTTTCCGTTAGAGTACTCTGTACTTTCTACAATTCAAGCATTAGAAATATTGCAAAATATGTATTGACACTTACATCTAAATTCATATTATAACTTTTTTAACTGAAACAAGTTACAACCACTTGCAGTCTGTGCTTAATTTCATTTCAGACCACCCAGGGGTACCATTCCAAACTTCCCTTCACTCTAATTTCTTGCATTACAATGCTCATTTCTATAAAAACATTGAAATGCATAGTTATTTGTTTAGACATTGGGAACTCTTCTATGCACAGTAATGCCATAAATATTTTATTTTATACTAGCAAACCATTTTTAAGTTTTTTTTTTCTTACTTTGCCTACATAGAAACATAGAAACATAGACTTTGACAGCAGATGAGGACCACTTGGCCCACCTAGTCTGCCCATTTCCCTACCTACAGGATAGGCCGCAGATCCTAGTTAACCAACAGCCTATTTCTTCCTACCCCCCACAAGAACTGCCTTATGTTTAAGCTGAATAGCATATGGTGCAGTTTCAATTTAAATGTGTCTTGTGCTGGTTGCTCGTTATGATGCTCTTTTTATGTGCCCTGGTTTAAGGGGATTGGCCTGTGGTGGCCACGCCCCCAGACCATCCCACTGATGATATAGGCAGCCTGATTGACAGCCCAGATGGCCACAAGCAGGCAGCTGCTGACAGCTAAAATGAAGGCACTTATTAAAGGGAAAACAGTGGGCCTCCTTTTCCCAATAAAGTGCTCCCCTTTCCAACACAAACACTTAGATGTGGAAGGATAATTTTTTAAATGGGCAACTCAATGCCAGTGGTGATGCTATGTGTATATTTTTTCAAAAGCATTGTGTATATTTTGATTCATTTCATAATCTAGTCATGTCTTGCTCTACTGTTGTAGCTAAAGTTAAAGCTACTGTAATTATAGTACAAACAAATTTTTCAAAACTTGCTAAGGGTGTGTTGACTGAGGTTTTGGAAGGGTGCAAACATGGCTGGATGTTAAAAGTCACAAGGAGGGCTGGAGGTGTATTCACTATGGGAGGTCACTGGAGGTCAAATCCCCAATTTCCTTTTTCCCTCAGATAGACTCCAGTTGTCACTGCAGCTTACTACTGTAGTACTACCATAATCTTATGTGATTTTCACTGTCACCACAGTGTGACCAGTATGGGAGGTCACCGGAGGTCAAATCTCCAGTTTCCATTTTCCCTTAGATAGACTCCAATTATTATCACTGCAGCTTACTACTGTATTACTACCATAATCTTTTGTGTTTTTCACTGTCATGAGTTTGCTGATTAGAACAGTACTACCAGCAACTGACCTCGAACCAGATGACGCTGTTGGTGGTATTGTGAATGAGGGAAATTTGGCCATGACACCAGGGAAATTCCCCTACTCTGCCTGCAGAGGGACTGCTGCTCTTTCAGAGTGGTGGTCAGTCACGTGATGGAGGGCGAGGAGGATGGACGTCTGGTGTGGTCGGAGGTTCTATCTCTGACCTCGGCTGTTGCAAGTTCAAGGGATACTATTTTACATGCGGAGGATATTGTGGTTGTTTCTACTGAGGAGCAGTCTGCCATGAGGCAGACAGAAGCTGTGAATCTTCCAACTGCCATGGAGGGCTTACCTTATCGGGAACCAGCTGTTTCAGCTGATTCTTCAATGCAAGCAGTATCCACTGCGCTGGTTGTACATCTGGTGCTTGAGTTGGGTGCTACTGAAGACGTAACTGTGCAAACCCTGCCATTCCCCTTGGAGCCTGCTTTGACGGCGGCTGTCAAGCCTGGTGTAGCAGCTCAGCTGTCTGTGACGGAATCGCTGATGATGACAGAGAGAATTCGGAAGTCATTCTCAGTAATGGAGCCGGTCACGGAGCCAGGTTGTGAGGAATGGTCGAAGGAGGAATCTCTTAAACCAGCTGGCTGGATTCAAACCCCTCATGGGGCCTGGGTGCCAGATTCAACTTGGGTATCTTTCTCTTCAGAGACTACTTCGGTACAAGGTACTGTACAGACTTGCAAGGGGGAAGGGGAGCAGCCTGTTCTTGATTCAGTCGAGGGGATGGGTGTTGCAGTGGATGAAATAGTTGTACTGCATACCCCTAATACTGCTACTGCTCAAACTGATGGTTTTGAGCATTGGGATCGATCCTCTACCTCCCCCTTCCCCACATCGAGAGGGTCATAGAACTGGACCCAGATATTCGGATTTCTTTAAAAACAATAAAGTGGAACAAGCTCCTCGGCGTAATGCTGTCTGGCTGAGGTATAGAGGGGGGTCTCCCGCAACATCCTGACAGACTTTAAGCAGCTCAACATCTCTTAAAACAATCTATGGGTTTTCAAGCTGCTGATATTTTTACCCTTATCAATGTCAGGGGAGAGGATACCTTTAATATCAGCTTTAGGACTTTTTCTGGGCTTGATTCTTTTTGGAAAAAATATGAAATGTTTAAAGCAACACCTTTATGGTCTCCTTTTTGGGCCATCCCCCTTACTAAACCCCTCTATAAATCAGTGGTTGTTATGTTTTGGAATGAGGGGATAAATGTGGGTGATATTTACTATTGGATGGAGAAAAAATGTCAGGTTATGGGGCCTCCTGAGGCTATCATTGATAGTGAAGGAATTTGGAATGGTAGCTGGCGGTTTAAAGTTAAATTACCCTTGGTGGGCAATGACGTGCAACATATTCCCAATAGTTTTTTCTTGGGAAAAAATGGAGGGGTGAATGTTTACCGAGGGCAACCAAAGGTCTGCTATAAATCTGGCAGTCCCAGACATCTAAGCAGCACTTGTGACAGGGTGATTTATGCCCTATGTGGTGAATATGATCATCCCAGTTCAGTATGCAGGAATGTATTTAAATGCAACCTTTGTAGTGAGATTGGCCATGCCTATCATCAGTGTCCTTGGGCAGGCCAGAATCATACTGGTGGGCTTAATTAGGAGAATTTGGTCTCTGAGGCCCCAAAAAAGTATAGGCCGGCCAGATCATAACCTGGCCCTGATAAGGCCTCTGGGTTCTCTTCTTTGGATCCCACTCAGGCACCTACTACCTCGGCTGGTCCTGCTGCTTCTGAGCCCTCCCTGGTTTCCCTTGTTGCTCACTCTTCCACTATTGCAGTTTCTGTTTCAGAGGGTGATCCAGGGCAGATGCCCTCTCCCCAGATGGAAGCTGATTTTCTCCCTCAAAAAACGGGTGACTAGATCCTCCCTGAAACCCAAGGTCTTAGTGGGCCCTATTCTACACAAAATTCCTTTCAAGTACTCCAGGAACAGGAAGGGTTTTGAATCTGATGTTCATCCTTATCAGGTATGGTTTCTGAAATGGAATGTGATGAGGATACTCCTCGGAGTGTTCCAACTTCAAAAAAAAAGGTAGGGAGAAAGAGGAAAAAGAATAAAGAGGAGGGTTAAAAAGGACAAATAGAAAAGTTTTCTTTTTTTGGGGGGGTTAAGTTTTTCTTATAAATATATACATGGCTTCTTTTTGTCTAGTCTTCCTTAATGTTTGTAGCATTAAGTCTTTTCGAAAACAAATGGCCTTACTGGAGTTTTTTTGACACTGCCCTTTTGATGCATTACTTATCCAGGAAACTAGATTTACTTCCTTACAGGACATTGTCCAAGTTAAAAAACATTGGCCTTGGGGGCCTTCTTTTTGGTCATTTGGGGAAGATGCAGCTGATGGTCTTGGGATTCTTTTCCAGTCACCCTGAGTTCAGGTTCAGAAGGTGTTTGATATTTTGCCAGGAAGAGCTTTATTATTGGATTGTGTGTATGATGGATTTTCTTTACGTATAATTAATACTTATGCTCCTCAAATTAAAAAAGCTAGAATTGAACTGTTTTCCCTTATTAAACCTTTTTTATTTTATTCTAGGCTGCTATTTTGGGGAGGTGACATGAACTGTAGTTTAGATGTAAAACTACGGGATAAGGTTTAACAAAAATTATATTGTGATTCTCATGCATTACGAAATATCATTCATACTGCAGATTTGGTGGACACCTATAGAACTTTGAATACAGATGGGGGATTTACTTATCGATGTAGTGCATATCATACACGTATTGATTACATTTTTTCTTCTCGACAATTGACAGTTCAGGGGTTTGGGTTACAGTTTTGTGAATTTTCTGACCATTGTATTCTATGGTGTAATTTTAAATTTCCCCAAGTTCCCCCCTCTTTTCCAGGGATGCTTAGGTGCTATAAATTGAATTCTGTCATGTTAGATGATCCAGTTATTAAAACTAAAGTTGAATTGTTATTTGAGTTTCGGGGTTCGGTAGCTGTTCTTTATGACTCCTGGCATTCTTGGAGGCAGGATACAAAAATGGATTTTAAAACTCTGTTTCTTGATTTGGGGAAATCTAAAGGAAATAAGGATTATTTGGGGTATTTATTTTTAAGGGACCAATTTTACCATCTTCTGTCTCTCCCTACTGTAGCAGATGGTAGGATTAAAGCACAGCTGGATATTGTTAAGCAGAAAATGAGGGATTATCACTATAAGTGTGCTGCTTTTGTGTATGGTACTTTTAAATTTGGTACTACCAAAATGCCTTTTTCAGATCCATTTGAGGCATGTAAAACAAAATTGGCTAATAAAAATATGACTGGTCTTTTGGATCACTCCAGTCAATTGCGTACGTCACATGTTGAGATGTTAGAAATTATGGTAGAATACATTCAGAATTCTCTGGGACAGGAGTTTGTTCCTACTGTAGCTTGGGATTCTTTAATAAATTGTTCTTTGCTGGTATTGTCCCCTGAAATTATGGCTGACATTGATGGTCTGGTTACTTTGACTGAGGTATTGAGGTTATTTCTTACATACGTTCAGGTGTGTCCCCAGGAGAAGATGGACTGACAAATGAGTTCTTTAAAACTTTTAAAGAGTTAGTAGCTCCACTGTTAGTGGAAGTCTTTAATGAATTTTTGATGGCCGTGGAGGTTCCACAGGGGTTCTCCTCAGCAATGGTGGTTTACATACATAAAACTGGTGATAGACTAGATTTGGGTAATTGGAGGCTGAATAGCTTTTTGAACACTGACTATAAAATACTTTCACAAATTTTGTGTCATCTCTTGCAAAAGGCAGCAGCTGAGTTAATTCACCCTGTCCAAACATGTTCTATCCCTGGTAGGAACATCCAACAGAACCTTTAGTTACTAAGGGATGTTTGGGAGTTTGGGAGGCAAAAGAAGTTGCGGGGGTTTTTGATTACTCTGGACTAGAAAAAAGCTTTGATTATGTGTCTCACTCCTTTTTATTTAAAATTTTACAGGTTTATGGTATTCCTTCCTCTATGATTAGGTGGATTCGCATTTTATACCAGAAAGCAGTGGCCATTCCTGTGGTAGGTGGTCTTTTGGGGTCTCCGGTTTTGATTTGAAGGGGGGGTTAGGCAGGGTTGTCCCCTTAGTCCCCTTCTTTATACGTTTTTTTTAGATCCTATGCTTAGAGTAATTCTGAATGACTCTCTGATTATAGGATTATCCCCCAGTCCAGAAGTTTTTCCTCAAAAAATTATGGAATATGCGGATGACATTTGTCTTTTGCTTGCTTCTGTTGAGACTGGAGTATATGCTTTACAGGTGTTGGATTCTTTTTCAGGGATTACTGGGGCAGGTTTTAACCATCATAAAAGCAAGGCACTACAACTTGGGGATGGGGACCCAGTACATTCAGTAAGTACTGTTCAGGTCTCTCCTCATTTCATTTCAATTTTGGGCCTTAAGTTTGGTGAACAGGATATGGCAAGGTTAAACTGGGAAGATAAGTTGCAAATTGGTAAGGCAAAGGTTTCTCGCTGGAAGTCATGGGGAATGGGGAAGAAGAAAAAGGTTGGTATTATTAAACAATTTCTTATCCAAGTTATTTTATACACTGCTCACATTTTTCCTTTACCTATTAATCTTGAGACAAGACTGTTTAGCTGTTTCTTTCAGATGGTATGGGGTAGTAGGTTGAACCCAGTAAAATGGGATTTCACTTATCTTCAAGTTTCATCAGGGGGTTTGGGTATGTTAAATCCGGTGGTGTTTTTTCAATCCTTTTGTATATTTTCTTCCTTTTCTAGGTCTATGGGATCTCCCACTCAGTGGGCAGAATGGACTGTGTGTTTATTTCAATTTTTTTTTAACAAATCTGATGTTATCTTTCCATGGTTTACTGAGTCTTTACATGTTCCTAATTTTGCTCTCCCTATGTTGAAGAGAATCAAACAGTGGAACCGTAGTAAGGCTGAGATTACTTCCATGCAGAGAAAATCTATTTATGGTCTTGAAAAGGATAGACATCATGCTCTGCGGGTTGATTTTCCACGATGCCTCCCTACTAAACTTCAGTTTGCTTTAAACATCCTTAAAGATGGTAGGATCCCTGATTATATTTGGGATATTCAGTGGCTGTGCTGCCATGGGAAATTAGGGGTTAAACATAATTGGAAGCATAAATCTGTGACTGACAGGTTGTGCTTAAGATTTTCATGTGTTAGCATGGAAGAATCACAGGAACATTTTTTTATTCTGTGGCCTTATATTAAACAGTTTTGGCTTGATTTGGCCTTAAGTTGGCATTTTTCTCCCCTAAAGCACATTCAATATGAATGTTTGATATTGGGAGATTATTCTGGTATTTATTCTAGATATCACCCTAGTACACTAAATGTTCTCTTTGCATTTATTAAATATTATCTTTGGCAGGCACGTTGTCATTTCTATTTACAACATGTGAATACTCCCAATGTGGTCTTGATTAAACAGATTACAGAAGCTTTGAAGCAACTTAAAATGAGGGAGTCCATGGTATTTGACAGAGGGAAATTTCAGGTTTTTTGGCAACATGTTTTTTGGTTGTAGTGCCTTCTTGCTTTTTTGTTTATTTGTATTTCTTTCTTCTGAAAATTTATGGATTCTGTGTATGATATTGTATATTTTTCTTTGGTTGTAAATATGATGTTATGTATTTTGCAATAAAAAATTCCCCTACTCTTTTTCGATAAGTGCCATGGGATCTTTCATATCCACCTGAACTACCACCAATCCAGGCAGATGGGACATTGGTTTAAAATCTCGAATGAAAGACGGCACCTCAGAAGTGCAGCACCCCCCTCATGCTGTACTACAGTGTCAGTACTGGGATATTAACCCAAGTGCCAGATGTGAGAACTGAACCCACAACCCTGTGATCCCCAGGCCTCAGAGATGAGTGTGCTACCTATTGAGCCACTGAGACTGACTTGTGTCCTAGTCTATTGTACTGAGGTCTATCTGTTCTTCTGCTGTAGCTACCAGAGCTATAGGAATCAGTGTCCTACCTATAATTCCTATAAGGTGGAATCACTTTCCATGTATAAACTCTGTTTAGCCTGTAGTCATTCGTGTCCCTCTTAAATTTTTTTTATTTTGGTTTTCTTCAGTTAATCCTCAAATGTTTGAAGCTGTTTTTTAAATTCCTCTGAAGTTTTTTTGAACTGTTCCTCCTAGGTTTTTAATTTAAGCTGATCCTGTACTTTGGCTATTTCATCTGTTAACTCATTCCTTCCTTCTAAAGTGGCTTCTTTTAAAGCACACATAAAATCATTTGAACAACATTTTTTTATCCCCTCCCAATGTTCATCAAGGATTTTGGATTCAACTCCTAGGTTTGGCTTGATAAGGACTCGTGGCCCATGAGGAATTCTTTTATAGTGTAAGTATTCTCTTAGAGTGATACTATGCCATTCTAATGTGTTGTCCTTCTTTTTTAGTTGTTCTAGTTTATACTGCAAATCTTTCTCAGAAGAACCTACTACAAGGTTTCTACCAGCTCCTACCACTCTGTATATTTTTTTTTCTGTTCTGTTCCTGACAAACTAAAGTTGTCTGTCTAGTTTCAAAGCTGGTCCCTATTTCTGCAAAGCTATCCATACCAGCATTGATTACACATAAAAAATATCCTATGTAAACACAATATATTTGATATCCACTACACAAAACTTAGTTTTTCTTCTGTACGTGGCACTCAAAAAAGTGGACAGTCCTAGTCACTGTCACAATCAAAGTCTTCTCTTGGATAACCAGATAGAAAAAGTGACTACTAGACTAGTCAGTTATCTGCTTCAGAAGTGTGTTACCTTCACTATACAAGTCTGCATTTAGGATAATATCCCTAGCTATAACTTGGGAGGAGATGATATAGTAATAACCTGAACATGATTTAATTTAAAATGGACTGATTGACATAAGAGTAATTGTATTTGCAGACAAACAGGAAACTGAATCCTAGTTGTTCTAAAGCCAATAATGAAAGAATTGATTTAGGAACACAAGGTAAAATAATCCATATATATTTGTGATAAAAGAGTGTAAATTTATGTACATAATATTTTGAAATCTTAGTTTAGTTCTTAATGACAAATAGAAGTCCACGGGTGCTCTTCACACAATTATGTATGCCATTTCACATTTTTAATGGCATTGATCTTGGGCACTTAAAATCTATAGTGGTCAGCCTTGGCACTCTCACCAATTATGAGAAATGCTTTTTCATAAAAGATTTTAATCAAAATTATTTTAGTATGACAATAATACTCATATTTGTATACCCTAATAGATCCTAAGCCCCTGAGGAAGTCCAGTGTTGGGTGAAACATTGGGAGTACCTTGGGGATCATGGTGTTCTAAGAAAAATCACACTAAAACTACATTTCTTATGATGAACTGAGTGGCTGGTCTCCAGATACTTGTTCTCTTCTACATAGTAGGTATGGTATAACATATTCTCCACCTACCTCCCTCCCTCTCTTCCCCCCTACCTTCACCTCTACCTGGTGTATATTTTTATTTTTATTTTTTTCTTCCGTTACTTCCTCCTGCAACCTTAGATAACCTGCTTTATCTTCCTATAGACACTTCTATGTATGTAAATACCGTGTAATCTGTACAATATCTGTATAATTCTATGTACATATGAACTTCTTTTTCTTCCTCTCTGTAATGAGTATTATCTGTATTGCCTTGTAAATACCTGTGTTGACCTGTATATACAATTGTTCATGCTCCACCCAGGTCCATCTTGCAAATGAGCTTCTTTTCAATGATGAACGCCTGGTTAAATAAAGACTTGATTGATTGATTGATTGATTGATATTGCAAACTGTCTAAGCAACTGCAGTTCACTTTATTGTGCTTGTGCAGGACTCTTTCTCTTTTCTCCTCCTTTATTTTTATTTTAAGAAATACAGTATATTGTCTTGTTTTTTGTTTTGATTCAAGTGAGTCAGGAGAGTGATCCGTGGGGTTGTGTTATTGTATTTACTGAGTTTGGATGTGTGTGTTTGGGGTGGATATTGATAGTTGGGTATTGTTTTAAGTTTGCTTAGTGGTCAGGTAAAATTTGTCATGGTAATCCCACTGTGAGTCACATTTATTATTTGGACCATATTCAGCAGCTCTGCCCCTTTGTAGGATACTCAGTTGGATTATCAGCAGTGGTGAAAAATCACTGCATGGCCCTGGAGATCCTCCGGAGACAGAGCAAGAGATATGGTTTCAGGAACAGTGTTTGTTGTCAGTGAGGGTAGGACTGTGGTAGTGAGGTCTCATAGACATCCAGGAAACTGTTGGATTTAGGGAAGGGGTACTTCATTTCTGACTATGATATCTATGGCTCTGCTGCAAAAGCACAGGCTGGATAATCAGACTGGCTGACTCTATCCCTTTCCTTTGGATTTTGCATTGTAATGTCATGTATACAAGGAATAAAACTGTGGTGATAGAAAGTTTCATTATGAACTCCTTGGCAGACAAAGGCATATATCATAGAAACCTAACTGTGTGATGATTTTGGTTCTGTGCTGAGGCATCAGTCCCAGATGGGTATTCTGTAGTATATGTTATGAGGAAGGAGCACAAAGGGAGTGGAGAAGCCACCTGCTTTTGATCCATTCTGGGACTTATGGCATAACCCACAAGAGTAACCAAGACATTCGAATGTGTGGATACTAGGGGTGGAACAGGTGCAGGCTACCAGATCATTCTCATGTTCTGGCCTCTAGGGCACAGGAATGATTTCCTGCAGTAACTGACAGACTTTGTCAATGACTGAGGCTAATAGTGTTTAGGGATTTCTTTGCCTGTGTTGATGATGAAGCCTCATCCTTTGGTTAGCAGCTTCTCCAGCAGATGAAACAGCTGGGACTAGAACAGGCTATTGCCACTGGAATCCAACAACAAGGCAATACTTTTCACCCTGTCTTAGCAAAGATACTTGACATTAACAAAGTCAGCATTGATTTGGTCATTTGGGCGGACATGATGCCATGTCCTTCCTTTGTGGGGGTCCCCATTTTATGCCCCCACCTCACTGAGATGGTCCATTATAGCCAGAGGGAAAATATGGAGACTCATAAACTCTTGACAGTTCTTGACCAATCAGATATGAAATCAGCTTGTCCAAATGGGGTCAAGGAGGCCATAGAGAGCTATACTATGGCTCTTATTGCTTCTCTTGATTCCATAGCACCTTACCATATTTGTCCCTTTATTTTCCACTGCAGTTCCCTTAGTACTTTGAGAAGCTGAGGCACTTGAAGACTACAAGACATAAGATGTAGTGTTCTTGGATGAGGTCCTGCTTGTAGCAGGAAGAATTAGCTCTGAAATCTCACTATGATGAGTTTCGGCAGGCAATTACCATGGAAAAGACAGAGTTCCTTTCATGGGTGACAGCTGTGGGGAAGAACTGACTGACTCAACTTTTCCACACTGTAGACTCTCTGTCTACAGTTCAAGAAAGTTTTTTTCTGCCAAGAGGAGCAAGGAGATTATCTTCTTCTTTCTCTCCATGGTGTCCTGCATTCAAAATGGGATCTTCTCATGTGGTGTGTCAAAGACAGGCAGAACCAATCCTGTAATGGGCAATCCCGGCTTGATTTTTGCCAAGTTTTGGATGATGACATGTTCCAGGTAATATCAGGACTGCATCCCAACTAGTCTCAGTTGGACCCAGGGTTCATTCAGCATATTGGTTGTGTGGGGCACCTGGATCTGATCATTTCTGAGATTCTCAGGTCATGTCTTAGGAAGGGGATCTTCCCAGCCACTCTGAAAAAGGCAGTGGAGAGACCTCTCCTAAATAATCCATCTTTGGATCCTGATAGTCTTTTAAATTGCAGACCTGTCTCAAACTATTTCTTTCTGATGAAGGTAATTGAGAAGGTATGTTGATGCAATTGGAGGCTCACCTGGAAAGGTATGGCATCTACAAGCCTCTCTAATTAGTTTTTTGACCTCCTCTCAGTGATGAAATTGTACTCAACAAAGTATTTAGAGATATTCTCATGTTGAGCTCTTCAAATGCCCGAGGCAATATTTGGGTCTCACCAGCACTTCTTTGTGCTGGTTCAAGTCCTATTTGTACTGATGGACACAACAGGTAGCTGTGGGTAATTCCATCTCCAAGACAGCTGTTTCAGACAGTTGTGTGTCTCAAGGCTTGATCCTAGCCTGTGTTGCTCCTTGTGTACATGTTGCCCATGGGCAACATCATTAAATGGTATGGCTACACATATAATACCCAGTTATACCTGTCATGCGCACCTGATTGGGTAGATGTTGTATTGGTGCTGTGACATTGCATAAAAGAGATCAGTAATAGGATGGCTTCCAACCTGTTAAGCCTCTACACAGGCATGACTGAGGAGTGAGGAGTGAGGAGATGATTTTTGAACTGGGCCACCAAGGGCCAGCTATGACAGAAAGGAACACCTGGTTTCCTTCTTTAAATGATGCTATCCTTGGAGCTGTGGATGAAGTTATTAGGCTGGGGGTCACTGCCGACTCCAAGCTGACCTTGGATAACCAGGTGTCACTGATTACACATAGTGGTTCTTCCATCTTCAAACTATCACCCAGATCAAATAATTTCTAGTGCCCGTTGACATGATGATGATAGTTTATACCTTCATCACATCCAGGTTGGATTTCTGTAATGCTCTCTACTTATGGTTATCTTGGAATCTGATGTCCCACTTGCAGATGGTCCAGAATAATGCAGCATGTTTAATCTCCAGGACCTCCCAGAGATATCATATTACTTGGGTGTTATGTAAACTGCCCTGACTACCTGTTTGGTGGCTTGTCAGATTCAGTAATGCTTGTTGATATGCAAGGTCTTGCATTGTCTGGGTCCTAAAGATCTAAAAGGTGTCCTGACTCCACTTACCTCTGTTCATCCTGTCTGCTCCACTAATGCTGGCTTACTGCTGGTGTCAACGTTCTAGGCTGAAGCTTTCTGGGGATACGTCATTATGTGTAGCTGTGCTGATATTATGGACTGCCTTGCCTGCTCATATTAGATCTAATGGCATAATGTAGGCCTTAAAATGGACCCTGAAATACCACCTGTTTATGCCTTAGTGGGAACAACAGGTGTAGAGGAAGGGGGCAGTAGTTGAATAGTCTATAAAGTATTACACATTGTAAGAACCACTCACAGTGGCACTGCAAGGATTTCAGAATGAGCAGCCATTGTGGAAAAAAGGAGGAAAAAGGAGTGTGGCTGATAGTAAAATAGGTAGAGTAGGTGGATCAAAGGGATATGGTGGAGTTTAGGGACAGAGGCACATCTCTTAATTATATACTGTATCTGATAAAAGTGACAGCAGCTGCCGTAGTTCTGGAGAGGAGAAAGAGTTGAAACAAGTGGGAGCTGTGCTACGCGCAAGTACATGTAAGAGATCAAAAAAGACTAAATGTGTATGGCAGCACAACTCCGGATAGTATGTTGTTTTCTTATTCCCACATACTGTATATGCCACACTGGAAAACTCTTGAATTCATCTTGAATGATTTAATTGATATAGATAAATATATCTTCAAACATCCACTGGGAGAGATCCCATTATCTAGGAGCACCAGATATACAGCCATAACTCTAAATTACTGGAGGAAATGTTGCTCCAGATATATCCCCCATCAACCCTTTTCCGGCTTAGATCCCTAGCTCATGATAACCCCCCCCAATACTACTGATACTAGTCTCTTTGATTGGGGGTCCACGGGGCTGAACTATGTTTACCAATATTACCTGATACAGGGCTTTTCTACCATCCCAGATCTTCAAAGGTAATATGTTCTTCCTAGGCAGGCTCATTTGCATTATATACAGGTGAAATCCTATTTGTTGTGGATGGGCACACAATTTAAACACATTCCAGATCATCCTTCCAAATTATTTATTTTACTCAAGGAACATCAACAAGGTTATCTCTGGCCACACTTAACTGGTAATCTCTATAAATGCCTCCTTGAAGTATTACCCAACTCATATCTCTCGATTTTGGAGTGATGAAACATAGAATTACAGGATCATGTGACAGCAGAGGACTGGATAAAATATACCCCAATAAGTTATAGGCTAACCAATTCCTTACAATGATGAGATTTAAAAAAAAATATTTAATATGCTTTTTGTTTCCCCCTACTGCCAGCCACCTGGAACCTCAGCCCTGTCACTGACCTTGAGCTTCCACCTCCAAATTGGCTATGACCCTCTGATATCCCCTGCCTTACCCCCAGGGTAGGGTTCCAGAAAAAGCCCCCTAACTGTGCTGCAAGCAATGGGATAGGTTGGAGAGCCAGCTTGGAGGCTAATTGAAGCTGAGGCAGGCTTCATCTTGGGTGGCCAACAGCTGAAGATGTTTCTTGCTTTTTTTCTTGGGGCGGGGATGTGCAATGACATCTGGAATCCACCCCACTCCCTTGAACATTCTTGTGGCACTCACTGAAGTACCCCCCAGCCTCCACTAGTGGTCTGTCAAGCACTGATCCCATTACTCTACTTCCACCTGGAGAAGGAGAGCAGTCCTCGGGATGCTCCATCTTTCTCCCCCTGACTGGCCCTCTGAAGTCCCTGGTCTATTCCTGAACCCGGGTCACCTGCGTCACAAGCGGAAATCCAACCATTCTACCAATGGGCTGGCTCCACAATGGCAATATATTTATTTGTTTGTTTAAAGATTTGTAACAGGGAGAGGCACACTGAGCTGAAGCTCATTTCCAGGTGTGACCCTGGGTGGGGGGGAGAGGAGGAAAAAGTACAGTGCAGTAATACAAAAAATACAAACACAAAAATCATAAGTGCATAGAGACAGTAAGGTTACAGGTTGTACATTGAGTCATAGTGTCAGACATCTACAACAATTGTACATAGCATGGTGGAATTCACAGCAAGGACAGGGTAGGGCAAAGGAGCAGGATCATGGGAACAAAGACTATAGGAGGTGTGGGTGGAAGGGGATAGGAGGGTGGCTAGGAAGGGGGTAGTGAGCCAAACCAGTATTTTGCTGAGATAATGGAGGTGTGGAGATTTCTGTGGAAAGTAAGAAAGAAGAGTGACAGAGATGAGTAAAGGATGCAGTGATGGATTCTGGGGGAGGCATTAAGGGTCAAATGACAGAAGGCATTGAAAAGGATGTCCAACCTGGAGAGGGTGAATGTGGTGGTAGACATGTACACAACATCAGCATAATCGAAAAGGGGCAAAATAGTCTTAGTTAGAAGGGTCGAGCAAACAATGAGGGAGAAGGCATCTTTGTTTCTGTAGTTGGCCCCAAGTTTAGATCAGAGCTTGGAGTGAATATGATTGACATGAGTAGTAAAATCCAGGTGGATGTCCAGCCAGACTCCAAGGTATTTGTAGGCTGGGACTATATCCAGAGTTTTGCCATTGAAGGTGGAGAAGGTGGGGGAAGAGGGGAGTTTGGATAGTTTCTGGGTGGTGCTGAAGTTTCTTGGAGACAGTTTTGGAGGTGTTGACTTTTAATTGATTTGCCTCAAACCAGTTCAGGACATGGGTGAAGTCAGACTGCAGTTGGGAGGTCACCTCTGAGGCAAAGGGGCTAGAAATATATAGGATAGTATCACTGGTATGGAGTTGAATGTGGGAGAAGGAGCACACTAAAGGGAGGTTGTTGAGAAATATAGAAAAGAGGATGATGCTGAGGATTGACCCTTGTGGTACTCCTGCTAGGAAGGGAAGGGAATACAACTCCAGTTTGGATGCACTGAGAGTAGCCAGAAAGGTAAGAGTGGAACTAATTGACTGAGCAGGGTGAGAGGCCAGCATGTTCTTGTCTGGAGAAAAGGATGGGATAGGTGATGGAGTCAAAGGCTTTGGCCAGATTACTCAAGAAAAAGCTGTATGCGTTATTTCTGTACCCCTGCAATACAAGCAAAATATATTGGCTTGCACACAGAACAATGTTGGAGAGGTTGTGAAAGGCTTTTACCACACATACCCATATTGTTTGGACATGCCCCTTTGTGAATCTGTTTTGGCAAGGGGTTAATAAGACACTTAATGCCCTATCTGTAGAGCAGAATGTGTTTATTCCTCAGCTGGTCCTTCTCTCCATCCCATCACAGACTATTAAGGGTCTAGTCTAAGATTGCCATTAATTTTACTGCTGGAAGCAAAAAAATATAACTGAATTGTGATGATGGAGAAGTTTTCCACAATGGTCCCAATGGGTAGTGTTGGTAAATAACATACAGAATTGAACTTTTTTGGCTTCTGTCCAAGATAAATTAACTAAAGCTGGAGATTGTTTTTTGTAATTTAATGAACTTTATTGAAATATTTCTTACCAATGCATAGCCAAAACAGGTCAAAATAATCTGTCAAGATGAATAATAATAATGACCTACTGTAACCCCCTTCCCCATTTACTAGACTTTCTAGAATATCCAGCAAAGTGACAATTCTTACCCTCCCAATCAACCCCCTTACCCACCATACCTCCCTCCCTCCCCTTTCCCATCCCTCCATTACATAATGGACATTTCATTGTAAATACATATGTAACTTCAGTCAGGGCATTTGGTGATGAATTCTCTAGTTCTAACATCAAATAAGGTCATACCACTAACTAATAGGAAGCATATATGGGAAAGAACATTTATATCACTCCATGAAACTAAAAAAACCTTTCACCTCCCAGACAAAAACTGTAAGAATGGCTCCCCTCTATCTTTAAATGTTGTCATGGTATGGTATTGCTTCACTATGGTTCTTTCCGCATTTAATGTGGTATACATTTCTTGCTGCCATTCTCTCATCCTCGGAAGAGAGTCTGCGAGCTGGTATCTCATTATAAGATGCAAAGAAATGGCTGAAATTAATGCCATATACCTTTTATGAGTTAAGGATTTAATGGCTGTAAAGTTACCAACCACACAGATGTGCAAAGTAAAATAATTGGCATCTCCAAGAATGGGGCCTAAAGATTGTTTAACTTGTTGCCAAAATAGCTGTACCCTGGGACATGTCCAGATCATATGAATTAGTGAGACCGCCTCCAGTTGGCATCTACAACATTTGGGATCTCATTGTTTACCCATACGATAAAGCCTAAGAGGAGTATAATACAGGTTATGGACAACACTGAATCGTATAAGCCTCATTCTCTCTTGTGTTACGTATTTATAGCTATCTAACCATATGGATTACCATATGCTTGGGCCATACAGGAGGTCAGCTACATGCTTCCAATAAAAGGCCATTGATGATTGGTCAAGTCCAACTCTTGCAACCAACATCTGGTATAAATGTGAAACTGGTTGAGGCTGTGTAATATGGACTGCAGCGTCTGAAAAAAAATGGGATGCTTCAGAAGACCAAAGGGAAACTCCGAGGACTGAAGACATGCAGTGTTTAATCTACATGTATTTGAATACCGGAAAAGCTGGGAGGTGAAAAGATTGTTTAAATTCAGCTACGGTTAAAATCTTACCCTCCTTAACCAAGTCTGACAAAGCTGAAATATTAAGATTTTTCCAAGAGTCTGGTGATTTCACCTTGTGACTGACTGACACATTTAGGTTATTGAAGAAAGGTTGCCCCAAATCCTATTTTCCACTAATTTTATAGAAATGACATAGTTGCATATAAGCTTTCAATGCCCAACCAATTGGTGAATACCTGAGTGGGGGGTGGCAGCTTATCAAGAGAGTGTATACTAAGGAGAGTCAAGAAAGGTTCAAACTGCTGGACATGTATCGTTCAATATTTAAACATGGTGTAACAGAAGTTTCCTTTTCTTGAACCCCCAGCCAGTGCCAATATTTGCATTCTTGGAAGGCAAAATAATACAAGAGTAAATGAGGAACATTAAGACCTCCTATTTCTCTTTTTCTGAAGAGCTTAACCAAAGCTCTCCTAGAGCCCTTTCCTAATCATAAATATGAGGACCAAATAGAATTTATTTTCTTAAACCAGAATTTCAGAAGGCCAAGATTCAATATTGACAATGGATACATTATTCTTGGGGAAATTGCCATTTTCAGGATATTTACTCTCCCCAAAGAGAGAGTGGCATTCACCACCACCTCTCTAAGTCCTGCTGCATTTGAGAAACCACATGTCCAGACTGAGAGCTTTTAACTTCTTTACATCCCATGAAATTTCTATCCCAAGGAAAATAATATTATGTGGAGCACACTTAAGGCCCAGTTCCTCTATGTCTGCCATGGAACAGGAGGAGGTTAAGGATAAGACAATCATTTTATGCTGGTTCAGTTTATATCCAGTGGGCACACTAAATTCACTTATTATCTTTAAAGCTGCCTCTAAAGAATATTTCCAATGTGAAAGATGTAGCAGAATATCGTCTGCAAAATTTGATAGCATATATTATTACGGTCCTATCTCAATCCCCCTTACATACACTACACTATTCATTTTCCTAGCAAACAGTTCAATATAAAGATTAAATAGCATAGGTGATAAGGGACAGCCCTAATGTGTATCTCTAGTTAAATAAAAACATGGGGATAGGGCTCCATTTCACATAACCCTCTCTGATGGACCACTGCATAATATAGAAATCCATCAAATAAATTTGGCTGGCAATCCATACCATGGGAGAATATCAAATAAGTAGGTCCAATCTACCCTGTTGAATGCCTTTTCCACATCTAGGGAGACAAGCACCTTGTCAGTGCCTCCCTCCCCAGACGATGACAGGAGATAGAATATTTTTCTAAAGTGGTCACTGGATTGTCTTTTGGTCACAAATCACACCTGTTCTGCTTCTATCGGGATGTCTCATACCTTCTTGAGTCAATGTGCTAAATTGCTGGCTAGTAGTTTGATCTCTGTATTTGGTAACAAAATGGCATATATTTGTTGGGAAGCATATGGTCCCTCACAGGTTTGGGTATGACCACAATATGAGTCTCAAACAGGGCTGGCTCCATTATGGGAGCTTGATAGAGGTAATTAAATACTATAGTTAAAATAGGAGCCAGCTCTGCTTGAAAACATTTATAGAAGGAAGAGGGAAAACTATTGGGTCCTGGGGCCTTGTCCACAGGGAGCCGATCTATCACATCTGTTACTTCCTGAATAGTAATTTCACTGATTAAAGGCTTTTGCTGTGTTGCTGTGAGGTGAGGATGCTCTACACCCTGCAGAAATTTTATTAATTTTTTATTTATCAAGTCTAGGATTTCAAATACCTTTGAGCCATGGCTCTTTTACAAAGGTTCCACGTCAGAGAAATACAAATTATTGGGAACATCAAGACAGGCATTACAACAATGTGGACATTGCAAACAGAGTACAGATTAATACAGTTCAAGGGTAGCATTGTAACAAGGCAGCCAGAGGCATTTGTCAGAGAAAATAGACAACAGATAAGAAGTGCCAGAGTCATAGGGAGAGGGAAGAGGGTAGGGGGGGAGAAGGAATGTAGGAAGGGTGGCAAGAGGGTGAAAAGTGCAGCATTGGGTATACCAAGATGTGAGGGTAGAATTCCTTCAATCTAACAGCATTTTCTGTGTGTGGGGGGCTGCATATAAAGACTGGTAGAAAGTTTTGAAAATATTTACAATAGCAGAGGGAGCAGAGGCTACTTCACCTGATATTTGGTTAGTTAAAGCTGTGACCCATCTATCCTCTTTCTGTTGTCTTAACCTATTGGCCAATAACTTTCCAGTCTTCTCCCCCGGCCAGCGTATGTGGTCTTACACCTAGAGGCTGAGTGAAGAAAGATATCTAAGATGTGTGCTGAGTACTTTGCCCTCAAGGAATGCAGTTCTGACCATTGATATTCTTCTGAAGATTTGGATAGGTTTGAGTCAAGTAGTCTAATACGAGTCAGCCAAGCTTCAATTTACTTTACTAATTTAAATTTCTGAGAGGTGTTTAACCTGATGAATTGTCCCCACAAAGTTGCCTTAAGAGTAACATCTAAAGTTTCAATGGACTGGCAGTTTACACTCCAAGTCTCTCCTACTGTATTAAGTTTCTCATATGCTCTACTATACCCTCCTCAGTTAATAGCTGTGTATTGATTGACCATGAGCCAGGTCCTCGAGGATGGGGCGATAGTCTCAATTGGATCCATATGGGAGAGTGATCAGAAAGAACTCTGGGGTTGATACCGGTAGCATCAACCCCATTCAGGGTGGATGAGCTGAGGAGAAAATAATTGATTCTTGAGTAGACCCCATGAGGTGGAGAGTAAAATGTGCATTCTTTCTCATTAGGGTACAGAATTCTCCAGGGATCAGATTAGGCCCTGGTCAAACACAAACTCCCTTAGAGACCACTGAGCTGGTGATAGTCCTTACCTTCTATGGAAGGATCTGTCCATATTGTTTGAATATACTAGGTTACAATCTCCACCTAACAGGCATGGGATATTATTACATGAAGCAATTAGTGTTGCTAGAGGGGTTAAGAATGTAAGAATATCAGCATTATGGCCATCAATCGAGCCAAATATTACCTCAACACCAGCCAGTAAACCACGTAAGATCACATAGTGACCTTCCGGATAATTCCTTACTTTGATTTCATTAAATGGGACAGATTTGTTGAATAGTATCGCCACACTCCTGCATCTAGTGCCTGATCTGTCTCCATAAACCTTCCCTACCCAGGATTTCTGTAGTCTAGCTAGTTGGTCTGAGTGAATATGCATCTCCTGAAGCATCACAATATGTGGAAAATAACAATTCAAATGTCTTAAAATTGTGTATTTTTTTAATTGTCTTTCCCTCTTTTGATATTCCAAGAAATTATTTTCCAGCTCCCCATATTCTCATGTATTAATAGCTGTCATATAAATTGTGCCCAAATATTAGCCCATTATTTGTAATAAAATCTATCTATTACCATACTATTCACTAAAAATACCACCAACAGCTTAATCTGGTTCAAGGTCAGTTGGCATTCATCTGTATACCCTCCCACGGGTTGTGCCTGAAAATAGGCAGGATTTGTCTAGTGCACTTACCCGGTCAACAAAAACTAAATAAAATAAAAAAAATAAATACCTGAATATCCACCCATCTCCCAAAATATCAAATCTCTCTTTCCTACCCCCTCTCTCCTAACCTCCCCCTCATACCACCCCCTTTTCTTACTCACCTAAGAGGCCATATGCATACTCCTGAATGTTAAGGCCATGATGCCCGAGGAGGATCAGCCTCAACCTAGCTTTATGGAGACCCTGGGGGCTCCCTACCTTATACCTCCAATTTCCTATGCAGGTAATAGGATACCCTAGTTGCAACTCTAATCTTAAATAATAAGAAAACAGCATTATAACTCTGTAAAGAGGGAGATACTGCCTGTACAAAATGCCTTATATTATTTGGCCCACATAACTCCGTAGGCACAGTAATTAATTGTGATTTTAGAACTATTATTTGTATTGATATGACATCCTTTAATCTACCTTCAGTAAACTTATGCTGCTTAATGAACAAAAGTAGGTGTACGCTCGTTAACTTCTAAGCTGGTCTAATATAAATTAAGATGTTGTGGGGGTCTGTTTGGACTTAATCTATAACATCTGAGTTATATCTATATTCCTGTCCTCAGACTGCTACCTTGTTGAGAAGGAGAGGCTTGTGTGTTCCAATGACCCTCAGAGCTATGTCATCCAGAGTCTCGTACTCCTGGTAGGGTCACCTGTGGTGAACTGGCCTGAGGCGAGGTCCCAGACTAAGTGCAGTCCAACCTCCAGAGTCCTCAATTGTGGATCAGGTGGAAGAAGATGTTAGGATCTCAATGGCTGTGAAGGCAAGTGAAGGCTGCAACAAGATGGGGGTCTCTAGTCATCTTGGACTGTCCTTGCCACTGGGCACCAGATCTCATGCTTATCAAGTCTGTGTGGTTGCTGCAGGTGCACCAGCTTCCCCACACTAAAAGAAGTCACACACAGGCTTCTACCATGGGAAACAACATCCATGTAACCAACTGACTTATATCTATAATAATATAAACAAATACAATCAAGAACCAAAGCACAACAAAGAAGAGATGGGGTACCTTTGTCTCTTAACATTCTTCCCCACAGGCATTAGTAGAGGAGTATCTCCCATTTAGGTTAAAATTAGAATAACTGTAAAATACTATAACCTTGTTTTGCATAAAGCAAGTTCTGCACACAACTTCAATCCTGTAAGTCAACAAAATCAATGGATGTACATCCTATATATTTAAACTTCTCAGCCTCCATCCAGGTACTTTGAGATATCAAGGACCCATCAGAAGTAAATTATTATATGCCTAGGAGCTGGCCTTAGCACGTTGAAAATTATGTTATCAAGTCCTGTTAAGCCAGATGCAAACAAATATAAACCTTAGAATATCCACAGAACTGAAATAAAGCTTCAACATGTTCATGAAAGTCCAGCAAAACTGTGGTGCGGATACAGAAAAAAAATTCTTTGGAGGTTTGAAATCTTCAGCTGTTTTACTATGATTAGTCCATTAGGTGGTGTATCAGCTCCACCTTTCCACTCAGGAGCACTAAAAGGGGAAGAGTACATGAATAGAGGGGGCACTTTAACTGGTCATAAGTTAAAAGTAAATTATTACTGTGCCCTATGACTTAGTTTATGGCCCTTAGGAAAGCAAAATAAAAAAAAAATTAAAAATAAATTGCCGATCAAGCCAGAATCTGGCATTTTCAAAATTAACTTAACGTCCCCCATAGTCTTAATATCTGCATTCTTCATTAGACTCTTGTAGCCTGAAGCATTTGTCATTGTCACAGTTCCTCATAAAGACTCTGTCTGACCATCTTAAATCCATGAATAAGGCTCAGGACACCTGCATTAATCTTTGCTGCTCTTGCTGAAAAGGTCCGGTAACTTCTTCACGAGGTCAGCTGCTGCCTGGTTAGCTGTGTCATAACGTTGAGTTCCTGATGGCACAGAGACTTCCAAACAGGAGGAGTATAACATTCTATGCCTGATTTTAGTGGCCCAGAGCTTAGAATGGATCGATCTGTAAGTAACTCTTTTCTAGCAAACTTATAATGTGAGTTCCAGGACCATAGGCAGCTTTCTTCCCTCCCATTCAATTGTTTCTTTATTTCTTGCAGCTTTCAGTATAAAGTCTCTCTAGATAATTTAGTACTTTAAATATAATAGGGTGGGGGATATCAGCTGCAGGTTTAGGTCTGACTATTCCATGGGCTCTCTTGATTATATACTCGGGCCACTAGGAGATGGGCCAGCTATTCATACACAGAGCTTTTGTAGAAACATTATAGTATTGGAGCCTTCCTCACCCTCAGGAAGACCCTGGAGAACAAAGTTGTTTCTCCTGGATCGACCTTCCAAATCGTTCTCCTTTTCTTCTAATTTTTTTATTGCCCGCTTCATGGTTGTGTTCCCTGGCTCCAGCTTTATTGAGCCTGTCTTCAATTGAAGAGATCTGAGCCTCAGAGTCTGTGACCCGAACCATCAGGCTGGACAGAGTAACTTTCCAGTCTTGAAACTCTGAGATTAAGGAAAATAGTAATGTGTCAATAGTTCGAATATATTCATGCATTTTTTGCTGGGTAGAACCTGAGGTATGCTGTTCTGTTGACACCAGTGGTGATGTGCCTCTGCAGGGCATTTTTGCTTCCAGCCCCACCATGACATCTTGTTCCCCTTCAGATTCTTCAAGTTGTAGAAAGATCAATTCCTGAAGGATTTCCTGATTATCGGTCTCCATCAATCTGGTCCATAGTTGGAGCAAAATTACACTTATAAGCTGAATAATATTTTTTTTTTATCTCAAATGGGTTTTAAATGCAATTTTTATCTGGAATTTGGTGGAGCTGCTCTATCATGCTACTCACTCCTCCCGAGGCATCACATGACTATAGCTGAAGAATTTTGGTGGTGCTGGGTGCTTTACCAGATTGATACTAACCCAGACATTATACCATAATATGGTACAGGGTTGTGAATGCCAGTTAATATTTTATGCCTTTTTTGGGGGGTGAAATACATCCAGAAAATATTGAAGCTTCACATGGAATTTTATGTAATTGTTCCAGGCTTTCCTCTGAAATGCTCAAGAATGCTATACATTTGACAGCCTTACTGGTGGTGCACTAATTGTTAGCATACTCTCTTACCCTGCTGCTTACTCTTTTTGTTCTGTTATATGTTCTCTTTCTCCTGGATTTTGAACTGTGTGGTGTATGACATTCATGCTAAAAAAACTTGAAATAAAAAAAATACTAAAATAGGTGGTTAAAAAAACAGAAATAGATCACAAAAGGACACAGGAAACACAGTAACAAGCATCTGAAATAACAGCAGATACAGACACAGGCAAGGCTGATTGCCTATAACACACGTAGAAGCAGAAAAAGAACTATCCCCTGATCCTGAAGAACTGGTTGGGAAAGAGGAGGAGTGTGATGTGAAAGCAGGTCACAGAAGCCTGCATCAGGCAACAGTACAGAGTGCAAGGAGGAAAGACCTAATCAGTAACATCAGTAATGTAAAATTTCTTTCCAGTGAACAAAGAACCATGGACACATGCATTGTATCTTTTATATATATATATATATACAGGCTGATTCAGGGTAGGAAAGGAACTACTGTAGGGCGGAAACCCCTACCATGAGTAGCAGTGAATACAATAGTCATTCTAGTTCTCAATTATGGTGCTATCATATATATAGGTGGAGCCAAGAAAGAGCTGGCAAAACTTGATGTCTGTTACAACAAGCTACCTGCTTTATAATCACTGCTCCTTGCACAACACACTCTTGCCAGCTGCATGCCAATTTGGGATGGCAGAGGCTGAGAGACCATAGAAATAGTCACATTCTTTTATTTATGTATAAAGGCATTTGGGGGCAACTCCCAGAGTATATCTTAGCTAATATTGTTTACAGACAGATGCAGGCCTCTTTAAGATCAGCAACAGAATTAGAATTAATGGTCCCCAAATGTAATTTGGAAATAGATAGAATGCATTCTTCAATCGTGGGCCAATGGCTTGGAATAATATCCCACATACAGCACATTGAGACCTACATCTGGCAACCATTATGGTTTTCCAAAGAGGTAGCAAACAAAGTGAAAGCCAAAAAGATTGCATTCAGGCAATACAAAAAGACACAGGTAGAAGGGGATAGGGAGAAGTACCAGGAGAAGCAAAGGGAGGTAGGGAGGTCAGTAAGGGAAGCCAAAGCTCAGACAGAAGAACACATTGCAAAATCAGTGGGTAGAGGGGATAAAACCTTTTACAGGTACATAAGTGAAAAAAGAAAGGCAAAGGAGGGATAGTGAGACTGAAGGGGGAGGATGGGGGCTGTGTGGAGGATGACAACAGTAAAGCTGACATATTGAACAGGTATTTCTGCTCAGTCTTTACTGAGGAAGAGGAGGGTAATGGGTCTGAAGGGAATACAAGGGGTGAGAATGGTGCAGAAATGGACACAAGTCCCTTTACACGAGAAAGGGTCCTGAAGGAACTGGAAGTAATAAGAGTTGATAAAGCAATGGGGCCAGATGGGGTGCACCCCAGGGTCCTTAAAGAACTAAGGGAGGTGGTGGCTGAACCTCTGGCTATCCTGTTTAGCCAATCACTGGAAACAGGGGAGGTACCCAAAGACTGGAGGATAGCAGATGTAGTCCCCTTATACAAAAGTGGGAACAAAGAGGAAGCGGGGAATTACAGACCAGTCAGCCTCACCTCGGTAGTGGGGAAGATCATGGATGCAATACTGAAGGAGAGATTGGTGGAACATCTGGTTGTCAATGGACTACAGGACCCAAGGCAGCATGGTTTCACCAGGGGGAGGTCATGTCAGACCAACCTCATTTAATTTTTTGACTGGGTGACTATGGAGGTGGATCGGGGAGGGCAGTGGACATGGCCTATCTGGACTTCAGCAAGGCCTTTGACACTGTGCCACATAGAAGACTATTGCACAAACTGGGGAATATGGGTGTGGGCAGGACAGTAGTGTGGTGGGTAGGTAACTGGCTGGGTGGCAGGACACAGAGGGTGGTGGTAAAAGGCTGTCACTCCACAGAGGGAAGAGTGACAAGTGGGGTACCACAGGGATCAGTGCTGGGACCGGTCCTATTCAATATCTTCATCAGTGACATTGCGCAGGACCTAGAAGGCAGAATTTCACTGTTCGCTGATGACAAAAAGCTCTGTAACAGAGTAGACACACCAGAGGGTGTAGACAGAATGAGAAGCGACCTGCAGAAACTTGAAGAATGGTCAGGGGTTTGGCAGTTGAAATTCAATGCAAGGAAGTGCAAGATAATGCATATGTGGCACAAAAACCCTGGCACAGTACATCATTTGGAGGGTGAGGATATAGCATGCACCAAGGAGGAAAGGGATCTTGGGGTTATCATCTCTGATGACCTCAAGGCAGGGAAACAGTGTGACAAGGCAGTAGGTAAAGCAAATAGGATGCTGGGATGCATAGGCAGGGGCATCACCAGCAGGAAAAGGGAGGTCATAATTCCACTATACAAGACACTAGTGAGGCCCCACCTGAGTACAGCATGCAGCTCTGGAGACCTTACCGTATGGACATAGACAGGGTAGAGAAGGTTCAGAGGGCAACAAAGATGGTGCATGGATTGCATCACAAGTCCTATGAGGACAGGTTGAAGGAACTGAACACGTACTCCCTGGAGGAGAGGAGGGAGAGAGGGGATATGATAGAGACATACAAGTATCTTACAGGGAGGAACAGGGTGCAGGAATACACTATTTTTAAGCGAAAAATATGTTCCAGGACTAGAGGGCATGGGATGAAATCGGAGGGAGGATGATTCAAAGGAAATGTGAGGAAGAATTTCTTCACAGAACGGGTGGTGGACAAGTGGAATACCCTGCCAGAGGAAGTGGTGGGGTCTGAAACAATCACAGGATTTAAGAATGCATGGGATAGACATAAAGGAATTCTGGAGGTCAGGGGTAAGGGGCAACAGACTTCTTGGAAAACATAAACTGAACTTACAAGCTCAAATGGGCAGACTGGGTGGGCCATAGGCCCTTATCTGCCGACACTGTCTATGTATCTATGTATCTAAGATTAGTTGGTATAGAATAAAAGAATAACTTGATGACAATGCCAAAGAACTTCTGTGTTGTTAGACATTTTATACTTGTTTTTTGGCCTGTATTATTTGTATTTATTTTCTTTCATTTTCTACAACTGTTTTTGTATTTTGTAGTGTTAATTATTATTTATTGTTTACTACAAAATTATGAACTGAATTTTAATATCTGGGTTATTTCATAACAAAAATACCACGGGACATCACTATGGCTGTGGACGGAGCCTACAGCCATCTTGCCATCTGTAGCTTGAAAATGGAGTATCTTGGAATACATTTTTTGGACTTTTCATTGTATCCTTCCACATCTACAAATCGCTATGGCAACTAAGATAAAATAATCCCTTCTTTCTGTTTAGAATGTAGGTGACATACTTCCAAGCTGCTTATCAGATGGCCATTAGGAAACTGAAAGAGCTTGTTAAAAATTGGTTGCTTATTAAACTGGAGATTTGTTTAGCCCCTTCAAAATGCAACAGCTTGCACATTTAAATGCCTAGTATTTAAACATTTTTTGCTACTAACTTCAGTTGGGCATGGATATCTTTCAAGAAAGAGTCATAACCCAGAAATGTTACCATTTCCCAACAGATTTATAAAGATTTACACTGTTTACTTAACTTCTCAAGACCTATCTGAAAAAATGGAAGGTCTTCAGTGAACTACCCAGACTAAATATATAAATGTCTTTTTGACTACAAGGGCTACACCTGCTTCCCAAACATAACAGATAAGAGCTACTGAAATCTCTTATAATAAGTGTGTGTGTGTGTGTGTGTGTGTTTGGGGAAGGGGTGGAGAAACAGTCAAACTCCGCTCGAGGGAGACCTCATCTAATGAATTAACTGCTGACAAACCATGAGTGAGAAATTCATCTGTATAATTATCTGATTCCTTATGTTCACATATAGAGTTATAAAAAATTAGTCAAAACAACTGAGAAAGAAATGTGTAGGGGACAACAGTTGAGTTTTTCTTGTATTTTGGACCTCCAACTCTAGGCTGCGAAACATAAATGTATTGTTTGTGGCTGGAATGAGCAATCTTAACAGTAAGAAGGTCTAAACAGTAATATTTTAATTTACAATATTAGTAATGTAATCATGCATAATTTCTATAAATAAATTTGAGGTCAGATAATAATGTAACTAGGATATGTGTTAACTTGCTTTAATCTCTCACAACATATAGTAGTAGTAGTAAATATTTTATTCTGAAAATTCAGAAAAGGATAGCCCAAGTGTGCTAAAGCTCATTTTCAATGGGGTCTTAATATACAGTATAAAATAAACTAATAGTTACACAGAATATGTACATAGATAGATAGACAGACAGACAGACAGACAGACAGACAGATAGATAGATAGATAGATAGATAGATAGATAGATAGATAGATAGATAGATAGATAGACAAATCATTTATTAAGTGCCCATTTCCATAGACTCTGGGCGCTGTACAACCCACAACAATAAGATAAACTCATAAATACAAGCATAGCAAGTACAATATACAACCTGTATCAAAAGACAGTACTGTACATGACAGACATGTAGATGTTTTTCAATTAATTACAACAAACTTTAGGCATGTCAGCAATTTTTACAAGCCAAGAACTTATTTGATGCCAAGATGGACGAGATAGTGACTTGATATATAATGTGCTGTTTTTGAGAATGAAAGAGAGCATGCCATTTATTAGGATGAAAATTATTGTTTAGATACATAGACACTGTCAGCAGATAAGGGCCTATGGCCCACCCAATCTGCCCATTTGATCTTGTAAGTTTACTTTATGTTTTACTATATTATTTTCTATATTCTGTGGAGGTTTCATGTAGGCTTGCTATTATTCTTGAAATGTCAGAGATCTTCCTGGGGAACATGCAAGATACAGATACAGTATATAACTATACCATTTATAAAATTTCTGATCAAACAACTGGAAACAGAAGACTGCTTTTTTGTCATTTTATAATATGATGTACTGTGTATTTACTGAGTTACTGGATCAGGGCCTTACATAAAATAATAAAAATTACTTAACTCATTCAAGATTCAATCAGGTGGACAGAAAAAAATGTCTACGAGAATTTGTCTGAAAACTAACAACTATAAGATGCAAAAATATAATTTGTGTGTGTGTGTATGTATACACACACTGTATATAATTTTGTTTACATGCATTACTAGTATATTTTGAAAGATTACCCAACTTGTGATTACTAACTTAGAGTATAGTTCATGAAATAATGAGCGTGATATTTCTTATTTCATATAGTCCCCAAATGTGCCTTATGCATACTGTGTATATCCCAATAATTCCAAGGCCATCTTGACATACAGTATTAATAATGAACAGCAAATTAGAGCTCTTTTCCTGATAAAAGGTTGCTGATAAAATAATTTTTTCTACAGAAGTCAGTAAGGAGCAGGACAGGGGTAAATGCATAAAAAGGCAGTAAGTTGGGGCTAAAAGGGGTAAGACCATAAAAAAAATGGAAGGTGATGAGTACCAATGCCCGCAGTCTGTGTAAAAAGCTCCCTGAACTAGTGGCCTCGATGGAAGAGGGATGCCTGGATATTGTGGCAGTCTCTGAAACATGGTACACAGAGAACCATGACTGGGATGTCAACATACCAGGATACACAATCTACAGGAGGGACAGGGTGGGTAAAAGAGGAGGAGGAGGAGTAGCTCTCTATATAAGGGAAGGGATTAAAGCAACAGAACTAAAGAGTAAAAAGGAAGTTGATGAGTCACCCTGGAGACAGGAAATGACACCACAATCTGCATGGGGGTTGTGTACAGCCCCCCATCTCAGGGGGAGGAAATGGACATGGAAATGATAGAAGGCATCCTTAAAATGGTAGAAAAAGGGCAGATATTGTTCATGGGGGACCTGAATATGCCAGATGTTAACTGGAGTACCTTTGCTGCAGGCACGTCCAAGAGCAGAGTCATTCCTGATGTCCTACAGGGGGAATACTTCAGACAGCTAGTGTTGAAACACACTCAGGAGGGAGCAATCTTAGACCTCATGCTCTCATATGGGGAAGGAGAAAGGATCTCAGATTTAGAAGTGGGTAGCAATCTGAGAACAAGTGACCATCAACCAGTGTGGTTCACAATAAACACTGCCATAGAATCAAGCCATACAAAACAAGAGTATTGGACTTTAGGAAGCCTGACTTTGGGAAAATGAGAGAGTGCCTCAGAAAAGCACTAGCAAATGGGCAAGAAGGAGGGGTGGAGGAACAATGGGGAATAATCAAACAGCCATTGCAGAGGCAACAAGCCTTTGTGTGAAGCAAATCAACAAAACAAAACTAAGGAAAAAAACACTATGGTTCTCAAAAGAGGTGGACGGGAAGGTTAAGGAGAAAAGGATAGCATTCAGGAAATACAAGGAAACACAGAAGGAGCAGTACAGAGAACTTTATCAGTTAAAGCAGAAGGAGGCAGGGAAGGATGTCAGACTAGCAAAGGCACAAACTGAGGAAAAGATAGCCAACTCCGTTGAGAAGGGGGATAAAACCTTTTATAGGTACATTAGGGAGGGAAGAAAGACCAAGAGAGGGATACAGAGACTTAATAAAGGGTAGGGAATGTGGGCAGAGGGTGACAGTGAAAAAGCAGGAATACTGAATGTATATTTCTGCTCAGTATTCACAATGGAAGAGGAGGGAGCAGTACCTAAACCAAACAAGAGAAACACTCTGAATAGGGGGATCGATACCAGTCCAATCACAGAAGAAAGGGTTTTGAAATAACCCTTGAAACTGAGGGTGGACAAAGTGATGGGGCCTGATGGGATTCACCCAAGAATTCTAAAAGAACTAAGGGTAGAACTAGTAATGCCACTGACTACCCTCTTTAACAAATCATGGGAGGATGGAGTAGTACCTGAGGACTGGAGAAGGGCACATGTGATTCCACTTCACAAAAGTGGGAGCAGGGCGGAGGCAGGGAACTACAGACCAGTTAGTTTGACCTCAGTGGCAGGTAAAATAATGGAATCACTTCTGAAGGGAATCATTGCTTGAGTATCTAGAGGCCAGTGGGGCACAGAATCCAAGGCAGCATGGTTTCACAGCAGGAAGGTCATGTCAGATGAACCTAATAGATTTCTTTGACTGGGTGACCAATGTAGTAGACCAGGGAGAGGCTGTGGATATGGCTTACCTAGATTTTAGCAAGGCATTTGACACAGTCTCATACAAAAGATTAATATACAAGTTAGCCAGCCTTGGAGTGGGTCCCAAGGTGGACGCCTGGATAAAAAAACTGGCTGGACAACAGGACTCAAAGGGTAATATTAAACAGAGTCCACAGTGAAGAAAGGAGGGTAGCTAGCGGGGTACTGCAGGGGTCGGTACTGGGGCCGGTCCTCTTTAATGTCTTTATAAGTGACATTGTAGAGCACCTGGAAGAAAAAGTATGTCTCTTTGCAGATGACACAAAGATCTGCAACAGGGCTGATACACAAGGTGGGGTGGAAAGGATGAAGAGGGACTTGGCAAGGTTGGAGGAATGGTCAAACATATGGCAGGTCAGATTCAATGCAAAGAAGTGCAAGGTAATGCATCTGGAAAACAAAAACCCAGGGGAAGAGTACACAATGGGGGGTAAGTTAATAACAACAACAAAAATCAAAAGAGACCTAGGAGTAATTATATCAGATGACCTAAAGGTGGGCAAGCAATGTGAGAAGGCAGTAAGAAGGGCTGGGGGGATACTGGGATGCATAGGGAGAGACATCAACAGTAGAAAACAGGAAGTTGTTATCCCTCTGTACAGACAGTTGGTAAGACCCCATCTGGAGTACAGCGTGCAATTCTGCAGACCCCATCTCTGCAAAGACATAGACAGAGTGGAGGCTGTTCAGAGGAGGACAACCAAAATGGTGCAGGGTCTGCACCAGAATACATACGAGGAGAGACTAAAGCAGCTTAATATGTATACTTTTGAGGAAAGGAGGGAGGGTGGGACATGATAGAAACTTTCAAGTATCTCAAGGGAATTAACAAAGTACAAGAGGGTAGCCTCTTTCAGAAGAGGAGATGTGCAAAAACAAGGGGGTACAATTTGAAGATAGAGGGGGGACTGTTTAGAGGTAATGTTAGAAATTATTTTTTCACAGAGATGGTTGTGGATGCATGGAACAGCCTTCCTGAGGAGGTTGTGGAGTCAGGAACAGTGGGGGAATTCAAGAATGCATGGCAGAGACATAAGGCAATTCTAGTAGGGGGTAGGAGGAAATAAGCTGTTGATTAACTACAATCTGCAGGTTATCCATCAGGTAGAGAAATGGGCAGACTAAGTGGGCCAAGCGGTCCTTATCTGCCATCAAATTCTATGTTTCTATGTTTCAAAGTCATAAATAAGGAACCAGTGGCTTATGGAAAAATCTACAGGGATTTATACAGGGATTTGATTCTGCCACTGTGGGGAAAACACAGGAAAAATGAGGTGTTCTTACAGGGAAATGGTTATTTGGATATGGGAGCACTAAATATTTCTTATCCTATATTTTATATCCTGGATAGGGCAGGTGAGATGCTATATTTCATTGTCTTTGGGATCTTCATTTACATATTTTTGCACTGTATTTACTCAGGCTGTCCCATATTAGATGCAATATATTGTTTTCAGTGAGGTCATGATTTGACCATTTTTATAATGTATTTATTCAGGGTACTAGTCCAGGGCCCCCATATTCAAAGTAGATGCGAAGCGCATTCCCTGCAGAAAAGGGAGATGTGCCACTCAACTCCAATAATGTGCAGCAGCATGATATTCAAATGTGCAGGACTTGCCGGCCACAAGGGAATGGGCCAGGGCACACACAAATGGTATGCTGTGCAAGTCAAGAGAGCATTCCCATGCATATGCCATGCTGCAGCATATTTAAAGACTGGCACTGCCCTTCACACCTTGCCATGGCCAGCCATTCACTGCACTGAACTCAGGCTGTGGACCTGCACTCTGGAATAACCCAACTGGTTGTACCATGCATTGGGCACCATGCAAGCTGTGGACTCACTAGTGCGTGCAGCCATGTGTACATCCCTGGCAAACCATAAGAGGGAATTTACATACCTCCAATGCATGCCTTGCCAATGCTGTATCTTCCTGCTGTCATACACTGCTGCAAGTCCACACTCTCCCCCATTCCCTTGTGTAACATGCCACCCTCTGGACTGCTGAGGTATCATGGGAGCAATGGGGTGCGGTATCCTGCAATGCCATTTGCAGTATACACTTCAGGCTATGGATAGTTCATCTGCAGTTCCCCAATTGTATGAACAAATGGGAGGTCAGATATAACATCCCTGTTTTGGGAGCTGTGTGAGTGGATACAGCACTGGCTGTCAACCGCACTGAGCAGTGCAATGGCACCAGGATGATGGATCTGCATGTGAGTGCCTGAGGTGTATGGCCACTGGGCGTTATCACTCGCACATAGCTCATTCCTACATATAACACATTCCAGTGTCCTACTGTGAGTGTTCCACCACCTGCCGATACAGTGGTATGAGCCCATCACAGAGCAAGTTGTCACAATGGGATGGGCTGGGGGGAAAGGGAGGGGGTGCCTGTGCACCATTGAGGAGGAGCGGAGACCACTGCACTATAGACATGGACTGTAGGTGTATTCAAGTGCAGCCAGGGATGGCATCATGGTCCCTACAGTATGGAACAGATAGAGCCTGGACACCGATATGATCTGGGCTGGTGGAACAGGTGAGAGGTGCCAATTTACCACCAGAGACTTCAGGGCCTGTCCCACATGGGAGTGATCATGGTCAGACTTGGGGGTGACAGCTGCTCTGAGGCATTCATCCTTGTGCCAACATTCAAATGGGCCAGTTATGAGCATGCATAAGGCCCCTTTGCTCCATGCATGCTCAATTAGTTCATTTGCATTCCTGGGCTGAATATTTCCCATGGAGGCTGCAACGCATTCTGGTATGTGCCACGCATTCCCTCTGGAAGGCATTTAGTCGTGGTCTCCCTGGATGCACCTGACTTGGCAGCTGCCTGCACTGCGACTGCCATTGAGGGTCACATTTTCAACAGGTACAATGAAGCCCGCCAGGATAAAGTGCAGTATCACAGGCTTACTGCATGACAAAAGGAATTAACTCCCATCGAAACTGCATTATTTGCTGCAGTAACTCTACAGCAGAATTCTGCAGTGCTGTGCTTCATCCTGGTGGACTTCACTGTATGCACACCCTGTACCAGTGGCACATTCTCTTTGAATATTGTATCAGTGACGACCAACACACCCTTTTTGTGCAGCACATCTTTCTGCTTCTGCATCAGTCCAGCATTTAACATGTTCCACCAGATGTAAAATATTGTTTTCAGTGAGTTCTGATTTTACACAATGCAGCATACAATTATTTGCTGCAGTAACTCTACAGCAGAATTCTGCAGTGCTGTGCTTCATCCTGGTGGACTTCACTGTATGCACACCCTGTACCAGTGGCACATTCTCTTTGAATATTGTATCAGTGACGACCAACACACCCTTTTTGTGCAGCACATCTTTCTGCTTCTGCATCAGTCCAGCATTTAACATGTTCCACCAGATGTAAAATATTGTTTTCAGTGAGTTCTGATTTTACACAATGCAGCATACAATTGTGTAGATGTAAAGCCCCACTGAAAATAAGATGCCATTTCTTCTGTGAACTATCCAGGCTAAATATATAGGAATCATCAGGCATATTCTAGGAAAACATTTTGCAGAATTGTGTAAAAGGAAGACCACATTGAAACTGCATCTCCACAGATCTGCATTGTGCAAATTCATTAGAAATAATGGGTAAAAGCATCCCAAAAGCTCTCCACACCATATCAGCTCTGACCAGATTTTCTTGTAAATGAGCCTTATCTCAGTTGAGTTCATCCTTGTTCACATCTGGATATGAATAAAGCAAACAAATGAAATGAAAAGACATTTTCTGAAGTCCAACAAATCTCAGTATGAGAAAGCATGTAATAATTCACGGTATCATCATCAGCAGCAGCAGCAGCACAACCATCAGCAGGCAGTGATGCTAATGATGATAATAATGGGAAAGAAGAAAAGAATGTTAGGGAATCAGCTAGAGAGGAAGAAGAAGAAGAAGAAGGTCATTCAAGTGATAGCCATGTACAACTCCAACATTTTCCATTCATACAGTTTTTAGCCCATTGACTCTACACCTCCGAGGGCAACAAATCACTAGCTGCTTCCACCCTTATGGTGGAAAAAATAGGCCATCAGTCACATTCATGTTAAAAGTACCAAACTCACCAGCCAAGTCCCTAAAATGGGACGAAATATAAAGCTAACAGAACAGAGACCAAATTTAAACAAGAGCAATTACAGAAATGCTAGCCATTGATTTGCTGCCATTCTCTTTTGTGAAGATTGCTGATTGTCCACCATTAATGCAAGTTACAGTGACAGGTATCAAGTATCCAGCCATATCTGCCTTTCCACACTGGCTCTTCCTGATTTGACTATGAGAGCTCGATTCTCAAAGGTTGATGCAAGGCTTTCACAAGCTCTGCGTCAAACCCTGCACTGCCCCGAACCCATTGCTGCACCATGTTCACTGTTCACATAGGTTGCATACTTTTTCAACACTTTACCCTCATATGGTGGCTTACACCACTTATGTGGCACAAGCCCCATAAAAAGGTCCCTGTAGTTAGACCAGCAAATGCTTGTCTAACTCAGGGCATGCAGTGCTCAGGCTTAAGAATCCTGAGTGCCGAGCAGGGAATGCTTCAAGCCCCATGCGCCATGTGTTTAGGACACACAGGGTTGCAGCATTCAAATGCCTTTGAAAATCAAGCCCTTAGTGCCTATCTGACTGTGAAGCACACCCTGAAAGCATCATTTGTGCCAGCAGTTCACATCACCACTGACATATGGAGTAGTGGCCAGATTACTGATTATGTGGAAGAGACTGCCCATTGAGTCAGTTTCTTCTATTCATTCTCCACCTCCTCATCCTTCTCCTCCTCTGGGTTGAGTGCCAGCAGCTGTAGTATTAGTAGCCACAAGTTACAGGGTCCTGCCAACCTCCACAAGCAGGCAGCTTTATGTATTGCTGGCTCTGATAATGATTGTTAAGCAGAAAATCTGTCACACTTCCATCAGCAAAAGTATGATGATGAGTGGCTGACACCACACTCATTAACATTGGGTTTTATAGTATCATATAATGCAAAGAACAATGTAAAGGTAGCTTATGATGGGTATTTTCCACATGTTCCATGTTTTGCTCACTATATATAAGGTAGTTCAGGGATTCCTAGATGACAAAGGCACCACTGTGCAGACCTGTGTAGGTCTGGCCAAAATGGTGTGCAGCTATTGCATTCAGAAGCTGTTATGAAATATTCAGCAGTGGAACCTTCATTTCATACCTGCAAATGATAAGGCAATGAGGAGAAATTATATCTATTACTTGATGTAGCAGCTGCTCCAAGGAAACAAGCTGCCAGCATGGGAACATAGCCATTCATGTACATGCATCATGCCTGTGTTGACATTTTGGCTTTATGATGTGATGCTTCCACAGAGCGACTCGCACATGCATGGTCACAACCCCATGGCGTTGTCAGCTTGTTTACTTGGAAACAGTATGGTGCCAACAAATCTAATTTCAGCACAACATTTTCAACAATGTGGAAGAAAAAAAACAACAAATATGTTGCAGGTGATACTTTTTATTGGAGTAACAAAATTAATTTTGAGAATAGCTTTTGAGACATAATACTCTTCTTCAGATCAGGTCATGGAATATTATCTCTTGAAAGCTAGTCTCAGAAATAATTTTGTTAGTCCAATAAAAGGTATCAACTGTGACATATATGTTTTTTTTTTTCTTCTACATGGAAAAAAAATGAAGAAATTGTATCTTGTCTATGTACTGTTCTGCACTCTTTTGTGGTGTGAACTGAAGAACGTAACATGAAGGTGTGGCAAGAAAATTTAAAATAAACTTCCTGCAATTTCTTTATGAATGAGAGTGTATATAGACTATTTTGCTGAAAACACAATGTGAAGTAAAATTAATCTTCATGGTAAGGAGAACTAGAGAAAACTTTAGTATACTTTACCTATATTTTTGTAGTTAAAACATTTATTGGAATTTTCAAAACAGACATAACAACAAAATAAAAACAAATACAGTTGAAAGATACTGGTCAAACATGTTTCCACCAACAAGTCACCATGCAATGTATGTAATAAAAGAAAACATGAGCTTGAGTAATAGAGTCCAAACACTTTTCAGTATGAGGTATTGAACAGACGGGAGTAATACCCAAGCAAGAGGAACTCATTAACTTCGCTGTTAGACCAGCACATGTGAAGCAGGATGGCAAGAAAAACAGCCCACTTGTACATAACACTAAACAAAAATCAAACATAATAAAACAACAACAACTAACAGTCGGGTTGGGATTTGAGGAGAAATAAAAGGTCCTAGACATGGATATGAGAGAGGATTACATCATTTCTCTGTCAGACTGAAATCCTAGTACGGCATTTTGGCACCATTTGGATTGCAAAAAAAGGAGACCACCACCTACAGACGTCATCCAGGGTATGGGATGCTAAGTTGGACATTAGTTTAAAAGGGGCCAACTGCCCAGCAGCTAACAACCACTTAGAGATAGAGACATATTTCAGTTCTCCAATTTGTCAATAGAAACTTAATGGCAGCTGACCCCACAGCAGTGGCCCATAAAGCACCAGTATCATTTCTGGGTACACAGAGATGGCCACAGCCCAGTAGTAAGAGATGTGTGTCAACTAGAATCAAATCCCCCAGAATCTCTTGGCAGCAGATAATGGAGTAATAACTAGTGAGGAGAAGATTGCTGAAACTTTAAATAAGTACTTTCTCAGTGTTTTTGAAAATAAGAAAAAAACAGATTCAACATATTGATTTGACTAATATGAATCTACTCAGTATTAGTACTATAGAAGTCTATGATACAGTACATTCTCTGTAAGTTAATAGTTCACTTGGCCCCGATGGGATATCTCCAAGACTTATTCAAGAATTAGCTCCAGTAATAACCAAATCATTTACTTATCTTTATGTAAACCATCTTTATTCATTTTCATTTAGACAGACAGACAAACACATACCTGGCATAGCCAGGGTACACAACCCCAAACTGGCTGTGCAAACTATATACATCCCCTTGTGTACAAACACAACAGGAAACCGCTCTATACTGTAATCAGACTCCAAAAATCAGTAATGCCCTGAAATAATGAGCTAACTGGTATAAATATGTGCCCCTCCCTTCGACAGCCCAAGTCCCCCTCTAGCTACCAGCTTGTGAGCATATAATAATCCACGGCCCCCATTAGGAGCCTTACTCTTACCGAGCGGCCTCCTGATGTGTCCCCTGGAAAGAGAGAGAGAGTCCCCCCACCCTTTAAGACCATAGCAGACCAATACCATCCCACCATTATCCTGAGAAAAGGCCAATTACAACCCCACTACCGCTATCTGAGAAAATTATTTGAAACAAACTTAGACCAATAACAATAATAATCAAAAAAAAGAGAGAAAAAGCAAGGCAAAATATAGACAATTAAACATTCCAGCATCTTTTCCTTAGCTACTCACAATCTGACAGACAGGCCTGTGCTCAGGGGCTCATGAATTCAAAGGCTCGCGACCTGCAGGGAGTAGATCGCATCTAGAACCGCCCATCTTTTGACATATACCTCTTTTCTCCCCTCAAAGTATAGGTGCCTCCTTATCATGCCCAAAACCCCTAGTAATTCTCTCACCCACTGATCGTAGGCACATACCTGGTCATCCTTCCAATGTTTTACTAAAAAGGCCTTAACTACCGCCGCCATTAAAGAGAGGTGATACTTAGGTGCAGCCCCTGCAATTTGGGAGAAGTCACCCAAAACACATACTTCCGGTGTTATAAATTCTGAGTAGTCCAGCAATGGGTCCATGCCCCATTTAATTTCTCTCCATAAGGGAGAAATATTACTACATCCCCACATTACATGCAAGAGGTCACCCACTCCCCTCTCACATCTGAAACACAGGTCTGTCTGTCTCAAATTGCTATCACATAGTTTCACAGGGGTACAGTAAATATTAGAGACAACAAAAAAATGCATATTTCTGTACCTGGGTATTACATTATATTTACTGCTTTTCCAAATGTTTTCCCAAGTAAGATTTCTGGGGGTCATCACTTTATCCCAATATGAAATTCTTATAGGAGAACTCGGGCCAAGAAAGTCCAAGAGAATTTTATATATATTCGTGAGAGGGGGTTAGCTCTCTGGTTAACTTCCCTTAATCTTCCCCACGAGAAGGAGTTGTCTACAGTATTGCCCAACCCCTTCACAAACCCTGCCAACATTTGTTTGAGTTGTAACCTTTGAAAGGAAGACAGCCCGTCACATTGTGGTGGAAGGACTACGCTATCACCCTGCATAACATCCCTAAGCCTTAGGCCCCGTAGCTGATTAGCCCACCCGTATCTGATTACCCAATCCCCAATTACTAAGTTAGGGTTACCCAATATGGGCTGATCTCTGGCCTTCCTTTGATTCTGTTTTTGTACCGGGGTAAGAAATGACCACCAAGCTTCTGCAGTTTTCATAATTGGGTTCCCGCACCCTGTTGTAAAAAGGCTTTTTCTTAATTTAGCATACAGCATTGATTCTGGAATGAGGCCCGACCTTGTTAGCATTTGTTTTTCTATCTGCACCCAGGTTGGTGAATAACTTTCTCCCTCAACATTCTCCGCCCATCGGGCCATATTGCCCAACTGGCCTGCCACATAGTAGATATGGAGATGAGGCAACCTGATACCACCCTCTGTATACTGCAAGCGCAACACATTATGTTTTACCCTAGGCGGTTTCCCATTCCACAGGAACCCCGAAATCAACCTCCTGATTATACTAAACCATTTATTAGGGATACTATACGAAGCTAAATAAACCGGATATAGCAGTCTAGGTAATATATTCATCTTAATAATGCCCAGTCGTGCTGTGTAATTCAGAGACAGCTTGTTCCACCTTATTATGTTCCCTTTGACCGCTGATATGACTCCCTCCAAATTTACTTCAGACCCCGTCTCCAGATTTGCTGTAATCCATATGCCTAGATACCTAATTTTATCTGCTCTCCATTGCACCCCAAGGGATGCAAAATCTGCTCTATAAACATATGGTGTCAAAGGGAGAATTTGTGTCTTTGTCAAATTCAACTTGTAATTAGAAACCTTAGAGAAACATCTTATTAGCTCTCTTATTCTCTTAAAGCTGGATGCTGGGTCCTGTAAGTGGAGAAGTATGTCATCTGCAAAAACTGAGAATTTTAGCTCTAATCCCCCTATCCCAATCCCTTTAACGTTGACATCCCTATTGATAGCTCTCAGAAGGGGTTCTAAATAAATGTTAAATAATATCGGTGAGAGAGGGCATCCTTGACGGGTCCCATTGTCTAGCCGGAATTCCTTTGAGATATAACCATTGCATAATATTCTGGCAGTTGGCGCGGCATGTAAATTCTTGATGCCCCTAAGTAAACCCTCTGGGAATCCCATTTTGTCCATTGTAGCGAAAAGAAAGGAATGGGAGACCCGATTGAAGGCTTTTTCAGCATCTAGGGAGATCAAGGCCATAGGTATTTGGGAATCGGGAGCAGAGTTTAAAATATGATGTAATTTCCTAAGAGCATCTTGTGCCCTCCTCCCCGGCATAAATCCTACTTGTTCCTGGCTAACTAAACTGGGGGCAATACTCAGAATCCTATTTGCCAAGATTCTTGTAAGAAGCTTAATATCTTGGTTCATTAAGGCTATAGGTCTGTAGCTGCCTGGAGCATCCCTAGGCTTATCGGGCTTAGGGATTAAAGTAATATATGCCTGATACAATGGAGGATGATGAACCCCCTCCTGCATTATTGTACAAAAAAACTCTTGGAGTATAGGAAGTATAGTCTGAATATGGGCCTCATAGAATTTAGCAGTAAGGCCATCAGGCCCAGGGGACTTACCTGCAGGAAGAGATTGCACCACCCCAATAATTTCAGATGCTCTTATTGGAGCTTCTAATTCCTTAGCCTGGACAGGGTCCAAAACTGGTAAAGGAATTCCCTCTAGAAAATGCTTGGAATCCTCCTCCCCTGCCAAATCTTTAGCCTGGTAAATTTCTTTGAAGTATGATGCGAACGCCTCCGCCATCTCTTGGGGATCTGTTAGAAGCTTCCCTTCAAACTGGATAGATGTGACTGTTCTACTTGCTTCCCACTCTTTAATTCTTGCCACCAAGAGAAGCTCTGGGACATCGCCCTGCAGCAAGAATTTGGCGTTAGTCTTATTCAACCAAAATTCTACTTTCCCATAAGCAATATCCACCAACTCCTTTCTCAGGCTTTTGAGCTATGCATCTATTTCCCCTGAGGACCCCTCCACCTGTGACATGGACTTAATTGCCCCTAACAGATATTCCTCTTTAGCCCTTCTCAGCCTATTACTGTTCGCCGCCAAGCCCTGGGCTACCCCCGTATAAAGAACTTTACAAGTAGGCCAAGCCAATCTTTTATTTTGTAGTGTGGGCACTTGTACTCTGATGATCTCCTGTAAAGCCTCCTCCAACTTGTCCCTTACCATAGGATCTGTCAAGAGAGAGTCATGCAGCCTCCATCAGTAAGGTCGGGGAGGTGTGGAGCTTGGTTCCCACATCAGCTGAATAAGAGAATGATCCGAGAAGGTTCTCCCCCCATTAGAACTTCCCTGACCTCTCTAAGTGCCTCTCTGTTCACCAAAAAAAAATCAATTCAAGAATAGCTCTTATGGGCTGCCGAGTAAAATGTCATATTACTACCCCCTCTTGAATGGGTCTTAATTGGGTCAACCAGTGCTGTAACCTCCAAGAACCTAATCAAGGCTAGCTGAGCCTTAGTCGGTGGCCCACTGGATGGTGGTGACCTATCCTCCTGGTTACTGAGATAAGTGTTCCAGTCGCCTACCAAAATAAGCGAGTGTGATGAGAGAGTAGCTATATCCCTCTCTATTGAAGCAAAAAATTCAGGATCAGAGGGAGTTGGCCCATATATAGAGGCAACTGAGATTGCCTTGCCATACAGATTACCCGACAGATAAATCCCCCTGCTGTCTTCCCTTACTAACACCTGCGCCACCTCAAATGGGCAAGTTTTCTTTATTAAAATCGCCACACCCCCGGAGGCTCTGTCCTTTCCAACCCCATAGACTTGCCCCACCCATCGCCTCCTAAGGCCACTCAGCTCTTCTGTCAAGAGATGTGTCTCTTGTAACGCAGCAATATGAACCCCCCATTGCTCAATGTATCGCAAAATGACCATTCTTTTGCGTCTACCCCTGAGTCCTTTAACATTCCAATTTACTTATCTTTATAATAAATCTTTACAGGATGGTAGAGCTTTGAGAGATTGGAGTATAGCAATGGTAACTGCAATCCATAAAGGAGGCAAAAGAGATGTACCTAAGAATTACAGATCAATCAGTTTAAAATCTGTGGTTGGTAAAGTTATGGAGAAATTGTTACAAAGGAGAATTAATGAGCATCTCATGAATAAGGGACAGGTGGATCATAGCCAACATGAATTTGTTCCTGGTAAATCATGCTTGTCAAATCAACTTTATTTTTTTGAGCCCATAAGTCAGGCACTCGATAAGGGTATTCCTAGTGATGAGGTTTATTTAGACTTTGCTAAGGCCTTTGACAAAGTATCCCACCACATATTAATTAATGAGTTAATGAAGATTGAATTATCACCAAATATTGTAAGTTGGATTAGTTCTTGGTTAAACCATAGATAGCAAAGGGTTGCTGTTAAAGGATATTTCTCCTCATGGGGTAATGTGACTAGTGGTGTTCCTCAGGGATCAGTTCTGGGCCCAATTCTTTTCAATATATTAATTGCAGCCATACCAATTTTAGATGGAATCTGGTTAGCCAAATATGCAGATGACTGTAAGGTAGGAGGACTTGTAACTACCATTATTAAAGACAAGAATGTCATACAAAACCAATTGGATTGACTCGCCGATTGGGGACAAACTATGCACATGCAATTTAATTTAGAAAAGTGAAAAGCTATGCATCTAGGAAAGAATAATCCATGTTATAGTTATAGCCTTGAATCTACCCTATTGCAGACTGTATATGAAGAGAAAGACCTTGGCACAACATTATCAGATGATTTTGATTTTTATAAAAATACTTTTCTAAAGGTTAAGAAGTGCCACAAAATAATAGGCTCTATATTAGCAAATACAAAAAGTAGAGAAGAGGAGGTTTTAATGCCACTATATTCCAGTTTGGTGAGGCCACACATTGAGTATTGTTCTCAATTTAATAAATCTTATTCGATAAGAAGTTGTAAATTGATTGAAGGAGTCCAACAAAAATACACACAAAAAAAAGGAAAAAAAAAATCTGGACTATTGAATGAGTTTAATAAACATAAACCTATACTATACAGGTTATAGACAGATCCACGGGGACCTATGCTTTACATATAAAGCTTTAGAAGATAATTATTTAGGAACTACAATAGGGCTGACACTGTGTAATACTACTGCTAAGACCCGAACCAGTGGACTTAAAATTACAGGTGAATTCATAAAAACTACAAAGAGAAGTAACTTCTTCATCCAGAGAATTATTTGGCTATGGAACAAATTACCAGCACACGTAGTGTCCAGTCCTACCTTGAATACCTTTAAAACTAGGCTAGATCTATACATGGGAAATAAAAAATAAGAATACCACCCATAATACAGTGGCAAGTTGTTAAAAGGGTATTTTTTGCCCATTTAACTGGTACCCATTCTATGAATCTATGAATGTGCTTCCAGAAGGGCCGAATAGTTGGCCGTAGCCACAAAATGTAATAAAATTGGGCACCAGGTTGGTCAAAACACCAAGTATGATCATGATTCAAGAGACCAATCCTCCAGAGGATGTGGGTGTTCTGTATCACCAAACCAGTGTTTTATTTTTGATTTATCTACTCTGGCTGTCTCTGCAGGCTTTGTGTATCCTCACATACAAAACACAACAGAAAGTGGGGCTCAAACACATTTATGTGTCCAGTGTGGTGCCATTAGCAAAAAACCGAAGCCAAGGGGAGGGGGAGGGGGTTGAAACCACCTAAGCTAATGCACAGGACCAAAAAGCACAACAATGCTTCTAATTAAGAACATGGAACAGCTTACCATGTGTAGCAAAATTCCTCCTTAATATTCAAAGTGCTCGATATCGTATCGCAGAACAAGTACAAAATTTACATCCAGAGATACATAAATATACTGGGCTGGATATTCAAACTGTGCTATTCGTAGGCGCAAGCCCTTGCGCTGCGCAAAATAGTTGCGCAGGGGTGTGGCCGGGGCGATATTCAAAGGAGTTGCGCTATTGAGCAACTCCTTTGAATATCACCCCCCGGCCACAGCCACTGTGCATGGTGCAGTGGAACTTGCACCACTGCAAGTTTTCAGAGTGCAGCATTCAACTTGCGGTGGTGCAAGTACCATTGCGCCATGTGCAAAATCCCCATATTCAAAAGGTGACATGCAAATGGGGCCATAATTCATGCAAAGGCGCAGGTGGGGCCATTTGCATCTGATTATGGCCCCATTTGCATGCCATTAGCATGTAGGTGTGCTGATCCCCGAGGACTTGCACCTGGCGCCCTGCCAGGCAGCAGCCATCGGGGACCGATGCCCCCTGCAGCTCGATCGCGGGCAAAACAGTGTAGAATTTCCCCCACCACCCCCCACTGGCCCGATCGCGGGCAGCAATGTGTCTCCCCAACGCATCCCTGGTGGTCCAGTGGACCGTGAATCCCAAATGCGGCAGTAGTTGTGTAGTAACCCCTCCTGAATGCAGCCCTGGTGGTCTAGTGGCACATCCCGATCGCGGGATGTAAATGTTGAACAAATCCCCACCCAACATAGCCCTGGTGGCTAGTGTCCCCCCTCCCCACCCACCCATGAAGCCCCACCACCCGCTCCCCCACAGCTGGTGGGCAGCAGCATCCCTCCCGCCTGCCACCCGCCACCCACCAACTGACTGCCGGTAGGGCTGCGTGCCCATTGGTACAGAGAAAGAGCCAACCGGCGCAGCCCATACCATACATGGACAGTCCAGTTTTGGGAGTGGGGTGGGGCTTTGTGGGTGGGTGAGGGCTGCATTTGGAGGTTACTAACAACTACTGCCTGTGATCGGCCTTGGCGGTCCACTGGACCACCAGGGATGAATTCAGGAGGGGTTACAAACTACTGCCCGCGATCGGGCTTTTTCTGTCCACTGACCACCAGGGATACATTGGGGAGCCACATTGCTGCCCGCGATTGGCTAGTGGGGGATTAAGCTATGCCCGCGATCGGGCCAGTGGGGGGTGGTGGGGGGTATTCACAGTCATCTGCCCTCGATCGGTCTGCGGGGGGGGCACAGGGACTGGGTTGGAGGCCAGCCACAGGTGGCGGCTGCTGTGTTGTGCCCTGCAATGCAGCAGCTCACCTGTGTGTGGCCTCAACTTAGTTTTTTTTTGGCTCAAAGTTGTGCAGGCGTTAGTTGGGGTTGCGCCAGATAACTCTGCACAGCTCCGCTGAATATCGGGCTGTGCAGTTTATGCATGGTTCCTCCCCCTCCAGTTGAGCATGCATTCATTTGCATTGCGCTGTTGCTCAGCCTGTTTTCAGTGGTGCAACTGCCTCCTGCTGAATATCGCAGAATGGCGCAATTTCGGACTTGCGCATGTACAACCCTATTGCGCATGGCACAATCCTTTTGAATATCCGGCCCTCTGACTATAAATTTATAAATAAATGCACACCGACACCACTATCGATGTAAGTACAGCAATCCAAGCAGCATGAACTTGAGCATGCCACTCACGTGATGGAGCTTGGCCAATCAGCTGATGTTTCACCTGTAGACTTCCTCAGAGCTGATTTGCTCTCTCCCCACATTTAAATTTAAAGTGCAGATCTCATAAATAGTCAATATCCAAAACAATTAATTTCTTAATTCTGGTATACTCATTAAATCTACCCCCTAAATATATTAAATCTATCCCCATTTCTAACATTCACTGTAGAGAAAGACACACACATACATCACACAAAAAATTGTTTGATAAAACATACTTTTGCATTATTCGAGTCACTAAAGGTAGCATTGTGTACATCCAAAAGCACTCCCTCTGGTTTAGTTTATTCACATAGTCACCCCCCATGCATTCCTTGTTCCACCTTTTCAATTCCCACAAATTTTAAATTTGCAGGCAATCCATGTCCCTTATTTTCATAATGTCTTGCCATTGCATTTGTTTTGACTGAGTTCCTGATGGCAGACTTATGTTCACAAATGCATTATTTTAACGTTATTTTGGTCTGTCCAACATAACTCAGACCACAGGGGCAACTCCTGTGGTGGAACAACTGATGAAAGACTTGATTTTAAACTTCTTCCCTGTTCTCTGGTGCTTAAAGGAATCTGTATTCATAGTATTGTTGCATTGAGCACAATGTCCACATTTATAATTGCCCATGGGTATTGATGGTAAGCATATCCTCGGTTGCTGGTCTTTATTTACACGCAGACTATGTACTAACTTGTCCCACAAATTTGTTTCCTGCTCAAAAAGTCACCCTCAGGTCTGTTTCTGCGAAAGCTGTTGTACTTTGTCCAATATGCTAATGTTTAAGTACTGTTTTAGAGATTGCTCCACTTTGGCTACAGTAGTTACTGACAAATGGCACTGTTTCTCTTCCTTTATTCTTTTCTTTTACTGTCAGTAACTGTGCCCTTTCTTCACCCTTTGCGCAATCCCATCCCACTTTTAGTTTTTCTGGTTGGTACCCCGATCCACAAACCTCTGGGCAACAATCTTTGCATTTCTTTTAAACTCATCTTCTGAGCTGCAGATCATTTTCACTCAGAGCATTTGCCCTACTGAAATATTATCTTTTAACTGAGGCGGATGTGCACTTGAATCATGTAACAATGTATTTCAATCAGTCTGTTTCTTATACATTGTAGACTGTAGTGAATTCCCTGCTTTATAAATCATCACATCCAAAAAGTGCACACTCTCCTGACTTCAGGTCATTTCAAACTTCAGGTTTGGATCAAAGCTATTCATAACTTGTAAGAACTGTTTCAATTCTTCCAAGAGTCCTTCCCAAATCATAACACAATCATCAATAACCATTTCCAAAAGGTGGCATACTTCCTAAATAGTGTATTGTTATATAAAAAAAATTTCTTCCCATTGACCCACATACAGGTTCACCAGACTTGAAGCAAAAGTGATACCCATGGCTGTTCCACTCACTTGTGCATAATACCTGTTTTTAAATCAAAAATAATTTGACCTCAACACCATCTCAGACATTTCAATCAGAAATTCAGTTTGTGGTCTCCATTTCCTCTCTCAAATTCAAGTAATGGCTAAGTGCTGCCAGCCCTCCTTCAATAGGTATATTTGAATATAAGCTTTCAATGTCAAACGTAACCAGCCATGTATCTATATCTATATGCACATCAGACATAGGATTTATTGCTTCACTTGTGTCACGTAGATATGATTTTAACTGTATAACCCACGGTCTCAAATGGCAGTCGATAAATTGTGAAAAAGGTTCCATTGATGAACCAACTGCTGCTATGATAGGCAGGCCAGGGGGAGTTTTGGGGTCTTTATGTATTTTCGGTAATAAATATATACATGGTTTTACTGGACGTTGAACTTTAAAGAAATCACATTCTTGTTTTGTTAGCTGTCCGGACATCTAACCAGTTCTGATGAAATCAAATGCCTCCTGCTTTATTGACTCTGTTGGATCCATATTTAATTTTTTGTAATATTTTTCATTCAGCAGTTGTTGTTCCATCTCATTCTCATATTTTTCCATTCCCCGAATTACCACTGGGCCCATCCCATCTGCAGGTTTCACCACCAAACTTTAGTTCATCTCAAGTTCTTTCAGAACAATTCTATCTTCTTTTGTCATATTTCCCCCATCTCTGATTATGAGGTTTTCTTATCAACTGGTCCACTTTCTTATCCACCATTGCTGAAAAAGTATTGATTGCATGGTATCCTCACCCAACAATGAGCCCATTGTTCCTCAGAAATGACACAATGTAGCTCTTGCTCCAACTGCTGTTTGGCTTGTAAGAAAGGATTAGGAAGGCTATCTCATAAGGCCTTATAGATACTACTGGTTCTACCCCTCAAGATACTATACCATTTACTCAGGAAGTGGGACACCCCCACAAAGGGGCTAGGGAGGAGCTCTTTGCTAAGTTCAAGAACTACATCCTTAATCTGTAGAAACCTCCAAAAATCTTTCTGTGGAATGTGGTATCGCTCTCGAAGGGCAGTGAAGGACTCAATAGTAGCAGAGCCAGGCAAGAGGCGGTCCTGTACTAATCTGATACCCTGGTTGGCCCATAATTTCCAGCAGAAGGTGACCACTCCCCATTTTGATTACAGGGTTGTGCCACAGAGGATCAAATTGCCATGGATATGGGGACTCTCCCAGCCTCTTGTGGATCATCATCTAGTAAGTTATGAAGAGGAACATAGGGGGTGGAATGTCATACCTTAACTTTGGTTTAGTGTAAAGGAGGGTGGATGGGGATGCACTACTCAAGAGACCTGTTTCTTTTTGTACCCAGGCAGGGGACTAACTGGGCATTGAGAAGGGAGAATCACTGAATTGTTTTAGCAGTAATGAATACCATATGATACCCTTGAAACCAGGGCAGCCCTCACTCTCCACATGTCCAGTGCTGCCGTAATTTTAGCTGACTATATCTGGGAAGCTTACCCTCCCAAAGGAACTGGCCAATAAGCATATCAATTTTCTGAAACCATTTGATGGGGATTTGAATAGGGAGGTGAGCCAAAAAATGAAGAAATTTGGAGAAACAATGAGCTCAATGGCATTGATTTTCCCGGCCATAGAGATGTGCAGAGATTTCCACCTATTCAGTTCAAGTTTAATGGAGGCAATCAATGAGCCTAGGTTAAGAGGGACAAGCTTGTGAAGATTAAGATGCAGTTTGACCCCCACATATGTAATGCCATCAGTGGAACATTTAAGACTCATAGACAAAAAAGGGCTTGCAGGACACATCTTGCTGAAGGGTAATACCTTAGTTTTGGATTGGTTAAGTCTCAATCGGGAGACACAAGAATTTCTGTAGAAGGGAGAGGGTCTGGTTTACTGATTGAGGTGCATTTTCCACTGTGACATGCAGATCATCAGTGTACATAAAGGTTTTGAGCGTGTCCCTCACCACCTTCAGCTTAGCTATGGCTGAGTCCTCCCAAATAGCGATGGTTAAAGGTTCAATTGCAAGAAAGAAAAGAAGGGAACAGATGGGACAACCTTGGTGATGATTGAAACCCACTGGTGAGCACCTTAGTGAGTGTGAAGGAGTATAGGAGGTATACCCAAATAAGCAAATAAGGGCCTACCCCCATGTGCTCCAGGGTTTTGAGATGGTAAGTCCACACAACAGAATTGAATGCCTTCTTGAAGTCAACAGCTATAGCTGCTGCTGGAGTCAGTTGACTATGCATATGATGAAGTAGTGAAACCAGTGCTCTCAGGTAATCAGAGCTTATCCCATTGACAAAGTCAACGTGAGAAAGGAGGTTCAGACCTGGGAGCATGGGTTCTAGTCTGGTTGCAAGCAACATAGCCAAAATATTGGTATTAACATTAATGAGTAATATGGAATGGTAGCTACCTGGAGATGTTAGGTTGTTACCCTTTTTGGGGAGAACAATAATAATTGCCTCTTTCATTGATTGAGGCATGATCTTCTTTTTAAGTGAGTCCTGAAATGCCTGGAGGAGGTAGACACCCACATCCCTACTCAATGCTTGATAAACATCTATTGGAAAGCTGTCACCCCCCCCCAGGGCTTTGTGGGGTTTCATGGTTTTGGTAGCTATTAGGACTTCTTCAAATGGAATCAGCACACCCAAGGTGGCTGTTTGAGCAGGGGGGATGGAGGGGATTGGGATGGTCACTAAAAAGCATTTAATGGCTTCTGTTGAAGGTGGGGAAGAAGCATATAACTTCTCATGGAAGCCTTTCATGACCCTGTTTATTCATTAGGCTTTGTTTTAAGGAGACCCAAGGGGTCTTTTAAAGCTGTAATTACCCTGGCAGCCTGTTGACACTTTAGGGTGAAGGCTAGCAGTTTACTGGATACCCCCCTTCCAAAAGAAATGAATGAGTTTTTGCAGTGCCAACTCAGCCTTCCTGGACAGGAGGTCATTCAGCTTTATCTGAGTACTGATAAGGTGTGCTAGTAAGTCTGCTGGTGGGGCCAAGGAGCCTATCTGTTTGTATTGGGCTTCTAGACTCTTTAAATCTGACTCCAGCTGAGATTGTTCAGTCTCTTAATGTCTACACCAGTGGATGGCATTTGTAATTATATGCCCAGACATGGCTGCCTTAAAGACCTCCCATAACACTGAATAAGAGACTTCACCATTGTCATTATCCAGATGTGGTTTGCTGACACCTTTAGACTAACCCTCTGTCCTCCAGCAATAAGGGATCTAACTTCCATGATGAGGATTTGGCCTGTGGAGTTACTTAATCTCCAATGGAGCATGGTCCAACATAATAATGGGTTAGATAAAGCTGGTCTGGTGGCACTGAGGGTTGAGGCACTGGAAGCAACACCTCATGCCATGCTGGTGACCCAGGTTCAGGGGTCGGCAGAGGAGGGATTGGATTGAGCACCCACTGGGCTGCTCTCATCTTCTGCAGGGGAGGGTACTGGGATGTCCGGCACTCCAGTGGCCCCTGGTGGAGACCGGGGGTGCTGCAGAGTCCTGGACCACACGAGACAGCATGGCCCAGCGCAGGCAGGGTTGCTGTGCACTGCAATGTCAGGACATGCACCATGTGTGGGGAGGGGGGAGGAGGGCTTACAAGGGGAAAAAGCCCCTCCTGCCGGATAGGCGACAGCTCCTCCAGTGCCACCCCACATGCCCAACACTGGTTCTCCGCCACTACCACTTCGATCTCCCAAGGGGCTGTAGGCCCACTCCATGTCCCCGGGGAGTTGTAACAACTTTGAAGATGGCAGGGAACACAGCGGGCGGTAGAGCAGTACAGGTGAGCGATGTAGCCTGAGAGAGTTCCAGTCAGGAGGAGAGAAAAAGACTTGACAAAAAAAATAAAATAAATAATGGGGTAGATAGTCACTTGTGTTAGATTATGGAGCGAACTCTGAGATATTAACTAGAGATAATTTCTGTTGGATGTGCTGTGAGGAACCAAAAAGCATGTATAATCTCTGTCCTGGGGACAATGAACCCTCCAGGAGTTGAGCAGGAGGTGCTGCTCTATCAAAGTGTGAACAGCTTGCACTGCTCTGTTGTGTGGTTTGTGGGAGCTACCACTGTGATCCAGTTGTGCATTTAATGTCAGATTAAAGTCTGCCTCAAAAAAGATTAGTGAGTGATTAGTGTTGAAGTCTAACAGCTCTTGATTAAGTGTATGTAAAAAAACACAGGATCATCAACATTAGAAGCATAAATATTTTCTAGTACAACCTGGCCCTGAGGAGCAGCAACCAGGACTAAAATCCATCTGCCATCCTTGTCAGACTTACACTTTTGGATAGCCCAACCTAAATCCTTATGCAGAAAGATAGAAGCCCTCTTATTTTTTGGAAAGGGCAGTAGTAGGTACTTCGTCCCCCACCCAGCTCCATTTCATTTTCCTGGCTTCGTGTCCAGTAAGCTTTGTTTCTTGTTGACATTCCACTTGTGGTTTCACCTTCTGGAGGTGAGTTAACACCTTGTTCAGTTTGATGGGTGAACTAAGACCATGGGCATTCCAACCAATCTATTTGATTTCTATCCTGCAGCATTAGTCACCAAAACACACGCAGCATCGTGAAAGTGTAAAACCTCCAGAACTATGTCCATTTCCCATAGGACATTTCCTCCCCAATCCCACTGGAAAAGAAAGTACAATCCTTACTGAAGTAAGGGATCCAACCTGACTGAACTTGAAAACAGCATCTAACAACCATAACAAAAAAATAGCAACTGTGTACTATAGGTAGTAAATTACTAACTACACAACCGAAAGCTACCCCACCCCCACATACCAACCTAAGATTATGCATATATGGCCAATATGCCATCAGTACACTCAGGAGGGCTAACAGTGCACAAAGAATCCACAACTTAGTCTGTGTTTCTTGATCCCCCTATTATGTAAGCCAATGGCATGTAAAACCCATCCTAAACAGTGTTAATTACATAGCATACAGATCTACATAGTCCCTGGGAACCAGATACCATATGAGTATGGGCAAGAAGGCCTTTGGGACTGGCATATGAAATAGCAAGGGGACTAGGCATCTTACTATTAGAACCCAAAGTTTCCCCTAATACCCAAGTGGCTAGCTGTTGTTGTGTAAGACAATCAAACATGCAGGGGCTGGATAATCAGCAGCAATGAAAATAAGATTCAATCCAAAACAAGTCCATGTTACGTGGACAAAAGGGGTTCCATGTCAACAACGCACAAGGAAATGCAGAGCAGTAAATAAAAGCACAGTCAGTTAGCTGCACCTCAGAACAAGAGATTACAATTTTAGCTAATGTCATTATATCACAGTTTATCAAACGTCACTGATATCAGCCCACTCCCCTCAGTCAGTAGCGGTGTAGTCAACAGTGTGCCACTTGATCTACTGTATTTCATTTACAATTTTGAATTTTGAATCCCACCCCCCAACCCCACCTTAGCAAAACCATCACAGCAGAACACAATCTTTTTAGTACACTGCACATGTGCCAAATTTGGAATCGCAACCTCTTACCCGTGTACAGAAGCCACAATAATCACACAAAAGTTAGGGATACACAGCAATAAGCAGTGCTACCAAGAGTTAACAAAAAATGTTGTTTACCTTTTCCTTCCCGATCAACAGAATGTGGCTTTCTTGGACATGACAACACCAACATCTCCTTGGATGTGCTTACACAGTGTGTAGATGAAATGTTCAAGCAGCTCCATAGCATAGTATTTAAAGGGACAGTACAATACAGAGAAATGAACATTGATTGGCATTTTAGTTGGAATGTTCTTGCAGCTCCATATACCATAAAATCCTTGTAAACTTTATTTTTATTTAAAGGCATGGTACAACAAAAAGATTTAAAATTGTATCTCTCACCAAACTTCTAAACCTGAATTTGGAAATTATGAGCTATTCCTCTGAGGTAGTCCATTGCAGTACGGTTGCCATATCCACTGACCACAGCCTTGATCCATTTAGCTGTGTCATGGTACTTGTAGAGTGGTGCTGGAGGATCTTGCCTGAGATGTACTGCTCTAGCTTCAACTCATTCATATTGTGTTTGCTGTTAAGTGCCTTAGTAAATTTCCAGATGGTAGGATGGCTGGCACCTAACAGGTTATTGAAGCTTCTATGCTATCCTTTCACAGCACCGATGGTCCAAGGGAGGCCTTCAGTCACAGAATTGTAAAATTCTAGTGGGAACAGTGGTCTGCAGTGCCCATGATCCAAGTATCTTCAAAATAATCCACTAATGGAGCCATCCATCAACATAGGGGACATGTGCTAAGGCTGACAGCATGCAGAGCAAAATCTTCATCCACCATATACAATAGTTTTTGTGGATTTCTGTTATATCTTAAATTTTGCACCAGATTGCGTGGCACAAATGGAAAAAAAACACCCTCATATCTCTGACCCAGGAAACTCGGATGAATAAGCCTTTATTGATGACAGTTCAAAATCAGTCATTACTGACTGTGGTGCAAGATGTGGGCATTCAGCTTGCATTGCAGTCAGTAATTTTATATAGCTGGCATATGTCCTGCTTGTCATCAATACGGAAACACTGGGAATGACTGCACTGAAGCGTACTCCATGTATGGTATACAACTAGGAAAACAGTGGTGGGGTGGATTTAAAAGTGCCATCTGCATACCAGTGCATTCTGTCCTTCATATGCTGCAGAGTCTTCATAGTGGTGAATACTAGAAATCTATCCACGTCATCACACCCTCTATCTTACAGCAGAAAAGTCTCACCACAATCTGACATGGAGTATTCCCTTGGAATCTGTAGTTCTGAAAGACAGGTTGGCAACACTGTTGCCACAGTATCATTTTGTCTCACATGCTGAGTAGGTGCTTAAGACAGAAGAAAGATGGCAATTTCCCTGCAGTTGCCTGGTCAACATTGCTAGTGACACCTGCTGCAATTTGAGGTGTCACCTTCTGTGACAAAGGAGCTCTGTCTTTCATATATTTTACAACCTTTTGGACAGCAACTGATCCCTCATCTGGTACATGGCTGTGCTCATTGAGAAACAGAGTTATTTGGTAATTACATGTATGACATCTGGCTGTGCAGCAGAGTGAGTCATACTTGCTGCATTTCCAATGTGTTGATTCCATAAACCCTTTCTTTTCTGTACAAATAGCCACAGTGAAACAGCAATTGCTGTCCACACTGACTCAAAACAAACTCCAGAGGCATGGCTACAACTACTTCCAACTACTACCACAGTAATGACTGCAGCATTATTACCCGGTATTTAAACTGTAACCAAGCAGTAGCTGCTTTTAACTGCCTGATAGTACACTAAGCTAAGTTAATTAATGTTTTTTGAACTATTGTAATCTTTCACATGTACTGGTGCCGAATGGCTGTCCTTGGTTACAGACATGTGTCAGATAATGTCAGATAACCAGCCATGTGACCCATGTGGTTGATGTGAGTGTAAATGGAGGCTTTTTACTTCTTTTCTGTTTACTTTTTATCAACTAGTGCTTTGAAAACATCAGGGGTTGATCTTAACATTGTTTTATTAGCCCAAACCCTAGTGCAAATTGACCAGGGCTAGTGGAGCTAAATCTCTACTTGTCCATCATGACTAGTGCAGGTTTTCATGGCTGTTAATGAAGTTAACAAAGTTTCTACTTTAGCAGGCTTTAGTCCTCATGCTAATCTCTCTCTCAATGTTCCAGATGGCCTGGTGTGATTAACAGCTCATTAAGAGCTGCCATTATCTGGCAGTTCAAGAGGGGGATCCCACAAAAAGACTCAGTGTGAGTCATTATCACTCCACTGTTAGGACTTTCAGCTAGTGTCCAGGGTGTGATCAAGGGTAGAGTGTTGTTATGTCACTAGCTTCCAGTTTTCCAAATGTGTCTCTGTCTAGCAATTTGTCCTGTGGTAATAAGACTAGTGACCCTCATTTCCCTATATTTTGAGTGTCTGTACATTTCAGTGACAAAATGCGAGTAGGTATACAGGGTCGGCCCTGCAGGTGGTAGGTTTTATCCCAGCCTCACCATAACTTCCCTCTCCCCCCTCCAAACCTCTTAACTCTGTTCTTTCCCTGGATACCATTGCAGACCAGACTCTGAAATGACCATCCACAGAACCATGGCTGCAATTACAGGCAAGTTTAGGTGGTCCACAGCTCTTCTAAATGGACCATGCCAACCATCACCATCCATATAGTCCCACCCTTATCCTGCCCAGCATGTCCTTTCATCTTAAAAACTAAGCTTTGGTCATGTATGGTACAAAAATAAACCTTAATAAAATGCAGAATTTAAAAGCTTAAAATAGACATTCCTGGGGTATATAGCTCATCCTGCATAGAAATAGGATAGTACAGCATTATGACTGTGTACTGTTTCCCCTGGGCTGATGAAAGGACAATGTTAAAGAAAAATCTTTTATTGTTGAGGCAGAACATATTTATTTATTTCAAGATTTGGACATTACCTTTGAACAAAAGCTCTTTTACAAAGGTTCCATGTCAGGTACAACAAAGTGTGAACAAGTGAGAACAAGAAAACAAAGGAGGGTGGAGACCTTATAAAAATAAAAATGATCATAGTTTTCTATTTCCCAAGCTCCTTAGGTCTGTGTGGCCCCAACCCAAAAGAAATCTTAGATGTTATTCTGGCTCACTTGAGACCATACCTCTCAACTGTCCCTGATTTTCAGGGATGTCCCTGATTTTGCCTCAAACATTTACTCTGTCTCTTCTAAAAATTGTGTTTTCGTGATCAAACAGTGGGAGTTGTAAGCACAAAATAATGTCAAACCTTAAAGTTACAGCCTTGTTCTTCCTTAGAGAATGCATTTTACACTAAGCCCCTTATTCTACCAGCTTCCTGAATTAATATCTCCAATTTTGAAGATGTGTCCCTGATTTTGGTCCTTTGTCCCTGATTTTTTCAAGCCTTGTCCCTGATTTATGAGGCAGGAGGTTGAGAGGTATGCTTGAGACTGTACAAAGCTTCCAGAAGTGTAGATCTCCAGTTGACTATAGGGTGAGGCCTGAGAGTGTCTTTCTCTGTCTGACTCTGCTCATTGCCCTGTGGGTGGTGGTGAAAGTGTGGTGAGGTGCATGATGATGTCAGCTATTTTGTGTACAGAACTAGGACTGCTTGATTGAACATTTGCTATTGTGATGTCCTCTGGGTTTGGTGGGGGGGGGGCAGAAAGAGAAAGAGAGGAGGCCATGGTACAAAACAGTGGGGTGGGGCTCACTGTGTTGATGACATTGCAGTTTTTTTTTCTGCTGGGGAGCTGGAAGCAACATTGGAGCAGGATAAATGTGCAATAATCAGAGATTTTCTTGGCTTGCATTGTTTCCTGTATAAGTGATCAAACTTTACCATTATAATTGAGGGCTAGTGCAACCATCTGCAGGCTAGTGCAATTTTGAATCAATTTGCCCTGTTGACTAGTGCAACAAAAGGTTAAGGTTGACCCCTGGTAAACATTCTTTGTTTTTTTAATGTTACCAGCAAGTAACAAAGTGACTCCCATTTTATGTTTATATACAGTGGCTTTATCAGATCAAGCATAAGGTAAGCAATCTTCTTCAGAAAAATCAGAATCTGTCATCTTAGGTAAACATTCTTAGTTTGTTATTCTTGCTAGCTAGAGGGCAAGTTTCAAAGTGAAACACCTGCAGTTGAAAGTTTTGTGATGATCAAAACTGCAAGACCGCTCGTGCTGACAGTACCTGGTACTTTAGCGTAGCGTAGAATGTGGCTTTAGCGTAAATGATATGCACATACAGTATATTCAAGTGCTGAAATGCTTGCACTGTTCTTATCACACTGTATTGGCATGATGCCACAACAGAGAGTCGCTGATACCCCATAAAAAAACAATCTGATGGTACACACGGAACAGGAGTCCTAGCCAAGATAACCAGGGAAGCAATCCCCTGACTCAAAGATACCATCAGAAATGTGCACACCACTGCGACGCAACAACATAAGACAGGAACCCACCTCCCTCTTGGTCATATTATGCAGGTGTATCCTATTTTGGGGACAGCAGCACAGAGCACTGGGGCAATGGACTTATGAGAGGTTTAATATCTGTCACATATGTTGGGCCACCAAGTAAAAGTGTAATTATTTGACAGAAGTGTGGAAAATTGGCATAGATCCCTATGTGTGACTGAAACCAAAAGCAAGAGGACTGTAGCTTGATTACTGCTGTACTCCAGTCTCAATGTAAGCACTGAGACAGGAGGAACTGTAGTCTATTAATGCAGATTTATAGCAGGCTAAAAAATGGCTGCAAATGCCAGGGAGAAAGAAATGGAAAGTCTGCAAGAGTACAGTTAGATTAGCAGATACAACAATCATTGCAATACCACACAGCATTAACCCTGCAGTCTATGGTTGTCTCTTTAAGAAGTGTAGGGCACTAACTGCTTGATCACACTGATAGGCTAAACAAGCTTAAGAGCTAGGCCCCTTATTAATTATACAGTCTTACATCAACAGATCTATAAAAAGGAGTCCACAAATGCAAATGTGCCAGAATACTGATTGCAGAGATCTTCATTAGTGCTGTACACCTGCGTGGAACACAGAAAGCATGGCCATGTGCTCCTGAAGATAGCTTAATGGATCCTTGTCCCTGGAAAAGCCACTACTCTGGAGAGCAATGCATGTGTCTGTGTCTGCCCAGGAGCCAACAGTGGGAGCCAGTGAAGTAGACACACGGGGAGAAATACCAATCAGGACCAAAGGCATAATGTCATCTGGTAAGCCTCTAATTTTTGTGAAAGATCTTATCCCCTTGTCATCTCCAATGAAACCAAAGGAGTCTTAGGACACAGTGCTGCAGCTGTAGGCTTGGCTCCAACATCTGAGACGTGGTGAGTGATCCCTTTTTCTACCACTGTCCAGTTTCTTCTTTCCATTGTTTTGTTGGGATTCGGGCACCAGGAGCCAAGGCTCCTCATCTTGGGAAGGCAGAATTGGTGAAGGGCCTGGTTGGCAGGAGACCATGTAGCCTACATTAGGTGATGTAGTGGTGTCCATTTGTTGGCACCTGTCATGATCTCCCTGCCTACGGCTTGGGAGTTTGAACTTTTCAAACTTGCACTGAGGAAAGTTTTTGGTAATTAAATCTTCAGCCACCTCCAGATCATCAAATGATCATGATACCCTGTTAATGGATAGGTGAAGGGTGGTGGGATATCACAAGGAGTATTGCAGGCCCAGATCAAAGCACAATCTTTATGGCACCAGGAAGGAGTGGTACCTTTAAGACAGTTTGATGAAAAAGTCTACAAAGATTTGAATGTGATGTGCCCTTGCCAGGATACATGCTGCTTTACCCTAGCCACCATGATGATGCCTTCCCATTTCATAAAGCAGAGGAACCGGGCAATGATAGGCTATGACTTACCTCCCTGAGGAGGCTTGGGTGCGAGGTAGCAGTGGGCTCTATCAATTTCAATGAGGGCTGCCCATTTACGTCCCTAAAGCTCTGGCAGTACTTTTTGCAAGAATCATCTGGTGTTAAATCCCTCATAGCCCTTAGAAAAGCTCACAAGTTGCAGGTTATTCCTCTGGATGCAATTCTCTACATCCTCCATTCTGGACCACAATAGCCAGATAGCACAGTCTTGATCTCTAATAAAAGTTAGAATCCCCTCAGTGAGAGTCTCAGTGTCAGTGATCCATTGTTTGGTGACATTTGTCCAGTGAGCAATATCTCTACTGTATTAGCAGTTGTACTTTGTGCATTTTCCTTAAAACAGACACACTCTTTGCAGACTCCCCAAGCAGCCACCACAGCCCTGGTGCTTTCTGAGCTGGCCACAGTTACAAGACTGCCTGCTCCAGCAGAGATACTGACAAGCCCGTCGCTGGCTCCCCAAGCAGCCACCATGGCCCCAGCACTTTCTGAGCCAGCCGCAGCTATGAAACTGCCTGCCTGCCCCAGGAGAGATACAGACAGGCCCTTCATGGGCTCCCCAAGCAGCCACCAAGGCCCCAGCACTTTCTGAGTCAGCTGCAGCTATGAGACTGCCCACCAGCCCCAGGAGAGATACAGACAGGCCCTTCGCAGGCTCCTTAAGCAACCACTGTGGCCCCTGCACTTTCCAAGCTGGCTGCAGCTACGAGACTGCCCACCCACCCCAGGAGAGATACAGACAAGCCCTTCTTGGGCTCCCCAAGCAGCCACCATGACCCCAGCACTTTATGAGGCATCTGCAGCTACGAGACCACCTACCCATTCCAGGAGTGCTACAGACAAGCCCTTTTCAGGCTCCCCAAGCAGCCACTGCAGCCCCAGCACTTTTCAAGATGGCACCAGCTATGAGATCTCCTGCCTGCCCCAGGAGAGATACAGACAAGCCCTTTGCTGGCTCCCCAAGCAGCCACCATGGTCCAGCACTTTCTAAGCCAGCCGCAGCTACGAGACTGCCCGCCTGCCCCAGGAGAGATACAGACCGGCCCTTCGCAGGCTCCCTAAGCAGCCACTGTGGCCTCTGCATTTTCCAAGCTGGTTGCAGCTACGAGACTGTGCACCCACCCCAGGAGAGATACAGACAAGCCCTTTGCGGACTCCCCAAGCAGCCACTGCATCCCTGGCATTTTCCGAGCCAGCCGTGACTACAAGACTGTCCACCCATCCCAGGAGAGATAAAGACAAGCCCTTTTTTGGCACCCCAAGCAGTCACTGTGACCCCAGCACTTTCCCAGATGGCTGCAGCTATGAGACCACCCACCTGCCCCAGGAGAGATACAGACAAGTCCTTCACAGGCTCCCCAAGCGGCCACCGTGGCCCTGGTGCTTTCCAAGCCAGTCGCAGCTATGAGACCACCCGCCCACCCTAGGAGAGATAAAATTACGCACCCCGACCACTGAAACTCGTGGTTTGAAAGCCACTGTTTTGATTGGATGCCCAGAGGATAAGCCAGGCACTGATTGGCTGTTTCTGCTCTTCAGACTAATTTTGAATCCCTGACGCTCCCTGCACTCCAGGAAACTTTTAGCCTGTGCTGTTTCTGGGCTCCTATTTTAAATGTTTCTGGGCTCCTAATTTAAATGTTATGTTACCTCAATCTGCTGTGTATCTTTCATTAGTTTTAGCAAGTGTGTTAAAACCTGTGAGTCTCATGGTGATTACTTTACATCTGTGAGACTAGTGCTGGACATAACTGCTTTTGCTTAAAACTTAGGTTAAATGGTTTTAGACTGAGAAACTGTGTAGGATTACAGCTTTTTTCAGTTTCTGTCTCTGCTAACCCTGCCTCCTGTCCTAAATGCCACTTGCTCTGCTAGACTTAATTTCTCCATCCCAACTCACTATACCATCTGCTCCAACAGCTTAAGCTTTCTTTTGTGTTCCTCTGTGTTAACTGCAAACCCCTTCTGTACACCCCCCCGCTATGGCTTTTGTCCTACTCAGCTGTCCCGGCGCCAAAGCATGGGCACATCCCCCCCCACATTAACTCCATGCTATCTCTGCTTAATTGCCCTATACTTGCCACCTCTTTATCTGCAACTTTGTCTTTTCCTGTTGCCAATGCCCAGCTTAGTTTACCATTCAACCTCTGGATCTATTTAATCTTTGTGTTTCCCCTCTAGTCCAAGACAAGCCCTTCATGGGCTCCCCAAGCAGCCACCATGGCCCCAGCACCCTCCCACTCCAGCAGATACAGGTAAGCACCCAGATTGCCAAAACTCACGGTTTGAAAGCCACTGTTTCGGCTGGACACCCAGCGGAGGAGCTAGGCACTGATTGGCTGTTTCTGCTCTTCAGCCGAATTTTGAAACCCTGGCACTCCCTGCACTCAGGGAAGCTTTTAGCCTGTGCTATTTCTGGGCTCCTATTTTCTCCCACCCACCTTCCCCCACACCCAGGACAAATTAAATAGACCTTGGCTCCTCCCTTTTACCCAGCCTAGCAGTTGATTGGCTGCTTCATAGCTGCGTAGCTTATTGGCTAGTGGCCTCTTCATATTTATTACATGACTTGACCCACTCTCTCACTACCCCATTTAAAAGCTATGCCAACCAGAGGGTTACATAAGATGAATGCCTCCCTGGTCCCACAACTAATTACATCACTTCGTCTTCATCTTTATTACGTGACTTGACCCACTCTCTCCCTACCCCATTTAAAAGCTATGCCACCCATAAGGTTGCATAAGATGAATACCTCCCTGATCCAACAACTAATTACATCACTGACCTATTAATTGCCACAGATATTTGCACATCGATACTTGCTGCAGATCAGTCTTGCCTAAACCACTTTTCATCTACTAACCCACGCCCCACAACACTGTGACTTCCCAGGAGTTAACATCCACTGATTTCACCATCCTTGCCATGTTATCTAACTATGGGAAGCACTTACTGGGACTCTTCATGCACTCTCTTTCCATTCCATGCTCTTGCTGGGCTCCCCCTACCACTCCCCTCTTTCCCCTCCTCCTCTCAGGTGATGTGGAGAGCAATTCATGCCCTGCCGACATGCATATCAATTCCTCTAATGTCTCCTGGGTCTCAAATGCAGGCCTTAAAATTGCACACATGAACATATGTAGCCTCTCTGCAAAGTTCTCTGAACTTGAGGTGTGGGTGACCATGTACAAGCCCCATGTGCTAGGCCTCTCTGAAACTTGGCTTAAACCCTGTCACTCAAACATCTTGTAGCCTCTTCCCGGCTATTCCCTTCTGTGCCTAGACAGACCAGGAAAGAAGAGGGGTGGGGGATGGCACTCTATGTGCAGGACCACATCTCGGCCTCCAGCATTGGCTCCTCATCTCCCTCCTCAACTAGTGACTGTCTCCTTGCAGAGATCACCCTGGATGCCACAGAAAAACTATATCTTGGATGTTGCTACAACCCTCCTGTTGGAGGCATAGAAACATAGAAATATAGACTTTGACTGCAGATAAGGACCACTTGGCCCACCTAGTCTGCCCATTTCCCTACCTACAGGATAAGCTGAAGATCCTAGTTAACCAACAGCCTGTTTCTTCCTACCACCCACAAGAATTGCCTTGTGTCTGTGCCATGCATTCTTGAATTCACCCACAGCTCTAGACCCCACAACCTCCTCAGAAATGCTGTTCCATGTATCCACCACCCTCTCTATGAAAACATACTTCCTCACATTACCCCGAGCTGTCCCTCTTCTGTCTTCAAATTGTGTCCCCTTGTTCTTGCACATCTCTTTTTCTGAAAGATGCTACCCTCTTGGACTTTGTTGATTCCACTGAGGTACTTAAAAGTTTCTATCATGTATCCCCCTCCCTCCTTTCCTCAAGGGTATACATATTAAGCTCCTTTAGTCTCTCCTCATATGACTTCTCTTGCATACCCAGCACCATTTTAGTTGCCCTCTTCTGGACTGCCTCCATCCTATATACTTGTGGAGATGGGGTCTCCAGAACTGGACGCAGTACTCCAGATATGGTCTCACTGTCTGTACAGAGGGATAACAACTTCCTGTTTTCTGCTGGTGATGCATCTCCCTATAAATCCCAGTAACCCCCTTCCCTACCACCTTCTCACATTGCTTGCTAACCTTAAGGTCATCTGATATGATTACCCTCAATTCCCTTTACATCTCTGTTGTTGTTACTACCCCCACATTGTGTAATCTTTCCCTGGTTTTTGTTTCCCAGGTGCATTATTTGCACTTCTTTGCATTGAATCCAAGTTGCCATACCTCTGACCATTCCTCCAACCTTACCAAGTTCCTTCTCATCTTTTCCATGCCTCCTTGTGTATCAACCATGTTGCAGATCTTTGTATCATTTGCAAAGAGGTATACTTTTCCTTCCAGTCCCTCTGCAATGTTACTTATAAAGACATTAAAAAGGACTGGACCCAGAACTGAACCCTACAGTACCCCACTAGTAACCCCTCTTTCTTCATAGTGGACTCCATTTAAAATTACCTTTTGTGTCCTGTTGTCCAGCCAATGTTTTACCCAGGCTACCATCCTGGGACCCACTCCAAGGCTGGTTAATTTGATTATTAATCTTTTGTGTGGAACTGTGTCAAATGCCTTGCTATAGTCTAGGCAGGCCATGTCCACAGACCCTCTCTGGTCTACTACTTTGGTCACCCAGTCAAAGAAATCAATTATATTTGTCTGACATGACCTTTTTGCTTTGAATCCATGCTGCCTTGGATCCTGTGCCCCACTTTCCTCTAGGTACTCAACAATTCTTTCCTTCAGAAGTGATTCCATCACTTTCCCTACCACAGAGGTCAAACTGATAGGTCTGTAGTTTTCTGCCTCTGTCTTGCTCCTACTTTTGTGAAGGGGAATCACATCCACCTTCCTCCAGTCCTCAGGTACCACACACCATCCTCCCATGATTTGTTAAAAACGGTAGTCAGTGGTGTCACTAGTTCTCCCCTTAATTCTATTAGAATTCTGGGGTGAATTCCATCAGGCCCCATTGCTTTATCCACATTCAGGTTTAGGAGTTCTTTCAGAACCCTTTCTTCTATGAAAGGACTGGGATCGACTATCTATTCAGAGTGCTTCTGTTAATTGGATTAGGCACCTCCCCCCTCCTACTCTTTTGTGAATTCTGAGAGAAGTATTCATTCAGTATCCCTGATTTTTTACTGTACCTCTCTACCCACCCACTGTCCTTTCTATTCAGCCTCACTATACCTCCCTTTGTCTTTCTATGCTCCCTGATGTACCTATAAAAGGTTTTATCCCCCTTTTTAACCAAGTTGGCTATCTTTTCCTCAGTTTGGGCCTTTGCTATTTTGACTTCCCTCCCTCCCTGCTTCCTTCTGCTTGAAATGGTACAGTTCTCTGTGCTGCTCCTTCTGTGTTTCCTTATACTTCCTAAATGCTATCTTTTCCACCCTAACCTTCCCCGTCACCTCTTTTGAGAACCATAGTGGCTTTTTCTTTCATTTTGATTTGTTTATTTGCCTCACACAAAGATTTGTTGCCTCTGTGATGGCAGTTTTGATGTTTCCCCATTGTTGTTCAACCCCTCCTACTAGCCTGTTTGCTAGTACTTTTCTAAGGCACTCTTTCATCTTGCCAAAGTCAGCCCTTCTGAAGTCCAGTACCCTCACTTTTGTATGGCTTGACTCTGTAGCTGAGTTTATTGTGAACCACACTGTTTGGTGGTCACTTGTTTCCAGATGTCTACCCACTTCTAGATCTGAGATCCTCTCACTGTCTCCATTTGAGAGTACAAGGTCTAAGATTGCTCTCTCATGAGTGGGTTCCAAAACTAGCTGTCTGAGGCATGCCACCTGTAGGGCATCGAGAATGGCCCTGCTCTTGGATGTGGTTGCAGCAAAGGTGCTCCAGTTAACATCTGGCATATTCAGGTCCCCCATCAGGATACCTTCTAGCATATCCTTGTCCATTCCCTCTCCCTAACATGGGGGTCTGTATACAACCCCTGTGTGGATTGTAGTGCCATTTCCAGTTTCTAAGGTGACCCACAGTGCCTCCTCGCCTCCCTTTTTACTCTTTTGTTTCATTGCTTTTATCCCTTCCCTTACATAGAGAGCTACTTCTCCCCCTCTTCTATGCTTCCTGTCTATCCTGTAGGTTGTGTACCCTGGTATGTTAACATCCTAGTCATGGTTCTCTGTGTACCATGTTTCTGTGACTGCTACAATATCCAGGCATCCCACTTCCATCAAGGCCACAAGTTCAGGGATGTTGTTGCCTAGACTGCTGGCATTAGTACTCATTACCCTCCTTTTCTTGATGGTCTTATCCCTTACCCCTACCATATAGGGTCTATTCTGCTTTCTAGATGGGCTTGGGTGCATCTTACCCCCCCCCAGAGATACCATAATAATTGGGGATTTTAATATGAACTGGACAGGTGACTCCATGCCAGTATATGTTAGGTTACTGAAGACACAGAATCTAGAGCAAGTAATCTCCTCCACCACTAGACATAACCATCACTCACCTAACCACTCCACTCTCAACTTGATTGCCACAAATAGGTTAGACTTGGTCCACCAGGCTGGAACTATGTCTGACTCCTTAAGTGACCTTGCTCCCACATTAATAATCATAACCAACAAACACAATCATCCACCCCCCAAATTACTGTTGTTCAGGACCTTCAACTGACAGGACCTCAATACAGTTATTAGGGATGCCGCAGCTACAGACTGGTCCATCTTCTACCTGAAAAATAACATCTAGACTATAGTTACTTATCTAAATGATATCCTCTGCAAATTACAGGACAAGCATTTCCCCATAAAGACCAGAAGGGTCAGAGGAGGCTGTACGCGCTGGGTATCAAAGGAACTTCTTGGGAAAATGAAAGAAAGGGACTAAAAATAGTAAGCCTACAAGGCATCCCCCACTCCTCAACTCTGGAATACCGATAGGCAACACCACAACACATGCAAACAGGCAGCCAAATCATTAAAACACAAGTACTATCTTTCTCAACCAAATAGCTCCCTCGGGAACCCTCGCAAGTTCTGGGCCTCCATTTGGTCCCTTTAAAACCCTCCTACTGGAAACCAAATTACCCAGCTCAAAACCCCCTTGGGCAGCATCTCTGATCCCCTTAAAACTGCGGACACTTTCAACACCATGCTCACCAACCTAGCCGCCTATCTCAATAAACTCTCCCCCAACCACCTACTGGAGAAAACCGCAGTCACAATCACCCACCTTCACACACTAATCCTGACTCACCACCCCCTTTTCATTTCAAGGCCATTAGCCAGAAAGTTGCTATAAAACTCCTGAATGTACTGCTGACCAGAGGTAGCACTGACAGTGATGGCCTTTACCCAGCCTTCCAAAAACTCATTTCCTCTGCCATTGTCAAACCCCTTACTTTCATCTTCAACCTTGCCCTCTCATCTTCCACTGTACCTGACTCCTGGATGCTTGCACACATGACCCCTATCTTCAAAACCAGGGACTGACTAGTGCCTGAAAACTACAGGCCAATCTCTCTTCTCCATCATCTCAGCAAATTACTTGAACAAATCATTCATTACCAGTTATCTGAACATCTGGAAAAGTACAGCCTCCTATGTCCGCTCCAAAACAGCTTCCACAAACATCTTAGTACCTCTTTGGCCTTAACACTTTTTACAAACCACGTACTTAGAAATATGGATAAGGGTAAAGCAACATGTGCTGTTTTTGTGGATCTGTCAAAGGCGTTTGACCTTGTTGACCACCAGCTTCTCAACTCCATGCTTCACAGCTTTGGTTCCTAACCTAACACTACATTCTGGTTCCACAGTTATCTATCTGGTAGATCCCAAACTGTCACCAGAGGCAAAGAACACTCTTCCACTTTACCAATTTGTACTGGTGTATCCCAGGGATCTAGAAAACAGACAAGAAGGTGGGGTGGAGCAACAATGGGGAAACATCAAAACCACCATCACAGAGGCAACAAGCCTTTGTGAGAAGCAAATAAACAAATCAAAATGAAGAAAAAAACACTATGGTTCTCAAAAGAAGTGGCGGGGAAGGTAAGGGAGAAAAACATAGCATTCAGGAAGTATAAGGAAACACACAAGGAGCAGGACAAAGACTGTACCAGTTAAAGCAGAAGGATGTGGGGAAGGCAGTTAGAATAGCAAAGGCCCAGACTGAGGAAAAGATAGCCAACTCAGTTAAGAAGGGGGATAAAACCTTTTATAGGTACATTAGGGAGCAAGAAAAGACCAAGGCAGGGATACTGAGGCTGAAAAAAGAGGAAGGTGGTTGGGCAGAGAGCCACAGTGAAAAAGAAAGGATACTAAACAAATACTTCTGCTCAGTATTCACAATGGAAAAGCAAGGGGAGATACCTAATCTAGTCAATAGAAGCACTCTGGATGGGGGGGGGTGAAATTAGTCCTTTCACAGAGGAAAGGGTTCTGAAAGAACTCTTAAAACTGAAGGTGGATAAAGTAATGGGGCCTGATGGGATTCACCCCATAATTCTAAAAGAACTAAGGGGATAACTAGTAACACCACTGACTACCCTTTTTAATAAATCATGGGAATATGGTGTGGTACCTGATGGCTGGAAGAGGGTGAATGTGATTCCCCTTGACAAAAGTAGGATCAAGACAGAGGCAGGAAACTACATACCTGTTAGTTTGACCTCAGTGGTAGGGAAAATGATGGAATCACTTCTGAAGGAAAGAATTGTTGAGTACCTAGAGGCCAGTGGGGCACAGGACCCAAGGCATCATGGATTCACAGCAGGAATGTCATGTCAAACAAATCTAATTGATTTCTTTGACTGGGTGACCAAAGTAGTCGACCTGAGAGGGGCAGTGGACATGGCCTACCTAGACTTTAGCAAGGCATTTGACACAGTCCCACACAGAACATTAATAAACAAATTAGCCAGCCTGGGAGTGGGTCCCAAGGTGATAGCCTGAGTAAAACACTGGCTGGACAACAGGACACAGTGGGTAATAGTGAGTACCACAGGGTTCGGTACTGGGGTGGGTCATTTTTAATGTCTTTATAAGCGACATTGCAGAGGGACTGGAAGGGAAAGTATGTCTCTTTGCAGATGACACAAAGATCTGTAACAGGGTTGATTCGCAATGTGGGGTGGAAAGGATGAAAGGGACTTGGCAAGGTTGGAGGAATGGTCAAATGTATTGCAGCTTAGATTCAACACAAAGAAGTGCAGAATAATGCACCTGGAAAACAAAAACTCAGGGGAAGAGTACACAAGGGGGGGTGAGATACTGACAACAACAAAAATGGAACGGAACCTGGGGGTAGTCATATCAGATGACCTAAAGGTGGGCCAGCAATGTGAGAAGGCAGTAAGGAGGGTTGGGGGATACTGGGATGCATAGGGAGAGGCATCACCAGTAGAAAACTGGAAGTTGTTTGCCTTCTGTACAGACAATAGGTAAGACCTCATCTGGAGTACTGTGTACAGTTCTGGAGACCCCATCTCCACAAAGACATAGACAGGGTGGAGGCTGTCCAGAGGAGGGCATCCAAAATGGTGCAGAGTCTGTACCAGAAGACATATGAAGAAAGACTTAAAGAGCTTAAAATGTAATAGCCTCAAGGAAAGGAGGGAGAGGGGGGACATGATAGAAACTTTCAAATACCGCAAGAGAATCAACAAAGTCCAAGAGGGTAGCATCTTTCAGATAAAAGAGATGTGCAAGAACAAGGGGGCACAATTTGAAGATAGAGGGGGGATGGCTCAGAGGTAATGTGAGGAAGTATTTCTTCACAGAATGGGTTGTAAATGCATGGAACGGCTTCCTGAGGAGGTCATAGAGTCAAAAACAGTGGAGGAATTCAAGAATGCATGGGACAGACATAAGGTAATACTAGTGGGGGCAGGAGGAAGTAGGCTATTGGTTAACTAGGGTCTGCAGCTTATCCGTTAGGTAGGGAAATGGGCAGATTAGGTGGGCCAAGCGGTCCTTATCTGCCATCAAATTCTATGTTTCTATGTTTCAATACTTGGCCCTTTGCCATTTTCCATGTTCATAAATGCACTTCTTGCAGATAGCCTCTTTTGTAAATCACTTCTCTACATCGATGACTTAGTCATATACCATAGTGACAATTTGCTCAACTCTATCTCATCCACCATCTCCATCAACTATGGCGCTGCTCACAACTGTTTCCTTTCCCACAAACTACTTGTCAATGACAAAAAGACTAAGTCCATGCTCTTTGGCTCCAAACCTTTTCTGACCAAGGCTGCCAAAACCAATTTGTCCCTCCTGATTCACACCCCTGCAGGTCACACACTTGACACTGTCCACACCTTTAAATACCATGGTGCTACCCTAGACCCTTCCCTTACTTTCTCAGAAAACATCAACAACACCATATGGAAAATCCACCAAAACTGGGTGCTGTCTACAGGCTGAATCAACTCCTATCCTTGAAGCTCATCTTGCCATTGTGCAAGACAATCTTCTGCCCCAATAGACTACTGCTCCCCTGTTTACTCTCTAATATCCTCCTCTCTGCACACCAATTTAAACACCACCTATAATTCCATATGCCGCTTTATGCTTCAAGCTCCATACTCCACCCACCACTGCACACTCTACCGGGTGCAAGGATAGCTCCCATTACAGGGTCGCTTTGATTATACCATGGGTTACTTAATTGCCACCTCCCTCAGGAGCCACCAGTCATGCCCATACTCTTCTCTTCTCACAGACAGAGTGATACCCAGAAGCCTCAGGATTACCTCTGCTCCCCCCTCAAAGTTTAACGTATATCTTCTGTCATGGGCAGCTGAACCTTCTCAGTCTCTGCCCCCACCCTGTGGAATAAAGTACCTGCATCCATTTGCTCTTCTGCCTCCCATCTGTCTTTCAAATCTAACCTTCACAACTGGTTTCTAGCTGGGACAGGCTGCAAATGTCCCCAAGACAATACCAGAGGGAGCAGGCAATCTAGACACTAGGACCTGTTGAGCTGGTGGGTCCACCCCCTCGTCCTACATAGATAACCTTTCCTACTCTACTTGCACCTTGGCTTTCTCTTTTGTTTGGGACCAGTCCCCTTCCCCTGACTTGCCTCCCTGTTGCCCCTTAGCTTTCTCCACCTGCATCATACCTCTCAGTGTGCTCTGCTTGCCTGCTCTGTGCTGATCTCCCTGCAGTGCTGCTGACCTACTGACTTGAAATTCTGTAGCAAGTCTGAGCTTCTAGGCACCTTGCTATCCTTGATCTTTGCCAACTTGTATAGCTAATATAGTTACAAAGTTTGTGTGCTCTTTGTAAGCCCCCATGCACCAACTAATTTAACCTATTACCCGCTGTTGCAGCAAGTAGGCATCTTTTATGACTTTGAACACTGAAACTTGTGCTTGCAAAACTGTACTGACTCCATTACGTGTTAGTTACCTCGTCTTGTGGTATGTTACCAAATCCTGTATTATATGAGCTACTCTGTACTATTGCTGCTTTGTACATTGTCACTGTAAATTATGTTATTTTTGTATCCACATCTGTGGCCTGGGTCATGACTGAAAACGGTCCTTTGGATCCGTGCACTTACCTGGTTACCAAAGACAAAAATAAATAAATAAATAAATAAATAAATAAATAAATAAATAAACACCAAATACATAAATAAAAAAAGGTCATTTGAGCCATCATCTGGTTGAACATTTGTTTAAGTTCCAACAACCTGTCATTAGCTGAACAAGAGGCAGTGATTGCCATGGTTGATGTGCTTCCCAATCATGGAGACTAAGGCCAAAAACAATCTGTTGCTCAGAGCTCCACTCAGAACCTGATCTTATCACAGGATGGACACTATGGAGCCCAGCGGTAAGTAGCTGTCTGATACTGTAAAAAAGGACAGGCTAATACACCCAAGGCAGAAGGATAACTACGGATTTTGTGAGGGATATATCAGAGCTGAAAGTTAAGGCTGTCATCTTGTAGGTGGTCAAGCCATGCCCCCTTTACTTTGCCTACATTTAAATTTCATAAGGTGGAACTTTAGGAGATTTGCCCAGCCCTTATATGTTTGCTGTGTCTGAGGTTTGGCTGAAGAGGAACTCTGGAACTCTGGTCAATCCATTGACTTCCTGATCCTCTGTCTAAACACTAACAGGATTCATGAGGTACTGTAAGCAAATGTTACCATATTGTGGTCAGTTAGTTAGTTTGTGTCTGTGTGTCTGTGTGTGTGTTTGTGTGTGTGTGTTTGTGTATGTGTCTGTGTTTAATAGGAAAATGGCTTTATTGTATGTTTATTGTTGCTTAGATAAATTCATTATGGAAACTCTGCTGTCTTCATATGCTATCCCTTGCTAAATATTGAGAGGACATACAGTTTGTGTCAATCTGTTTATTTTAATAGTCTGTGAGTGTTTTTTTTTTACTTACAAAGTATTTCCTTAAAACAAAAGTTGTGTCAGACATGTATCTTTCAAAGCTCTGTTCTGTTCACATAGCCCCTCTGTAAATACAGACAGGATTAACAAAGCCATCGTATGTTGATTTATTATGCGTGCTTGTGTGTGTTTTACTTTGGCTGGTGTAACTTCCCTGTGTACTGATGTATTATATTACTTATATTTCATCTGAAGTTGCTTGTTCAGTCCATTACGTCTCTGTTTTCAATGGCATGTTTTATTAGTCAAATCTGCAGTGTGTGTATTCACCGTATAGTGTACTTGACTCACCTTTCTATTATAATTGCGTCACTTTTGCATCACTAATCTGGTAACAAGGGCAGGCACAGGGAAAGTGACACAACTTGCTATTGTGTCTTTTGCAAGTCTTTAAAAATACAAATCAAAATGCTAATATTACATGTACACTAAAATTAAAAAAGAGAGTTTAAGAATCAACATTTTGACCATAGGCATTCTTTTTAAAAGAGTTAATTCCTGAAGAAGACCTATGGAAAGACATTTTTCTAACTTTTTAGCACGCATTTAATATTTCCATTTCGGGTTTTTTCCAGACCACACTCCAACACAGCACCGTGTTTTTTGTTTAAAAATACATGCCTTAATGTTCCTATTGATTTTACTATAGAGACATTTTGACCAGTATTTTTTTTTTGACAGTGTAAAGACTGTTAGTTCATTTACATAATGACTGCTTATACCTATAAAAATGGTAGAAACAAGAAGCAGAAAAATATGACAGAAGCCCAATTTCAAGAAACTAAATTAAAAAATGAAGAGGAAAATATAGACAGAAATCAAGGAAAGGTAAATATGGAAGAAAAAAATAATAATAATCTAAAAGAAAAAAAATAAGAGTTTTTAATAATGGAAATGCCAAAATATAATTCTGAGATGCTAAAAATGAACACTGTCTACTCAGAAGATAGTGCTAATATTACACAATATCTATTTTTTTATACTCTTTCATTGAAGTTTATTAAGGAAAAACACATACAGTCTACAGTTTACCATAGGCTTATCAACTATTACATTTTAAAAATATCATGTGGCAGATACTAAATAACTTGCATTCTACCTAACGTAAGCATTTTGTTAAGAGTAGACCATAAATCCTTAGTTAATACACAATGAGTTCAGCCTTAGTCCTTGATATATATCCAACATCTTAAAACACAACAGTCCAACATTAACTATAATAAAAACAAGCAAAGGGCCATTCAATCAGATAGGATATCTTGTCTAAATGATACAGTATTTGATATACATAGGATTTATTTTCAATCAGTTGGAGAGAGACATCAAAACAGATGGCAAGGAGGTGGCTGTATTAGGATATTGAGTTAATTTACAGTTTTGATAGTATCCCTGAATTGTCAGGAGAAGGTGGAGCAGGGGAAAAAAACCAGTGCTGGACAGATAGTTAATTTCTATTCTGTAGGGCAAAAGTTAATTGTTCATATTTTTGTATAGAAAGAACTGGAAGGGGACAGGATCAGTTGTGTTCCAGGACAGTAGCTGCTACTGTTGTTTTCACAGGGTTCTTGTGGATTTTACTTGGTAGGTTAGTTCTTTTCTTTCTTACTTCTAAGGGGCTAGCAGGGTATTGTTTTGGGTGCTGTTGGATGTTTGTAAACTGATTTGGTGGCTGTAAGTGGGGCTCATTTTGTGGATGTTTCACTGTGTAACAGGCTGTGCTGGTAGAGGCCTATTTCTTCTGATTTAAAACCTATTTGGTGGGATTTGCTTGGGCCTAGTTCTTTGGCTGCTGGGCTTGGAGGGGAGACACAGGGCTGATACACTCTCTCCTGAGTCAGGTGTCTGCCCAAAAGCCACCTTTCCCCACCCCTCCTCCCAGAAGTCTGGCGAATTTATAGGGGAACACCTGCCCTGCAATTGAGGAAAAGCTGCAGGTGCAGCTCATGTAGGTCTAGCCACTGGGGTAGGATTTAAAGGCTGGGAGAGAGGAGCTTTGGGAGTTGTTCATTTCCCTTATAAGTTTAATGTGTTGTACTGCACCTAGTAACAGGGTTACTGGTGTACAGTGGGACTGTCTGTAAGATTAGTGGGTGACCTGATTAGGCAGTAGGGGTATCTTGGACTGGGGGGAACCTGGTGGCTCACCCAAGGAAACCTATTTCGAAGGGGATGGAACCACACATCATTAGGGCCTGCATCTTTGGGAGGGTGGTGGGGTGCACAGGGTGTGGAGCAGCCATAATACTGGACTGGGCTTGGAAGTTTGGTGGTTGTCCAGTGTGCTACCAGCTAGCACAGCTTAGGGAGGAGGTTGTGGGAATTAGGAGAAAGCTGGGGAAGGGGGTGGTATGGTTGGGAAGGGGCTGGGAATCTCCCACAGGGTTGCACCAAGCACTGGGGGTGGGGCATAGGTAAAGGAGTGCAGGAGAATACTCAGGGTCACATAGGGAACCTGGCAGAGGGGTCCAAAAGGACACTACCAAGGAAGCAGGCAGGTAACTGGGGGCCCTCACAAAGGGGACGGAGGGACAACATTCTCAGGAAGTAGGCAGATGGCCAGGGCTGGACAGAAGGAAGCAAGGCGGGAAGTGGATCAGACCTTACACTCCAGTAACCACTTTAATTCTCTTCTTCTGCTCAAGGATGAGGGGTGATGTAGCCATGACAGGGGTAGTTAGAGATGGAAAGGGAGTGGGAGGCAGGAGGCAGGGGCCAGATAGCAGGAAGAACGGGGGGACCTGGAATGCAGGAGAATGGGGGGAGCAGTGAATCGGAGCAGGAGGGGCAGGGGGAAGAGGGAGGAAAGCGCAAGGAGAAGGACCAGTTGGGAGGAAAGGTAAAGGAGAAGGACCAGAAGTACAAGGAGGATTCAGTAAAGGGAGCTGAGGGTTTAGGCCAGGGGAGCACGACTAGCAAGGAGGAACTAAATGGAGACAGGAAGGAAGGGAGGATGAGCCAGGCTAGTTTAGCAGATGGGGGAGAAGGACCAGTTGCGAGCAGTGAGGGGGGAATTAGCAAGGAACAAAAAGGATACTCAGGAGGAGGAGAGGCATAGGATTGGAGAGGGAGGGGTGGCATGTGGCACCCAGAAAGGGGAGGAACATGGAGCCAGCTGGGTGGAGGGGCCTGTAGAAAGGATGAGGGACATGGAAGGGGGGGGGATGGAGGAAAAGGAGTGGTCAGAGTGCTCCTACTGGGGGATTCTATGATCAGAGGTATCAAATGGGATAGGGAGGGAGAAGCCTGGCCAGTTAGAACAAGATGCTTCCCTGGACTAACGGTGCACAGGGCTAAGCATGAGGTATATCAGCTGGCAAAGGATTGTGGGGGTTCCCCAGACATACTGGTCCACCTGGGTACAAATGACATTGAGAAAAATAGCAAGCTAGAGATACAGGCAAGATTCAGGGAGCTCGCCAGGGTCTGTCATGACATAGGAAGCACAGTTTCCTTCTCAGAAATCCTGCCAGTGCCAAGGGCTAGTGGGGAACACAAAAGGAAAATTAGGGAGATAAACCAGTGGCTCAGGGAGTGGTGTGAGGCCAGAGGGTATGGGTTGATGGGGGATTGGGGGGAGACCTGGGAGGATAAGGAGCTGTATGCAGAATGACTACATCTCAATTTGGAGGAGGGAATCCTTAAGTTGAAAATAGAGGGTTCATTGGTGAAAAGTGGGGTTTAAACTTGTGAAGGGGGGTGGGATGGGAGAAAAGGCTGTCAAGAGGGTGCTGATAAAGGAGGGACTCTGTCTCCACCCCGCTGGGGACCAGGAGGATTGCAGGAAAAGGCCAACTGGCAAAGTGCAGACCAGGGGAAAACAGAATCCCCATGGGAACATGAGCAGGGGAAATGGAACTATAGGGAAAGGGTGGAAGGTAGTCCTGCTAAATGCCAGAGCTTGGGCAATAAAATGCCTGAGCTCCAGGCGATGCTAACTGAGGAGCAGTGGATGTGGGAAGCGTCACTGAGACTTGGGCCACTGCAAGACATGACTGGGACCTGAACCTGGAGGGATACACTATGTTCAGGAAGGACAGGGGAGGGGGAAGGGGAGGAGGGGTAGCAATGATAGTCAAAAACTGCATTGGCATAGGGGGAGTAGAGGAGGCGGAGGGAACCGTGGAGGCGATTTGGGTCACCTTGATAACAAGGGGGGCAGAGAGTAAAAATAGGAGTGGTGTATAGACCCCCTGCCCTGGCGGAGGAGCTGGAGAGCAGTCTGGTGGCAGATGTTAGGAGACACTGCAGACTGGGCAGAGGAACAGGTGGTGGTGTTGGGGACATAAACATGCCAGGAACAGACTGGGAGACTATGACATCCTCTGTGACCAGGAACAGAGGTTGTTGGATGTCTTTCAAGACGTTCCTAACTCAGCAGGTGAGGGAACCGACCAGGGAGGCGTGGTACTGGATGTGGTCCTGGCAGACAGTGACCAGATTGGGGGCCTGGAGGTAGGGACCCATTGGCAGGGAGTGACCATGCCACGGTCTGGTTCTGCCTGGACCTAGGAGGGGTAGAAGGCTGCACAAAGACGGAGTAACCGACTTCAGGGGGAGGCGGATTTCAGGAAATGGGAAGGATCCTTAGGAGCATTTGGATGGGATTGGGTCAGACATGGACGCTGATAGTAGGTGGGAAATCATCAGGAGAGGGGTGCAGGATGCTACCAGCACCTGTGAAGAGTAAGACGAAATGCGGTGGGGCCCAAAACCCTGTTGGTGGACCAGGGAGGTCCAGGAGGTGAAGGGAAAGAAAGCAGCCTATAAGCAATTCAAGTGCTCAAGGAGTAAAAGGATCGAGGGGAGTACTGAGCTGATGGCTAGAAGGGCCACTAGAGTGGTGAGGGCGGCTAAGGCAAAGAAGGAGCAGAACCTGGCCAGGAAATTAGGAGAGGAACAAGGGGTTCTTTAGATACATTGGGGAAAACGAAGGGTGAAGGGCAGATTAGCAGGATTAAATCAGGGAGAGATGAGCACAAGACCGGGGGAGCAGGCTGAGGTACTAAATGAGTACTTCACCTCAGTTTTCACCAGGGAAAATGGGGGTGCTGCATCATACATGGGAGGAGACAGAGATACTGAGGAGGGGGGGGACCCTACCAATCGGCAGGTCTGGGGAAAGGGGGAGGCATCACTGGCAGATGGGGGGAGGGCTAAGCAGGGAGAAGGGTACCAGAAGTGGAAATCACAGCTGAGAGAGTGAGGGAAGCCCTCAGCTCCCTTAAGATGGAGAAAGCACTGGGGCCGGATAAATTACATCCCAGAGTGCTGAAGGAACTTGCAGATGTCCTGGCAAAACTCCTGGCAGAGCTTTTCACCATCTCTTTGAGGACAGGGTGGGTGCCCCAAGACTGGAAGGTGGTGCATATAGTGCCTATCCACAAGGGGGGATCAAGGGAGGTGGCAGGAACTACAGACCTGTCAGCCTGACCTCGGTGGTGGGCAAGGTGATGGAGGGCATTGTCAAGGAGAGGCTGGGGGGACCTGGATAAGTCAGGGTGCCTGGACAATAGACAGCATGGATTCATCCCGGAAAATCATGTCAGACAAACCTGGTGGAGTTCTATGACTGGGTGACAAGTGCCTTGGACCTGGGTAGACCAGTAGATGTCCTCTTTCTGGACTTCAGCAAGGCATTTGACTCTGTTCCTCACGTGGGCCTGTTGGATAAGCTGGGAGAAATGGGGTGGGGAACCAGATGATCAGATGGATAGGCAATTGGCTCCAGGACTGGACCCAGAGGGTCGTAGTTGGTGGGATAGTCTCATCCCCAAGGAGGGTCATTAGTGGGGTCCCACAGGGATCAGTCCTTGGGCCCCTTCTGTTCAACGCCTACGTATCTGACATAAGGACAGGAATCAGGAGTGAGATGAGTCTCTTTCCAGATGACTCGAAACTGGGGGCGGTGGTGGATGGGGAGGAGGGGAGGGTGGCCCTACAGGGGGACCTGGAGGCTCTGGAAAGATGGTCTAGAAAGTGGAAGCTGAGGTTCAATGCAGGGAAATGCAAGGTACTTCACCTGGGGGCCAGAAACCCAGGTCAAGTGTACACCCTGGGGAAATGCTACAAGTCTCGATGGCTGAGAGGGACCTGGGGGTGGTGGTGGATGTCAAGATGAACAACTCTGAGACTTGTAGGAGGGCAGCAGCCAAGGCCAACAGGATGCTGGGATGCATCGCTAGGGGGATCACCTCCAGAAGGAGGGAAGTGATACTCCCTCTGTATAACTGCTTGGTGAGGCCGCACCCTGAGTACTGCGTGCAGTTTTGGAGGCCACACTTAAAGCGGGACATTAACCTCCTGGAGAGGGTCCAGAGGAGGGCAACCAAAATGATTTGGGGCTTGGGGGACAGGACCTATGAGGAGAGGCTCGAAGAGCTAAATATGTACACATTGGAAGATAGAAGGGACCGGGGGGACATGATAGAGGTCTTTAGGTACATGAAGAGGGTAAATAGGGGAGGAACAGTTGGGGTGCTTCGAAGGAAGGAGGAAGGGGCCACTAGAGGGCATGGCTGGAAGCTGGAGGGGGGAAGATTCAGGGGAGAAAGGAGGAGGTGCTACTTCACTGAGAGGGTGGTGGAGCCATGGAATGCACTGCCTAGGGGCTGGTGGAGGCAGAGACAGTGGAGGGGTTCAAGAGGGGTGGGACAGGTACAGGGGAAGGTTTCTGGAAGCAAAATCCGATGCAGCAAGAATATCCGGAACTGGGAAGGGAGAAGCCAGAGAAGGTGAGGGGGACAGCAAGGTCAGCACCCAGGTTGGGGCTGACCAAACGAGCAGACACGAAAGACCGTTAGGCCTGTTCTGCTGGCATTTTAGTATGTTAGTATGTTAGTATATGGAGTACTATTGCCTTCCATTCCATAATGGTAGGGGGTCCTCTTGGAGCCATCTACAGGTTCTTGCCTTATAGACAGCCACCAAGCATACTCCCCACAGATAGAGAGCCTCCCTACCCTTGAGTAGGAGTTGGGGTATCCCTAAGAGGAGCTGAAGAGAGGACAGGCTTCTCTGCAAGCCAAACAGGTTTGTCAAGTGGAGTGAAAGAGCATCCAGAATGAAGATAGCCTGGGACAATCATAAAAAATATGTGCATGTGAGGCATTCTGAGTTCCATATCTTAGCCAGCAGGCTGCATAAGTTCCAGGGGATCTCTTTGCTACAAGGGTTGATACCAAAAAAAATCTGATCCGGACTTCCCATGCAAACTTTCTCCATGTTGGGAAGGAGGTGGTGGACCAGGTCCCTCACCACACCTTTACCTATATGTCCTCTCTCACCACCAGTCCAAGGTCCTTTTTTCCCATTTGGCCTTTAATGGGTCTGCCACATGAGCCTGTAGGTGTTGTAAGAATTTGTATATTATAGAAATGGCTTGCCCTCCCATCTGAGTGGTCCAGATTCTAACAAAGGGAGTATTGTTGATAGACATCAGTACTAGGAGCTCCTCAGCCCTGAGCTGCCACATTATAAAATCTTGTTTCTGATAGTAATGTAATCTATCTTGCTCCTGCCAGGAAAACTGCCTGAGCTTCCTCAAAAGATAAGATTGTATTTCTTCGAAGCAACTTCGAGGGTGCTCCAAAGGAAGGAGGGGGCAACTAGAGGGTATTGGTGGAAGCTGGAGGGTGGAGATTCAGGGGAGGAAGGAGGAGGTGCTACTTCACTGAGAGGGTGGTGGAGCCATCTAATGCACTGTCCAGGGGTCTGGTGGAAGAAGAGATGGTGGAGGGGTTCAAGAGGGGGTGGGACAGGTACTGGGAAGGGTTCTGGAAGCAAAAACCAGTGCAGTGAGAATATCCAGGACTGGGAAGGGAGAAGCCAGGGAGGGAGGGAGAGGGGGGCAGCAAGGTCAACTCCCAGGGTGGGGGCTGACCAAACGAGCAGACACGAGAAACTGCTAGGCCAATTCTGCTGGTATTTTAATATGTTAGTAGTATGTAACTGCCGGGGGCAACTAAGCCCCATAGCAATTGCCTGGAAAACCATGGATCCTGTCGGGGACTGTGAATTGATGGATATCCAGGCATAGCAACACAAATGGAGTGTATAAGATTTTGTTTGGATCCTTCTCTCCATCCTCAAGTATTGTTGCTGTTCCTCCAGGCAGAAGTCATTGTATTTGTTTGGGGGGGGGGGTTGAATAAATAGGCTGGTAAAGGGAATGGGAGCTGTTTAGATAAATCAGTTGCCTTCCAGTGGGCATAATGTTCTGTATTTGACCAGAGGAGAGCTAGCCTCATCTGGGATGCAATCAAATAAATGGGCTAGAATGGTAGACTAATACCTCCCTCTGTCCTAGGCAAATATAATAGCTGTTGCCTAATGTGAGGTTGCTTTGAATTCCATAAGAACCTAGTAATCAGCTTTTGCCAGCTTAATAGTTCCTTAGTCAAAGCCACACAGGGAATGCATTGAAACAGATATGAGAGCTTGGGGTGCAAATTCATCTTTAATGCCAGGTTTTGAGCATAGAACGAGAGAGGGAGTAAATTCCAATGCCTCATATCATCTCAATGTGTTGATTAGGGAAAGATTATAAATAGAGAAAAGTTGGTGTAGATCCCTGGGAATTTTTATTCCTAAATAATTAAGTGCTGGAAGTTCCCATCTCATATCATATTTGGTTCTAATTTTGGAGGGGGCAATGTAATGAATAGGGAGAATTACCTTTTTATGTCTATTAAGAGTACAACCTGAAAGTTTAGTAAAGTGGGAAATTGTCTGGAAGAGGGCTGACAAGGAGGTGTCTGGTTCTAAAAGATAGACCAGCACATTGTCTGCGAAGAGTGCAAGTTTATGTTCGGTGTCTGCTAGGTGGATACCCTATATGTCAGGGGATTGTCGAATATATTGTGCTGATGGCTCTATATTGAAGGCAAATAATAGGAGAAAGAGAGAGGACACCCTTGCCAGGTTCCTCTTTGTAAGGTTAAGCTAGGGGAAATGTGACCAAATTGCTCAGACGTATCCCTGTGGCTGCTTGTAACACCTGAAAATGAGATCTATAATGAGATAATCTGAAGGTGTCAAGGGCCCCACGAAGGAAAGACCATGATATCTTATCAAACACCTTCTCTGCATCAAGGCTTAAGAAAAGGGTGGGGAGATTATGATGTTGGATATGTTCTGTTTGGTATACCGTTCTTTGAATATTATCCTTTGCTTGTCTTCCTGGAATAAACCCACACTGGTCTAAATGAATCAACTGGGGGGTATACTGTTTGAGTCAACAGATTAGAATAGATGAAAATATTTTATAATCCATATTTAATACTGATATAGGTCTGTATTCTGAGCACAATGAGGGGTCCTTGCCAGGCCTCAGAGTCACCGATACTAAAGCATAGTTCCATGAAGGGGGATCATGCGTTGTGCCAAGGAGATACAGGAATATGTATTATGCAGTAAGGGAATGAAAGTTTTCTTAAGGGCTTTATAAAAATCTCCAGCAATCCATCTGAACCTGACATTTACCAGACTTAAATTGAGCTATCTCTACTTCTGTATCCATAATGGATATTGGGGAGATCAGGGATTTAGCCTGTTCTTCTGATAGAGTGGGGAGATTTATCTTTTTAAGAAAGGCAACTATCTCCTCCTGTAAGATTTCTGGGGGGAGTAAAGGAGGGAATAATATGTAAGGAAGGTCTGAGATATACCTGATGTGGAGTGGTGCAGGATATTTGTTTGTGGGTCCCTAATGGCCAGAATTGTTGCTCTAGTCCTCTGGGCTCTCAGACTTCCACCTAGGAGTCTTAAGGATCTAGGACCCCCATCATAAAATTTCTGTCTAAGGAAAAGTAGTTTCTGTTCCACTTCACAAACAAGAAGGTTGTTAAGTTCTTTTCTAAGCTTAGCAAGTTCCTGAGTCTTCACCTTACAACTCTGAATTCTCTGTGTTCTTCTAAATCTCAAATTTGCTTTGAGAGGCTATTTCTGAGATCATCCCTCATTTTTTACATCTGGCTGAGATTTCTATTAATTTACCTCTCACTATACTGTAGCCTTGAGAGTGTCCCAGAGAATAGAGGGGTTCATATCTGGAGTGTCATTGTCCTGCATGGCCTATTTTATAATTTCAATAATTTGCTTAGTATTTTCCTGAGCCCTTAACAAAGAGCGGTTAAGCCTCCGAAAAGTGTTCTTTTTAATATCCTCCATGTGTATCTTTAAAAATACTGGTGCATGGTCAGATAATATATAATCCCCTGTCCAAGATTTCTGGGCTACATCCATATGCTCTCGAGAAGTCAAGAGGTAATCAATACAAGAATAACTGTAGTGAGCTTGAGAATAAACAGTTTGGTGAGTCGAAGTCCCATTTAGAAACTTCCAAATGTCCTCATAGCCCAGCCCCTTTAGGAGTTTACCAAGCTCTCTTGCTTTCTTTTAGTCTTTTTTAAGAAATGGCTGTTGAATAGGATTGGTGGCTTGTTACATTGGACATGCAGTCCCTCTATACGAGTATCCCTCATGATGCTGGTTGTGAGGCTGTTTTTATTTATTTATTTGTACATCGGTTTACAACCTTTGAGCCAGAGGCTCGTTTCCAAAGGTACCTCATCACAAAGAGGACAAATACAGTGCAACATTTAGTTACATCATTGTAGTTACAGCTTTTTACATTATTGCAGTCACAGTTTTGGTAGATATATGCAGTTATTTCTTTGTTACAATATGAGTGTTACAGGTTTGGTATTCACAGGTTATTACAGTTATTTGGGTAAAGATTGAGAGATAAAGCATACATTGGTAAAGCAGACAATTAGTCTTGAGCAGATACTGCTAGAGGTAAGTAAAAACAGGTGGCTATGGGACATGGTAGGTGATAAGTTTGGGAGACAAGTCACTCAGGGAGTTTTGTCGAGGAGCTACTCAGAGAGTTTTGTCGGGTACAGTGAGCTAGATCACCTAAGGACAAGCACAAGTACAGCTTCACATGTTAAATAGCTGACTTCGAAGCACGGTTTTGAAGCGGGATATTGTAGGGGTATCAGTGACGGATTTGGGGAGGGTGTTGTACCAGAAGGGAGCTCTGTAACAGAAGGACCATTGACCAGGTGTAGTCCTGGTCCTAGGAACTAGCAGGGTAGCCTTGGAGGAGGTACGAGTTTGGACTAAGGGTTGTGCAAGGTGGATAGAGGCTGTCAGTCCGGGCGGGTATAGTACAAGGAGTGTTTTTTTAGTTATGAGGCAGGTTTGGTATCTGAGCCGTTCGTCCAGGTTAAGCAACCTATCCAAGTCATATAGCTGGCAGGTATGGGTTAGCCTAGGGGCTCCCGTAATTAATCTACAGGCCTTATTCAAGGTGAGTCGGATTTTATTGAGGGCAGTCGCATCCATGGCACCATAGACTGGCAGGCCATAGTCCACAAGGGACATTATTGAGGAGGTGGCTGCTAGTCGGAGGGCATGGGGGGGGCAGTGCTTGTAGCATAGAGGATACCTAGCCGTGCGTTTGTAGCTGAGGCTAGAGTATCAATGTGGTCATGGAATGTGAGGGCTGAGTGAAAGGAGACCCGAGGTACTTGTACAGGAGACCTTGATCGAGAGGATACTTGGAGCCAGGGAGGATGCGGAGTGGGAAATTTTTCTTCATTGTCTTCACATTCTACTTATAGCCATGCATTCATTCTATTTGTGTGTGAACTTTTAGAACGTGTTTTGACTAAAAATGTTTTTTGTATGAAAGACAGTTATATCATCAAATAAAGGGCACGGTCATGGGGGCTGCTGTGGCCCCCAACTATGCTACAATATAGCTGTCAGAATGGGGAAAATATATGTTCATGATTATGACAGTAATCCATATCTGAGTTTTATTCACTTGTATCATCATTATATAGATGATGTCATTATGATTTGGGCTGGGGAGAGAGATGATTTGACACATTTTGTACAATACTTGGAAAGTACCGATTATTATCTCAAATTCACACTGACAGCCAACCAGGAACAAATTTATTTTTTAGATCTACTGGTATATAAGGATGGAAATGGGGGTTTGAACACACGCATGTTTCATAAAGAAACAGGAATAGCATACTATTTCAGAACAGCTGTCACCCTGGCCATGTTACTAAGAATATACCAGTGGGCCAATATATGAGGGCAAGATGCAATTGTAGCACTGTGGGTGAATATGAGAAGAGAAAACAGGAAATGACCCTTAGATTTCAAATAAAGGTGTTATAGCATCTTCAAACTGAATCAAGCTGCACAAAAGTTGACATGATAGATAGAAGTGAACTATTATCGAAGAAAAATGTTGATAGGAAATTGGAAACAGCGTCTAATAATAGCCCTGCTTTTATTTCAGTATACAGTACACAAGTGAGAGAGGTGGAGAAAATCATTAGACAAAACTGACATGTCCTGATGGCTAAGCCTAAACTTAAGGAGGTTACAGAATGTGGACCAAAATTCATCTGTAAGAGAGATAGTAACCTATCTGACTTATTGGTCCATAACAAAATTAATGAAGATATCATCAGAAAACTATCTGCTGGGACTTACAGATGTGGTAATTGCATGGCTTGTGTCCACCTTCTAGTAGGACCTGACTATCGCTTTCCTGATAGTCATGTTAAAATCATTAGTAGACAATTTTTGTGTGTGTGTGTGTGTGGGTAACAGAGGGAATTGTTTATTTGGCAGTGTGTACCTGCAAATGTCTCTATGTGGGCATGACAGGTTGAAAATTTAAGAACTGTATTTTGGAGTATCTGTCATGCATAAGGCTAGGAAAAATTTATTTATTTATTTATTTATTAAACATCAGTTTACAACCTTTGAGCCAGAGGCTCGTTTAGAAAGGTACCTCGTCACAGAGAAGACAATACAGTGGTAACAACTTAGTACAGAGAAACAGTGTACAGTTTTTTTTTTGTTTGGTTTTTTTTGAGGATACAGGAAGACAAATGAGATCAACAGTTTACCACATACAGGGTTGGTGAAGTTAACATTGTTCAGGGAAATAACTAGAACATCAGAAAAACATAGGATATCAATACGATGTGTTTTAGCAGAGTCTACAGGGAGGTAACAGGAACCTAGGGTAGAGAAGGTAGAGGATTTGAGCAGCCAACAGGGGGCTTTGTCAGAGAGTGAGCAAGATAGCTTAGAAACAGCAACAGCTGCCACTGGTGAAAAGGTGGTTCCGGAGGGTAATTTTAAAGCAAGAGATTGTGGGGGAATGGAGAATGCCTTAGCATATCATAGCAGGGACATGTCTTCAGATTCAAAGGAATTGAAGTGGTTAGACTGAGTCTGAAGGGTGGAGATTTAAATAACAAACTATTGTGTAGAGAAATGTACTGGCAATATAGGTTAAGAGCAGGGACATATCCTGGACTTAATGAGACATTTCAGCTAACACCATTTAAAAAAAAAACATAAGTAAATATTTGGGTCTCATGAATGATTATCAATTGTATATCTCAGGTATTTGTTTGAGATCATCATATCTTACTACCATTTCCAGCAAAGTGAAATAACATCATTGAGAAGCAATGGACCATTAATATGCATTTTGCTTTGGGTCACAGTCTCCATGGAAAAGTTTTACATTTACCGTGCAGTATAGCATAGTACCCATGATACTTTTGAGTGCCAACATAAGATTTGAGTTTATGCAATAACCAGGATTGTTGTTTATTGTATAGCATTGTATAGCACTTTAATGTACAAAGAGATATGCTAACAGAAATCTTTGGGTGCAAATGACTTTGGGTTTCATGTTTTTTCATCTTTTGTATCTTTTTGTTTATTTTTCAAAAATTTAGATATATACCAAAGTTGCTGTTGTGTAGAACTGTTTAGCACCTGAATAGAAAAACATATGAATTACAGTATGTTTTCCTTTTGTAAGACATGCTGGTTTTATCTTTAGGCTTTAACAACATGCCCGCCTGCTTCCATTGAGTCCCACTTTATCAGTTAAGGTTATGTATGGAGTTTGTGCTGTATAATACTGTATAATAGTTATTAAGATATGAGGTAGATGCTATTGTTAACTTTCAAGTGTAAATTAGGCTCTATGCTTACTGTGCATTAAGTAATGCACACAAGCTGGAGCCAATTGTGATTTGAATTGATGCTAGCCAAATGGCTAGTAAAACAAGTTGTACTCTTGGTTGCTGGCTGTGTAACTTAACATGCATTTGGGAGTGCTAGAAGCATGATTGAATATGACAGTATCAGACTTAGGTTATTATCTTTTTAAAAAAACAGTTTAGACATTTCAATTTTTCTTCTATTTCTGATAGTATTGCTGAGCGTTGTAATAGATTGGGACATGTGTTATCGATATTGCCAAGTATGAGCTAAGTAACTTTTGTCATTTTTACCTTAGCTACCAGTTTGATTGTTGAAATGCTAGCATTTTTTCTTTGTCAACTTGCAAAAATGTCTGCATTTTAAATATAAATAGAGGTGCAGATGGCATTACCAAGAGTGAGTCTAGCAGGTTTTGAACAAAAGAAAATTTATTTCTTTTGATAATAAGCTTTTCTGATAACCTGTAGAGATGCTTGTATTTTAAAACATAAGTATAGATTGTATTGCCAAGGGCGAGCTAAATTGATGGTGAAGAAATATTTATTAGTAGGTATAAGACTATAATGAATTGATGCACTGTGGCTGATGTTTTTTTAATAAAAGACTATCCAGTCTGTGGTATAATACTATTCATAATAATATTTAAAAAGATTTGAATCAATGATAATAGTGATCATGGCACAGATGAATGTTATAGCAGTGAATAAAGGAATGAGCATATGTATTGTTTAACTTGATCAGTTCCTAATAAGACGTTATAATTACTATGAGCGCATAATAACATATAAGAATAAATATATAAATTGCTAGCAGGCAATTAACATGTCTTTGCTTGCTTTTTAATATTATGTTGTCATGATGTGATGTTAAACAGTGTCTTGTTTACTATTTGTATTTATTACTGTAATTTTGCATGAAGTTTTTGCACACGTCACTTTAAATAGCTGGTACTATTTGTATGGGGGCACTATAAATGTGAGAGTGTCACATGCTGCTGATGTCTTGATAAAGCACCAGGGCAGTGTGAAACATTGACGTTACGGGGGGGCACTATTTCACTTTTACTATGTTATTAATAAACTTTTTTCATACACAGATTTCGAGTTTATGGAGTCTTTCTGCAGCTGTGGAGCCAGCGTTTTGTGTGCCTTTTGGTTTTTTTTTTACTCTGCCAAGGGTGGGGTTACCCAATTCTCCACCCTGGGGCAGTATCAGATTGAAATCGCTGCCACACAGAATCTGCCCTTCTCACCATTTGGCAAGTTGTAGAAAAAAGGATCGATAAAGAGAAAGCTCTGTGTTTGGCAGGAAATACACCGAGGCTATAGTAAACATTTGGCCATGCAGGCAGCCCTTAGCCATTGCATATCTACCCTCTTTATCCATCAGTTTGTCTTTTACTTCAAATTGGACTCTATGTGGGATTAACACAGCAATCTCCCTCCTTCTTTCTCCCTATAGGAGGATGTAACCACTTGTGAAAAACCAATGTGCTCCAATTTAGTTGGATTTCCTGCAGAAGGAAAATGTCACCCCCTGAGCAATTCAAATAAGTTAAGACCTTATTCATTTTCACTGGCCTAGATAGTCCATGCACATTATAAGTGCACATTATGCAAGTGAGAGCTATATTACACAATATCTAAATCAAAATGGAACATATCTCTGGGCATCTCTAAGTCCTAGGGCCCAATTCTCAAAGCTCCTCATGCAGCACAAGCGGATTGCACTACAAGGAATGGAACTAAGTGCCCCTTGCACCAAAGGATGCACCAGGAGCAATTCTCAAATGCAGTCTTCATCAACCACCGGCTGTGTGCACCAACAGGAGCTTGCACTATCTGGGCACCACAAAATGGGTTGTGGCATGGCATTAGGGGCTTGTGGCAGCCTCATAACTATACCAGGGGGCACATTTCTAAGTACTGTTAGATCAGCCAGGGCTGGTCTAAGGGTACTTTGAAACTCTGTCAGAGTTCAGCAACCTGTGATAATGTGCCATGGTGCCTCTTCCTCAGCCCTGATCCCCCAATATGTAATAACTAACTTCTGTGGTGGTCTAGTGGACCCCTTCCCAGATCCCCAATGTCCCCAATAAATAGTTTTTTGTATAATTCTCTGGTGGTCTAGCAGACACCCCTCCCCAGTCCCAAATGTCCCCAGTGAATATTTTTATGTATAATTACCTGGTGATGTAGCAGATCTCACTCACTGATCCTCGATATCCCCAATAAATATTTATATTCCCAATGAGTGAAGCCATGTGTGTTTTCAACATAACAAAACTCCTTGTTCCTGGGAGTCAAGCTTGAATCTATTATTGTAATCAATTGTAATTCTGTAATTGTTATTGGCTATCTGACATGCATTGTACTATCTTGCATCTCTGTACTATATTGTCTCTACAAGAAAGAAAGAAAGAGGGAAAGAAAGAACATTTTATAAATCCATGGTGGTGTAGTGGACCCCCATCTGCAATCCCTGATGCCCCCAATAAATAATTTATTTTATAATTCCCTTGTGGTCTAGCTGACTGCCCTCCCTGATCCTCAGTGTTACCCATATATTTTCATAATAGAAAACCCCTTCCCTGGTGGTCTAGTGACCTCTGTCCTGGCAGGCAGTGACCCACCACCCTGGTCCCCCATCCTGAAATTGAGCTAGTGACTGGCACAGCCCACAGCACACCACCATGAGCAGTCACCAACTGAGCTCTCAATGACAGCTGTACTGTATTTAGTAAGTGCTCATTAATTGACAGCTCCCTGTCATTCAATGAGCACATAATATGTAACTATAGGGATTGCCTTAGCTGCTGTAAACTTCTCTCAGCTAATCACAATGCTCACTAGGGTTAATTATAAAATGGGGACGAGTACACTCTTGGACTGGGTGCTCACAAATTGCCCTGCTAGTGTCTCACACACTGATGTCCTTCCTGACACTAATAGTGATCACTCTCCCAACTGTGCATGCAGTCAAACAAATTTAGCAAACCTACGACAAGAACAGTCACAAGTAGAGTGCTCACCCATGGACACCTGGAATCACTAAAGTCCCTCCTTCATCAACAAGACTGGACATACATTAAAACCACCTCTGATATTGACTCTACATTGCAATATTTTATATCAGGAGATGATGGAAGGTTTGATACCTTTTATTGGACCAACACGTGTCTTATACAAAGATGGAATTATACACCAGCTTTTGGAGCCTCACAGGTCCCTTCTTCAGGTGAATAGCAAAATTGAGCACACTGGAGTATTTGTATCTACTGAATGACAATTTTCACCTGCTAATGGAAGGAGAGAGGCTGCTGCATGCTGGAGAGCTAAGAGCTGAGAGGAGTTTACTCACTAGCATGAATCTAGAAAAACACAGCTCAATAATTAGAATCAGTATGCCACCATTGCCATTAATTTGAAGTTCTAGATTCTTTCCAGAAAATGTTGTGTGGCCAGTTTTTATCTCTGTCTCTGGACTCCTGTCCATTTGCTTCCCTACAGGCTCGGGGTTCTATGGTGAGGGAGCCACCTTGAAGAAGAGTGACCAGAGAGGTCCTGTGGGGGATTGAGTGGGGATTTGCTTGAGGTGCAGACCACGAGTGGGAGTTGATTGAGCTATGGTGCTGGAGCTAGTGCTGGAAAGACAGAGAAAGCTCAAGTAAGTAAAGGAAGAAAAGTCAAAAAGCAAGAAGAGCAAGACAGTAAAAGGACTGTGAAGGAATATGGAGGACTGAGGAAATAAGGGAAGAAGTAAGGTGTTTTTTGAAATAATCACAACTTGCTGCAGTTTTAGAACTGGAAAAGCAAAAGAAACTACTGCACTCTCTGAACTGAACTGAAATTAATCTCTATTTTCCTTCCAGTAAACTTCCAGTAAACCTTATGTCATGTTTGTTATATTGTGGTGTTAAAATATTCTAACAGAAATAGAGCTACAAATTTGATCTTTTATAATTTAGCAAAAGGTATAGCATTCTAAATATTAAGGCTCCATTGTGATTACAGGTTTTAGACAGAATAAGTAATAAAGCTCAGTCATTTAATTTAATTTGTCTGTTGGCACTCATAGAAAATATAGTGTGTTTTATCTTCCCTAAGAGTTAGTATGAGTTATTGTTAACTGTTGTTATTGTTAACAAAGGCACACTTTTATTAAATTATATTGAATATTAGGTTTTTAAGTTTAAGTATTTTCATGCTGGGAGTATCACGTGACAGCACCACAGATATTTAGTGTGCGCGTGTTGGTGTTTTGTTATTGTGCTCTGGGCATTTTAGAGATTGATATGGATGAACAAGTACTGGTTAGTCTTTTAGTAATTTGGATCCTTGGGACATATTGAGGAGGTTTACTTGGTGTTTATTCCTGCTTTAGCTTAAAAACTCTTGGCTCAGTAATTGATATTTATGGCATCACCCTGTCCCATAATAACATATAAGCATTGTGGCATTGTGGCCAGTTTATAAATAAACATTGCAGTAGCCAGCAGAATTCCAAACACTGTATTTCTGATCAAGGAGGGAAGCAAAAGGGCAGAATATGCATACAGGAGTGTAAGTACCTTAATTTTATTCAGCACATGAATTTGAGGTGTGTACTGTTGATATTCACAATCCTTGGCAATCTGTTTTAGGTAATTGGGCATTTTTTCCTTTGTGGTTGTTTTTAGTGGAGTCTGGTGTGAGGAATGAAAGTGGAGTGTGCTTTGGATGTGCCCTGAACTTCAGGGAGTTGGACAGCTGTTTTGGTTAAGATTTGGATGCCTGGCTATTAACCTTGAGTAGTTGCCACAGGTAAGGATCCACTGATACACTAATATACTAATTCAAAATTTGTTTGAGGTTGTTAATTCTACTAGTGCTAATAACGCTCTTGATAGAATTCAGAATTGAGTAAGTTACTTTATGTTTTCATTTTATTTATTTAGTTTTTGTTAGCCGGGTAGGTGCACTAGCCATAAAATGACTACTTGCGGGCATGACCTGGGAGAGTACAACAAAAAGAGAACAGTGGAACAACAGCAACATGGGTACAGTAATACAAATAGATGAACAGTACAGCAGTGCTACAAAAATACAATAAGCAGAAACAACAAAAAATAATGACAAACATTATACTAATAATGGCAGTAAGATATATAATAAATGCAGAAACCACAGACCCGACCTATGGAGTGAAAGGGTTAATAAGAGTAAGGTTATATAGAGAAAAAAGTGAGGAATGTTCAAACATAACAAGAAAGACTGATAGAAGGAAGGTCAGGGGTGGTAATTGGCAAAACAACAGTGGATGGTAAGCAACAAGGTTCCAGAAGGAAGAGAACTAGTAATCAAGAAGTTATTTACAAACAGAAGGAAAAACATGGGGAGGGGAAGAGGAGACAGTCTTGGAGCTGGGTTAGAGCAGGGGGTGACATTATTGGTACATCTCAGGAGCTTCAGGTTGGGTCAAAGCATGTACATCAGCTAAGGATAGATAATGATGATATTCACTTTTAAATCTAAAGTGAGACTGAGACAGCCAGAGGTTGAGTGGAAGAGCATTCCATAGCCTGGGAGCAGAGAACTGCAAGGCCCCTGTGCCTTTATTCATCTGACATCTTGGAACATAGAGGAAGGATTTGTCAGCTGATCGAAAGTCATGGGAGGATGGTTGAGGGACCAGCAATGCCACCAGCTGGGATCTATTTTTTTCCCAGATGATCGAGTCCGTTAGTGATCCAAAGTAGTATTGTCTACTGGCAGATGGCAAGAGCCAATTCAGATCCTTATAAAGAAGGTAGTGATGTTTGAGTTGACGCAACAAAGAGGCAAATTGGCATATATTGTTGTAAGTTACGTCCCATTTTAGTTGAAAGGTTTTATGGATACAGGTAAGAATAGAGGCACCATAAGTAAGGGTTGAGAGCAGAATACCTCAGGCAAGTGCTAATTTCACCGAGGGTGTGAGCATGTAGCTCATTTTGTAAGCTACTCCCAGTTTTGAGTTTACAGCTTTGCTCAAGGACTGAATATGAAGATTAAAATCCAGGGATTGGGCCAGCAGGATCCCAAGGCACTTGAAGGAAGTAACATTTTCAAGTGGAATTTCTCCTGGATAAAGAACCTCCAGCAAACTAGAACAAGCCTTTATCTTAGTAAGGTCAATGAAGATGGCACCTGTGAGTTTTCAGAATCCATATTGAACAGAATATCAGTAGTTAGTTGAAGAAGAACCATGATGGTGCTATGTCCTTTTCTGAAACCATTCTGGGTGTCCGAGAGGAGAGTGTAGCATGTAAGTTAGTCAATGGTCTGTGATGCAACTATTTTCTTTAGGATCTTGCTAAGGACAGAGAGAATTCCAACTGGTCTGTAATTGGCCATGTTCTTTGAGTCACCATTTTTAAAGACAGGAATTACTCTTGCAGATTTCCATAGGTCCGGCACAGTGCTATGGATAAGGGATAAAGTGTAGATTCTAGCAATTGGAGAGGCAATGAGTGGAGCATCCAGCTTAAGGAGATGAGGTTCCAATGAGTCAAACCAGAGCTGGTATTGGCAGATATGGATCTCAGTAATTTCAGAACTTCTGCTTTTGATATAGCCTTGAAATAGAAGGGTGGAGCTGGAGGAGCATCATACGATAGGGCAGTATGATTGTCAGATGGTAGCATGGTAGGTAGATTGGACTGCGATGCACTAGGTTGTAAAGCCAAGGTATAGTGTGACAGATCAGAGAAAAGATTGTTAAAACTATTTGAGATGGTCCTAGGGTCATTAAAATTTGCCCCATTTATGATCATTTCATCAGGTGTGACCAACTCCGAGGTATCCAGAAATGTTTTGACATGGGCCCAGAAGTTCCTCAGGTCACAGGCTAAGCTTTGAGAAGGTCCTTGCAATAGTTGCTTTTAGCAGCTCTAATTTATCTCTTACATCTGTTCCTTAGTTCACGATAGACAATAAGGTCTAATGGTAGGCAAGTTTGTTTGTAGTGAATCCAGAGCTTGTCCCTTCATCGCAGATTAGCAAGGAGGTCTTTATGTAGCCACCTCGTGTGTTTTCCTCTGACCCTCCTAGTAATCTTGGGGCATGTTTCCATTGAATGGAAAGAAATTCATTTGTGAATATCTGTAGAGCAACCTCCACATCCTTTGTTTGATAGATACCTGTCCAGTCGATATTGGAGACATCATAGAGAAATGCAACCTGGTCAATATGAGCTAGATTTGTAAATGTGATTAGTCTTGATGGAGGAGATGGAGGTGCAACCATTGATAGGATACAAAAGTGTGTCTAAGAACTTTTTCTCTACTTGTGTCAGCTTCTTTAAAAGTAGAAATGCATTGGATTGAAACAAGAAGGTTCCAAACTAGGAAATAACTCAAATATTATAAGGGAAATTGATGAAGGTCCAAATTTATATCCAAGCTGGAATAAAATAACAGTGAACTGACAATTAGGGAACACGGTTACTCTTAAGGCATTCTAACAGCAGGAACCCCAATACCCTCAGTACCCCCAGTATTTGCATTGAATTTTATACATTTAGATTTTAAATATATAGATTAAATAGGCCATTTGGAAGTGTGAAACTACTAATTTTAAATGCATATTTGTACGAAATATCCTGTACTATATTAGCTTAAGAGATAAGTGCACATCTAGGAATTCAGAGCTAAAGTGTTACATTTTTGAGTAATAGCTACTCTTTTTAGTGATAATCCATACATGAAAATATTTATATCTATGGCTTAAAGTTGTTGCCAACAGAGATTCACAATATTTTTGAATTGGTCAAGTACTTGATTACTTGTTATATTTCTGATTATTCGAACATCTAGGTGATCTCTAACCTAAGATTTTTGATTGTGTGATTGTCTGGTTGTTTGACTGTTTGATTGTACAGATTGTTTTAATTTAGGTTGTAAACCTAATCAGTTAAGATCTGATTGATTGATTGATCAATTAACTGCTCAGTTATCAATGTGGAATTGTTATTATGCCAGTAGCCACAAGAAGTGGTAGAGGAATGACCAAGACTATGACTAAAACTGAAATGGATGTGATGGGAGAAGGAAAAGTGGATAAGTTGAGAGGACTATGTTTAAAAAAGGTGATGCTAAATGCGAAGAAACAAGTCAAAATAATGCAGGAAAATTTAAAAGATAAACACATAGCTGAATTAATTGAAAGTAATGAGGTGTTACACACATCTACACCTAATGAAGATAGTACAACGTTTTTAACAAAAACAAAAATGGGAACTATAGCAAAGAAGTCATTTTTGGAGCCTCAAACAGAGTTCACTTTTTCTTCATCTAATGATTATAGTGGAAAATGTTCTGTAAGTGAGGAGTTAAGCAATGAAAGTCAAATTACAATAAGAACAGGATAATGTGTATTGGGAAATGAAAATGAAAGACTAGAGAAAGCTAATAATATTAACATTTCAAAAACAATTAGTGACTTACAGATGCTTAATAGAATGGTTTGAAGCATGTGAGTCAATAAGGGAGTAACTTAGTAATGTAAATGGCACAGGAGTTTGTCCTTACAAGATATAGATAATAGTAAGAGAAGAGATGGAGAACATAGGGGACCCTATGCAGAAGATTCATGGTCAATGAGTCCTAGAAGCCCGGTTAATCCTGATATTGAAGAACTAGCTAAGGAGGTAGTAAGAATTCTAAGGGATCCCATGGATGCAAACATATTTTTATACCAGCAATTAATATAGATTAAAAAGGATTTATCCTTTTTAAAGGTTTAAGTATAGACAATAAAAAGAGAATGGATTGCTTTTTGAATAAAAAAGTGGAGGTGATCATGCAGAATTCACCCAGTCCAGATTTATTTGCCCAGATTTAAAATGTAATTCTAACCAGATGGAACAGACTGTCCAGGAACCATCATCGGATGAAGTCAAAGATGAAGTAACAAGTAAATACTCTAATAACAGAAACATAGAAGATGATGTCAGATAAGGACTGCAAGGCCCATCCGGTCTGCCCATTTCTTTTTCTACCTTATAAATGTGCCATCAGCCTTTGCTCTGTCAATGGCCTGTCTATTCATACTCATCTGTATTGCTTCCTTATGTCTGTCCCATGCCTGTTTGAAGTCCTGCACTATATTCATATCCACCACTTCCTGAGGTAGGCCATGCCATGCATTCACTGCCCTTTCTGTGAAAAAGAACTTCCTCACATTACTCCTTAATGGGCATCTCTCTAATCTCATGCTGTGTCCTCTTGTCCTGCTACTTTTCTTATATTGAAACATGTTATACTCTTTCAACTTGTTAATGCCCTTAAGGTGTTTGAATGTTTAATCATATCTCCACTCTTCTTCCTTTTCTCTAAGATATACATATTGAGCTCTATTAATGTCCTCATATGTGTTCTGATGCAGTCCCTGCACCATTTTGGTTGTCTTTCTCTTGACTGCCTCAATTTGGTTAATGTCCTTTTGCAGGTGTGGCCTCCAGTACTGCACTCTGTACTCCAGATGGGGCCTAACCAGTGTCTTGTAAAGAGGGATTATTACTTCCCTCTTCTGACTTGCAATACCCCTATAATACTATAAGTGAAGATACTATGGAATGTGTTATGCTACCAGACAAACTAATCTACAATGAGAGTATTTGTTTAGAACTTATGAAAAAATTCCAAAAGATTTGGGGAAAAGGAGAACAACAAGAATGAAAGGATGGAAAGAAACAAAAGGGGAAAAAAGACAGAAACAAGGTAGTACAGTAGCTCTACAGAGCAGAACAATAGAAAACAGGTTGGCAAAGGGATAGCTCCATTATGGAGGTCTTATCAAATAAGGAAAGATCAAACATTGGAACTGGAAAAGCTGAGAGGTCTAAAGTAGACATAAATACAAATAATAATCAGAATGCAGGAAATAAGAAGGGATTTAAGTACGAGGTAGAAGATAAGAAAGCTCATATGCAAAGGAAATATAAAAGATCTAAAAATAAATGAAATATGGGTACAATTAAGGTAAATAAAAAGAAAGGTAAGAAAGGGGTAGGTGCTAAACAAAAAACAAAGGAACCCCATTTGAGCAAGGGCAAAGTATTGAATAAGGAATTAGGATCAACAGAAAGTGTTAAAGTAAAATATCTGTATGATAATAAACAGGAGTCATCAGGTAAAATGGCAAAGATCAGTGAGAGTGAAGGGATTATGAGTGTGAATGATGGAAGAACAGAAGGAAATGTTTTGGGAGGTCAAGAGACATTTAAAAACTTTTTGGCAAAAACAATATCCACAGACTTCTTCTTGCCTTTGTATGGAATGACATGCACTCCAGATGAGACTGAACTAAGTTTTTCTTGAATGACTAATATTTTAATAAGCATGGCTCTTGGTGGGTGCAGAAATTTGATGGAATGTATAAGTGTAATTAGGCCTATTAATGAGTTGGAATTGATATTGATAGTAACAAATCAATACTACATACTTAAAGCAATTTGCAATGTTCAAAAAGAGTTAATGAAATTAGGAGTTCAAACTGGAGAAATAGCAACACTGGGTGATGTATTCCCAGAATTCTTTGCATCGCAGGATAAGAAGGGAGACATCAAGTTGTCAATATTTGGTTTAACCCAATTACGTCTTGAGAACAGAAGGAATATCAAAGAAAAAGTGGCTCTTACACTTAGGACATTATCAAATTCTCAGATCTGCACCACTGATATTGTACAAGTGAATCGGTATGAATTTGATGGTCAAATCAGGTTAAAGGTGAAGAATGGAAAACTGATTGACTTATTACTTCAAAAACAATTAGCTCTGGATGGATTGGGAATCCATATCTATATGGAAGAGCAAATACATGAAACCTTAGGATGCCAGAAGGGATACCAGAGCAAAGAATGGAAATCAATGATTGATACAGCAAATAGATTTGAGGTACTGACTGATACAGATTTTTGACAGTGGGATTTAAAGCAAGGAACAAAAATGTCTCAGGAAGTGGTAAAGGAAGCAATAGAGGTTCTAGGAGCCAATATAGATCGGGCTAGAGAAGAAAATATTGATATACTATCATGGAATCTATCCAGTCTTAATGATAGATTAGGAGACCCAGATATGGAGATATATATAAATAAATATGACTATATATGTTTACAAGAGTCATGGAGGATTGGAGCAATTCATCTGGATGGTTACACATCTTATGTGAAACAAGCAGAAAAACAAAAAAGTATGGTTGGAATGTGGGGGGAGTAGCTATGCTTTGTAAATTAAAAAGCAATGTAAAAACTAAAGAGATATGTATGGATTGTAAAAGCCTCCTAATAGTACTTATTAAAGGAGAGGAGATGGGAGATATAGTATTCATAAATATTTATGCACCTCCAGAAAACAACAAATACAGAGATGTAAATTGGTTGCAACACTTAAATACGAACTTGAAAAAATACAAATCGAATTGTCAAATGGAAACATTCTCGTTGGAGATTTAAATGCAAGATGGGGCAATTTGCAAGGTATTACATTTAAATCTTATGGTCATCTAAAGGATAAGAGACAATCAAGAGATTTGATATCAAACAATAGAGGGGTAGAGTTACACAAAGTGATAAGAGATGTAAATCTCCTGGTACTGAATGGACGTATATCAGGAGATATACCAGGAAACTACTTATGAAGGTGGAAGAGGGTCCTCAGTAATAGATTACATTTGTGTTACTCTTAATGTACTGAAAAACTGCAAGAAATTAATAGTGAGACCAACCAGTGAAAGTCAACATGCAGTATTGGAATTCCAAATGAGTAGGGATGGAAAACATATCTCAATATTGGACATTGTAAGAGATCGATTGATGGTAATTAATACAAATTGTTTAGGGTGGGAAACAACAGATAATGGAAATCTGATGCAAACTATGAAAGAAAGAGGTATACCAGAATGTTTAAAGGACATTTCTAGGGATATGGATATAAATCTATTAATAGCAAGATTTAACATTATATTGGGTAACATAAGAAATATTATAACAAATGAGTGTACGATACAAAAAAGAGAAGGCCAGGTCTGGTTCAATAAGGAATGTAGAATTGCTAAGAAGAATTTAAATAGACAGTTAAGAATAATAAAAGGCAATATAAATGACGATCAAAAACTAAATAAAGAAATGAATGGATTAAGGAAGCAATATAGCAAGGTATTAAAAGAGAACAAGAAGAAGTATCAAGGGAAATTATGGACAGAATCTGAAGAAGCAGTTAAAAAGAACGAAACAAAAATATTTTGGAACATGGTAAACAAAGCTACGAAATACTATAGGGGAGTAATGAGTGCTCTTATTGAGCCTGAGGATTGGGTTGGATACTACAGAAAGTTATTCTTTTTAACAGATCAAGAATACATAAAGGCAATAAACATGAAGACACAGAAAATGAGGAAAATGATAAATTTAGTCCAATTACACCCATTGAAATAGAGAAGGCAATAAAAACGTTCAAAATACACAAAGCTCCAGGACCTGATGGGATCCCAATTGATGTAATTAGTTCTACGACTGGGCAATGGATTCCATTTTTGGAAATTTTATTAAATTCGGTTAGGAAAAATAAAACAGCTCCAGATAGTTGGAAGTTAAATATCCATAGTCCCTCTATTCAAAAACTGAGTCAAGACTAGACCTGAATGTTATAGACCTATTAGTCTCCTAGAAAGCACTGAAAAACTGTTTACTAAAATAATTAGCAACCAATTAATTCAGTGGGTAAAAGAAAAAAGAGTTATTGATACAGCTCAGGCAGGTTTTGAATCAGGTAGGTCAACAACAGACCAATGTTTTACAATAATTCATCTCATTTTTAAATACAAAAATGTCAAAGGACAGAAATTATATTGTTTTTTCATTGATCTGAAAACAGCGTTTGACAGAGTCAGTCAAGTCAAACTATGGGAAAGACTGGAGGGTCTAGGAATTGATAGGGCATTATTAAGTATTATTAAAATCTTGTGTTATAACAATTACACAAGTATTAGATACTCTAATGCTGGAACCTTTACAGAGTGGTTTGCATCCAACACAGGAGTAAAACAAGGTTGTACTCTTTCACCACTTTTGTTTAATTTATATTTCCAAACTGTATGGAATTGTTTGTATAATCCAGAATATCGTATACCAAAGATAGGCACGACATCCTGCCCATATTTGGCATTCGCGGTTGATACAGCATTAATTTCTACAAGTTATATTGGATTAAAAAGAATGCTGAACAAATTTTCAGCTGAATGTGATAAAGCAGATTTAGTAATAAATTACAGAAATACTAAAGTAATGGTGTTTGGAGGTAACAACAAGGCTTATAATTATACAATACACAATAATAAAATAGAGGTAGTAAAGGAGTTCTGTTATTTATGGCTGATTTCTTCCCAAGATGTATCATGAAATAAACATATTAGAGACATGGAAAGTAAAGTAAAAATATTTCTTCCGATACTTAATTCATTTGCCTATAGGTATGGAGGTCATTCAATAAAAGGAACTCTAAGAGTCCTTAATGCAAAATTAAGAAGTCAAATGTTGTATGGGGACACAATAGGGGGGCAAGGCAATAGCAGAAAATTGGAAACTGTAATTACACATATTTTACAAAAGGATAATGGGTCTCCCTATGAGTGCACCCTCAGCATTGGTGAAGGCAGAACTAGGACAATTACCTATTGAATGTCAAATCAGACAGAGAGAGAAGTAAACTATTGGCTAAAGGTATACACAATGAATAATAGAACTTTACCAAGATTGTGTCATGAGGAAGTTTCAAAATATATGAATCATAATATAGTTTTTCCATGTATGGTTATATTAGAAAAAGTCAAACAACCTATTGGACTGTCAAGCAATAATACAGATAGTTCTCAATTACCATTTCTACAAGTAAAAATAATAAAGAATGAAAGAATAAATGATACCTATACTCAAAGAGATCAGAGATTTGGGATTAGGTAGGACATATAAGATCTGTAAATGGTTGACAGAAAATAAAAGACTGCATAAACTAGAAACATATCTTGAAAGAATAAGTAATCCAGAATACAGGAAATTAATTACCAGGTTCAGAGTCAAACTCTTTTTTAAGGAATTGGAAACATAGGGCCAGATATTTAACACTTTGCAGTGGGCACAAACTGTTTGCACAGGTTTAGTGCCACATTAGCATGGGTTTGCTATATTCAAAAGGCCAAATAGTGTGCACAAACTGCATCAGCCCCATGCAAAATCATAATGTATGCTAGGGGCAAACTGAAGAAGTGTGTACATGAATACAGACACACTGCTATATTCAGTGGTTTTGCATGACTTAGCACGGTACTTAGCGCAGTGCAAATTACCTCCCAGGAAAAAGTAGTCTTAACCCTGGGCAATCAGCTTTACGTGACATTTTTGCTTTGCACAGTATTTGCATTGATTTGTGTGACCCTAACAAATAAATATGACACATAGACAAAGCCAGACATAGAGAAAACATGTTGCTCACTGATGGCATCACAAAGATGCCATGATCTGCCACCAGTCCCAGCCATGCCAGACAGTAAGTAGTGACCCAGCCACCAGTGGACACCATGGCAGTGTGGCTATACAGCACACACCTGCAGGCCACTCTTCTGTGGACACCAACAGATGTCAGCACACACATGTTGCACTGTGGGCATGGTAGATGTTGAGGGGAGGATGTACAGGTGGTCAGGCTGCACCACAGACCAGGTGTGGCCAGAAGGCTGGGACACATCATGAAGTGCACAGGGGCCAGTATTGGGAACACTAACACCGGTGTTACCTATCTGATCTTATGTGCCCCCCCAGCCACATACTGTACAGTTGTACAAATGCCATAGCGCACACAGCTGGCCATGTATATGTCACTGTGAGCATCCCATGCCAGAGGTGCAGCATCTGTGGGTCACATAACAGTGTAACAGCAATGTCCACTGTCAGTAAATACCTGCAAGTTGGGCCTGTCACTGTGTACGGTGCACTGGTCATCACTGCCCTCACGCTACTGGCCCCTTTGCTACTGTAGTGTCTGCTGTGCACTGTAGCATGACCTACAGTGTGACAGTTGCATGCAGCACCACCACCACCACCTGTGCCTATGTTGTGTTGTCCCCTGGGGTACAATATGCTATGCTGTACTGTATACATGTAGCCTGCAGCTATCATCATGCACTGCCAGACTGACCTACAGGTGGAGCTGCAGGTGGACCCAGCCAGCCCCTGTACTTCCAACCTGACCTATAGGTGGAGCTGTGGGACCTTGCAGTAATGCTGGGCAAACCACATCCAAATCAGGGCATAATGAGATGCTAATCTGGATGTGTGCCCAGACTACCTAAGAAGACTCATTTGCATATCACTTTTGAATATGGCAAAGTTTAGCACCGGGCAAACGTGTTTGCACTGGGCAAATGGCTTAGCTCCGCACTAAACCCATGCAAATGTGTTAGCGCCATGCTAACAGTTCGGGGAATATTATACAGTTTTGCATACTGTACTTTCACATGCGCTGCTGCCAGCAGCTGTACTGGGTCCTCACATTTGCTGGCGCACACATTGGTCACATAGTTCACTTCTACCTACCTTCACATCACTGTGCACTATGTTGCTGTTGTGGTTTGCACTTCCTGGATGCTATATTCAGAGGTATTTTATTCTAGGGCTAAGTTTGCCCTGCACTCCCATCCCAGTTTGCCCGGCTACATATGCATGCTATATTCAGAAGCTGTTGGCCCCAGGCTATTCCTTTTGAATATAGCAGGCTTTTGTGTCCATGCTAAGTTTGCCCACTGGGCAGTGCTAATTTAGCCCAGAGGCAAAGTTTTGAATATCTGGCCCTAAATCTGTATAATAAAAGTAGATCAGAAGAAAAGGTTTTATGCAAATGTGGAAATGATGTGGATGATCTTAAACATCTTATAATATTATGCCCACTCTATAATGAAGAAAGAAAACAACTATTTGGATCCTATCTGAGTATATTGGATTATGAACCCAATACTATGGTGGTGTATTTTTTTAAAAACACACTGTGTTGAAATGTTGAACACTGTAACCTTCTTTCTTAAATTTATTGAAACAAAAAAATGTGATGTAAGAAACAGAGAATGTTGAACAAATTTAATTCTTAGCTTTAAGGGTTTTTTGGTATAATATTGTATCACAATATATCATTTTAGATAGCCCCCATTTTCACATTTTAAGTAATTAAAGAAAGTTGCAATGTATAAAAGGAAATGGGATGTGACTCCTTTATTTAATATTTATACATTTTTGTAGCAAAATAAGGTTTTCTACATAATAATTATGAGAACCTGTTTACATTATGTCAATTAAATCTTGTGCTGTACTTTAAACCAATTGTAATGACTTCTTGAAACGTCAAACAATAAAGAATGATGATGATGGTATCTACTGAGGAGCAATTTAAAAAAATACAGAAAATGAAATAAAAAAGTGATAAAAGGGGACTAGAGATAAAAATCTATATAAGATGGAAAGTAAAAAAAATGTTGTGTGACAAGAAATGGGGGGGCTGCTAAATAGGAACAGGTCAGTAACATAGAAACATAGAATTTGACGGCAGATAAGGACCGCTTGGCCCACCCAGTCTGCCCATTTCCCTACCTAATGGATAAGCTGCAGATCCTAGTTAACCAGCAGCCTACTTCTTCCTACCCCCACCCCCTAGAATTGCCTTATGACTCTCCCTTGCATGCTTGAATTCCACCACTGTTTTTGACTCCACAACCTCCTCCGGAAGGCCGTTCCATGCATCCACAACCATCTCTGTGAAAAAATACTTCCTTAAATTACCTCTGAACTGCCCCCCCATCTTCAAGTTGTGCCCCCTTGTTCTTGCAAACCTCTTTTTTTGAAAGATGCTACCCTCTTGGACTTTGTTGATTCCCTTGAGGTACTTGAAAGTTTCTATCATGTCCCCCACTCACTCCTTTCCTCGAGGCTATACATATTAAGCTCCTTCAGTCTCCCTTCATATGTCTTCCGGTGCAGACCCTGCACCATTTTAGTTGCCCTCCTCTGGACAGCTTCCATCCTGTCTATATCTTTGCGGAGACTGGGTCTCCAGAACTGCACACAGTACTCCAGATGGGGTCTCACCAGCTGTCTGTACAGAGGGATAATAACTTCCTGTTTTCTACTGGTGATGCCTCTCCCTATGCATCCCAGTATCCCCCCAGCCCTCCTTAGCTGCCCTCTCACATTGCTTGCCCACCTTTAAGTTATCTGATATGACTACCCCCAGGTCCCTTTCCATTTTTGTTGTTGTTAGTATCTCACCCCCCATTGTGTACTCTTCCCCTGGGTTTTTATTTCCCAGGTGCATTACCTTGCACTTCTTAGCATTGAATCTAAGCTGTCATACATTTGACCATTCCTCTAACCTTGCCAAATCCCTTCTTATCCTTTCCACCTCACCTTGTGCATCAACTCTGTTGCAGATCTTTGTGTCATCTGCAAAGAGACATACTTTTCCTTCCTGTCCCTCTGCAATGTCGCTTATAAAGACATTGAAGAGGACCGGTCCTAATACTGAACCCTGCGATACCCCACTAGTAACCCCTTTCTTCAGAGGACCCATTTACTATTACTCTCTGTGTCCTATTCTCCAGCCAATTCTTTACCCAGGCTGTCATCTTGGGACCCACTCCCAGGCCGGCTAACTTGTATATTAATCTTTTGTGTGGGACTGTGTCAAATGCCTTGCTAAAGTCTAGGTAGGCCATGTCCACAGACCCTCCTCGATCTACTACTTTGGTCACCCAGTCAAAGAAATCTATCAGATTCGTCTGGCATGACCTTCCTGCTGTGAATCCATGCTGCCTTGGGTCCTGTGCCCCTCTGGCCTCTAGATACTTGACAATTCTTTCCTTCAGAAGTGATTCCATCATTTTCCCTATCACTGAGGTTAAACTAACAGGTCTGTAGTTTGCTGCTTCTGCCTTGCTCCCACTTTTGTGAAGAGGAATCACATCTGCCCTCCTCCAGTCCTTGGGTACCACCCCATCCTCCCATGATTTGTTAAAGAGGGTAGTCATTGGTGTCACTAGTTCTACCCTTAGTTCTTTTAGAATTCTGGGATGAATCCCATCAGGCCCCATTGCTTTGTCCACCTTCAGTTTTAAGAGTTCTTTCAGAACCCTTTCTTCTGTAAATGGGCTGCTATCAACTTCTGTATCCAGAGTGTTTCTACTGTTTGTTTTAGGTACCTCCCCTCTTCATTTGTAAATACTGAGCAAAATATTTGTTTAGTATCTCTGCCTTTCACAGTCACCCTCTTCCCACCCTCCCTCCCCTTTATTAAGCCTCACTATCCCTCCCTTGGTCTTACTTTGCTCCCTGATGTACCTATAAAATGTTTTATCCCCCTTCTTAACTGAGTTGGCTATCTTTTCCTCGGTTTGGGCCTTTGCTGTTCTGACTGCCTTCCCAGCTTCCTTTTGCCTTAACTGATACAGTTCTCTGTCCTGCTCCTTCTGTGACTCCTGCTCCTTCTGTGATTCCTTGTACTTCCTGAATGCTTTTTTTTCTCTTGAACCTTCACTGCCACTTCCTTTGAGAACCATAGTAGTTTCTTACATCGTTTCATTTTGTTTATTTGCTTCACACAAAGGCTTGTTACCTCTGTGATGGCAGTTTTTATTATTCCCCATTGTTCTTCCACCCTCCTTCCTGCCCATTTGCTAGTGCATTCCTTAGGCACTCACCCATTTTAGCAAAGTCAGCCCTCCTAAAGTCCAGTACTTTTGCCTTGTATGCGACTCTATTGCTGTGTTTATTGTGAACCATACTGTTCGATGGTCGCTAGTTCCCAGATGGCTACCCACTTCTACATCTGTGATCCTCTTCATCTCCATTTGAGAGAACCAGGTCTAAGATTGCTCCCTCTCGAGTGGGCTCCAATACTAGTTGTCTAAGGCATGCCCCCTGTAGGGCATCTAGAATAACCCCACTCTTCAAAGTGGCTGCTGCAACTGCACTCCAGTTAACATCTGGCATATTCAGATCACCCATCAGTAGTAGGAGATAAAAGGAAGCTTGAACGGGAAAAAAATGACCAGACAAGAACATAGATAAGAAAGATCTGAGATAAGGAATCAGAAGCTGACTGAAATGGTAGAATAGACAGGAGATGCCTAAGAAATACATGGAAGTCAAGAAATTAGAAGAAACAAAACAACAAAGGCCCAGATAAACAGAGTGTAAGGCAATATAAATAGTGAGGTGTGAAAATAATCAGGGAGTGGGCAGGACTGAACTGAAGAATTTGTAGGAGAGACAGGGAGGGTGTAAGGAACAGGTAGCAAAAGCATAGCAGGCAGGAACTCAGAAAAAACAATTACAAAAGAAATATAGAACCAAAGTGTATTGAATAATGTTACGATTCAGTCCACAATAAAAAAAGAATTACAGTTTACCATAGCGTATCATAAATCCAATGTCCTGGTTCAGTCCACAAATGTTAGATTTAAATTGTTTAATATATTTCAGTCCCTATGTCTTTCTGTCCTGCATGTTTTTGAAGTTGCCTGTCAGTATCAAGACAGATAAATCCAAGAGACAGAGATCTGCTTGTGAAAAATGGTTTCCTACTGGTGTGCTGCTAACCTGATCAGTCTGTCTTGGATTTATCTGTCTTGATACTAAGAGGCAACTTCAAAGACACATTGGACAGAATGACATTTCTGGAATTGAAATATATTAAACAATTTAAATCTAACATTTGGGGACTGAATCAGGACATTATTTATCACATTTTGATACTGTATTTCTCTTGTTATTGTTTTTTTTATTTTCTGAGTTCCTGCCTGCTCTGCTTTTACTACCTGTCCCTTACATCCTTCCTGCCTCTCCTACAAACTCTTCAGCTCAGTCCTGCCTACTCCCTGATTGTTTTCACACCTCACTGTTTATACTGCTTCACACTCTGTTTTTATGGGCCTTTGTTGTTTTGTTTCTTCTTATATCTTGACTTTGATGCATTTCGTAGGCATCTCCTGTCTATTCTACCCTTTCAGCCAACCTCTGATTCCTTATATCAGATCTTTCTTATCTGTGTTCCTGTCTGATCCTGTTGTTTCCTTTTCAAGCTTCCTTTTATCTCCTACTGATCTGTCCCTACTTAGTACCCCCCATTTCTTCTCACACATCAATTTTTTTACATTGCATCTTTTATAAATTTTTATCGCTAGTCCCCTTTTATCACTTTCTTATTTCACTTCCTGCTATTTTTTATTGCTCCTCAGTAGATAGAAATACTCCATTTTGCTCAGTTTTGCTATTCACCTGAACAAAGGAACTGGGAGGCCTCGAAAGCTTGTGTATAATTCCATCTTTGTACAAGACACTTGATGGTCCAATAAAAGGTATCAAACCTTCTATCATCTCCTGTTTTCCAAGCACCAATATGGCTGGAATCTTTTACAAAATCTTTTATATCCCACTTTAACGAGGCAAGCGACATGCATACTGTGGTTAAGAAATGTATAATCAGGGGTACAGATGATCCCTGGATCACCTTTAACCTCTTAAAACAAATGAAGGCTCATGACTGCCTATGGTATGGGGCAAAGGCCACAAGCAATCAAGCAGACATCCAACTTACAAGGCAACAAGAAATGCCTGTACTAGGCTCATCAGGGTGGAAAAGCAAACTATTATTGAAATGCACTGTAAGTAAGTAAACATTATTTATAAAGCACCTTTCAAATACCAAGGCTCTGTACAAAGCAGCAATAAAACCACATAATTAAATAGATAAACAGACATAGATATGACAACTAAAATGACATCAAATAAGTTAGTAAGTTATAAATCATCAAAAATCTAAGAGAGTCGACTAAAAACTATCAGAAAATGCTTGTTGAAAAAGATAGGTATTTAATTCAGTTTTAAAACTTTGGATGGTCAAGCATTTTCTTAACCAACGAGGTAGAGAATTCCACAGCGCAGGCATCACATGTGAAAAGGCTCAGGCACCAGAAGTTTTCAAACACACCCTGAGAATTGCTAGCAATCCCTCATCAGCAGATCGCAGAGGACAGAAGGGGCAATAGGGAGTTAGAAGATCTTTTGAGTAGCAGGATCCCTGTCTGTGTAGGGCTTTAAAGGTTAGCAAGCCAACCTTAAAGGTGATTCACTACTGAACAGGCAGACAGTGCAGTTCACACAGCACAGGCATAATTTGACTGGCCCTAGATGTGCCAGTCAAAAGCCTGGCTGCAGTGTTCTTCACTAGCTGCAAGTGGCAAATATCAACCCCTGGAAGAGCTAGATAGGGAGCATAGCAATAATCAAGGTGGTTGGTGAAAAAAGCATGGATCAGGGTAGCCAAATCATCTGTGGGGACCAGGTGTTTCACCCGGGTGATGTTCCTCAGATGGTAAAAAGAGGACTTGACAACGGCCGACACCTGAGATTTCAGAGACAAACCATTGTCAAAAATAACTCCAAGGTTCTTCACACGATTTAAGGTGGACAGCTGGACACCATCAAGCCATAAGCCCAATGGTTGCCCAGCCCCTAAACCTACCCCCAGGCGACATGGGTCCATGACTAATAATAATACTAATAAAAATAAAATAATAATTTTATTTATAAGGCACCTCTCAATTGGCAAGGCACTGTACATAAATACAGATTAAAACAATGCAAATCATTAAAAAATACAACTTTGTCAAAACAATTTTTACAATCAATATTCTAAAAACGCAGTTTTCCATAAAAGAGTCTTCAAACTCTCTTAAAGGCCTCCACAGGAGTGCACTCCTGCAACCGATGGGTGCAGAATTCCCAAGGAATTGGAGACCACATCTTGCCAAAAGCCCAAAGCCGAGATTTCAAAGTCACCCTTGAAACCTCTAGCAACCCCTCATCAGTGGAGCGAAGTGATCGATTAGGGCAATAGGGAACCAGAAGTTCTTTCAGATAGACTGGTCCCAGATCATGTAGAGCTTTGAAAGTCAGCAATCTGAATTGGCAACCAGTGCAGTTTGCACAGCACCGGAGTAATGTGACAGGACCTACTAGAACCTGTCAAAAGCTGGGCTGCAGCATTCTGCACTAGCTGCAGGCAACGGATTTCCACCCCAGAAATCCCTAGGTAAAGGAAGTTGCAATAATCCAAGCTTGAGGACATGAAGGCATGGACTAACGTTGGCAGGTCGGCAGACAGAACAAGATGTCAAATCCTGGTGATGTTCCTAAGATGATAAAAGGAAGTCTTGATGACTGCTGACACCTGTGAATGCAGTGTCAGCCCATTGTCAAGAACTATCCCCAGGTTCTGCACCTGTTCAGCGGTCGGGAGAGAAACCACCTCCAAGAAGAATACCAGAAGATGCACCATCACCCAACCCCCCTATCTATCAACCCGGGTCCACAACAAGTACCTCAGTCTTATCAGAGTCCAACCTCAGCCAGCTAGAATTCATCCATTCCTGGATTTTTTTTAGACAGCTATTAAAGACTAAGAGAGCTCCATCCTGGTCAGGGGCAAAAGAAAGTTAGAGCTGGGTATCATCTGAGTAACAGTGAAACCTCAGCCCATACCTCCTTACAATGTCTCCGATGGGTAGCATATACACCGCAAATAACATGGGTGACAGTACTGAACCCTGAGGCACCCCACACAACAAAGCCGTTGAATCCGAGGAAAAAACCCTGGACACAACCCTTTGTGATCTCCCAGTGAGGAATGATGTGAACCATCTTAAGATGGTTCCAGATATTCCACAGAACAGCCTCAGGCATTCTATCAACACCATGTGATCTACGGTGTCAAAAGCTGAAGAAAGGTTGAGGAGAACCAAAATGGAATGACTCTTCCAATCTCTGGCCATCAGGAGATCATTAAGCACCCCAAACCAGCACTATCTCGGTACTATGTCTTTTACGAAAACCGGACTGGAGGGGTTCATAGACATCATGGATGGTCAAATGGTCTTCCAGTTGTGCAGCCACTACTTTCTCAATCACCTTCCCAACAAACGGAAGGTTAGAGATGGGTCTGTAGTTTGCGAGACAGTCAGGGTCCAAGGTAACTTTCTTCAAGAGGGGTGTCACCACCGCCTCTTTCAGGAAGCTGGGAAACTCACCAGATTCTAGGGGAGCACCTGACTATCTACAAAAGGACTGGACCAATGATGTCAATACAACCCAAAATTAGGGAGGATGGTCCAGGGTCCAAACTACAGCACGTAGGGCACATATACTGGATGATCCTCATGACATCAATGAACTCCAGCTGACTGAAGGAACTCCAGGAAAACTGGGGCACCGTGATCTCACACTGGTTCACGGCAACCCTCCTAGAGTGTGATGGCAGCAGTTTGTCCCTAATGTCGGCCACCTTATTTATGAAGAACCAAGCAAGCTCATCGCACTCCAATTATGAAAAGACTTTCCGAACTTGCAGTCAAGCTGGGTTGCACAGTCTGTCCACAGTTCAAAACAGCTGAGCTAGTCGATTCCCAGCAACCGCAATCTCCCTGGACAGGAACTCTGCCTTCTTACGGGTGATTGCAGATTGATTGACCAAATAATCAGTCTAAGGTGGTCGGCATAAAGGGCGGACTTTCACCAGCAACGCTCTAACCTTTGCCCCTGTCTCCACATCTCCCTCAATGTCCCATCAAACCAAGGGGACCTGGGGTGAAGGGAGAGGGGGCCAATGTGAACTGGAGCAATGGAATCCACAGCCCCCGCAATGGCCATGTTACAGGCCGATACGAGGGTCTCTGGATCACTGCTTACCAATGTGGGGGATGAGAGGTCAAGCACTGCAACAAGGCCTTGGGGATCTATATCCCACAAAGGGCGGTACCTGACCAACTTCATAAGGGCAGGTCTTCTAGAAGGGGAGCAAAAACAAATCCCACGGTGTAATGATCTGACCACCCGACAGGTTCCACCCCCACATCGGATGCCTCGACCCCTAGAAGGAAGATTAGGTCCAAAGAGTGTCCACATTTATGTGTAGCAGAGGAAACCATCTGTGTAAGGCCCAGCGTTGTCATTAACTGGAGGAAGTGTTGACCAAATTGTGAGAGTTCGTTGTTGACCCAGGTGTTGAAGTCACCCAGAGCCATCAATCTGGGCAACTCGAACGCCATATCGACGACGAAGTCCGCCACTTCCTGAAGGAATGGCTTCTCATCACCGTGTGGACGGTAAATGAGGGCGATTCAAAAGCATACACCTCCTACAACTATACACTCAAAGGACTCAACCCTCCCCACTAGGACCTCCGTGAGGCTGAGTTTGGTCTTGAAACAGACCACAACCCCTCCCCCCTACGATCCAATCTTGGGCGGCGTAACACCGAGTACCCGGCTGGAGTCATAGCCTCCAGAATGGGGCCAGAGTTATCGTCCAACCAGGTCTAGGTAATGCAAGCCAGGTCCACCATACCAACAAGATCAGCAATAATTGTGGTCTTGTTTTTAATGGACCTGGCATTGCACAACACTGCCTGAGCTGGACGAACCTCATGGGCCGCACAGGCCATCTATCCACCGTAATCGGTGGTGCCCTTGGCTATGGGCACCAAACATGAAAAACCATGATCAGGATTCCATTTTGCCCCAGGGCGCCTTCTGGTACCAACCACCGCAATACGATGATCCCCCTCAATCATCCTCCCCTGTTCTCAACCCCATGCCCTTCTCCTCCTCCTACTGGCAATACCCAGCACTCTACACTGCTGGTAGATCTCAAACTGAAGAGGGGGAGAATAAAAAGGTTGAAGGGCATCAAGAGAGGAGGATGAGTAGTGCATAACTGTGGAGGCTGAAGGCCAGCCCATGCTGTAAGTTAAACTGCAGGATAGAAAAACCTAATACAAAACTAACAAATTAATAATACCCCACTAAAAAATAAAATGGTTTAAAAACACCACCCAGCTCCCAGGTTAGCTAACATCAATTCAGAGCCTGAAATTAGAGAGCCTGACAACCCCGCCCTTAATACAAAATAATCCACAAAACAAAAAAAACAACAAACAAAGGTTAGGGACTCTCATCCCCCAAACCCAACACAAAAACAATAAATAATTTATCCCCCCACCAGTCCTCTCACCACTGGGGAAAGAGGATAGAAATGCACTCTCACTGCCAAATTAAACCAAATTATAATAATATAACAATGAATAAAAAACAAAACTAAATTATTCCAGTCCAAGTAGCGAGGAAGGAAACTATAAAAGCCCCCAGATCTCTCACAAATGGTACGAGGGAAAATTACAATCCTCTTCGCTGACCAGGTAAGGAACTATAACTTTCAACAGAATAAAAATAAATAAATAAAGTACATGGACACAGGGTCCTTTCACCACCCCATCATCCAGGCAGGAAAACGAAATAATCCATAAAAAAGGAGGAAGTCAGCAGTCTCTTTTAGTCCAGGCCTAGAATTTAAATATAGCCAAAACCAGGAATCACCAAAAGTCCAAGGGCTGAATTGGGATACAGTGTTGCCAATTACTGGAAAACACTCCTTCTTAACCACCCCTGTACTTACTGCCGGGTGCTCTCAGGAGAAAAACAACCCAACGCCAAAAGGGGTCTAAGGGAGCAAGATACCCCAGCCAACTCCCCAGCTGGGTAACAACACCCAGCCCCCCCATGGGGCAGTAAATCTCCACAGAAAAAGCACCCAGCAAAAGCCAGAGGACAAAGAGACAAATTTAAACAACAGTACTATCTTTCCTGCTCACAGATCCAGGACTCATAAAGTTCATATAGAGTTTTTTCAAATCTGTATAATCAGCTCCAAAAATCCATCAAACTCCCTTCTGGGCACACGGGTATAGATCTGCGGCCCCTGGTAGCAGTTCTCCCCCAGGCACACTCTCCAGCAATCCCCAGGGAGGGATCCTAAGGGTCACTGGGCTACACCACCACCTACTTGGCGGAATAAGACCAGAGCCTCTGCAAAGCCACACACCACAACCAGCCCACCCCAGGGATCAAGGCCTGCACTCCAGCACCACATATGAGCTTTATTCCAAGCATCTTCAGATTTAAACATGAGCATGGACTGACATTCAAAAGCTCATAAAATTAACTCCCCACAATAAATAATCCAAAAGTAATCCAGGAGGTAAATCCAGACGAACCCAAAGTCCAAAAAACAGCCACATCCACCAGAAAGTTGCTATCAGTTCCTCGAGGCGATGACCATTTGTAGCATTCTGCCAGCAGTCCCCCTAATGAACAGCGATCCAACTCCACAAGAATTCTCAAGGAGGAGAGGGGAGAAACAATCAGCTCAGCCCAATTGCCAAGGAACGGCGATGGAACAACACCAGCCGGCTTTCTTCTAGGATACACAACGGTAAGGGGCCAGCACCAACGACTACACTCAGACGTGTAATACGCCCGACTAATGCACATTTACTGCAATATTACTCCCCAACTCTAAGAGGCAAAACAAAGATGCAGACAAGCAGGAGACTGTACCCGGAGGCTTACAAAGTAAATGCAGTGAGTGAGATCACAAACGGGAAATGATTTCATGCAAAAACAGTAAATAAGCTACACACACAAAAGTAAAAATAACTTATTTTCAAAAAAACGCTCAAATAAAACTAGCGGTTAACACTCAAATAAAACTTGCAGCTGATGACTCACCCAGTGTGGCGGACATCTTTTTGTCTAACACCTCAGTCTTATCTGGATTCAGTCTCAGCCAGCAGTCACTCATCCAGTCTTTGATTTTGGTGAAACAGTTGTTAAAGATGAAGGTGGCATCCTCCTGTCCAGATAGAAAAGACAAATACAGTTGAGTATTATCTGCTTAGCAGTGAAAACTCAAACCATATTGTCTAATGATATCTCCTAATTGCAGCATCTACACTGTGAATAACATGGGTGACAAAATGGAGCTCTGTGGAACCCAACAAGACAGAGAGATAAATTCCTGTGACAACCCTCTGGGATCTGCCCATGAGGAAAGATTGGACCCACTTGAGGACTACACCCGATAGTCAACAAAAAAAACACAGGCACTCCAAAAACATAGCATGGTTCACAGTGTTGAATGCTGCAGAGAGCTCAAGAAGGTACATGCCTTTTGTTCCCTTGCTATTAGGAGGTCATTCAATACCTGGATGAGGGCAGTCTTCATACTCTGACTATTCTTAAATCCTGACTGGAGAGCCTCATAGATACTGTGAGATCCCAAGTCATCATGCAGTTGCAATGCCACCACCATTTCAATAACCTTGTCTACAAAAGGCAGATTAGAGATAGGCCTGTACTTAGCTCATTGGTTTGGATCTAAGGAGGATTTTTAAGGAGTGGTCAGATGACCGCCTCCTTGAGGGGATCAGGAAAGACCCCCCCTCTCCAAAGAACCCCAAACAATTTCAGCTAGGATCGGGCAGATAGTCTCAACACAACCTTTTAGTAAAGGGGTTTGGCCTAGATCCAAACTACAGCTAGTTGAGTGCATAGTCTGGACGATTTGGATGAAATCCATGAGTTCCAGCTGGTCAAAGTCCAACCAGGTAGGCAGGATGCTCTTCTCCTCCTGCTGATCAATGCAATCCCTCATAGGGAGTGCTGGGCCAGTGCTGGTGCAGATGTTGGCAACCTTATCTGCAAAAATTGAGCAAGCTCATCACACTCGGCCCACAAAAAAGTTCTTTGGGGCTGGAGACAGATCAGATTGCACAATCTGTCTATGGTCCAGAAGAACTAAGCTGGTCAATTTTGAGCAGCAGAAATCTCCCTGGACAGGAATTCTGCCTTCTTAAGGATGATTTCTGATTGATAGATTTTATAATACTCATTCAATCTAAGCCTGTCAATATCCAAGCCAGACTTCTGCCAAGCTCTCTCCAGCCTTCAACTCTGTCCCCTCAACTCCTTCAAGGAACTATCAAACCAGGGGTTCCTTGGGTGAAAATTTAGTGGGCAAACATGAACAGGTGTAATCTTGCCCAGGGCATCTCTCACTGCCCTATTACAGGCCAGAACCAGATCTCCTGGACTCATGCATTCTCTCGACAAACCCAATAAATCCACCACCACCATGAGGCCTTCGGGGATAATACTGCTTAAAAGGCAGTACTGGATCATCTTTGTGGGTGCAGGCCTTTTAGTGGGAGTGACAAAACTATACCTTATGTTGTGATGGTCAAACCAACCAACTGGTTCCACCTCCAAATTGATGATCTCCATCCCAGAAGGAACACCAGATCCAATGAGTGACCCATTATGTGGGTAGCAGTGGTAATAACCCATGTGAGGCCCAGTATCGACATAAGCTGGAGGAGACTCTGTTCAAAATGTGAGAGTTCATCATCGACCCAGGCATTAAGTCCCCCAAAATTAACCATCTTGGGGCCTCCAATGCCATGTAGATGAAGAAGTCCACAAACTCCTTCAGGAAATTTCCACCATCACTTTGTGGATGGTAAATGAGGAGTATCCTGAACCTCACACCCACTCCAAGGATACACTCAAAGGACCTGGTCGTCCCCACTTGCAGATTCACATGGTTGCAGCTTAAATATAATGGTGACATCCCTTCCCCAATGATCCAACCTTGGGCGGTGTACCCAACTGGAACAGCTGAAGCCAATATAGGGCCAGCACTTTCATCCAGCCAGGTCTCAATGATGTAAGTTGGGTCAGTTGTTCCAAACAAGATCAGCTAAAATAGTTGTTTTGTTTTTCATAGACCTGACATTACATAACACCACCTGAGTTGGATGATACCATCAGACCAAGACTGTCCAAGTTTTTGTCCAATGGTAGAAAATTCTGGGATAATTTATTGGAGATCACTGGGAAGACAGTGAAACAGGCACCAACCACGCTAAATGTTGATGGTACTGTAACCCTGGACCCCACTAAAATTGACAACACTTTCAATTCATCTTTCACTGATCTCAGTTAAGTGATGCCCCCTAATTTCTATGGTCCACCTGATAAAGCTAGTTCAACACCCAAGCCCAATTGGGTGCAGAAGCATCTTCTGTTTTATTTTAAAGCAATTTCTCAAACAATGTCAGTGGCTTAGTAGGTTGCACACTCGCCTCTGAGGCCGGGAGATCAGAGGGCTGCGGGTTCATTTCCCACACCTGGCACTTGGGTTAATATCCCAATACTGACACTGTAGTGTAGCATGAGGGAGGGTGTTGCACTTCTGAGGTGCCATCTTTCAGATGAGATGTTAAACCGAGGTCCCACCTGCCTGGATTGGTGGTAGTTCAGGTGGATGTTAAATATCCCATGGCACTTATCGAAAAGAGTAGGGGAATTTTTATTGGCAAGAAAAAAAACATAATATCAAAAACTATGATACCAAAAATAACATAGTCATGAAAATAAAGCAAAAAGTAAAACAATTCAAAGAACACAGACAGTAATAATAATGATTTTCCATAAAAAAGGAGAACATTTAAATCAAATGCATCCATGAAAACATCATGTTTGCTAATAACAGGGTATCCTCCTCCCCATCTTTTTTTTCTCCTGAAGTGTTTCCACAATATCATTTTCTAAGATGCGAGGATCCTAAATCCTCCCTTCTCTCTCATGATTGCTTATATTAAATGATCTAGATTCCCTCCATAAACACCTCACTTTGGTTGGTGAAAATTTCTGTGCATCTTTCTCTTTCAGTTTAGTTAATTCAGCTTCTATTTGACAGATAATAATGTTATTAGAAACTTGTATCTGTTCCACCAGATATTGACATCTAGATTGCCATAAATAATATTGAGGTAATGCAAAGATAACATATAAAGTACTTTTATGATATTGTTTCCAAATTCTGGAGTAATCTCCCAGCACCAATGTATTATAAGAAATCCTGGTCAGAAAAGTCCAGTTCCATTTTAGTGCCATGTCTGCCCAGAACTGTGTACTGTTTGGGCAGTCAATGAAGAAATGTGACAAGGTTTCCTCTGTAGTGACGCATGAATGTCTAGGACAATACCTATCTTGTATTTAGGCATGAATATAGTATTCGAGAGACTCATACCTACTGCACATTGACACCCTGTAACTTTTTGCTGAATTGTTAAAAGGTTCACGACACACCTAATTTGTAGTCCCACATTAGGAGAGATATTAAACATAACATGCCCCAGTTTGGTTCCACTATGTTCTTTCAGCTTTATCACAAACATCGATTTACCCCTTCAAATAGGATTCCATTTTGTGACATTGCTTCCTTTCCCAATTTATGTATTTAAATACAGCCCTTTACTGTACCTTAGAAACCCAACTGTTGATAATGTGTTATCTAATTACTTCATTTAAGCATCCCCAAGAACTCCCTGTACAGAATAAAAGGTTTTGTCTTTTATTTAATTATTTTATACAGCTGTAATGTTCATTACATGTAGTGTCCATCTAGTACCTCATCCTAAGCAGACTGTGCCTTTAATTTGCATGAACTGTGGTCCAAAAACATTATTGTGTTTGGTGACCTTCTTTTTGTTACTGACATGCTGCCAAAACCTTGCAGTTTGTTATAACTCATTTATTTAGAAAATTCCCTTTTCCCATGGGGTGTTATTTTTGTGTCCTTTTGTAACCCATGTTACTATTGGTTCCTCCACTGGCCCAGAATGCTGAGAACCAGAAATGCATGCTTACACCTTCATTCATCACCCCATGGCTCTTTAAAGCTGTGTAGCTGGTGGGTCGTCATTCTTTGTACTGCCATCTACATTCTGAACAGGACATGTTGTCCTCCTGAAGTTTGGAGTTATGCATGTTATGGGTATTACAGTGGGCTATTTTCTGTGCATCTCAGCTGCTCTTTTGCTCCCCAGTGTGTCAGATGTCTGCAGATTGTAAAGGTACACATTTGTTTTTTTGGGAAACACAGAGACATGTAGTCAGACCTTGCCTCATAGTCCCAAGATGTTGGGCTCAGGGTTTGAAGGGTGGGGTAGGGGCAGAGAGAGTCGATTATAAAGCATTTTAAAGTTGAACAACTGCAGGTTTCCTAGATGAAATGGTTATACATATTTACCTATTCTATAGACCAAGTCTCTACATGGGGATCATTCTGTGTGGCCTGGTCCCTTGGGGGGGGCATTTTGTGTGATCCTATTCTCTATCAGGGGTCCCCTTAATGTTACTGCTGCTAAATAGTTTGTTCTGTACTGGACAAAAAAACTGCAGTTTTGGGGAGTATATCAATTGGACCTGGTTAGTGCTGGGGCTCATTTTGTATTAGGCATCAGAGTACCATATCTACAGTTTGGATAGTTCTCTAATGAGAAATAAAATACGTGCTGCATTGGGGAATAAATGAATAGGACCTGGTCTCTGCAGGTGCTCAGTTTGTGTAGACCTGATCTCTTTAGGGGCTTATATTGTGTGGGAGGCATCAGAACACCATAGCTACTTTTAAACTACCTGCTTGTCTGCTAAACTTAAAAAGAAATCCTGGTTAATATCATATTTATTTTTGAAAAAACACTTCTGTAGAACAGAAAAATGGTCAGCACTCCAAACGTACTCACAGTACTCATTTATTTCATGTGCAAGTGCATCAAAGCCATTTAGCAGCAGAAAAGCAAATAACAGCAAATAACAGCAGCAGTAAATGAAGCATTGGGTAATCCACAAATTTCTCAGATCCACAGGAGTCTATAAGATGGCAACTTTTTTAAAAAACATATTGCACCCGCCGACTCAACACTGAGCACCCAAACACCAGCACAGAATCATTTACACTTCAGCAATATGTTTTGTGATCATTAGGTGTGCCATGTGCTGCATGTTTGGCCAAGAGTCTAGCATGGCACATTAATCAATTACTGAGATTCACTGCAACAGTAAAATGAGCCTAAAAGGGCACAAACACCAAAAATGGATGTAAAATGACTGTAATTGATGGTAACCGGGTTGCAGTCACCAAAAACATCAAGCCTGTTCATTGTTTTTGAGCAGTTTTAGGCTCATTTGGCTGTTATTGCAGTGTATCTCAGTAACTGGGCTATGTGCTACATGGTATGCCTTAAGTGGCTTCCATGGCAGTACAAGTGAGAAAAAAACTGCTTTTTCCTTACTAGGATGATTGCTGTCAGTGACTGTTAAAGTGTTACCCTTTGTTCTGTATTTTTTTTTTTCATTCCGGTTTTGGTGCACACTTGTAGGCTTACTTTGCTGTTGCAATGAATCACAGTAATTGTTTGGTGTGCCATGTGCTGCATGATAGGTTGAGGGCCTAGCATGGCATATCAAACAATTATTGACATTCACTACAATAGCTGAAGAAACCTAAAAGTGCATGCTTTCCCAAAATGCACTAGTTGCCAAATGCACCTGCAGGACCATGCTGTGGACACAGTGAATGACGGTACCATGGAGGGGTCCATTTGACAACAGGAAGGGGCTGTCTTCAGTTGTGGCTGTGATCTGGGAGATGGCATCATTAGTAACAGGGATAATTGTGTATATCTGCACCATACAAGGGGACCGCCAAAATTACCTTGCACTCTGTGATTACAGAACTTCAACAGATCTCAGGTCCATGACTTTCCATTTGTATTGTGCCAACCTCAGAAAATCTCCTGGATGCAAACCTTGTTTGCCCATAACAGGGCTTTGGAATATGGACATCTGCACAAATCTGGGTTTATGCAAACTAGGCTTTGCACATGGGCAAGCTTTTGAAGATCTGCCACCTGAAGTCAGTTTTTAATTTCATTTTCATTTCTTAAAACACATTTTAAGCAACCCACTCAAGGGCATAGTTCTATTAGTAGGAAGTAACCCAATCTAGGATGTGCGGTTATTAGGGATTAATCAATACCCCGACTGCATTGTGAAGCATGAGGCTGCTGGCTGAGTGTCCTCACAACACCCAGTGTGTTGATTAATCTCCAGTAACCGCACACCCTGGAATGGGCTATTACACTTATAACAGAGGGTGCACTACAAAACGAGGAGAAAGCAACATATGTGTTTTTTCTCCTTTTATAAAAGATAAGCAAATTATTGTATTCTGCTGCCTAAAAAATAGTCCCCAACAAAATGGCTGTCATGCACATACAAATATCAGAAGGAAAGTGTTGCTATGCTTTCTCTGACATTTCTTGTGCATGATGTGCCTTCTGAGACAGTACAGTAGCTCTGAAGTGCAAAATATGGAGTTGCCTCTTGTGGTACAGACACAGTGTCTATACCTCTACTGGCTTAGCTGCTCTGTCTCTCTGTCTGCAGTTACATTAATGCATGGCAAGCAAGTCAACATTTTCCCTAGCAGTGCAGTCACACAGTCTACCAAACTGTATTCTACCAATTAAGAAATGGCAACTAATGGGACTCATAGCCTGCAGTTCTTGCTGGAACTCTGTTTCTCTGTCCACCAGCATAAAGCTCACTTTCAGATAATGACAATCGTTGGGGTGGGGGGTCTCTCTCTCTTCACACTGTTCCATCTGACGTTATGCCACAACTATGGGTTTTACCTGTCAATCTAGCTGTGCAACAGAAAAATGACCATGGAGACTACACACTTCACTCTGGGAACAAGCTTGGGTAAGAAGCAAGACTACAAACTTTGAACACTACAGCTACTGTTGCTGCACTGCCTGGTACTACATGGCAGGCCTCGGCTCTCACTCACTAAGCAGGGATAGTAATGGCTGCTTGACAGACTGCAATTTTGCACTATAAGAAGATCAGAACAGAAACACAGGCTGATCTCTCAGATGGATGGTTCACCACTAGCTGTCATATTTTGTGGAGTAAGCAATGGGCACCCAATGGCTGTTTACCACTCACCTGCCTTTATCTACCCCATGTTATAAGTCACTAATACACTTTCAGTGTTTGCCTTCAGCCTTGAATATCACAAGCAGCAAGGGCATGCATTAGTCCCAAACACCCCCATTCATCTCATAAAGATATAGTTAGTTTCCCCCTCTCTCTTATCGTAGGCTTGGGACCAGCTGGTATATGTAATAGGCAGACCAGGTGAGATTCAATCTATTCTACATTGTAACATAAAATATATGTGAATATCTTAAGTTAATATAATGTTGTGACTACAGTACAATCTTCAAAATGTTCAAAAAATGTTATACTAAATATACATAGTATGACATTCATTTTTTTGGCTGAACGTTAGCAATAACTTTTGGTATGACTTAGTGAGACACTTGGTATGATACTAATACTACTGTTCTGGTGTCCATGTTACTTCTCGTGTCGTGTCTGTGTTACTCGCGTGAAGTCCTGTGGAGTCTGAGTTATTTACGTGACATCCTGTGGAAAAAACCCTTGTAAATAAAGTATAATTCACTTTCTGAAAATTCAGTGATTCCTGTCTTTTCCTATGAGGGTAATATAGTTATGCAAAAAAACAATGTGCTAGAAAATCAAGGACATGAATGTGGTAGCCAAACTTAAACATGTCCAGATTTGGGCATACTGTGATCCAGAAACATATTGTGGCATAATTACCAACAAGTTAAGTTTATGATAAAAAACTGAAAAGTTAGATATTATGCTACTTAAATAGATACCACAGACATAGTAATATCAAAAAATATATGTTTGAAAATATGACAAATTTGCTGCCACGGACATGATGTTACTCACATTACGTTACCCTTGTGGGAACTTTTAATCCCATTTTTTAGCACATCTGAACTCCAAACTATCCTTATATTGGGGACTGAAGTACTACCCCATGCACTCAATGTAAATATGATATGGTTATGACAATTGGCCTAAATAAATTTTGGAACCTGATTGTCACACTTTGTCTCTCGAGTAGCATATTGGTACCTACTTACTTATGTTTCATATTACCTCTAACACCCAATTTACCCTGAACACATGACCAGACAATATCCCATAGCTGCACTGGAATCCTAGTTTCATTCAATTCTGTCAAAGCCAAAAGCATTTTGCTGGGTGTGCACTCCAAGGATAACTAGAATTACTTTATGTATGTCATACACCACCTGAGTGTACAGTTGTTTCCTATCCAAGGTAATTAATGAGTGCCTATATATTTTCCACTGCTGTAGTTTTTTTTTAAAATGTAGACATGGCATAGATAGGAATCTTATACTGAGACAATAGTTTAGGTGGAGAATGATCCCACTTTAAAATATAGGTCTGTAAGGAGTGTTGTATCCATTGTTGCCAAAGGAGAGGTGTTGCTTTCCACCCCCATCTTATGTAGTTATAAACGAAAAAGGAATGATAAAACACTATAGGGTTAATCATGTTTAGACCCCCCTTTTTAAGTGGTAAATACGTAATATCTCTTTTTACCAGATTTAAATGGCTTCCCCAAAGCATTTGAAAGAAATAACTAAAGCTTCTTGATTCAGTATTCACCAGGGGTGCATAAATATAGCTTAAATACATAAATATGGATAACAAAAATGTTTAAATAATTAACATCCCTTTTTTTCCCCCAGTTTCAAAGATTTCCATATTCCAACCTTTTTGCCACAAATATCCAACTGTTTCTCCCAGTTTATTGCAGCTACATCTCCTTTTCCAAATCAGATACCAAGGATTTTCTAGGGAGACTCAGTAACAGGAATTCCTGCTATTTCGGTAGGTCCCAATATGATGCTGACTAAGGGAAGCACTTTACTTCTCTCTATATTAAGTTTAGAGCCTGATATGCTAGAGAAAGTAGTGAAAGTCTGAATTGCTTTCTCTACATATGCTACATCTTGAACTAAAACACACACGTCATCAGCATAAGCTGTTAATTTTGCCGGGCCCAGTGTTGGACTTGGTGCCAACATAATAATCTGATTATCCCATTTATTGTCTAATTATGGGATCTAATGCAAAAATATATAATAAGGGGCTTAGCAGACACCCTTGTCTGACCCCTTTTTGTAGTACTATACTCTTTCCCAAAATACCATTAACTGAAGGAATTATACTGGCTTTAGTATATAATTTAGAGATCCATCCCCACCAGTATTGCAGGTACCCCATACATGTTCAAAATTTGAAATAGATAATGGTGTTCTACCCTATCAAAGGCTTTGGATGATCTAATGCTAGTATGTAACCTTTAAATTTAGTTTTATTACTAGTTTCAAATAATTCTCTTAGGAGGTAAAGGTTGTGTTATATCTTCCTATGTGGTATTACACATGTCTGAGCTGGATCAATCAGAAAATCCACTAGTTTTTGTCATCTATTATTCCAGATTTTTTGTCAAAGTTTTATCATCACTATTTAATAGTCTTATCAGCCTCCAGCTGGATAAATTGTGCTTTTCTCCTTTTTTTTTTTAAATTTGTAACTGATGATGGCAGTCCCTAAATCCCTACATACCAGATCTGTTGTAAGTAGAAAATCATATACTGGTGCTAAAAGACTGCTTATTTGTGAGACAAATTCTTTGTTAAAATCATTTGTTATCCCTTCCAGGCCAGGGGAAGTGCCTGATTTTAGGGTTTTTATAACTTCACTTATTTCTTCAGGCGTAATTGGTTAAATCATTTGATGACCTTCCTCCTACCCTATGAAGGGTACCGTGGCTGTTAAAAATTCTTTTATATCGCCACTATTTATTGGGTTATCAAAAAAATCCTTCTTTAGGGGTTTGCCAAACTATTGACAACATCCCCAGTTCAGAGGTCATTACATTCCCTTCCTTTGTAAATAGTCTTGTCATAAGTGTGTTAGCCAGTCATTGTTTACAGGCCACATAAGGGTCTGATGCAGGTGGTTTCAGAGTTCCAAACCTCATTTCCATGTCAAGTGATGTAGCTCTATCATATTGATAGATTTGCATTTGAGTTTTTGTTTCTGTTAATTGAGATTTATATTTTACCCCAAATATTTTAAATAATTAGCATTTGCTGTTTCTCTCCCAAAATAAATGAGATGTTTTAAATCATGTGGGAAAAGGCCCTGAATGGAACAGTGGCTAAACTGAAATTTCCCTGTAATAAATGGTGGTCTGAAATCTCTGTAGGTTTCACTTCTATCCGTAGGGGTGTTATGAATTTGGACATAAACAAATAATCTATATGGGTTGCATAAGTGTGTCTAAAATAAGTAGCCCCACCTTTTTTTGTAACTGCCTATATGCATCTATAAGGCCTGAGTCCACTAAGAATTGCTTCAATGCCTGTGAGTCACAAAACATTTTCTGTGACAGCCCCCATGTATCTTTTAAATGAAAACTACAGTTAAAATTCCCCCCACTGATTATGTGTTTCCTAGTGAATAAATAAGGTTTAACTGACTCAAACAGCTTTATTCTTGTTGCCTTAGTCTGGGGTGCATAAGTATTAATGAAACAAAAAAGAAAATCCCTGTAAATTCAGTCCAACAGAAGTGCTCTACCAGGTAAAATATCCACCACCCTTGTTATGTAAAAACCACTTCCTCTAAACAGGATGCCTAACCCATCCACCACATCTGTGCCACAAGTCCAGTATGAAGGGCCCCACACCCAGCTTCTTCGGAGTTGTTCTGTTTCCATAAGGAAATTCAATCTGGTCTCCTGCAAAAATATTACAGCATATTTTAACTAACCTAAGAAATCCAAAATTGAAATACTCTTTTTGTAATTTTTAACACTACAAGTATTGAAAGAAGCTAAATGTATACAGTCCATTTGGGAAAGTTAGGAGTTATGTGCCTTCAGTATGTTTAGACCTAATTTTCCCCTTTTTTTCCTTTTTTCTATATTGTACCCTTCATCTTCTACCTCTGACACTAGTTCTGATCTTGTAGATACATCTGACTCTGTCAGAATCCCCCTCTTCATCTTATAGGGGTGTATAGGGGTTCCAGGTAGAGACAACAATGGGTGTAGCTATTTGTTTAGCAGCTGCTCTAGTTACCCTATGGCTTGTTTTCACCACCTCGGGGGGGGGCATCTGTTGTTTTTGAGCCCTGGCCTCACATCCTTGCGTATTCCCTGTCTGTTCCTGTAAGTTAATGTGATCTGGGTTCCCAGGTACTTGGGAAAGATCTGAAGGGGGAGCAGGTGGGGTCATGTTACTTCTCTCTACTTCCTGCCTCTCATCTTCCTGCTGGTCTGAAACATAGAAACATAGATTTTGATGGCAGATAAGGACTGCTTGGCCCACATAGTCTGCCCATTTCCCTATCTAGAGGATAAGCTGCAGATCCTATTTAACCAACAGCCTATTTCTTCCTACCCTCCACAAAAATTGTCTTATGTCTGTCCCATGCATTCTTGAATTCTCCCACAGTTTTAGACCCCACAGCCTCCTCTGGAATGCTGTTCCATGCATCCACCACACTCTCTGTGAAAAAATACTTCCTCACATTGCCCCGAGCCATCCCTCCTCTATCTTCAAATTGTGTCCCCTTGTTCTTGCACATCTCTTTTTCTGAAAGATGCTACCCTCTTGGACTTTGTTGATGCCACTGAGGAACTTAAATGTTGCTATCATGTTCCCCCTCTCCCCCTCCTTTCCTCAAGGTATACATATTAAGCTCCTTTAGTCTCTCCTCATACGGTTTCTCTTGCAGACCCTGCACTATTTTAGTTGCCCTCATCTGAACTGACTCCATCCTGTCTATGTCCATGTGGAGATGGGGTCTCCAGAACTGGACGCAGGACTCCAGATGGGGTCTCACCAACTGTCTGTACAGGGGGATAACAACTTCCTGTTTTCTGCTGGTGATGCCTCTCCCTATACATCCCAGTATCCCCCAGCTTTCCCTATCGCCTTCTCACATTGCTTACCAACCTTAAGGTCATCTGATATGATTACCCCCAGGTCCCATTCCATTTTTGTTGTTGTTACTACCTCCCCCTCCCCATTGTGTAATCTTCCCTTGGGTTTTTGTTTCCCAGGTGCATTATTTTGCACTTCTTTGCATTGAATTCAAGCTGCCATACTTCTGACCATTCCTCCAACCTTGCCAAGTCCCTTCTCATCCTTTCCACACCTCCTTGTGTATCAACCCTGTTGCAGATCTTTGTGTCATCTGCAAAGAGGCATACTTTTCCTTCCAGTACCTCTGCAATGTCACTTATAAAGACATTAAAAAGGACTGGACCCAGTACTGAACCCTGTGGTACCCGACTAGTAACTCCTCTTTCTTCAGAGTGGACTCCATTTACAATTACTTTTTCTGTCCTGTTTTCTAGCCAATGTTTTACCCAGGCTACCACCCTGGGACCCACTGCCAGACTGGTTAATTTGACTATTAATCTTTTGTGTGGGACTGTGTCAAATGCCTTGCTAAAGTCTAGGTAGGCCATGTCCACAGCCCCTCCCTGGTCTACTACTTTGGTCACCCAGTCAAATAAATCAATTAGAATCATCTGACATGACCTTCTGCTGTGAATCCATGCTACCTTGGGTCATGTGCCCCACTGGCCTCTAGGTACTCAACAATTCTTTCCTTCAGAAGTGATTCCATCACTTTCCCTACCACAGAGGTCAAACTGACAGGTCTGTAGTTTCCTGCCTCTGTCTTGGTCCCACTTTTGAGAAGGGGAATCACATCTGCCTTCCTCCAGTCCTCAGGTACCACACCATCCTCCCATGATTTGTTAAAAAGGGTAGTCAGTGGTGTCATTAGTTCTCTGCTTAATTCTTTTAGAATTCTGGGGTGAATTCCATCTGGCCCCATTGCATTGCATTGTCCACCTTCAGTTTTAGGATTTCTTTCTGAACCCTTTCTTCTATGAAAGGACTGGGATCGACCCCCTTATCCAAAGTGCTTCTGTTAATTGGATTAGGCACCTCCTCCACCTCCTCTTTTGTGAATACTGAACAGAAGTATTCATTCAGTATCCCTGCTTTTTCACTGTCCCTGTCTGCGCACCCACTGTCTATTCTATTCAGCCTCACTATCCCTCCCTTTGTCTTTCTATGCTCCCTGATACACCTATACAAGGTTTTATCCCCCTTCTAAACTGAGTTAGCTATCTTTTCCTCAGATTGGGCCTTTGCTACTCTGACTACCCTCCCTGCTTCCTTCTGCTTTAACTGGTACAGTTCTCTGTCCTTCTCCTTCTGTGTTTCCTTATACTTCCTAAATGCTATCATTTTCTCCCTAACCTTCACCACCACCTCTTTTGAGAACCATAGAGGCTTTTTCTTTCATTTTGATTTGTTTATTTGCTTTTTGATATTTCCCCATTGTTGTCCACCCCTCCTTCTAGCCTATTTGCTAGTGCTTTTCTAAGGCACTCTCCCATCTTGCCAAAGTCAATAGCTCCTTTTTAGGTGAAGATAAAAGAGTGTGCTTTTATGGGGGGCAGCCCAGAGCATGTTATAAATGTGGGGCTGGAACTCACTTAAGCAGTACTTGCCTGGGTCTCTTGTGTGTTAGGAGCTGGAGTGGAAGAAAAATCTCTCCCTTTTTCCTGAGCACTGTGGACTAAGTCATCTTGTTCCCACCCTTCAGTCTCATTTCTTCTAGTCCATGGGCATTGATGAAAGGCATGGCCTTTTTCATCACAGAGGTTACACTGAAATATGTTTTCACATCGGTTGCTTGCATGGCCATAACCCCCACATAAAGAGCATTTCAATAAATCACAAGTACTGCTTAAGTGAGTTCTAGCCCCACATTTACAACATGCTGTGGGCTGCCCCCATAAAAGCAGACTCCTCTATCCTCACCTAAAAAGGAGGTATTGGGCAAGTGGATGATTTCAGAGTTAACTTGAAACAATTTCAGTTTAGATTTCCATCCTCCTGTCCAAAGCCCTTCCATGTCAATAATCACTTCTGGGGGGACCTAGTATGTCACACCTGTTTTGTAACCAGTGATAAATATCACTAACATTGACACCTTCATTTCAAAACATAATGGTGATGTATCTGATTTGTGGTTTCATTAAAGATATGGCATAGAAGGGGGTCCATAATGGAATTTGTTTTAAGTCGTTATATTTTCCCCCACAATTTTTCAAGGCCAGCGTTTGTCTTGAAACTGACATCAAATGTGTCCTCTCCAGAAATATGGATCAGAGCATACATATCTTCTGGAATAAATCTCATGGAGCCTTTTAGTAACTGCATAGTCACACAGTATATGTCTGGATGCTCTGTCAAACCTCCTCTATATCTAACCAGAGATATCTTTGCCACCCTTGACATGTCTCAGCTTGTCACCACCCCAACTAGATTCAACCCCTCTACTGGCTCTAGTACCCTCCTGGATATCACCATTACCAACCACCCCCAGAGGGTGCTCGATATCAGTGTACTTCTCAACTCACTTAGTGACCACTCCCTGGTCATATTCTCTTGGTCCTCTACCAACAGCAAACCTGCACCACAAACCACCCAGTGACGTAGCCTCCTCCCAGGTGGCCTGTGTTGCCTTAAACTGTACCTCTCACAACTGGATTGGTCCCCAATCAGGCTTTCAGCATCCATAGATGAGGCATTGAATTTTTTCACTTGCACTTTTAACACTGACTATGACCTCTATGCCCCCTTCACTAGGAATCACACCAAAAAGCAAAACGTGCCCTGGATTACCCCCTCCCTCCTTCACAAACTTAAAATGAGAGACAACTTATGGCACATTGCCGTGGAATCTGGCAAACCAGCTGATAGGCAAGCGTACAATGCTGAGCGCAATAAGTGTACCTGGGCCATTTGACAGGCCAAAGCCCAGTACTACCAATCCACTCTTGTCTCCTCCTGGGGGTCGGCTAGAAACTTTTGGGATAATGTGCAGGAGCTGAATGGGAAATCCAACTCCCCACCCCCCTCTCAACTCTCCTTTAATGGCACTGTCCGCTCTGACCCCCTTGGCATTGCAGACTGCCTAAACCACACTTTCTCAGACCTGAGTTCAGTCCTGCCCAGTAACTTCTTTGACCCCATCCCAGTAGCACCCCTGCCCACTCTCCAGAGACCTCCTTTCTACCTATGTACCATCTTCCCATTGTAGGCTAGACCCCTTCGGCAAAAAGCCATTAGTAGTAACAATCCCGGCACCAACATAGTGGACACTAGGCTACTTCATCTGACATTGGATGCTATCCTGGTCCCACTTACCAAGCTGCTCAACCACTCTCTGTGCCTGGGACAGTTCTCCAGCACATGGAAAACTGCCATCATCACTCCCATGCTAAAGATCGGCGATCGAGCATCCCCAGGTAACTATCAACCTATCTCCATCCTCCCCCCACTCTCTAAGGCCCTTGAAAAAGTAGTTGCCAACCAGGTTGCCGAATACCTGGCCATGCACAATATCCTGTGCCCTGAACAGCATGGCTTTCATGCAGGTCACAGCACCACAACTGTGCTACTTGAATTTTCCAACTTCCTGCACTCCTTTCTTGATGCCAGAAGTCCTGCCGGTGCTGTTTTCATTGACCTCTCCAAGGCCTTTGACATGGTTTGCCATCTTCTCCTGCTTGACTCCCTCAGATGCCTTGGTTCCTCCCCCAGCCCCCCTTGCATGGTTCACCAGCTACCTCTCTGCCAGAACTTAGTGTGTAAAAATCAATAGCACCCTATCTGACACACGACCTGTCCACTCTGGGGTTCCCCAGGGCTCCATTTTAGACCCTCTCCTCTTCAGTCTCTACCTCAACTCCTTCCCTCCCCTTGGCCTGCTGAAGTAAGATCCTACTCTACGCAGATGACGCTGTGCTCTTCGCTGCTGACCCCAACCCCAACACACTCCAGACCACCCTCCAACAAGATTTTGATGGAGCTGAGCATTGGTCCACTTCATGAAGGCTAGTCCTGAACCTAAAAAAGATCAAAGTTATGCTCTTCTCACATCGTCAAAACAAAGCCAGTGGTGCCCCTCTCATGATACTGCCTAGCACACTAAACCCCATTGAGCACAAGAGGCAATTAGATTGGCAATCACCTCCTCTGTCCTATCGCTAATTGACTATGGACTGCCCATCTATGCTGCTGACAACACTGCGCTTGCAAAAATCCAGCTCTCTATAAACAAGGCCTGCAGGCTAATGCTGGGAGACCCCAGGTGTACCCATATGTCCCTGCTGTTCTCCACCACCAACTTGCTCAACCTTGAAGAAAGACTTCACTTCCAAACCTGCCTTCTTGTAAAAAAGACTCTGCTAGGGCTCTCCCCCCCTGGGGTCACCAGCTCTCTGCAGCATGCCTCCCCCCTCAGTCTCCACCCACAGCACTGTCAAAATCTCCCTTATTGCCCCCAGGGTAAGGACTTCTATGGCCCAGAGATCCTTTTACTATCGGGCTCCCTCCTGGTTCAATTCCCTCCCGGCCAACATAGCTGACTCCACCAAGCTTGGTCGTTACAAGGTCTCCCTCAGAAGCCATCTGACAAGCACTCGCTGCTGCAACTGCACATAATCCCCTACCTGCCCCTTACCTTCACCCAATGTTGGGTCTGCCCTGTCTACTTTTGCTGTATATACCTGGGGTCTTAGTCAACATCTGCTGACTATTGTAATAAAATATCTCTGGTTGCTACCTGATGTGGTACTTGTGTACCTATATTATGACTACTGTGATCTATCCATTACCAAGCGTGCACCACCAGTGAATGGTTGATATTTTAATCTAAGTGTTATGTACTGTACTGTTTTATTTCCTGTGATGTATTGCTCTCTCGACGAGGTGCCTTTGTAAATGAGTTAATGACTCAAAAGTTTGTAAACCGATGATCTAATAAATAAATAAATAAATACATATCTAAGCCTAACCGCATTTTTCCTAGAGGCTTATTCTATTTTTATTTTATTTATTATTTTTATTTTATTTATTTGTTAGGTTTAAGATTACAATACCTTTGAGTCAGGGCTCTTTTACAAAGGTTCCACATCAGGTTACAATTCAAAACATAAGACATGCAAGTCAGATTACAAATTCAATACATAGGACAAGGTTACAAAAGTGTAAGTTAAACAGAGTTACAAAGCATCTGAGAAACAAAACAAGTTTTGAAGGCTAGGTTACAAGGAGATAGCAGATGAAGTGCAGAGAGGATAAAGGACAAGAGAGAGGAAGAGTTGAGGGGGTGGAGAGCAATAGAGGAGAAGCGCAGCCAGACACATTGTCATAGACATAACATGGGGAAGTGCATGCTAAGGGGTATTCAAGTACTAATCGGTGAGAGAACTGCCTAAGGTTAGGAAAATATTCATGGGGTCAGCTAGTGGAGGGTTACTAAGTGGTCAGACATTGTTAACCCCCTAGTAGCCCCTGCACAATTTCCTTGCCCACCATATCACTCCCTTGATTCATTACCTAAAGTATCAGCTCTTGAGTTTGTATAACCAGTTACCTTTTCATGTCTTGATGGTCTGAGTATTTCAGAATCCAGGGAACCACCAGCTACTTTCTGCACAGTTTGAGAATTAGGAGTCCCAACAGAAGAAAACTTGTCAGTTTGTGGTTTACCTGAGCTCATGGTTTAACAGATTCCCTTCTGGGAAAGTTCTTCATAGTAGGCCCGCTTTTCTGGCTCTGTAGTACATCATCCCCCCAGTCCAGACCAGGGATCCAGTTGTCAGAATCAGTCCTAGCCCATCCAGCACTTCTCAAAGCTTTATCTGCTATCCAGTCTGCATCATGGAGTTTGGCAGAGTTTTTGTCTTCTAGTCCGAATTGTTTATTGATGTGTTGTGATGCCGACATAGTCCGGGCATCTGGTGTTGACTGTGAAGCATCTTGTGTATGCTGCATTGCACAAGCAGCATTTTCCTTGACTCGGTCGGTTTGTGTTGAACAAGGATGTCCTGTCACAAGTTCTGGTGTTGCAGGCACTATAGAATCTCATGAAATGTTACTCCCATTCAAAATGGGGTCTTGTGGATTCTCAGTAATATCATCCGCATCACTATTCGAATCTTTGTTGCACTCAATAACAGACTGCTGCATAGCAGGAATCTTCATTTTTACTGCAGTATCCATTGTTGCATCAAACTCCTTCAGAGAAATAAACCTCTCCTCCACAACTTCTACCTCCATCATGCTGACACACTGCTCTGCCATCTTGGAGAGACAGAGGCTCCCCCTACAGATCAGTAGGGGAAATTTTGTTATTATGGGAATCACAAAATACTAGGGACAGCATAATTACGTATATAGAAACTCAGGAAAAAATCTCATAAAATCAAATGTCTCAAAGCAGTCTTCTTCTTTGTTCAACACCAAGAAAGCCATGAGGTACAGTGTCTTCCATTTCAGGTTCATGCATTTATTTTCTTTTATTTTGGTTCCCATCCACCACCCATTTTTTTAAGTCACTCAAGTCAAACAGTGAATCCATAACCATGCAACAGCAGGAGCAGATAGACAGGGTTTTTCAGTATTATGCAGTAGCTGTACTTGACCCAACACAATTCACACTAATTCCTGCTGAGAGGTATAATGTTGCTGTAGTGTCCAATGACATCTGGATTGCAAGATATGATATTTTAGAAGATCACAGAGAAGGTGCAACATACTGTAGGAATACCACCTCCAGTTGCCAGAGTACAAACCCAGAACTAGAACATCATATGTCATGTTGTGGAACTTATGATCCTGTATAGTATGTACCAGGAGAGTCTAAAATGAGATAACATAAGGACAATCAAAGAAGAGATGTTCTTGTGTCTCCAAAATAGTGTTACAGAGGTCTCTAGTACAATATCTGTCTTTCAGTTTTTTACCCAATTTTCCAAAACCAGTGAGCCAACTAGTGTTCCACAAATATGTAGGGATCCTATTATCCAAAAGCTGTTTGATGGCAAGAGAAAAAGTCTGCACAGTGCTCTTATAAAATATCAAGTTGTCCGTAAAATGTTGCAATAGAAGTTGCTCATAGACCATGGTACGGCAAAGAGATAGTAAATCCTGTTGTAAAACTTTCCATAGTCTAATTTTCTTCATGCAAACAATGACATAATCAGGATAACAGTTAGGTGACAAATTGAAAGTCCAGTGTGCATTTATCCGAGGAGGTAACAGCGCCCGCCACCAATCAGCTTCCCAATGAACCCAGAGTTTATGAAGCCATTTCAGGACTGGTACTTTATTAAAAAAACAAATGAATGTGTGAAAATGCAACAAAAGATTAACCATCCCCAAACCCCCATGTGAGATAGGTCGATATGTGATGTTGTGTTTAACTGGATTGAGCCTACTACCCCAAATAGTTCTAAAAGATATTGTAAAGTTTGATTTCTAAAGAAACCAGAAGGGGAAACACCATACCAATAAACAATAATTGGGGAATAAGAAAGTTCTTTGCCAAATGCACCCTCTTTAGTTTAGTAGTTTGGATCTTATTCCACATCAACACTCTGTTTTCACAGAGACTCAAAGTATGAGTCCAGTTAAGTGTAGCCATGTCACTAGGGCCAAAATGAACCCCCAAGATGGTGGCACCTGCCTCAATCTGGATGCCCCCTATAGTGTCACCTACACCCAGGGAAATGTTTCCTATCTGTAAGGACACACTCTTCTGTATATTTATCTTAGCCCCTGTTATCTTAGAATAAAGCTGAAGGAGGGAAAAGGCTATGGGTCCATCAATGTCCTGCCCAAAAAATATGCAGAGATCATCAGCGTATGCCAAAGCTTTCAAGGGTGGGTTAACAGGGGAAACCAGCATACTCTGAAGGGCTGTATCTATCTGCAATTTACATACTAATATATCAATGTAAAATGTGTAGAGCAGGGGACTAAGGGGGCAACCCTGCCTGACTCCTTTCTTAATACAGATTTTCGATCCCACCATACCATTAATGAGAGGAGAGGAGAGAAATGAGCCTGTGATCAGGGAAGATGTATCCACTGCACAAAGGTGTACGGAATCCCATACACTCTAAAATTCTGAAAAAGAATGTCATGAGAAACGGTGTCAAATGCCTTCTCCTGATCCAAAGCTAAGACATAACCCTGTAATGAACCCCTGTGACCCCTAATGAAAATTTCCCTTAAACAAAATAAAGTAACACAGAAATTCCTGCCCGAAATAGCACAAGACTGGAGTGGGGAAATCAGAACTTGGGCAACTTGCTCCAATCTATGACATAAAACCATAGAGAGTAATTTAAAATCCAAATTCAGTAGGGATATCGGCCTCCAGTTTGAGAGAGCCAATCTATCCCCCTTTTTATATAGAAGAATCAAAAAGGCTTGTGTCAATGATTCCTCCAAATCCTCATTCAGCAACATATCATTGAAGGTTTCCATTAATAATGGGGTTAAGAGATCCACAAAGGTTTTATAAAAGGCAGGACCCTGGCCATCCGGACCCGGTGTGGTATTTCATTTTAAGTTTAGGATAGCCCGTCTAACTTCCAATTTGGTCACTGGGTGAGTCAGAGCATCCACACCTTGTGGCAAGTCAGGAAGATTCAAGTTAAGTAGAACATTTGTAAGATTTCCCTCCAGCTGGGCTGTAGTACCAAAATGAGACAGCAAATGTCCAGAAATAACTTCCAGTATAGCTTTAAAATCTGTGTGCACTACCCCGTCTTGGTCATGTACTGTATCCCATGACTTTTTCTGGACCTTCGTAGAGCAGTCCTGAAAAATATCCAGGGAAATTTTGGTACCCTGAGTACCCGCCAGTTGCTCCATTTTCAAAGATCTCACTTTATTATAAAGAGCAGATCTCATTTCCAATTTAGTATTAGCAATTTGTTGTGATCTGTCTACATCCTCAGTGTTATGCAAAGAGATAAGTCGGAATAATCATTTCCAAAGAGATAAAAAATGAAAGTACTCTTGCCGACCTTTCCTTTTACTCTGCCATTGAAAGAGGAGTTAAACCACTTGTTTGGTCTGCACCCACCATTCCCCTACAGAATTATACCAGGCAACTAAGGTAGCTTATGCTTTCAGGAGCTCTAGTTTCTCAGTCTGAACAGTCTCATCTGTAAGCATAGTGGTATTAAGATGCCAGTACCCTGGTCCAATATTTATTTGAATGCAATTGTCCTAAATGGACATGTAATTCTAAGTGATCTGAGGTGGCTGCTCGGTGTGTGTCAGCTGTAACGACTGTCCAGTGTTTGGAAAGAAAGATATAATCAATCCGGGAGGAAAGATCACCCCTATGATATGTATGATCACCCAACTGGTGTAAGGATCTGTAGGAGTCTATCAAAGAAGCTGTATGTAGGATTGAGTTTAAAGCAGTCATGTCACAATAAAGGCTCATTGTCCTACCCATCTTATCCCCAAGGTCCACAGGGCAATTAAAATCTCCCCCAGAATACGTTTCCTATGGATATGCAAAAATGAGTGTATCAGCCAAAACAAATCACATCTGAGGGCCTTAGTTTGGGGTGCATATATGACACCTATTCTAAGGTCCTATTGTAGAAAAGAGATGTCCAAGAATATTGCCCTCCCTGGGTCCACATCATGCACTTTATGAATGGTAACTGGCCCAGAAAACAGAATTCCTACTCCAGTACACAGTTCTGTCACCAAGGATCACTGAGAGGTACCCCAGGGCCAAGCTTTCTAGGCTTGACAAATATCGGACTCAGACCGCAACCAAGTGTCTTGAAATAAACAAATGTCAGCCCCAGCTTCATACAAGGCCTGGAGCGTAATGCTCCTATGTTTAAAACTCCTGATACTGTTTAAATTCAAAGAAACAACACTCAAGGAATCCCCCGACAAATGGTGCATCAGGTGAAAGAGGAGAGATCATAAGGCCACTTTATTTCAAAGTTTTCTTCCTTGCCTATTTCTTCTTAACTTTTGCCTGTGCAGGAGGCTCACTGTCCACATCAATGATGTCCGGCTGTGAAGCAGCAAGGGAGGACTCAGAATCCCTTTCTTCCTCAGCTAAATGGTTTTGTAGAATGGAAAACTGATTTGAACAAGGTGTATCATCCAATTTAGGCAATTCAGCCTTGACAAGATTCCATGAGGATCTCCATTTTCCTTTGGCAGGCAAGAACTCTTTCTGTGAGGGTGGGGTTGGGGGTGGCATATCCAGGTCTTGCAAGGGTTGTGAAATAGAGTCAGGTTCAGCAAGGGGTAGTACTACAACTGGGGCCACAGGGAGACCCTCTTGAGGAACAGATTGGACAAGTACGGGAACAGCTATCTCAAGAGAGGTGGAGGGCACTATGGGGACCTCACGCAGAGAAGGAGCTAGTGAGTGCAGGGCGGAAGTGAGCTTTTCTTGAGCAGAGTGGACAATATCGTCCTGGTCCCAAAATGTACCCTTGTTGTGCACAGCCCATAGGCATTGGAGGAAAAGATGACACATTTCCTCACACAGATTACATTCTGGGGAGTTCTGACAACAATTGCTTGGGTGACCTACTTGCAAACAAAAATTACAAACCAGGGCATCACAGGCATTACTAAGACGTGAAAAGGAACCTCACTGATGGCAAGTCTTCAGCTGACTGGGATAGAAACAAAAGCCATGGTCCAAACCCAGGTAGAAACAGCTAGGTGAATGCTGAGGCCCAGCTTCAGACATGCACAGTTTCAGGTGCAACTTTCACCCCTCTGTCCAAATATGTTCACTATCCAGGATTGGGGCAGGGCATTCCAGATCATAAGCTCATTGCTTAACCCAGCGTAAAATGTCTTCAACATGCACATTTTCATTATGAAACAAAATCGTGAAGGTCTTAACTGAAGGCCTAGTCAACGGAATGGCAATAAAAGGGGCCCAGAGAGTAGAATGTCTTAAGTTATTATGTTTCAACCAGAATCTGTCCAAATGTGCAGGAGTGTTAAAGGAAACATCAAAAATTGTATCCCCGGAAATTTGAATGAGTGTGAAGATATCAGAGGCCAAAACATTCATTGACTCCTTAAGCAACTTTCTAGCCACATATATTCTGTCCAGTTGAAACTCTAGCCCACCAACATACTTCAGCCGAGCTGCATTTCTTCTTGCATGGGGATTGCCCAGTTTGTAGAAAAGCTCAGCCATCTGGTGCCTAGGATTGGTATAAGGCTCAGACCCATTCTGCCCATCTGGGGGGGTGGGGTATAGGTGGAATCAAAGACTCCTGCCTGGGTTGTGAAGGATCTGAGTCCGCCCATGATGTGGATTCTCCAGGTGATATTATATGATAAAACTTTATTTTTATACAGGAACAAATAGATTAGGACCATTGGCTCTGTTTTCAACCAAAGTCCTGTTGCTGAAGTACAATCATAAGTCACTGGGACTGGAGGAGCACAGGTAGTAGTAGGAGTATGAGAAGTAGAAGGCTGTGAAACTGCTTCACTTACAACATGTGATGGAAGTGGAGGTACAGTCAATAAGGACAGGTAAAGCATCGTAACATGGTGCAGCAGTAGGACCATCCTTAGATTCCTTCAGTAGAGATGTGGGAGAACTCACCAGTGGAGGATTCACCTTGAGTAAAGCCGCTGATGCAGAAAGAGGAGTAGTCACAATAGCAGAGGAAATCTCCGCACCATCCACCATGCGAGGGAGATCCTGAATCGAGGTCACCATAGGAGGATCTCCTGGGAGCCATTGCTTACCATCAGGAGCTAAAATCCAACCTGCTGCTTTCAATGCTCACTCTGGAGACCAAGAATCATGTCGGCTGCTCTTAGGCTGATTTACCATTGCTCCAGTTTGGTCTTGATTTTCAACAAAATCTACATCACAAGCATCATGAATTTGCCGTTCAGTTGGCAACAGGTCACTATGCTAGACAGCGAATCACCCTGAAAGGGGACAGCTGTGATTGGGTGGAAGTGGGACAGAAATGTCCTGGTGCATGACCTACCCCTTTCAGTATGCGTATACTGCTGCCACCAGCCCAGGTCCCTGCCTGTGATAGGCCTGCCTGACCAAAGGGGACTGTGGCATGCATGCTGAGCCAGATATCTTGTGTAGTTGGGCAGATATCTTGGGTGTGACTAAGGAGCCAAATGAAGCCTAGAGTCAGAAGCCCCTGAGTCACCACCATCCCACTGCAAAAAACACTGGAATGGCCCCTCTGGTTTATAGTATGTAAATCTCAAGGCAACCCAAATACTTCAAGCACCATGGATGTGTGGGATCGAGCAGTGCCAGCAGTGGAAAACTGTCAGTGAGCACACCTTCCACAATGTGAATGGTCAGGACAAAAAGGGATAGAGACTGCAGTATATGTCTGGTGAAGTGTCTGTGCAGTATGGGGGGGCAGACATCAAAGGGAAAAGAGGAACCAGAGTGTCCACTGGACTCAGAATGCCACACAGAAGTGACATAAAGACAGAGAAGACAGGATATCCAGTCCAATGGGTGATCACTGGGCAGACACATGCTATACTACACAATGGAAAGTGTGCATACCCTAACAGACCGATATACAGGATGATGTGCTGCAACAGCAGCCCTGTCTGACTAATGATAGTGTCTAGGAGCTGATGCTATGCAGGTGTGTTAAAGCAGGATACACGCTGACCTGTCAGTGCAGCACTTGGATTTCCGTCTGCACTGCCAGTGACCCAGGTTCGGGAATGGACTCAGGTCACTGGAGAGCCAGATGGGGGGAGAAGGCTGGAGCATCCAGTGATGGCTCACCTTCTCTGGGAGGAGGGTGGGATTGCAGCCGGCGCTTGCTGGCCCCTGACAGAGGCCTGGAGCATGGTAAGACATCAGACCCTAGATGTCTAGGGGGAGTGGTGGACGTTGGCCCAAGCCTTGATGTCTGTGGCTCACCACTCCTTGGAGAGAAAACGGGAAAAAATGGTGCTCTGGTCGGTTGGATGATGGCCTCCCGGACCCTCACTGCAGAGCTCCTGGGCCCCTATCACCACCTCAGCAGCACCCAGGATCATTGGTATGGCTGTGCAGTCTCATCCCCTAAGGAGGTAAGGGACCCTCCCAATACAGGGATACATCGGGGTTGCCTGGGCTGACTGTGATGTGGAGTGGTGGGGTCGGGGGCTGCCAAGTGAGAAAGGTCCATGTGGGGCCTGAAGGAGAGACCGGCTAGGGTGTGGATGGGTGCATAAAAAGAAATACAATAATACAAAAAAAAAAAAACAGGGTACAGTATACACTGGGATGGACATTAATACGTGCGTCTTGTTCGCAGGGTGTTGGAATTGCCAGATGTGGAGACCCATATGAAGTAACAGTACCCCTAGCTATGTTGGAATGGCTGCTAAGGAGAGATGCAAGCATGGACTCTGCCCAACAGGTACATGCCTGCAGTGATGTGTGCAGCCACAGGGGCCCAGATGTCAAAACATAAATCCTATGCAAGGAGTGCTGCAAACCCTCCAGGTTAATATTGAAGGAAACAGCTGTGTCCAGTGCCAGTCCCATTGGGATACATGGAGCATCAGATACTGGGGATTGGATCAAATGACTCCTTGAAATGTAGAGGCTGCTGCCAATACTGCCAGCCATACCTGGGATGTCCACACCTCAGGGCACTGATGGAGGTGCAGAAGACAGGAGAGTAGACCTGAGGACTGCAGAATGGAGCTGCAGGGGTGTCTACTGCCACAGAATAGTGAAGCAGGGCCTGCAGCCCCAGCACAACAGCAGCATGAAACATACATGGACACACAAATGATCCCTCAAGTACCAGCAGTGACAGCACACACCCTGGTTTCCAGAATTTTCATGGTGGTACCACCTCCTGTGGGGCCATCTAGGCAACTATGGGCCAGGAAACACAGTGCATTGAGGGCAGGAAGATGTGGCATCACAGGACCTCTGATAGCAATGTTCACCATTACAAGAGGCATAGCAAGAAAATCACCCACCTCTTCCAGTACCATAAGGGACAGTGACTGCAGTCAGGACAGGCCCCACTGTGCCATGTACAACTGATAGCCCAGTGGTCCCAGGTGGGGGGTTACTACACCATAAGTGAAGACAGAATACTCCATACACACCTATCCCTATATCCCAGGGGTACTCTGGGATGAAACTGAATGGGACTGGAAGGACTGTGTGTATGAGGCAGTCCTGGAAAAGATCCACACAAAGCATGGACTGGGGAAAGACACTGCACTGCTGCATCTCTTGGAGGTCTGGGTGCATGCCAGGTCCCTCATGGACACCATCCATGAGGGGCTGACTATAATGAAGCACAATGTACTGTTTCAGGACATTGAGGGCAATAAAACAGAGTATGCACTGGATACCATGGACTCATTCGGCCAGCCCTGCACCAGCTGGACTGCCATTACTATTTCTAGCCCACCACGGGAGATCACTGCACCCCACTGGAAGTGATTACATCATCAGTGACATCATAGACACAGGAGGACTTGTCAGGTCACTTTGTTGGAACCTAATGTTTACGGGGGGGGGCCCAGCCACATTCTAAACATTCATTTCTGCAATACCCCTAGATGGGCTATTAGGGACACTTCCCTGTTGTACCATAAGAAATGCATACTGCATTGCTTCTGTGAGTGTTTTAGCACTATCTTAAGTGTTATGCTATTGGAAAGATCCTGCTGGTGCTTTTGACTACATATAAATATTGCACTGTTCAGAAGCCTACAGTGTTGTCTGCTTTCCTCCAAGGGTACTGGGTTGCCTAGGCCTCTTGAGTGTCTCTGTATAGGGAAATCCCATTTGAGAAACAAGGTTGGTAGTGGGAGAATAGGGGACTCTGTTATGTATGGCACCATGGATCGCATGTGACAGGACAGCAGGTCACATCGCAGGGTACGGGGGACACATGGTCTGCACTGGGGATGCTGCATACTGTGTGCTACGAATTGTCCACCACAACCACATCACTTACCATAGACCTTCATGCATTCCCACAGAAGATTTTGAATGTGGCACTATGACACTGAGAACATTGCCCAACAGGGGTCCATCCTTCACATCCTTTCACCTTTGTGGCATACGTGAACTAACAGGGTGGCCTGGTATGGCTACAATGAACATTCTGGTACATCCCCCATGAGATGGCACCTGTTGGGACCATGACCTGTGATTTACAGCAGGGATCTGCCTGGTGCATATGTGCCACAACCAATGCATGCTCTTTTTTGGCATAAACTACATTGTACATATGTGTTACACCTAGGGTTACCACCTCTCAGATTTTTTACCTGGTAATCTCGTTTTCAGAGTCCATATCCAGTAATCCAGTTTTGCTCAGTGATAGGATCCTGAGCCATTTTAATTCCTCACATAATTTTAAAAAAAGATATATATTCTTTGTTTCAGGTGCATGTCCAGGTTACAAACAAGTCCTATTGTCAGTGTAGTCCTTTCTTTGTTAAAACAGTCATCCTGGAAGGTGTAAAGTAGGGCCATTAGGACCATTAGCAGTTACTTAACCTAATATTTTCCACCCTGCATCTTAAAGCAGCACTGCAGCGAAGCTAGGCAAAAAGTATGACCCTGCTTTTTAGGGCTGCAGTGCATGGAAACCTGCTGAGCTCTTGCTTTCAAAAAGGACTCTGCATGTTGTACATTCTTTGCAAATGAACATGTTGGAGTTGCCACAGTCAGCTCCACCTGGAGCACTCCGCATTGTCAATGTAGTCTTCCCATAGGCACTGTTTTGCTGATGATATCTCTTTACTGTCAGCTAATGTGTGTGTTCCTGTGGATCCCCTTTCCCACACAACCAATCAGTCCCTGCTCACACTTACATGGTCCAGCAGCAGTCAGGTATAGAAACATAGAAGTTGATGGCAGTTAAGGACTGCAAGGCCCATCCAGTCCCAGGGGTACTCACCTCCCAGAGCCCTCCAGTTTTCCCTTGTTTGGCCTGAGCTCCCAGTGATCACTGGCTCTCACCTGCCCAGTTGCCCCTCTTAAAAAAAAAAAAAGGAAGGGGAATGCAGATTTAACTGCTGCTCTTCTGCTGGCCATTAGATTTCACTACCATGGATCCAAAGAAGCTCATACTAAGGTTATTAAGGAGCTAGAAGACTTATGATGCCCATTATTGCTCTATTCATTTATAATAAGCAAGCTGATAACCAGATAGAATCAGTCAATCAAGTTTTCTTTTAAATTCTTCCTTTGTTTTACTAATTGCTACATCTATTGGCAGTCTGTTCCAAAGATTTACAACTCTATGCATGAAGAAATATTTACAGCTTGCGGAGTTATATTGAATAATTTTCTGGCTAACCGAAGAGGGTGACACATGTATCATTTTTAAATTCTAGTCCTAATTCACTAAGTAAATATGTGTTTTGAATAATATCAAACATAAACAATAGATCCCCTCTAAGTCTACGAGTAGTTAGGGACATAAGATTCAGAGACGTTAGTCTGTTCTCATATGAATCATAATTTGGGCCATTAATATATTTTGTGTATTTTCTCTGGACTTTTTTGATGGTATGACTGTCAGACATCTTGTAAGGGCACCAAAACTGTGATGCCTATTCTTTTTTTTTATTTATTTATCATTTTACCTGGGAGGCCTCCATCCTGTCTCTGCCCTGGTCACAGCTCCCGACACTTCCACCAACCGCCAAGTGCCACAACTCCCGGTTACCCCCCGGCTTGCCCCCCCATAGGGCGGGGCCACAACACCAGTTCCCCTAATTCTGGCACCGTGGAACTAGTATCTGGTTGGGAGTGTGGTGGCAGTGGCTAATTGAAGCCTGGGGAGGGCTTCATGTAGACGGAGGCTCTCCCCTCCATTTTCTTAGTTTTCCTCAGAGGCAGGGACATGCAATGATGTCCAGCATCTGCCCTGCCTCCATTGAGTGCGAGCGCTGTTGTTGTGGGACATCTGGCCTCCACTAGGGGTCCGTCACATGCCGGCACTTCCTCACCCTCCCCCCAGAGAAAGAGAGCTGTCCGTAGGACACTCAATCCTTCTCCCTCTGGCTGGCCCTCCAGCGACCCGGGTCCATTCCCGAACTCAGGTCGCCCACGTCGCAAGCGGAAATCCAACTGCTGCGCCTGCGGGCCAGCCCATAATGCATATTTTAGATGAGTTCTTACATAAGCTCTAAAAAGAGGCATTAAAACTTTAGGATAGCAGAATTTAATATTTCTTTTAATAGACTATACAACATGGTTGGATTTATTATCTGCTGAGTTAATCTGGGTAGAAGAAAAAAAAACTATTAGCAATAGTAATTTCCTGATCTCGTTCATCTAATTTTATTGTCAGTTAGGAGTCACCTAGGGAATAGGTGCCATATTGATTCTGGGCACCTAAATGCATTACCTTACAATTACTTAGATTTAAGGTCGTACCCCATTGACTAACCCAGTGTTCAATCTCATCTAAATCATTCTGTATTTGGACTTGCTCAGCATTAGAACAGGGAACACCTGTTTTTTTCATCATCTGCATACTTTGTGGAATTAGATGTACAGTTTCCAATGAGATCAGATAAAAAGGCTTGAAATAAACATGGCCCCTGAATGGAGCCTTGTGGAACCCTACTTGTGACTTGACCATAGTCTAATAGATGACCAGAGATTAATTACTCTCTGTGTTGTACCATGAAGCTAATTGTATATCCAGTTGATAATATTGTTATTAATACTGAGATTCTGAAGTTTAGATATAAGTGCCAATGAGGCATAGTATCGAAAGCCTTGCTGAAATCTATATATATTATATCAAATGGAATTCTCGAATCAAGGTGGGCACTAACCTATTTGTAAAACCACATTAGATTAGTTAGGAGGCTTCTCCCTTTAGTAAACCCATGTTGTTCATAATCAAAATTATTTAAGACCGGTACAGTAAAGTATTTTATAAGACATTCTAAAACCTTACAGATGGGTGATGCATGGCTAATAGGCCTATAGTTTTGCCAGGTGTTGGGGCCCGTCTTATGAATTGGGATAATATAAGCTGTTTTCCATTCTGTTGGCACAAAATTGCTCTCCAAGCAACCTTCAACTAGCAACTTAAGTGGTATAACTAAGACATCAGCTAGTAAGTAGGGGAGATGTCCTGCTATATTGTCTGGGCCCACACTCATTTTACCCTTTTCAGAAGTATTTTGTATAGTTTTTGTTCTGAAAATGAAATGTGACCACTTTTAGGCTTCAAACTTTTACTAATATTCGACTGGTAAGAATCAAAGATATCACAAAATTCTTTGTTAAATAAATTAGCCATATCTAATGGTTCAAGGTACAATTGATCATTGTAAATTAGAAGGCCAACTTCGCAAGAGGGTCTTTTCAAGGATTTAGTGTAGGAGAAAACATTTTTGCTATTATTTTTATTCGCTGTTACAGCTTATTTATACTCCCAGATGTATTTTGCTTTCTTAATTTATGTTTTACATATTTTTTTTTTATTTTTAAGTACGTGGCCCAGTTAGTGCTAGTTTTAGACTTTAAATAAGTTGAATATTTTTTATTTTTTCACTTGATTAATATTTTTAATGACCTGTTCATCCACTTGGGGCTAATGTTGGATGGCTTTTTTTTTGTTAACATGGTATATAGGTGTCTCCAATGAATGACAAGGAATTTTTCAACAAATCCCAGGAATCTTGAATTGAATTAGTGGAGAAAATAATATCCCAGTCAACATTTCCAAATGTATGTTTCATTTCAGCAATGTTGGCTTTGTTATACAAAACTATATTTGTTAAGCTTGTATTATGCATATACATTTTTTGCAAGGTAAAGTAGATAGTGTTGTGATCACTTTCACCTATAGGTGATGAAACAAATAAATCATTGATAAGCAAATGTTCATTGCATAATACCGAATCCAATATCCTATCTCCTCTCATAGGAGATAGGATACATTGTTTAGTTGGAGCTGATCACAGATTGAGAGCAACTTTTTACCATTACCAGTTGTTGCAGTGAGATTTTTCCAACAGATGTCACCTAGATTAAAATCCTCCATAATAATTACATCCCCCATATCACAAGTGCTTTCTGTCTCTGATAATAAGGCTACAAACATCTTGAGTGATGCATTTGGTGGCATATAACATGTGCCAATTATAAGAGCATCTGAATTAGTGAGACATAGCTTAATCCAGATAGTTTCGGTTACAGTTCCATGTGCCTTGATTTTATCTGAAATATCTACTGCGTTAAGATAATTTTTAACAAAGAAAGCAACTCCTCCTCCCTTTTTTAGGGGACAATTAAATTTATAAGACTTATAACCTTGGAGTTTAGAATCCCAAGATCCCTTATCATTACCCCAGGTTTCAATGACTGCCATTATATCCACATCCCTAAGATTAAGGTGAATAAGTTTATCAAGTTTATTGTATAAACATCTGGCATTGAACAACATAAAAGCCAAGTTAATGGATGTACTGGAATTTTTGTGCCCAAAAGTATGGTTAAGAGATGTGGGGACACCCCACTTCTCCCCCAGTGGATATCAGCAGGGGTACTCAAGGAGTCAATGGGGCCACTTTTCCCTGCAGGTAAGCCAGAGATCACCATTGTTCAGTGTCTCCTCCTCCTTACTGACCTGTGTCCTGTTTACACCACCAATCAGTCCATGCTCACATTTACATGGTCCAGCAGCAGTCAGCTACCCAACTCCCAAAACTCTCGGTTATCCCTTGCTTGGTCTGAGCTACTCGAGGTCATTGGCTCTCACAAGCCTGGCTGCCCCCTCTTTTAAAAAAAAAGTCCAAGGCTACTTCCAGCCCCCCGTCCTCCCTGTCCTGCCTGCCCTCCAGTCCCCCAATGTGCAGTTGTGGCTGCTTTCCCCATTTGGGAATGCAACTCACTTCAGCTCCCCTTCCCCCCATTTGTCCAGTTCCTTCTCACCTGTTGGAGTTTGGTATCCTGATCCCAGGCTGCCTGCTTGGTCCCAAGACTGAGTGATGGTGGGGAGTTCTGGCCTTATGCAGTAACCCAAAGTTCAGTACCACTGGCCAGGCACCCATTAGCCAGCCAGCTAAAGGCACCTACCAAAACCAACTGGATAGGTGAAGTGGACATTTTTTCCTAATTAAAAAACTTTCAAAGCTTCTCCATCAGTGACACAGAAGGTACAAGCAATGCTGCAAGAGAGAAAGGCTGCTACAGTGTATATACACGGCCATTTCCTGATCACTGTTGGAGAGTAAAGTTAGTTGGTACTTTTGATACCCTGGCAAAGGTACAAGACATTCTGGAGACTGTGTTGCTGCCCTATTTGCAGGCATCTCTTTGGTCTGAGGGAGGAGGTTGCTCATCTCCATGCTGACCTGGTGAGGATTCAGGAAACCTGCTCCCCCACCCAGGGACCACCCAGGCCACCACCACTACCTCAGAGGTTGCCAAGAAAGAGGAGTGGTTGGACCACATTGGGCTCAGGGAGGGTAAGGGTGGTGGAACAGAGGGGCATCCCTCCAGTTGTGCATCTCCACAATTCATTCACCATTCTGGTGGAGCATGGTTCCTCCATGGAGGCACATGTAGTGGAGACCAAGAAGGATGCTGGGAACCTCCACAATGGAGACCCACAGGAGGGTGGCATGGGACCCTACAAGGGAAGGAAACAACTCCTGGTGGTGGACTCAATTGTTAGGGGTAGAACTGGGGAAGGGAGGGGAAAATGAGTTAAGGTGCCTGCCCAGCGCCATGGCTTGGAGGGACAGAAATTAATCCTCAGGATCATGGGAGCAGCTGTATGTGGGACTGAGCAGGATGGCATTATCCACCTAGGGGCAAATGACCTGGCTTGGAATGGGATCAGAACAGTGCAAAAGGAGTTTGTGGAGTTGGGAAGGGACCTTATACAAGTAGCACACACGGTAACTTTCACGGAAGTGCTACCTGTCTATAGCATGGATGAGGCTAGGGTACTCCACACCATGGGATTCAATAACTGGTTGAAAAACTGGTGCAGAGCTCAGGGATTTGGCTTCACTGGGGACTGGGGCTCCACCTGGAGGGATACAGGCCTATACTGGTGCAATGGTCTGCATCTTTCCAGAAGGGGAACTAGGATCCTAGGTGATAGGTTTAAATGCTTCATTGGCAAACATTTAAAATAGCCAAGGGGGGAGACACTGAAAAGGGGAAGGGAAGTCTTAGCTCCCCCCAAAAATCATGGTAGTGAGTGAGGTAAACACCAAGATACAACAGTCAATAGGGAGAAAAGTAGGAGTAAATGGAGAAAAAGACAAAGGCAGAAAGGACAGGGATGGGGCAAAAAGGAATAAGGCCATCAAAAAATGGAGGGTAATGAGTACCAATGCCCACAATCTAGGTAGCAAGCTCTCTGAACTGGTGACCTTGATGGAAGAGGGTTGCCTGGATATCGTGGCAGTCACAGAAACATGGTACACAGAGAACAATGACTGGGAATGTCAACATACCAGGATCTAAAATCTACAGGAAGGACAGGGAGGGTAGAAGAGGAGGAAGAGAAGTAGCTTTCTATGTAAGGGAAGAGATCAAAGCAATGGAACTAAAGAGTAAACAAGGAGGAGAGGAGGCACTGTGGGTCACCCTGGAGACTGGAAATGGCACCACAATCCACACAGGGATTGTATACAGACCCCCATCTCAGGAGGAGGAAATGGACACAAAAATGAGAGAAGGCATCCTTAGGATAGTAGAGAAAGGGGAGATATCACTGATGAGGGACCTGAATATGCCAGATGTTAACTGGAGCAGCTTTGCTCTAGCCACACCCAAGAGCAGGGCCATTCTCGATACCCTACAGGGGACATGCCTCAGATAGCTAGGCTTTGGAACCCACTCGGGAGGAAGCAATCTTAGACCTGGTACTTTCAAATGGGGCTGGAGAGATGATCTCAGATCTTGAAGTGGGTAGCCAACTGGGAACAAGTGACCACCAAACAGTGTGATTCTCAATAAACTTAGCTGTAGAGCCAAGCCATACAAAAGTGAAGGTACTGGACTTCAGGAGGGCTGATTTTATCAAAATGGGAAAGTGCCTCAGAAAAGCACTAGCAAACAGGCAAGAAGGTGGGCTGGAGCAACAATGGGGAAACATCAAAACTACCATCACAGAGGCAACAAGCATCTGTGTGAAGCAAATAAACAAATCAAAATGAAGAAAAAAACACCATGGTTCCCAAAAGAGGTAGCGGGGAAGGTTAGGGAGAAAAAGATAGCATTTAGGAAGTATAAGGAAACAGAAGGAGCAGGACAGAGAACTATGCCCATTAAAGCAGAAGGAAGTGGGGAAGGCAGTCAAAATAGCAAAGGCCCAAACTGAGGAAAAGATAGCCAACTCGGTTAAGAAGGGAGATACAACCTTTTATAGGTACATTAGGGAGCAAAGAAACACTCAGAAATGGATACTGAGGTGGAGTACAGAGAAGGGTGGTTAGGCAGAGAGGGACAGTGAAAAAACAGGGATACTGAACAAATAGTTCTGCTCAGTATTCATAAAGAAAGAGCAGGGGGAGATACCTATTCCAGTCAATAGAAGCACTCTGGACAGGGGAGTTGATATCAGTCCTTTCACAGAAGAAAGGGTTCTGAAGGAACTCCTAAAACTGAAGGTGGATAAAGCAATGGGGCATGATGGAATTAACACAAGAATTCTAAAAGAACTAAGGGGAAAACTAGTAACATCACTGACTACCCGTTTTAATAAATCATGGGAGGATGGTGTGGTACCTGAGGACTGGAGGATGGTGGATGTGATTCCCCTTTACAAAAGTGGGAGCAAGATAGAGGCAGAAAACTACAGACCTGTCAGTTTGACCTCGGTGGTAGGGAAAATTATGGAATCGCTTCTGAAGGAAAGAATTGTTGAGTACCTAGAGGCCAGTGGGGCACATGACCCAAGGTAGCATGGATTTACAGCAGAAGGTCATGTCAGATGACTCTAATCAATTTCTTTGACTGGGTGACCAAAGTAGTAGATCAGGGAGGGGCTGTGGATATGGTCTACCTAGACTTTAGCAAGGCATTTGACACAGTCCCACACAAAAGATTAATAAACAAATTAGCCCGCATGGGAATGGGTCCCAAGGTGGTAAACTGGGTAAAACATTGATTGAACAACAGGACACAGAGGGTAATAGTAAACAAAGTCCACTCCAAAGAATGGAGGGTTACTAGTGAGGTACTGCAGGGATCAGTACTGGGGTCGGTCTTCTTCAATGTCTTTATAAGTGACATTGCAAAGGAACTGGAAGGAAAAGTATGCCTCTTTGCAGATGACACAAAGATCTGCAACAGGGTTGATACACAAGGTGGGGTGGAAAGGATAAGAAAGGATTTGACAAGGTTGGAGGAATGGTCAAATATATGGCAGCTTAGCTCCAATGCAAAGAAGTGCAAAGTAATGCACCTGGGAAACAAAAACTCAGGGGAAGAGTATACAATGGGAGGTGAGATACTGACAACAACAAAAATGGAAAGGGACCTGGAGGTAGTTATATCAGATGACCTAAAGGTGGGCAAGCAATGTGAGAAGGCAGTAAGGAGGGCTGGGGGGATACTGGGATGCATAGGGAGAGTCATCGCCAGTAGAAAACAGGAAGTTATTGTCCCTCTGTACAGACAGTTGTTGAGACCACATCTGGAGTACTGTGTGTAATTCTGGAGACCCCATCTCTGGAAAGACATAGACAGGGTGGAGGCTGTCTAGAGGAGGGCAACCAAAATGGTACAGGGTCTGCACCAGAAGACATATGACGAAAGACTAAAAGAGCTTAATATGTATAGCCTTGAGGAAAGGAGGGAGAGGGAGGACATGATAGAAACTTTCAAGTACTTCAAAGGAATCAATAAAGTCCAAGAGGGTAGCACCTTTTAGAAAAAAAGATGTGCAAGAACAAGGGGGCAAAATTTGAAGATTGAGGGTGGTCGACTCAGAGGTAACGTGAGGAAGTATTTCTTCACACAGAGGGTTGTAGTTGCATGGAACAGCCTTCCTGAGGACGTTGTGGAGTCAAAAACAGTGGGGGAATTCAAAAATGCATTGGGCAATTCTAGTGGGAGGTAGGAGGAATTCAGCGGTTGGTTAACTAGCATCTGCAGCTTATCCATTAGGTAATGGGCAGACTAGGTGTGCCAAGCGGTCCTTATCTGCCATCAAATTCTATGTTTCTTCTTAATCCCTGCAACCCAACCCACCCATCCACCCACCCAAGGGGCTGCCTGGATAACCTGTTGACTACAGTGGATTTACAAAATCTGCAACCACCTCCAACCCCCCCCCCCCTCATTTTTCCAAGGCAGGCAAATGGTGGCTGGTAAAACTATTTTAATTTAAGAAGCTGGAAAACTAGATATTTAAAATAAATTTTCCCCAACAGAGCAATCTTTTAATGCTACAGATGTTATGCACCTCCATGATGGCAGCCATCTGCAAGGGCTCCCAAGCAATTATATGTTTACTATAAAAGTTCCTGGTCAAATTTTGCTTCATTTTTTTTCTTTTAAATCATAAATATTTACCCCACCCAACTTTCCCCCAAAACAGAAGAGTGAGACTTGGGGTGCCCAATGCCCCAATGATGATGCCATTGATTTTGTTATAAAACTTATACATATTCATCACCCAACCTTCCCTATCAGCACACATGCCTCTAACCCCCCCAAAAAAAACAGAAGAGTGACACTGGGGGGGGTGCCCAATCACCCTATGTCACCATCAGTAGTCCTCTGTGTTTTTTTTTATATTCCCACACCTGATCCTCCCTCTCAGCACCCACCACCCCTCACTCTACCCCCAGAAATAGAACAATGACACTGGGGGTGCCCAATCCCCCAGTGCTGAGATCAAGAATTGTTGTTGTTTTTTTTTAACCCTGCACATTTTTAAAGTCCATCAATGTATTTTGCAGCCATTAGAGCCCCCTATCCAACTTTCTCACCAAGCATTCACCCTCCAAGCCTTTACTTACCGAGCAGGAGTTCAATACCATAATCCTCTCTGGACTGCAGACACATCTTTACTCTTCAAAGCCAGACTGAAAACTGAAGAAACAGGTATCTACTCCAATGTATTTCTTAGGGGGGGTTGAACTTATTAGCATAATGTGGGCATTTTTCAATTTTTTTGGCTCCAAATTTTCAACCTGTTTTTGGGACACTGCCTCATGAACAATGAAAGTGATATTAGGAGTTTCTGTCCTGAAAGGGGATTTTATGGTTGCTGTGTGAAGTCACTTTTCAGGCAAGAGCTGAAAATTGTCTCCACCATTGTTCAAGAGGAGAGGTCATAGGATAACTATGTTCTAATTTTGGTTTATAAATATTTAAAAACAATAAAGTTATGATCCTATGTTGAATCTTGCGAATGCAGGCTTGTAACTGGTAGTTTTCAATATTTTTACTGCAGCTTCACAATATAGCCATATGTTTATAGCACCTCAAGAATGTGGCAACTGCCATTTTTCAAATCCTGGCTAAAATGTGGGTTTTTTTTTGTGGTTGTTTTAGGTTTTTTTCTACATCCAGAAAGGTGATTTTGTGGTCCCTATGTGAAATCAGCTTTCTGGCAGGAGTAGACAATTTTCTCTGCCACTGTTCATGAAGTGGGGTCATAAGAAAGCTATGTTATAGAGTTGGTGTAAAATATTTTAAAACTACAAAGTTATGAGCCTACATAGAGATTTGCAAAGACAGACTTGTAACTTAGGTCATTTTCAATATTTTAGCCCAAATTTTCTACATAGCCATATCTTCACAGCACCCCATGACTGGGAGAGCTGTCATTTTTTTTAATCATGGCCAACATGTTATTTTCACATCCTGAAATGTGATTTTGTGGTCCCTGCACAAAATCACATCTCAGGCAGGAGTTGATAATTGTCTCTGCCATTGTTCATTAGGCAGGGTCATTTGAAAGCTATGTTCTAAATTTGGTGTAAAAATATTTTAAAAAAATGTTATGAGGCTATGTTGAATTTTACAAATGCAGGCTCATAAGTTTAGATCCAGAAACAAATGATTTGATACCTTTTATTGGACCAACGTGGATGTTACAGAAAAGAACAAAGTGCTCTAGCTTTTGAACCTACCCGGTCCTTCTTCAGAAGCTTTATGGCTCTTAAGTTTGGTAATATTTAATATTTTTACCACAGATTTTCAATATAGACATTTCTTTGCAGCATCTCATAAATGTGACAGCTGTCATTTTTCAACTCCTGACCAAAATATGCTTTTGCATGCCGAAAGATGATTTTGTAGTCCATGCACAAAATCACTTTTCAGTCAAGAGTTGAACATTTGCTCTGCCCTTCTTCATGAGGCAGGCTCATAACAAGACTATATTGAAAATGTGGTGTACTAATATTGCAAAGTAACCAGTTTATGAGCCTACATTACATTTTGCTAATGTGGCTCATAACGTTGGTAATTTTCAAAATTTTTACCCCAAATTCCTCACCTGCAGACCTATCAGCTTTGGCCAGATCTTGTCTAAACAGTGAAAGATTCAGTTATCTTCCACTTTTACTTGTTGGTAAACTTTTCTATCTCCAACAGAATGTAAGCATTTTTAAATGTTTTAAATTATTACCTCTAGAATAAAGTATAATCAATTATTTTGGTTTAAAAATAGTATTGTGATCATGAAAAGGAATTGGATCCACAAAAATATATAAACTTCACATCACAGGCAGCAATTCATTATACAGGTGTCAGCTGTGGCCAAGTCCTCTTTTTACCATCTGAGGAACATCGCCCGGATTAAGCACCTTGTTCTGTTCAGTGAGCTTCCAACCTTGGTCCACGCTTTTGTGACCTCGCACCTTGACTACTGTAACTCCCTGTATCTAGGGTTTTTGGGGGTGAATATCCACCGCTTGCAATTGGTGCAGAATGCTGCAGCCAGGTTGTTGTCTGGATCAACCTGATCCAGTCATATTACACCTGTGCTGCGTGAACTGCACTAGCTGCTAGTTCAGTGGTGGATCACCTTCAAGGTCAGCTTGCTGACCCATAAAGCTCTACATGGACAGGGTCCAAGTTACCTGCAAGATCTTCTGATTTCCTAATGTGCCCTCTGACCGCTCCGCTCAGCCCACAAAGGATTGCTTGATATTCCCAGGGTATGACTGAAAATGTCTGCAGCATGGGCATTTGCATTTGCTGCACTTACCCTATGGAATTCTTTATCTAGTCAAACACGAGAGTGTCTGACAGTGGACAGCTTCAAAACTGCTTTGAAAACACATCTTTTTTGGACTTGACTTTGCTGTAAACTCTTAAGGGATGAAGAGTAAGAGACTTACATTTTAAGTATTGTTATAGGTTTTAGATATGGTGAGGAAGTTGAAGTGTTCTTATGGATTATTTATTTTATCTTTGTACAGCGCTTTGGTATATTATGAATTGTGCTTAACAAATAAAGATTATTATTATTATTATTTACAGTACTTCCTATGTCTCCTCCAAATCATACCTGTAAATGAGATTTCCATTATCTCTGTATGTTTACCTGGCAAAACAATTTCAATAAATTAAATAAATTATTAAATAATAACTAGGAAGAAGCTAGAAAAGCAAATTTAAAAGGTACAACATGCCAATATTTTTAACTGCTGCTTTAAGTGTTGTCTTTTACTGTTCCATTAAATTTTTCACTGGCATAACAAATGGCTTTGGAGATGGAAAAATGCATGCTCAGTGGTGAAAAGGGATGAGGCTGGGACAGAGTTTAGAGTATGGTTTAGTGTCTGGTTTGTTTTCCTCTTCCAGAGGTGGCAACTATAGTTATGCCATGCATGCAACACAGTTACTGTATGCCTCTGCACAGAACTTCCATGGGTTGTGCACACACAGCTTGCGACAGCTGTGCATCCCACTTAGGTGGAACATGTGTGTGATTTATGTGTAATGACCCTCCATGGGCCAGTTACACAGTATGTGGTGTGTTACACATACTGATGAACAGAGGTCAATGCACACAACAGTTAGTTATGAAATGGGCAAAATAATTCCTAAAACATGTTTGACTGAAAACCTTTCCAGTCATGTCCTTATCAGGCCATAATCATACATCAAGCACTATTTGTGCCAACCAAACCACACCACACAGTAAAATCAATGTGTGCCACTTCCCTCCTGCTAATGGAATGACAACAGCTGCACTGGGAGAGCAATGGCACCAAGACAGAAAGAAAAATACCACACAGTCTGTGTAATATCCCCTTTCCTCCACAAGCATAAACATTTACCATTTTCTAAGTGAAGTCTTATCTGTGTTTCAGAGTTGAGATCTAACAACAATCTAGCCAGTGAACTGTCTTTCAAATTGTTATAGATGCTGTCCTCTGTTAGTAAGTCAGTGAATGTGGCACTATCTTTGAAATAAAAATCCAGACCTACTCCTCTCTTAATACTTTTATCTATAATTTGTAAGGTGTGTTTGGTTAGGTATCTGCAAATGCTGAGAGTGGCAGCTTGCTGGACACCAACTATTCACTTTCATTGAGAGCAAGGGTGTCCCACTGGATTTGCCATACTTAGCCCCTTTCACATAGTGCTTACAAATTGTTGAGTGTAAATTCAGGCCAGTCACTGATAAAAGAATGATAGTTTTTTATTTTACCAACTATAAACAAAAGTATTGTGGGAGGAGCGAGTCTGTATTTTTATTTCAAAGGTACAGAAACATTTGCTGGATCGCTAATGCAGTACTGCATAAGTAGCAGGATTTGAAAGCTGCACTTCACTGACTTGATTGCAGGTAGGTTTGAGCAGTAAAGCACAGGTCAGACTTCACATACTAAACTTGAAATGCTTAGGGCTTCTGGTGGAAGGGTGACCCTACATACACTGTGTGATATTTTTCTACTTTCTAACTCATAAATACATTGGAAGCCCTCTCCTAATAAATGGCTCTTTTAATGAGGGACTATTTTTTACTATTTTAACTGTTGACACGTCTATTTTTATATTTCTGACTTTTTTTTTAATAATTACTTTGGGGCCCATTTTATAAGTGCAATAAGACACACCTCATTGTGTCTTATTTCTTCCCTAATCCCTCTACATGCAATGCTTAGCTATGGATCAAACTCAATTAGCATGCACTGCAAGTATAAAAATCACGTTACCTGCATTAGCATTAAGGCTTTTAATAGCCCTCCAACTGTCCTACTACTTTTACAATGAAGTCCCTCATGAATCAACCCTTACTACTACCCTCACTAGTCATTTCCATTCTCTTGTGTGGCAGGAATGCTATACAGCTGGTAAATATTCATGTTTAAGGCTTCCAGATAATTTTCAAGGAAATCAGCAAATTTCACAAAGGCTGATTAAATGTGACTTTTAAGTACTGATATTATTTTACAATTTTTGGCAGCTTATAATGGACATCCTTTGGAAAGTGAATAATAAAATTGTCACACACTGTCTACTTTTAAGGTCTAGGAACCTGATAATTCAAACGGCATCACATTCTCTAGTTTTAAAGTTGTGGGGGTGCAAATTCACAGTTTACATACTTGCACATTTTTATTTTTAGAAATGTGACAGGTCTGTTACTTATGATTCAGTCCCATTTAAAGCTAGAAATAGAAACCATATCAAACATAACCATATGGCATAATAGTTTAACCATTTCTAATCTGGTGAAATGTATATATTGTGTTTTAAAATTAAATCAAAACAACACACATTTAAATATTGGCAACATATTTGGCTGCCACTCAGTCACATTTGTAGCTAAAAGTCTGAAACTAGATACACATATTTTTATTTTAAACATGTTTTACCAGGTAAACACACAGAACCCAGGGCTTGTTTTCAGCTGTGAACTGGGAGAGGGGAAATATACAGGTAGTATTGATCCATATGAATGCCAAACCATACAACATTTTGATGGCTTATAAAATTATTATGAGATAACCAAAATGTTAAATGCTGGTAAAATATTTAGTTGCCTATAACTCAGCACCCTAAAATATAGTACACATACCCATGTTGCATGTTCATCTAAATCTTGAAATTGTGGAGAAATTTGGATATCAACCTTTAAAATTAGATGTACATAACTGAAAATTAAATGTTGATTAAATATTTAGCTACCCACAACACAATCTTTTTACTAGATAGGATTCTGAAGATTGATACTTTAATACATAATGATAGTACCTACAGTGGCCATATGTTATTTATTTATTCATTTATTGAAATGTTTCACCAGGAAGACACACTGTGGCAACAAGTTGTTCATTTCCCAGTGTGACCTTGGGGGTAGGGAACAATGATATAGAATATAGAGAAACAATACAATGTTACATAGATACATAGACAGTGTCAGCAGGTAAGGGCCTGTGGCCCACCCAGTCTGCCCATTTGAGCTTGTAAGTTCAGTTTATGTTTTCCTAGAAGTCTGTTGCCCCTTACCCCTGACCTCCAGAATTCCTTTATGTCTATCCCATGCATTCTTAAATCCCGTGATTGTTTCAGCCCCCACCACTTCCTCTGGAAGGGTGTTCAACTAGTTCACCACCCATTCTGTGAATAAATTCTTCCTCATGTTTCCTCTGAATCATCCTCCCTCCAACTTCATCCCTCTAGTCCTGGAACATCTTTTTCACTTAAAAATAGTGTATTCCTGCACCCTGTTCCTCCCTGTAAGATACTTGTATGTCTCTATCATATCCCCTCTCTCCCTCCTCTCCTCTAGGGAATACATATTCAGTTCCTTCAACCTGTCCTCATAGGACTTGTGATGCAATCCATGTACCATCTTTGTTGCCCTCCTCTGAACCTTCTCTACCCTGTCTATGTCCTTACGTAGGTATGGTATGTTGGAATACAATTTGCTTACTTGCACACAATGAGAGCAGGAGGGATTACAGGTGGATAACATTGGCTAACAATGCAACAGTTAAAGCACCTAGCTTCACCTGATCTCTTCTAGGTTGTGTGAAAGGACAGAGCAAAGAACCTTACCAGAGGAAGGATAAGGATTAAGGATTCTTTTGGCTAGGCATATTTACTGTGTGTTGTTATTTTTATTTTGTACTCACAGGGACTGTTACTGTTTGTTGCTAACATTATATTGCTTTATTTTTCTCTGATTCAAGTTGTTGTTGCTGCTGGGTATACCTTCTGCTGCATTATTACAGTGTGTGCCTACAGGTGTGTGCTTGCAGATTACTGCTGCAATCTTCTGATTCAAATTGTCTTTTGCAAGGTATGTTTTCTGTTACTGCTTTATTTTTCTCTGTAGCAAAGTGTTTCTTACAGGGTATATCTTCTGTGAAATTATTATGGATGGTGCTTTACAGGTTTTACAGTTTTATCTATCATTATGATAAGCTTTCAGGGCTACTGAATTTGTGCTGGCTAATTGTTTCTGCTCTTACATCCTTGTTTCTTTTGTCCATGGTTCTTCTCTTTCATCAGGGGAAGGGCCCAGACACCCAACCCATACCCAGCCACCCCACACTACACTCCTATTATAGGGTAGCAGAGTCATGACATTTCCTGCAGCAAAGCAGGAAGGGGTGGATCAGAGAGGTATCTACACAGTGGCTTCATTTACAGGGGCACTAGTCATTTAACTTGTTATAACAAGTTATACAAAAACAAACATGCAAAACACAAAATCAAACTTTTGCTTTCCTTTCCTTCCTTCTAGTTATTCTGACCAGGTTATATACCCACCAAATTATTTGGAATGCATATCATTAACTGCAGGTACTGCAGAACACTTTTCAGAAGAGCAGTTTTACCAGATTTAGGACACTGTCCTTCATGCTGGGCCATTGGAGATCTAAGGGCTCAGCTCCAGGCAGCATGGACAGAGATTGCACGCCTCAAATTTCATATTGAAGAGGAAATACATTATAAGAACCACCCACCATTTCCCCAGCATCCAACAGAAAAACCTCGACCGCAGAGGGTAGTTGGTCCAGGAGGTTGGCAGGTGGTTAAGAGGGGCAAATCAGGTGCCCCATCACTCAGTGCTCTCCATGATATCACCTCCACAAACCATATAAAAACTACAAACAAGTATCTGCCTCAAAATCAAACAAAGGGGCAGAGGACACTGCAGAGCAGGACACTGCAGCACAGGAATTAGCACAACAAAACTCACCCAAAACAAAAAAGCAAAAGGGAAATCCAAAAAACTTCTGATCATAGGAGACTCCATGATTCAGGGAGTTGATACATATCTCCAGTCAGGGGTAATGGTCAGCTGTCTCCAAGGTACATCAGCATGGAGAAACACTGACCATGTTGTTAAAATTGTTCAGGAAGCAGGGGAAAACATTGATGTCCTGGTACACATAGGAACTAATGATCTCACCAGCTGGTCAGTTGTGGAGACCAAGGAACACCTGACCAGGTTGGGTGACAAACTATCATCCATTTCATCTGGCATCTCCTTCACTGAGATCCTGCCAGTCTGGGAGAGGGGGATAGATGGACAGAAGGTCAGAGAAGGGGAGATAGGGTAGCTAAACATGTGGTTCAAGGGCTGGTGCCAGGAAAAAGGATACACATTTTTAGGGAACTAGCAAGAGTTTTGGGATCAAAAGTTCTTTAAATTTGATGGACTGCATCTGACTAATGAGGGAGTCAGTGCATTGGACCAGTAGTTTGATGTATTTGCAGAATATCTAAACTAGCAAATGGGGAGAGGGGTGCAGCACCCCATACGTCGAATGGGAAGAACACCCCTCCCCCCTCAGCTAGTGGTCAAACAGGAGCTCAGCATGTTTGTAGTTTATTTGCATCACCAGGTAAAGAAAAAGGTCTGGCTCTCCATACAATGCACAGGGGAAATGCCGGACCTCTCCCAACAACTAACATACTGAAATCTGGCCAATGGAAAATCATGTACACAAATGCTCACAGTCTGGGAAACAAGATCCCAGACCTGTGGGCAATAATAACAGAGGCTAAACTGGACATAGTAGCAATTAGTGAGACATGGTTTACCAGTAGCCACACTTGGGAGACTTCAGTACCTGGCTATGTACTGTTCAGAAGAGACCGAGGTGCAAAGGGGGGAGTGGAGTGGCCCTTTATGTCAATGAAAATATCAAAGCTACAGAAATTCAGAATACACAAGGAGCCAGAAGAACTTCAGGTCACCTGGGAAACAGGAAATGGGACAGCCATACAAACTGGGGTTGTGTACAGGACTCCAGACCAGGAGGAGGACATAGACATGTTATTGTTAGAAGATATGCAAAACATGACTGCTAAAGGGGAGGTTCTGATAATGGGAGACTTCAACATGCCAGATACAGATTGGTCAATACCAGCAGAGACATCTGCCAGAACTAGACACATGGTGGATTCCCTGCAGGAGGAGGGCCTCAAACAACTGGTACAACAACCCACAAAAGACAGCGCTATCCTCGATCTAGTACTGACTAACAGGAAAAGGATCACAGATCTCCAGGTAGAAGGTCACCTGAGTGCCAGTGAGCATCACATGGTATGGTTTAATTTGGCCACTAGAATAAAATCAACCCATTCCAAGGCAAAAATATGGGACTTCAGAGGAGCTGACTTTGATAAGATGGCCAAGAGAGTTAAGCTAGCACTGGCAAAAAGAAATACAGGTTAGGGGGTACAAACAAAGTGAGCAAGCATTAAAGATGCAATACTTGAAGCAACATCCCATTGTGTTAGTGAGAAAAGGAAATGCAAAAGAAGAAGGAAACCACTTTGGTTCTCAAACACAGTAGCAGAAAAGGTCAGAGCCAAAAGGCTGGCCTTCGGGAAATATAAGGGAACACGGCAGGATGAAGATAGGGAAGCATACCAAACTTCCATAAGGGAAGCAGGAAGGTAGCAAGGCAGGCAAAGGCCCAAACTGAGGAAACATTAGCAAGAATAGTAAAAGAAGGTGACAAGACTTCCTTTAGATACATTAGTGAAAGGAGAAAGTCAAGAGGGGGTATTGCTGAGATCAAAGGAGATAAGGGTGTGTGTGAGGAGGAGGACCATGTAAAAGAATTTATGCTAAATATATACTTCTGCTCAGTATTTACTGAAGAGAAGGTAGGGCAGGGCCCACAGTTCAGCACCATGGACACAGTGGGAAGGAGAGGGATGCACTAGCCCTTTCACAAAAAAAAGGGTCCTACAAGAGCTCGATAAGCTCAGGGTAGACAAGGAAATGGGACTTGATGGCATACATCCCAGGATATTAAAGGAGCTAAGGGTGGAACTAGCAGAGCCATTAGTAGAACTGTTTAGTGAGTCTCTGAGCACAGGAGAGGACCCATAAGATTGGAGAAGAGATCATGTGATCCCACTCTACAACAGTGGTAGCAGGGAGGAGGCAGGGAACTACAGACCAGTCAGTCTTACCTCATTAGTAGGCAAGATTATGGAGACACTCCTTAAGGAAGGGATAATGCAACACCTGGAATCCATAGGAGCACAGGATCCAAGACAGCATGGGTTTACAAAAGGAAAATCTTGTCAAACTAATCTCATAGATTTCTTTGACTGGGTAACCAGAGTGGTGGACCAAGGGTGAGCAGTTGATGTCGCCTACCTTGACTTCAGAAAAGCTTTCGATACTGTTCCACCTAGAAGATTGATTAATAAGTTGGATAGGCTCGGGGTGGGTCAGACCTTGGTCAACTGGGTGGCAAACTGGTTGACAGGTAGAAAACAGAGAGTGATGGTAAATGGTATGCAGTCAGAAGAGATGCAAGTCACAAGTGGGTACCTCAGGGATCAGTCTTGGGGCCAGTTCTCTTTAATATCTTCATCAGTGACATTGCAGATGGACTGGAGGATAAGGTTTGTCTGTTTGCAGATGACACCAACAGAGTATGATCCAGATGGGGTGGGCAGAATAAGAAGAGATCTGGATAAACTAGGAAAATGGTCAGAAGAGTGGCAACTGGAGTTTAACTCAAAGAAGTGCAAGATCATGCACATAGGGAAGAGAAACCCTAAAGCCACCTATAGGTTGGGAGGGAAGTTGCTGGCAGTCACAAGGAAAGAAAGAGACTTGGGCGTCATCATCACCGATGACCTGACATCATCCAAGCAGAGCACTAAAGCAGTAGGTAAGGCTAGTGGGATGTTGAGGTGTATTAGTAGGGGTATCACAAGTCGGAAAAGGGAGGTAATAATTCTTCTTTACAAGACACTGGTTAAGGCCCATCTGGAGTACTCCATGCAGTACTGGAGGCCACAGCTTCACAAGGACATTAACCAAATTGAGGCAGTCCAGAGAAGGGCAACAAAAATGGTGCAGAGACTGCATCAGAAAACATATGAGGACAGATTAGCTGAGCTCAATATGTATAACCCAGAGCAAAGGAGGGAGAGAGGTGATATGATTGAAACATTTAAACAACTTAAGGGCATTAATAAGATGAAAGAGTCTAACATGTTTCAATATAAGAAAAGTAGCAGGACAAGAGGACACAGCATGAGATTAGCAGGAGACTGATTAAGGGGTAATGTGAGGAAGTTCTTTTTCACAGAAAGAGTGGTGGATGCATGGAATGGCCTACCTCAGGAAGTGGTGGATATGAATACAGTACAGGGCTTCAAACAGGCATCGGATAGGCATAGGGGAGCAATACAGATGAGTATGAATAGATAGGCCATTGACAGAGCAAAGAGCAATGACACATTCATAAGGTAGAAAAAGAAATGGGCAGACTGGATGTGCCTTGTGGACCTTATCTCCATCAGCTTCTATGTTTCTATGTATAGTAGATATGAAGACACATATACCACATTGGCAACAGTTGGTGACAGTTGGTAACACTGGAACACATATAATAACTTGGCAACATTATGTAGCACTAGATGGTAAGGTGACCCAATAGTAATTGGCAGTGATTAGTACAACACAGATATTCAACATTTACAGTGATTGGAGTAAAGAGAGGAAGAATGGAAGGAGTTAATGAAAATTTGAGGAGGGTAGAATGGAAGATGGGAAAGATGGGGAGACAGAGCCAGAACATGATTTTTGAGGCAAACAGAGATGACAGAGTGGACTAAAGTGCATATAAGAGGGGTATAGAGGTAGGTTATAAGTACTTAATTGAGTGTAGAGGTAAGCCAGTGATAGGCTATGTTAACAAGAAGTGGGGTAGGAGGAGAGGAGAGGCAGAGTGTGGCAGGGTGATGAGAGAGAGGAATTGTAGGTGGGGAGTATCCAAGGGGGGGAGGAGGGGAGTTGAAATTCAGTAGTGTCCTGTCATCCCTATCTGGGCAGGGCAGAGGACAGCCCTTCTGGTAGAACACTGGTTATAGGTGATGAGAGTTATTTATATATAGTGATGCGAGAGAAGGGGGTTGAGGGAGGGATGTTGTTGGAAGGGGTAGCAGAGATCAACTAGAGTGAATGGGTAGTACCCAACCAGTGTGCTGGGTGACCCTGGCTGCACAAGGCAGTGATACAGCAGTGACTGAGGGGTGCAGTAAAAAGAGAAATAGGGGAAAGGGGTAAAGTTATTGCCCACCATATGCTATGGATCCTGCTTGCACAAGGCAGTGATTGATCTCACAGGAGGGAGACAGATTAAGGGTAGAGAAAGATGTGGGAGGAACATTTTAGGAGGTGGGAGAGTAGTGGACAAGGAGGAGCATAGTCAGAGGGAAATAGGAGTGGTGGGGAGTAGGCATGAGTCTGAGCAGGGGTCAACTATAGTAGGGGGGCTAGTACTCCACCAGTGTGCTGGGTGATCATGCCTGCACAAGGCAGTGATCTAGAAGTGACTGAGGGGGTGCAGTAGAAGAAGAAATAGGGGAAAGGGGGGAAATTGTTGCCAACCACATGCTATGGATCCTGTCTGCACAAGGTTGTGATCATGTTCATGGGAGGGAGATAGATTAAGGGCAGAGAAAGAATGGGGAGGAGCACTTTAGGAGGAGGGAGAGTAGAGGACAAGGAGGAGCATGACCAGAGGGAAATTGGAGTGGTGGGGAGTAGGCACATGGTAATATGGGCTTTGGGGAGATGGCAGGGGGGATTATGGAGGGTCATGTCAGGCACAGGAAGAGGCAAGGAAGTTCTTGAGGGCAGAGTTAATGGAGTAGCAAGAGGATGAATGGTGAATTTGAGGGGGAAGTGAATTCCAGTTGTTTGTGAGGTGATAATAACCCGATTGGCAAATAATGGTGGAGTGGCGTGGGACCACCAGGGTTCATGAGTCAGTAGATCTTAGGGAGTGGGAAAGAGTGTTATAATGTGACAGAATTTTTTTTTAATTAGGCCAAAAAACTGAATTTAAAATTTTGGCAAAATCCCACTGAATTATTCTTCAAATTCTATGACATTTTACAGGCTCAGACTGGCGATTCTACCTGCATTCTGTTGGCAGAATTTTACATTTATTCTACACAGCTCTCACTTTGGGTGCTTCAGCCACATCCCAAAATTTGGAATTGTACCTATGGCATCATGGCTGAAAATCATCTGTAAGAATCTGACAGCCATATGGTAGGGCAGTGCGAATACCTTTTTTCAAATATTTGGACAAATATTCAGTTGAATATTCATATTCATCAAAAAAATATAACAGCTCTTTCCCCCTACCTCAGACAGCACCCCCCAAGTTCCTCAACAACTATCAGAATATTAAAAAAAAGGCAGTACATTCTTTTTGGGATGGCCAGCACAACCTCAACTGCCTCCACAGCCAGCCGTCAGTTTTTGTTAAAAAATTAAAAGTTAACAGTCCTCCCCGTGGTCCTCCTCCACACACACCCCAGTAGCCAGCAGCAGCCCTTGCCTCCCTCGTACAATTTATAAATGTCAGAAAAATGGCAGCTGCTGCAGCCTTCCCTCCTCCACAGCTGACTGACTTCTTGTGAACGAAACTGCATCTGCCTGCACTGATATAGAGAAAGAGCTGATTACCTGATCAGCTTGTTCTCTATGTAACCCCCCTACAAATTGAGGCTTACTAAGATGTCTTCCTGGGCTGCCTAATGCCCACTGTCAGGATGGTGCCCTGTGTCTGCAGTAGTTGTATGTGTCTGCATGACAGTGCTATAAAAAGCCTCCATGTCTGTCTCTTTAAGAGAGTCATTATGCTGTGTTAGAAATTAGTCTGGGCTGGGTCCGAGTAGTTTAGGGCTCATGACTGGCCAGGTGAGTGGTATTTCTGCTCCATTCTGCAGTCACGATATGCACAGAAGGATCTCTGTTGGGAAATGTGTTCATTTACTAAATCTGCCTTAATAATAATAGTATAGAAGTTTGTTTAACCTCCCTTCTCTTGCAGCTTGGACTTTTTGCATAAGAGCCACCATTTTGGTTCTGGACCGCCAGAGTTAGACCAGTTGAACCTCAGGGGACCTAAAATGGAGACTGTTCCCAAAGGTCTTGTGGGATTGAAATCTGTAGAGATTGTAGTTTTTAAGGTTTGGCACCTAAATGGACCTGGAGGAGGGGCCCTTGCTATGACAGACAGTTCCCTCAGCCAACCAAACATTCTGAATCTCAGTAGAAGTCCCAGAACTGCCTGTAGCAAATTCAGTTGTGAGCTAGAGTTTGGAAGGTGAACAGCTTGAGCCATCGAGCAGCTGCTCCTGTATAGGAGCATGAGAGAATTGGAGGGAAGGCTACACTCACCTGCCTTTCACATCTTCCAGTGAGAAATCCGGTGAATGTGAAATTTGGACTTATATTTAATTCCTTTGTTTGAGATCTGAAGCCTGAAGAGAAAGAGAGTGATCATTGCCTGAATTTGGCACCAAAGACTTTGTCAAGAAGCAATCGGCTTGCCAGGTACCAAAGTAAGTTAAGGATTGAGAGGTTTGCTCAGAACTTCTGTTAAATTGCAACCGGACTTTACCCGAACTGTGACTAAGAGTTGTGTTCCTTATAAGTGTGCTGAATGTGCTGTGTGGGTCATAATTTGGTTCCCCACCTTCAAGTGTGTTATGCTAACTGAAAGCTCCTCCAGCACTCAAATGGACTTAAATCTGAACTGCCTGCTCTGGTCCGGGCCTTGCCATCTCAGCCTAGACTGCCACTCCCATCGCAGAGACATTGCCGACGAAAGACCCACTCAGGAATTCAGCTTCCTTCTCAACATCATCGAACAGGTAATGACCACCTCGGTGAGTCATGTGGGCCCTGCTTCACCTGGCAAACCAGAACACCATCCAGATGTCTTCATCTTGTCAGTCTTGCCTCCTGGTCTGGGTAGCATGAGTACCAAACAGGATAGCTCCCTGCAACAAAAGTGGAATCACTGTGTCATCTGATTTATTTGTTTGGGTTTACTACAATGAACTGAGCCATCCAACTCCAGATTACAAATTCTGGGTTGATGTGCATGCTAATTGTTTTCTCTCCTAAGGGCCCCAACAACAGCTGCAACGCTGGCCTAACCCGGGCATTGCTTCAGGCTAGCCTGCTTAACAGATGAGTACCCAAGGCTGTGTGACAGTATACAATGGACTCACTTTGCATGCATGTTCAGGCTGAATTAATCAGATCTGTCAATCATCCACTAGATTCATGCCCCACCCCTGATCACTCCCCTGAATAAATCAGATTTTGTTCTTTTTGCATTTAACCTGGCTAGTGTGTACCTTTTTGGTGGGGGTATTGTACTGCCATTGAAATGTTGCTTTATAAGTCTTCCTTTACAGTGGATCTCCAGGGCAGCTGCAGAGGATCCAGCCCCAGTGGTAAGTGCAAGGGGCATGAGCAAGTCATTATTGCTATATGGTACATGTAAATGTTTTGCTGCTATACTGTTTAGGCCACTAGAGGGGTTGGTGAGGGGTTATAGCATCCTGAAGGGCTATACCAACAGTAGTTACACTACCCCAGAACCATTCCTCTGGGTGGAGGCACCCGTTTAATGAGCTGAGGCCTCCCAACCTGCACCTAGTCATGCTGGCAGGGGAATTAGCCCTTAGAAAGCACCACCTAGGAGTTACATCTTGGGGGCACCTCTTGGGATTAGCACCCCCTAGTGGTCAAAAGCAAGAATTACTGTGAAAAGTTTAATGGGTACCACTGTAGAAATAGCTGTGCATCAATTGGTGGGATGGTGTACGGGGCATGAGATTGACCCCCACAATGCCTTACTGACACTAGATATAACCCTGGGCACTAGTACAGACACTGTGGAAGGGACACTTTCAAAAACTGAATGCTTGGGAAAAGATGTGTTGGTAAGCTGACATGCTGACTTGACTGCCCAGACCTTAATGGCCTTAGTGGAGTGTAGCTACCCGATGGACAGCACTATGGTGCCCCCGACTATTACTGCTGAGGGATCCCCAGCAGCCTGGAGGATGGTGACTAAAGATAGCAAGGACCCCTTGGAGAACAAGCCCTCACTATTATCTGAGACCTTTGAGGACAAGTTTGCCATGTAATTACTGGAGGAGGTTAAAACCCTAGAGGACTTTAAAAATGTATTTATGCAACCTAGGGATGTTCCTTCCCTGCTGCCCACACCTGTCACAGCACCTGTCCTTTCACCAGCTCCCATGCCCACACCAGTATAGGCATCCAATCTTGTGCTTGCGGTTAATCACGACTCTTACCGCAGGCTGAGGATATTCTCAGGCACTCTTCCCACCCCCTAGGGGGAGGATGATTGGGAGACCTGGATAGACTATGTTGCTCCCTTGGTACTTGAATGGCAATGTTCTGAAGCAGAGAAGAGAAAGAGATTGAATGAAAGCCTCAGATGTCCTGCTTTGGCTACTATCCATGCCAAGTGGGCTACTAACCCCGAAGCAACTGCACAGGACTATTTAGATGCATTGGAATATGTGTACAGGAGTCTAGATTCAGATAAGAACCTATGGTGGAGGGTAAGAAACGCTCAGCAATACCAAGGGGAGCCCTTATCAGTGTATGTATCTCGACTTGAAAAGGTGCTACAGGAATGCTTCAGAAGGGGTACTGTGGCCTCAGACAAGTTAGATTGGACTAGGTTTGACTGGATCCTTAAGTCTGCCCCATTCTCTGAACTATTACTGCTTCAGTTACAACTTGCAACTCAGCTGGATTCGTCTTCCTCCTATGATGAATTAATAAGAGAAAGTTGGAGGGTTGAGCAAAGGTGGCCACATGGGGGGCTTTCTCACATATCTGCTTTTGCTGCCCAAGTGACAGAGGGTGATCAGGCTATTAAGGTTCAAAGGTGGAATCTAGCTCCTGACAAGCACTCAGAGACTGCTAAGGACATTCCATCATGGACCGAGCTGTTGAGAGACGAGCTGTTGAGAGAAGTCAGAGAAGTGAAAGTGGGTGCCTCTACGAAAGTGCCTCCCATGGACAAAAACCCTGGTCCCTCTCAGAGCGTGTCTGCAAGGGGGTTGGGAGTGCATGCTCAGGCATCCTGTGCTGAGGGCAGCTCCAAGACTGAGATCAGAGAATTGATGGACACCATAAAAGAGTTGTTGAGACATATTGCATCACCTCCAATGCCACAGGCAGTGGGCGAACTCCAATCTTCTGTTGTTAGTGCTTCTGTTGCAGCACCCAATGTGTGCTCTGCCCAACCTTCTAACTGTGAATGGAGAAGAGCTCCTAATGTAGTGTTTCAGCTAAGGCAGACTCAAGAACCTGTAATTTGTCAGAATTGTGAAAAAGATGGGCATATGAAGAAAGAAAGACAATCTCAAAAGGATTTAGAAAAGGTGGAAAACAGACTTCAAGGGGAGCTCTGAAAAGCAAACCAATTGCAGAGGGGTGCAAGAAATAATTAGAGTGGAGATTCAGGAAATCCAAATTTAAATTTCTTTGTGGCTAAATCGTCCATCCAGGTTCCTCCTAAAGTTCCTCCAGCCTGATCTAGATTGGTGGGACCTTCAATGGACACTACTGTGCACACAGACGGGATTCCAGCCCGAGCAGTTTTAGACAGCGGGTCTCAAGTTGCAATAATTTTCCAAGACTGGTATGAGCAGCATCTGTCAGACCACCCATTACAACATCTTGATGGACTGCATGTGTGGGGGTTAAGTGAAATGTTGTATCCTTATTTTGGCTGTTTGAAAGTGTGGCTTTCTTTTCCTTCTTCTGTGGCTGATGTAGGAGATTCTGTGGAGGCGCTGACCATGGTCTGCCCTTCCACCAGACTTTATGATGGTATCTCTGTGTTGACTGGCCCCAATGCACACTGCTTGCACTTTATATTATGTTTACAAAGAAACTTATATGGATATACTGTCTTATAAATGCCTAGTCACTTTACCTTCTCTAAACTTGTGTTATGACTTTTGACGTTGCTACTTACTGTCTCATGTGTATTACGAATGTCTTCAGTTACCTTGTTACTTGTTGTGTATAAAATTGCCAGAACCTTACTATTGGTTGAACCTGCTCTTCCATCCTACTGTTTTGCACTAAATCTTATGATGTACTTATTGTAATCTGGTACTGGTCTCTCCTCTTCCTCCCCCCCCCGCACACAGTCGACCCTATTATGCCTTGCCAGCTTCCAGTTCCACAGCTCTGGGTCATTACCGCGCCTTTTCTCACTAAAGCCATATGTTGCCGTAACCACCCCCCTGTTGACCGAGTCCCCCTTCTTGCCCTGCCGGCCTTCGGTTCCACAAGCCCGGATGCCAACCATAGCCTCTCCCCGCAAAAGCCATACTTGCTGTAACTCTCCCTCTTGTTGACCGTGTCCCCCTTCTTGCCCTGCCTGACTACGGTTCCACAAGCCTGGGCACTGACTATAGCTTCTCTCCCTAAAGCCTTACTTTCCATGCTACCCTTTCCTCGTTTCAACAGTTTCTACCTTCCCCCCCTCCCCGTGGGTCACCATGCTCTTTTAAACCTGTCTACTTCTTTGACCCCTTGCTCGTCCGGCTTCCAACCTCTAACCAGTTTTGGCACCCACCAACCGGGTGACTGTCCCCTGCCGCTCACCCTTTACAAGGTCCCGTGAACCCGTTTGCTGTCCCATGTCTTTTCCCCCTAAAACAGCCATACTCTCACCTACTGCTGCCGTGCTCAGCATGGCCATCTGTGTTATCACTGCCCTGACCCTCCCCTTTTCTCCGTTACCTATGGATATACGCTTTCATCTCCTACCAATCGTTTATTTTTCTACCCCTGTCCATCCCCCCCCCCCCGGATGCACCTCTTTACCGGGAATCAGTTTCGTGGGCCTGGTTACACACTCCTGCCTATCGCCGCTAAAGCCGTAATCCTTTTGCTGTCCCACTCTACCTGCCTCTCCTGCCTGCCCCTGTACACACCTCTTAGATGTTCAGCTAACCCATTTGGAGGAGCTGTTACCATTTCTTCCAGCCCTGTTTCACCTCCTAGTCTACTGAGCTATGCACCTACCCTTCCCAGCTCACTTTCCCCCCATCTTCCCCTTACCCAATCCAAATGTGTCCTTCCTCCAGTACCCTCTGCTTTTTTATCAAAACTGTATGCTTGTATCAATGTAACTGTACATGTACTATATAACCTGCACTGTTCTATTTGTATTGTAATCGTACCTCCCGGGTCGTGCCTGAAAATAGTCATTTGTTGGCTAGTGCACTTACCCGGTTAACAAAAACTAAATAAAAAAAAAATGTTTAAGTGCCTGGCCCAACTATGTGAGGAAAGGCAGAAGAGAAAGACAGGAAAAGCTCTGCGAGTGCACACCCTGATCCCAAAGGCTGACAAGAAGTGCACGCGCCTCGAGCAAGGTGACCAAGATGAACCTGTGGGGATGGTTTGGAAGAAGGATCCTGTTACTATTACATTACCTCCCAATACAGACTGCAGTATCAGTGGTGAAGTACAGTTGTGGAAAGATGTCAGTAACAGGATCTTGATGCTGGATGCCCCAAATGAGGGAAAAATTATCAGAAGGAAGGCTAATTAAACCCAGTGTGCTTCTGGTCTGGGCTCATGCTTACGCCCAATGAGTGGTGGTATGAATACAAAATGTTACAGACTGAGACATCATGGTACACAGAAGATACACCCTGGCTAAAGTTTATTGTGCCAACACTGCTGTGCTCCCATCCCAGTGCACAGCTGAAAAAGAATTTGAGGTATTACCAGATATGTTTGATTTTGAGGATTCACCTCTTCCAAACAGCTGGACAACCAGTATCGGTAACAAGCTGGCCCAGAGAACCAAAGCATTCTCCCTCAAGGAATGGGATGTTGGTTGTGTCACAGGTGCTGAACACCACATTCGCTTGCGTGACAAGAGACCCTTCCAAAAGAGATCGAGATGCTTAACTCCTGCTGACACAGATGATGTCTGACGTCACCTACAAGAGATGTTAGCAGCTGGCATCATACAAGAGTCACACAGCCCATTTGCTTCCCCAATGTTTGTGGTGCAGAAAAAGAATGGCTCTGTTCACATGTGTGTTGATTACAGGATCCTCAACAAAAGAACTGTGCTTGATCAGCTAAAGGGGAGGTTCTGATTGACAGCTGTAGGGGAGGTTCTGATAATGGGAGACTTCAACATGCCGGATACAGATTGGTCAATACCAGCAGGAACATCTGCCAGAACTAGACACATGGTGGATTTCCTGCAGGGGAAGGGCCTTAAACAACTTGTACAACAACCCACAAGAGACAGGGCTATCCTAGATCTAGTACTGACTAACAGGGAAGGGATCACAGATTTCCAGGTAGAAGGTCACCTGGGGGCCAGTGACCATCACATGGTATGGTTCAATTTGGACACTACAACCAAATCATCCCATTCCAAGGCAAAAATATGGGACTTCAGAGGAGCTGACTTTGATAAGATGGCCAACAGAGTTAAGCTAGCACTAGCAAAAAGAAACACATGTGAGGGGGTACAGGCAAAGTGGGCAAGAATTAAGGATGCAATACTTGAAGCAGCATACCATTGTGTTAGACAGAAAAGAAAGTGCAAAAGAAGAAGGAAACCACTTTGGTTCTCAAATACAGTAGCTGAAAAGGTCAAAGCCAAAAGGCTAGCCTTCAGGAAATATAAGGGAACACATGGGATGAAGATAGGGAGACATACCAAACTGCTCTAAGGGAAGCAGGGAAGGCAGTAAGGCAGGCAAAGTCTCAAACTGAGGAAACACTAACACGGACAGTAAAGAAGGTGGCAAGACTTTCTATAGATACATTAGTGAAAGGAGAAAGTCCAGAGGGGGTATTTCTAAGCTCAAAGGAGAAAAGGGGGCATGTGAGGAGGAGGACCCTGTAAAAGCACATATCCTAAATAGATACTTTTGCTCAGTATTTACTGAAGAGAAGGTAGGTCAGGGCGCACAGCTCAGCACCATAGACACAGGGGGGAAGGAGGTGAGCACTACTCCCATCACAAAAAAAAGGGTCCTACAAGAGCTCGATAAGCTCAGGGTGGACAAGGAAATGGGACCTGATGGCATACATCCCAGGGTACTTAAGGAGCTAAGGGTGGAACTAGCAGAGCCATTAGTAGAACTGTTTAGTGAGTGTCTGAGAACAGGAGAGGACCCATACAATTGGAGAAGAGATCATGTGATCCCACTCCACAAATCTACTTGAGAACTAAATCTAGCATCTAGCGCCAATAAATCTAACAGTAAACAATTTTATTCTTAAATTAACTCTTTACGGAAACCAACATGTCAAGTACGTCCATTATCGGAGTGTGAGACTTTGATATATGAGCCAAAAAAAATGGCCAAACTGTTTAATAAAAATTTTTGTAAAAATGTCACTGGTTCTTCAGTCTCAAATAATGATTATGCTTTACTAGATATTGCCAATGTTTCACCAGTGAAATTTTCGCTGGACTCTATCAGAGATAAATTATTAAAACTTAAAGGAAGATTTAGTCCTGGTCCAGACAATATAGCCGTACATTTATTATTTTTATTAGCTGATGTAATTACAGTTCCTTTAAAATTGATGTTTGAATATTTTTTGGCCACCAATTTTGTTCCCCTGGACTGGAAAGAAGCTTATGTAATCCCTATTTACAAAAAGGGCCAAAAAAAAAAACAACTGGGAAAACTATCGGCCTATATTTTTAACTTCTTCTACTTGTAAATTATTAGAGAGTTTAATTAAAGATTTAATATCCCTAGTCCTGGACTGTCATGATGTAGAACAACATGGCTTCAAAAAAGGGAGAAGTTGTCAGACAAATTTAATATGTTTTTTCGAACAAATTAGTTCTTTACTAGACAAAAACGTACCATGTGATATTATTTACATTGATTTTAGTAAGGCTTTTGACATCATGCCTCATTGGGCCTTAACTTCTAAACTACATAAACTAAATATAAACTGGTTTTTAGTTAATTGGATAATCAATTGGCTTTACAATCGCTCTCAGCAAGTAATTATTCATGGAAGTACTTCAGCCAGGGGTATGGTGACTAGCGGGGTGCCATAGGGTTCAGTATTGGGCCCATGCCTGTTTCAGGCATTTATTGCTGACCTTACTTCAGGTTCCTTATCTTTCACTATAAAATATGCTGATGATGTTAAAATAGGTGGGCCATGTGCCTCTGACTATCAGGTTGATGCAATTCAACAGGATCTAGACCACATTACAACATGGGTCAAGAAGTGGGGTATGACTTTAAATATCTCCAAATGCAAAGTTATGCATTTGGGCCTTAGAAATTCACAATGTCCCCATTATTTGGATGGCATATTACTTGAGACTACATCCGATGAAAGAGATTTGGGAATTAATATCTATGATAACTTCTCTTATAAAAATCATGTACATAATATCATTAACAAATCTGGTAAAGTGGTATGGTCTATATTGCGTAATATAAGATCTAGAAAACAGGATGTACTGTTACCTCTATATAAAGCATATATAAGACCACATTTGGAATATGCTTCACAGCTTTGGAATCCGTATAAAAAAACAGAATGCCCGTTATTGGAAAGAGTTCAGAGAAAATTCACTAAAAAAGTATCTGGGCTTTTTGATGTTCCTTATGAGAATAGACTTGCTGTTTTAAATCTTATACCCTTATCTACATGTCGTCTTCGTGATGACCTTATGCTATTGTATGATATTATTCAAGACCCTTATTTATTGTCTGAATTAGGTCTGGAATTTAAAACTGTGTTCACAATATCAGAGGACATCCCTTACAATTAGTTAGAAAACCCTTTGTTAGGTCAAGTTGAAAATATTTTTTTTACCATTAGAGTTGTTGGTCCATGGAATAGACTACCACTAAATGTTATTATTAGTGAAACTAAAAGTATTTTTAAATACAGATTGGATGGTCTTATTTGTAAAGGGTATAACCTTTCCTATTATGTTTTGGATTAGTATAAGAGCTTCATGGGCTTCTGCCTTCTTGCTCTTGTAATCTACCTTAGTATGAACCTTAGTATGAACAGTGGTAGCAGGGAGGAGGAAGGGAACTATAGACCAGTCAGTCTTACCTCAGTAGTGGGCAAGATTATGGAGGCACTCCATAAGGAAAGAATAGTGCAGCACCTGGAATCCATAGGGGCACAGGATCCAAGACAGCATGGATTTACAAAAGGAAGATCCTGTCAAACTAATCTCATAGATTTCTTTGACTGGGTAACCAGAGTGGTGGACCAAGGGTGAGCAGTTGATGTTGCCTACCTTGACTTCAGCAAAGCTTTTGACACTGTTCCACATAGAAGATTAATAAATAAGCTGGGTAGGCTCGGGGTGGGTCAGAAGTTGGTCAGCTGGGTGGCAAACTGGTTGACAGGCAGAAAATGAGAGTGGTGGTAAATGGTATACAGTCAGAAGAGATGAAAGTCACAAGTGGGGTACCTCAGGGATCAGTCCTGGGGCCAGTCCTCTTCAATATCTTCATTAGTGACATTGCAGATGGACTAGAGGGTATGGCTTATCTGTTTGTTGATGACACCAAGATCTGCAACAGAGTAGATGATCCAGATGGGTTGGGCAGAATGAGAAGAGATCTGGATAAACTAGCAAAATTGTCGGAAGAGTGGCAACTGGGATTTGATGCAAAGAAGTGCAAGATCATGCAAATAGGGAAGAAAAACTCTGAAGCCACCTATAGGCTGAGAGGGAGGGAGGTTGCTGGCAGTCACAAAGGAAGAAAGAGACTTGGGCATCATCACAGATGATCTGAAATCATCATAGCAGACCTCTAAAGCAGTAGGTAAGGCTAGGGGGAAGCTAGGGTGTATTAGTAGGGTATCACAAGTAATAAGAGGGAGGTAATAATCTCTCTTTACAAGACACTGGTTAGGCCACATCTGGAGTACTGTATGCAGTACTGGAGGCCACACCTTCACAAGAACATTAACCAAATTGAGGCAGTCCAGAGAAGGGCAACCAAAATGGTGCAGGGACTGCATAAGAAGACATATGAGGACAGATTAACGTAGCTCAATATGTATACCCTAGAGCAAAGGAGGGAGAGAGGTGATATGATCGAAACATTCAAACACCTTAAGGGCATTAGCAAGATGAAAGAGTCTAACATGTTTCAATATAAGAAAAATAGCAGGACAAGAGGACACAGCATGAGATTAGAGGGAGGCCGATTAAGGAATAGTGTGAGGAAGTTCTTTTTCACAGAAAGGGTGATGGATGCATTTATTTTATTTATTTAGTTATTTATTTATTTATTTATTTATTTGTATTTCGGATGACACCTTTGAGCCGACGGCTCTTTTACAAAGGTTCCATGTCAAGGCAATAAGGACAATTAGGTACAAAACATAACATGATCATTACAATAGAACTTACAAAAAAAAAAAAGACAAATAAGGCTACAATAATAGCAGCCAAATGCATTGTCAAGGAATTGTGTTGCGAGTTAATTATACAGTACAAGTCATAGGTGGCTCAGTGAAGCTTTGTTAGGAGTGGGTTAGTGGGAAAAGAGAAAGAAGAGTGGTAGTGAGGGGGTGGTATGGGAGACAGAGAGAGGGAGGAGGGGAGAAATGGGGAGGGCATTGCATTGGGTATGTGGTAAATGGGAAACAGCAAGGGAGCAGGAAAGGGGGGATGAAAAAGAAAAGGAGACAGATTCATCCTATACCCAGTAATGGGGGGTAGGAGAGGAGGAGGAGGAGGAGGAGGAGCTGAGGCAGTGAGGAGGGATGCTTGAGGGTAGTATGCCTGGAGGAAATTATAAGAAGCAATCACAGAAGGCACTAGCCACGAGTTGTTGATGCAGTTTACACTTAAAAGCACCAATCGTGGCAATATTGGAGATTTCTGTAGATAGCAAGTTGAACCACGTGGAGGCTCTGACAAGGTAAGAACGCTGAGCTTGAGAGGTTCGACAGTGAGTTATTGTAAAGGTTAGACTGTCCAGTCTTCTAGTTATGTGGTGGACACACTGCGGGGTCAATATTGATTCGACTCCAGGGGGCATAAGGCCCAGTGATGTCTTCTTAGCTAGGATGCAGGTCTGGTACTTTAGCCTGCCAGATAGCTGGAGCCAGTTAGCCTGCTCGTAAATGTCACACGTGTGAGAAAGGCAGACAGCTGAACTAAGGAGTCTACATGCCTTATTAAGGGCTACAGCTATGCGCCGGAGTGCAGTATCAGTAGCGGATCCATAGATAACAAGCCCATAGTCAATAGTTGAGATAACAGAGCTCTGGATAGTGAGGTTCAAGGCTTCAGCCATTAGGCAAAGTTTATGCTTGTATAGTAGCCCTGTACGAGAGTTCACAGTTTTAGCAATATTGTCAATGTGTTTGGTATACAAGAGGGAGCAGTCAAGGGTCAGGCCCAGATATTTAAACATATCCACCTGCTCAAGAGTGATGCCTTCGTGGTTGTTAATTATGAGCTCATGGTCCTTGTACTTGTTGTGGGTTCCATGGAACAACATTGTTTTAGTTTTTTTGTGGTTAAGGATGAGTTTATGTGAGCAAAACCAGTCTTCCACTTCTGTCAAACTTTTCTGTAGTTGAGACTGAAGGGAGGTGGGGTCAGTGTGGCAAGTGAAGATTACTGCATCATCTGCATACAGTAACATTCTGTCATGGCAGGAGGCAGGGAGATTGTTCAGGATTATGCTGAATAACAAGGGACCCAGGATAGAACCTCGGGGTGCTCCAGAGTGGATTGGTAGGAATGACAGAGGAATTCACCAGTCCTGACCTGTTGGGTCCAGTTACTGAGGTAGCTTTGAAACCACAGGGTAGTTTCATTTGAAAGACCAAGGAGGGATAATTGTTTGAGGAGAATGGAGTGATTGACAGTGTCAAATGCCTTAGTCAGGTCAATAAAAACGGCCTAACTCAGGAAGTGGTGGCTATACATTCAGTGCAGGGCTTCAAACAGGCGTGGGATAGGCATAAGGGAGCAATACAGATGAGTATGAATAGATAGGCCACTGACACAGCAAAGGCCAATGGCACATTTATAAGGTAGAAAAAGAAATGGGCAGACTGGATGGGCCTTGCAGTCCTTATCTGCCATCAACTTCTAGGTTGTGGGGTCAAAAACAATGTGGAAATTCAAGAATGCATGAGACAGACATAAGGCAATCATAGTGAAGGGCAGGAGGAAGCAGGCTGTTGGTTAACTAGAATCTGCAGCTTATCCAATACATAGGAAATGGACAGACTAGGTGTGCAAAGCAGTCCTTATCTGTTGTCAAAGTCTATGTTTCCATGAATAGTAAATGTTGATTCTGACAGTCCCCTTGGGTTACACTTTGCTTCATATCATGATAGTAAGGTGGATGATTTTTCTTTCATTGGCCTTGAACAGACACAGGCCGATCCCAGAAGAGAAAATAGACGTAGTATTCTACTGCAGATATTGGCTTCAATAGAAATCATATTGATATTGCTCCATATCTTAGGATATGATATATATTGTCCATTAATGACCAACATGCTTGCATCTCTGAAACTTCCCTTTTGCCCATTGTCATTTTGGCAGCACGTGGGTATATCCATTTAAAATTAACTTGATTGTTTGTATGTTAGGACATCTGCCTGCCTTTTAAATATATTTATTTGTAATCCTTATATAAAAAGTTCTCTCATATTTATTCTAAACAAATACATGAGTCTTATAAAGAAGTAATAACAGTAATTAAGTATAGTAATTTCATGGTATTATAGAATTTGTATAACTTTATAGGAATTAGTTCTTTTTTATTTTTGGTATCTTTTTATTTGCTTTTGGGCTCTACACATTTTTCCTGAGTGTTCCTGTACATCGAATTATTTGAATGCTGTTAATGAATAATGCTTTGAGCTCTATTTATTTATGCAGTTCTCTATTGATTAAATATTTTGAATTTTCTAGTGTGTATGTATTCATGTAAAAGAAAGGAATAGGAATGCATCTTGTACACTGTATCTTTAATTGTGTACTATTAATGGATTGGTTGTTGCTGACTTGCTCCTCCTCTGACAAAGCATCATATTCAGATGTGAAACGCCAAGGGTTTAAGACTTACTGGGGCTCTCATGGAATAAAAAAATTGCTACTGCTTAATTTTGGCTTTTTGCTTTTAGGACTTCTGTTTCAGTTTTTAATACAGGCAGTGCAGCCTATTTGCTCTTTTTTGTCATTCATTTTTTCGGCTATCACCTTTCCCTTGCATGTGCTTAGTGGCGTTGTGGTTTCAACTATGCCTGCACCCTGGTTTTGCGATCTTCATTCTACTGGCAGAGTACACTGGGAGGGAACAAGTCAAATTCTGAATGGTCTGTCCTCTGGGGCAATATATATAAATAAGTCCAGCAGGACAGCTTAAGCTTGTTACAATTCAGTATCCTACTTGCCTTGCACATTATGCCATATAAATTGTATAGAATGGGGAAACTCTCCTCTCTAGATTGTGTTCACAGCTCAGGAGTTAAGGGCACCTTGTATCATAAACTATGGATATCTCCTCCAGCCAAAACATTGTGATCCTTTGTGCAAACTAAACTCTCCCCTCTCTTCGGACATAATTACTTCAGTCAGATGTTTGTCTATTAGGAGACTATTCTAGAATTCCTATGCTCAAATATAAGCACTATATGGCTCTCCTATCCTTGCTAACTAAATTACTCATAGCCCATCATTGGCTTAGAGATTGGTCTCCCTCCTACTCAGAATGGGAACAAGAGTGTCTCACCACCCTGAATGCTGAGAAAGCAGTTATATGGCAATTATACCTGGTTCCAGGCTTGTTGGACAGACCTCTTGACTTTTTTTTGCATCAGTAAAGTATAGGGATATACCCCTTTCTTCTCCAATTGTCAAGTGGCTCAGCATTAGTCTTAGTAATAGTTGGAAGTTACCCACACTCCCTCTTTTCTGTTCTCATTATAGGGTGGAATTTGATAAACTGTTAGTTATGGGCATTCTCCTTCCTATTGCCTTTTTGGGGTCTGGAATAGCACAGATGAATTGGGATGGGGGAGGTGGGTGGTCCTTTGTTTTGATCCGTTTAGTGTATACTGTTGAACTGTTGTTGATGCATCATTATATATTTTTTATTTGGTTTCAAGTATTTTGAAAAATTTTCAATAAAGTAGATTTAATTGCAATATATATATATATACAGTATATATATATATATATATATATATATATATATATATATATATATCGTACGATGTATATATATATATATATATATATATATATATATATGTATATATATATTTTTCACTTGATGCTTTTGCTCCTTTACTCCTTACCTGCTTTTATCTGAAAGGTCCTCAAGCCCAGTTACCCACTACCCTGGAACTTACCCCTGTTTCCCACGGAACATATCCATACTTGCAGGTTCAGACAGTTCCCTTGCCCCTCCAAAGCAGGATCAATATAGGTGCCCAGTTGGTGATGGAAGGCCTGTGGGGAGGCTGGCCTTCTTCCCACCATGACAAGGGATTTTTACTCAATCATTGTCTCCCCATTAGACATAAAGATGTAATGACATAGAGCATCCATCAATGTCACACACCCATCTGGGCCTTCAAGCTGCTTTGACACCCAACATCCACTAGGTGCCAGGTGCTATGTAGGAGGCATTACCCCTCCATCCCATGAGAGCAGATCAGTCTCTCAGATGCCTATAACCCTTTCAACTCTGAGTGAGCCTTAGCATTACCAGACCTGCATATAAACAAATCATTTAAGACATGGACAATCCAAATTTTCATCATCCAAAAGTTTCAAATCATTCATGTGTGTGTCTTGCATATGCATATGATGTGATATTGGTGTCTGCTTAGCAATGTGTACACAAAGTGGTCTTAAATGTTCAGAATGTGCCAGACATAACCAATAAAATTGTATAAAAAGCCATGATGTTTGGCACATCTATGTTGAAATACAAATTGTTCTTAAATAATATTAAAGAGGAGATGTTACATTTTTAAGTATATGATATTCAGCTAGCAAAAGAGGCCTAGACATATGGACTATATTAATAATACACCTAATCATGCACTGCACTGTATGGCATTTACATACGGATAACTGGAGACTTAACTGAAGTCAAAAGATAATATAACAGTATATAGCCCACAAACAAATACAGTACAAAAACTTTCAATATTTGCTCTAGCACCTGCAGTAAGATCAGAATAAGAAAAGCTGCCACAGAAACTTACTTAAAACTAAAAGAGTGTTAAGTATTAGTTAAAATAGTATAGGATGGATGAATCTAAATTAAATAATTCCCATCTGACTGAACAACTAGACTATAGTATTAGAGGTTTTAACAATCAATGGGTAAGGCACTGTATGTTGTGACAGGACTTTAAACTTAATAGACATGTAAATATTTGTTCAGCTACCCTTTAACTGATCCATGGGATTTTTGGGGCCAATAATTACACAAAGTATAATACATATTGATAATCAACATGATTTAACATACTTGAGATCTCAAAAAGTGTGTAGATCGCTGAGCATAAACACATTTGATCATAATTTTCAGCCTTATCTTTCCTTGGGGAACCTGGAGGAAAAATGTTTGCATACACTTTACTGATTTCAATATTTTTCAAATATAGATCTGAGATTTACTGTAAGTAAAAAAGAATGGTCTTCCTTTATGAGCCTACTGCTTCTCCTGGTCTCTGGGAAGTAAAGGCTTTTATCTGTGGGGCAACCACACCCTTCTTTTTGGGGGCTACAGCCATCACTGATTGGCAGGCACTGCAGGATCTATAGTAGGCTGTTACTTGTCTGTAGATGCCTGGCCAGTAAAAATGTGGCAGAAGGTTTGTCAAGGTTTCCCTCTTATTTAGATGGCTCCCACAGTGATCATTGTATGCCCACTGTATCTCTGAAATCCAACACTTTGTGGGAACAATGACTTGATCTTCTATCTTGTTTAACTTGCAGTTAAGATGTGAACTGAATAGTACCCATTTCCTAATAATATAATGGTGATGGGCTCTGTTAGCCACACCAAGACCACTAAGTACACTATCAATACTTTTCACATACTGGTATAACCTGCAAACATGGGTATCCCCATTTTGTAGCACACTCCAGTCTCTAAATTTCCAGGGAATCCCTGGTTTAGCAAAAAGATTAGTCCCTTCAGCTATCTCATAGGTTTCTTCCCCACCTTTCAATTGCTCTACTAAAGGGGCCATGCCTCCATCTCAGCTCATATGATCTGCATCTCAGCGTGTACTTTCTTCTCCACCATGATCAAGTGCCTCATCATTGGCAGTCTCTGCAACAGTCACACCTGATCCTCCATGACCCAGCACCAGGCATTCCTCCAGCTCCGATTGTGGATCATCAAGGTAGCATCCAGGAAAAACACTTGGCTCCAAATGCTCCATATCAGATACCAGGGCTTTGAACTGGTTCTCTCTACTTTTAGTGGACTCCCTCTGGCCTCTGTCTGCAACTGATGGGGCCTCTCCTTGCCTGTTAACCTTGTCCAAATTGTTCAGGGGCTTGCCTTAGAAACATAGAAACATAGAATTTGATGGCAGATAAGGACCGCTTGGCCCACCCAGTCTGCCCATTTCCCTACCTGATGGATAAGCTGCAGATCCTAGTTAACCAGCAGCCTACTTCTTCCTACCCCAACCCCCTAGAATTGCCTTATGACTGTCCCATGCATGCTTGAATTCCACTACAGTTTGTGACTCCACAACCTCCTCTGGAAGGCCGTTTCATACATCCACAACCCTCTCTGAGAAAAAATACTTCTTTGGTGGACTCACAGTGCTTCCTCTGGTGGATTACTCAGACCCCTAGGTATCTCTGCTGAGCCTTATCTCCCACCTTGACATATGCTAATGGTTGCTCCAATTTGCTAAGGCCAAATCTTCTTCAATATCACCCTTCTTGTTTTTATAGCAGTTTCATGCACTTTGGCCTGGCTTATTGCAGTTATAGCAAATCAAGTCTTTAGATGCTGATTTGTAACCCTAATCAGAGTTCTTATCTGACCTGGGATTAGTTTGGGAACAAGAGGATCTGACTGGTCCTGGTCTATTACCTCCCTACAAACAGAGCTGATGTATATAGACCCCCCTCTCCTCCCACACCCCCTCTCTCCTTCACTACCCTTTTTTTTTAAAGCTCCCCCCTATTTTTCTATCATTCCTCTAGCTCGTTCCCCACCAAACTTCATACATATATGCACACCAAAGTCCCATTACCCAAGCCTTATCCCGACTAAACTGTTTGTTTCTCTCCTTTAGTAGGTTTTAGGTTCATTGTCATTTTGCCTTGTATATATGTAAATATTTGTATATCTGTCTCTCTCATAAATGATTGTATTTGTGCTTATTCAGTATCATGTTTTTGTGTATAATTTGTAACCTTTTTTGTTATGACCACTCAGGTCCATCTTGTAAATGAGCTAAGCTCAATGATGTTCGCCTGAATAAATAAAGATTTTGATTGATTGATTGATTGATTGATTGATCATCTGATAGTCTTCAGCCAAAGAAATGGCCTTTTCTCCTCTTTCTAGTTGGGGCCTTGTTACCTAACATTGCATAGCTTTAGGCAGTATATTGATGAACTGTTCCATTGTAAATATGTCTATCAACTGGAGGGTTGAGTTTCCCTCTGGTTGGAGCCATTTAATGAGGAGTTCTTGGAGTCGGGTGTAAGCTTCCCAGAAATTGTCAAATGACTGGTACTTCAGGGACTGAAAGTTCTGCCTCTAGGTCTCTCCTGAGATGTCATATCTTTTCAATATTTCTCTTTTCACTAAGTCAGAATCTGCTGACTGAAAAGTGTCTATATAACGGTAGGCAAGTTGGACTTTACCTGTCAGGTAAGGTATCAGCCAGATTGCTTATTGCTGCTTTGGCCATTGGCGTGCACTGGCAACCCTTTGGAGTGTAGTCAGGTATGCCTCAATATCATCTGAAGGGCACAGTTTCTTAGTTTAATGTCTTTTCCATTACATAGGTTTTGCTGATTTGTTGGACCTGTACAAGTTCCTTCATCTTTAATAGCTTGCAAGGAAGCCAGCCATAACTGTCTGTCTTCTTTTCTCTGTGAGCTCTTTTTCTCTCTGCATCTCTGCCTCTTTTTGTTGTATCACCCACCATTTGAAAAACTCAGACAGACTTTTTGATTCTGCTGCTGCCTGTTCTCCTCCCATATCTGGTGCTTGCTCTATCATCTCAACTTGGACCTGTGTCTGCACTAGCTTGGCTGCCATACTTCTAGTGATCAGTCCTGGTATTTCTTTACTGGATCCATACCTATCTGCTATGCTTCCCTGGTACCAGGTCTGGAACCCATGAACAAACTCTTGGTCTTAGAGTGTGCTTGGGGTAAATCCACTTGTTCTTCTGACACCAAATATGGAGAGGCTTCTGAATGTGGTGTGGCTTCTGACACCAAATACAGCTAATCTAGATATCTCTGATACTAACTGTAATAGAGGCGTTTGTCAGGAAACATAAGCAGTCCAGGAGAAATTGTAAAACATCCACAAGTAGTGATTTATTACTCTAAATAACAAGCAAAAAATTTACAGACTGTTTTTTAGCACAGGCAGTCCAGCAGCTCTCCATAATATCTGGCCTGCCAAAACACTGAAGCCAGGTCTCTCAGCAAGACAGGATCTCTCTCTAATACATGTTCTCAGAAAAAACAGGCTCTGTAATTGTTAGTAGCTAGGTACAGATATTGTGATCCAGACTTTCAGAACTTTTTTGTTTCAAGCTTCCAACAAAGCACTGTGACCCAGAGCTTCAGAATCTTGTCAGATCCTAGCTTCCAGAGAATTGTGACCCAAAGCTTCAAACTTTCTTTGTACAACACAAATGGGACAGGACCCAACCAGCCTTGTCACATGTACCTCTGAGTAGCAGAGATTATGTTTTTTTTTTTTTTTTGTTAAAGGATGGTTTGAGTCAGTCCAGGGTCTAGGGCTCAATCTCAACAATTCCTCACACAACAAAGCCTTCACTGAACTAGATACGCAGTGAGCAGAGGGATATGCCAGTCAGTCACCACAAGGTGGGGGCTTGCAATTAGCTGTTTGTATTTGGGGGTTGGGTTCTACAGAACCCTCACCTACTGACATTTATGGTGAATTTGCAGCACCTCTCTATTCTGCAACGTTTACTCTGTGGTCTTTGCATCCTTCCCAATTTCAGTTTTTAACTTTATCCCCAAAAGCACTGCCTGAGCTGCTACAGAAAATGTTTCTCTCTGTTCATCTCTGAAGTATTTTATCTTAGCTGTAGAGACCAGAGCAATTCAAATGATAGAAACAAAGAATTTTATTTCCACTAGTAACAAGGTGGCAAGTTCGCAAAAGACCCTCATGCCTCCTGAACTCATTAACACACTATGAAACTATGAAAGAAATTGTTGGCAGATAAGGACTGCTAGGCCCATCCAGTCTGCCCATAAGTCATGCACTTAAGTGCAGCTTTTAACTCTCCCCCCGCTTAACCTCTATGGTTCCACTTTTATTTTTTTTTTCCTTTTCCCCTTGCCTGTGTTTTTATGTGTTTTATGGAGTTTGTTAATGTGTGCATAGCAATATGGCTTGCAAAATAAGTCTAGGAAGCTGTGTATTGTCTGTATTTACTTTTAAAAAGATTATAAAAAAAGATTACAGTCAAAGCTATTTCATTTGATTCAGAATACAAACAGAGCTTATGTATATAGACACTGTATGCCTTTTGCAGCCTTCGGACAGATGAGTCAAGGGGAGATAAACACGCACACAAACACATGCACACACATACGCACACAGATTGAGGTGATATTTTACCATTTTACCATTCTATAAAGGAGCTACCCCACCACCACCAACAACAATTGGAAATAACATAGAAACATAGAATTTGATGGCAGATAATGACCGCTTGCCCACCTGGTCTGCTCATTTCCCTACCTGATGGATAAGCTGCTGATTCTAGTTAATCAACAGCTTACTGCCTCCTACCCCCACTAGAATTGCCTTATGCCTGTCCCATGCATTCTTGAATTCTCCCACTGTTTCTGACTCCACAACCTCCTCAGGAAGGCTCTTCCATGCATCCACAAACCTCTCTGTGAAAAAATACTTTTTAACATTACCTCTGAGCTGTCCTACCTCTATCTTCAAATTGTGCCCCCTTGTTCTTGCACATCTCTTCTTCTGAAAGATGCTACCCTGTTGTACTTTGTTAATTCCATTGAGATACTTGAAAGTTTCCATCATGTCCCCCCCTCCTTTCCTCAAGGCTATACATATTAAACTGCTTTTGCCTCTCCTCATATGTCTTCTGGTGCAGAACCTGCACCATTTTGTTTGCCCTCCTCTGAACAGCCTCCACTATGTCTATGTCTTTTGCGGAGATGGGGTCTCCAGAATTGCACGTAGTACTAAAGATGGGGTTTCACCAACTGTCTGTACAGAGGGATAACAACTTCCTGTTTTCTACTGTTGATGCCTCTCCCTATGCATTCCAGTATCCCCCAGCCCTCCTTACTGCCTTCCACATTGCTTACCCACCTTTAAGTCATCTGATATAATTACTCCTAGGTCTCTTTTGATTTTGTTGTTGTTATTAACACCCCAACTGTGTACTCTTCCCTGGGTTTTTGTTTCCCAGATGCATTACCTTGCACTTCTTTGCACTGAATCTGAGCTGCCACATATTTGACCATTCCTCCAACCTTGCCAAGTCCATTTTCATCCTTTCCACCCCACCTTGTGTATCAACCTTGTTACAGATCTTTGTGTCATCTGCAAAGAGACATACCTTTTCTTTCAGGTGCTCTCCAATGTCACATATAACGACATTAAAGATGAACTTCCCATTTGTGTGGCTCTCCCAGCCACCAATTAAAATAAATTAATAAACTCAAGGAGTGGACACATGTTATCTTGGCTTTAGAGGGGAATATGGAATTAAGATGTAACACGCAGCTGTGTCCTTGTAATTCTTCACAATATGTACGGGATTAAGAGTTTCCATGTAATGTGAATGAGTCCTAACTATAGAAGAAAACTGTAAATCAAAATAGCACTGTGTGCATTAATATGACACACCGTACATACACTAAGAAGAGAATATTATCCCTCTGCCAGAAGCCCCCTAGCCCAAGTCTGATATATTGGATACCTGTCAACTTTTTTTTAATTAAAATGAAACCTTCTGGTGACCCTTTGCATCACTATAGCAAACTCTAGCAAAGTATGTTTGTGCTGGGAGGAACACCTGATAAGAGAGTAGAATGGAATAGAAAGTGATTGTTTAATGGGTTCTGGATCAGTCAAATAGAGTTTGGGCCGAAGCTCATGAAGGTCAAGGAAAATGGAAAATACATGGTTTATGAAGCTTACATAAATGTCAAAACAACTGATTAAATAATGGAAATTACAAAGTTATTGTTTTTTTTTTCTGTTTTTTTTCCTGTACTGTGCTCCAGGCAGGGATTCACCCTGACTCTGTTCTCCGGCAAACCTCACTGACATCCACCTGAAGTAGTGTGGACCAGAGGCCCATAGCATACACCTTTATAACTGAACTTCTAAGTGAGGAACCAAGATCAACCTGTATTTCCTAAACCCAATACTTATGTTCTGGTGTGATATAGTGTGGGGGGTGGTGGTGGGAGCATCACTCTGCGCTGCAGCACAGGGTTTTACCTGCATTGGTTTCCCCCAGGAGCAGATGTGCAATGACATCAGTGCATGGGCATTCATGCTCCCATGCATACCTTGCAGACATCCATCACTGCCTCCCCCTGTGTTGTGGTCCTGGCATTGGCACACTTCCCAGCCTCCACTGGGAGTCGCTTAAATGCTGGGCACCATCAACTCTCCCCTACCAGAAGTGGAAAGCTGTCCCTAAAACACTCATCCAACAGCCCCCCAGCCAACCCTCTGTCACACTGTGCTCACATTCAGACCCAGGTCGCCAGAGCTGCAAGCAGTAGTGCTACCGCTGTGCTGCTGAGCCAGTCCTCAGTTATTAAATGTTGAGGTGACCGTACATAAAATGTCTGTGATTTATATTCATGGGTCAGAGATTTGTTGAGAAGAATACTACATTATAAACCAAGTTGTTTGCTTTCATGGTAGCTGTGCTTTCTGAACTCCTTCAAACATGAATCAAAGGAACTCATTTAATAATGAGACTCATATACATGTTCTACACTCTGATTGCTGTTTATGCTCTACACTTTTTAATCTGCTTCCTTCCATTGGTTGCTCTAATTCACCTTATTAACATTTTCAGACTTCATATTTCACTTTAAAAAAAACAGTTACTTTACATTACATCTCCAGTGGCATCAGTTTTTCCTTTTTTTAACTTATTGGATTTTGTTGACAGAGTTGGCTTGCTGAGACTTGCATCCCTTTTTCAGGATTGACCCAGAATAAATTACATGCAGGAAATGATATGTTTTCACATTACTACAAATAACAACATAGAGGATATAGTGATAGTGGTAGTTACAATAGGTACAACAGTGAGGCTCAACAAGATTAGATAGCAAGTTGTATACACAAGTCGATAAGACAAAGTGCGGTATATAATGTTATAAGACATCAAATCAGGTTTAGAGGTCTAATTCCAAGATCTGATGGGGGGTAAGCACATGAGCCATTGTTTAGCACAACTGAGAAAGGGGTAAGCTCAGCAGGAACAGAAATGTTTTGGTTTTAGGGTTAGGCACCTTTTCAGGAACTCCTTGAAGGCTTGGTAGGTATGGCATCTCTGAATAGAGACAAGGGGCCTAATTCTCAAAGCTCCCAGAATAACACAATGGGCTTGAGCCACAAGAAATGGTGCCAAAAGATGCACCAGGATTAATTCTGAAATGCAGCCTGCACCAACCGCAGACTGCATGCAACAAAGGGGGCTTACACCATCCTTGCAGCACAAAATGATGGCAGCATGGCATTAGGGGGCTTGCAGCAAATGCAGGCTGCCAAATCCCCTAATTCAGGATTCTCAAAGCTCTCCCAGAGGGCAAATTTTTATGTACCATTAGACCAGCCAGGGCTGGTCAAAGTACAGAAGTTGCCCTCTGGGAGGGTTTAGCAAATTGTACCACTGTGCCATGATCCCTCCTCCCCAGCCTTGATCCCCCTTTTATTAAAATAATCAAGTACCTGGTGGTCTAGCAGATCCTTTCCAATCCCAGTCCCCATATCATTAAAATAAGCAGGTCCCTGGTTATCTAGTGGACCCTCCCCCCAGCTCTGATCCTTGTATCATTAAAATAAGCAGGTCCCTGGTGATCTAGCAGACCCCCTGCCCTGATCTGCTTGAACAATGTTATACTTTTTCCCTGGTGGTCTAGCAGACCCCTTCCCTATCCCTGATCTGTCTGTATTATTATAATAATCACTTTCCCTGATGGTCTAATGGCCCCCTCCCCCACCCTGACAGGCAGTGTCCCACCATACCATTCCCCCAATCTCATCCCCAAGCTGGTGACCAGTACAGCTCTTTTATCTCCACCATGGCTGGTCACTGACTGAGCTATCACTGAGTGCATACTGTATACAGTACACAATCATTGATTGACAGCTCACTCACTGAGCTGTCAATCAATGTGCACTCATACTATGCATATACACGCTCAGTGATAGCTCAGTTGGTGGCCAGCCATGGTGGAGAGCAGTGGGCTGTGCTGGTTGCTTGCTTGCAGATGGATGGGGGTGAGGAGGTGGAGGGCACCGCCTACTGGGTGGGGTTAGGGTCTACTAGACCACCAGAGAATGGGATTGCATATTAATATGGACAGATCAGGGATAGAAATAGGGATTCACTAGACCACCAGGGACATGATTTATAATTTAATATGGACATATTTGGGAGGGGGGTCCACTAGACTGCCAGGGAAGTGTTTAATTTTAATGAAAGGGGATTAGAGCTGGGGTATCTGTTAGACTACCAGAGAGGTGGTTATTATACAAAGGGCATCAGGCCTGAGTAAAGACCACTAGCCACCAGGGACCTCTTAAAGTGGCACACGGCCACCATGCAGCTTGTGGCACAACATACATATATGCTGTCTGTTGCTTTTGGCCACAGTTGCCACAAGATGTAGGACTTTGCTGCCAGAACCCTACTCAAAATAGAATCAGGTGCAGGGTCCCTGATGCACAGACAATCAGTGCAAGCCACATTTCATGTAGATTGTGCCAGTTTTTGAGACTTACACCCAGGGAGTTTCTTCCATAGCAAGGGTGCTTTGCACAAGGAGAACCACAAACCACATGTAGTTCAGGTCCCAGAACCCCGCAGGAGGGGCTGGGGGAGTCAGTGCCTTCTAGTGGGCTTCCATGCCAGTATATCCATGAGACAGGGGATACAATTCATTAGTGTCTTATTGTCCAGACAGAGAATAGGACAGTAGATATACTCTCCAGGGGTGGGGGGCTGTGTAGAAAGGCAAGGATATTGCAATGGTGCTCTCAATTTTCTGCACTGGATACAAATCTGCCAATTTTGTGATGCATAGTTTTATGCTTATTAAACTTTGCCCTTTTCACAGAGGAGTGGATTAGGGCTTCATCAAGTAGTGTAATGAGGAGGACACTATTGGCTGCAAACATATGGTCCTCATTAGGAAGGTAGGATTTGAGTTTGTATAGTAGTAACAGTTTTTGGGAAAGATGGTTATCTGTAGGAGATTGCTTTGGTCAGGGTCCAATTTTGTTGAACCGGATAGCATGGCCTTAGCTTTTTCCCCCATTGATCACAGGACGATTTGAGGCAAACAATGCTTTTGGTTCCTTGAAGTCCTTATTTAGTCCAACAGTAATAGCATTCAGTTTTGTCCCAGTTCTATTTAGGACAACATCATCTGCATAAAGCAGCATTTTGGCTTTAATACAGTTATAGGGTAGCTTGTTGCAAAACAGTGAGAACAGCCTGGGCCCCAGGATAGATCCTTGAAGGACCCCATCTGAGAACTCATGCAGGAGGAGAGGCATGATCCCCATTTCACTGCCTGCTTATACCCTACGAGATAACTCCTGAACCACTGACAACATAGCTGGTCAAGGCCCAGGCTCTTCAGTTTGAGGAGAGAGAAGGCAGTATAGTGCAGTGGTCTAAGGCTCTGAGCTGCAAATCTGGTGACATCCAGCAGACCAGACCTGGGTTTGAATCCCACAGCTTCCACTTGCATACTGTGTGACCCTGAGCAAGTCACTTAACCTCCTTGTGCTTCCAGGTCGCTCCTGTAAAAAATCTTCCAGCTTAGTGTGCTATACCTGGTTAAACAACTAAAAAAAAAAAAAAAGATGGTGATGAGTGACTAGGTTGAAAGACTTTGTGAGGTTTGACAAATATAATCCTATGTGGTTACCATGGTCAGTTGCATGTAGGACATGAGTGGCAAAGTATACCATGGCTGAGTCAGTGCCATTGTGCTTGTGAAAGTCCAGAAGCAGGGAATGGGTTTCTATACAGATCAACAATTGGTTGTACATTATTCTTTCTTGTAATTCAGCCAAGGTGCACAAAATAGAGATAGGGTGATAGTTCACCGTTGATTCCCTGACTCTGCCCTTATGCACCTTCAATTTTTGAGGGACTGTATCATGAAGCAGTGCCAGTTTATAGAGGGTAACCAGTGGAGAAAATAGAATGGGGCAACCAGTTTTAAGAGCTGAATCTCTAGGTTAGCATGGCCCGTAGAGTTTTCTGCTTGACTTATTAGGAGATGGTTCAGTACCACTTTGTAGGTGACCAGCTGAAAGTAAAAGTTGGTGTGAGTTTCTGGGGTGCATGAGCTGGGGAGGGGCTGGCAGTAAGGTCCATGTAAGCATTGAGATCAGTAAAGTGTACATCAAATGCCTTGGTAATCTATTTGGGATCACTAATCAAATGTGAATTGTGTAGAATTTCTCATTGTGGCATACTAGTCTGCCCCTTAAGGAGGTTATCTACTTGCATCCAAAAATGTGTTGGAGTGTGCAGATTATTGGTTTTCAGGCCCTTAGATAGGAGGCTTTGGCCTTTTTTAAGAAGGACTTGCAAATGTTCCTGAGTTATCTGCATGCTAGTCAATCTTGCTGGCGGCAGCCAGTGGTCTAAAATATATGACAGGATCCCTCTGTTTCATGAGATTTTAGAAATGGGGAGTTAATCATTTGGAATAGGTTCCTTTAACCCTTCCCTGTACAAAGGGGGCATGTCTATTTACAACATTGGTAAAATTGTTAATTAGAATGTCTAGAGCAGGTTACACCTTCAGAATAACCAATACCGTCCAATGCACCATGGCAACGTGTTCAAGAAAGGCACTGCTGTCCAGAGCAGAGAAAGTCTTTGAAAGTTGCTGTTTTGGGAGTAATCTTTGAGACACTGTTTCTCCATACACAGTACATCAGGGATAGGTTGCTCAGGGAGTTGGAGATCGTACCAGATGTTTGGATGCAGTCTGCTCTGCTGACCAGGACCACATCTATTAAGGAGTGATTCTCTGATTTGGGGTTTAGCAAAGTGCATTCACTGATGAGTTGGTGTACATGTGAGTCACTAACAGAATTCTTGAAGGTGCAGATCCCTTATTAAACCCATTAAGGTGAAGATTACCTAGCAGGATAGTGTCACCATGGTGCAGGAGGTCATCCATTGCAGGTTGTGCCATGAAGGGGGCTGGGATTACACCCCACAAAGAGAGGATTAGTATTGCCAAGTAGTACTTTATTATGTACAAACTTACTTGGTGAGAAAGTGGGGCAGAGGCAGTTCTGTGGCTTGGATAGAGGATTTAGTGTATAACATCACTCCCTCACATTTCTTTTTACCAGGTCATTGTTTCCTAAACATGTCATAACTGGGGATGCCAATCTCATTTGAAAGGACATGCTGTTTCAACCATGTTTCAGTTACTGGAAGCACATCAGGAGAATACAAATTTACCCAAGCTTCTAGCTCATGTTGCTTGGGTCTTAGGCTATTGGCATTCATGCAGGATAGTTTAAGCCCCTTACAATCTAGCCAGGTATGGTAGGTAAGAGGGACAGGTGATTCTGAGGTTGGGAGGGCAGGGGCCAAGGTTCGTCTCTATATCCCTTGCAGATAATAGGAGGACTAATAACAATAGCAAAGGTAGCAACTTGCAGAAAGGAGCTTAGAGCTGGTTAAATGTCAATATTGCATGCCTAGATATCAGGTACCATAGGTGGGACCCTTCAGTTTCTTGCTATGTAGTGTATAAAATTGAGGGAGATGTTAGGAAGGTCCCCACAGGGATGGAGGGCATGGGGAGATAGTTATACAGCCCCAATAATTGGGCAGGTAGATTGGTTATTAGGGCTGGGGGAACTTAATGAAGTCCTGAACCTTATTAAATAAGAGCCAGAAAATGTGGTAGTGGGGGGGTTCTGATTAGTTCAAATTATTTAAAAATATTTAAAATGTGATAAAATGCATAAAAGTCAAGTCAGGTTTATTAGCAGGAAATAACTCCATTGAGCATGATCATTTACAAGGAGGTGCTGGACAGGCAAATACTGCAAAATATACAACTAGTACCAAACATAAGATACAAATAATAAATGTGACACTTACACTAAAAATAAAAGTTTGCACTTGGCAGCACAACATCACAAATTTACACTAATCAAAATAATAACATAACAGCACAAATCAAAAGTGACCATCTCAGTAATATTTAATACAAAGGCTCAAAGGAAATAATTTAATGCATTATTTTATAAAAATTAAAGTAAGATGTTAAATAAAGGAAATTACTAGCTCCTTCATGGGTGGGCTGTACTGGTGGCATATCTACATGGGCCCAAAAGTATGCTGGGAGAGAGGCAGAGAGACAGAGAGGGAAAGGGAGGGAGGAGGGAGGAAGGAGAGCCAGACAGACAGAAAGACAAGAGAGAGAGAGAGAGAGAGAGAGAGAGGTACCTATATATCATTCTGCAAAGCAATACCATGTAGCTGATATATATTTTATTAATGTTGCTGTGTGGATATACTGTATTATTTTGCTGGATTTTTTAGTCAGAGTAGACCAGACCAAAGAAATAGATATAATGAATGATCAAATGAGCAGCAGTAGAAAGTCCACCCACCCTACCCATATGACACAACGGCACTGCATATACTGGTGTACTGTGGTATGGTATACTAACTAGCCCAACAGGTTGCAATGTTTTCTATGACTACTTCTGCTGATCAACTCACTGAACATGTTTATTAAAGAAGAAATGAAAGATATACTGATCACCCCCGAGGCAGTCACATCATCACGTCGGTCATGTGTAGTAGAGTCATAAAATAAAGTTTGCTACTGCTGTGTCATGTGCACCTGAAGACCTGATGACAAACAGTTACAGCCTTCTTAGTTCCAAACAATTGGTGCCAGTGCCAAGTAATTTAGGTATGTAAAATATAATCTCAGCCCAGTTACTGTAAGTGAGATATAGTGTTACAGTGACGCTAAAATACAACACACAATAAAGAAATTAATTCAATGTAATGAAATCTTTCTATGTGATGTAATTGCTGCTAGATATTGGGGATGTGAGAAATATATTATACAAGAGCATTCAATTTCAGTGTTCAACCTTCTGCTAAACCATCTGTTGTACTGAAAATTAAAACAATAATACTACAGTACAATCAGGTGGTAAAATAATATTTTTTTAAATCATTGTGAGTACAAAATGTGACAAGTAGTGGTAGACACCAATAACTTACCTTCCAGATCAGATAGTGGAACTACCAAGTAAGCTTGTGACACAAAATACAGTTGTATTTGGACTATGAATCCACTGATGTAATTATTTTCCATGTGTCTGTGCTCACTGTGTTCATTCAAGTAATTCCGGCCTGGGCTAGTGTTCTCCAGTCCTCCTGGCCTGACTTGTTGTCACTATCTCATGCATGCCCCACGTATTAAAAAGTAGTAGTCCCTATTCATAAAAGATTTTCTCCACAGGCACAATACTAGAAACTGCATTGTAGATAGGACCTATTCAGAGTCAGTGAGCATTTCATTCTGATATTATATTTGAAATTAAAGTGAGGAATGCTGACTTTAGAAATATCAAATGTTGAACATTTTCTGGTGTTAAACATGATCTTGCATCAGTAATGACATTACCAGCTGAACTTCACAATTGTTCTGAACAGATACTAGCTGTAGGGCAATTCATGTACTTAACTGCAATTTTTACTAAAGCAGGCCACATACTTTGTTTGCATTGCAAATATTTTTTTCGTTAAGTATACTTTATTAATTTTTCATAGGTACAGACATCTTACATACAGGAAACCATACAATATTATATATATGTTTGTTGAACAGATCTTCCGATCCCCATACAATATTATATAATCACATTTAATGTCTGTAACCCCCCTTTTGCCCCCATCCACCCACCCTATCCCCTCCTTCCTATCCCCGCTGCCACAATTATTATCTTGACAGTTATAAATACATATCAATGGAAAATCCTATTAAAAGTGTAGGTTAGATCATAGAGGGGTATTAGTATTAACCGTTACTCTATTGGGTTGGATTAGTAACAGGTTATAAAAGGGATCCCAAAGCTTTTTGTATTTTCCCATTCTTTGGGTTAATCCCGCAATAACCCATTCCGCCTGTATAGCAAACATAATTTATTTATACCATTCGGTATAAGTTGGTGTTAGGGCATCTACCCAATGTCTAAGTAATACTTTTTTGTCACAAACAGATATCAACGTCATATGAGCTCTTTGGGTTTTGCCTTGGAGAGTTGTGTAATCCCCTAAAATACAAATTTCAGGGGTAAATTTGTCTGAAAGAGCTAATAGGGGATCCATTCGAGACCTAATACTGTTCCATAATGGAGAGACTTTATCACATGACCATAACATATGCAACAAATCTCCTTGAGCTCGAGAGCACTTGGTACAAAGATTAGACTGCAGGAAACCCATCTTAGATAGTTTAACTGGAGTATAGCACATGTTATGTATAATTTGGAATTGCACGTATCTATACCTGTCCCACATAATATATCTATATAAGTGTTTCCAAATTCTTAACCAACATCCAGGAGAATCAGAAGATGGAAGAGATTGATCCCACCAGTAAAATCTCTGTCCTTCTAGCGCAGCAATCATAGTCTGTAGGAACTTTTAAGTGTATGAAATTAAGTGAGTAGATGGAACCAACTTGAGATACGGGGTTAATATAGTTAGAAGGGGGGTAGTCCACCTCCCAGTACCAAAATACTGTGTTAACATGTGACTAATCTGCAGATACTTAAAAACATGAGTAGTGGACCAATGGTATCGGCTATTGGCTTCCTGGAACCGCATCAGTTTCTGATTAATAATTAACTCCTCTACTCTTTCAATCCCTATATTGGGCCAGAAAGTGCCAGAGATTAATAAATTAGGATTATTGAAAAGAGGTTGTGTTACATCCTTATACCCATTAATCCATAGTAGGGTGTTAAGTTGGTAATGTGTAGCCAAAAGAGCATCAAGCGGGGATCCCTTCAATTTATTTGGAAGATTTTTCTTATTCAGAAAGGGAATGACTTCTGGGCCCATATTATATAGTGCACACAAGTATTTCTCAATTCTCAGCCAGAGAGGGAAGTACATAGAGTCAGATGTGTGCTCTGACAGGAGTATCCAATACCTGAGTCTAGTTAAGTATATTGCAAGGTAATATAAATATAAATATAGATTAGGGTCCTGAAGACCACCATCATTTTTAGCGCATGTCAGTTTACAATAGCCTCTTCTTGATTTTTTCCCAGCCCACAAAAAAGTGTTAATAATTTTATGTACCTGTGTGAACCAAGATTTGGATAAGTCCCAATTGTACATTTGCAACGGGTATAATAAATGGGATAACACATTCATTTTTATTATACTCATATGACCCCAAAGCGATAATGGTAATAAGGACCAACATTTAATATCCTCTCATATGTGATTTAGGGTAGCATCAATGTTAAGCTTTTTCATTATTTTAGAAGAGGGATGAAGGAAAATTCCCAAATATTTAAGCTTATCTGGTTTCCACTGTAGGCCCAGTCTAATTATTTCTGCTTTCTGAAAATACTGTTTAAGAGGAAATACTTCCTATTTGTCCAGATTCAATTTGTAATTGGAAATCAAACTAAACTGCAATATTAATTCAAGTGCAGCTGGGAAGGATTGCGAAGGAGATGAGATATGTAATAAGATATCATCCACGTATACAGAAAGTTTATATTCTGAGTTCCCTATTGCAATCCCTGATATTGAGGGTGAAGAATTAAGTTTCCTAATTAGGGGTTCGAGAAATAAATTGAATAAATATGGCAAGAGGGGATATCCTTGACGAGTGCCTTTACTCAAATTAAAGGGTGTGGAGAGTATTCCATTACAGTGGACTCTTGCAGAAGGAGAGGAATACAACATTTTGACCTAAGTGAGAAACTCTGTTGGGATACCATATCTAGGAAGTAGGGAAAACAAGTATTCCCAGGATACTCTGTTAAAAGCTTTTTCTGCATCCAAGGAAACTAAAGCTGCCAGTGTGGAAGAATCCTTGGACACAGAAAATAAATAAGCCAACTTCTTGAGATGATCTGATGAAAGTCGTCCCTTAACAAATCCTACTTGTTCTGCACTAATTAAAGAGTCCCAGACCTGGCCCAGCCTTAATGCCAAAATCTTGGCCAACATTTTTAGATCCACAATAATGAGTGAAATAGGTCTATAATTATGTACAACTGAGGGATCCTTCCCAGGTTTGGCCAATACTACAATAATCGCTTGAGATAAGGATTTGTCTGAAATACCATTTTCATAAAAATATTGAAAGGTATTTAAAAGGATAGGTGCTAGTGTATCTTTTAGGGCCTTATAAAAATAGATGAAAACCCATCTGGACCAGGAGATTTGTCCAGTGTAAGTGAATCAATAGCTTCTAGTACCTCTTTTATTTCTATTGGAGCCTTTAATATAGAGGATTGTGCCTCCGTAAGTGTTGGCAAATTAACATCAGTGACATATAAATCCAACATTTGTTGGGAAAAAGAGAAGTTAGTGGGAGTGTATAAACTCTCATAGTAAAGTTTAAAATTTTCACAAATGTCTTGGGGTGAAGTCAAAACTAAACCAGTAGGTGACTGGAGGGAGGTCACTATTTTATCAGAGACCTGTGCTCTTATTCTAAGTGTTAATAGTTTTCCTGCTCTCTCCCCCTGATCAAAATAAGATATTTTAGATTTGAGCATAAGAAATTTTGCCTTTTCAGCCAGCAAGAGATTATACTGGGCTCGAAGGTATTGCGCTTTTTGCCAATCCACATTAGGGGACAGAGCTGAAAGATTAGTTTCTGCCAATGTAATCTGGTCAATTAAAGAAGAAAGGGCTTGATCTCTTTGCTTTTTTACGTTTGACTGCCAAACGTATTAGCTCTCCCCTTACAGCGCATTTAAGTGCACACCATAAGATATCCCTTTTGGGCATTGATGGAGAGTTATCTGCCATAAAATTAGAAATGAAGGATTGTATATATTGTATTCGATCTTCTGATTTTATAATCTGGTTGTTAACCCTCCAAAGTTTATCTCGCTGAATATTAGGGGCAAAATCTATAAATAATTAAACCATTTGGTGGTCCGATATAGTTTTCGAGGAGTAGAAAACTGATGCAATGCCAGGAAGGCAGTCACTGCTGACCAGAAAATAGTCAATACGAGAAAATGTGTTGTGAGTAGGTGAATGAAATGAATATTCTTTCCTGGTTGGGTACATGATTCGCCAGGGGTCTGCTAACCCTACTAAGTGCATTAGTTCCATCTGGGCTTTTTGACCTGGAGAAAACAATATTTTAGGGGGTCCTGTTCTATCCAGGCTATTTGACAACACTTGGTTCCAATCCCCTCCCACAATCATTGGAATCATAGACAGTGGAGCTAACATAGACATAAGGGGCTAGATATTGAAACTGCACCATTCTGTGGCTCAAGCCCTTGCGCTGCTCAAAAAAGTTGCGCAGCGGTGTGGCTGGGGCGATATTCAATGGAGTTGCGCTATTGAGCAACTCCTTTGAATATCGCCCCACCGGCCACAGCCACTGTGCTTAGAGCAGTGGAACTTGCGCCACCGCAAGTGGTCAGAGTGGAGCATTCAGATGCGGTGGCGCAAGTTCCATTGCGCCATGCGCAAATTTCCGATATTCAAATGGTGACATGTAAATGGGGCCATAATTTATGGAGGGTGCACGGGGGGCCATTTGCATCTAATTACAGCCCCATTTGCATGCCATTAGCATGGAGGTGCGCCGATCCCGGATGGCTTGTGCCTGGCGCCCTGCCAGGCAGCAGCAGTCGGGGACCGACGTCCGCTGCAGCCCGATCGTGGGCATGAAGTAAATCTCCCCCCCCGATTGGCCTGATCACGGACATAATGTAAATGACTCCCCCACTTGCCCGATCGTGGGCATAAGGTAAATGAACCCCCCCGACTGTCCCGATCATGGGCATAATGTAAATGAACCCTCCTGACTGGCCCAATTGTGGGCAGAATGTAAATGAACCCCCCTGACTGGCCCGATCACAGGCAGGATGGAGTTCAACCCCCCAAAGACCAATTTCCCTGGTGATCTAGTGGCCCCCAACACACCCACCCATGGAGCCCCACCACCCCACTCCCCTCGTCAGCCGTTGGGCGGCAGCACCCCATCCACCTGCGGCCCCGCTGCCCGCCAACTGACAGCTCGATAGGGCTGCACGCCCATTGGTTCAGAGCAAGGGCCAATGGGCATGCAGCCCATACCATACAAGGCAGTCCAGATATGTGAATGAATGAATTCATTTACGTTCTGCCCACGATTGGGCCAGTCGGGGGGGTTCATTTACAGTATGCCCACGATTGAGCCAGTCGGGGGGGAGATTTACTTCATGCCCATGATCAGGCCAGTGGGGGGAGTGAGATCTGCCCGCAATTGGGCTAGTAGGAGGTGAGTGTGTTCTGCCCACGATTGGGCTATGGGGGGTTACTATTATGCCCATGATCGGGCTGCAGAGGGGGCACAGGGAACAAGTGGAGGGCCACCCACAGGTGGCAGCTGCTGTGTTGCACCCTGCAATGTGGCAGCTCACCTGTGGGTGGCCCTCAATTAAATTTTTTTTTGGCTCAAAGTTGTGCAGGCGCAGGTAGGGGGTTGTGCCTGCACAACTCTGCACAGCCCGGCTGAATATTGGGCTGTGCAGTTTATGCATGGTTCCTCCCCCTCCGGTTGAGTATGCCTTCATTAGCATTCCGCTGTTGCTCAGCATGACTTGGGGGTGCAACTGCCTCCTGCTGAATACTGCAGAATGGCGCAATTTTGGACTTGCGCAGGCGCAACCCTATTGCACATGGCGCAACCCTTTTGAATATCCAGCCCATGATCTATAAAAAATTTTGGATCATCAGAATTTGGAACATAAATAGAACCAAGAAAGACCTCAGTATGACCTAATACCATCCGTAAAATCCCATAGCGGCCTTCCGAGTCTAAGATCTCTTATAATAACCGAAATGGGATTTTACGAGCAATTAGAATTGCAGTACACCTTTTACGTGAATTAAAACCAGACCCAAAGACTTGTCCCACCCAAAGCCTACGAAAGTAGTGCACTTGAGTGGACAGAAGATGTGTTTCTTGCAAGAAAACCACATCTGCTTGTATATTACAGAGATGTATCAGTATTTGCACATGTATTTCCAGGGTTTGTGCCCCTTTAATGTTCCATGCACACAAATGATATCCTGACATTTTTAGCTGTCTGTAATATTATTATGTCTCACTTTTGCGAAGACCAGTGACATCATTGAGTGATATTACCATTTTACTTATAATATTTGTGGCAGTACCCTCCCTCCCCAAGAGTATTTTCCCAATCCCATCCCTCCTCCCCCCCACTATCTTGAAAAGAGACCCCCACAACATACCCTCATAAGCATCGCACAACCAAACCAACAAAATAGCTATCTTGATCCCAAAATACCCCATTAATTGCATATGCTCAGTCCCCTTTGCCAAGACGCGATGTTCCACCCGGATTAACGTATCCCGACTCATCCCCCCCCGAAAAACAAAGCATTGAGTATTTTAATTAAAGAATGTTCTTCCTCCCTTGCTCCACCTTTCATAATGAATACACCTCTGTACAGCCCCATATTCTTATTATTTTCTAAGTTCAGAATTATAACAACCCTTCCAACAGTAAGCCCTAATTTGTATATTTATTTATTTGTTTAGCAGATTTTGAGGTTTTTATAATCCAGGTAATCTCTCCCTTGTCACCCAACTTCCCAACCCCCTCTTATTGAACTCAAACAACGGTTTCCATCATATTTAGAGCTTAACCCTCAGCTCATTGAAATCAAACCATTATGCAGCCCTTGGAAAATCTTTTGGGTCTACGGTGAAGTATAATACAGGCCATTGCATCTCTGATTTATATACTGGTGGTTAGCATGAGGATCTACATAAATTCTGCAATGAAGTAGTAGATAAACTGCTAAGCTTCCCCTCTCTCAATGTCCAGATATTGTCCCACCATCGAGATGTCCAAGGTGACCAGAAAAAACAAACAAACATGCAGGTCTTGAGTGGAAAGAAAGAAAAAGAGTCTTGTGGCACTTAGTGTGGTTGGCCATAATGCTCGCCCATGTTTCAACTCAAAGACAGCCAGTTTAAAATTGACTGGGAACAATTCCACATACTAGATTTGGGCGAGTCTTTGTTGCTCGTTAATGAATTCTCTGACATCAGGAATCTACACAGAATAAAAATAAAAAAAAGGGGGGAAGGGAAAGGGAAGGGGCTTTCAGCTGCTAGACCATACTAGATAGGGGGTCCAGGTAGAGGTGTGCTTAATATAATCAGCTTACAAAAAAAAAAAGTTCTCTCTTCCGGCAAATACCACTATGCAAAATAGCCAGACTGTTGATCCTTCCTTCGTATACTCAATGATGAGTAAACAAATCAGGATACATAGTGGGTAATTCTTCAGCTGTCAGAGTTGCATCTTCAAAGCTTCTCCAATTACCCTGATGCTGCACCATCAATTTAGCCGGGTAAATCATCCGGAATGAATTCCAGCCGCTATCAACTTTTTAATGCAACTATGATAGGCTGCCCGCTTCTGTCTGACACTGACTGGCAGATCTTGAGAGAATCTAAGCTGGGCATCTTCCCATTTAATCTCTTGGAGCTCTTTAACTTTCCCTAGGATATGATGTCGGTCAATGTAGCTTAAGAGCCAAATAATGAATGGCCGAGGCTTAGCCCCTGGGGGAGGTCAAGGTTTCAGTGAGTGGTGGGCCTGTTCTACCTGGTACACTGTGGATTGTGGTGGAGGACCCGCTATTTTGGCTAAAAGATTCTGTGTGAACTGAATTATGACTGATCCTTCAGCTTCTTCAGGCAGCCCAAACACAGCAATATTATTCCTCCTATTTCTCCCCTCCAGGTCTTCTAGTTTACTTTCAACTTTATTCAGCCTCTGCCTTAATGTTACCACTTCTGGCTCTAATCTTGTCTGCCAATTTTCTAGTGAGGATGTACTGGCAGAAACATCCGAGATTTTCTTGTTCATTTCTCTCAATTCCGCTTGAATAGTCTTCAGGTCCAGGGCAAATTCTTTAAACGAGTCTTTAATGCCAGCCATTTCTGCCAAAAATGTGTCTTCCAACATGGGAGCAGAGTTGCTAGCTAATACCACTGCCCTATTAGGGGTTGCGGTCTGTGTTTTGATTCTCTTCGCCAATTTGTCTGGTGTCTGCAGCGGTGTCCGGGCCGGGAGAGCCTGCCTCATTTCCGCATCCATTTTCACCCCCTTGGATATTAAAAGCTGCTTCTGTTGCTTCTCTCAAACCCTCTTAACTTCAGACAAATATTAGTGACATTCAAGTAATCAATCTTAAATAAGACTTTACTAAATTTTGTAGTTTTGAAGAGTTCAGCGGGGACTGAGTCGGAGAATGTCTGCTCAGGCTGAAGACACCACGTGATCTCCATTTCAAATATTTTAAAGGATTAGCATTCCAGTTAATATTGGGCTCTGCCAGGTACATTTAAACAATGGTTTGTGCTGGGGCTGTATTAGAAGAAGAGGATGAAGACTATATTACAATTATATCTTTTAAGTGACTCCAGAGGCATGAAGCTGAACCAAGTGACTTTGGTACAGTGCTATGTTTTGATGGTGGTGAAGAAGATCCTGCCACAGTGGCTGAAGAAGAAGAGGGAGAAAAATGCTGCAACACTAGAGGACGGACCATCTAATGCTAAGCTGTCTTGTGAAAAAGACTCTGAATCTTGGGTTGTTATACTCTGTTCCATGACAGCATGTACCTCATAGAAACATAGAAACATAAACTTTGACGGAAGATAAGGACCACTTGGCCCACCTAGTCTGCCCATTTCCCTACCTACTCAATAAGCTACAGATCCTAGTTAACCAACAGCCTATTTCTTCCTACCCCCGCCAAGAATTGCCTTATGGATGTCCCATGTATTCTTGAATTGTCCCACAGTTTTAGACCCCACAACCTCCTCAGGAAGGCTGTTCCATGTGTCCACCACCCTCTCTGTGAAAAAATACTTCCTCACATTGCCCCTGAGCCATCCCCCCTCTATCTTCAAATTGTGTCCCCTTGTTTTTGCACATTTCTTATTCTGAAAGATGTTACCCACTTGGACTTTGTTGATTCCACTGAGGTGCTTACAAGTTTCTATCATGTCCCTCGTCTCCCTGCTTTCCGTAAGGGTATACATATTAAGCTCCTTTAGTCTCCCTCATATGGCTTCTCTTGCAGAACCTGCACCATTTTAGTTGCCCTCCTCTGGACTGCCTCCATTCTGTCTATGTCCTTGTGGAGATGGGGTCTCCAGATCTGGATGCAGTACTCCAGATGGAGTCTCACCAACTGTCTGTACAGAGGGATAACAACCTCTTTCTTGTTTGTCTCAAAAGAAGTGTTATCATCATCACTCTAGTTGCTTTGATTTGTATCATGGGTCACAGATTGTTGCTTTGATGTAGTACTCAGAATGAAGCATTTTACATAGTTTGTCATCTTCATCAACTTTTTTGATTTTATTTATTTAGTTTTTGTCGATCGGGTAAGTGCACTAGACAATTCTGCCTATTTTCAGTCATGACCCATGGGAGAGGGATACAGATGAATGCCAACTGACCTTGAACAAGATTAAGCTGTTGGTGGTATTTTCAGTGAATGAAGGGAAATTTGGCTAGGGCACCGGGGAAATTTCCCTACTCTTTTTTGAGAAGTGCCATGGGATCTTTAACATCCACTTGAACTACCACCAGAACAGGCAGATGGGACCTTGGTTTAACATCTCATCTGAAAGATGGCACCTCAGGAATGCAGCACCCTCCTCATGCTGCACTACAGTGTCATTGTGATTTAACCCAAGTGTCTGATGCAGGGATAGAACCCACAGCCTCCTGATCTCCCAACATGAGAGGTGAGTGTGCTACCTGCTGAGCCACTGACACTGCACTGATTATACATATGGTTACATCTTTTTGTATTCTGGGGGTAATCTGTGTGTGTGTCAGCAGCACCACAGGCAGTATGTGTGATGGAAATATCTTGGTTCTCTAATGTTTCCTTAATCAGATTCAATCTGAATTTAAAAATTTGTATTGGGGTATCACCTGGCTTATAGTTGTTGTGTTTGTACTCACCTCTCAGGTGATTTCCTCAAATGACTGGAGGAGTAAAATTAGAGACTCCAGAATGGCCCACTGTGGTGAAGTAATACAGACATCAGCATCACCAATTTTATTTTCTAAGGTGTACTGTATGACAGCTTTCTTTAGTTTCAGCAGCCTTTGAAACATAAGAAAGGTTGATTTCCATGGAGTAGAAATGTCTTGGATCTGTCTGTGCAAAGGTAAATTGTGTTGCTGCAGTATTTTTTCAAATAAGTGATGGGCTTTGTTGAGTGACTGAAATGAGTGCATATTCTTTCAGCATTGCTAACAGGATCTTCAATGTCCCTGTCCTCATCAAGAAAAATGTAAACTGTTAAATTTGAGCAACGCACAAAGCAGCTGATGTGAAAAAAGCCCCTCCACAGGCTTTCCTTATGTTGGACCCATTATCTGCATCAATAAATCCAACTGACAGTCCCTGTGAAGTCAACCATTGCTGTATTGGTTTTTGGAACTCTTCACTGATGTTGTATGAGGTATGTTCAGATGGAAAATAAAACATTCTTAGAACAACAAACTGCATTTCACTGTCCCCACTATAATTATCAAAACATACTCAATGTGCAGTGACAGACATGAAGGGTTCAGAATGACAGCTTATCCAGGTATCTGTTGTGAGATGCAATACCCTCCCAACAGCACTGCAAAAAATGTGTCCAATTTTTTACATACAACATCATAGAGGTCTGGAATCCCTGTTGAAGAGAAGTATTTTCTCAATGGTATACAATATGTAGGTTCAAGAAACTCAAGCAGCTGCCTGAATGCTACATTTTCCACCACTTTACATTAGTAAATCAACAGCTATCATGTCTGAAATGTTCTCTTATTGTAACAGCAACAATGCCAATTGAGGCATATTTGGCTTTACAGTCATATGTTTCTGAGATGGTAAGCTGTTTCTTTGAAGAAGGGGACATTTGAACACATGATTACTTTCAGTAACACTAGAAGTCCTGCTAATGGGAGGAAGTGCAGGAGGGGTTTCTGCATTGCTGTGGGGGCTGCCACTGAAACATAGAAACCCAGAAACAGAGAATTTGATGGTAAATAAGGAATGCTTGGCCCACCTAATCTGCCCATTTCCCTACCTAATAGACAAACTGCAGATCCTAGTTAACCAACAACTTACTTCATCCTACCCCCACTAGAACTGCTTTATGTCTGTCCCATGCATTCTTGAATTCCCCCACTGTTTATAACTCTACAACCTCCTCTGGAAAGCTGTTCCATGCATCCACAACCCTCTTTGTGAAAATAAAATACTTCCTTACATTGTCCCTGACCCATCCCCCCCTCTATCTTCAAATTGTACCACCTTGTTCTTGCACATCTCTTTTTCTGAAAGATGCTACCCTCTTGGACTTTGTTGATTCCCTTGAAGTTCTTGAAAGTTACTATCATGTCCCCCCTCTCCCTCCTTTCCTCGAGAGTATACATATTAACATCCTTTAGTCTTTCTTCATATGTCTTCTGGTGCAGACCCTGCACCATTTTGGTTGCCCTCTTCTGAACAGCCTCCACCCTGTCTATGTCTTTTTTGAGATGGGGTCTCCAGAAATGCACACAGTACTCTAGATGGGGTCTCACCAACTGTCTGTACAGAGGGATAACAACTTCCTGTTTTCTGCTGGCGGTGCCTCTTCCTATGCATCCCAGTATCCCCCTAACATTCCTTACTGCCTTCTCACATTACTTGCACACCTTTAGGTCAACAAATATAACTACCACCAAGTCCCTTTCCATTTTTGTTATTGTTAGTATCCCACCCCCCCATTGCATACTCTTCCCCAGAGTTTTTGTTTCCCAGGTGCATTACTTTGCATTTCTTTGAATTGAATCTAAGCTGCCATACATTTGACCATTTCTCCAACCTTTCCAAGTCCCTTCTCATCCTTTCCACCCCACCTTGTGTATCAACCCTGTTGCAGATCTTTGTGTCATCTGCAAAGAGACATACTTTTCTTTTCAGTCCCACTGCAGTGTCACTTATAAAGACATTAAAGAGGACTGGTCCCAGAACTGAACCCTGTGGCACCCCACTAGTAATTCCCCTTTCTTCACTGTGGACTCCATTTACTATTACCCACTGCATCCTGTTGTCCAGCCAGTTTTTTACCCAGGCTACCACCTTGGGACCCAGGCTACCACCTTGGGACCCACTCCAAGGCTGGCTAACTTGTATATTAACATTTTGTGTGGGACTGTGTCAAATGCCTTGCTAAAATCTAGGTAGGCCATGTCCACAGCTCCGCCCTGGTCTACTACTATGGTCTTCCAGTAAAAGAAATCTATTAGATTTGTCTAACATGAACTTCCCACTGTGAATCCATGCTCCCTCGGGACCTGAGACCTAAAGGCCTCTAGGTACTTGTAACGGTGTGGGAATATTAAAGATGGACAAAACTCCACTAAGGTGCAACCCACTTAGCTATGTGGGAATTTTATTATAAAGGAAAAAAAGATATAACTCAGTCCTACGTCTGGCACCTTCTTCAGTATTCACTTCATCTTGAACCAGCTTGTTACAAAATCACAGATTTTCAAAATGTAAAACAAAAGAAAAAATACACAGATGGTCTATACTCAAAAATGGTGGACCCTTCCTCCACCACTGATCAGCAACAACTGACCCACTATCCCTTGAGACCTGTTCAGGTAAAGCTTTTATTCCCTCCCACCTGATCAGGTGACACTGTATCTTCAACAGAAAGATAACTCTTTTAATAGCTTTAAAAACAATATTGTACACATTTTAGATTGCTATATTCACACTAAGCGATCTATTGCAATATTTCTCTCAAAATAATGTATTGTGCTAAGGTTTTTCTATCCCATAGCACATTCCCCTGTGTTTGAGTGACAGGTCCTTAATTATAAAAATAGCCCACAAGGGGCCACTGATTCACTATAGTCCAAGCCAGAATGCAGCAGACTCTCACCACAAACAGGCTTCTGGAGGTTGAGAAGAGCTCTGCTTCAACTATAGCTACTAACCAAAGGTATTTGTTTTAAATGACTGCTTATTTTATTTCCTTTAAACCATATTAACTTTTAAACCTGTGGAGAAAACCACATTCAGTAAATTAACATTACTTAGGTTGGTGTAGAACACCAACTCCCAGTTATTCAGACCCTTTTTATTAAGGTGTGTCTTCTTGTCTTGCAGTTGTAGAGGATACAAACAGCTTAAACCTTACTTGGACCTATCTAAATGTACTTGGCTAAAGACAGCCTTAATTATATTACACTCAGACTGCAGGACAACAAAAGGAACCCTCTTAATAAAGGTCTGGTAAAAGGGGTTCAGGTTTTCCAGCTTTTGGACAATTTGAATTAGCTCAAAGCTACTGGCAGGGAACAACTGTCGGCTTGCAAAATTAAGCTGTTAGCTGAGCTTTCTCCCCAGTAGCAGAGCAAACTCAGAGAGCTGTAGCTCTCTCTCTCTTTAAGCAAAATGGCCTTGAGATTTTCTTGGGGAAAGATTTCCAAGAAGAGCCTAATGTGGCTCAAGTCCTTTACTTTAAAGACAAATAAGTGCTATCAACAAGGAACAAACATTTCTGCCAAACAACAAGAGCTACTTCAATGTTTGTTCAGTGTGTTGCTTGCTGCTTAGACAAGGGGGGTGGGGGGGGGCTGGGTTACTTGAATGGAATATGTACCAAAATACTTAAGAACAACAGGTAACCCAGTCTGTAATATAGGTGCCATTTATATACTGGCTAATTCTCCTGCAAAATGCCTCTCACTTTATTTCAGAAGCCCTCCATTTTGTTATCCTTTGTTCAGAAGTATTTATTTAGCTCACACAAACCTTGCTCTATTTTTAACCAGATTAGATGCAAAAATAAAAAAGATCATAGCAGACATTCTTGTTGTCCTTCCTGTCTGCCTGCAAGGCTTTTGCCCATACCACCATCAAATTACCTTATTCCAATGTACCATGCTAAAAAAAACAGAGAAAAAATAAGAAAAGGGGAATAAGTTTTTTTTTTTGGGGGGGGGGTTATGTGTAAGGAGGTGGCCAGTCTCCATACAGAAAATCACAGGGATAGCATCAGAAGAGGGAAAGATAGTGATTGCAACCAAAGACAAGATAAAGAATTGGTACATTAAGGAAGTGGCAGGGACTAACCCTGTCACATTTACCACCCCTTGAAAAGAGGAAACATGTTTTAACAGGTTCCCCCTTGAAATACCCTGGAGGGGTTGGAACTCCCACCCACCCACTCTCAGGAGTTCCATCCCAGGGCCCCTTGTTTTATTTTTTTCCATAACTCATAGCGACATCATTCAGGTCAGTTTCAAACCCTGCCCTGGAATAACAAAACCATAACTGGTGATATTCCTACTACCAACATAAGGACTTTACAGTAAGAGTAATATGGCCCAACCCTCTATTTTCTGAGGGTTGGAGGAGCTCTGGCCCACCCACTTCCAAAAGCTCCATCTCAGGGTCCCTTTTACTTAGAGCACAAATGTGCTAATAATTAATAAGAAAAAGAAAAATTTAGATACTTAACATATTACTAGCACCCTGAGATTCATCTACTCTATGCATTTATTAATTCTCTTTGCTTGGTGTAATTTCAACCTCTGCTCCGTATCGGGATAAATAATCAGCATTCTTGTGTTCACTTCCTTTCTATGCACAACTTTAAATCGGTATGGTTTGTAATGCTAAATACCACCTCATTATCGGGGATTTTTCTCCGCATTTGCTGTAACCAGCAAAGAGGGTTGTGGTCTGTAACAACAGTGAATTCTGATCCCCAAAGATAATATTTAAGGGCTTCTATTGCCCATTTGAGGGCCAGACACTCTTTCTCTACTGTTGCATATTTACGCTCTCTTACATGTAACTTCCTACTTATATAAATGATAGGATGTTCCGCCACATCTATAACCTGTGTGAGAACAGCCTCATAACCGACCCCTGATGCATCAGTCTGCACTAAAAAGGGTTTTTCAAAGTCTGGGCTTCTTAAAACTGGATAAGCACATAGAGTGGCTTTGATTTGTCTGAATGCTTCATCACATACTTTTGTCCACTCCACTTTATTTGTGTATTTCTTTTTGGTTAATTCTGTTAGGGGTCCTGCTATAGCTCAAAATCTAGGTATAAAGCGACGGTAATATCCGGCTAGTCCTAGGAAGGCACGGACTTGTTTCTTAGTCTGGGGAATTGCACAGTGTGATACTGCCTCCACCTTACTAACTTCAGGCCAGATGATCCCATTTCCAATTATGTACCCCAGGTACTTTGTTTCTGTCTGTCCCAGACTACATTTGTTGGGATTAATGGTAACCCCTGCCCTTTATAGTGCTCCAATAACCTCTTCTAGATGGCCTATGTGTGTTTCTCAATCTGGACTAAATACCACTACATCATCCAAATAGGCTGCTGAGAATGTAGTATAGGGCTGAAGTGTTTGATACATGAAGCGCTGGAATGTGGCTGGCGCCCCGTGTAAGCCAAAAGGCATCGTTACAAATTCAAATAAGCCCACAAGGGTACTGAAAGCAGTAATCTCTCTGGACTGAGGGGTAAGAGGTATCTGCCAATAGCCTTTTGTGAGGTCAAGGGTAGGTATATATCTGGCATTTCCTAGACGGTCAATAATGTCATCTATCCGGGGCATGGGATATCTATCAAAAAGGGAAATGGCATTCACCTTGCCCAATGTGAGGTTAATCTAGCGGATAGGGTACAGGATAATAAAAAATCCTTTTTCTCATTCATCAACAAACAAAGCAGGGTCCCTAGTAATATTGGACCATTTACCACTGAGTTAGGACTTATTTCTTCTAACCAACAAATGGCTGATATTCAGAATCAATATTTTTGTTCAGTATATAACACCAATGATGCGGATTCATATGAAACTAGTAGATCTTCTGTACCTGGTTCAATTATTTTTAACCCTAATACTATATATAAACAACTGGTTAGCCTTGATGGCAACAAATCCCCCAGACCAGATGGAATGCACCCTAGGTTCTTGAAGGAGTTGGCAGAAGAATTGGTTCAACCAATAACTTGTATTTTCCAAACATCCATGGATACGGGTTTGATTCTTAGGGATTGGAAACTAGCTAATGTTGTGCCTATCCTAAAAAAAGGTCCCAGAACTTCTCCTGAAAATTTTAGGCCGATCAGCCTGACTTCAATTCTGGGAAAAATAATGGAGGGATTAATTAAGGAATTCTTAATAGAACACCATGAGAGACAGGATTTAATCGATCTTAAGCAGCACGGTTTCACAAAAAATAGATCATGTCAGACAAATTTATTGTCTTTCTATGAAAATGTGAATAGGGAAATGGATGTGGGAAATTCTGTGGATGTGGTTTTCCTTGATTTTGCCAAGGCTTTCGATAAATTACCCCATAAAGAATTATTGACAGTCTTGGAAGCCAATAATTTGCCTATAAATATTTGTAAATGGGTTTCAAACTGGATTCTGGATAGAAGGCAGAGAGTGGTCATCAATGGTGAATATTCTGCTTGGGCTCCTATAACAAGCAGGGTTCCTCAGGCCTCAGTGTTGGGCCCCTGCTTATTTAATATATACATCGCTTCACTAACAATTAGAAATAAAAACATTTGGATGTATAAATTTGCTGATGACTGTAGATTGGGCTTAGTGGTTAATGATGCTCAACAGAAAGCTACCCTCCAGCATGCCTTGGATTTAATATGCGATTGGACTATCTTAAATAAGTTAAAATTAAATAAAACTAAATGTAAGGTAATGCACTTCGGTAAAAACAACCAACAAGAAATATATCTATTGGAGAATAACACTCTGGGGGTAGTAACAGAGGAAAGGGATTTGGGGATTACAGTCACAAATGATATGAAATTTAGATCACACTGTAGGAACCAAATTAGGAAGGCTATCCAAAACCTTAACTGTATCCTCAAACATATAGTAAGTAGGGATAGAAGTGTATTGATCCCCCTTTACAGTGCATTGGTGAGGCCCCATCTCGAGTATTGTGTTCAAGTTTGGTCTCCCCAAAATAGGGAAGACATTCTATCAATAGAAGAGGTTCAGAGAAAACTAACCAGGCAAATAAAAGGAATAAAGAATAAAAGTTATTACGAAAGATTAGTTAGCCTCACTCTTTATTCATTACACTATCGTAGATTAAGGGGAGATTTGTGCTTTCTATATAAAAACATGATTGATGTGGATTTAATGGGGGAAATGGGGCTTACAAGTAATCTTGGTAGAACTAGTACAAGGAAGCATGCTAAGCAACTATACCAACCAGCATGGGAGCACAACTTTCGGAAACAATGGTATAACTGTAGAGTTGTTGGGGTTTGGAATACCTTGCCGACAGAACTTGTTAATAGTGCCACTATAAATGAATTTAAGAATGGGATCGACAAACATTTTGGTAATAGAAAATTTTTATTTTAAATATGATTGGCAAGCCTTATAGGATAGAACACTATCTTCCGGCTTGTATTACCTATGATACCTATGAAGTCTAAACAAATGCGAATCCCTCCCTCCTTTTTATTGGCTATTACCATAGGTGAGGACCAGGCACTACGTAAGGGTTGTATTATTCTCAATTTTTCCATGGCCCTCACCTCCTGTATTACTTCCTTTCTTATTTGTACCGGTAACCGATACGGTTTCTGATGAATGGGAATACTCTGGGTTAATCTAATCTCATGCTGTATGCCTACCGCTCGACCAGGTACACTGGTAAATGTGTCAGTATATTTGTTTAACAACTGTTGTAACTGTATGTGTTGTGTTGTAGTCAGTGTAGGATTTATTTGTACCTCCTGATTTTGGCCCCTACATTCCAGCCTCTCATATGCTATGTCTAGCTCAGATTGTTGGGGTTCGGTTTGTAGATAACCACTCAGATTAACTTCTTTGGGTCTCTCATGCCACAGTTTTAGTAAGTTGGCATGATATATCTGCTTATTATTTCATCTGTGTGGCATATGTATTTCATAGGTTACTGGCCCTACCTGTCTAATCACACTGAAGGGCCCTTGCCACTTCATTAATAATTTATTTTCACTGGCAGGTAGGAGAAGTAACACTTGATCCCCTGTGACAAATTGTTTATGTCCCACTCCAGTATCATAATACTTCTTCTGTTGGGCCCATTTGTCACTCAGTGTTTGATGTGCTAGCATAACATATCTTTTTAGGCGTTGTCTTAGAGCCATCATATATTCTAGGACCCCCCTTTTTCCTATCTTTGTGTTTTCTTCCCAAGATTCTTTAATAACATCTAATAGGTCCCCTGGGGTTCACGACCATAAAGAAGGGTAAAGGGGTAACCTGTAAGAGGCCTGTGGCACTTCTCTATATGAAAATAGAAGATATGGTAAAAATAGATCCCAATTTCTACCTTCTTCATTAACATATTTCTGTAACATTTTCTTCAAGGTCTGAATAAACCTTTCTGTCAAACCGTCAGTTTGAGGGTGGTAGGGGGAGGTTCGAATTGCTTGGATGCCCAGTAACCTATATAACTCCGACAACATTTCAGAAGTAAAGTTTGTTCCCCTATCAGTTAATATCTCCTTTGGGATGTCCACCCTACTAAATACCTTTTCCAGCTCTTCGGCCACTCTCTGAGCTGTAACTGTTCTCATAGGTATTGCCTCTGGGTACCGGGTAGCATAGTCACAAATGACCAATATAAACCGGTTACCTTTAAAGCTGGTCTCCAGGGGTCCTGCCACATCCATGGCAATCCTTTCAAAGGGCTGGCTAACTAAAGGGATGCTTTGGAGGGGTACCATATCCTTTTTACCTATTCTTGCAACCTTCTGACATTCAGGGCAACTCTCTACATACTCTGCTACCATTTCATATATTCTAGGCCAATAGAAATGATCTAGAATCCTTTTTAATGTGGTATCCCAACCAGAATGCCCTGCTAGAGGAATGTCATGGGCTAGTTGCATTATCTCTCTCTGGAATTTTTGTGGTACAACCAATTGTAATACCTTATTCCCATCTTTGGGATTTGTCCACTCTCTGTATAAAATATTATTCAACAGTAAATATTTTGGGGTCCCATCATCATTATCTTTTCCAACCTGTAAGAAAAATTGGTTAAGTAATTCATCCTGTTTTTGTGCTTGAGATATAGTCTCTGAACCATAACTCATAAGTCCATTAATCCTTTGATCCTGCCAGCCCTTTTTATTCTTTCTTTTTTCTGCCTTCCCTTTTCATGACTTCTCCGGGTCTTCAAATAGTTCATCAGAAAAGGGGAATACAGTCTCCATCTGTTCATTTACCAGTTTTGTTTGTGATCGTGTGGTTACTGCTACCACAGGTGCTAGTTCATTTGTTTCCATCAATTTGGAAAACTCAGGATGGTCCTGACCAATGATCATCAGGACAGGCAAATGAGGTACCACTCCAACTGACATTTCATTAGTGCTACCATTAATAGTGACTTTCATTGGGGCAGTTGAGTAATAATGGGTGTCTCCATGGATGCAAGTGACCATAGCCCTGCCTTCCATTTTCTTCACCCCTTCCACTAGGTCCGCTCTCACCAAAGTTTGTCGACTCCCTGAATCCAACAGTCCTATGATCTTATGGGGTCCCATTTTAACTGTTGTGATGTATGGGGCCCAGTTGGCCAAGGCCAAATGTCCAAAATCCTTTTTAACTGTTGGGCAATTTCTAATTACATGTCCCTTCTCTTTTCAGCCATGACACACTACCTCTGACAGGGGTATTCTCTCCCTCTTCTCTTGTCTTATGTCTGGCTTATTTCTATAAGTATCAGAAGGAAAAGTATTTCTTACTGGATTTGTAACAGGTGTGTGTGTAGATCCCCCTGTATATCTTCCCTTTGATGGTCTTGCTGCCAGGAAGTCCTCAGCCAATTCAATTGTTTTTTCAGCTCCTTCAGGCTTGTGTTCCCTGACCCAAAGTTGTATGTCCTGGGGAAGAATTCTAATAAATTGTTCAATGGTAATGGTCTCCATTATCTGCTGGATGGTCTTGCTCCCTGGCTGGAGCCATTTGTCACTAAGGTCTTTTAGGCGTGCATATACCTCCCTTAGGGTATCTGTTGACTGCATTCTCAAGGAACAAAAACGCTGATGGTATGTCTCAATGTTGATGTCATATCTCCTGAGTATCTCCTTCTTCACATGATCATAATCATCGGCCACTTGAATAGCTAAGCCGCTATACAAGACCTGTGCTCTTCCAGTTAATTGCGGGGCAAGTCGCACAACCCACTGCTCTTTTGGCCATCCACATGTTTGAGCTACCCTCTCAAATGTCGTTAGGTAGGCCTCAATATTGTCCGTGTCTTGCAAACGAGCTAGTTTAATATCTCGTGGACCTTGGGGTCATTCTGCATGCTCCATCCTGATGGCCTGCAACACTCGCATAGTGTCCACCCATTTGGCATCCTGACGCCTTCTATCAAGTTCTCTTTCTTTATCCAGTTGGACCGGTCAGACACATAGCCACTTCAACAATTCACCAACATCCTTCATCGGTGCCTGTTCCAAATAAGAGGCATCAACATCCTTCTCGACATCTTCCAGTTCCAATAGTTCCTCAGCTGGGAATACATCTCCAGGTTCACTATGCTCCTCCTCAGACTTCTCAGACGGTTGTCTTTTAACTTTGGGATGCACATCAGGTAATCCAGTCAGTAACTGGGCCCCAGTCTGGGCCACCATCTGTCTCGTAAGGGTGCCTTGTGATTGTCCATCAGCCACCATGTCCACCTTAGGTATCCAGACAAATACCCACCGCTTCATCTCTCTTCCTTACCCTGGACAGTAATATGGCAAAAATATCCCACTTCTGACACCAAATGTAATGGTGTGGGAATATTAAAGATGGACAAAACTCCACTAAGGTGCAACCCACTTAGCTATGTGGGAATTTTATTATAAAGGAAAAAAATATATAACTCAGTCTTACGTGTGGCACCTTCTTCAGTATTCACTTCATCTTGAACCAGCTTGTTACAAAATCACAGATTTTCAAAAGGTAAAACAAAAGAAAAAATACACAGATGGTCTATACTCAAAAATGGTGGACCCTTCCTCCACCACTGATCAGCAACAACTGACCCACTATCCCTTGAGACCTGTTCAGGTAAAGCTTTTATTCCCTCCCACCTGATCAGGTGACACTGTATCTTCAACAGAAAGATAACTCTTTTAATAGCTTTAAAAACAATATTGTACACATTTTAGATTGCTATATTCACACTAAGCGATCTATTGCAATATTTCTCTCAAAATAATGTATTGTGCTAAGGTTTTTTTATCCCATAGCACATTCCCCTGTGTTTGAGTGACAGGTCCTTAATTATAAAAATAGCCCACAAGGGGGCCACTGATTCACTATAGTCCAAGCCAGAATGCAGCAAACTCTCACCACAAACAGGCTTCTGGAGGTTGAGAAGAGCTCTGCTTCAACTATAGCTACTAACCAAAGGTATTTGTTTAAAATGACTGCTTATTTTATTTCCTTTAAACCATATTAACTTTTAAACCTGTGGAGAAAACCACATTCAGTAAATTAACATTACTTAGGTTGGTGTAGAACACCAACTCCAGGTTATTCAGACCCTTTTTATTAAGGTGTGTCTTCTTGTCTTGCAGTTGTAGAGGATACAAACAGCTAAAACCTTACTTGGTCTTACCTAAATGTACTTGGCTAAAGACAGCCTTAATTATATTACACTCAGACTGCAGGACAACAAAAGGAACCCTCTTAATAAAGGTCTGGTAAAAGGGGTTCAGGTTTTCCAGCTTTTGGACAATTTGAATTAGCTCAAAGCTACTGGCAGGGAACAACTGTCGGCTTGCAAAATTAAGCTGCTAGCTGAGCTTTATCCCCAGTAGCAGAGCAAACTCAGAGAGCTGTAGCTCTCTCTCTCTTTAAGCAAAATGGCCTTGAGATTTTCTTGGGGAAAGATTTCCAAGAAGAGCCTAAATGTGGCTCAAGTCCTTTACTTTAAAGACAAATAAGTGCTATCAACAAGGAACAAACATTTCTGCCAAACAACAAGAGCTACTTCAATGTTTGTTCAGGGTGTTGCTTGCTGCTTAGACAGGGGGGGGAGGCTGGGTTACTTGAATGGAATATGTACCAAAATACGTAAGAACAACAGGTAACTCAGTCTGTAATATAGGTGCCATTTATATACTGGCTAACTCTCCTGCAAAATGCCTCTCTCTTTATTTCAGAAGCCCTCCATTTTGTTATCCTTTGTTCAGAAGTATTTATTTACCTCACACAAACCTTGCTCTATTTTTAACCAGATTAGATGCAAAACCAAAAAATATCATAGCAGACATTCTTGTCCTTCCTGTCTGCCTGCAAGGCTTTTGCCCATACCACCATCAAATTACCTTATTCCAATGTACCAAGCTAGAAAAAACAGAGAAAAAATAAGAAAAGGGGAACAAGTTTTTTTTTTTGGGGGGGGGGGTATGTGTAAGGAGGTGGCCAGTCTCCATACAGAAAATCACAGGGATAGCTTCAGAAGAGGGAAAGATAGTGGTTGCAACCAAAGACAAGGTAAAGAATTGGTACATTAAGGAAGTGGCAGAGACTAACCCTGTCACAGTACTCAACAATCCTTTCCTTCAGAAGTGATTTCTACCTCTGTCCTGCTCCCACTTTTGTGAAGTGTAATCACATCTGCCCTCCTCCAGTCCTCGGGTACTACCCCATCCTCCCATGATTTGTTAAAGAGAGTAGTCAGTGGAGTCATTAGTTCTACCCTTAGTTCTTTTAGAATTCTGAAGTGAATCCCATCAGGCTGCATTGCTTTGTTCACCTTCAGTTTTAAGAGTTCTTTTAGAACCCTTTCTTCTGTGAATGGACTGGTATCAAGCCCCCTATTGAGACTGTTTCTCTTGTCTGATTTAGGTATCCCCTGCTCTTCTTTTGTGAATACTGAGCAGAAATATTTGTTCAGTATCCCTGCTTTTTCACTGTCACCCTCTGCCCACATTCCCTCCCCTTTATTAAGCCTCAGTATCCCTCCCTTGGTCTTTCTTCACTCCCTAATGCACCTATAAAATATTGTATCTCCCTTCTTACCAGAGTTGGCTATCTTTTCCTCTGTTTGAGCCTTTGCTATTGTGACTGCCTTCCCTGCCTCCTTCTGCTTTAACTGATATAGTTCTCTGTCCTGCTCCTTCTGTGTTTCCTTATATTTCCTGCATGCTATCCTTTTCTCCTTAGACTTCTCTGCCACCTGTTTTGAGAACCATAGTGGGTTTTTCCTTCATTTTATTTTGTTGATTTGCATTACACAAAGGTTTATTGCCTCTGTGATGTCAGTTCTGATTTTTCCCCATTGTTCCTCCGCCCCTCCTTCTTGCCTGTTTGTTAGTCCTTTTCTGAGGCACTCTTCCATTTTGCCAAAGTCAGCCCTGCTAAAGTCCAACACTTTTGTTTTTGTATGGCTTGACTCTACAGCTGTGTTTATTGTAAACCACACTGTTTGGTGGTCACTTGTTCCCATATGGCTACCCCTGTGTACAGCGAGCTATTGCTATCACTTTCTCTTTGAGTCTCACAAATGGATTTCTCAATAATGTTATGACATCTGTCTTGGTGCCTTTTCAGTGCTGAAGTTCCCAATGCTTCTTTCTTTTTACACCTTGCTGACTGGCCATTTACAAATAACACATGTTGCCACCAACCCATTAATAGCACTAATGGAGAAGTATGATCAAACAGAAGATGATGGGCCAGATTCAAAAAAGGCTACTCAGCATGCAAGGCAACTTGCATCCAACACAATAGTGCAAGTAGCATTTGTGTCATAAGTTGTGTTGTGTGGGGATTCAGAAAGGCAGCCTGTCACACGTTGCAGGCTGCCTGCACCCAAGTGGACCTATGTGCCATAAACCCCCTTGTGACATGGCGTAAGGGGGGTTATGGCAGCATTTGCACCCTATTCAGGAAGGGTGGCTGCAAAGGTCCCTAAGTGGGATTCAGAAAGAACGTCCAGGGGACATTCCTCAAAGAACACTTAAGCTGCCTATGAGGTGGCATAGGTGTTCTTTGCCAACTACCAGGAGGTTGCCAGTGTGCCCCCATTGATGAACACTACATAGCCCACATAAGCTACAGCACCCCAACTGCCCCATTCCCCAAGTATTACTGACACCTTGCCCATATGGACTTGTAAACCCCCCCACATGCCCAGATTCCCCCACATGTCCAGATCCCCCAGATGCTCAAATCCACAATAGACCTGCCAGAGGGGCACACCTCTCATCCAGAACCCTGAAAGGTATAACAGAAGAGCCCTTATGGGCTAACCAGACCCCCACCCCAGCCCCAAACCCTGATAGTTCCCATAATGAAGCCCTTATGTGCTATCTGAGCCCTGTCCCCAGCACAATCCCCAGTCCCCTTTCCCTGCCCTGAAATACCATCACAATAATGAAAATAATAATAAACAAAATGCACATGTCTGATTTAGACCTGGTGGTCTGGTGCCCCCTCCAGCTGGCAGTGCCAGCCCACCCCACTGCCCCCCACACCCATACTCAACCAGCGACTAGCATAGCCCACCTCTCACCACCATGGCCAGCTGCTGACAGTGCATTACTCAGAACATGTACAGTAAATATATGCACTCAGTGAATGACAGCAACTGTCATTCACTGAGAGCGTATATTTACTGTACACACTCAGAGCAAAGCTCAGTTGGTTATGGCCATGGTGGTGAAATGTGGGCTATCCCAGTTGCTGGCTGGGTATGGGTGTGGGGGTTAGTTGGGTGGGCTGGCACTGCCAGTTGGGGGGGCCACTAGACCACCAGGGCTATATTGGACATGTGTGTTTCATTTATTATTTTCTTCAGAACAGTGATGGTATTTTGGGGAGAGCCCAGATCGGGGCTGGAGGGGTTCTGATAACCCATAATGGCTCTTCTGTTAGTCCTGTTGGGGTTCAATGGGTTGGGAGAGCACCCACCCCAACAAGTGTGGTTGAATATGTGTGGGGGCACATCCTACTCATGGGCTCAGTTGTATGGGTGCATCTGCCACCTGTCTGTCCCATAGCTTGAGCCATTCTTGGGGGCTGTACCATTTGCTGGACTGATGCCACAAGCTGCAGGACACAGATCCCTGGACCTAGTCCAATACTGAATCAGGTGCAGGTCATTGACGCAAGCTGCAATCATCACAGTTTGTGTCCAACCTTTGTGAATCCAGCCCGATATCTTTTAATTTTTTTCTCCCAGAAAGGTGTTGCAGGTCAGTCATCTTTTCAGGTTTTTTTCGTCTTGGATTTTCCTTGCACCTGTTCATGCTGCAGTTTATTCCCTTCCTCTAACCTACTGCCCTCCTCCTCCTAACCATAAAAACATTTATTTCAGTTTCTTCCTCATTAGCAGTTTCCATTCCCTCCTGTAAACCTTGCGACTGATCATTGTCTTCATCGTCTTCCTCTTTACCCGCATTGGGTTTAATCTCAGAAGACTCAGATGACTGTGACAGACTGAAAGTAGCATGGGCTGCAATTGTTCCATACCTTACGGTGCCTCTACGTGAGGTACCCACCAGTCCTTTAGTTTTAACTACATACTGCAACTTTTTTTAATTGGGGCTGATCTGACAGATGCACCTGTTTTGGATACAAGTATTCATTTGAAAGATGAAACTTTAGTGTTACCAGAATCATGTTTTTGAGTTTGACTTTTTTGTCCCTCTGCAGGCTGATTGCACCTGTCCTTTGGCTCTCAAACTGCAGTGCCTACCTGAGAATGCACCTCAACACTGTGATCCATTTTTTCTTATTTTTAATTTTGTCCTGTAAAACAGATCCATCCTAGCTATCTAGTGTCCTCTGACTCACACACCAAACAGGGCCAAATTTAGTGTATGCAATACACCACCACCACCACTTCCTTCCAAGCTTAACTCACTGCAGAAGAGTGGCTCCTACTGTTACTGTTCAGTGACCAACTGTATTGAGCAACTCTTACTCAAAGGTGTGTGCTTCCATAGCCTCAAAATTTAAATTTGTGATGCAGACACATCTGGCACACGCTGGAATGGTGTGGTTGGTTACATATATGATAAAAATATGAAGGATAAGGATGTGTGATGATGACACTTCTTGCATACTTGTGTTGTGGTTATTTTCAATAGTCGCAATTAACTAATGAATGAAAATACCTTGTGGTTTTTCCTTTCTTGTTCTCTAATTTACAAAATAAAAATTAAAAAACATAGACTGCTACAAGACACAGTGTTCCATGCCCCCCCCCCATGAGACAGCAGCACAGGCTCAGCAACCTGCTTGTTTTTGTCAGAAAGAAAGCTTTTTTTTATATACATGATGTTTGCGAATGCTATGGCCCACAAAAGACAGCACCCAGTCTCTTGACAACACAGCAGTACCAGTCTGTCACTTTGCCCTCCACAGGGAACCCCACAGCTAGCAGCACAGGTTCAGACACTTGTTTGTTTTTGTCAGAAAAGTTTTTTATGTTATGGCCCATAACAGACAGCACCCAGTCTCTCTGCCACCCACCATCACCAGTCTGTTGCTTTGCCTCCCCTGGGCCACCTCAGCCAACAGTAGTGTGACTGCCCTGCAACAGGATCAACCTTTCAGAATAAAATTATTTTTATTTATTTTTCTTATGGACTCATACATGTCTCTCTCTCTCTCTCTTTCTCACACTCTCTCTCTCTCTCTCTTCTCACTCTCTCTTCCTCTTCCTCCCTTTCCCCTGACTCCTCTCTGTGGAACAACAGGAATATTAAAGATTTTTTTTATTTATGATTTGTGACTGTAATTTGATTTATGGCCACCAGTAAGTCTCTCTTTCTCTGTTTGTCTCTCTCTCTTGTAAGTTTATTCTACTAGCTACTGACATGTGTTATTAATCCACCAACTTTTCTTCCTTATTTAGACCCCTTACTACTAGCACAAAGGAATGTTTGATATCCAGTTACATTTATATTACTGTTAGGACAGTGTCATGTTTCTTGAAGGCACACTACTGTAAATTGCATAATAAAATTCATACTGTCTAAACTGCTGGTTGCTTATTTTAGTTTTATATCCTACTATATTCCATGTCAAAAAAACTAGTAGTATTACCCTCTTTCCCTATCTTATGATATAGAACTTGTTCTATAAAGGAATCTGTATACAATTCTCTACCTCTACTATTAGTCTCTGAATTTATTTTGAGTCAATTCATATCTTATAATATCTGAAATCTGTTTTGTAATACTATTGATTTGTTTATATCTGAACCCAGCTGTTTCTCTTTGGATTTTTCATCTTTTTCCTTGTTCTATAGCTTTTTCTGCCATTATCTGATACAAGACAATCCAAAATTCAACCAACCACCATTTCTTCTTTATACACTATGGCCCAGATATTCAGAAGGGTTGCACCATGCGCAACAGGGATGTGCCAGCACAGGTATGGAAATGCGCCATTGTGCAATATTCAGTGGTAGGCGGCTGCGCAGCGCAATAAGCAATGCGCCAGAGTGCAATAGTAATGAATGCATGCACTACCATAGGGTGGTGGAACCACAAATAACATGCACAGTGCGATATTCAACAGCATGCACCATGTGCAGTAGGGGAGCTAGCGGAAGTTGCATGACAGCAGAAATTATCCAAAATAAAAGAGAGCAAGAGGGGCCAAAAGAACATAAAAGGGAAGCCACAGGTGGGAGCGTGGTGGCAGACATCAAGGGTGGAAGAGAGGGTAGCAGTGTGCAGGGCTGGGCAGGAGCAGGACAGGGCCCACCAGAACTGAACCAGAAGCAGGGTAGGAGTGGGGAGCCTATGCCACTGTGCAAGAAAGTCTGTGGAGTGCCACAGTGGACTGAAGGCAGTGGCAGGAGATAGGACAGCCACAGTCAAAGGCCAGAGGCATACCCAGTGCAGGGGGAGCATCAGGAATGGACAGCGGGGGGGAAGGGACAACCACCACCGGGGGGGACACCAGCCAGTGACATGGCCAGCACCACCTTCCAGATGGAGGTGGTAATGAGGGGTGTGAGAAGGCAGGCAGCAGGGGGATGCAGCTGTGGAAGGGCCTGGCAGCGGTACGCCCAGAATTGGCAGTACCGAGCCTGCACCAGCTTCGAACTCTACTCTGAGACAGAGATTGTGGGCTGGTATGGCCTGAACCGGGCAATCCTGAGGCAGCTCTGTGAGTTGTGCAGTGATGAGATGCAGGCACCCACATGATGGAGCCATGCTCTGTCAGTGGAGACAAAGGTGACAGCCGTCATGTGCCTGCTCACCACGGGCACCTTCCAGAAACCAACAGGGGAGACGACAGGCATAACCCAATCGGCCGTGTCATGCCTACTCACACAGTTTCTCAGCACACTGTTGCCACATGCTGCGGAGTGCATCAGTTTCCCCAGCACACAGGCAGAGTGCACAGCACATATACAGGAGTTCCACAGGGTTGCACTGTTCCCTGATGTGCTTGGGGCTGTTGACTGCACCCATGTGGCCATCTGCACACCACCTGGCCTGGACAGAGTGTCATACATCAATCGGAAGGGGTATGCAAGCATCAACTGCCAGGTGGGGTGCGATGCCAGGGGGTGCATTACCAATGTCTGTGCCATGCACCCTGGGAGAGCACACAATGTCTTCATCTGGCACCAGTCCACACTGTGCCACAGGTTTGAGAGTGGGGACATCCCCACTGGCCATCTAGTGGGTGAGTATGCATATCACACAGAACAACATGAGCAGACGTGGGGGGGTGCATAGTCAGAGGTGCCATGGGTGCCAGCCTTGTTGGCCCATGGCAAAGCGATGCAGACCGCCATACTAATGTCCACCTTCTACACACAGGTGACAGTGGCTACCCACTACGTCCCTGGCTGCTCACACCATACCGGTGCCCCATGACCCCATCACAGCTACGGTACAATAAGGCACATGCCACAACATGGAATGTCATCGAGTGGGTGTTCAGGATGCTGAAGGCATGGTTCTGGTGCCTGGACACAACTGGCAGTGCCCTACAGTACAGCCCCTTGAAGGCCTGCAGGCTATTCCTGGCCTGCTGTATCCTGCATAACATGGCCGCCGACTGTGGGATAGCCATAGAGGTCGAAGAGGGGGACAGCAGTGGGGATGATGAGGATGCCAGTCCAGCCGGTGATGGGCAGCCACTCCTTGGGCAAAGAGACCACCACCTGATCCGGATGTCGCAGCGGCATCGGGACACCATTACAGAAGAGCAATTTGGTTAACACAGGTAGGTCACGGGGCCATGCGCAACCACCAATGGCAAGGGCACAGCCCATAGACAGGCAGGGCAGAACACAAGGGGTGGACAGCGGTAAAGGAATGGGTCTGAGTGTGGCACTGCACATGGCAAAAGGGATGGGCAGGGCTGAACATGACACGTGCACACTCACACACACACACACCACAAGACATGCACAAGGGGTAGATGACACACCAACCCCAATTGCCACCCCTACCCCACACAGGTCCACACATGACCTTGCCCAGTGGCCGTCACTGTGCGTGCCTCAGATGCTGGGCACCATTGCACACTGGCAGACAGTGCAAAGCAGGCATCATCATGCACATGCCACAGTGACCAGCAGCCAGGAGGGTGTGCACAGGGACCGTGTGTGTGTGTGCAGGGTTGGGTACCCCACCCGTGCATCACACAATGCACACCACACTGCACATAGGGCAGCATCAGACAGTGGCCATGGTGGGAGACAGGTCAGTCACACGGCACAGTGCCACGGCCACCACGGATGTGTGGGTGGCCCCGCCAAGACCTGCCAGCCATGCCAGACTGACCATTGGCCTCATGGGCTGGTACTGATGGTCCACCAGGGGTGACACTGAATGAACATGACCGTGTTCATGCAGGGATCTGCAGCCCACTGAACATGCGTGCTCCAGGTGTGCTTGATATGCCCATAGCCGAACCTGGTGTCAACATAGCAGGGGTCGCACAGCAGCAGGAATGGGGGGTGGACATGACACTGCACTGTGTCTGCGGTGCTTGGGCACCAAACTGGGTGCCCAATGTGGCCATGACAGCTGTCAATGCATTGGTCTGCCTGTCAATGGCAGAGGTTACATCCGCCCGCTGCTGGGCCATCTCTGCCAGGAGCAGACAGTAGTCTCTGCTGCGCCGCTCCTCTGCCTGGCGTAGAACCGCACTGAGTGCATCCACCACCTTCATGAGCCATATCTGCTGATCTACTGAAGCCTGGAGCAGACGACTGTGCTCATCAAAGAGGTCATCTGCCGGTCCACCATGCTGTCCCTTGTGGTGTTCCTGGCCCTGCAGGCCAGCACCCCTTGATGATGGGCACTGAAAACCAGACCCATGCCAGGGCACATCCACATGTGGTGTACTGCCACCACCCCTGACACTGTCCCCCTGTTGCCATTGGGTGACTGCTGGCACTGCCCCTCCAGCTGCCAATCACCAGGGCTCACCAACACCACCGCAGAGGCTGCAACAGCCCCACCACCCTGGATGCACACCAGTGCTGCCTCATTGAGGCATACAGGCACAGGCTGGGACTGTGTTTTCCGCAGGCCTCCATGGTGGCTCCACCCATGGCAATGCCCATGCCGTTGCCTGCCGTGGGACCATCCTGCATCCCACACCTATCACTGTCCAGGATGTGTGGTCCATCATCATCGGTGCTGGATCTGGCACCAATCCATGTCCCAGCACGCTGGAGACCGTGGGCACTGTCACGCTGGGACACAGGCAGGGCCTTGTCTGCACCCGCACCACCCTCATCAGTCTGGACAGATGTGCACGTATGCACTAATCCAGTCCCTTGGACACCTGTGGAGGTGGATGGGTGATCCTCTGTGTCCAGGGCATCCCCCTCGGTGGACACACCCACCATTGCTGACCCATGTAGATGCTCAGGAGCTGTAAGGGAACACATTAGCATTAGTGGCTTCACCCTGCCCTGTGGTATTCCCTCCACCACCCAGTGACAGCACAGGACCTACCCTGCAGTGATGGGCTGCCACCCATCTGAAAGCCACCACCAGGAATGCCCTCAATGGCACAACGCCGCATGCTGCCAGCCACCTGCACCTCCTGTGGCTTCAGGCATGGCACATCTGGCTGGCCCCCACCGGTGGCAGCACATGCAGCCCTAATGGCAGCCACCTTATATTTGATCCTCCTCCTGTCTGTGCTGACCTTCTTCTTACACTCCTGCACAGACCACATGTGGCTGCCATGCTGGTTCATGGCACGCGCCACCTCACCCCACACCGCAGCACAGCCCTGTGACATTCCCCGCTGTCCACTAAGTAGTAGTTCCCTGTTGAGATATGCCTCAAACGAGGCATCTGATTCAGCCCGGGTGAAGTTGGGCCTCTTCCTTCTCCCCATCCCTGTTCCTCCTCTTCTTCACGTTCAGTCACGATCGAGCCTGTGGGAATGACAGGTGTTACCTTTGACTGTGCAGTCCCATTCAGCCCTCACAAACCACAGTCCCCACATCCCAACAGCATGCAATCCACCACAATATACTGCAATACCTAACTATGTCCTCTGCAGCCCCATGTCACATTCATATAGTGCAACACATGCAAATGAGGCGAGGCTCAACTGTAAGTGGATGCTAATGCAGTGGTTGAGTCATGGAATGGCTGATGAGCTGATTTGCATATGCTGGCTGAATATCGTGCTGTTGCGCCTTGCGCAATGTTGTTGAACGTGCTCAGGTTATAGCGCAGCACTGTGACGTCTGCAATCGGCACTGCACGGCGCATGCCCGGGGTGCTGATGCCGATGCATGCAGTGCTGCTGATGTGCTGTGCATGGGAGGCAGTGCAGGGCCCGGCCACCACTGTGCCTGTGGTACTAGTGCACTGTTCACCCATATGGCACTCGTGTCTTGGTGTGCTGTAGGTGCCATGGAGCCACAGCGCAGTAGGCCACTGCAGGGCATCACACACCATCACCCTACCGTGCTACATGCAGTGTGTCCCAATTGCACTGTGGCACTCCATGCACGGACAGATCCTTGACCCTGTGGTCCACCTTTGCCCCCTAGGAGCCATGTGTCCACATGGGTGCACACCCATTATGCAGTTTGGTGCCAGCACAATGGGGACTGGCAGCGCAGTACTGCACTGCCTCCGCACGTGGGGCACGTGCGCTACAGAGCGCCATTTTAATAGTGATACACACTGCAGGATGGCATGAAGGAGAGCACAGATGTGGCGTGCTATAGAGCTGGCCAACCTGGTGCCCTATTTGGCCAGGATCCACTGGACAGGCCACATAGTGATGTGTGGAAGGAGGTGACTGATGGCCTGGAGGAGGCAACCAGGATCACCAGAACAGCTGAGTAGTGTCGCCACAGGTATGGCGACCTACAGAGAGGGGACCCTGACTGACTGGGGCATCTGCAGGCACACACACGGAGAGGTGCCATGCCACAGCCAGGTAGGTGCTCCATCCATACACTGGTAGTATCCGTCTGTCTGGGTATCATGGTGTGCATATGTCCACCCCATAGGGGGTGGGGGCTGTCTAGTGGGGGTGATGGTTGTGGTGGGGGTGCATCACGGCTGGGCTGTGCAGTCATGCACACACTGGGGGGGGCTTTGCTACTGGTTTGTACTGATGTTTCCCTCTCCATGTTTGCACCCTAGGCCTGGAGGAGTGCCATAGGGTGAGGCAGGCCCATGTACAGCAGAAGCAGGACAGAGTGGGTGCACCGCAGATGCAGCAGGGACAAGGTGGAGGGGCCATGAGCCAGCAGCGTCCAGCTGGCTTGGATGCAAGTGAGTGCCATGTTTCCCCTTACATCTGTGCATGCTGGGTTGCAGAGGTGGTGGTGGGGCGTGGCCACCAGCACTTGGCCTCACTGCTTTGCATGCCACACTGTGCACTCAGCACTGTCCTGTGGCACTGCATGTGTGGGTGGGCATCACAGGTGGTCCATGAGTGCACAGGGTACATGGCTGTGCCACTGCCTTTGCAACGTATAGCCATGTCATTGTATGGCCACGGTGGTGCTGTGTGGGACATGGGAGGTGGATGTGTGCAGCATTCTGCATGGCTGTGGGTGCCTGAGTAGGTGGGTCATGTGGGCATGGACACTGTGGGTGGTCACATGCCATCACAGGGGTGTGGCCCATGGCTGTATGCTGTGCACAATGGGTGGGCTACAGGGGTCTGGCCAGTCACCCATAATGACTCTGCTCCCTTGTCCTAGGTGAACAATGCTGGACTGCACTCGAGTGGAGTGTGCAGGAGCTGCTGCAGCTCATGAGGGCCACACTTGAGCTGCTACAAAGAATGGATCAGAGTGGAGGACAGCGGTGCCGGTGGAGGCACAGAGACTAAAGTGGGGAGAGGGGTCGACGCTAGGCCCACTATGCCCCTGATTTGTATTTCCCCCACAGACTAACCCTCACACCTCTTCATCCCACTGCGAGTTGTTCACCCTTGCCCCATGCCCACCCCCACCTGGTTTGTGGCCCTTCCCCCACATTGTAAATAGTTGTATATCTGTTTCATATTTTATTCACATCTTTAATATATACATTTTGTTATGACAACTGTGGTGGTCTCTGATTTGCAGTGGGCTTACGGTGCTTGGCTGCAGTGGTGTGCATGGCATTGGGGTGGTGCAGGCCTGGGCATGTGTGTGTTTGGCAGGGACCCACCTATGGTGTGGGTGGGGGACTCGGTACCTGTCTGTGGTATGTGTGTTGTTCCCTATGCACTGAATGCCTGTGTGCAGTGGTCCCTGGTGCATGCACTGTGTCCCTGGCACCCCTTTCAGTATGTCCATGGCCCGTGCAGCTGGCACCCTTGCATGTCTGTGGTAAGCACAGTCTGCTGGCATGTCAGTGGTGGCTGTCCATGCTGGCCACCCTCTGGCCACGACGCAATGGCGGCTTGCCTCCTGTCACCAGTATGGTGCACGTCTGCCTTGGGTGGCACTGAGGCCTATGCTGTTGTTACCCCCCTCCATGCTGTTGCTGGTGTCTGTTGAGGGGTCTGTGCTCTGATGTCTGTCACTTGTGCTCCAGCCACATGCTGGTGGTGGACAACTTTGTGATGCATGTGCAGGATGGCTGGTACACCTGTGCCATGGGTGTTGCAGACCATGGGTACACAGCATCAGTGGTCGCTCGCCAGTGGAATTTGTTGCCCCGCTATTGTGTCCCTGTGTTGGGATGCCCTTGGGTAAGGGTGGGTGTTTGTCTTTGCCCTGTGTTGCATCCTGTGTGGTGAATGCCTCCATGCACCACTGTGGGCATCTGTGCTGGCTGTTGGGGCCAGTGCTTGGACAGGGTGTGTGCTTGGGTGGGTGTGCAGGGTGCTGTCCTGCTGGTGGTGGGGTCCAGGGCAGGCCTTGTCACATGCGGGGTCCCTCAGGTACCAACACAGGGTCAAGCTCTCTGCTGTGCCATGGGGGCGCCGTGCAGGGCGGCACTGTGTCTGCAGTTGTGTCAGTGGCTAATGCCGCCCGCTATGGGGTGCTCACAGTGGGGCTGCCATGCATGGCTCCATGGTGCACAGGGTTGCATTGTCACAGTGGGGGTGGTGGCATGCATTCGGTGCCATGCACTGTTGGGCTTTGCTCCTGGGCAGAGTGTCTGGGGATCGCTGTGCAGGGTGTGCTCTGCATTGGTCGGATGGGGTGACACTAAGTGGCCATCCCTCCTTGTGTTGCAGTCACTGCTTGCCAGGGAATGTGCTCAGGCACCATGCCCCAGCTGCGGATTTGGTGCTGGTGTTAATGGGCTGGTGGTTCATCAGCTCACAACAGGTTGCGCAGTTCATGGGGTGCGGGGGGCGCTGTCTGGTCTGCTGCATGCTCCTCCACCCATGGCTTCCATGGGTGGTGCACCCATGCATCCTGTCCCTGCACATCCCTGGTTGTGCTACTGTGCTACTACCCTGCTCCACTGTGCACCCCTGGTTGTGCTACTGTGCATCAGCCCTGTGCCACTGTGAATCCCTGGTTGTGCCATGGCACAGTTGGCATGATATTCAGTTGTGTTGCGCAAGTGCACCTTGGCCTGCGCTGTGTTTGAATATCGTGCGTGTTGCGCATGGGCGCACTGCACTTGCGCCTGCTCCTGCTATTGCGCTACTTTGTGGTGCAGTTTGAAAAGCCTATGTCTACTTGACTATCACTTCACACACATTTGTCAATAAACTTTCTTTATATCCACTCTGCCCAATCTGATCTTCAGTACAGAATTAAAAAGATTACAGATTGACCACAGCAGTTTCCTTGGTTTCTCATTAAACATTCTTGGATATCCAAAAATTGTTCAAGTCACAGGTCTGCTTATCATTTTCACTATCCATGATATCATGATTCTCCTCCAACTCATTTCCTAGTTCCACTTTTAATTTCAGTTGCTCCATTAAATGTCTGTTTCTCCAAATATGGTGTGACACTCTTTTCTGAGCAAAATTAATCAATGACATGTCTGCAAAACCAGGATTAAATGGTCTAGTAACTTTCAAAATGTCATCTTCTATATAAAATTCTAGCTCTTTATTAAGAATTTTGATTACCAACCCTTTCAGATTATTTTCAGATTCATGATCTGCTTTCTTAAGACTATAAAAAACTCAGGCAACAGTCATTATCCAGCATTTCTTGCTCATTCTCATTTTATCAGTTTTTGGTTTATCAGTATTATGTACATTATCTGTTTTGTTTTCCTTCATTTGGTTGTTTTTATTATCATTTTGTTCCTGATTTTGCCCATCATTCCCTATACATATACAATCTAATATAATCTCACTCTGTCCCTTATGGTCAGTATGGTCACTGTCTCTCTTCCTTTGTGCATAGCCCTCACTTATCATTGTGTTAGTATTTCTCCCTTTTGAGTTTTTGTTTTTAGGCTTCCTTTTTTATTTCCCTTTTTAATTTGTCCATTTTTTAAAGTATGCTTATCTTCGGCAGTCAGCATTTTCCTTCCTTTCTAGTATTAACTTCCCCCTTAACAACAGCTTCTTCTGGGATATCTATAACTGAAAAATCTGGTCTTCCAGTCGTGTCAATTATTTCTTCCTCTACCTCTTTTAATTCATCTTTGATTAATGGAATTGATGATAACTCTGTCAGGGGTTTGATTTCATTTAGTTTCTATGACACATCTAATCTAAATCCATTTACCACAATATTCTCCTTAACAGTGTCTAGTTCACTTCTAATGGCTATCATTTGTTCCATGAGTATTAGATTAGCTGCATGCTGATTTTTCATTATAACAATTATCTCCTCACTTATTGCTGTGGGATAGTACATCTTTGACCCTTCAGAGTCAGCCTCAGCATAATTACCTGCTACGACTGGTCTTTCATTGTTTAGTCTTACTTTTTGCGTATCCATACTGTCTAATCTTTGGCACCCATCCAACAGTTTTAAACCTTGTATTGTATTCTGAAATTCTACTAAGGTATTTTTCATCTAATTTTATTTTACATTTGTTTCATTTGTATACTGTAATTAGTAACCATATTACTGGTTGCTATTGGAGTATAAATAGTATCATCTTTCTAGTTGCCATCTGATGAGGCCCATCCATTTAATTCTAAGCAATATCATTATCATGATCATGAGTATGCTCAGGACCTAAATGATCAGATATCTGTTTGTTCTCCATTTTCGATGTGGAGGTTAAAAAATCACTTACAGTATACCTACTGTTCCTTTTCCTTTATATGTTTCTTTTTTATTTATTTCCACTGAGTGTCTTGCAGGATGGATAATCATATCTTCCTCCTGTGCTAATTTATTAACTGTTGGTTCCTTTCTTATCAGTAATGAGGAAATTCTTGATTGTTTACTATATCTTATTTTTTTCTTGTTGCTTTTATTGTCCTGTTTTTTATTCCTTTTACCAATGTTCTTTTAATTTCTATTACTTTGATTCTTTAATTTATTTGTTTGTTTGTTTTTTAACTCTTGTTTCCCTTTATTTCTCTTTCCAATTTTCCCCTTTATCACTGGTATGTTAACTCTATGGGTTTCTTTTACGTACCCTTTAATCATTTTTTCCATGCTTATTTCTAATGAGCCCAATTCCAGCATAATTAATTGAACCACATAAGATTTGTTAGTAGTTACTGATTGGGCCCTCATGATCCCATGTCATGACAGGGTATTTTACTATTGGGGAGGAAATTTGTAAAAATGACTTTTATATGGTCATTAGGTTAGGAACAAATTTGGAAAAATGAATACTGTTGTCCTGCTATCTACCACCTGTCAAATCTTGGTACTATAAGGATAATGTATGGATTCTGCTGGAAAAAGCAATTTTTGAAGCTGCCCTAGATTATCCAGAAGATTTCTTACTTCTGGTTGGAGATAGGAATGCTAGGGTAGGAAGATGATGGAATATTGGACAATACAGTTATGAATTGGCTGTACTAGGAAGCTGGGTATGTGAAGAGAAACACAAAGGATGGAAAGGGTAATAACAATGGGAAAAATTACAGACAACTTTAAAGAATAGTCATATATGTGTATATATAAATATATATATATATATAGAGAGAGAGAGAGAGAGAGAGAGATTAATGGGTGACAGAGAAGGCAAAGTTACTTTTTTATCTGAAAAAGGGAATAATGTATTAGACTTAGCATGTTGAAGAGGTCCTCTGGATTGGTGGAAATACTTATTCATTCCAGTTAGAGTGGACAGTGACCACCTCCCAGTGATCCTGTACACCACCTTAATAAAATCGAATGCTGATTTGGTAAAGACTGATATTAGCACTAAACCAATAGAAATAAGGTACAGCAAAAGACTGATATGAGCAGACCTGGTTGAACCTCACATTAAATATCATCTGGAGGACTTTTTGGTAGATGTACTGGATAAATAGAGAATTGGGACTCCCAAATGACTTATGAAATATTATATTTCTTTTTAAACAGATACAGTCTAAATTATATAAATATGGTAGCTTACAACCTAAAAAATAAGTTAAGAGTTGGTTTGATAAGGAATGTAAATTCATGAAAAGACACTTAACAAAATGCTTAAGAGATTACAGACAATATTGTACACAACAAAGTAAAGACACACTGAAAAGTACAAGTAAAAATATAGACAAGTTGTAGGTGTTAAGAGGAAAGAATACGATGCTTTACAGTGGGAATTTATGATATAGACAATTGAGTCAAAAGATAGTAAAATGTTTTAGACTTTGGTGGCACATGTATGTAAGGATCTCAAAACAGAAATAGAAAATTATATTGCACCAGAGAAATAGGTAGAATATTTCTCAGAATTAATGTTAATTAAACATGAGAATAGACCATGGCCCCATTTAGATAAAATCATGATTAAAATAAATGTTCTTCCTATATCTGAATTGGAGGTGATGGATGCAATACAAAATCTAAAAAAATATTAAGCTCCTGGCCAGCTATGATGCCAGGTGAACTATTTAAGTGCAAGACTCAAAGGTGGTCACAAAGTCTGTGTACTTTTTTCAACAACTATATATTGGAAAATGATATCCCTAATTCATAGAGAGGAGCAGTAATAATCCATATTTATAAAAAAAGATAATGAACAAGAATCTAAAAATTATAGGACTATTAATCTCTTAGACATAATAGGGAAGATTTTTGCTGGAGTATTATTGGGGAAAATTATAAAGGATATGAGTAAAAATGGGGGCCTGTCATTATTTCAAGCAGGCTTCAGTCAGACATATTTGACATTGGATAACTGTTTTATTTTACATCATTTGTGTGAAAAATACATAACACTGAGAAACTGAGACTTTTTTCAGCATATATTGATTTTTTTGACTGCATTTGATACTATTACTAGTAGTAGTATGTTATGGGAAGGAATGGGAAACAAAAGGCTGGACTTAATCATGATTAAAATAATAAAACTGCTATACTCTAATACTTGGGTGCAAGTTAGACTTGATCTGGTTGATAATTTGTCTGTCCCATTTTCAACAAGTAGAGGTGTAAGACAAGGCTGTATCTTAGCCCCTACACTGTTTTCAATCTATAGCGACCTCCTGTTAGATATTTTACAAAAACTGAACATAGATTCACCTAGAATAGGAAAAGAGATTTGTACAGGCCTCACAAATGTGGACAATTTCATAATATTTTCATTGACAGCTAAAGGCTTACAGGAAAAATTGAATTTACTGGATTCTTTTGCAGATAAGATGAGTCTAGCAATAAAAATGTCCAAATCTAATATTGTGTTATTTGGAAATAAACAATATACAGGTAAATGGTATTTAAAATCACATCCATTGGAAACTGTAGAAAGCTAGACCTATCTGGGCATTGTTTTCTCCAGGAATTTGAGTTGGGAATCCCATTGTACTTCAATGTTGAATAAGGTTACTAATACAACACTAGCTCTGAAGAGATTCATCCTATATTATGGGGGCCATTCTATAAGACCATTACTAATAGTGGTGGAAGCCAAATATTATATGGAGCAGAACTATGGGAACATAAGTATGTTCAGCAATTAGAAAACCCCATAATTTGTTTGCTAAAAGCTACCTTGGGTCCCCCCCAACAATTCCTTCCATGTATGTAAGAGCCAAATCAGGCCTTACAAGCCTGAGAGCAGTAGCAGAATCAAGGGTGATAAGCTTTTGGATAATATTGGGTGGACAATCAGGAAATAGACTGGCCAGAAAATGTCTAGAGGAAAAAAAAAAGTGGTTGGTTAAGGATTATTGGAAATCTCACTGGTTAATTAAAGTTAGGGACACACTGTGGTCAATTAGACCTGAAAATTTGTTGGACTTAATATTTAAAGCTATTATTATCTCAGTACAATATAAAAAAATATATATAAATAGGTTACTGGTTAAGAAGTATAACCAGGAGGTTATAAAGGAAATAAGAATATCCAGATTCTCTGGATGGTATAGGAATAATGTTCTTACATATACATTTAAATATTATCTAGATGTACTAGAGAATCCAATACAAAGAAAAAACTATGCAAAGTTTAGGACCAAATTTTTTGAGACAAATGTATTATTGTCAAAATTTCAAAAAGTCACAGATCCGGTAAAATCATTTTGTTACTCTGGGGCCCAAGAGGGAAAAAAATAATACCAATGTTATTCTCAGATGCCCCTGGTATGGAGGAGCTAGAAAAAAGTGCTTACAAATATTCTTTTCTCTCTCATTTTATGTGATGAAGTTGTGAAATTAAATATAATGCTAATGACAGAAGACAAACTCATAATAATTACAGTGGCAAATTTCTTAGTAAATGCATAACAAATAAGAAGAATGAGGGTCAAGGCAATTATTAACTGAAAGTTATTTTAAAATATTGTAATGAGCACTTTAGTGTAATTATGTGTAATAGCAAGTGTATATATTTTAAATGTGATACTCTGTTTACTATGTTTTGTATGTGCATATTATTGTAAAGATCTTTTTTAGATTGAACAATTAAAGAATACTACTACTACTACTACTAGCTACAGGCTAAAATCTGGCCACTGTCAGTACTGCAGTCCCCCCCCCATGCATGAGGAACATATTAGAATGGGAGTCAGCAAGTTGCTTGCCTTCTCCTGTGCTACACTGCAGGCAGCCACAGAGAGAATGTAAATAATTAGAACTGAAACACAGAGTCTTGTACTCTGTGCTCTATTCTGTGTAAACTGCTTTAGGTTTGCAAGAAGCCAAAAATAAAACATTCTTTCCTATGTGAAGCAGAGGTGAGTCTGACAGGCTAATTCGGTTCACCTGTGACTGGTTATCCAGACATGGAGGAGGAATGTGAGTCCATGGGGACAGCCTTGTTATGGAGAAGTCTGAATTAATTATTTTTGTATGTTTGTATTTCTGTTTTTTTCAAAGAAGTTTATGTTCATATTACAGTAGGTTTTTTGCATGTTTACAAATGTATGAAAAATATTGCCTGTCTTATGTGAAGAATACTCATTTGGAAAGAGAAAAGCTAATTAAGCTGTTATGATGTAGACGCATGAGACTTGGTTGTAAGGTGACCCTTCATGTAGGTATTTAAGGGGTGTGGTCTGTCTGTGTTGGGGGAGAGCTGTGTTGCAGTTGTACCTGTTCTGTGTCAGAGAAGGACCTAACTAAAGGGGAGAAGTTAGAAGCAGCATTGAGATCAGCATATTCTCCTTTCTCTGTCCCTGTAGAGGGATAGCTAAAGATGTCTAATGAAATCCTTCTGCAGATTTTGTAACTCCTTATTTCTGCCTGAACAAAGAAAGTCTCATGGCAACTGACATGTTGTCTTTCTTGTCCTGTTTGAAAAGAACTGTTTCTGCCATATTGAAAGAGACTGTGTTGTTTTATAACAAACATTTGTCAGGCCAAGACATTTTTGACTGCATACCTGCCTGTCTGTCTTTCATTTGAAAGGACGCTCCAACAAGGCCATGATTCATTTATTTGGACTTGGGGGGCTTCCCAGAAAGAAGGAGTACAGTGCACCCAATATAGGGTGTACCATGGAAAGGGGGTAGGAGTTTCTAATTTATGCTGGAGTTTCCTCTTGGGGGAGCAAGATTAGACAGGTCTTAATTGCTCCCACAAGTATCAAGGATATAGCCTGAATTACAGAGTTTAATGAGAAGGCTTAGGCTAGTAATTCAGTAGATAAACAACCTTTAGAGTAGTAGGATGCAATACACCCCATACACAGATAAGTAAGGAAGTCATTGCTTATAGTTTTCCAAAGAAGTGCTGATGGCTTGAAAACAGAATGCACTATTGTGGAGACCAGGACTCAGAGTAGAGTGTAGCATCTTACAAATTACTAATGCTGACTAGGTCAGTAGACATTAGTATTATGCTATTAAGAATAAAGGAGCAGTAATACATGTTTATGTAGTAGAGGATTAGCACAGTTTAGCAACTCAGAAAAGAACAAAAGCAGGCTGTTATCAGACAGTTACAAATGCAAACCTGGAAAGTAATTAACTTGCATTCAGAGACATGGGCTATAACTGCAGTCCAAATTCAGCAACTGTAGAATATTAGAGTATGTAACTGTTAGCTGGAGCGCTTCACAGGCAGACCCAGATAGGGTGTTTGCAGCTACAGAGAGCAATACCTTTACTAATATTGCACTATGCAGGTCTCAGTAAGATAGGGTGCTTGGAGCAAGTGCAGAAAGTTGCAGAATTATAGCCAGTTTGGGCACAAATAAATGAATAAATGCAAAATCCAAAGTGAATGCAACACACTATACACAGCCATAGCTCTTGTACAGTAACAAAGTTATTTGGTTCATGTTAGATCTACACCAACACAATACCTGGCTCAATGAGTAACAGAGGTGCAGTCAAATGGGCAGAGTTTCTGGCCCCTGGCCTCCTCCCTGGGCTGACTCTCAGGCAGATTCCCTTGATGGCCTTTGCATATAGCCCTTAGCATGAAAGGACAGCAGTGAAGAAGTACCCCTTGAGCCAGGAATTAGAAAAAGGAGAGAGCAGCCTCCTGATTGGAAGAAGCAGGTGAAGGAGGTATAGAATGCTAGCAGGGGTTCTGGAAATGGAGTAGCTGCTCTGGCAGTGATCCTGGCTGGGGAAAAGCTAATGGGACATCAGTTCAGCCTTCTCGACCCTGCAATGTTCACACAAAAGCAATAAAGGAATGGCATGGTGCTGCAGAATGCCAGCCTCTTTGTTTACAACTAAAAGTTCCTGGCCTTGCTTAAAATCCTCCTTTTAGATACAGGTCAGCCTCCTGATTGGAGGAGGCAGGTGGAGAAGGTGCAATATGCTAGCAGGGGGTCACAAAAAGAAGTAGGAGCTCCCGTGGGGATCATGGATCGGAAAAGGTAATAAGGCATTAGTTCAGCCTTCTCAACCACCCAGTGTTCACCTGAAGGCAGTAGAGGAATGGTGCAGTGTTGCAGAATGCCAGCCCCTTTGTTCACAGTTAAAAGTTCCCAGGCTTGCATAAAATCCTCCCTTCAGATGTGGAGCATCCTCTTGATAGAAGGAGGCAGATGGAAGAGGTGTGGCATACTAACAGGGGCTCCCAAAGTGGAATAGCTGCTCCAGCAGTGACTGTGGCAGGGAAAATGTGAATGGAGCATCATTTAACCCTTGTATGGCCGCAAATTGATATATCAGTCCAAAATCCTATTTAGTACATTCTAATTCTGTTGGCAGCCTAAGGGTTAAGCCTTCTTGCCCATTCAATGTTCACCTGATGGCAGTAGAAGTATGATGCAGTGCTGCAGAAGCCCAAGCTCTTTCTTCACAGTTAAAAATTCCCAGACTTGCTTAAAATTCTCCCTCAAGATGCAGAGCAGCCTTCTGTCTTGAGGAGGCAGGACAAGGAGGTGCGTCATTGCTAGCAGAGACTCCTGAAGTGGAATAGCATCTCCAGTGCTGATCGTAGTAGGGGAAAAGCTAAGAAGCATCAGTTCAACCATGTTGACCCCCCCCCCATGTTCACCTAACAGCAGTAGACGAATGGCATTTTGCTGCAGAATGCCAACCTCTTTGTTTACAGCTGCAGGTTCCTTGGTTTGCTTAAAATCCTCTCTTCAGATTTAGAGCAGCCTCCCAATTGAAGGAGGCAGGTGGAGGAGGTGTATCATGCTAGCAGGGGCTCCAAAGTGGAGTAGCAGCTCCAGTGGTGATAGTGGCAGGGGAAAGGCAATGGAACATCAGTTCAACCTTCTCAACCCCTAGATGTTCACCCTATGGCAGTAGAGGAATGGTGTGTCTGTTTTAATGACTGAGTGAGATTTGCTATTACAGCTCACTTCATAGTTTATATACATTAGAATCAAGAGTGCTGACTAAAGAAGATGCTATGTTTTTCTTCACAACTGTACCCCAGTAACATGAAGGATAAAGAAAGGGGACACAAGACCAATTAGTGCAGTATTTTATGCATGTCACATTATTACTGTACAATGGTATAACTCTAAATGGCAGCATAACTTGACATCTTTATAATTAAGCAACTAACCATGATAGGGTATGGGTTATGCTGGGATTTACCCATGCCTGGTGTAGTTTGGTCACAAGGCACAGCGGAGAGACCAAATCCACACCAGAAGTGGATAAATCCCAGCATAACCCACACCCTGGAGTGGTTTATTGCGATTATACAATGGTCCACGTTTTTGGGAGGTAAGAAAAAAAACCTGAAAATGGGTTTTATTTTAAATTATTATTATTATATTTTATTACTCCGCCACAAAAAAAACAACTAGTTCCTTCTTGGTAGGGAGACTGCTGCCTGCACTACCCCCTTACACACACATACTTTGTCTCCTGTGCCCCAACTATCTGATTATGTGCCCCTGAACTTGTTTCAAACATTTAACTATTTTAGTTTATTAAGTTTCCTACTTCTGCATTGCTCTGCGTTGCTCCCACTATAACAACTTAGGTTAACATGAACAGAAATGGTGAGAGGTATGAATGACCTACTGCTGTGATTTCAGACAGAAAGTAAAAAAATAAACTGCCACAATGGATTAGACTGTACAGATGAGGCACTGATCGACAAAATGTTTTATTTTACATTTTTCCCCACTTCTTTGGGCCATTTTGAGATGCCATACAGACCCAGTACAGCACAAAGTTTTTGTTCTTTTATTATTGAAAAACGGGGCAGGGCAGTGATGAGCCATAGAGAGTGCAATGCTTGTGAGAGAGAGGAAGTGCAGACCATGTGAAACTGCACTGTCATCCACTGCAGTTCAAAGATGGAGAGTGAGACTTTCTCTCCTCATAGGCAGACAGTGAAAAAACTGACATGGAGATGAAGGATTTAGTGGAGAGTAGGAGAAGCTGTGAAGGGCCGCCCCATACTTTCGGGTTTACTGCCACATTAGAGGTTCACAGAAACAGAAACAAAGAAACATAGACTTTGACAGCAGATAAGGACCACTTGTCCCACCTAGTCTGCCCATTTCCCAAACTACAGGATAGGCAGCAGAGACTAGTTAACCAACAGCCTATTTCTTCCAACCCCCCCCACAAGAATTGCCTTATGTCTGTCTCATGCATTCTTGAATTCTCCCACAGTTTTAGACCCCACAACCTCCTCAGGAAGCCTGTTCCATGGATCCACTACCCTCCCTCTGAAAAAATACTTCCTCACATTGCCCCAGAACTGCCCCCCCATCTTTAAATTGTGTCCCCTTATTCTTGCACGTCTCTTTTTCTGAAAGATGCTACCCTCTTGTACTTTGTTGATTCCACTGAGGTACTTAAAAGTTTCTATCATGTCCCCCCTCTCCGTTCTTTCCTCAAGGGTATACATATTAAGCTCCTTTGGTCTCTCCTTGTACGGCTTCTCTTGCAGACCCTGTACCATTTTAGTTGCCCTCCTCTGGACTGCCTCTATCCTGTCTATGTCCTTGCCGAGATGGAGTCTCCAGAACTGGAAGCAGTACTCCAGATGGGGTCTCACCAACTGTCTGTACAGAGGGAAAACAACTTCCTGTATTCTGCTGGTGATGCCTCTCCATCTGCATCCCAGTATATCCACAGCTCTCCCTACTGCCTTCTCACATTGCTTGCTAACCTTAAGGTCATCTGATATGATTACCCCCAGGTCCCTTTCCTTTTTTGTTGCTGTTACTACCTCCACCCATTGTGTAATCTTCCCATGGGTTTTTGTTTCCCAGGTGCATTATTTTGAACTTCTTTGCATTGAATCCTAGCTGTCATACTTCTGACCATTCCTCCAACCTTGCCAAGTCTCTTCTCATCCTTTCCATGCCTCCTTGTGTATCAACCCTGTTGCAGATCTTTGTGTCATCTGCAAAAAGGCTTACTTTTCCTTCCCGTCCCTTTGCAATCTCACTTATAAAGACATTAAAAAGGACTGGACCCAGTACTGAACCCTTCGGTATCCCACTAGTAACCCCCCTTTCTTCAGAGAGGACTCCTTTACAATTACCTTCTGTGTCCTGTTGTCCAGCCAATGTTTTACCTAGGCAACCACCCTGGGACCCACTCCCAGGCTGGTTATTTGACTATTAATCTTTTGTGTGGGACTGTGTCAAATGCCTTGCTAAAGTCTAGACAGGCCATGTCCACAGCCCCTCCCTGGTCTACTACTTTGGTCACTCAGTCAAAGAAATCTATTAGATTCATCTGACATGACCTTCCCGCTGTGAACCCATGCTGCCTTGGGTCCTGTGCCCCACTGGCCTCAAGGTACTCAACAATTCTTTCCTTCAGAAGTGACTCCATCACTTTCTCTAACACAGAGGTCAAACTGACAGGTCTGTAGTTTCCTGCCTCTGTCTTGGTCCCACTTTTGTGATGGGGAATCACATCCACCTTCCTCCAGTCCTCGGGTACCACACCATCCTCCCATGATTTATTAAAAAGAGTAGTCAGTGGTTTCATTAGTTCCCCCCTTAATTCTTTCAGAATTCTGGGGTGAATTCCATCAGGCCCCATTGCTTTGTCCACCTTCAGTTTTAGGAGTTCTTGCAGAACCCTTTCATCTGTGAAAGGACTGTGATCAACCCCTCTATCAAGAGTGCTTCTGTTACTTGGATTAGGCACTTCCCCCTCCTCTTTTGTGAATACTGAGCAGAAATATTCATTCAGTATCCCTGCTTTTTTACTGTCCCCCTCTGCCCACCCACCATTCATTCTATTCAGCCTCACTATCCTTCCCTTTGTCTTTCTACGCTCTCTGATATACCTATACAAGGTTTTATCCCCCTTCTTAACCGAGTTGGCTATCTTTCCTCTGTTTGGGCCTTTGCTATTCTGACTTCCCTCCCTGCTTCCTTCTGCCTTAACTGGTACAGCTCTCTGTCCTGCTCCTTCTGCGTTTCCCTATACTTCCTGAATGCTATCTTTTTCTGCCTGACTTTCCCAGCCACCTCTTTTGAGAACCATAGTGGCTTTTTCTTTTCATTTTTGATTTGTTTATTTGCTTCACACAAAGGCTTGTTGCCTCTGTGATGGCAGTTTTGATGATTCCCCACTGTTGCTCCACCCCTCCTTCTAGCCTGTTTGCTAGTGCTTTTCTGAGGCACTCTCCCATCTTGCCAAAGTCAGCCCTCCTGAAGTCCAGTACCCCTCACTTTTGTATGGCTTGACTCTGTAGCTCAGTTTAACGTGAATCACACTGGTAGATGGTCACTTGTTCCCAGATGGCAACCCACTTCTAGATCTGAGATCCTCTCACTGCCCCCATTTGAGAGTATGAGGTCTAAGATTGCTCCTTCATGAGTGGGTTCCAAACCTAGCTGTCTGAGGCCTGCCACCTGTAGGGCATCGAGAATGGCCCTGCTCTTGGATGTGGCTGCAGCAAATGTGCTCCAGTTAACATCTGGCATATTCAGGTCTCCCATCAACAGTATCTCTTCTTTCTCTGCCATCCTAAGAATGCCTTCTATCATATCCTTGTCCATTCCCTCCACATGACATGGGGATCTGTACACAACCCCTGTGCAGATTGTGGTGCCCTTTCCAGTCTCCAAAGTGACCCACAGTGCCTCCTCTCCTCCCTGTTTACTCTTTTGTTCAGTTGCTTTTATCCCTTCCTTTACATAGAGAGCTACTCCTCCCCCTTCTCCTGCCTGTCTCTCCTGTAGGTTATGTACCCTGGTATGTTAACATCCCAGTCATGGTTCTCTGTGTACCATGTTTCTGTGACTGCTATGATATCCAGGCATCCCTCTGCCATCAAGGCCACCAGCTCAGGGAGCTTGTTGCCCAGACTACAGGCATTGGTACTCATTACCCTCCATTTTCCTGATGGCCTTACTCCTTTTTGCCCCATCCCTGTCCTTCTTGCCTTTGTCACTTTCCCCATTTAACCCTGCCCTTCTCCCTATCGCCACCTCTATGGAGCGGAGGGAAGGAGGGCAATATAGTCCCAGTAGAGAAGTCCAGTCACACAGCACCCCTTCCTCCTGGTGTCTTCTGCCAGCTACTAACAGAATCTTTCTACGGCAGTCTTTAAATTTAGCTTCCTTCTAGCTAAGCCACTCCCCCTACTTACTAGATCTTTCTACAAGTAATTTAAACTGCACAGCTATCAATCCCTTTCAATCACCTGAGATTTACACTTAGATAATGGTTCAGATAACCATTCAGTTCAGTTAACTCAGACAAACACACTCATTTTTTTTTGTTTTGTTTGTTAGTTTGTTTTTTTACCCTAAATTAAAGGTCCAAGTACAAGAGTTCTACTTCTTTAGACCCAGTAGAGAAGTCCAGTCACACAGCACTCCTTCCTCCTGGTGTCTTCTGCCAATTTAGATTGCCTATTGTGGTCAGAAGGAACTGTTTTATGTCTAGTGATATTTGCGATTAGGACAGCGGGCATTTTTTTTTACTTATGGATGACATTTATTGTTGATACGGAGGTGCGATTCATGGGGACTGAGAAGTGAGCCATTGAAAAGATAAGGAGACAGGTGAGGCGGGTGCACTGTCTGACTTTTCAAGGAGATACTGGTATTTAAAAAAGGGGGGAGGGGGTTGGGTAGGTGCACTGTGTTTGGTGACTGTTGTGATCGATCTGATTGAAACTGCAGTGGTTGTTTGAATCTCCTGCTTTGGCATCATGCTTTAGCAGTGGATCAATAAGGCAGATGACTAGCACCTTTTCCCATGGGTTATGACAGGATTCACCACAGGTAAAAGGTGCCAGTTAGCCAATCAGATTAAAGACATCTAGGATCTCATTGTATAATTTTTTATATCATCTGTATCATGACATATCATGGCATTCCTCATTTTCCCAGTCAGGGATGTGTATATATACTGCATGTAGAGTATGTATGAATACATGAAATATGATTTCTGTCTTCTGCAGCAATTGATATATAATACCAATATTGCCTGAGTTATATGAGTAAGAAGACTAGTGGCTTAATCTGGAGACTGAATTGTTACACGAGGATGTTACATGAGGTCCCTACACCCTAATTGGTACCCTCAGCAGTACACCATAGACAGCTAGTGCTTAGGTATATGTTATACTAACATATAGGGTTAGAGGCATCTACCGTACAAGAGTAGATGTCAGTATATAAACGCATATTGTTCTTTGCTTGCTAATACATATATTCTTCTATGTATTTTCTGTGTATTTCTTACTTGTAAGATGCCAAGGCACCTGTGTCCTTGGAGTAATTATGATATATAAGTCGGCATTGCCACCTTTTGGTGATTTGTACCACTACACTGATTTATATAAGACTCTGTATAAGAACTCTTTTGTTCACAAACTGATGACTATTACAAAATTGTATAATGTTATCTTGGACTGTGGAGCCACCTCTAATTTAACCGATAGGGCTCATCTCTGTAACTAGAAATGTTTCTATCTTACAGTAACCATAGTAACTATCATAGGTATATAATGTGATGCACTAGTCTTGTACCTTAGAGATCCCAAGAGACACAAAGAAACCTTGAGGTAATAGGGAATGCTTAGCACTGGCTCCCGGTTCGTACTGGTAAGAACTGCTTAGGGCAACTGTGATTTTAATCTTTTTGATAGTAATAAACAAGTTTATTACTCTAATGCAACATGTCTGTGATTACTTGCATTCCCAATATTGCCAAGAACCTGAAAGTGAGGTTTAGTCCTTCTGATAGAATCATTGGCCCAGATATTCAAACTGTGCCCAAAAAGTGTGCAATAGCAGGAGCAAGCGCAAGTCTATTGCGCCCATGCGCAATAGACGTGATATTCAAAAAAGGAGCAGGCCAAATTGCACCTACAACTAACGTCTGAATATCACACAACCTGTGCCATAGTGCAACTAGGGAGGGGAAGCTGAGCAAATATGATGCTCTATGGCGCAACAAGGGATGTTCAGCTGAGCAGTCCAGAGGCACCATAGTGCAAGCAGGGAGCCCCCCAGCTGTAGAGCAATGTAACTACACAACCAGGGAGGTAGGGGCCCACCACCCATGCCACAGATGGGCACAGGAACACACAGCAGCACAGACATCGTCCCCCCACACCCCAAGCACAGCACAACTGGGGGAAGGCTGGAATAACCACCGGCCCATGGAGACAAGCAAACAACCCACAGCCGGGCCATGGTGCCCCATCACACCCACCGGCAAGCTGAGACTGCTACACAAGGAGGGCGGACCACCCCGTGCCACACCATCCACTGAGTGCACAGCACACCCTGCACCATGACCCCTAGACACCCCCCCATGAGCAGTGACCACCACTGCAGGAAACCCCATGCATATCACTTCCCCCACTGTGACACTGCAATCCTGTGCACCACAGAACCATGCAAGCCAGCCCCACCATGAGCACCCATCAGTGGGTGGCAGCACACAGCAATGCAACAATGGCAGACACAGTGCCACCACGCACAGTCCCCCCGAGGTACTGCTGAGAGACCGAACATGTGTCGGCATAAGCTGTACCCCACACGGGACAGGGCATGCCCCTGACACCACCACCAGTGATACAGCACCCTGCACAGTAGTCCAGTGACACACCCCGACCCACCACTGGCCACAACAGCCAGCACAGACACCCACAGAGGTGCGTGGAAGCATGCACCACACCGGATGCAACACAGTGCATGGACAAACACCCACCCATACCCAAGGGCACAACAACACAGGGACGCAGTAGCGGGGCAACCAAGCCCCCAGCATGGGCCCATGGAAACTGTGTACACACAGCCTGCAGTCCTCCATGGCACAGGAGTGCAAGCCACCCTGCGAAGGCACTGTGGACCTGTACGCAACCATCATTTGCCTGGAGCACAAGTCACAGACAGTGGTGCACATCCCCTGCAACACACACAAGCCACAGCATGGAGCTGGGACAACAACCATGGAGGCCACAGTGTCACCCAAGGCAGACATGCACCACACCAGTGACAGGAGGCAACCCAACATTGTGACGGGTACAGTGGCTGCCCTGAATGGACAGCCACCACTGACATGCCAGCAGACCGTGCAGGTCACAGACATGCAAGGGTGTCAGCTGCACAGGCCACGGATGGGTTGACAGGTGCACCATGGACACACAGAATGCACCATGGACCACTGCACACAGTCATCCAGTGCACAGGGCACAACACACACACCACAGACACTGACTGATAGCTACTCCAACACCATAGTCTCTTCTCCACAGACACACACACATACCCATGACTGCACCACCCGTGACACCATGCACACCACTGCAGCTGAGCACCTATAGCGTGCTGCAAATCAGAGACCACCATAGTATTCATATCAAAAGATTTGTAATCAAAAATATAAAAAATAACTATTTACAAAACTACGTACAAATGTGTTGGGGGAGGGCCACAAACAAGGTTGGGGTGGGTAAGGGCGAGGGGTGAACAAATGGAACAGGAAAGGAGGGATGTGAGGGTGGGTCCAGGGGGGTAGGGGAAATCAGGGGCATGAGGATGTTCAATGGGAGCCCGGCTCCCCACTCCAGCTGCTCTGCCTCCTGCGTCTTCTCCGGACCCCAAGCCAGTCAATCCTTTGCAGGATGTCCAAGGATGCCCATGCCACATTTAGTATCTTCTGCAGTGCCTCCCATATATCCCACAGCTGGCGGACACCTAGGACAAGGGAGCACAGTCAATAGGTGTGAATGCACAGCCCCATACAGCCCACCCACTGTGCATGGCATACGGCCGTGGGACATACCTCTGTGATGGTGTGTGACCACCCACATTGATCACGTCCATGTGACCTGCCCACCCAGGCACATACAGCCATGCGGAACACTGCACACACCCACCAGCCCAGTCATGCACAGCACCACTGTGGCCATTTAGTGACATGGCTATGTGATCCAAAGGCAGTGGCACAGCCATGTACCCCAGACATGCATTGCCACTAGACAGTGCTGACTGTAACAAGTTGCGTGCATGGCAGTGGTGTCGATGGATGGTGGCCATGCCCCATTGCCCACCCTGTTACACAGCATGCAATAGTAATCATTTACCCATATGGACAATAAAAGTGCATTGACAGAACCCCTACCTGGACGTGCCACCGTGTCTCTCCTTGCACATGACCACAGTTGTGCCAGTAGCTATGGCTCCCTCCTCCTCAGGTCCCCATAGCGGTGTCTGCACTGCTCCATGCTACTCCCCATCAGGTGGCCTCCTCCAGGGCAGTGGCCACCTCCTGCCACACCTGGGTCCTGGCCCTGTCCGGTGGCACCTCCCCAAAAAGAGGCCCATGGTGTGGCTCAACAATTGCCACCAGATTGGCCAACTCAATGACTGTCCACTGCGGGGCTCATCTGTGTGCCATCCCAACAGCTATAGTAGGCAATATGGCACTCTGCAGCACGTTACCCTACGTGCAGATGCTGCGCGGTACAGTGCTGCCATTCCCTATCATGCTGTAACCGAACAGCATGATAGAGGTGCACCCATGCCTGATGCATGGCACCAAGGGTGCAAAGGTCAGGCACAGGGTCAAGGGTCTCTGGTGCAAGGCCACACACAGCGCCATTGGACGACTATGCGTGTAGCATGATTGGTTGCTTGTGTGCCAGGGCCACAGCGGACTATCGGGTAGTTGTGCCATTGCGCCTATGATGGCCCATTGTCACAGCACCATGTAGTGACCTTTGCTATAGCGCCACTGGCACAGTGGTGGCCGTGCCCTGAATTGCCTACCATGCACAGCACGTCATCAGCATGGCAGATGCCTGCGTCAGCAGCCTGGGCATGCGCAGTGGGGTGTACTACGCATGCCACAGAACTGTGCCATTGGCTCAGCATGTTCCACACAATTGCGCAAAGCGCAACAGCGTGATATTTAACCATCATATGCTAATCATCTGATCAGCCATTCAATGGCGCAGCACTGCGATTTGCATCTAATTAAGGTTGCTTCTCACCTAATTTGCATGGATTGCACTATAAAGGTGTGACAAAGTGCTGCAGTGGCCATAGTCGGTTACTGCAGTTTATTGGTGAGTTGCATGCTGTGTGGGAGTGTGGACTGTGGATTCAGGGACATGCATGGGACTGCACAGTCACAGGAAACCACTGCCATCCTTACAGGCTAAATAATAACCGAGCACATTCTGGGAGAGGAGGACAACAGTGGTGGGAGGAGGAGGAGGCTGAATTTCATGAAGGCCGAGACCTAGGCCCTTTTTGAGGCCTACCTGGATCAGGAGCCACTGCTCAGTGGACGGCGGGGCACCCGTCAGGCCCATGCTGCTGCATGGGAGGAGGTGGCATGTACCGTGAACCAGCATGGCAGCCACCAGCGCTCCACGCAGGAGTGTAAGAAGAAGATGGGTACTGACAGGAGGAGGGTAAAGGAGAAGGTGGCTGCCATCAGGGTGGCATGTGCTGCAACAGGCGGGGGACAGCCGGAGGTGGTACAGCTCACCCCAGCAGAGGACAGGCTTGCTGCAAGCATGCACCACAGTGCCATAGAGGGAGTTCTGGGTGGTGGCTTCCAGATGGGTGGTGGCCCATCTCTGCATGGTAAGCCATGGTCTGCCTCGGGGGGCCAGGTAGGTAACACGCAGTAATGTGACTTTGCTTTCCCTTACAGATCCTGAGTGTCTGCATGGGTCAGTGGTGGTGGGCCTGTCCACTGCAGACAGTAGGATGGAGTCAGAGTTTGGACCATCCACCTCCACAGGTTTCTGTGGATCAGTACGACAGTAGGGCTGCCTGGCTGTCCACACTGATGTTGTTGAGACAGGTGTGGGGGAAGCCCTGCCTGTGTCTCAGCGTGCTGGCATCCATGGATGCCAGCACACTGTGGGTGTGGCAGAGACCTGCACCAGTGATGATGACACGACCGTCATGGGCAGTGACATGTGTGTGCCACAGGATGGACACATAGCAGGGCAACTCATGCCCATGGCTGTGGCTGGTGCCACCGTGGGGGCCAGCATGTCAGCACAGTCCCAGACTGTGCCTGTCAGCACCAGTGGGGCAGCACCGGTGTCTGATCAGGACAGTGGGACTGTTGCGGCCATTGCGGCGGCACCATTGAGCACTGGGGCATGGCAGCCTGAGGGGCAGCAGCAGCAGTCGCCCACTGGGCCTGGGGGTACAGGGTTCAGCTGCGGCATCTGTGCACCACCTGTGGACATGCCCCAACCTGGTCTTGGTGCGCAGCACCCACCCTCAAGGGGTGCTGAACATCAGGCCCTTGCACACCCTGAAGGACAGGATGCTGAGGAGGATGATAACCTCTTGGATGACCACACCCGCCTACTGCGAGCATCGGTCCAGCAGCAGATGTGGCTTGCAACATCTGAGGAAGCACTGAGTCTGGCTCTGGAGCAGGCAGAGGAGCATCGCAGCAGGGACACCAAATGGATCCTGTCACGGATGGACCATTTGCGGAAGGATGTGACAGCTGCCATTGACAGGCACACACAGGCGTTCATTGCTGTCATGGCCACAATGGGCACACAGTCAGATGCCCATGCATCGTTCACACCACGCAGTGCACTCTCCACTCCCCATTCCCAGAGTCATGCGACTCCCACCCTGTCAATGCCGGGTTCAGCTGTGGGCATCCCAAGCACTCCTGGTGCAGGCATGTTCGGTGTGCTGCAAACCCCTGTGCTGGCACGGTTGCGTTCATGCAGTGGAACCCTTGGGGGAACATCGGTGCCACCCCATGAGGCCAGTGGTCAGACTGCCAGTGCAGGGCCACCCAAGCATCTGAGGTGGCCGTGGCACTGTGCCGCCAGACTGACCTGTCTCCCAGTGTGGGCACTGTCTGGTGCTGCCCTGTGTGCATTGTGTGTTTTGGTGGGCAGTGCACGGGTGGGTACCCAGCCCTGCATGCGGACACATGGTTCACCTGCACACCCTCCCAGCTGCTGTCCGCAGTTACATGTGCATGATGATGCCTGCATTGCGCTGTACACTGAAGTGCAATGGTGCCCAGCATCTGACACATGCACATGGACAGGCAGTGGACGTGGTGGCCTGTGGACATGTGTGTTGCTAGGGTTGGCATTCTGAGTTGGTGTGCCTCCTGCCCTCTGTGCATGTTTGGTGCATTTTGTGTGTGTGTCTGCGTGTGTGTGTGTCTGTCCATATGGCATGTTGATCCTCACCCATCCCTCATTGTGTGTGTGTGCTTCTGTGCCCTGCCACATCCCTTGCTGGCATGCATCCCTGGTGTGTGTCCATGCGTGTTTGTGGGTTGTGCCTTAGCCACTGGTGGTTGCACATGGCCCTATGGCTTACCTGGGTTGGCTGAAGTGCTCCTCTGTGATGGTGTCCCGGTGCAGCTGTGCCAGCTGGATCAGTCGTGGGTCCCATCGGCCAAGCGGAGGGCTGCCCATCACCATCATCACCGGCGTCCCCATCATCCCTATCGCTGTCTCCCTCTTCAACCTGTATGTCTATCCCACATTCTTTGGCCATGCTGTGCAGGATGCAACAGGCCAGGAATATCTCACAGGCCTTTGAGAGGCTGTACTGTTGGTCACCTCCAGAGGTGTTCAGGCAACAGAATCATGCCTTCAGCATCCCAAAGACCCACTCAATGACATTGCATGTGGTGGCATGTGCCTCATTGTAGCATTGCTGCGATGGGGTCGTGGGCCGCCGGTAGGGTGTGAGCAGCCAGGGACAGAGTGGGTATCCACTGTCACCTGTGTACAGAGGGTGGAGGTTAGTTTAGTGATCAGCTTCGGCCTGCCCCAAGCCATGTAGGCCACTACCCATGGCACCTCTGGCCATGCCCCTCCAGGCCCTCGATATGTCTATTTGGTTTGCATACTCACCCACTAGGTGTCCTGTGGGGATGTCCCCACTCTCAAATCAGTGGCACAGTGCTGACTGGTGCCAGATGTATGAATCATGTGCTCCCCAGGGTGCGTGACATAGACATTGATGATGCGCCCCCTGGCATCGCACACCACCTGGCAGTTGATGCTGGAATAGCCCTTGCGGTTCATGTATGTGGCCCCCTCCTGGCCAGGTGGTGTGTGTATGGCCACATGGGTGCAGTCTATTGCCCCTAGTAGGTCAGGCATACATGCTACCCTGTAGAACTCCTGTATGTTTGCTGTGCGCTCTGCCACAGTGCTGGGGAAATGGATGTACTCCTCAGCATGTGGCAGCAGTGCGCTGAGGAATTGGGTGAGGTGGGGTGACGTGGCCGACTGGGTTATGCCTGTGGTGTCCCCAGTTGGTCTCTGGAAGGTACCCATGGTGAGCAAGCACATGCAGGCTGTTACCTTTGTCTCCACTGACAGAGCATGACTTCATCGTGTGGGTGCCTGCATCACATCACTGCACAGCTCACAGAGCCACCTCAGTATTGCCCTGTTCAGGTGGTACCGGCCCACAATCTCGGTATCTGTGTACAGCTCAAAGCTGGTGCGGGCTTGGTACTGCCTGTTGGGGGCATACCGCCGACGGGCCCTTCCACGGACACGTCCCCCTGCTGCCCACCTTCCCACCCCCCTAATTACGGCCTCCATGTGGAAGGTGGCACTGGCCATGTCACTGGCTTCCGTTCCCCCCCAGCAGTTGTTGCTTTGTTCCCCCCATTGTCCTGGCTGCTACCTCCCCTGCACCGGGTACACCTGTCTGTGCTGGCCTCTGAGCCTCTGAGTTGTGTGGCTCCACACACCTTCCCTGTGCCTCTCTTTTGCTGTGGTGTTTCCCTGGCCTGCTCTCTTTCTGCCACTTTCCCTGTCCGTGCCTCTGCCTCTGCCTCATGTGGCTTCCCAGTAGCATTCTTGCGCTTCTTCCTTGCTCCTTTTTATTTTGGCTCATTTCCACTATGGCGCAACTTCCGCTTGCTCCACTGTTGCGCATTGCGCAAGTCTTTGAATATCACACTGCACCATTTATGCATGGTTCCTCCCCCTTTGGTTGTGCATGCCTTCACTATCATTGCGCTGTTGCTCAGCATATTTTCGGGGGCGCAACTGCCTCCTGCTGAATATCGCAGAATGGCGCAATTTTGGACTTGTGCAGGTGCAACCCTATTGTGCATGGCTCAACTCTTTTGAATATCTGGCCCATTGTCCTCTGCTTGAGTTGTTTCCTTCATTACCAATAGATTGCAATATGTGAGAAGCTAGGACTGGTCCTGTAATATGGGAAATAAACACAGTAGAAAATAGTACAGAAAAAGGCATAATTTTAATCAGCCTATTTAAAAAACACACATGTGTAATACCTGTCACATGTAATGGTCAATTGCAGTAATTAGAAAGAAGTGATTGCTATCAACACATTTATTTTTTTTTCTTCTGGCATTATGATGAAATGAATTTGTGAAATGTAAAATGAATGGAGTGCTGCGTGGTATCCACAATAAGGGACCTTGTTTTTTATTTATACAGATGTTCAAGCCTCTGATTAGGTCAGTCTAGTTCTGAGGGAAAATAAACAATATTATCAAAAGTATTGCTAATGTACAAAATAAAAGGTCCCTTAAATGGTATCCCATGATAATAGTGAACACATATGGGTGACTGTCAAAACACTATCATCATGAGTGACCCTACTGGAATGGCTATACTTGCGACGGTGAGGGTAGGGTGGGCAAAAGGAAGGGATGTATAGTGATGGAAAGTGGAGGGATAGTGAAGAGGGTTGTAACCCTCTAGTGTGCCTGTTCTGCTGAGCCAACCATGTGGGGTGGTAGGTAGTGCTGCCAGAGTTAGAGTTGAGTACCACATTTAAGGTTAAATGGTGAAAATGTGCACCTTAATAACTTTGCCACTGTTCAACAGATTTGCCTGAAATTTGGCAGGCATGGGGTGGAACTATAGATCTTGGGATCTGCCAACTTTTGTTCCAGTCAGATATACAGCTGCAAAGTTACTAAGCAACATTCCGGGTGCATTTATGTTTTTTGTGCATTCTTTGCTCATGCCTACAGGTCGCTTGGTTCAATGTGACCAGTCCAAAAACTTTAGGGAACGTACAGCTGGGGTCTGTAATGTGCCTTTTGAAGATTTCATGAAAAAATACTGAACGGTTCAAAAGTTATTCAAAAAACAAGTTTCCATTTATAGTCAATGGGAAAAGTTAAAAAAAAGTTCAAAAGTGTCTCAAATGCACTTTTAGTAGTCAGAATGGCCCTTAGTAGTATCGCAAATCTGCCATTTTGTTTTCAGTTACTGATCACAGAAATTCTTGGCATTTAAAATTGGGACCATCTAGGGACATAATTTTTTTGTGTTTACCTAGTCAAGCCCTAAGGATGCTAGCCATGTCTTAATTTTGGGGTGAAACACCCCAGAAATATGTTTTTCAAATTTTTGGGAAAAGTAGTGTCACAAAGTAGTGTTGCACTTGCGACACTGTCACAAATTTTTGCGAAAGGTGTCGCAAATCACAACACTACTTTTCAACACTATGGCCCAAATGACAGGACTTGTTTGCCACCCCGCTGCTAAAGAACGGTTTAGTCTTTTGGGCTGAAATTTTGAGGGAAGAAAGCCAACAACTCACAGATGTGCCTTTTTATGGTTTGGTGAAAAGATTTTGCATGGATGCAAAGTCATGGTACTCTGAAGTTGACACTTTTTCCCATAGACTAACATTGCGGCGTCCGCCGCACGACAGGAATTCTTTTCCACCCTGCTGTAAAATAACAGTTGGGTCTTTTGGGCTGACATTTGGAGGAAAGAAAGCCAATATCCCACAGATGTGCCTTTTGGTGGTTCGGTGAAAAAATATTACAGAGCAACAAAGTTACAGCACTCCAAACCTCACTGTTTTTCCCATAGGATAACATTACGGCATCCGCTGCGCCTTTCTTTGCCCGTATCTCGGAAACGTTGTGAGATACGAAGTCTTCATTGGAAAAATGCTTAGCCCCCCCAGACAGTGGCTAAGTCTAAAACTAGCCAGGAAAGTCATAATTCATACTATTTTTTTTTCCCTACGTCGTATGGTTCCTGAGATATTAGCAATTAACTATTCCAACTTCTCATTTTCTGCTCTGAGACCCATTATTATGCATACATTCTTTGTACTCGCTGTGTTTCTCTATGCAGCTGTTGGAGAAGATCATGGTGTCTGCTTACGTTACTGTTACCCTTACCATTTCCGCTTGCATATCAGTACCCTTTTGCATTACTGTTCCCGTGTACGCCATTGTGTGAGTTACCTTTGCATTTTCATTTGCGCTTGCATTTGCGTTACTGTTACCATTTGTGTCTACATTACTGTTTCTGTTTGTGTTTTGCTTTGTGTCACCGTGCGCATTACCTTCTGTGTTTGCAGCCGCCCTTCCATTTGTGTTTGTGTTTGTCTTTTGTTTTACACCATCGTTGTTGTTACCATTACCATTTGCATTTCCAATTGTGTTGACATGCCCATGCGTGTTACGGTTTGCATTTCCATACACGCTTGCATTTGCATTTTGCATTTCTGTTTCCTTTGGCGTTATTGTTGCTGTTATCATTACCATTTGCATTTCCAATTGCAGTACCGTGACCGTGCAGATTATGGTTTGCATTTCCATATGCACTTGCTTTTGCATTTCTGTTTCTGTTTCCTTTGGTGTTATTGTTGCTGTTACTGTTACCATTAGCATTTAGAATTGCGGCACCGTGATTGTGCACGTTACGGTTTGTGTTTCCATACATGCTTGCATTTGCATTTCCGTTTCTGTTTCCTTTGGCATTATTGTTGCTGTTACCATTACCATTTGTGTTTATAATTGCAGTACCATGGCCGTGCACGTAACGGTTGCATTTCTGTACATGTTTGCATTTGTGTTTCTGTTTCCTTTGGCGTTATTTTAACTGTCATTGTTACCATTTGCATTTCCAATTGCAGTACTGTGACTGTGTGCATTACGGTTTGTGTTTCCATATATGCTTGCATTTACCTTTCCATTTCTGTTTCCTTTGGCGTTATTTTTGCTGTTACCATTACCATTTGCATTTGCAATTGTGGTACTATGACCGTGCATGTTACACTTTGCATTTCCGTACGCACTTGTGTTTGCCTTTCCATTTCTGTTCCCTTTGTCATTATTGTTGCTGTAACAGTTAACATTTGCATTTATGATAGCGGTACCATGTCTGTGCACATTACCACTTGTATTTCCGTGCTCGCTTGCATCTCCGTTTGCATCACTGTTCGCTTTGGCATCACTTTGCTCTTGTGTTTCTATTAACGTTTGCATTACCATTTCCAGTTGCATCACCATGTGCATAACTGTTAGTGCTTGCGTTTCCATTGCAGTTACTGTTACTATGTCACAAGACATCACTGCATTCTGTTCACTATTTATAGTCCTCATTCTCAAAAAGAAGGGAAATTCATGGCAAAAAACTCTGCTTAATGCATCAGTTAGGGTTGTTCTACAGTAACAAAAGTGAGGAAATTTGGTGTTAGGGTTGAAAGCCCCCCTTGCACTCCCCAGCCTGCCCCCCAACTGGCATCGGGCTGTGCATTGGGGTCATTAGTCCTAACTCGCATCCCATTCTCCTATACCTCAGCTTGCTTACTCATGTGAATGGGTGAGAGTTAGGACTGATGACCCCAACACACACCCCAATGCCAGTTGAGAGGGTGGGCTGGGGGTGCAAGGGGGGGCTTTCAACCCTAACACCAAATTTCCTCACTTTTATCACTGTGTAACAATCCTAACTGATGCATTAAACAGAGTTTTTTGCTATGAATATATACATATATATATATATATATAGGGCCAGATATTCAAACTGCACCATTCTGTGGCGCAAGCCCTTGCACTGCTCAAAAAAGTTGTGCAGGGGTGTGGCCAGGGCGATATTCAATGGAGTTGCGCTATTGAGCAACTTCTGTGAATATCGCCTCTGGCTCACAGCCACTGTGCATGGCGCAGTAGAACTGCACCACCGCAAGTGGTCAGAGTGGAGCATTGAGGATGTGTGGTGCAAGTTCCATTGCACCATGCGCGCAAACCTGCGAGGTATTCAAGGCTGACATGCAAATGGAGCCATACATTTATGCAAGGTGCATAACCATTTGTATTCACTTATGGCCCCATTTGCATGCCATTAACAGTGCTGGTGTGCCGATCTCGATGACTTACGCCTGGCACCTGCCAGGCAGCAGCCATCGAGAGCGAGCGCCCTGCAGCTCGATCAGCGGGCATAGCGAAACAGCCTGATCACAGGCTATAATAGGGGTCCCCCACAGCCTGATGGCAGGCATAACGCGAGCATGCCTTCCATTGAAGCCTGATCGTGGGCATTACGCTATCCTCCATTAGCCTGATTGCGGCAGAATGGTGGCGTTTCGAGCAGCTCGACAGTAAGAGTCAGACCTCTTTCTAAAGTCCAATTTCTGAGGTCCAGTGGACCGCGAGAAGCCTGATCACGGGCATAAAACAACCCCCAAAGTCTGATCAGATCAGTGATCATCGATCCACTTCAGTTTCACCACCTGCCTCCCTCGCCAGGATGCACTACCAGCCTCGCCGCCTGCCGACCGACAGCCAGTGCTGCCATTGTTCAGAGAAAGAGCCAATGGCGCAGTCCATTATATAAGCGCAGTCCAGATATGTGAATTCATTCATTCATTTGCATATCTGACTGCTCTAGATGGAGGCTGCACACCCATTGGCTCTTTTCTGAACCAATGGTGTGCAGCCCTACCGAGCTGTCAGTCGGCAGGCGGCGGGCGGCAGGCAGGTGGGTGCTGCCACCCACCGCTGATGGGGAGCAGGGTGGTGGGGCTCTGTGGGTGAGACCGTTGGGGGGCCACTAGATCACCAGGGATATTGGACTTTGGGGGGGCTGACTTTATGCCAGCAATCGGCTTCTCGAGGTCCACTGGACCACCAGGAATATTGGACTTTGGGGGAGGGAAGTTCGATGCCTGCGATTGGCTGCTTGGGGGCATACTGCTCTGCTGATCGGCATGGAGGAATAACATTCTGCCCATGATTGGGGTATGGGGAATAAATGCTCTGGCCCGCAATTGGGGCATGGGTGAAATAACGCTCTGCCCGCGATCAGGCTAATGGGGGACATAATGTTCTGCCCATGATCGGGCTAATGGGGGACATACTATTCTGCCTGTGATAGGGGCATGGGGGCACCACTGGAATGAGGCCACCCACAGGTGGTAGCTGCTGTGTTGTGCCTTGCAATGCAGCAGCTTACCTGTGGGTGGCCTCAACTTGATCCTTTTTTTGGGGCTGTGAAAGTTGTGGAAGGCGCAGGTAAGGCGCCAGATAACTCTGCACAGCCCGGCTGAATATCAGGCTGTAGTTTATGCATGGTTCCTCCCCCTTCAGTTGTGCATGCCTTCATTATCATTGCACTGTTGCTCAGCATGATTTGGGTGCAACTGCCTCCTGCTGAATATCGCAGGATGGCACATTTTGACTTATGAAGGCAACCCTATTGCGCATGGCTCAACTCTTTGATTATCTGAGCATATATATATATATATATATATATATATATAAATACAATGGGGTGAGACATATTCCAGTGAGATAAAACAAGTTATTGTCACTGCAGTGAAAAAATCCTGATGTCATCAGCAGAGTTAAAATAAATGCCATTTAGTACACCCCCCAAACCCACTCTAAACCCATGCAAAGCTGTGCAAAGCCACACAAATTGTACATTTTGCAACAATGAGGCCCCCATTGTATAAATAGGATACATGATGTGCACTCGTGTGATATGGGAAATATGTTTAGTCCTGTACAGTGACCTCTGAAATCTCACTCATGGCTTCACCACTTGTGAGTATTCCGAGGTCACTCTAGAGGAGTGAAAATATTTTCCATATCACACTCAAGCCCATCATGTATCCCATATATATATATATTATGATAGCATGGTAGTGCTACCATAGTTAAGGTTGAGTAGCACTTTTAAAGTTAAAGGGTCAAACTTTGCACCTTAATAACTTTGTCACCGTTCAACAGATTTGGCTGAAATCTGGCAGGCACAGGGCGTAATCATAGATCTTAGGATCTGCCAACTTTCATGCAAGTCTGATATACGACTGTGGAGTTATTAAGCGGCATCCATGTGCATATTTACGCTTTCTGGTGAATTCTTTGCTCACGCCTACAGGTCACACGATTTGCGCTTCTGGTCTGAAAACTTCAGGGAACGTGGGGCTGGGGTCCCTGTTGTGTCTTTTGAAGATTTCGTGAAAAAATATTAAATGGTTCAAAAGTTATTCAAAAAACAAGTTCCCATTATAAGTCAATGGGAAAAGTTAACAAAAAGTTTCACACTTTCGCAAATGCACTTTTTAGTGTCGCAAATGGCCCTAGTAGTGTCTCAAATCTGCCATTTTGTTTTCAGTAAGTGATCAGAAAAATGCTTGCCATTTAAATTTGGGACTCTCTAGCAACACAATTCTTTTTTGTTTACCTAGTCGGACCCTGAGGATGCTGGCCATGTCTTTATTTTAGGGTAAAACACCCCAGAAATATGTTTTTCACATTTCTGGAAGAAGTAGTGTCACAAAAGTGGTGTCGTGCTCACAACACTTTTGCAAATTTTACGAAACCTTTCGCAAATCACGACACTACTTTTCAGACCATGGCCAAAATTACAGCAGTTCTTTACCACTCTACTGTAAAAGAACGGTTTGGTCTTTTGAGCTGAAATTTGGAGGGAATGCAGCCAACATCTCACAGCACAGATGTGCCTTTTGGTGGTTTGGTGAAAAAATATTGCACAGTTGCCAAGTTACAGTACTCCGAAGTTTACGTTTTTTCCCATAGAGTAACATAGTGGCATATGCTGTGCCTTCCGGGGCTTGTATCTCAGAAACGATGCGAGATACAGATTTTTTGTTGCGAAAATACAAAATCTGAGCCAGGAAAATTATCATTTTTGCGACATTTAAATTTTTTTTCTGCATTGTGCGGTTGCTGAGATATTAACAGTTCAGTACTTTCAATGCTGATTTTAAGCTTCGAAGCCCATTACAATGCATACATTCTTTGTGTTTCTCTATGCACCCCTTCAGCAAAAACAGGGTATGTGCTTCCATTACTGTTACAGTTACTGTTTCCATTTGCATTTTTGTCCCCGTTTGTGTTACTGTTCCCATGTATGCCACCGTGTGTGTTACCCTTTACATTCTCATTTGTGCTTGCATTTTCATTACTGTTGCCATTTGTACTTCCACTACTGTTTCTGTTTATGCCACCGTGCACATTGCCATTAACGTTTCCAACAGCCCTTTCATTTGCATTTCCATTTCTCATTCGTTTTGTGTCTTCCTTGCTGTTACTATTTGCGTTTGCTATTGCGTTACTGTGCCCATGTGCATTATGGTTTGCATTTCCATATGTGCTTGCATTTCCTTTTGCGTTTCTGTTTCCCTTGCTGTTATTGTTGCTGTTACCATTACCATTTGCCTTTACAATTGTGATACTGTGCCCATGCACGTTTTGGTTTGCGTTTCTGTAAGTGCTTCTGCTCCGGTTTCCATTTCTGTTTCCTTTGGTGTTATTCTTCATGTTAACATTACCATTTGCATTCACAATTGTGGTACCATGCCTCTGCACGTTACGGTTTGTGTTTACATGTGTGCGTGCGTTCATATTTCCATTTCTGTTCCCTTTTACATTTTTTTCCTGTGACACTTAACATTTCCATTTAAAATATCATTGCCATCACTGTTCGCATTACCGGTTGTGTTTTCGTATGTGCTTCAATGACCATTTGTGTCACTGTTCACTTTGTCATCACTTTGCACTTGCATTTCTATTAACATTTCCTTTACCATTTACATTTGCGTAACCATGTGTGCCACTGTTCGCACTTCTGTTTGCGTTGCTGTTCCTGTTACTATGTCACAAGACATCACGTGGCGGGAGTCCAGCTGCTGCATCACATTCATCATTTCTCATCATCATTCTCAAAATAAGTGAATTAGAGGCAAAACTTGTTTAATGCTTTAGTTAGGGTTGTTCCATTAAACAATGTGAGAGGATAGTTGAAAGTTCCTTGAACTTTCAGCCCACTCTCAAACTGGCATTGGGGTGTACATTGGGGTCGTCAGTCCCAACTCTCACCCCATTCTCCTATACCTCTGCTTCTTCACACATGTGATGGAGTGAGAGTTAGGGCCAATGACCGATCAGCACCCCAAGCCAGTTGGGGGATGGGCTGAGGGTCCAAGGGGCTTTCAACCCTAAAACTGAATTTTCTCACTTTGTCTCAGTGAAACAACTCTAACTATTGCATTAAATGGAGTTTTGTGCCTCTAATATATATGTATATGTGTGTGTGTGTGTGTGTATATATATATATATATATATGTAGCATAATACTAATAGGTGGGTATTGAAATACCGACCATCAGCGAATGAGGCCTGACGTCAGAGGCGGAGGGCCTTATAGCCCTGGAAGGTCCGGTATTTCCCAATAATGCCCACCCTGTCGGGTATTATTGCACTTAAAAAATGGCTTCACTGTATTTTAAAAAATAGTCAGACAAAGAAATGATTGGTTTTAAAATGTTAACTTTTATTTTGTATGAATAAATACTGTGAGAGGAAAAGTAGTGCACAAGAAAAGTGCTTTCATTAACAGTGGAACTGTTTGAAACTGTTTTTTTTTACTTTTTAATAATGAAACTTTTACAACTTTTTAAACATTTAAACTTTTAGAGTGAATTGCAGCTCTCTTTTTTTATATTTAATGTTTGTTTTCCATAAAATTTACTGGACCTGAGAAGGTGCAGTTCATTACATTGAAGGAGCTATGTATTGTCGTTATTCCAGTAGATGGCGTTGGTTCATTTGCTTGTTCTTTGCTGGTGCTCTCTTGATTGCTTGTGGTGCTGGTTGCAGTTTTTCCAGAGAGGAGGGCACTCCAGTTCTTCCTGTCTTCTTCCTTTGGCCTCCAGTAAGATTTCAGACTTTGCTCACACCTGTGACCAGTGATGGTCATAATTTCGCGCGACTGTAGACCTGCATTTGATAGGATTTGGATGGCAGAGCTACGAATGCTGTGGTTGGTATACATGTGAGTCATATTTGCTGCTTTGCTGATTTTTTTCATCATGTTGCCAAGGTAGTTTTTTCCTAGCGGTTCCTGCATGTACCAGATCATTTTTGTGTTTAAGAAGTCTTGTGGAGCTCGTCGCAGGTGGAGGTACAGTGCTTTGGGGTTGGGAGGGAGTTTACTTATGTATTTTTTAAATGCTGCAACTGGGCATTCGGGGTTATCTGGACCTGAGTACATGCAGCCTCTCTGGAATTCTTTGTTTGTTTCAAGGGGGTCTTTATGGTTTTTTCTGTCAGGGTTGTAAGCCAGGGTAAGGAACTCTTGGTTGTGTTGGTCTTTTTGAAGTTGAAAGGAGGAGGGGGTAAGCTCTTGTAGGCCTTCTCTACCATGCCGGGCTAGGTGTAGTTGAATTTCGAACCAAACACGGTTCAGCAAGCCCTGTGTAGTGTCTATGGAGAGTGCTGGTGATTTTCTGAGCTTTGCCAGGTCCGTATCGGAGATCGGTGGGTGGTGTGCTGCTTGGTCTTTTTTTTCTTTTCTGAACTGCTTTAGTATGCTTTTGAAGACATTGTTGCTCATTTTGAATTGAGGGTCTGTGATGAGGTTGATGGTTTGGCATATTGATGGGCTGTTTAGGTATCTGTTGAGCCCTGCTCGTAGAGCGCAGTATCCGGCAACGGCATATTGGTCTCCGGTGGCTTTTCGCACTTCTGCATAGAATTTTCGTAATGTCTCGTTCAGTGTAGTGGGGCTATCTGTTTCCAATTAATGGTTATGCCACTTTCTTTTGCCCAGTCATGAATTACTGATACTGCCCAAGTTGTCGTTTTACGAGTATTCATTTCTTCTCGGTTCACTTCAATTTCTGTCAGCTGAGTGGTAGTCAGTGATATGTGATGTTTTGTACTGCTGACTGACATTTCTGTTCTTTTTTCTAGGTCTTCGTCATTTTGGGACTCAGCTCCCTCAGATGGTGGATTAAATAAGTCATCGACATCTTCTGGTGACAGCATGTTGAAGTTAATAGGAGGTATGTTGTCAGTTGGCATTTACATTTGCGTCACTACTTGTGCTCTTGTGAGGTGAGTTGGAAAATCAGCGTTTCGCGCTGATTACAGTGTGTGACTGAAGGAATGTTTTATTTCTCTCATTGATATGATTGGGTGAAGTGGCACTTCTGTTGCCATGCTGTGGGGCTTGATTTTTAGTGGGCATTATGGAAAAATAATTGCCCAGGTTTGGTGCCTTATCAACCAATCACATTAATGGATTTTTGAAGCTATTTTCTAAATATATATATATATATATATATATATATATATATATATATATATATATATATATATATATATGCATACACACCACAATACAGCAGTTGGATGTGCCTGAATTTCACTCTCCCAGTGTGATAAATAAGAAAGTATGCTGTTTAGCTTACACAGATGATATAGTATTGCTTTCTGCAGCACTGCTTGGTCTTCAAAGGAAAATGAATCATTTTGTTGTATTATGTAAAGATAGTAACCCGGTTGTTAATGTAGATAAAAACAAGCTAATAGTTTTTGGCAACAGAACTAGAAAGACTCCAAGGTTATTCATAGAACAATTAATGATTAAACCCCCAAGTTATTATGATTATTTGGGGATAAGATTCTCAGACAACTTTCATTGGAATAGGCATCTATCGTTTAGTGAATCTAGGCTAAAAACATCATTTAATGTACAGTATTTAAAAAATGTAACTGTGAGTTGGGAAAGGGCATAGTTTTTGGTATACTTACATTTATTAATGCTTAAAAAAACTAGCATGTTATATACAACTTAAATCTGGGCTTCAGCCAAATTAAACTCTTTAGAGACAGTATTAAGCAAGATATTTTGCTATGTATTGTCAGTCCCTAGTCAGTTCTGGCAGAGGTATTCACATCAGAACTAGGGCAATTTTCAATTTCTTCTCTTGTTATAGTAAGGCATTTAATTTTAGTTTTAGGTTTATTCCAATTACCTGAGGAGAGGCTACCCTGACAATGTCTGGAAGAAGAAGTTGAATATACAAGGAAAGGTTTTACCTGTTCAATGGTTGGGACCATTAAAGAAAATTTATTCCTACTGGGTTTGGGACATTTATCGTATGAAATCTATTACAGACCCAACTATGAAGTTATTTCCCAAATAAAAAAAGGTAAGAGACACAGCTATGATCATGGACATTGTAAGGATCTCTTCTCACAAAAATCGTAAACGGTAGAAGCAGATTAAGACCACACACAATCTTGAATTGTATTTGACTAGTCTATCTAACCCCTCAGATAAAAAAAATAGTTACTAGGCTCAGAATGGAACTTTATGATGCTAATTATGTCCATTTCAAACAGACGCGACCTGGTGTTAAAACCCCTTATTGTAAATGTGGGATGAAGGTCAAAGATGATCTGAAACATGTCACATTGTTATGCCCCTTATATTCAAAGAAGGGAGGCTTTGCTTAGGTCCTATACTCGCTGATCTCAGTCTCCCCTTGGACCAAATAATTCCAGTATTGTATCATACTTGAGATATGCCAAATTTATGCAGATTGTCTGGCTTTTTGTCTTCTTTGAAACTGTAGAACATCCATTTCTTATTTGTATGTACAAGGGGCATAAGTGACTTATTTCTTTTTCTGCCATAACTTGTCCTCTCTTCCAGCATTCATTAGACTTTTAATTTTGGATTTTTGAGATTAAATGCATGATACTTGGCTTGTGGTGTAGGTAGCCAGGCCTGAACTGATCCAAGGCCCATTTACCCCTGTTGCAGGATTGCTGAAGACTGAGGTCTCCTCTGTCCCCTTACTTTTCCATATTTGTATGTATTATTGTTCTTTTTAAATATTGCATTATCATATCAAGACTGACTTCTCTAAATGTTTATGTGTTGTATCTGGATAAATGTTCAGACACTGGGGATTGTGGTACAAATCTAGTTTTTCAGTTTCTTAGTATGGTAGATTATCATGTTCTGAACTGTTTGCTGGTACCATTGCACTGACTTCAAATTAATAACAATTACTGAATAAAATCAATGTATAACTTTGCTGTATTTATAGACACCCTGTACTTTTCTAATCTTCCAGTGTTACATTGTAATTAATAATGGATTTGATTGTGTTTCTTACGGTTAATATACCTTATAAATGTATACCTTACACATTTAATGTATTGTTATTCTTATGATATACTGTATTAAGTCATTACTGTATTAAGTCATTGTATATATCTTAAAATTCTGCTGATGTTTGTAACCACACTGGTACAATTTATGTATATTGTATTTTAAAACATTTTGGCCCAGATATTCAAACTGCACCATTTTGTGGCGCAGGCCCCTGCGCTGCTCAAAATAGTAGCGCTGGGGTGTGGCCACGATGATATTCAACAGAGTTGTGCTATGGAGCAACGGCTTTGAATATCGCCCCCTGGCCACCCCCACTGTGCATGGTGCAGTGGAACTGCACCAGCACAAGTGGTCAGAATGGAGCATTGAGATGCGGTGGCACAAGTTCCATTGCGCCATGCACAGCACCTGCGATATTCAAAGGGGGGCATGCAAATGGGGCCATAATTTATGCAAGGCACACGGGGGGCCATTTGCATCTGATTATGGCCCCATTTGCATGCCATTAGCATGCAGGTGTGCCACTCCCCGATGATTTGCACCTGGCACCCTGCCAGGCAGCAGCCATCAGGATTGACGCCCCCTGCAGCCCGATCGCATCATGTCCTGTAAGGAACAATGCATGTCTCCAATCCCTGGTGGTCCAGTGGACCGCGAGTAGCCCGATCGCGGGCATAACAGTAGTCCCCCACCAAGTAGCCCGATCACGGGCATAACAGTAGTCCCCCCCGAGTAGCCCGATCGTGGGCATTACTGTACTACACCCCCCGAGTAGCCCGATCGTGGGCATTACTGTAATACACCCCTGAGTAGCTCAATCATGGGCATTACTGTAATACATCCCCATTAGCCTGATGGTGGGCATCAGTAACCTCCCCAAAGTCAAATATCCCTGGTGGTCCAGTGCACGAATGGAGCCCGATCGTCGTGACATTCCTCATTCCCCCAAGTCAAAATCCCTGGTGATCTAGTGGACCCCTCCGCCCACCCACGGAGCCCGCCCGCCCGCTCCCCTGTCAGCCAGCTGGCGGCGGCACCACACCGACACCACTGACTGACAGCTGGTAGGCTGCACGCCCATTGGTTCAGAGCATGGTTAAATGGCATGCAGCCCATACCGCATTTTAGTTGTCCAGATATGTGAATGAATTCATTCACATAACTAAGCTGTCAGTCAGCGGGTGGTGGGGCGGCAGGTGAGTGGGTGCTGCCGCCCGGGCCGCTGACGCGGGGTGTGGGGCTCTGTGGGCGGGTGTGGTGGGGTCCACTAGTTCACCAGGGATTTCGGACTTGGGGGGGTGAGGAATGCCACCCGTGACTGGGCTCCATTCAGTCCACTGGACCACCAGGGATATTGGACTTTGGGGGGTTACTGATGCCTGCGATCAGGCTAATGGAGGGTGTATTACAGCAATGCCTGTGATCGGGCTACTTGGGGGGTGTATTACAGTAATGCCCACAATCGGACTACTCGGGGAGGGTGTATTACAGTAATGCCTACGATCGGGCTACTCGGGGTTATATTTCTGCCCGTGATCGGGCTACTCGAGGGGTGGGGGTTACACTTCTGCCCGTGATTGGAGCATAGGGGGGCGCTGCCAGGTGTGGCAGTAACAAGTCGAGGGCCACCCACTGGTGGCAGCTGCTGTGTTGTGCCCTGCAATGTGGCAGCTCACCTGTGGGTGACCCTCGACTTGATCCTTTTTTTTTTGGCTCAACTTTGTGCAAGTGCAGGTAGGGGTTGTGCATGCATAACTCTGCATGGCCCGGGCTGAATATCGGGCTGTGCAGTTTATGCATGGGCATGCCCCCCCACCTGTGCCTGCATACATTACTGATGCTTCCCAGTGCATCGGGATTTGCGCAGGTGCTCTTTTACCTTTTGAATATTGCACTGGAGCGCATCAGTGGGTTGTGCATGGTGCAGCACTGTTGAATATCTGGGCCTTTATGTAAAGGTAATAGCTGAACAATAAACTTGAACTTGAAGTTGGTAGGTTAGTTCTTCCATGCTGTATATCTCACCAACAATATCCATCAACTGTTGGTGGATTGGGAGGCTTACTTGCAGTCATTGTCTAGTTATGGCTTAGTGTACTGACACTAATAACATACCATAGGAATAGATTGTCTTTACCTTTTACTCTTGCCAGGGGGAGCCCCAGAATGGCCTGTTTGAGTGCAAACAGGGCACCTAGTGAGAATAGTTCTGTCAAGGCCATGGTTATCTGACTCCAGAAATCTGTCAGGTTGGGCAGGGGCAAAATATGTCTGAATGATGGGCTCCATTCCCTGAACACATTCTACAGCAGGCTTGAGAGGCTTGTTTTGTCCATTTCTCCTGTATGACTGGCATATAGAAATAATGGGCCTTAACCTTCTAAGTAAACTCTTGTCATTTCAAGGAACTTGTGGTTTTAAATGCTAAGTAAAAGATCAGGGCCCACTTTTTGACTGTGAGTGTTATTTCATTTTTTTACACCATTTCTGTTTAATGTTGCTCACATGGTCTCTATGGAGACCATGTGGGGCTTTGTGATGGCTAAAATATGTCCAGTTGTGATTTCTTCCTTCAGACTGGCCTCCAGGGTGTCTAGGAAGCATTTATTTGTGGAAGCATGTCATAGTTTTCTGGTGTGGGCTTGTATGTTCAACTTAATCTGAAGTTATCTGTAATGGTCTGAGTTGGTAATTCAAACATTTGTTTGATAGAGTCAAAATCTAGGAGGGTTTCCTCTCTATGAGCTGTATTGATGAGCATAAGTCTTTACAGGCCTACCTCCTGAAAGTTGGATCTATTTGGGCTGGATGGAAGGTTGCATTTCAGGCAACCCAACAAAAGGGCTATTGGTGGGGTCGTAGCTTAAATTTACTCCTTGCACTGTATCCTCCCATTAGGGTGATGTGGACTGCTAGTTGGGTATTATTCCTGTCCCTGCTTCTAAATGTCATGTCCATTGCGCTAGCACCTAGTTGATGTCTTCCCTCTTCTCTCAGTTCTATCATCCTCCAATTAGCTTTGTATTCTGGGAACATCCACTGGAGAGTCCTGAAGTGTGCCACTAGATAATAATCTTCCAGTTCTGGGACAGTTGTCCCTCCATTGCTCTTCCTGCTTGTAGATGTTTGTAGCTGATTCTGGATCTCTTACATGCTCATATTTATTTTAAGGAGATTGTTGCCATTGGATGAATTGTTTTTTGAGGGATTAGGGTGCAGATGCACTGAAAAAGGAATAGGTACTGTGAAGGACATTCGTTATTATTGAGTGTATCCTGGAATACAGTGGGAAGTTGACTTGTGCCCACCTACTGAGGTCTGCCTGCACCTTCCAATTCAGAGGGGCAAAGTTGGCATGAAATATTTTAGAAATATTTTTAGTTAACTGTATTCCCAAGTATCTCATTTGTGTTGCACTCCATTTCAGGAAAATTGAGCCACAATATTTTTGGAGAAGTTATTATTAAATTTAAGAACTTTTGTTTTCATTCTGTGAGTATGTATCCTGCATGCTTTCCAAAGATTTCAAAGCCCCTACATACCTCTGGTATAGAGGTCTCTGGACAATCTAAATACACTAACATGTCATCAGTGTAAAGAGATGCTTTTGGAGGGTTCCTCCAACATCTATTCTGATTATGTTATTATTGTCCCTAATACATTTGACCATTGCTTTGATATATAGGGTGAACAGTAAGTGCAAAAGGGGGCAACCCTGCCTTGTGCTCCTGAATAGATTAAATATGGATGAGATACCACCGTTGATACGAAGATACACCTGGGCAAAGCATATAAAGTCTTTATCCCATCAGTGAACTTGTTTGGTAGACAGAAATGTTCTAGTACTAGGAATAAGAAATGTCATACTGCTTCATCAAAGGCCTATTCAGTATCAAGGCTCATAACACAGGTTGGGGTTGGCAGATTACATTGATCACATCAATTGTATGTCATTTGTTATCAGGTACATATCTGCCCTTAATAAAGCCTGTTTGCTCTAGATTGCCAATTGTTGGGATCAGGGAATTGAGTCTGTTTGCTATCATGTAGTAATAGTAGTAAATCATTTTTTATTCGAATACGAATAATTGGATACATTCACTTGAGCATAGCTCATTTTCAATGAAGTTCCAAATTTCATTAGGAGATTCCACATGAATTGACAATACAGCAAAATTAATACAAAACAACAAGTAAGACAACTAACAAACAATAAATAAAGTTAAAAGTGAAAAAAACAATTCCAAAACACATAACAATCAGACTTTAAAGTGTTAACAGTTATTGCATAAGGTGCTCTTGTTTAATGTAAACATATACCATTTCCTTAGTTCACTTATGTTATGCTTGGTTTTGTTACTTCTCAAAGCTGGAGGGGATCTATTCCATAGGCTAATACCTCTGGCAAGTACAGAAGATCTTTGTATATTCAGGTTACATTTAAGCGGAACAAATTGTGTTCCAGTTGAGGCCCTTAGACTTTTCTTGATCTTTCTAACCTCAAATAGGTCAATGATATAGTTAGGTACTTCCTTATACCATACTTTAATCATAAATTGAAGCAAGTGTAGATCTGTTCTTACTGTAGGACTGAGCCAATCTAATTCCTTAAAGAGTAGACACCTGTGTGTTCTATAAGGGGCATCCAAAACAAAAAGAGCCGATCTGTGAAAGACTAAGTCTATGCTACCTGTATATTTTTCTAAGGGTCCTCCATAAAGCAAATCACCATAATCCATCACTGGAAGTATCAGAGAATTGACTACAGTCAGGCGGACTTCTCTGGTCATGACTGCATTTATTTTGCAGTTTATGCTGAGAAGTGAAATTGGCCAATAAGAACTGTACAATCACTATCACAGAGGAGTCGGTGCTAGAACGTGATGCTACCATACTAAAAATGTAATACTCAAACAAAAAAGTAGAGCACACACACCTCAAAAAATTACAAGGGCACCAGTCTATTAACAATAATTTTATTTAATAGCATTTAATTTAAACCCAGGGGAAGAGTACACAATGGGGGTGAGATACTAACAACAACAAAAATGGAAAGAGACCTGGGGGTAGTCATATCAGATGACCTAAAGGTGAGCAAACAATGTGAGAGGGCAGTACGTAGGGCTGGTGGGATACTGGGATGCAAAGGGAGAGGCATCATCAGTAGAAAACAGGAAGTTGTTATCCATCTGTACAGAAAGCTGGTGAGACCCCATCTGGAGTACTGCATGCAGTTCTGGAGACCCAGTCTCTGCGAAGACATAGACAGGATGGAGGCTGTCCCAAGGAGAGCAACTAAAATGGTCCAGGGTCTGCGCCAGAAGACATATCAAGAGAGACTTAAGGATCTTAATATGTATAGACTCGAGGAAAGGAGGGAGAGGGGGGATATGATAGAAACTTTCAAATACCTCAAGGGAACCAACAAAGTCCTAGAGGGTAGCATCTTTCAGAAAAAGAGGTGTGCAAGAACAAGGGGGCACAATTTGAAGCTAGAGGGAGGATGGCTCAGAGGTAATGTGAGGAAGTATTTTTTCACTGAGAGGGTTGTGGATGCATGGAACAGCCTTCCTGAGGAGGTTGTGAAGTCAAAAACAGTGGTGGAATTCAAGAATTCATGGGACAGACATAAGGCAATTCTAGGGGGTGGAGGCTGGAAGAAGCAGGCTGTTGGTTAGCTAGGATCTGCAGCTTATCCATTAGGTAGGGAACTGGGCAGACTGGGTGGGCCAAGCAGTTCTTATCTGCCATCAAAATCTATGTTTCTATGTTGTATGTAGCATATGCCAAACAGTTCCTAGGTACTGTTTGGCATATGCTATTAAATTAAATAAAATTATTCTTAATAGACCGGTGCCTTTGTAATTTTGTGAAGAACTGCCCAGTGTTTGATCTTTTCCTCCCATTGGCCTGACCACTATGGTTGTGTAGTTTCAGGTGAGTGGCAGGGCTCCCTACTCCCTTCACCTCATTGAAAACCTGTCTCAGTGGAGGTGTTACTTCCTCTTTGAGGGCTTTATAAAATTCCATGATATACCTGTCTGGGCCAGGGTATTTGCCTATTTTAAGTTCATTAATTGCTATGGCTGTCTCTGCATCAGTAATAAGGGTGATGGGTTTGTTACCCTGTTCTTTCACTAAGTTGGGTAGGTTCAAAGACGGGAAAATTCCTGTTTGCTTCCCATTGGAGGTTGTATAAAGACTGATAACATGCTATAAAGGCATCTGATACCGGGCCCCATTTGTAGATCAGTGAGCCTGTGTGTGGATGTACCAAATTATAAATAATAGCAATAAATAATGGATATACAGTAATGAGGATTAAGGATGGGAGGTTAGAGAAGTAGACTGTGAAAAATCCAAAGATTGCCTTTGTGGGGATGGTGTGTCTGATTCAACACAGAATACCTGAAATTGCAACAATAGCTCAGAGCCTAGGTGTATGCTATTTACCTGACATTTTATTTGAAGCCATAAAAAGTAACACAGATTAAACAAATCTGACCATGGAGATAGGGAGAGAAAGCACAAGCAAGCAGTTGTGTGTGTATGTGTGGGGGGGGGGGGTTTGTTTCCTACCATCATTATTTTTAAAGCACCATAAAATGCTTTTACGTCATGAAGAAAACATAACTTGACCAGGGAGGGAGGGAAGGAAATAACAAGCTTTTGTGTGTGGGTGGTGTGGCCATTGTGAACAAGGAAGACTGCTTGTTGTCTGAGCTTCAATCATTATGTGTGCTGCGTTTGTTGCCTGTCATTTTTTTGAGGGAGCCTTTAGATGCTTTTTTCTCATAAAAAAAAAATCATGTGATCATCAAGATGCAATTCCAAGTGTGTGTGTGTGCGTGTGTGCATGTGCATGCCAAGTGAACAAAAAATACAGCTTGCTGTCTTGCTTCAGTCTTCCTGTGTGCTATGTTAATTGCCTACCATTTTAATAACCATTAACTGCTTTTTGTCATAACATAAAGAATTAACCTGACCATGGAGGGTCAGCAAGAAATTGCAAGTGAGCTTGTGTGTATGTATGTATGTGTGTGTGTGTGTTTCCTAGTGAACAAAGCTGATTCTGCTATAGCATGGTGTCTGGTATGCAAATAGTATTAAGCTTTGTGGTGTAGTCCATTTTTGCATTTTATTGTTTTCCATGTTTTAAAGGACACCTAAACTACCTTTTTTTCCCCAATAAAATATTCCCAATATCTGTCTTCATAGAGAGGGAAAAGAAAAGCTGCTGTTTACACTGATGCCAAAATTGGATTTACATAATTAGCATAAATGCAGTGTCATAACATTTAAAAAATGTAAACAACTTCCTTTAAAAAAAACCCTTGTCTGTTTCTTAAAATGATTGCCAAATGTGCAGCATAATTACATCATTACAGCAAGAGGCAGATAGCTTCATTGCAGTCTACAGTGCTATACTTACACTCTGCATGTATCCTTTTTGACATAAGTTTCACACATATAATCAAAATCATGACTTAACATGTACATTATTTTTATCAATGTACATGGTAGGCTATGATTTGTTTTCTGAAAACCTGCCAAAATTGTCCTTTTTTCTCAACTGCACTGCCACTGCACAGTATAGCTATTGAAATACCTGGCGATCTAGTGGCTATGTTCTCCTGATGATTGTGCTAGTCTGGTCCAAATGCAGATATAGATGATATTTAATTTAAGCCATTTTTGTAAAATAAGGTTCCACCATATTTCATGATGTCAGATGCGCCCCCAGCAGCCAGCCAGCCTGCTGGGGCCAGACTGCCCACAGTTGTTATCATAACCATGCCTTCAGTTAAACCTTCAGTCAAAGGTTCACTACAGTGCCTAGGAAATGCAGTCGTAGGCAAACACCGCACTTAGCATTGGAGACAAGTCCCTTCAATAGCACACCGATACTGAACCACTCCCATTCTTCTCAGCTGGCACTAGAAAATGACACACTTGTGATGTGTATTAGCATCATTTGGTACTGCCAGCTAGGAAGAACAGGAGCAGTGTACTCTCGAAGGGCTCAGACTCTGGAGCTAGATGTGGCTTTTGTTTGTCTGGGACTGTGTTTCCTAAAGACACTGTGCTGGACCAGTATTGTTTAATTGAAAGAGCACTTGTGATCACAAATGTTGGCAGTCAGGTGGGTGGGCTGGCAGGCTACTGGGAAGGTATTTGACATCATGAAATACAGTGGAACCACTTTATTTTCAAACATGGATTAAATCAGAATATCATCTAACTTTGCCTTTGGACAAGACCAGCACAATCGTCAGCAGGATATAACCAACAGACCACCAATGTGGTTGAGAAAAAAGGAACATTTTGGTAGGTTTATGGAAAAAAAAATCACAGCCTAACATGTGCATTGATAAAAATAAAACACAATTTAAGTTATAATTTTTATTATTTAAGTGAAACTTTAAAAAGGGTACATACAATGTTTACATTTAGCACTGTAAAGTACAATGGAGTTCTTTGCCTCTCACTCTAATGATGTAATTATGCTGCATGTTTCATAGCCATTTTAGGGATCAGACAATGCAGATCTTTTGAAATGGGAAGGCTGTTGTTTACATTTATTAAATGCTGTGAAACTGCATTTATGTTAAGTATACCAATGTAAACAGCATCCTTTCCTTTACCTCTCAGTGAAGCTGTATTTTTGAATATTTTTTGGCAAAACATTGTACAGGTGTCCTTTATGCTGGTTTGGTGAGGACTGTGATTGTTCATTACAAAATCACCATCACAATGGTGTCCTTGTAATGAGCAAGATGGAGGACAAGTCTAACATTTATTTGCGTTTTGTGCAGCCATTCCCCTCCCAGGCAGCAGACGGTTAAAAATAACAATCTAAAGCATGCTTTTGTAGGTTATAGAGCTACTGTTTTCCAAGTTTTAATGCTGGTTTGATGGACATCGTGATTGTTCATTACAAAGGCACCATCACAGGAGTGTCTTTTAAAATGAACAAAAGGAGAGACAAGTCTATCCCTTTTGTGCAGTCATCTCCCGGGCAGCAGATGTTTACAAAGACCAGTCTAAAGTATGCCTCTGCAAGTTCAAATATTACTGTTCTTCATATTTTAAAAAGCACCAGTCATGCTCATTTTTACATTTTTACTGAAGCCCCCTGGAAGGAGCTTATTTTCTTTTTTTTAACCAGGAGAGACACATTAAGCTGAAGCTTGTTTACAGGTGCAACCTTGGAGCACAAGGAAGTTAACTGACTTGCTCAGGGTCACGCAGTATGCAAGTGGGGAATGTGGGACTCAAACCCAGATTTCCAGGTTTGCAGTTCAGTGCCTTAAATGACTGCACTATACTGCCTCCGTTTGCTTACAGCATAGGGATAACAAAAGTCCACGCTTCTGAATTTATTACCCAGTGGAGGAGGGGATTGTAAATCCTGAGGAGCCAGCAACCTGCTCCCTTCCCCGTTCTGGTCCCTGAATTTATCAGGCACAACCCTCATGCTCTCACATTTTGTGATGTATTAGTTTGGAGAGCTCCTATGTGTGCTCTATTGACAGCAATGGAGAACAATTTTTAAATTACATTTTGAATATTTTTGAAGGCCACGGGAGTCACATCAAAGTCACAGCTCAACCAGCAAGGCCCTTGTTAGTTCAGCCATGGCTTTTATTTGACTCCAGTGGCCCATTAAAATATATTTAAAAAAAATATTTAAAAACTGGGCCTGATTTGTATCAAGAAAGTGTACCCCAATCTCTCCCTACTAATATATCATAAACCATGAGAGCATGGGGGGGGGGTGCTGTGAAACCCAAGTTACGCAGTTGCTTTGCACTTCAGCTCACTGGAAGCTATAAGAAATACAATTTTAAATCATATTCTCAGCAATTCAAACGCTGGAAGTTTTACAGCAAGTGAAAGAAGGTGACTCAAGCTACATGATGGGAAAGTCATAACAGAGCCAGCAGGAAATGGAGCCTCACAAAGATGGCTGAAAAGGACTGAGGGCAGGACCTAGCATGAGGTCTGCATAGCAAAGCCTGGCCAATGCTGAAAGTTCTGAAGAAACCCTGCAAACCTCGGGTAATCAAATGCAATAACTGCTCACCTCTTCATCTTCAATTAACAGTAAACTGGACATTTCAACAGGTAGAATTACCTCAATTAAAAGGTTGGTGGATGTTCTACAGTGAGAAATGGAAGCTATCCAATGCTATTTGGACACCTGTATGAGTGCCTTAACATGGCAAGCTAAACAGATGCAGCATCTTAACAACCGGCTGGATGTCTTGGAAAATCAAATTAAGAACCATGATTTCAGTCTCCTTTTTATCCCAGAAGGTGCTGAAGGAGATCATGTGGTGCTCTTCTTAAGGGACTGGCTGAAAAGTCAATTTCACACAAAGGCGCCAGATTTTGGATTCACTATAGTGAAAGTTTACAGTGTACGATCCTGAGAAACACAACTGGAGGCATTACCATGAGTGCTGATGCAGGTGGTGCATAATATTGGCACTCAGGATAGAATTCTATACTTGGCAAAATGGTATGGCCCTTTGAGTGTGAAATGAATGATGGTCCCCCTGTTTTGCAAAAATTTGTTATGCCAACAGGCAAAGAAAGAAAAAGTTTGACGGGGTTTGGTCTGTTTTAAAGAACTTAATGTCCCCCATTCCATGCAGTTTCTTGCAAAACTACGGATTATTTTTGACAGTAATGTGTATCTATTACAGACCCAGGAGATGCAGGGGAAATGGCCTTCTAAGATGGTGGCAGACAAAAAACTGAACAGATGGATGTTGAGGAAGATGAAGAGCCTGAGTGACTTTTCTTTTCTCTTGTACTCTTTAGCTTCTTATCATAGAGTTTTGCCCTATGATCACACTGCTGAGCGATTTGACAAGTACAGTATTACATTTATAGTCTTGACATTTGAGGTACTCTAGTTTATTCTTATAGTAAGCTGCTGACATGGTGAGTAATCCGACTTTGATTATATTACTGTCTTTACAGGGACGTGGCTTGGGAATCACAGTGAATGGCAGCATAGGAGCTCGGCTCTTGTGAACTGGATTTTATCTCCCCGATCATCCATGTCAGAATTCGTCCGGACCACCGGTAATTGGTAGGGTACATGCTGCCTATGTGATACCAACTATTCATCATTTCTACTTCACCACAATATCCGTTCTGATCGTTGTTTGCCTCGAACAGTTCAGAAGGGTGTGGAGCATATACAAAATGGCCGGAATCAACCCACAGGCCGCAGATGCCAGTGATAGCTTTTGATGGCTGGAAAAACAGGGAACTGTTTAATACATTGGTACACCGTATGTCCGAAGTGACTATTGTCTCTAATGCTACAACTCTGGAGGTGTACCAGCTGGAGACTCAGATTTTTCAAACATAGGGAAGGGCAGCATCTAACTTGGCCGCGATCTTGGACCTGCACTGCATTATGAGGGAGAAAAATCAAGCTATGCAATCCCTACAAAACAAAGTTGATGACCTAGAGAATAGAACCCAGAGGAACAACCTTTGACTCCTTGGTTTCTTGGAAGGTCTAGAAAAAGGGCATCTGGTTGATTTCTTCTATAATGTCCTCCCACAAGTTCTGCAAACAGATCTGCAGCCTGTCTTTACCATAGAATGGGCACATAGAACATTAGGCCCTGCTCCCAAATCTGGGGAGTGGCCCAGACTGATACTGGCCAGAATTCAGAACTAAGCAGATAAGAACTGGGTATTAAATTGTGCCAAGGAGCTTAAATCACTGAGCTTGGGTGATGAGTGCTTATTTTTCAATACTATTCAAAATATTTGGCTAACAGGAGGAAAGAGCATAACGAATTCAAGAGCCAACTACGTGCTCTGGATGTCCCCTTCTCTCTCCATTATCTAGCAACAATAAGAATAGTGGTGAATGGACCCCCATTGCTATTCTCAACCCAAAATCCCTCAGGGACTTTATGCTCCATACCTGGCCAACCAGCACAGCATTATCTTCTCCACCCACACCTTCCCTGCAGACTTCACATACTGGGAGTAATTCAGAATACCAACATAGCAGAACTCCCTCACCTACAGAAAGGGAAGTGAACACCTTTGACAGGAACCATACATTTACTGCCCGACTCCTAGCCAGGAATCCAAAAAGGCAGCAGAAAGAGTGGCATGCCAAATGAGTGCAACCAATGGACAGAAACAATTCAGACTCACAGAATTGTGTATCAGGTGCTCCAAGTCTACAGACAAAGTATACTAGCCCCTATTTACCTCTACTCCTGCAGATACATCATAGGTGGTCACAGACAAAAAAACTCCCCCTCCTCTCGAGGACCCAAAGCAGACTCAGGCCCTAGTTGCTGAGGAGTGTCCGTCATCTCCTCAGGTGGTGGATCAACAGACTTTGCCATCATCCTTTGGATCTAGTCTCCTGAAGCAGGCACAGGAAAAGACCCTCAGAGACACTACTGATGAACCTTAGTTTGCATCTTAAAATAAATGTCAGATAAGTTGGTTTTATTTTTTGTGCTCTTTGGTCTGGGAGCTGGGGAACGGGGATCATTGTGTTCGAGGTGGGGGTCTCTTCTTGCAGCATGTAAAGCACAGGCTAATGCATGAATGAGCCCTCTATTCACCTTGGCATGATTGGTTTCTGCTGTTGCCGCCACTCTCAGGGCAGAGTGCAATTAACTAACTCTTTCTTTTTTTGACTGCAAAGTGCATGCTTCCGAATGAAGGCTATATGCTCCTATGGTCAGATGGGGCTAGCTATTTAGCAAGGGTCTTTCAGACTGATTTTGTTCTCAGGAGAAGTTATATGAGGAGTGGTTACTTTAATGTATATAGCACTATGATGCAGCTTTTCCCTGTCCCTTCCCCTCCACCCTTCCCCTTGTATCCTCCTCTTGACAAGGCTGAATGTAGGGATGGCTATGAATGCAGTATAGTGGGGTAATACCTTTGTGTTTTCTTTTATTTTTCTTTTATTCTCAGAATAAGGGGCTATACAGTTCCTTAGAGATGCAGACTCTAATAGGTCTGTTCCTCTTGCTTTCCCTTTTTTTTTCATGTCTGACCATAGCAGACTGTATATAACACTGATATGATAGTGATGACCCAGAACATTGCATCCTGAAGGGCTGGGTACTTATGGTGTTGTTTCCTATCACCCCATTCCCCTTCCCCCTTTCTTTGTAGCCATATGACTAACTCTAGCAAACTTAGAATTAGTCCTAAGTAGAGATTACTTGGACTTTTGTTTTGTTTTCCAATCCCAATTCCCCCTTCCTCTCACCCCCTCCTTCTCTTTGTAAGAACTGGTCCATGATCTCCACCAGAATTGTTTGGATTAGCAAAATAATTCTCCGTAGCAGCTCAATCCAGTTCCGTCTCCTTGACTCTGATGCTGCCATCAAGGCTTTCAAATTAGTTTATGGGATCTAGAGGTTCCAGACTGGTTCTGATCCTACTGGTATTCCCCCCCCATGAGAAATGGTTATGGATCAGTAGGAGTTTCTCCCTACAGCCTTTGGTTGCCGTTTTTTCACATGCACAGCTCTGTGCATCTGTAAATAGTTATTATGTTGTTCTGGTTTTAAGGTATGGTTGTTTTCTACTGTTTAGTCAACAAATGGGACCAACTGATTGTGGTTTCAGATGGACATTATATCTTGCAGACTTAGGTTCCCTATGTGGTGCTATGAGAGTTATTTTGTTCAGTTTACAGATCTTTAAATGCTTCAGTGACATGCCTGATGGCTTTTGGCTTCCTTCAAATACACACATAGATCTGTCACACATTACCCCCACAGGATTGGACTTTGGCTAAAGTAATGTGTTATACCTGGAATGTGAGGGGCTTAAATACCCTAGTAAAGAAAAAAAAATATTACTATATTTGAAGAGAGCAAAAGTGCAGATTGCTTTTTTACAAGAAACAAAACTTACCGGCAATGATCACGCTGCCTTGTTTAAGGATTGGGTGGGTTTGGAGGTACAGTACATTCCATGGCATCTATGAAAAAGAGAGGTGTGACTGTATTGATCCCCAGACACCTCCTATGGGTAGTGTCCAGCTGCAGGAGGGACCAACAAGGCCGCGGGGTTATGGCTTTCATGGATACTCCTAAAGGGCCCCTTCTCTTAGTTAATGTCTATGCCCCTAATGAAGATGATCTTTACTTTTTTCAGGATTTTTCAGATAAACTGGGCTATATGAGAGGGGAAGGTACTCCTATCCTGATGGGAGGTGATTTAAACTTAATAGATAAAAATACCTTAGTCAAAGACTCCCACCCTAGAAGCAATATTGCCATCCACCAACTAATGCTAGAGCATGGGCTGGTGGACATATGGTGCCTGCAGCATCCTAAAGATAAGGGCTATATTTTTTATTCAGGGGTGCATGGAATGTACAGTAGGTTGGATTACTGGTTAGGCTCTCCAGATATCTGCCATAATCTGGTGAATTCCCATATTTGTCCCATGATGATTTCTGATCTTGCCCAAGTTCAGATTATCTTTATCTAGGGCTCAAAGCCCTACACTTCCCCTAGCTGGCAACTGGACCCCTTGCTACTTAAGGACTCAGATTTTCTATCTTGGGTGACTCAGGAGTCACAGCAGTTTTTTCGTGAAAACCCTGTGGAAGATACTTTTGCTGCAAATACATGGGAAACCTATAAGGCTACTATTAGAGGAAACATTATATGTTATACCATCAGAGATCAGAAACTGGTTACTTTGGAGGGACAGCTGACTATGACTGAAAAGAGTCTTAAAAAGAGTAAGTACACTAAGGTAACATCCCAGAAAGGGAAAGAAGTTCTATGACTTAGATTTGAATTAAATGAGTTACTATCTAGGAAAGCCGAACAGGCTCTCCTCAGAATTAAATGTGTTCACGGAGGGTAGGGATAAGATGGGTAAAGTGTTGTCTTAGCAACTGCAGAAAAGGCAGGCCAACAAGCATATAGCCAGACTTATTAACCCTAATACAGTACATCTTTATTATGTACCTCAGCCTCAGAGATCAATAAGATAATGGTAGACTTTTATACAAGTCTGTACTCCTCTTTGAGACCCTGCACACTGGAAGGTACGCAAGGGTTTCTGGATAGGTTACAGCTTCCCACATTGTCCTTGGAGCAACAAGAATCCCTTGAAGCTCCCTTTACAGAGGGAGAAGTCAGAACGGCTCTGCTATCTCTTACAAAAGGCAAGGCCCCAGGAGTCGATGGCTTCTCTGCTGATTTTGTCCAGGCACTTGCCCCAGTGGTGACCCCTATTTTATGTAAGGTTTTTGAAGAGACTGAGACCCTAGGATATCTTCCCCCTGCTATGAGGGAAGTGGTAATTACAATCTTACTGAAGAAAGGTAAAGATCCAACCTAAGCAGGTAGCTATAGGCCCATTTCCTTGATTTCTACTGAAAGTAAGGTGTATGTTAAACTTCTTTCTGCTCGACTTAAACCCCACCTTCCTGGTCTTATACATCCCTCTCATGTCAGTTTTACACATGGCAGATACAGTGCCAATTATATTAGATCCTTGATCAATTTGATGCACTCAGCAGGGCCTCTCTCAACACCTGCAGCTGGTATGGCTGTCCATTTTGAGAAGGCCTTTGACTCTGTCAAATCGGATTACCTACAGATGGTGTTGTCTCATTTTGGTTTCGGCTCTAAATTCTGGGCGTGGGTAAAAAAACATCTACATGTCACATATGGCCAAGACCCTTGGAATTCTGTGGTTCTGCGGTTGCAGAATTTGCCGCAGAATTTGCATCATGCCACAGAATATATATAGTGCCGCAGAATTCATTGTTTTTGGTGAATTTTCATATAAATATACTGCTTTTCATAGTGTCAGGCTTTCTTTCCCATCTCATTTATCCTGAAGCCCCTCCTCTATGCTCAGCATATGATGTCATCAATGACATCACATCATAGTTAACCAATGACAGGACTGTGTTCTGCCACAGAAGTGAATAAATGATGCCACAGAAATCAGAAAATGCTGCCGCAGAAGCCAAGAAGCCCTGCTGCAGAAATCAGAAAATTCTGTCGCAGAACACCAGGGGCCCTGCATATGGTCAAGGTTATGACTAACTCCATTTTGTCCCCTCCAACTCTCCTTGGGCCAGCGCACCAAACAAGGATGACCTTTCTGTCCTCTACTATTTGTTCTGGCAGTGGAACCTTTTGACTGCAGCTATACACCATCATGGCGACATACATGGTATTTCACTAGGGAATTCCTGTTATACCATCTTACTATATGCCAACAACTTATCCCTTTGCTGACCAACAAAAGCCTCTTCTTCCTTTACTGGATCTTTTGAGCAGCTTCACAAGATACTCCAGCTTTAAAGTGAACAAGACAAAAACTGAAATTCTCCCTTTCAACTCCCTGTGTACCCCCAATGCAATGCCTCCTTCTGACCTCAAATGGGTGAGGGAAGGTTTGACATATCTGGGGGTGAAAATTATCCCCAATTAGGCAGCATCTGGGACAGCAACCTGGGACCACTGCTGTTGGATTGCAAAGAGGATTTGAATAGGTGGGCCTGGCTCAATCTTACCATGGTTCTGCCATTAAGATGAATTTGGCACCAAACATTTTATACTTGATATCCCACATTCCTCTTCATCTTCCTAACCCTTGGTTTTCTAAAATAGATAAAATGATCAGGGCATTCCTATGGAGGCAAAATACACCCAGATATAGTAGAAATAAGCTCAGGGCACACTTGCAAAGAGGGGGCTGGAATTTGCCCTGGTTGGAGGGCTATAAGATTGCCTTCCGAAACACCCAAGCCCTTCATTGGTTTCACCCCAGATCCCCCATCACCCCACAATGGTTAGATATGGAGATGGACTGGGCAGGAGTTTAGTCCCTAGCTTCACTTATTTGGAACAACTCTTCTACAGTGTTAAAATCACACCCCATTATAGTGCCAACCCTTCGATACTGGAAACAATTGCATAGTTGGCTTAAACTATCCCCCACACCCATACCCTTTACTCCATTGTGGCATTACTCTCAAATTGCCTTTGGGAGTCAGTCAAGCTACAGCTTTGTTTGGGAGAAACTGGGAGTGGTATATCCTGTAGATCTACTGGACCAGATGGGGACTGCTGTGGATACTTTCCAGAATCTCCAGAAGAAGTGGAATATCCCACAATGGGATTTCTGGAAGTACCTGCAAATACGAGATGCAGTGAAATACCTCTTAGCCTTGGCAGGTGAACCCCCCTCCTTGAGATCCGTGCCCTTGTTCAAGTGGTTAGCCTTGTCCAAAGGTCAAGCTGGAAGATTTTATGCACTTCTGCGGGACTCGCTCCCCGATCAGATGGACAACGTTCAACATAAGTGGGAACTAGCTTTAGGTATGCTCCTAATCACTTCTCAGTGGTCTCAATGTTAGCACAGTGCACACAAGCACTATACTGATGCCATAGTCAATTAATACAGAATACGATTTTCCATTGATGGTATAGGACCCCAGCAGTGTTAAACAAACTCAAGTTGGTAGGTGATGATCAATGCTTGTGACGCCATCAACATGGGGGTCTTTTTCATATTTTATGGACTTGCCTGGGCATCTCTTGCTTGTGGGACAGGGTGGGCCACCAGGTGGATACGATACTGGGTAGGCTTATCCCTGTATCTCCTGTGTTGATGCTTCTTGGGATCAGACCACAGAGTATGACACTGCCCAAGACAGAGTTTAGATGACTTATGCTTCTAGCTTTGCAAACCAAATGCCTGCTTCTTAGTATGTGGCACGCACCCTGAGCACCTACAATTGAAGAGATCCTATTGTCTATGGGCCCCATTTTTGAGATGGACGGGTGATCATCAGTCATTGGGGCCTCTAAGGGTTACTTTCAGGAGATGCGGGCTCCTTATCTGGCCTACCTGGCTCTAAAAGTGGGGATAGGGTAGGAACAATTATGGGATGGTGAGTGATGCTCGGTATTAATACTCAAGTTATAGATTCTCATAGTGCTTTGTATGGTATAAATAAATCTATCAACTGAGTTAGATGTATGACTGGATATATGGTGCCTTAGTTATTCTGGTTATGTTTACTGCAAATAGATTGTAAAATGGCTGACTTTCATTTATCACATGATACTTGGTGTGCCTTTTGTTTTCTTTTTCCTTTCTAGATATAGCAGACTAGAGGGCCACATGGAGTTAAGAAAATCCAGATCACACTGTGCATTGATAAAGATCAGCCTTTATTGCCTTCATTGTGGTTCGACCTATCTGCTTAAAAGAAGGTGGTATGTATGACCTTTTTTTACGTTCGCTTGCGCGCATGCGCAAGGAATGTTTTGGGAGAGTAGCACACTTGGAGGTGTGCCTCTCCCATCCAATGCACTGCTCCCTTGATCAGGCATGGCGGTCCTGCACCAATGGGTGCAGGATCTCAGTATGACAGCGGTGTTCCTCTGCTTCAAAGGAAAACACCACTGCCATACTGAGCGCAGCCACCATCCCCTCCGTCATGCGCTCCCCCCCTTCGAACGTCATGCCGAACCCCCAAAGCTTTCCTACCATGCTGGAAGCCCACCCCAGGGTGGCAAACATTGTTTGTTTTGCTGAGGGGGGTGCCCAATCCCCCGTCGGCTCCACGGCCCCCCAAGCCATCCTGCTGCCACGCTGGGAGCCCACCCCAGTGTGGCAAACCGTTCCTTTGTTTTGCGAAGGGGTCCGTTGGCTCCTCAGCCCCAGCGTGGTTGCTGACAGGGTGCCCAATCCCCATCAGCTCCTCGGCCCCCCACACATCTTCTGCCACGCTGAGGACCACCCCAGTGTGGCAAGCGTCCACGTCGTTTTTTTCCCTGTAAAATAAAACCGGTCCTGCAGAGCGCCTCCCAACCTCCCCACAACCCGCACCCACCACCGCGCACTCCAGCTCTCCCCACACTCTTCACCCCATACTTACTTGGACTCTCATGCCGACGATCTTCGTGGACCGGAACACATCTGCACTCTTCAAAGCCGACCACGAACTGAGGAAATGCCGTAAGCTGTATAATGGGCTACATAGGGGTTTCAACTTTATTAGCATATCTCAGTCATTTTTGAATTCTTGCACCAGATTTTCAACATGGGTTTGGGACCCCTTCTCATGAATGATGTCACTGTCATGGTGTTATTTGGGCCCGAAGGGTGATTTCGCAGGCACTCGCGCAGTCACTGCGTGAAATCACCCTTCGCCTTGAATAACGCCATGTCAGTGACATCATTCATGAGAAGGTCCAAAACCCCATGTTGAAAATTTTGGCAAAAATTCCAAAAATAACTGTTTTACAAGCGTGTGTTATGCAGTTCCTACGCAGGCTCGTAAGTTCGCGAATTTTCAAATTTACACCAGATTTTCAACATTGCCATTTTATCACACCTTCTTATGAGTTGTACAGCTGTCATTTTCACATCTCACCCAAAACATGTTTCCGCCTATGTAGCACACAATGCGCAGTCGGTGTCAAAATCAATGTATGGAACACATTAAGAAAATCACAGTGACACTGTTCATGAGCAGAGGTCTTAAATGGCTATGTTGAAGAAATTTGGTAGAAAAAATTCCTAAAAATTACTGTGTTTTACAGCGTAGCGTTGCGCAGTTCCTACACACGCTCGTACGTTTGCGAATTTTCAATATTTGCACTCCAGATTTTCAACATTGCCATTTTACCACACCTCCTGATGAGCAGTACCACTGTCATTTTTCACATCTTGCCCAAAACATGTTTCCGCCCATGTAGCGCACAATGGCACAGTCGGTGTACGAACTCAGTGTATGGGACACATTAAGAAAATCACAGTGTCACTGTTCATTAGCAGAGGTTTTAAAATGGCAATGTTGAAAATTTGGTGAAAAAATTCCTAAAAATGACTGTTTTACGAGCGTGCGTTGCACAGTTCCCATGCACGCGCGTAGGTTTGTGAATTTTCAATATTTCCACTCCAGATTTTCAACATTGGCATTTTACCACACTTCCTTATTAGCAGTACAGCTGTCATTTTTCACATCCTGCCCAAAATGTGTTTCCGCCTATGTAGCGCACAATGGGGGTAACAAAAATATCATGTTGACAATTTATTGTGCAAATACCAGCAATCGCACAGGGCATTAGGGTAAAGCACCATACATGCCAAACACCACTGCAAATACCTGCAAGCGAATGTTCGGCATTGACAAATGCTTGTTCTAGTATAGCCACAGGGAAAATCAATAACTGGATGTTATATCTTATATCTAGTGTTGCTTTAAGGTTTGTCTAGTAGTAGGCCTTGTGCCCAACATAAATGTATTAATACCCCTACAGTTGTTATTGTTGTATTGCTGTCATGTACCGCATGTATCCTTGTTTCTTTATATTTGTGTTTGTATAATTGGAAAAGTCAAAAAAAACTTTTAAGTACATAATATGGTCTATTCTCACTTTTGCTTCCAATATTTATGCTTGGATAATGGAAGATATAACTATGGGGTCAAGTAGTGTTTAATTGTATCTCTGAATGGGAGATTTGTAAATTTAGTTTCAACCACCACTCAAGCAGCAGTTAAATGTTGGGGAATGTAACAACTTTAAAAAAACTACTTTATGGTACTATTTTTACTATTGAAGGATTAGGCAGGGTTTAACTGTGCTCTACATTATGCAGAATAGTTGTTTCTCTTTCAAGGAGTGAGTAGTTTTTTGCAAAGTGACTTCATTATTATCTTGAATGATATATTTGGGGCATATTCATGCTTCCTATAGCCCTTTTGGGCACAGGATGTTTGGACAGACATATGGTTAAATTAATGGGGTACACCATGAACTCTTGGGGGTACGGTTTCTACAAATGTAGGTAACTTTGGATAATCTGTTAAACTTAACTTAACGGTAACCACCTCTATGCTGCAAAACGCAAGGGATACTGTTTAATACCTAAATATTAATTAGATGTGACATCTGTTTGAGAACTATCCATTTTCGCAATGTTCCTTGTGTGGAACTAAGTATGTTTTTATTTTATTTGAAAATTAATCAAATATAAATTAGAAAAAAAAACATGAGAGCATGGGTACTGTGCCTGATAGCTTTGGGAACCATGAAGAGGAAGGGACTGGAGGACTGGTTCCTCAAACTGAGAAATTATGATCCTTTCTCCTAAGACATACAATGACTATAAATTCTAAATCATGGACTTTTGAAGTCCTTATGAGGAAAGCTGCTGCTGGCAGGCTTAAGGAAAACATTGGAACTTGTGGGCTTTAATGCTGGTTTGGTGGGGATTGTGATTTTTTCATTACAAAGGCACCATCATAGTTTCTCTTTAACTGCTCTTGTATTTTTATGCTAGTTTTGCTGAAAAAATAATGGTTTTGCTCTGCTGCAAAGATCTGATCATGTTGTGTCCATTGTATATTCTCTCAATTATGTTGGTCATCTATTGTTTATTACAGGTCTGTATTTTTTTCCTGTGTAACATTATTACTTGCTGGTGTCCTTAAATTGAAGTCTTCTAGTATGTTCAGTCATGGGGTCTGAGTCACAAAGTCCCTAGAATGATGCAAGGTGCCTGCATCAAACATAAGTGACATAAGTGTCACCTTGTGCCAAAAGATGCCCTGGACCTATTCAAAAAAGCATTCTGCATCAAATGCAGTCTGCATGTGCCAGATGGGCTTGCACAAGCCATGCACCACAAAATGGGATGCAACATGGTGCAAGGAGGCTTGTGGCAGACAGAGGCTGCCATATCCCCCAATTCAATATTTACAAAACCCTCCCAGAGTGCAAAATTCTAAGTACCCTTAGACCAGCCAGGCCTTGGGTAGTCCTGCAAAGGGGAACAGTGAAGGAGAGGTTGTTTGAATTCCTGGTTTGTTGTGGGCCACTATATGGTCTCAGCAGTGCCTGATGGGGTAGTAGGTCCAATGTTTGCTTTTTTGCTAGGATGCAGGTTTGATATTTAATTCTACCAGATAGCTGAAGCCAGTTTGTGTGTTCATAGATCTCGCAGGTGTGTGTAAGGCAGTTCGCAGATGTTTGGAGATTACATGCCTTGTTTAGTGCTGTGGTGATGCGTCAGAGAGCTGTGTCAGTGGCAGACCTGTAGATCACAAGCCCATAGTCTATTATAGAGATTACTGAACTGTGAATGGCAGTGCTTAGGGCTTCATCTGTGAGGCAGTTCATATGTCTATAGAGCAGGCCTATGCAGGTATTCACAGTTTTTGCTACGTAGTTGATATGTTCAGAGTATCCAAGTGTTAGGTCAAGAGTCACCCCAAGATATTTAAATAGATGTACTTGTTCAATGGTGGCCCGCTTTGCTGTTTGAGATATAGAGGTCTCTCTGTTTTTATGTTTGCTGTGGGCACCATGGAACAGCATTGATTTGGTTTTGCTGGAGTTTAGAATAAGCTTGTGGGTTTTAACCCATGCCTCTACATCAGTGAAGCGTTCTTGTAGTAACAACTGAAGAAAGGAGGGGTCAGAGTGGGAGGTGAAGATGACAGCATTGTCGGCATAGAGTATGATTTTTTTCTGAGCAAGATGAAGGGAGGCAGTTCTGGAAAATGCTGAAAAGCACAGGACCCAGGATGGATCCTTGTGGGGCTCCTGATTGGACCAAGAGGGGTGTTGAGAGGGATTCACCAATTTTTACCTGCTGTGTTTGGTCACTGAGGAAACTTTGAAACCAAATAGTTGTGTCCGGAGATAGATCTATTAGAGATAGTTGTTGAAGCAGTAGTTAATGGTTGACAGTGTTAAATGCCTTAGGTTGATGAAGGTAGCGCCAACGAGATCCCCTTGGTCCATGGCATTGTGGATGTAGGAGGTAAGCTCTAGGAGTGCTGTGGTCATGCTGTGGCCCTTGCAAAATCCATGTTATTCTTGACATAGCAGGTTATACTTAGTAAGGTATTCTATCAGTTGGTCGGCAGCTATTCTCTCCAGCGCTTTTGAGAGAGGGGGAGAATGGAGATTGGTCTATAGTTGCTTGTAACAGATATATTGCCACTTTTGTGATGGTGTCAACATCGCTGACTTCCATTTTTGAGGGAACTGTGAGAGCATGAGAGTTTTGTTAAGGATATTGGTGAGTGGGTCAGGACTTCATCGAGGATAAAAGTGAGGAGTTTAAGGTCGAGGGAGTCTCTGCTTGATCTAGAATTTCCAAGTACTCGAAGGAGGTACTTTTTTGTGACGTCCTTGGGGACGGCCTTGAAGTAGAATGGCAGATTTCCCTCCAAATTTCTGACTGACTGAGTTAATGGTATCTAGAGGGGGATCAAAGTAAGTTGGCAGTAAAACATGGCTAAGGTTGGTAAATGCTGCATTAAATGCATTTGCCACGGTGACTTGGTCTGTGATGATGTGGCCATTTAGGTGGACCATAGTGGGTGGGACTTTTGTTTTTTTCCAGTTAGTTCTGTTAGGTTGGCCCAAAACTTATTTCCATCTGTCCAAGAGTTTGTTAGCACTGTTTTGTAGTATTTGGCCTTTTCATTTTGAATCGCACAGGTGCAGGCCTTTCTTGCAGCTTTGAAGGCTTGAGTGTCTGCCCTGTTTCTGGTCAGCTTAGCACGTTGCCAGAGGTGATACCGGGCCTTCATTTTCTGAAGGAGACCAAGGTTGATTCAATGATTGTTAACACCTTTAATCTTCTGTTTCATGAAGGGTGCATGTGCATCCCAGGCTGTGTTGAAGCTTTGGATAAAGAATCAAGTGCAGTGTCCATGTCTGGGGTTGCATCTATAGGTGACCAGTCATGATATTTAGGCATGTTTTTAGCAGCCACAGGTGGCCAGGCAGTAGTTTTCTACTGTTGATGATTTTGGGGGGGTCTTAATAAATTTGTTGGACCATGAGAGTAGGACTGGTGAGTGGTCACTTATACAGTAGGGGAGAACTACTGTATTAGTAATGTGTTCAGGGTGGTTTGTAAGAACCCAGTCCAGAAGAGTTTAGGTACCTGTTCTGTAGTTTACTCGGGTGGGTGTTTTAATCATTTGGGAGAAATTGGCAGCTGTCAAGACATCTTTATACTTATGTGCACTGGGGGAAGACCAATTTACATTAAAGTCCAGAGAAGGATCTAGGGAGTGAATGATGTCCAGTATGCAGTTCAGTCCTTGGTTGGTGAGTTTGGGGGGTTTGTAGACTGATGCCACCATCAGTGTTTTATGGTGGGTCCCCAGATGTATTTTTGTGGCAAGAACCTGGATGTCACTTGCAGGGTGAGGTACAGGTAGGGTGTGCCTGATTAGAGTGTCCTTTAGGTGTAAGTAACAGACTCCCCCCTTCTTGGAACATCTGTCTTGTCTGAAAATGGCAAAACCCAGAATCGTTATTGCAGTGTTGGGGGTCTTAGGTGATAGCCATGTTTCAGTTACTGATATTATATCTGGGTTGTGGAGTGTGACCCAGGCAGTGAGAAGATCCAGCTTTTTGAGGAGGCTGCAGATATTAATGGTAGCCAGGCAGAGCCCCCCAGACCTGTCAGCACCACAGGGGCGAGACTGTTATGGGCCAGGGTTTGGGTTGACATTACCTGAGATGAGGATCAGCATCAGAATTAGAGACTTTAAGAGAGTTCTGATATACTTCTTTTGTCCCCATACTGTTAATGTGATAGGAACCTCTTTAAAGGGATAGTGATTTGAGTGAGAGAAACCTGCTAATAGGAAAGAGATGCTGAGGAGCATGGGAACATGTGTTCTTGATGGGAGAGCCATCCATAGGCGAAGTGGTCTGGATGATGTGCTTTGGTTGAGAGTTAGGGAGAGTTAGAGAGTTTTTAAGTCACCAAGTTGCCTGAGTACTGGTGAGGGCACATGGATTGTACTGTTTGCAACTCTTTTTCTGTTTTTGACTTTTTAGCCACTTTTTGCATTAGCAATGAGCCACTGTACAACTCTCTTTCAATTTGCAAGCTCATGTTAGTGTCCTCTCTCATTTGTGAGGGAATTTATTCCTAGTGCCTAGTTAAAACTAATAGGAGTCCCATGTTAACATCACTCTGCCAGAGTATTATCTACTGTGCACTGTTTTGTTTAATGGCAATTTTCCATTCAATTAAGTTCTCCTGGATGCTAGGCTAAATAACACTTTAGATCTGGTATTGTCGAATGGGGAGGCAGTGAGGGAAATAAAGGTAGAAGACCCACTAGCCGACAGCGATCACCAAATGATGTGGTTTAATATCATGATGTGCAGGGAGCCAGAGAAATCAGTTACTCAGGTGGTAAACTTCAAGGGGGGGGCGGACTTTGGGAGGATGCAGGAAGTACTGAAAGGGAAACTGGAGGGCATAAGGCAGGAGATTGACTTGGAGCAGAAATGGGATATTATTAAATGTGGGGTTACAGAGGCAACAGAAGGCTATACCAAGGCACAGAGTAAGAGGAGCAGAGCAAGAAAACCATTCTGATTGAACAGCGAGGTTATGGAGGTGGTGAGGGCAAAATGAGTGGTGCACCAGAGGTTTAGGAGGATGGGGAAGGAAGTGGACAAGGAGGAATATGCAAGATGGTCCAGGGAGGTGACCAGAAAAGTGAGAGAAGCCAAGGACCAGAGGCAGCTTAGATTAGCACAGGTAATTAATGGGGAGGAGAAAGACTTTTTCAGATACATCAGGGAGAAAAGGAAGTGCTAGGAGACAATAGTGAGGATAAAAAGGTGTGGGGAGAGGATGAAAAAGGGGGAGTAGCAGGCAGAAGCACTCAATGAATACTTTTACTCAGTGTTCACAGAAGAAGGGGGGGACTGCTACCAGCATGGGCTGAGAGGGTGGGGACAGGGGGAGAGGAGGTGACAGATGGAAGAATTGAGGCAAGTAGAGTCCTAGAGGGACTGAAGGCACTGAAGGTAGACAAGGCACCAAGGCTGGATGGTATCCACCCCGGGGTGCTGAGGGAGATGGTGGAGGCATTGGAAGATCAGCTGATGGATCTGTATAGCACCTCACTGGAGTCGGGATGTGTGCCACTGGACTGGAGGATGGCACATGTAGTACCATTACGCAAGAGTGGGTCAAGGAGTGAACCAGGTAAGTATCATCTGGTAAGTTTCACCTCCATAGTGTGCAAACTCATGGAAACAATACTAAAGGAAAGACTGGTGTCTTACCTGGAGGACAATGGCCTCCAGGATGTGAGGCAGCATGGGTTTGTTTCAGGAAAGTCTTGTCAAACCAGCCTCATACAATATTATGAGTGGGTGACACATGAGCTGGATAAGGGTCATGCGGCGGATGTTCTTTACTTGGACTTCAGCAAGGCCTTCAATTTGGTGCCTCATGGGTGACTTGGGGAGAAGCTAACTGGTGTAGGGGTAGGGGTAAAAATTATGAACTGGATTATAAGCTGGCTGAGTGGTAGGTTGCAACGGGTGGTAGTGAGAGGGGAGCTCTCAACTCCAAGGCTGGTGACGAGTGGGGTGCCACAGGGCTCTGTGTTGGGGCCAGTATTGTTTGGGCTCTTCATATTAGACATTACACATGGAGTGGTGAGCAAAGTAAGTCTGTTCACTGACAACACCAAAATCAGAGCAGTGGTGGATGGAGAGGAGGGCTGGAAGCAGCTGCAGGGGGACCTACACAAGCTAGAGGAGTGGTCAGAGAGGTGGCAGCTGCAGTTCAATGCAAAGAAGTGTAAGGTTATGCACTTTGGGGTGAAGGAACCCAAGGAGAAAATACTGGCTAGGGGGGGTTAAGCTGGGGATCACTGAGACGGAGAAGAACCTAGGGGTAATAATAACAGGGACCATGAACAACACTGCCCTGTGCAGGAGAGTGGCTGCAAAAGTGAACAAAATGCTGGGTTACATAGCTTGGGGGGTTTTGTCCAAGTGAAGAGAGGTGATCTTGCCCCTCTACAAGTCACTGGTAAGGCTGCACTTAGAGTATTGTTAGCAGTTTTGGAGGCCATACCTAAAGCGGGATATCAGGCTATGGAGGGGTGCAGAGGAGGGAAACAAAGATGATATGTGGAATGAGGGGAGAGACTATGACAGCAGGCTGGGAAACCTGAATATGTACACCCTGGAGGATAGAAGGGACAGGGGGGACATGATAGAGACATTCAAGTATCTGAGGGAATCAATAAGGATGGGGCAGATGGGATCCTTTAAGTTAAGGTGGGGGGGCGTCACCAGGAGGCATGGGCTAAGAATAGAGGGGGGAAGATTTAGGAAGGAAATGAGGAGACACTATTTCACAGAGAGGGTGGTAGCAAAATAGAACACCCTACCAGAATGGGTGGTATCATATAAATCTGTGAACAACTTCAAAAGGGCATGTGAAAGGGAACAGGGAGAGTGAGGGCAGGGGAGGTGGAGGAGTGGCAGTGGGGTGACAAAGGGGATGGGGGGTGGGGAAGCTGCAAACTAGGGGTGTTGGCTGCACACTTGAGCATATTTAGATAGACTGAGTGGTCTGTTTCTGCTGGCACATTCATATGTTTGTATGATAGTACTTGCTTTTACTATCGGTGAGCCACCACGCAGTGCATTCTCATAATGTGTTAGCACTTGATAGAGGCTTTCCTCCCCCATTTGTTTGGGAACCCTGGTTAATTCTTCACATTATATGGACTAAGCAAATACACTTGTAAACTATTCACTTTAGGAATTTGCCATTTGTATGTGTTTTGTTCTTGCAACACACAACTGCACGGATACTCTTGTTTTACTCATTTTTATGGCAAAGAAAAACTGTTTCTGCACAGAGTACCTTACAACTGGATATTTCATTTTGAAAGCATATTTGTGAGTGTATTCTGCATCAGTTTCATTGGACATAATAGTGCATGCATTTTGTACCTTTTTATCTATTTTTGGGGGGGAGGGGTTTGAAGTCCTAATGCCAGAAGCACAGCATTCAAGAAGAATTTTCCCTCTGGTCTCTCCTATTGGGGTGGCTACATGTTCTGGTTGGCCCCGAAGGAGAGATGAAGATTTCTGCCAGGAAGATATCTCCCCCACCCTACAAAGACAGGAACTCTTGGAGGTCCCAAACTGCACAAAGGAAAGTACTTTTCATTGCTATTGTATTTGTTGAAGGGTGGATTTAAACTCTGGACCTGCTGACTTCCCTTGAGTTGAAGTCCATAGCCCGTTAGACCATTGTGCATCCTGGTCTAGCCCAGCCAACCTGTACTTAGGTTCATGAGTTATTGTGGTGGCTGCCCTATGGGTCTCAGTGTCTTCACTTTAGGTTGGGATCTACCTGTTAGCCTACCTGCTTATACTGTGAGAGAGTGTCAGTGGGCTGATAGGCACCCGTGGTATTGGGTGTCCCCGCTTCCTCTGGATAAGTCTGCTCTATTGATCTTTTTCCTTTTCTAGTCTGGTGAGAGTGGACTAGCGTCTACATAATTCTCCTGGATTCTTGTGCTTGGGAACTGTGTTTCTGGGGACTGCTTACTTTGAAATGGGATATACCCTCCACACATAGTGGTAGCATGTGTTGAGCTATAATCCATTGTTAATCCACTGATAAGCTATGCTCAAGTGACACCTGTTTTATTTTACTTTTGTTGTTTTATAGAATTGTGTGAGTTGGGTGTGTGAATGATTAGGGATTAATATTGTATCTCTATGTGCATTGAGGGTAAACTGTGGGTTGTCATGTGGTTTGGGTGGAATTTAAGGATTTTTATTTCTGTGTTACACAGAAACATAGAAACATTGACTTTGACGGCAGATAAGGACCGCTTGGCCCACCTAGTCTGCCCATTTCCCTACCTACAGGATAAGCTGCAGATCCTATTTAACCAACAGCCTATTTCTTCCTACCCCCCACAAAAATTGCCGAATGTCTGTCCCATGCGTTCTTGAATTCTCCCACAGTTTTATACCCCACAACCTCCTCAGAAAGGCTGTTCCATGTGTTTACCACCCTGTCTGTGAAAAAATACTTCCTCACATTGCCTCTGAGCCATCCCCCTTCTATCTTCAATTTGTGTCCCCTTGTTCTTGCACAACTTTTTTTCTGAAAGATGATACCCTCTTGGACTTTGTTGATTCCACTGAGGGGCTTAAATGTTTCTTTTATGTCCCCCTCTCCCTCCTTTCCTCAAGGGTGTACATATTAAGCTCCTAATGTCTCTCCTCATAAGGCTTGTCTTGCAGACCCTGCACCATTTCAGTTGCCTTCCTCTGGACTGCCTCCATCCTGTCTATGTCCTTGTGGAGATGGGGTCTCCAGAACTGGATGCAGTACTCCAGATGGGGTCTTACCAACTGTCTGTACAGAGGGATAACAACTTTCTGTTTTCTACTGGTGATGCATTTCCTACACATCCCAGTATCTGCCCAGCCCTCCCTACTGCCTTCTCACATTGCTTGCTTACCTTAAGGTCATCTGATATGATTACCCCCAGGTCCCTTTCCATTTTTGTTGTTGTTGCTACCTCCCCCCCCATTGTGTAATCTTCCCCAGGGTTTTTGTTTCCCAGGTGCATTATTTTGCACTTCTTTGCATTGAATCCAAGCTGCCATACTTCTGACCATTCCTCCAACCTTGCCAAGTCCCTTCTCATCCTTTCCATGCCTCCTCGTGTATCAACTGTATTGCAGATCTTTGTGTCATCTGCAAAGAGGCATACTTTTCCTTCCAGCCCCTCTGCAATGTCACTTATAAAAACATTAAAAAGGACTGAATCCAGTACTGAACTCTGTGGTACCCCACTAGTGACCCATCTTTCTTCAGAGTGGACTCCATTTACAATTACCTTCTGTGTCCTGTTGTCAAGCCAATGTTATACCCAGGCTACCACCCTGTGACCCACTCCCAGGCTGGTTAATTTTGACTATTAATCTTTTGTGTGGGACTGTGTCAAATGCCTTGCTAAAGTCTAGGTAGGCAATGTCCACAGCCTCTCCCTGGTCTACTACTTTGGCACAACCCTTCCCTCGTCTACTACTTAAGGATGTAAAGAGGAACTCATTTGGTTAGCCACATATACACTGGTGACCACATGCAGCAGCTCTGTCTGTTCATAGGAACCCCATTAGTTCTCTCTCCAAAGGTCCTCAGCTGCTGCAGGGAACTGGGGATTCTACAAAGGATGGGCAAATACTGCAGAGGAGTCCAATGTATTATAGTTAGGGGCAGGATTGGTGTGGTAGGGACTAGGAGATGCCCAAGGAGGAAATTGAATCAGGATTAGGCCTTTCTTGTCTGGTTCCCCTCCCATGGGACCTACCTAATTATAACAAGCAGGTGCTAGTCCATTTGGACAGTACTACTCCTCTCCTTTGAGTAGCTCTTTGTAATGCAAGATCACTGAAGAATAAGATTGCAGTGATGGAGGGTTTCATCGCTGATTCCTCAGCTGACCTTGTTTGTGTCACAAAGATTAGATTGGGCAATGACTCTGGACCTGTTCTGGAGGTGTGTCACTGTTAGGGTGCTAGGATTAGGGTGCCATCACAAGGTTATAAGTGACAGGGGCACTGTGAATTTCATAGCATCCCGCACTCAGACTGTTTTTGGCATCTGCACTATTCTCCTGCCCTTCACTGTATGCCTACCCTGGAGTTATAGTTTCTTTTGGGTGGTGCAAAGGAAGAAGCCCCCCTCCCAAAAAATGCAAGTTTTTGACCTGACAGACCTTGGGCACCATACAGTGCTGGTGGCAACACAATGTCAACCCGCTATTGTGATAGGTGATATTGTATTTGCGCCCTCATGTACATCATCCACATCTCCCATGCACTGTCATGGGTGAACCATTCTGGAGGTAGCTGTCCCACCTGGTTTCTCCATTGTGCATTGCTTCAGAAGGATCACAGAGGGGGTGGGGTGGTCTTCTGTTTTAAATCCACTCTGGGACTCACTGCACTCGCCATGACAACCTTCAGATTCTTTGAATGCAAGCTGACTAGATGCAGTCCAGGTGTTAGTAGCAGGATCATTCTCATCTTCCACCCTCCTGGTGGTGGGAGTGATTTTCTGCATGAGTTAGTGGACTTCATTGCCGGACAAGTATTAGAAGCCCCCAGACTGTTGGTGCCGGGGGTTTCAGTACCTGGATTCACAATGAATCCTCACAATTTGAACAAGAACTCCTTCAGCTGATGTTATCACTGGGACTGACACAGTGGCTGTAACCTCTGAAATCTATCCCCATGGTCACACATTGGATCTGATCTTCACATCAGGATTTGACATTAGTGCAGTCAAGATTGATCCATTTTTTTTGGTTGGACCATTATGCTGTGTTATTCCAGGGCGGGGTTCCCTGTTTGACTACTCCTTCTGTGGAGATCATCCGGTACTGTCTGAAACATAATTTGGAGCCATGCATGCCTCAGGAGGCACTGGATGTCTCGGGTATGTTGCTGGCCTGTGCACAGTATCCCAAGGAGGCCATTAAACACTATAACAGTTCTTGCAGCCTCCATAGATTCAATTGCACCCTACTGTGTTCCTTCCTTGATGTCCCATCATAGTTCACCATAGTATTGTGCTGAGCTGCATCGGTCGAAGACAAAGGGATGGAGGTCGAAGCATTCCTAGAGAAATTCTCTATGTTTAGAGGACAGGCTGGCATTGAGAACTCACTCATTGAATCAACAGGCAATCAACCTGAAAAAGGCAGAGTTACTCTCAAAATTGATTGCTGCAGTTAAAAATGTGTACTGTAGACAGGCTACTAAATCTATCCTGTTTGTAATCCATTTAGAGCCTTTTCTGCAGAAAAATGCTAGGTGCTTGGATTTTTTTTTTACTGACAGTGTGCTGGCCATCAGATCACGGTTTTCTTTAAGAGGCCTGTCATGAGCTGGTAGTGGTCGCACCATTGGTGACATTGATCTTCCTGTCTGGGATGTGTTTTTACCCATTTCTGAGGCTGAGGTGCTCCAGATAGTCCCTAGTTTATTATTTTGTTATTGTTTCTGTTAATTCTTTAGTAACCGGTAAGGCCCATTAGGCACAAGTGTCTGTTTTCAAGGGTGACCTGGGAGCTTTGAAGTGTTAAATGACTTGTTCAGAGTCACACAGTATGTCCATAAATTTCTGCTGGCTAAAATGAGACCAGGTAGATCGGGTGCTCACCACCTCCCACCGATCTCCACAATCTCTCATGGACAGAGTTGGGCTGATACCTGACCTGATGCTGGCAACCTAATCTGTGAAGAATCGAGCAAGCTCATCACAATTCATTTGTGAAAAATCTCTTCCAGACTGAAGACAGACTGGATTGCTATCTGAGTGGATCCCCATCAGAATGGTTTCCCTTCTCCCATTGTTGGCCTGAAGTGGATTTAGGGTGATCACAATTATGACATCAGTTTGTTTTGATTGTCACCACTGTTATGTTGTTCAAAACACCTTCATCATTTCATCTTGTGTCTTGACATTACATTTGGTATTGCATGCTCTACTTCATTACTTTAATCTTGAATTTGTATTTATTCATAGGTTCCTTTTACCTACAGTGTAATTTATACTGTATTAAATGTATTCACAGATTAAATTAGGAAATGATGTTATACAAATTCATTCAGTCCAAATATTTATAGATATGACAACTTAAATTAACACAGAAATATTTGTGAACATACATAGAAAGTGTTAAAAAAGTGTAAAGACTGTCAATAGCCTTGTATAGTAAATTTGGGTATTTTTATTTCATTTTTTTCTGTCTGTATGTACAAACGAAAACTTTTTGTATATATTTTGTAGAAGAATATTTTCTTAGAATTTATCTACTCTAATTTGTCAAAGTAAGAGACTACATATTGGAAGAATAAATTGATTAGATAGAATAGGGCATAGAATGAATTAATTGTCCCTTAATTATGATGTCATTACTAAGAGCATATATATATATATATATATATATGTATATAAACATAGGCCTGGATATTCAAACTGCGCCCAAAAAGTGTGCAATAGCAGGAGCAAGCACAGGTCCATTGCGCCCATATGCAACAGACGCGATATTCAAAAAAGGAGCAAGCCAAATTGCGCCTACAGCTAACGTCTGAATATCGCACAACATGCACCATAGCGCAACTAGGGAGGGGAAGCTGAGCAGATATGATGTGCTATGGTGCAACAAGGGATGTCCAGCTGAGCAGTCCAGAGGCGCCATAGCGCAAGCAGGGAGCCCCCCAGCTGCAGAGCAATGTAACTGTACAACCAGGGAGGTAGGGGCCCACCACCCATGCCACAGATGGGCACAGGAACACACAGCAGAACTGACATCATGCCCCCACACCCCAAGCACAGCACAACTGGGGGAGGGCTGGAATAACCACCGACCCATGGGGACAAGCAAACAACCCACAGCTGGGCATGGTGCCCCATCACACCCACCGGCAAGCTGAGACTGCCACACAAGGAGGGCGGACCACCCCGTGCCACACCATCCCCCCCCAGTGCACAGCACACCCTGCACCGTGACCCCAGACACCCCCCCATGAGCAGTGACCACCACTGCAGGAAGCCCCATACATACCACCACCCCCCCCACTGTGACACTGCAACCTCATGCACCACAGAACCATTCAAGCCAGCCCCACCATGAGCACCCATCAGTGGATGGCAGCACACGGCAATGCAACAACGGCAGACACAGTGCCAACATGCACAATCCCCCGGAGGCACAGCTGAGAGACCGACCATGCATCGGCACAAGAGGTACCCCACACGGGACAGGGCGTGCCCCTGACACCACCACCAGTGATACAGCACCCCTGCACAGTAGTCCAGTGACACACCCCGACCCACCACTGGCCACAACAGCCAGCACAGACACCCACAGTGGTGCGTGGAAGCATGCATCACACTGGATGCAACACAGTGCAGGGACAAACACACACCCATACCCAAGGGGACAATAACACAGGGATGCAGTAGCGTGGCAACCAAGCCCCCAGTGTGGGCCCATGGAAACCGTGTACACACAGCCTGCAGTCCTCCATGGCACAGGAGTGTCAGCCACCCTGTGCAGGCACTGTGGACCCAAACGCCACCATCATATGCCTGGAGCACAAGTCACAGACAGTGGTGCACATCCCCCTGCAACTCACACAAGCCACAGCATGGAGGTGGGACAACAACCACGGAGGCCACAGTGTCACCTGAGGCAAACATGCACAACACCAGTGACAGGAGGCAACTCAGCATTGTGATGGGTACAGTGGCTGACCTGTATAGACAGCCACCAGTGGCATGGAAGCGGACCTTGCAGGTCACAGACATGCAAGGGTGTCAGCTGCACAGGCCATGGACAGGTTGACAGGGGCACCATGGACACAGAGCATGCACCATGGACCACTGCACACAGTAATCCAATGCACAGGGAACAAAACACACACCACAGACACTGACTGATAGCTACTCCCACACCATAGTCACTTCCCCATGGACAGACACACATACCCATGACTGCACCACCCCAGACGCCATGCACACCACTGCAGCTGATCACCTATAGCCCACTGCAAATCAGAGACCACCACAGTATTCATATCAAAATAGATGTATTGAAAATATTCAAAAATAACTATATACAGAATTATATACAAACGTGGGGGTGAGGGACATAAACAAGGTGGGGGTGGGTAAGGGGCAGGGGTGAACATATGGGAGAGGGAAGAAAGAGGGTGAGGGTGGGTCAAGGGGGGAAAGGTGGTAGTTGGGGCATGGGGACATTAACGTCTGCCCCGGTCTTCCTCCTCCTGGTGTTGATGTCTGGCCCTCCTTCTCCTCCTGACCCCATGCCAGTTCATCTCCTGTAGGAGCTGCAGAGTCTCCCTGTCCACCTGTAGCAGCTCATTAATGGACCGCTGTGTTTGCAGGAGCCTCCGGTCACCTAGGACGAGGGAGCAGAGTCAATAGGTGTGACTGTCCATCCCCCTGCAGCCCACCCATTGTGCATGGCATACAGCCATGTGCCATGCCCCTGTGATGGTGTGCGACCACCCACAGTGACCATGTCCACAAGACCTGCCCACCCAGGCAGCCACAGCCATGTGGACCACTGTATACACCCACCGCCCATGTCGTGCACAGCACCACCATGGCTGTACAGTAACGTGGCTATGTGGTGTGAAGGCAGTGCCACAGCCGTGTGCCCGGTGTACACATGGACCACCACTGACGCACTCCCAGACGTGCATTGCCACTGGACAGTGCTGACTGTCACAAGTCACGTGCATGGCAGTGGTGTCCATGGATGGTGGCCATGCCCCGCTGCCCACCCTGTTACACAGCATGCAATAGTAATCATGGAGTCATGGCACTCACCCTCATCGGGCCGGTCAGGTTGGCGGTGATGGTCCCCATCCCTCCTGGGTGCTCTGTCCTCCTCCCTCCACTGCTCCTCACTCAGCTGTTGCCGCTCATCCATGCCTGTGGGGGAAACAAGGAGAGAAGAACATCAGTACAATCCTGAAGCAAAGTCCCCCTGCCCAAATGTGTGTGCCCACCCACCCAGCCAGACCCACCCACCCCACACCCTGTAAACACTGCCACAGCCAACCCTAGACTAGCCCTCCCCTATGTGCTGGACACATAAAACACTGTTACCCATATGGACAATACAAGTGTGTAGGCATATCACCCACCTGGATGAGGCACCGTGCCCCTCCTGGCATGCGACTGCAGATGGGCAAGTAGCTCAGGCTCCCTCCTCCTGAGGTCCCCATAGCAGTGCCTGCACTGCTCCGTGGTCCTCCTCCATCTGGTGGCCTCCTCAAGGTCAGTGGCCACCTCCTGCCAGACCTGGGTCCTGGCCCTGTCCAGTGGCTCCTCCCCAAACAGAGGCCCATGGTGTGGCTCCACAATGGCCACAAGGTTTGCCAACTCTATGGCAGTCCACTGTGGGGCTCTCCTGCATGCCATCTCAACCACGATAGTAGGCAATATGGTGCTCTGCAGTGCAGTACCCCACGTGCAAATGCTGCACGGTACAGCGCTGCCATTCCCTATCATGCTGTTACCGAACAGCACGATAAAGGTGCAGCCATGCCTGACACATGGCGTCAAGGGGGAAAAGGTCGGCCACAGGGTCAAGGGTCTCTGGCGCAAGGCCACGCACAGCGCCATTGGACGACTATGCATATAGCGCAATTGGTTGCCTGTTTGCCAGCGCTACAGCGGACTATCGGGCAGTTGTGCCATTGCGCCTATGGAGACCCATTGTCACAGTGCCATGTAGTGACCTTCGCTATAGTGCCACTGGCACAATGGTGGCCATGCCCTGCATTGACCATCACACACAGCACATCATCAGCATGGCAGAAGCCAGCGTCAGCAGCCTGGGCGTGCACAGTGAGGTGTACTACACATGCCATGGAACTATGCCATTGGCTCAGCACGTTCAACACAATTGCGCAAAGCGCAAAAGCACGATATTCAACCGTCATATGCTAATCATCCGATCAGCCATTCAATGGCGCAGCACCGCAATTTGCATTTAATTAAAGTTGCTCCTCACCTAATTTGCATGGATTGCGCTATTAAAGTGCGACAAAGTTCTGCAGTGGCCATATTCAGTTACTGCAGTTTATTGGTGAGTTGCATACTGTGTGGGAGTGTGGACTGTGGATTCAGGGACATGCTTTGGACTGCACCGTCACAGGTAACCACTGCCATCCTTACAGGCTGAATAATGACCGAGCAAGGTCTGGGTGAGGAGGACAATGATGGTGGGTGAAAGAGGAGGCCCAATTTCACGAAGGCCGAGACCGAGGCACTTTTCAAGGCCTACCTGGATCAGGAGCAACTGCTCAGTGGACTGCGGGGCACCCCTCCGGCCCGTGCTGCTGCATGGGAGGAGGTGGCATGTGCCATCAACCTGCATGGCAGCCACCAGCACTCTATGCAGGAGTGTAAGAAGAAGATGGGTACTGACAGGAGGAGGGTGAAGGAGAAGGTGGCTGCCATCAGGGCGGCATGTGCTGCAACAGGCGGGGGACAGCCAGAGGTGGTGAAGCTCACACCAGCAGAGGACAGGCTTGCTGCAAGCATGCACCGCAGTGCCATAGAGGGAGTTCCGGGTGGTGGCTTCCAGACAGGTGGTGGCCCATCTCTGCATGGTAAGCCATGGTGTGCCTTGGGGGGGGCCGGTTAGGTTATACGCAGTAAAGTGACTTTGCTTTCCCTTACAGCTCCTGAGCATCTGCATGGGTCAACGTTGGTGGGCCTGTCCACTGAGGACAGTGGGACAGAGTTGGAGTTTGGACGATCCACCTCCACAGGTTTCTGTGGATCGGCACGACAGTGGTGCCGCCTGGCTGTCCACACTGATGTCGTTGAGACAGGTGTGGGGGAATCCCTTCCTGTGTCTCAGCGTTCTGGCATCCAAGGATGCCAGCATGCCATGGCTGTGGCTGGGGAAGAGACCTGCACCAGTGATGAAGACATGACCATCATGGGCAGTGGCACGTGTGTGCCATGGAATGGACACACAGCAGGTCAGCTCACGCCCATGGCTCTGGCTGGTGCCACCGTGTGAGCCAGCGTGTCAGCACAGTCCCAGGCTGTGCCTGTCAGCACCAGTGGGGCAGCACTGGTGGCTGGTCAGGACAATGGGACTGTTGCAGCCACAGCGGTGGCACTACTGAGCCCTTGGGTGCAGCGGCCAGAGGGGCGGCAGCAGCAGTCGCCCACCGGGACTGGGGGTTCAGGGTTCAGCGGTGACATCTGTGAAATGCCTGTGGACTTGCCCATACCTGGTCCTGGTGTGCAGCACCCACCCTCAACTGGTGCTGAACATCAGGTCTGTGCATACCCTGAGGGACAGGATGACAAGGAGTCAGATGACCTCTTTGACGAGCACACCCGCCTACTGTGGGCATCGGTCCAGCAGCAGATGCAGCTTGCAACGTCCGTGGAGGCACTGTGTGTGGGCTCTGGAGTGGGCAGAGGAGCATTGCAGCAGGGACACTGATAGGATCGTGTCACAGATGGACCATTTGCAGTAGGATGTGACCGCTGCCACTGACAGGCTTGCACAGCCATTAATTGCTGTCATGGCTACAATGGGCACACAGTCAGGTGCCCATGCATCACTCACAACATGCAGTGAGCTATCCACTCCCCGTTCCCGATGTCGTGCGACACCCACCCTGTCAATGCCAGGTTCAGCTGTGGGCATCCTGAGCACTCCTGGTGCAGGCATGTTCGGTGTGCTGCAGACCCCTGCGTGGGCACGGTCACATTCGCACAGTGGAACCCCTGGGGGACCATCAGTGCCACCCCATGAGGCCTGTGGTCAGCCTACCAGTGCTGGCGGGTCTTGGTGGGGCCACTCACGCATCTGGGACAGCCGTGGCACTGTGCCGTGAGAATGACCTGTCTCCCAGTGTGGGCACTGTCTGGTGCTGCCCTGTGTGCATTGTGTGCTTCGGTGGGCAGTGCACGGGTGGGTGTCCAGCCCTGCATGCAGACACACGGTCCACCTACATACCCTCCCGACTGCTGTCCACAGGTACATGTGCATGATGATGCCTGCATTGCGCAGTACACCAAAGTGCGGTGGTACCCAGCATCTGACACATGCACATGGACAGACAGTGGACGTGGTGGCCTGTGGACATGTGTGTTGCTAGGGTTGGCGTTCTGGCTCGGTGTTCCTCCTGCCCTCTGTGCACGTTTGGTGCATTGTGTGTGTGCTGTGTGTGTGTGTGTGTGTCCATCCTTGTGGCGTGTTGCTGTTCACCCATCCCTGGTTGTGTGTGTGTGCTTCTGTGCCCTGCCACATCCCTTGCCAGCATGCACCCCTGGTGTGTTTCCATGCATGTTTGTTGGTTGTGCCTTAGCCACTGGTGGTCGCGCATGGCACCATGACTTACCTGAGTCGGCTGAAGTGCTCCTCTGTGATGGTGTCCCAGTGCAGCTGTGCCAGCTGGATCAGTCGGGGGTCCCGTCATCCAAGGGGGGGCTGCCCATCACCATCATCACCGGTGTCCCCATCACCCCATCGCTGTCCCCCTCTTTGACCTGTACAGATATCCCACATTCTTTGGCCATGTTGTGCAGGATGCAACAGGCCAGGAATATCCCACAAGCCTTTGAGGAGCTGTACTGTAGGGCACCACCAGAGGTGTCCAGGCAACAGAAATGTGCCTTCAGCATCCTGAACACCCGCTCAATGACATTGCGTGTGGTGGCATGTGCCTCATTGTAGCGTTGCTGCGATGGGGTCGTGGGCCGCCGGTAGGGTGTGAGCAGCCAGGGATGGAATGGGTATCTACTGTCACCTGTGTGCAGAGAGTGGAGGTTAGTTTCGTGTTCAGCTTTGGACTGCCCCAAGCCCTGTGGGCCAAACCCATGGCACCTCTGGCCATGCCCCCCAGGCCCGCGATATGTTCATTTGATTTGCATACTCACCCACTAGATGTCCTGTGGGGATGTCCCCACTCTCAAATCGGTGGCACAGTGCTGACTGGTGCCAGATGTATGAATCATGTGCTCCCTCAGGGTGCATGGCACAGACATTGATGATGCATCCACTGGCATCACACACCACCTGGCAGTTGACACTGGAATAGCCCTTCCGGTTCATGTATGTGGCCCCCTCCTCACCAGGTTATGTGCGTATGACCACATGGGTGCAGTCTATTGCCCCTAGCATGCCAGGCATACGTGCTACCCTGTAGAACTCCTGGATGTTTGCTGTGCGCTCCACCGCAGTGCTGGAGAAATGGATGTACTCTGCAGCATGTGGCAGCAGTGCGCTGAGGAATTGGGTGAGGATGCGTGACGTGGCCGACTGTGTTATGCTTGTGGTGTCCCCAATTGGTCTCTGGAAGGTACCCGTGGTGAGCAAGCACATGCAGGCTGTTACCTTTGTCTCCACTGACAGGGCATGACTCCATCGTGTGGGTGCCTGCATCACATCACATCACTGCACAGCTCACAGAGCCACCTCAGTATTGCCCTGTTCAGGTGGTACTGGCCCACAATCTCGATATCTGTATACAGCTCAAAGCTGGTGTGGGCTCGGTACTGCCTGTTGGAGCATACCGCCGACGGGCACTTCCATGGCCACGTCCCCCTGCTGCATGCCTTCTCACCCCCCTCATTACGGCCTCCATGTGGAAGGTGGCACTGGCCATGTCCCTGGCTTGTGTTCCCCCCCAGCAGCTGTTGCTTTGTTCCCCCCGCTGTCCTGACTGCTACCTCCCCTGCATCGGGTACATCTGTCTTTGCTGGCCTCTGGTATGTGTGTCACCACACACCTTCCCTGAGCCTCTCTTCTGCAGTGTGGTTTCCCTGGCCTGTCCTTTTCTCACAGTTTCCCTGTGCCAGTCTCTCCTCCTGTCTCATGTGGCTTTCCTGTAGCGTTCTTGAGCCTCTTCCTTGTTCCTTTTTATTTTGGCTCATTTCCGCTGTGGTGCAACTTCCGCTTGCTCCACTGTTGCGCGTTGCGCAAGTCTTTCAACATCGCACTGCGCCCTTTATGCATGGTTCCTCTCCCTTCTGCTGCGCATGCCTTCATTATCATTACGCTGTTGCTCAGCATGTTTTTGGTGGTGCACCTGCCGCCTGCTGAATATCACAGAATGGCGCATTTTCAGACTTGTGCTGGTGCAACCCTATTGCGCATGGCGCAACCCTTTTGAATATCCAGGCCATAGACTTTGATGGCAGATAAGGACCGCCTGGCCCATCTAGTCTGCCCATTTCCCTACCTACAGGATAGGCCACAGATCTTAGTTAACCAACAGTCTATTTCTTTCTACCCCCCACAAGAATTGCCTTATATCTGTCCCATGTATTCTTGAATTCTCCCACAGTTTTAGACCCCACAACCTCCTCAGGAAGGCTGTTCCTTGCATCCACTACCCTCTCTGTGAAATAATACTTCCTCACATTGCCCCTGAACTGCCCCCATCTTTAAATTGTGTCCCCTTGTTCTTGCACGTCTCTTTTTCTGAAAGATGCTACCCTCTTGGACTTTGTTGATTCCACTGAGGTACTTAAAGTTTCTATCATGTCCCTCTCCCTTCTTTCCTCAAGGGTATACATATTAAGCTCCTTTAGTCTCTCCTCATACAGCTTCTCTTGCAGACCCTGCAACATTTTAGTTGCCCTCCTCTGGACTGCCTCTATCCTGTCTATGTCCTTGCAGAGATGGGGTCTCCAGAACTGGACGCAGTACTCCAGATGGTGTCTCACCAACTGTCTGTACAGAGGGATAACAACTTCCTATTTTCTGCTGCTGATGCCTCTTCCTATGCATCCCAGTTTACCCCCAGCCCTCCTTACTGCCTTCTCACATTGTTTGCTAACCTTGTGGTCATCTGATATGATTTCCCCCAGTTCCCTTTCCTTTTTTGTTGTTGTTACTACCTGCCCCCGATTGTGTATTCTTCCCCTGGGTTTTGTTTCCCAGGTGCATTATTTTGCACTTCTTTCATTGATTCCTAGCTGCCATACTTCTGACCATTCCTTCAACCTTGCCAAGTCCATTCTCATCCTTTCCATGCCTCCTTGTGTATCAATCCTGTTGCAGATCTTTGTGTCATCTGCAGAAAGGCATACTTTTCCTTCCAGTCTCTCTTCAATGTCACTGATGAAGACATTAAAAAGGACTGGACCTAATACTGAACCCTGCGGTACCCCACTAGTAACCCCTCTTTCTTCAGAGTGGACTCCATTTACAATTGCCTTCTGTTTCCTGTTGTGCAGCCAATGTTTTACCCAGGCTACCACCCTGGGACCCACTCCCAGGCTGGTTAATTTGACTATTAATCTTTTGTGTGGGACTGTGTCAAACGCATTGCTAAAGTCTAGGTAGGCCAAGTCCACAGCCCCTCCCTGGTCTCCTACTTTGGTCACCCAGTCAAAGAAATCTATTAGATTTGTCTGACATGTCCTTCCCGCTGTGAACCCATGCTGTCTTGGGTCCTGTGCCCCACTGGCCTCTAGGTACTCAACTATTCTTTCCTTCCGAAGTGACTCTATCACTTTCCCTACCACAGAGGTCAGACTGACAGGTCTGTAGTTCCCTGCATCTGTATAGGTCCCACTTTTGTGAAGGGGAATCACATCCACCTTCCTCCAGTCCTCAGGTACCACACCATCCTCCCATGATTTATTAAAAAGAGTAGCCAGTGGTTTCACTAGTTGTTCCCTTAATTCTTTTAGAATTCTGGGATGAAGTCCATCAGGCCCCATTGCTTTGTCCATCTTCAGTTTTAGGAGTTCTTGCAGAACCCTTTCTTCTGTGAAAGGACTGGGATCGACCCCCCTATCAAGAGTGCTTCTGTTAATTGGATTAGGCACTTCCCCCTCCTCTTTTGTGAATACTGAGCAGAAATATTCGTTCAGTATCCCTGTTTTTTCACTGTCCCCCTCTGCCCACCCACCATTCATTCTATTCAGCCTCACTATCCCTCCCTTTGTCTTTCTACGCTCACTGATGTGCCTATAAAAGGATTTATCCCACTTTTTTAACTGAGTTGGCTATCTTTTCCTCAGTTTGGGCCTTTGCTATTCTGACTTCCCTCTCTGTTTTGTTCTGCTTTAACTGGTACAGCTCTCTGTCCTGCTCCTTTTGTGTTTCCCTATACTTCCGGAATGCTATCTTTTTCTTCCTGACTTTCACAGCCACCTCTGTTGAGAACCATAGTGGCTTTTTCTTTCATTGTGATTTGTTTATTTGCTTCACACAAAGGCTTGTTGCCTCTGTGATGGCAGTTTTGATGATTCCCCATTGTTGCTCCACACCTCCTTCTAGCCTGTTTGCTAGTGCTTTTTTGGGGCACTCTCCCATCTTGCCAACGTCAGCCCTCCTAAAGTCCAGTACCCTCACTTTTGTATGGCTTGACTCTGTAGCTGAGTTTAACATGAACCACACTGTTTGATGGTCACTTGTTCCCAGATGGCAACCCACTTCTAGATCTGAGATCCTCTCACTGCCCCCGTTTGAGAGTATGAGGTCTAAGATTGCTCCCTCATGAGTGGGTTCCAAAACTAGCTGTCTGAGGCCTGCCACCTGTAGGGCATCTAGAATGGTCCTGCTCTTGGATGTGGCTGCAGCAAATGTGCTCCAGTTAACATCTGGCATATTCAGGTCTCCCAACAACAGTATCTCCCCTTTCTCTGCCATTCTAAGAATTCCTTCTATCATATCCTTGTCCATTCCCTGCCCCTGACATGGGGGTCTGTACACAAACTCTGTGCAGTTTGTGGTGCCCTTTCCAGTCTCCAAGGTGACCCACAGTGCCTCCTCTCCTCCCTGTTTACTCTTTTTATCAGTTGTTTTTATCCCTTCCCTTACATAGAGAGCTACTCCTCCCTCTCTTCTCTCCTGACTGTCTCTCCTGTAGGTTATGTACCCTGGTATGTTAACATCCCAGTCATGGTTCTCTGTGTATCATGTTTCTGTGACTGCTATGATATCCAGGCATCCCTCTTCCATGAAGGCCACCAGCTCAGGGAGTTTGTTGCCCAGACTATGGGCATTGGTACTCATTACCCTCCATTTCCTGATGGCCTTACTCCTTTTTGCCCCATCCCTGTCCTTCATGCCTTTGTCACTTTCTCCATTTGCACCTGCCCTTCTCCCTATCGACACCTCAATCTTGGTGTTTACCGCACTTAGTACCATGATTTTTTGGGGGGGCTAGGTTTTCCCTGCTCCTTTCCAGTGCCTTCCCCCTTGGCTAGTTTAAATGCTTGCCAATGAAGCATTTAAACCTATCACCTAGGATCCTGGTTCCCCTCCTGGACAGATGCAGCCCATCATGCCAGTATAGGCTTGCATCACTCCAGGTGGACCCCCAGTCCCCAATGAAGCCAAATCCCTGAGCTCCACACCAGTTTTTCAACCACTGATTGAATCCCATGGTGCAGAACACCCAAGCCTCTCCTATGCCATAGATGGGCAGCACCTCCGAGAAGGTTACCGTACGTGCTGCTTTTCTAAGGCCCCTCCCCAATTCCACAAACTCTTCCTGCACTTCTCTAATCCCTTTCTTAGCCAGGTCATTTGTCCCTAGGTGGACAATGACATCCAGCTCCCTTTCTTGTGCAGCTGCTCCGGCAATCCTGAAGATTCGCTCCCTAGCCCTCCAAGCCATGGCGTTTGGCAGGCACCTTACCAGCCTCTCCCCTTCCTGCCCCAGTTCTACCTTCCTAACAATGAAGTCCCCCACCAGGAGTTGTTTCCTTCCCCTGCAGGGTCCCCTGCCACCCTCCTGTGGGTCTCCTTTGTGGAGGTTCCCAGCATCCTCCTTGGTCTCCATTACGGGTGCCTCCATAGAGGAACCACACTTTGCCAGAATGGCATAGGAATTGTGGAGAGGTACAACTGGAGGGATGCACCTCTGTTCCACCACCCTCACCCTCCCTGAGCCCACTGTGCTCCAACCGCTCCTCTTTCTTGGAAACCTCTGAGGCAATGGCAGTTGCACTCGTGGTCCCTGGATGGAAGAAGAGGTCCCACAAATCCTGGTCAACTCAGCCTGGAGATGAGCAACCTCTTCCCTCAGCCCAGAGAGGTGCCTGTAGGTGGGACAACACTGCATCCTCCAGAACATCTCCCGGAAGACTGCTGCTCCACAGCCATTGCACTGCACCACTCCAATCATGTCTTATTTCTGGCCCCTTAACTGTTTGCAATCCTTACTCTTTCCTCTGTTTTTTTTCTCTCTCTCCTTACTTTCTGCCTGTGTGCCCTTTAAGCTCCTGATTGTCCTGTTCTGAGACAAGAATATCCTATATTTCTCAGTAGACCCCTTATTTGCTCAGAGGCAGACTTCCAGCAGCTAGAGGGGGCTGGAGAGCTACTTTTGCCCTTCTAGGATGGTGGGTCTTTGGTGGCTCTGTGATCGCTCACTCCCTGCTCCCAAACAAGAAATTCCAGTTGTCAGTCAAATCCTGTGCCTATAAAAGTAGAACTAGCTTTGGGTGGGAGGGTTCTTTGTAAGTTTGTAAGATTGGTTATGCCCCCCTTGAAGGCGTTGAGCCAAAGTGCAGGGGTCCTGGAATTGTTACATGGATTAAAGCACTAGCATTATATTTTTCTGTGTTCCTGAGTGCTCATTTCCTTGGTTCTGCATATATAATTTGAGGTTTGCATCTCACGTTGTGAGCACCCACTCGAAGTGTTGCACTGTTCACCTGTTGGATTTACTTCTGATGGATTTGTAAGTACAGACTGAATAAAAGTGGGGCCAAGAGGCATCCATATTTTATCCCTTTATGGAACAGTAGCTGTTCAGTGAGATCACGTTCCCTGCTAAATCTAGCAGTAGTATTATGATGGAGGATCTTCAATATATTTTACAGCCCCAGATCTACAGCATATATTTATTTTTTGATGATATTTCAGTGATTGGTCCTATTAGCATCGCCAAACACCCTTTTAATATCAATACATTCTATAAATAGCTTTTCTTTTTTTCTGGAGCTCATATTTATTGACCAGATAATTTACCACAACAATGTGATCCACTGTCCAGTACATAACATGAAACACAGTTGAAATCAGATTATTCCTAAATACCCATTTTTCCAGTTCATCTAAGATTAATCTTGTATAAATGTTCTGTACCACACAGAGAAAGGTGATAGATTAGACCCATCTTCCTACCAACCTATCACCCTTCTTAAAAATACGCAATTACCTGTATTCTCCACTGATCAGGTAATATAAAATTTTCATTAATCTGTGTCAATAATTTAGCTAAAATAGGAGACCACCAAGCAGTATCCACCATATAGACTTTGGCTGGGTTGTTATCTACCCCAGGGGTTTTATTGTTTCTCTGTGCATTAAAAGCCACAATTACCATTAGGGGTTACACTGAGAGAAGTACAGGAAGATCTTTATCCAATGTTGTTTCTGTATTGCTTATATTTGAACTACAGAACTTGTTAAAAGAAACTTAAATATTACAGCTAATGTTAGTTGACCTGTTGCCTGTATCAAAGGCAGTAAGTTCCCAGAAAGCCTTAGTATTCTTTTCTTTAATGACTTGTTACAAATTACCCCATAGGGCCTTCTTATAGTTTTCTTTTTCCTTTCTGAGAAGGTATTTACATTCTTCTTTTAGGAAGACTGAGGCATTCATATATTTTATATTATAATCTTTCACTATAAGTGTTCCTATCTTCCACAGAGTAGATCTTGGGCTCAATTTCCAAAAGGCCCTGTAGATCAGCACATGTTCTGCTGATCTTCACTTAAAACAAACTCTGCATGCACCAGGGACCCTGTGCTGGATCTGAGTACAATAGGGATCCCTCTGTCAAACTCCCTGGATTTGCCACAGATGAAGTGTTGCATCAAACAGGTGGCACGCCAGAGGGATTTGATGGAGGGTGCTGTCAATACCCTTCCCCCATCACAAATTCAGACCTTGTACCATAATGTTGGAAGAGAAAACCCCCTGGAACCCACTAGATGCAGTGTCAACAGTTATTTGGGGTGTCCTGTGGGGCAGCATGTGTCACAGGATGGATTATGAGGGCAGAATGGTTTTACTGGGCAGATGTGTCCAGTACAGGCCCACAGAACCACAGATGGGAAACTAGTGAGTGTACAAGCACTGACCCTGTCCTGGATCCCCTGGCATTGACTGTCACTGGTAGATGCAGCGTGACATGCCCCTGCAGCATAGTCCACCATGTGCTGGCATACCACATGTATAGGTTTCATAGTAGCAATAGTGTCTTGGTAGGCACCCTTATAGGCAATTGCCATATACTTCTCTGGGAGAATGAATGCAAATAGAATAGCTACCACAACTATAGTGGCGGGGAAGCAAAGTCCTTGCCAACATACTCTTCTGAGTCAGAATGGTGTCAGTGACAAACTGAGTGGAGTGGGTGCATGCCATACTGCGGCCATGTATCTAATGGTTACAGTCCCTGGCAGGCTCATAGGGCCAAATAAATATAATGGTCCCGATTCTCAAAAACATATGCCAGGCATAACGCCAGTTGCACCAAACAGAATGGTGCAAAGTGTGAGTTGCACCAAACAGTTATGAAATGAGTGATTCTCAAATATAGCCTGCACCCAGGCATAAATCTGATGCACCAAAGTTGATGTATACTGCACTTGCGCCAAACTCTGAGATGTGCATTGGCACAAATCGACTTGTGCCAAAGAAAAGCAGCAGCAACCCTCTTATTGGAATTCTTGAAGAAACCAAACATCAAGATTTGCAAATGGCATAGGTTACACCGGGGGGGGGGGGGAGCAAGTGTAACTGCAGCAGAGTATAAAAGGGGGCCCAGTGAGACAGACACTGTGGAGCAAGCATTGTGCAGACACTCTTGCTGAGAGTGACAGCGTGGTGGCAGCACCGGCAGTCATACTGGGAATAATGCTACTGGAGAAGGGGCATAGGCACCACAGGCAGCATAATGGCAGCAAGGACAGTGCAGCACATACCCCACCAGACATCATACACCATGGGTGTAAAGAGCCAGAACATCATACCTGGATCTCATGGAGGTGCAGTGCATCACATGCTACTGCATGCCCAAGACCACCAAAACTGAGCTGTGTGATGAGCTATGGGAAGATCTATAGAAGATCTACAGAGTGACACCTGTAGGGGGTATCCTGTACCTGTGGAGGTGAAGGTAGGTGTAGCATTGTGCTTCCTCGCCACCAGAACATTCCAAATTCCAACAGGTGTCACTAAACATATAATGGATTCCCTGCAGGGGAGGGCCTCAAACAACTGGTACAATAACCTACAAGAGACAGGGCTATCCTAGATCTAGTACTGACTAACAGGGAAAGGATCACGGATATCCAGGTAGAAGGTCAACTGGTGGCCAGTGACCATAACATGGTATGGTTCAATTTGGCCACTAGAACACAATCATCTCATTACAAGGCAAAAATATGGGACTTCAGAGGAGCTGACTTTGATAAGATGGACAACAGAGTTAAGCTAGCCCTGGCAAGAAGAAATACAGGTGTGGGGGTAAAGGAAAAGTGGGAAGCATTAAGGACGCAATACTTGAAGCAAAATCCCATTGTGTTAGAGAGAAAAGCAAGAGCAAAACAAAGAGGAAACCACTTTGGTTCTCAAAAACAGAAGCAGAAAAGGTCAAAGCCAAAAGGCTGGCCTTCAGGAAATATAAGGGACTGCAGTGGGAAGAAGAAAGGGAGGCATACCAAACTTCCCTAAGGGAAGCAGGGAAGGCAGTAAGGCAGGTAAAGGCCATAACCGAGGAAACACTAACACGAAAGTAAAAGAAGGGGACAAGACTTTCTATACATACATTAGTGAAAGGAGAAAGTCCAGAGGGGGTGGTACTAAGATCCAAGGGGATCCGGGGGGAATGTGTGGAGGAGCACCAAGGAAAAGCATCTATCCTAAATAGATACTTCTGCTCAGTATTTACTGAGGAGAAGGTAGGGCAGGGCCCACAGCTTAGCACCATGGACACAGAGGGGAGTGAGGTGTAAGCTAGTCCCTTCACAAAAGAAAGGGTCCTACAAGAACTCACTAAGCTCAAAGTGGACAAGGCAATGGGACCTGATAGAATACATCCCAGGGTACTAAAGGAGCCAAGGGTGGAACTAGCAGAGCCATTAGCAGAACTGTTTAGTGAGTCTCTGAGCACAGGAGAGATCCAAGAAGACTGGAGAAAGGCTCATGCGATCCCGCTCCACAAGAGTGGTAGCAGGGAGGAGGCAGGGAACTACAGACCAGTCAGTTTTACCTCAGTAATGGGCAAGATTATGGAGACACTCCTTAAGGAAAGGATAGTACAACACCCAGAATCCATAGGAGCACAGGATCCAAAATGGCATGGGTTTACAAAAGGAAGGTCCTGTCAAATTAATCTCATAGATTTCTTTGACTGGGTAACCAGAGTGACAGACCAAGGGGGAGCAGTTGATGTCCCCTACCTTGACTTCAGCAAAGTTTTCGATACTGTTCCACATAGAAGATTGATTAATAAGCTGGGTAGGCTCGAGTGGGTAAGAAGTTGGCCAACTGGGTGTCAAACTGGTTGATAGACAGAAAACAGAGAGTGGTGGTAAATGGTACATAGTCAGAAGAGATGCAAGTCACAAGTGGGGTACCTCAGGGATCAGTCTTGGGGCCAGTCCTCTTCAATATCTTCAACAGTGACATTGCAGATGGACTGGAGGGTAAAGTTTGTCTCTTTGCAGATGACACCAAGATCTGCAACAGAGTAGATGATCCAGATGGGGATGGCAGAATAAGAAGAGTCCTGGATAAACTGATAAAATCGTTAGAAGAGTGGCAACTGGGGTTTAATGCCAAGAAGTTCAAGATCATGAACATAGCGAAGAGAAACCCTGAAGCCACCTATAGGTTAGAAGGGGAGATGCTGGCAATCACAAGGGAAGAAAGAGACTTGGGCATCATCATCACAGATGACCTGAAATCATCCAAGCAGACCACTAAAGCAGTAGGTAAGGCTAGAGGGATGTTGGCATGTATTAGTAGGGGTATCACAAGTCATAAGAGGGAGGTAACAATCCCTCTTTACAAGACATTGGTTAGGCCCCATCTGGAGTACTGCATGCAGTACTGGAGGCTGCACCCGCACAAGGACATTAACAAAATGGAGGCAGTGCAGAGAAGGGCAACCAAAATGGTGCAGGAACTGCATCAGAAAACATGCGAGGACAGATTAACAGAGCTCAATATGAATACCTTAGAGCAAAGGAGGGAGAGAGGTGATATGACTGAAACATTCAAACATCTTAAGGGCATTAGCAAGGTGAAAGAGTCAAACATGTTTCAATACATGAAAAATAGCAGGACAAGAGGACACAGCATGAGATTAGAGGGAGGCCGATTAATGGGTAATGTGAGGAAGTTCTTGTTCACAGAAAGGGTGGTGAATGCATGGAACAGCCTACCTCAGGAAGTGGTGGATATGAATACAGTGTAGGGCTTCAAACAGGCATGAGATAGGCATAAGGGAGCAATACAGATGAGTATGACTAGATAGGTCATTAACAGAGTAAAGGCCTATGGTACATTCATAAGGTACAAGAACTGGGCAGACTGGATGGGACTTGTGGTCCTTATCTGCCATCAACTTCTATGTTTCTATGTTTCTGTTACACAGCCAGCCATGTCCAGGTGCCTCAGTCAGTTCCTCGAATCGATGATGGACCAGACAGACAGTTACATCATGTTCACGAGGAATGTACAGCAGCAGCAGGTGGTAAAGAAGGCATTTTATGAAGTTGCACAGTTCCCCCATGTGCTTGGGGCAATATACTGTACACAAATGGCCATATGGGCACCACCAGGTGAGGTAGAGGTATACATCAACTGAAAGGACTTCCACTCCATGAATATGCAAGTAGTGTGTGACAGCCAGTGCTGCATACTGGATGTGGCAGCCCAGCACTCTGATCCCAGCCATGACTCCTACATCCTCCACAACTGCAGCCTACAGGAGGCATTCGAGAAGGTACAGCTCACAGGTGGATGGTTCATTGGTAGGTGCCACTGGCCTGCAAAGAAGCACCCCATTCCCTGCAGATGCAACATGCCTGTGTATGCGACATGTGCCCTGTACATTAATGTTGTGTCACTTACACCCCACAGGTGACAGTGGATACCCACAGCTGCCATGGGTCATGACACCACTATGGCACACACACACACCACGACTGAGGTGTGCTACAGTGAGGCCAATGCCTCTACCAGAGCTGTGACTAAGAGGACATTTGGCATCCTGAAGGCATGTTACCAGTGCCTGGATCATTCAGGAGGAGCATTGCAGTACAGCCCTGAGATGGTCTGCAAAATCTTCATGGTGTGCTGCATGCTGCACAACCTGGCACTCAGGAACTGTGTGCCACTACCAGACCTGGATAAAGATTAGGAGGATGGGGGTGATGAAGACCACCATGATGAGCATGCCAGACAACTACATGATCATGCTGCATTGAGCCAGGCAGGGAACCTTGCCCAGACATGACCTGATAGCCCACCACTTCACCTGAGGGACACCAACAACAAACAGGTGGCACCAGCAGCATTAAGCGAACAGCCTATGGACAGCATACCACCACACAGCCATGCCACCCGGTGCTAGGCAACACACATGGTGACACTGTATACAGCTGGCAGTGGCCATGCCAAGTTTCAGCACCTGGTGGGTATAGTCTCCTGCAGTGGTGTGTGAAGGACACAAGGCAGGCAAGGAAACAGGACAAACAGTAGACAGCATGCCAATACACACTGACATGTGCACCATGGTGGTGTGGTGGGGTGGGGTGGTGACAGTGATGTGATGCTGCACATATTCATAAAGGTGGCATTTTTTTGGGGTGGTTGTGTGATAGGCATGGAACACTTTGTTATTGTGTTACAACATATGTGGGAGATGCACAACCACAATCAAGCTGTGAGTGACAGCAGCACCCTGAGACAAGACATGTTTGGTGTTAGAACCACACATACCCCAGTGCAGGCTGCATTTGCACCAACAATGGGCACTTGCAATTTGCATGCAATATCACAAAACGCATATGCGTGTCATTGTGCCATATGTGTCTTATGTCAACATGCTGTAAACATCACAGGTCACTGATGGGAGTGGTTCTGCCAGGTGCTGCCCATCAGCCATGCCACACTCCGCAATCAGAATTGCAAGTGTGAGTGGCTCACTGTAAGGCCCGGGAAGTGAATTTACACTAACAAGATGACCTCAGTGAGCAGCAGAGCACCTAATTTTATGCCAGTCTTTAATTACGCTGACATTGTTTATTGCGCTGCACTGCACCTTCTACATCACTCTCTCGACTTGATTTCCTGTACTATGCCTCCTGTGGTTTCGCCTCCAACTCTCCAGACAGATCCCTTCACTGTTCTCTACTATCGTCTCTGAATCTCCCTCCACTCACAATCAGGTGTCTCATCCACTCTCTAGCCTTCATTTTCAAATTCTGGTTCAATCTGCTCCCCACATACATCACTTTCCTCCTCTCCCCTGCCCAAGCTTCAACATACTCCCTGCATTCTAGGGACACACACTCTTTCTCACTCCCTACTCCATCCTCAGATATGGGCAAATCTGCTTTTCACTATCATCTCTTCTGTATGTGGAACACTCAGTCTCCTCTCTTACAAGGCTGTTCCTCTCACTCCTCTGTCAAATCACTGCTCCATCTCCTACCTTCTCTTGCTTGCTCCCATAACAACTCTTAGCACTTGAAATGTTTGTCCCCTGTTGTAACAACACTGATTTTGAGTTACTCCATATCATGTACAGTTGTCTCATTGCACTTGAAATGTTTGTCTCTTATAGAAACATAGACTTTGATGACAGATAAGGACCGCTTGGCCCATCTAGTCTGCCCACTTCCCTACCTACAGGATAGGCCGCAGATTCTAGTTAACCAACAGCCTATTTCTTCCTACCCCCCACAAGAATTGCCTTATGTCTGTCCCATGCATTCTTGAATTCTCCCACAGATTTAGACCCCACAACCTCCTCAGGAAGGCTGTTCCATGCACCCACTACCTTCTCTGTGAAATAATACTTCCTCACATTGCCCCTGAACCGCCCCCCTTCAATCTTTAAATTGTGTCCCCATGTTCTTGCACGTCTCTTTTTCTGAAAGATGCTACCCTCTTGGACTTTGTTGATTCCACTGAGGTATTTAAAAGTTTCTATCATGTCCCCTCTCTCCCTTCTTTCCTCAAGGGTATACATATTAAGCTCCTTTAGTCTCTCCTCATACAGCTTCTCTTGCAGACTCTGCACCATTTTAGTTGCCCTCCTCTGGACTGCCTCTATCCTGTCTATGTCCTTGCGGAGATGGGGTCTCCAGAACTGGACGCAGTACTCCAGATGGGGTCTCACCAACTGTTTGTACTGAGGGATAACAACTTCCTGTTTTCTGCTGCTGATGCCTCTCCCTTTGCATCCCAGTATACCCCCAGCCCTCCCTACTGCCTTCTCACATTGCTTTCTAACCTTAAGGTCATCTGATATGATTACCCCCAAGTCCCTTTTTTTTGTTGTTGTTGTTACTACCTCCCCCCACATTGTGTATTCTTCCCCTGGGTTCTTGTTTCCTAGGTGCATTATTTTGCACTTCTTTGCATTGAATCCTAGCTGCCTTACTTCTGACCATTCCTCCAACCTTGCCAAGTCCCTTCTCATCCTTTCCTCACCTCCTTGTGTGCCAACCCTGTTGCAGATCTTTGTGTCATCTGCAAAAAGGCATACTTTTCCTTCCAGTCCCTCTGCAATGTCACTGATGAAGACATTAAAAAGGACTGGACCCAATACTGAACCCTGCAGTACCCTACTAGCAACCCCTCTTTCTTCAGAGTGGACTCCATTTACAATTACCTTCTGTGTCCTGTTGTGCAGCCAATGTTTTACCCAGGCTACCACCCTGTGACCCATTCCCAGGCTGGTTAATTTGACTATTAATCTTTTGTGTGGGACTGTGTCAAATGCCTTGCTAAAGACTAGGTAGGCCATGTCCACAGCCCCTCCCTGGTCTACTACTTTGGTCACCCAGTCAAAGAAATCTATTAGATTCATCTGACATGACCTTTGCACTGTGAACCCATGCTGCCTTGGGTCCTGTGCCCCACTGGCCTCTAGGTACTCAACTATTCTTTCCTTCAGAAGTGACTCCATCACTTTCCCTACCACAGAGGTCAGACTGACAGGTCTGTCATTTCCTGCCTCTGTCTTGGTCCCACTTTTGTGAAGGGGAATCACATCTGCCTTCCTCCAGTCCTCAGGTTCCACACCATCCTCCCATGATTTATTAAAAAGAGTAGCCAGTGGTTTCACTAGTTCCTCCCTTAATTCTTTTATAATTCTGGGGTGAATTCCATCAGGACCCATTGCTTTGTCCACCTTCAGTTTTAGGAGTTCTTGCAGAACCCTTTCTTCTCTGAAAGAACTGGGATCAACCCCCCATATCAAGAGTTCTTCTATTAATTGGATTAGGCACTTCCCCCTCCTCTTTTTTGAATACTGAGCAGAAATATTCATTCAATATCCCTGCTCTTTCACTGTCCCCCTCTGCCCACCCACCATTCAATCTATTCAGCCTCACTATCCCTCCCTTTGTCTTTTTATGCTCACTGATGTACCTATAAAAGGTTTTATCCCCCTTCTTAACTGAGTTGGCTATCTTTTCCTCAATTTGGGCTTTTGCTATTCTGACTTCCCTCCCTACTTCCTTCTGCCTTAACTGGTACAGCTCTCTGTCCTGCTCCTTCTGTGTTTCCTTATACTTTTGGAATGCTAACATTTTCTTCCTGACTTTCACAGCCACCTCTTTTGAGAACCATGGTGGCTTTTTCTTTCATTGTGATTTGTTTATTTGCTTCACACAAAGGCTTGTTGCCTCTGTGATGGCAGTTTTGATGATTCCCCATTGTTGCTCCACACCTCCTTCTAGCCTGTTTGCTAGTGCTTTTCTGAGGCACTCTCCCATCTTGCCAAAGTCAGCCCTCCTAAAGTCCAGTACCCTCACTTTTGTATGGCTTGACTCTGTAGCTGAGTTTAACATGAACCACACTGTTTGATGGTCACTTGTTCCCAGATGGCAACCCACTTCTAGATCTGAGATCCTCTGACTGCCCCCATTTGAGAGTATGAGGTCTAAGATTGCTCCCTCACGAGTGGGTTCTGAAACTAGCTGTCTGAGGCCTGCCACCTGTAGGGCATCAAGAATGGCCCTGCTCTTGGATGTGGCTGCAGCAAATGTGCTCCAGTTAACATCTGGCATATTCAGGTCTCCCATCAACAGTATCTCCCCTTTCTCTGCCATTCTAAGAATGCCTTCTATCATATCCTTGTCCATTCCCTCCCCCTGACATGGGGGTCTGTACACAACCCCTTTGCGGATTGTGGTGCCTTTTCCAGTCTCCAAGGTGACCCACAGTGCCTCCTCTCCTCCCTGTTTACTCTTTTGTTCAGTTACGTTTATCCCTTCCTTTACATAAGGAGCTACTCCTTCCCCTCTTCTCCCCTGCCAATCTCTCCTGTAGGTTATGTACCCTGGTATGTTAACATCCCAGTCATGGTTCTCTGTGTACCATGTTTCTGTGACTGCTACGATATCCAGGCATCCCTCTTCCATCAAGGCCACCAGCTCAGGGAGCTTGTTGCCCAGACTATGGGCATTGGTACTCATTACCCTCCATTTCCTGATGGCCTTACTCCTTTTTGCCCCATCCCTGTCCTTTTTGCCTTTGTCACTTTCTCCATTTACCCCTGCCCTTCTCCCTATCGACACCTCTATCCTGGTGTCTGCCACATTTACTATCGTGATTTTTTGGGGGGGGGGCTAGGATTTCCCTGCTCCTTTCCAGTGCCTTCCCTTGGCTAGTTTAAATGCTTGCCAACAGCTACATTTAAACCCATCACCTAGGATCCTGGTTCCTCCTGGACAGATGCAGCCCATCATGCCAGTATAGGCTTGCATCACTCCAGGTGGACCCCCAGTTACCAATGAAGCCAAGTCCCTGAGCTCCACACCAGTTTTTCAACCACTAATTGAATCCCATGGTGCAGAACACCCTAGCCTCTCCTACGCCATAGATGGGCAGCACCTCCGAGAAGGTTACCATGCATTCTACTTGTCTAAGGCCCCTCCCCAATTCCACAAACTCTTCCTGCACTTCTCTAATCCCTTTCTTAACCAGGTCATTTGTCCCTAGGTGGACAATGACATTCAGCTCCCTCCCCTGTGCAGCTGCTCTGGCAATCCTGAGGATTCGCTTCATGTCCCTCCAAGCCATGGCACCAGGCAGGCACCTTACCTCCCTCTCCCCTTCCTCCCCCAGTTCTACCTTTCTAAAAGTGGAGTCCCCCACCAGGGGTTGTTTCCTTCTCCTGCAGGGTCCCCTGCCACCCTCCTGTGGGTCTCCTCTGTGGAGGTTCCCAGCATCCTCCTTGGTCTCCATTGTGGGTGCCTCCATAGAGGAACCACACTTTGGCAGAATGGCATAGGAATTGTGGAGAGGTACAACTGGAGGGATGCACCTCTGTTCCACCACCCTCACCCTCCCCGAGCCCACTGTGGTCCAACCACTTCTCTTTCTTGGCAACCACTGAGGCAACAGCAGTGGCACTCGTGGTCCCTGGATGGAAGAGGAGTTCCCACAAAACCTGGCCAACTCAGACTGGAGATGAGAAACCTCCTCCCTCAGCCCAGAGAGGTGCCTGCAGAAGGGACAACACCACATCCTCCAGAACGTCTCCTAGATGACTGCTGCTCCACAGCCACTGCACTGCACCACTCCAATCATGTCTTATTTCTGGCCCCTGAACTGTTTGCAATCCTTACTCTTTCTCTGTTTTTTTTCTCTCTCCTTACTTTCTGCCTGTGTGCCCTTTAAGCTCCTGATTGTCCTGTTCTGAGACAAGAATATCCTATATTTCTCAGTAGACCCCTTACTTGCTCAGAGGCAGACCTCCAGCAGCTAGAGAGGGCCGGAGAGCTACTCTTGCCCTTCTAGGATGTTTGGTCTTTGCTGGCTCTGTGATCACTCACTTCCTGCTCCCAAACAGGAAGTTCCTGTTCTCAGTCAAATCCTGTGCCTATAAAAGTAGAACTAGCTTTGGGGGGGGGGGAGATGGGGAGGGAAGGAGGGTAATATAGTCCCAGTAGAGAAGTCCAGTCACAAAGCAGTCCTTTCTCCTGGTGTCTTCTGCCAAGCTATTAGCAGAATCTTTCTAAGGCAGTCTTTAAATGTAGCTTCCTTCTAGCTAAGCTATTCCCCCTACTTACTAAATCTTTCTACAAGTAATTTAAACCTCACAGCTATCAAGTCCTTTCAATCACCTGAGATTTACACCTAGATAACTGTTCAGATAGCCATTCAGTTCAGTTAACTCAGACAAACATACACTTTTATTTTGTTTTGTTTGTTAGTTTTGTTTTACCCTAAATTAAAGGTCCAACTACAAATGCTCTTCTTCTTTAGTCCCAGTAGAGAAGTCCAGTCACACAGCAGTCCTTTCTCCTGGTGTCTTCTGGTGTCTTCTCTTGTTTTCACTACTTCTATCTGAGATACTCCATTCTATGTACAGTTGTTTCTCTGTGTAGTCTGTTTTGCTGTATTGTATTCAATGAAATATTTTATTATGCTAACTATTTTGTAATTTTGTATTGAATGCCTTGTACTATATCCTGTGATTCCCATTCTCCCTGTACCCTGGGTCACACCTAGAGATGAGTCTTGGCTCAGAGTGCCAAATGTTTAAAGAAAAACAAAAATAAATAATTTAACCCCTGCAGGGACTGCACAGATGGTCAACCTGTTGCAGCAGTTGAAGAGGACACTGCTGACACCAGGCTGCAGGACCCCCCCCACTGAGAGGGACAACATTTGGAGGCAGATTGGGGCTCACCTAGAGAGGTTCTTTGGCATTAGGTGCACCCCCCACCAGCTCAAGCACTGCTAGCAGGACTTCACAAGGTGTGACCCCATGATCCTGCAGTGGCTGCTGGACATGGCCTCCAGGAGTGATGAGGCAATGAGAATAGGCTAGCAACCTGTAAAACATAGGTAGGACACACAGACTACCACCCTGGCAGACATCTATGATGGTGTGTGCAGCACAGGGGTGGCATGTGGTGGCATGGCCACAGTGGGAGGGCCAGTGTAATGTGCAGATCATGTATGGGGAAGGTGTCAACCACCATCCCTTTGCCAAAACCCTTGGACTGTTGCATGGCCACTGCTGGTTCACTGTCAGAAGTGTTGTTCCTATGTTACAGGTACAGCACACCATGGTGGATCATGGGTCAAGAGCCCCTGCCACACAGCACTCCTGTGGGCAATGGCAGAACAAAAGTGTAGGGATGCAGAGGCCTATGAATTGCTCAACAGATGCCAGCTGAGGAGGGCCCATGGACTGCCACTGGACAGCATGGAGGAGGTCAGTGACAACCAGGCTGAGCTAGCAGCTGCCAGGCCAGCTGATCCTGAGGCCATGGTTGTAGAACAAGAGGTCCCTGAGAAGCATGGCCAGGACACTCAGGGACAGGCACAAACAGGCAGTAGTGACGCAGACCATGGCATTGACGCATACATGGTGCAGGGTGGTGTTGAACATGGTCATGACTTGCAAGCAGCGGATGGTGCACAGGAAACGGTGGTGATGGGAGCACACCAGGAGGTGACCGAAAGTCCTAGGCCATTGAAACAGAGGCCCCTGACCATGACTTTGTGCCCACTGAGGAGGCTGGAAGTCTCAGGGCCATCAAGACAGAGGCCTTCAAACATACATTGTGCCAGCTGAGGAGGCTGTAAGTCCCAGGGCCATTGAGGCAGAGGACCCTGAATATGACTAGTGGTGGGCGAAGTGGCCTTAGTTCACTCTGTGGAGGGATTCGCAGAGCCAAAGTGAATTTGTGGAGTGCTCCGCAATGTGAAGCGGAGTACTTCATGTTATAATGGCTAACGTGAAGTCCATTGCAGACAATGACTTTGCGTTACTTTGTCTTCCCAGACCACTACTTCACCAAATCTTAAGGCACAGTGCATTAAGAACAATGCACTTTGCCTCACTTTGCTTTGTTTCTGAGCTCTGAAGATGAATTTTGCAGTGATTCATGGGATTTCAGGTCACATGGGCTCTATATTGATCTGCACAGCCTCAGTTCGGGGTAGTGTGTGTAGGAAGTTGTAGGAGACAGTCTGCTGAGAGGTGTCTGTGATTCAAACCTTCTAAATGCTGCCAAAAAAGCCTTTTTGAGTAATTTGTTTTGCTCAAACTTTAGTTCAATTGTAGGAAACCCTCCTGTGCTCATATCATCAAGTGTTTTTGTTTGTGTGTGGACTTTGAATGTTAATGTACAACATTGAGTTTGTGTAGTAAGAGAGAGTGAAGGTGTGCTTTGGGGGAGGGGTGTAGGTGGTAGATTTAAGTTTGAGAAACTGGAAGTTCTTTGTTTTTCAGTTATATGTTTGTTATATAACTGACAGTTTTAATGTACACATGGTAATATTGTTAGTAATTGTTGAAATATTCTTGCTGATTGTGTGTTGTGTGGATCTGGTGCAGCAGTTCTTAATTTCATGTTGTTTGCAATCCATGGCATATTACTGAACTTTTCAATTTGCTACGCATTACTCATTGTAGACAAATTGTGTGTGTGTGTGTGAGTGTGTGTATGTGTGAGTGTGTGTGCGGTGCTGCGTAACATCAAATAATACACCTTTAATTGTGCCACAGTGTAATTTCAGGCGCAGCAGTGTGAACCTGCTATCCACTGCAGCTGCATGATTTTGTACTGCCATTGTGATATCTTTTCTTTGTTTTGCTGCTTGCACTGCACTGCTGTAAAAATCTGCAGTCAGTGCTCCCCCCTCCCACCACCGCCGGAAAAAGGAATTGTTTTCCAGATTGGATTGTTTGTGACCTCAGCACCACTGGTTAGTTAAGGTGTTGTTTTCACTTGTTAATTTGCATCTGTATCTGTTGCTGAAGCCACAGTTGTTTTTTGGGTTTCACATCCAGCATCCCCACACGCCACACAGAATGAACGTTTCAAAATCTAAATTTGTTTAGGATATTGCTGTTGATTCCCCAAAATGCCCGCAAAGAGACATGCAAGCAAAGCTGGTTCTCACCATGGCACTGCTGCCAGTGGTAAGATTGTCTGTGGGCGTGGTAGTGCGCAAATGCAGAAGTGCATTGCTGATGTAAGGAAAGGTATTTCTCCTGCAATTTTTTTTTTACCACCCAATCAGTAGCTTCACTCATAGTTGGAGGAGATGATGTTGTCCCAGCCAGTGGTGTTAGTGCAGTTGCTGGTGGTGGCAGTATGAGTACTGCTACCTCAAGTTCCACTTCTGGCCAGTGTACCATGTGCAAAAATAGTGAGGACTGTGAAGCAGTGCAAGTAAGTGGCAGTGTAGATGATGTCATACTTCCCAGTAACATCCCAGTAACTGAACCTGAGGATTCTGATAATCATGTCAATGATAGCATAAAATGTGACATTACTTCCACTGCTGTTCAGGTCACGCATTTTCCATGCAGAGATTCATAGTGTGGTGTAAAAATATCAGGTAATGGTGGTGTTGATGCTGATGATGAATGTGAAGATGATGATGTTGCTGTGGTTGCAACATGCAGTCCACATGCCGGCATCCAAGCAGAAGATGTGGATGTTGGTGATGTTGATGAATATGATGATGATGTAATTGACCCCAGCTGGGAAATGGAGAAAAAGAAATTCAAGGTGGCTGTGTCTGGATCTGTTAGCATTAATCCCCCCCCCGTAAAAACTTATGACTTACCAGTTTCAGTTGATGGCGATAGTGATGAGGATAACCTAGTAAGAATGATAGGTAGTCATGGTGGTCACTTGCAGTCCAAGTGTGTCCTGCCCAAAAAAATCACGTAGTAAACCCCCCACAGCAGTGCTTAAAATAACGGAGTTCAATAAGCAACATCATGAACATGTTAAAAGTAGAGCATCACAGTCCCTTGTTTGGGATTTTTTTTGTACAAGATGCAAATGATGAGCCAGTTTCAAACTGCCAGGTTTGCCACGTGCGTGTTAGTCGAGGTAAAAAGGAAAGCCATCTGGGCACAGAAGGACAGCATACACATCTTAAGAATAGGTACATGGCACTGTGTACCCAGCACAAGATGGCAGCTAACACCACAGTTGGCGTTCACCCATGTCATCAACAATAATGAGCATGTTATCTCCTTCCATGAGTGTTAGGTCCAGTAGGAAATTAAATGTGTGCAGTAGAGAAGAAATAAGTTCAGAAGATTACTACAGGCACAATGAGGTGGAGGAGCAGAATGATTTTGAGATGTTGTCCAGTGCTGGTGAGAGTAGCAGTTTTAGTGGTGGTGGTGGTGGTGAATGCAGCATGTTTAGTGTAAGTGGAACATCAACCCTGGTTGGCAAATCTGGCAAAATAACTGCATTTCTGGGTTTGTCATCATCACCTGTGCACCCGTCTTAATCAAATGTCCACACTCCACCCCCTGCCATTCACAGAGCAGAACCTTTTCTCATCACAGACTGTGTAAAATGTTTAAGTCAGCCCACATTACAGAGTGTTTTTACGCATAAGCTGAAGTCCCCACACAATCATACAGTGTCATGTGAACTTAATGCTGCCGAAGCAGAAATGCTGGCAATTGACTTTTAGCCTTTCTCCTTTGTAGAGAATGTTGGGTTCCTACTGTTTGCTGCACGTGCCTGTCCAAAATGGAAAGTCCCATCCAGGACATACTTTTCCACCCATGCTGTCCCAGAGTTGTTCCGTACTGTGTCCGACTCAGTAAGACATTCCCTTTAACATTCCTCCTTTCCATTCGTCCTATGTTGGGCTTCTTAAAATGTATTGATTTGTGGACAAGTGGCAAAACAACGAGGAGTTCATATTTGTGTATAACTGCACACTTGGCGCAGGTGCCAGGGGTTGTTTGTGCTGTTGGTAGTGTGAATAATCAGTGCAGTAAGGTGGATTGTCGTGGTAGCAATCTTCCAGGAATTCGACACCATGCAATGATTGCTATGCACTATGTGGCCTGTTCATACACTGGTGAAAACATGTTGGATGTGGCACTGACTGAAACTGACAAGTTGCTGAACCCCCTGTCCCTGAGAGCTGTGTTCATAGCAAATGACAATGGGTCAAATGTGGTGAAATGCATCATGAATGGTGGCTTTTTTCGTGTTTCATGAATGGCCCATTGTTTAAATCTTGTGGTGCAGGAGTTTCTGCAGCACCCTGATGTTAAGGAAATGCTGACAGCTGCACGCCGTATCTGCTCTCACTTTTCACAATCTGCAGAGGCCCATGGCCAGCTTCGGCAGTCGCAGATGTGAAACAGCCTCCCTCAGCACTGCTTGAAGCTGGAAGTTGTCACCCAGTGGAACTCCACTTTATACATGGCAGAGAGGTTTTGTGAACAATACAAAGCTATCTCAGAATATCTTGTGATGCACACTAGCTGTGACAGTTTCGGGGCCTCCATGTCTATGATGACTGAACAGTGGCTCCTCATGGACTCTGTAATAACAATTTTGTGGCCTTTTGAACATGCCACACAGGCAGTGAGTGGTAAGTCTGCCTCCATTAGCCAATCAATTCCACTGTTGTGGGTGCTGAGGCAGACATTGGTGAATGTACAGCATGGCCTTAATGTTGCCAGAGACAAAGCTAGCAGCATGTTGCTGAAAAATGTGCTGACAGTATTCAACCAGAATCGTCATATTTTGAGCATTTAGCTTAGTGACAACTTTGCCATAGCAAAAATGCTGGACCCATGATACAAATGTGGAATTGCATCAGTATGGGAGGGAGGGCCTGAACAAGTAAAAAATGTCAGTGGGCAACTGGTGCGCTTGGTTCATGGGGCATAGAAGTCACGTGCCAAGGTCAGCAAACCTCGGCAGCATAATCTGGCTGAAGGTGCACCTAGAAGAGCATCAAGCATATCCTGTAAGGGGAAGGGGACTGCAGTTCCAGGTGGTCTGTCATCCAAAGTGGTTAGCGTCAACCCACTTTGGGAGGCTTTGTCCCAAGTGGGAATTTGTGAAATAAATGATTCCAGAGAACAGGATGATGCATCAACCACTGGACTTATTGTGGCACAGAGAATGGTTGAGTCATATTTGTCTGAAAACAGGCATCTGTCAATAACTGATGATCCTCTTTTGTACTGAAGTGGAAAGGTCAGTGAATGGCAAGAGCTGACTGCAGTGGCACTGAATTACCTCACATGCCCACCCTCCAGTGTAAGTGTCGAGAGGGTATTCAGCTCAGCAGGTGCAATAGTCAGGGATTGTCGGACAAACTTCTCTTCTGCAGGTGTTAGTTTGCTAACATTCATTAAAATGAATGAGAGGCACATACCAGCACAGACTGCATCTTTGGTATTCATACCCCGGCCTAGTCATGGTGGTTTTGGTGATATAGAAATGGACCATCCTGGTGGCACTGGCAGTGGCAGCATGAAACGGCCCACCACTGACATAGATGATGACATAATGGAAAAAAAAATTTCCCAGTGGTCAGACTTCAGACATCAATGACTGTGAGGGCAGCTTTCTTTATGAGGATGATGATGTTAATGTTGGCAGGTTTTAACGGAAGTTGTTAAAAGACAGTGTGCCCCCCTGGAGTCAGAACACCACCAACAGGACCGATGTTACCCACTGCCACCATAGAGAATGAGTTTGTCTGCCCCCTGGACCATCACCACCACTGGGACTGATGTTAGCCACTGCCACCATAGAGAATGAGTTTGTCTGCCCCCATGGACCACCACCACCACCACCAATGGGACTGACGTTAGCCACTGCCACCACAGAGAATGAATTTGTCTGCCTCCTTGGACCACCACCACCGGGACTGATGTTAGCCACTGCAACTACAGAGAATGGGTTTGTCTGTCCCCCCGACCACCACCACCACCGAGACTGATATTAGCCACTGCCACCACAGAGAATGAGTTTGTCTGCCCCTCTGGACCACCACCACCACCACCACTGGGACTGATGGTAGCCACTGTACCACAGAGAATTAGTTTTTCTGCACCCCTGGACCTCAACCTCTACCCACCACCAGATGCAGGAAGATGTCACAAGGAATGCCATCATGTGTCACAGCTATCACCACCAGCACCCTCCACCAGTGTCATTCAGCCAATGTTTCCCCATTACATTGACCATGCCAAGGCAGGGGGAGTCAAACAGGAGACCACATCCACAGGCACAATGCTTCTTAATATTAAAACTATAAAGTGAGTATACATACTAATGTTTTTTATGCAATTTAACTTCATTTAGCTGTATGGTTTGTTTTCTGTTGCTTTTCTGAACTGAAATGGTAAAACAATATGATAAACTTATTTTGTTCTTTTACAGGTTAACAAAAAAACTCTCCTACATTGAAAGTTGGTACCGTACACAAGAACCTATGGAATATCCATTTCACATCCATACTGGTAAGTATCAAGATTTTATTTCATCTGTTCAATTTTTTTTTTAAAAGAGTGCAGTAAATGTGACTGGGTAGGATTCATAAACTAGGTGACATGTGTACGTCACCAAAACTATTTCTGCAAAATATCATGCACTGTATTCTGAACTTGCAGCTGTGCTGCTATGACAGTGTTCAAAAACTTGCACACAGGTTGTGTTACTTGACAAGATGTGGTTTTGAAATGTAATTTGACTTGAGACTGAGAACCAGGGACGCTGACACAGTGTATTGGTTACACAGCCTGCTACTAAATTGACTTGTGATTGATCTGCTGATTGCATTGTGACAGCTTACTATCTGTGTTAAAATTCCAGATACCTGTGGAACAGCAATGCCATAAACATAATGTGTTACTGCTGCAATCAAGTTGTAAGAAGTCCTTAATTTCATTTTTTAGTAAACTTCCAGATGCTTTGTTGTGTCAAAGTTGCCTTATCCGGTTACGTGATGTCAGCCCGAGCATAAGCAGCGCACCCGCGGAGCTCCGCCGCCATCCAAGAAGAAATAAATCTTTTTTTCATTTAAGTTCTCACCCAGCAGTTTCAAACTCCACCTAAGGACTTTCCGAGAGCAGCCAGAGTCCGTGAGTGGGCTTATAACATGGAGGGGTTCGTGAAAAGAACAAGACCAAAGCATACGCCCCCACAGATGCCTGAAAAAGAAAAGGCCGTGAAGAGGGCAAAGCAACAGGCCTCTAGCCTATCAAGCCTGCCTACAACAGATGCCCCGCTATCGGAGTAGAGATTTTTAGAACTTCTGCAGCCCTTACAGACGGTGATCGCGTCAGTAGCAAATGATATGCAGGCAATTAAGAGGTCGATGGACACTCTGGCTCAGAGGGTGGGGGACACTGAAACAAAAGTAACTTCCCTGGAGAATAAACAGGCAAACCATGAAACGGAGCTTGTGCTTGTGAAACGAAGATTTAAAAAGTTGGAGGATAAATTAGAGGATTTGGAGGGACGCAGCAGGCGCAACAATGTAGTGGTGATGGGGATTCCAGAAAAAGAGAAAGGGAGTGCTCCGATTACATTTATCCAGAAGCTTTGCTCCAAGATTGCTGGCCCCCCCCCCAAGTGGAGGGGATTACATCATTGAAAGAGCGCACGGGGCCCTGCGGCTCCTCCATGCCGGATCAGCCTCCCAGGCCATTTATTGTAAAATTCTCAACTATCTTGATAGACAGCATGTGCTAGACAAAGTGAGAGGAGGAAAGAGCTACTTTGGGAGGGCAAACGATTCGCTTTTATCCAGGATCTCCTCACTCAGTGAGAATGAAGTGCAGAGTTATACCCAATCGTGGCTAAGCTTATTGCTGCATCTAAGCTCTTCAGAGTAAGGTACCCTACGGTATTAATGGTAAACTAGAAGAGAATTGGCATACATTTGAATCATATTCTCAGGCGCACCAGAGCTGCAGCCGCCTTCCTGATCTCTTCAAGTGAGACTGATTAGGCCACACGGTCCCCTCAAGAGTATCTATTGGCAATTGGAGTTAGGGTTCATCTTTGATGCACTTTCTTTGTTGGTCTGGGACATGGGCTTGGACATGGACTGTCTCAGATGGATGTTCTGGCCTAATGTTGGGAGCGGTTCTGCTTAAGGTTCCACTGAACTTATGAAGACCAATGGATTGTTTTTTTTTTTTACAGGATAAAGTTATTTTATTGAGCCATTGCAAGATAATATATTGTGGATGTAATATAAATCCCGTGAGACTATGCTTAATTTCATTCCCAGTCCACTTTATAGTGGCGATGGAATATATCTAGACTTTAATTTAATGTAGATTTGGGCTGGATAAAGCATGTTGCATATGCAACCGCACTTAATTGTGGTTCTTCTGTTTAGCATGGCAATGATTTTTTTTTTTTTTTTGTCTTCTCTCATGACCTGTGAGCTATTAACAGGACTTGTCATATATCTTTAGTATTTACCTAGTGAAATGCTTATTGACATAAACTGTCCTTGTTTTAATATTATGTAATATACCAGATTCTAGGGTCACATTTGATCTGAATGAGTGAATGAATATTTTGGGATGTGGGTGGCTGGGCTCCAGGTGGAGTAGCTGGGTGTTATGGGCTGATAGAATGATTATCATGTGGCAGGTGTTATTTTGGAGAGCAGTTCAGAGGAACTGGGGAGATTATAGTAGGGGATAGGGGGAGGTATTTCTACTTCCTTGTTATTCTGTTAGGGAGAGGAAGGGGGTGTTTGGGTTTGGGATAGTTTTAGAGGGTAGGGAGGGTATTAATTGTACTCAAAGTTACAATCTATTGGGAAAGCTTTTCTCTTATCGATACAAGGATGCATCAGCCTCTGATTTAGGCCTTTCACATGCTGACAAGATTCTAAGGTCCTGTCATATGTTTATGCTGAATTTACATATGTGCATGCATGAGCCAGACATTTAAATTTATTAGCTGGAATGTCAAGGGAGCCAAGGACAGAACTAAGCGACAAGTAATATTAAGGCACTTGTCCCACCTGGGAACCCATATTGCCTTCCTTCAAGAAACACACCTAAAAAAATGTGATTTACAGTATTTTAGGAGGATGTGGGTTGCCCAGGTATTCGGGGCCGGAGCCTCAACTAAAACAGCTGGTGTGGCCATACTTGTGGCCAGAAATGTCCCTTTTAAGCTATTGAATGAACACTGGGACCCTGAGGGCCGGTATATATTTATACGTGCACAATTAGCCTCGCAACCAATCTTATTAGGGTCTGTTTATGGCCCTAATTTTGACTCTCCCCTCTTTTTTATAAAATTATTACGAAGGGCAATCTCGGGCGCGCACCAACCGATAATTATTGGAGGAGACTGGAATTTAGTACTCCAAAATGACCTAGACAGGACATTTAATAGACGGAAAGGCCTATCCCCTGCGCAGAGAGCCCTGAAGGGTTTATGGAGAATTCAGCTTTAACTGATATTTGCTATACTTAACCCAGGTCAAGGCAGTACTTTATTACTCTCGGTACATAAATCTTATTCTAGGATAGACTATATTTTAGTTAGTACTCTATTGATTCCTGACATTGTACAGGTTGATATTTCAGCTAGAGTCATCTCAGACCATGCCCGGTGAGTGTACTGTATAAACCCTCGACCATTTCCCAACGCTCACCTCAGTGGAGATTAAATTGTCAAATATTGAAGGAGCAATCACATTTAAAATTAATTAGGATCATATCAAGTGGTTTTACAGTTTAACCTAGATTCAGTGACTCAAAAGGATTTGGTCTGGGCTGCTTTAAAGTGTACTTTAAGGGTGAATTAATCAAGATTTCCTCTAGGAAAATCATATTCAAAGAAACATGATGGACTCCTTACTGACCCAGATTAAGCAAATTGAATCTAATTTGTCCCAATATTCATCTGATTCTGAGAGGATCAGATTGCATGTTGCAGGCCAATACTTGGAGCTGGTGCAACAAAGAGCCTAACTTACATACTACAGAAGCGAAACTCCAATATCTAGATATGGGGAGAAGGCAGGAAAATTCCTTGCTATGCGGACAAGGCAGTTGGACCTAGCGATCATATTGCAGGAATTGTATTTTCAGGATGGCCAAATTTGTAACGGATCCGTTGATATGGCAGAAGCATTTAGAGTCTTCTTTCAAAAGATATACTTGCGAGATTGGCAGTGTGATCCCTCAGAATCAGAAATTAATACTTTTTGGAGTCGGCTTTCTTCCAAAAATTTCTACAGATGAAGCTGCTAACTTAGGTGCTCCCATAACACTCTCGGAAATCTGCCTAGCTATCCAGCAGATGCCCCGGATAAGTCCCTGGACCTGATGGGTATCCCAATAATTGTTTTAGAGCTTCTCTTCCATTAGCCCTCAATATTGTTAGAGGTCTTTACCACTGGTACAATCATGGTATCTCAGACCCAAGTTTTCTCGAGGCAACAATTTCTCTAATCCTGAAACCTGGCAAGGACTCATCAAATCCTGATAGTTATCGCCCGATATCTTTGTTAAATACAGATGTTAAAATCTTAGTGAAGATCCTAGCAGGCAGATTGTCAAAAGTAATGGATAAATTGATCTGCAGAGAGCAGGTAGGCTTTATGAAAGGGAGGGTTCCTCAAGACCATTTTAGAAAACTATTACATCTCATGGCAGAGGCTAGGGAGTTTGATATTCCTGCGGTGCTTCTTTCACTTGATGCCGAAAAGGCCTTTGATAGAGTTTCCTGGAACTACTTATTTTCTACTATGTCAGCTTTTGGCTTGCCGGATGCCTTTTATAAAATAGGTTAAAATCCTATACTCCTCACCCTCTGCCAGAGTGAAATGTAATGGGGTAGTGTCACAGGTTATTAGATTAGAAAGAGGTACCAGGCAGGGATGTCCGTTATCCCCATTATTATTTAATCTATATTGAGCCGCTCCTGCATAGGTTAATGGGGAATCGTATTGAAGGGATTAAAGTAGAACAATGTCATATCTGCTCAGCTTATGCAGATGATGTATTATAACATGTTGTACATCCAAAAACTTCGTGCTAGCGATACTTGAGGAATTGACTATTTTCAAGGATTTCAGGCTACAAACTAAATTGCTCTAAGACCAAAATTTTCCCTTTAAATAATAAAGTGATAAAGGTGGATTTACAATCATTGGGATTGGGTTGGGAAACTAAATTGTTGCCATATTTGGGCATTAACATCAGTATAAACCTTTTCATCGATAGTTAAAGAGAATCTGGGTACCTTATCCAGTCTATATCGGATGATTTAAATAGGTGGTGGTCAGCCTCTTGACATTGTGGGGTAAGATAAACCTCTTAAAATGAATGTATTACCAGACTTCTGTATCCTTTGGGGATGCTCGGGTCTATCTCCCAAAAGTGGTTTATCAGACTACAAAAAATGTTTAATATCTTTTTATGGCAAGGTAAGCAAACCCGCAGGTCTTATAGTTACCTGACAGCTCCAAAAAACAGAGGAGGATTGGCTGCTCCCTCTATATTTACATATTATCTGGCTCAGCATGTTTGTCAACTGGGTTGGTGGAGTAGGAATTATCAACACCTGGAGTACAGGCCACTTTGGTGGGACATAGAGAGTGATCTATCAAAAAAACTAAAGTGCTCCTTAAGAGCCCTATTATTTCTCTCCCCTTCAAATATCCCGAGGTTGCTAAAGAATAATCCTATGGGATGGTCCCTGAGAGCTCTCCTCCAGTTACAGCAACACTTTGGTTTCAGGTGGTGGACCTCGGATGCCCAACCCATTTTTGAAAATCTGCATTTTAAGATTGGTGGTGCGACGATATCCCCAACCTTTTGGCCTCAGATCAGTCATATAACAGTAGCGGACTTTTTAGATCAGAATAAACCACAGTCCTTTGACTATATGAAAAGGCTCTTTGGTATTGCGGATAGCTGTTTTTTTAAATGGTTGCAACTCAAAAATGCTGTGTTTCAGGGGGTTGCTCTTCCTTATACCTTAGTTTGTCGGTCCGACAATATTAATTGTCTGTTGAAGGCTGCGATACAACCCCATGCCATCTCCAAAGTCTATAGAATACTTCAAGAATGGGATAATAAACTCCCATCAGGGGTCTGTTATTATTGGGTCGGGGAACTGAGTGTTAGAGACTCTCCGGAGCTCTGGAGGAAGCTCTGGAACTCCATTTATTCATATGTTAAACAAGATAGACTCAGGTTGGTTCAATTTAATATCATGCATCATCTTTATTTAACACCCACTTATCTCTATCGCTGGAAGGCACGCAGTTCCCCACTATGTTGGCGTTGTAAACTGGATGAGGGCTCTCATTACATATGCTTTGGAAGTGTCCGTAAATTGTACTTCTCTGGGGTGCCATTAGTAGGCTTGTATGCCCTGTCCTTGGCTCTTATAGCATGAACACTCCTGAAACCTGTCTATTGCATATTTTCCTGAGGCTACTTCAAGGTCTTGAGAGCCTACGTGTCACTCATTGCTGCTGTTACGAAGCTAATAATTTTAAGGCACTGGTCATCTGAGAGCTCCCCCTCTCTTCTGGAGTGGCACCGGGAGTGTATGCTAGCATTACAATTAGAAAAACATATAGCCTATATTAGAGGCAAAGTTAAAGCCTTTGCATCGCTGTGGGGTCGCTTTGACCGCTATTGAAAACTTGGACACTGAAAGCTTGAGTTGTGTGCTGAATAGTTATTGTTTCTCCTTTGCTTAATTTATTTTCCCGGATGGTTTTTGCATTAAGTATCCAATTGTAACCTTGAGGGGGAGGTAGGAGGACGGGGTTGTGTTGGATTAGTTAATGTATTTTTTTTTTTTTCTTGGGGGGAGATTTTATTATATATTACGCCTCTTTTATGTTTATTGAATTCTTTCTTGTATTAACTATCATAAGGTTCCATTTATTGTCTATGTGAACTTGTCTGGAGTGGCGTATAAAATCAATAAAAGTTAAACTACAAAAAAAAAGTTGCCTTATCCAAAGAAGTTCTTCAACATCAAGCATCCCCACTGGCCTGCAGCACACATGTAGCATGCTGCACTCAGAAGTCATTTCAATCGATGAACATGACCATCATTAGTACCAACCAGACTCAAGAAGGATGCAGATGAGATCTGTGAAGAAAGGACCAAATAAGAAACCATTAATGAGACCTACCTGCAAATATGCTGCCCCCCAAAAAAAAATACTTACTTTCATTGGCTTGAGAGTTATCCATTTCCAATTTCAATGCAGAAAGTTCTCATCAAGCACTAGAATGTGCACACCAACAGTATCTGCATACATGTGATATCTCCCTCTTTTCGCAGGAGACTCCTGGTATTTTGACTGAACTCCCTCTCTCCCTCCTGGGAAACTAAATCTCCTGCTTAAGTAAAATTCTGTCCAAAATATCCATTCATGTTATTGTTGCCAGATAAAGACACATAAATAGTAAATTAGTGATGAACAATGTAAGTGATAACTTTCTACAACTAGTTTTTGATTCTTTTTAGTGCTTATCCTTGACAAAATGAAATATATTAAATGTTTTTTTCTTATTTTTGATGCCATTTAAGGACAAACTCATAACGTTACGGCATCTCCCTACTAGTAGGCCAATCTCCCTACTAATTTGACATAAATCTCCCTCTTAAGCAAGTTGGACATATCACATGTATGTATCTGTGACCTGTGATACAAAACAACACAATGAGTACATGTCTATATATGTCAGCCCCCCACTTACAAAATACAAAAATATATATATATATATATCAACTCACCTTGTCTACTATTAGTGTACAGACACAGGGCACACTGCCATCCGGTTGAGATGATATCAGTCACATTTGTGGGAATCGCAGCACACATTGGACCAGCAACAGTTTGCTCATGATCATCATTTCTGATGGGACTTTGTATGTGGTGTAATGCTCCCATTTCAGTTTGTTACCACTTGTCAATTGTCTGGACACAAGACAGATACATTTTGGGGATGCAGAAAAAATCTGTGGACTCTGTGTTACCACCGAACACATGACTGAGTGCACCATTAATTCTGGGGGACTTTGTATGTGGTGTAACCCTCCCATTTCACTTTGTTACCACTTGTCAATTTTCTGGACACAAGCCAGATGCATTTTGGGGATGCAGAAAAAATCTGGAGACTCTGTGTGACCACTGCGTGCATGACTGAATGAGCCATTAATTCTGGGACACTTTGCATTTCATGTTATGCTCCCATTTCACTTTCTTTCCACTTGTCAGTTTTCTGGACACAAGACAGATGCATTTTGAGATTGGGAATTCTGGTGAGTCTGATAAATATTTTTTGAGCCTCAGTGATGTTTGCTTTCTGTCTGTCATGTGAAGTATTTGTCAAAAAGCAGGACTGAGCACTGCAATTATACTGTGCTAAACTACATGTATGCAGTCTGTCTTCTTTCCTGTGTGTGCAGACACTGTCCAGTGTCAAGCTGCAAACGATATATATATATATATATATATATATATATATATATGCTGAATGGTGCTGACTTGTTGCACTGTTCATGGTGATGGTATGAAGAATAAAAATAAGAATATATATTGTATATTTTATTTGTACCATCAATGGTAGCAGACAAAGTTATATGTTTTCAGACATCTTGGGCCAGTGTGCACCTCAATTACTTCTCACACAGACACAGTGCACACATGACTTTGTGGAGATAATAGCACAAAAAAAATCATGCTTTTAAACAAACCATACCCAACAGATATAAAATATTGCTAAGGCACCCAAACTATTTTATGGTGTACAGACATGTTGAAGTCAGAATATATAACAGGTCCTGCAGTACACTGCTACCACACTGTGCTACTGCTGGCACCATGTCATGTTATGGTGTACATCAACTTGCTGAAAAACTGGCACTGCCAGTGTAAACTAGAAATACATATTCCAGAACAAATAATGAAAAGAAGGAATGTGGTAGTACAGTGTGGTAGCAGTGAACTGTACCTCATATATTTTATGACTTTATAATGTCTGAACACCATGAAAAATTTTGGGTGCATCAGCAATACTTCATGTCTGTTAGATACGTTTTGTTGAAAAGCAGGATTTTTGGTTGCTGTGATCTCCTAACAAAATATAGGTTACATATTCTTATCTTAATTCTTTATACCATAAACACAGCAACAAGTCAGACAGCAATCAGCATATATATGCTTGCAAAAAGCTGGACAGTGTCTGCAGTGCAGACACACACAGGAAAGAAGACTGACTGTACACATGCAGTTTAGCACAGGATAACTTCACTGCTTAGTCTGCTTTTCCACAAAAACTCTGTGACAGAAAGTAAACATTAATGTGGCACCAAAACAACACACACACACACACACACACTTACTTAACAGAAGGAAGGGGGGGGCCAGAATATAAAGTGTCACACATATGGAAGATAACAAAAAATGGGCATAATTACATACAAGGGTCGGGGATGGTGGAGGAATACATTTTATGACACAGCAAGGAAGGTGTGGGGGGTACCCATGGTGTGAGGAAAAAAAAATAATGTGGGATTCCATGGTGATCCAGCAGCAGTTCCAGCATGGACATAATTTGCAACTGATGTCCCTCTATGTGATCCAGCCGCTGTTCCACAGCACTCACCCTCTCCTTGTTCTCCTCGACAGCACTCCAGAGAATAGCCAAGTCAGCCTGTGTTACACGCAGTTCTCTGGGGTCCACACATTCTACAGGTTGACCTGCTGATGGTGGTGGTGGGGGTGGTGGTGGTGGTGGGTGGTGGAGCAGCAGGTGCTGCTGTGGCCCCCCTCTTCTTATGGCTGCTGCCATGCACAGCTGCACCCTCTGCCATAGAATGGCCAGCAGGTGCAGGCATGGCCCGTTCTGTGGCAGACGACCACTCCAACTGGTGATGATTGAGAATATGGGTGCGCTGGCCCCCAGTCCCCAGGTGAGTCCCCCAGAAGCCATGTTGCACCTCCACCTCACATAGGTGGCACCTGAGCACACTGCTGTTCCCCATGACATAGTCAAAAAACTGCCAAACAACGGAGGTGCAGGGAGGACCAGGCACAGGCACAGGCAGGGGAGGGCCAGATGAGCTGGCAGCCAGCTGGTCATGATGCTGAACAGGGATGGGATCCACACCCGGGCCTGGGGGCAGAGGCACATCCTGCTCCAGAGGACCTGGTGCTGAACCTGGTGGTGGTGGTGGTGGTTCAACTGCCTCAGAGTCAGGAGGCAGTGCTGGTCCTGTTTCCGGGGGGGGGACACTCAGAAGTTTTGATCGGTCCAACAGGAATGGGTGCCCATGCCCACCACACATGCACATGGTACGACACTTACCAGTACCACACTCTCCCAGAGCTGCCCCCATCCCAGTCATTCCCTCACTCTGGTCCATATCTCCTACTGTGTTCCCTCAGTCCGAGCAATCACTGCTCACACTGTCACACAACACACACACAGTCACACAGACATAGACAAACAATTAACTACTTGTAAAGTTAAGAAAAATAAAATTTACAGAAAGAACAAATTAAGTAAAAAAGGGTACAGAAAAGACAAAAAAATGTAGTTTTAAAAAAAGCTGTTGGGTCTAAATCAAAGTTTAAATCTCCTGCTCACTCTGATCTCAAAGTATCAACAATCACAAAACATACTCCTCTCTATCCATCTGCACAGGAGAAAGTGAAAGTGTCTGCTTGTATGACTCACTTCCTTCCTGCCTGGCTAAAGAGCATGTTACTTACAGTACTGTAAGCTATGTGATGTGTGTGGAGGGCTGCCAAATCTGAAACTCGAAGTGGATCACTTAATAAGGAACGTGAAGTACATTAAAAACAATGACTCTGCCTTACTTCGTGTTGCCATTCCACCTTTAACGCGAAGTGGTAATGACAAGACGGACTAAGCACTTTGCATTGCCCAGCAACGCGAAGTACCCACTTCACGTTCACCTTGCCGGTGAAATTTAAATTTGCTGCATCTCTAAACATGACATTGTGCCCGCTGAGGAGGCAGGAGATCTGGAGGCTATTGAGACAGAGGCCCATGACCATGACATTGTGCATGTTGAGGAGGCAGAAGGTCCCGGGCACATTGAGGCAGAGGTCCATGACCATGACATTGTGACCACTGAGGGTGAGGACCAGCGGCATGCACAGCAGGCTGAAGCACAGGATGATGGGCAGCATGCCCCTGTCCCACCACCACAACCACCCAGTGACAGGGAGCAGGTGCTAGCTGGTCTGGTGGAGGCCAATGTGCAGGATGTTTCATGCCTGCATGGCTCTCTATGTGCTCTGCTGTCTGCTCTGTTGTAATGGTGAGGGCACAGTGATGTACAATAGTTTTTGTTGTAGTTGGGGTGGGGGTTGGGACAGCTCTTATCAGTTGTTAATATTGTTATGGTGGGGTTCAGGGGACCGCACTTTTGTACTGTTCTTCTAGTTGATGTGGGAGTTGGGGGGAATGCTCTTTTGTATATTGTACTTGTTGTGGGGGTGGGGGAATGCTCTTTTCTATACAGTATTTATTGTTGTTGGGGGACTGCACTTTTCTACATTGTTCCTATTGTTGTTGTGGGGGTGGTGGTGAATGCTCTTTCTATATAGTTCTTACAGTTGTGGGAGGAATGCACTGAGTTACTGTTGTTCATGCAGTTGTGTGGGTGGGGGTGGGATTGCTCTTTTCTAATGTTCTTACTGTTGATGTGGGGTGGGGTGTTGCTACTTTCTGTATAGTTCTTATTCTTGTTGTGGGGGACTGCACTGTGTTACTGTTGTTCATGCTGTTGTGAGGCAGTGGAGTAGCCAGCCTTTTAAAAGTGTATGCACAAGTCATTGACTCACCCAATTGGCCGTGGGTCTGGGGCTGTCTAGTTCCCCAGAAAATATTGGCATTTTTGTTACATTCTGGTGCATTTTGGGGCTATTTGTGGGAGTATACAATACCCTTGTACCATAGCCTTTTTACATACCAGTCCCATTGTTCTGGCCCCTAGTGGCTGCATAGTTTCATCTTGGCACCCACTGTTGGTGCCATCCTTGCAGTGCAGGCTTACAGTTAGGTACTAAGCACCTATGAAAATGATGAGTGCATGGTAACCAAGCACTGAAGACTGTTTAAACTGTTTAAGAATTGTAATACATGGTAGCACTGGAAAAAGAAGGGGACTGTTAGCATTTTTGGTGCATTCTGGTGAATTTTAGGGCCATTTATGGGAGTTGTACAGTGTCCTACAAACACAGCCTGATGTACCACTATAGTTCCACATGTAAATTCGGGTCCCTATTGGTGGTAAAGCAGCAGGGCTGGCAATTATGTTCTTAGTTACTATGCATTTATCAATGATGAGTGCAGTTTTGACTGTAAAGGCCACACCTGCACAAGGACATTGACAGGGTGGAGGCAGTCCAGAGAAGGGCGACCAAGATAGTGCATGGCTTGCAGCACAAAACTTATAAGGAAAGACTAAATGACCTCAATATGTACTCACTGGAAAAAGGAGATAGTGGGGGAACATTACAGAAACTTTGAAACACCTCAAGGGCATAAACAAGGTGCGGGGAGGGGTGATGAGTGAACATCTTCCAGTGTAGAATGGGTACAAGAATGAGGGGGCATGATATGAAATTGGAACTGGGAAGGGGGTGTGAATTAAAAGGAAATGTGAAGACATTCTTCACAGAGAGAGTGGTGAAGACATAGAATAGTCTGCCACAAAAAAAGAAGCATCAACAATTTTACAATGGCATCTATCTCACTTCTTCACAGCAAAGCAGCCTTACATCACCATCAGTCACACTGCTGAAGCAACTGCCCATGTGCAGTCTGCTCTGCCCCATGTATTTATCTCCCTCACATGCCATTTCCATGGCTGTCTGACCTGAGCTGAAGGACCTGCACTACTCACACACTGCCTCCTGCCCCTGTAATTACCCCGCCATTGTGATTTACCTATTTTTTTTTATATTTATTTCCATATTATTGTATTATTTTTGTACTTTGTATTTGCATTGCTCTTGATTCCCCCCCAGCACATCTGGAAATGAGTTGTACCAGCTCAGTATGACTTCCCTGGTACAACCATTGTAATAAATGAAAAAATAAATGAATAAGTTCTACAGCTTAATATGGTTCAAGGTCAGTTGGCATTCATCTGTATCCCCCTCCCCCAGGTCGTGCCTGAAAATAGGCAGAATTTGTCTAGTGCACATACCTGGTCAACAAAAACTAATAAATAAAATAAAAATACACCGAACAGCTTCCAATGGCTAAGTGCAATGCAGGCTATAGGACACAGTCTTAAAGGGGAGGATTTATTAACAGTGTTCCTCATACTCTGAAAGCTGAAAAACATTTAAATGAAGTATTGGGCTTACCTATAGCTTGCAGCAGACTGAAGATACCTGACAAAACCTTCCCGATATAGCTACTACTTTGTCACCATTTTTAACACCCTCTGATGTTATGCGGGGGGAAGCTGTGCCTAACAATATTGCCTCACCTTTCATGACATCAATGGATTCCATAAAATGCTGAGAGTGTAATATCAACATAGGGCAGATATAGTCCAGAAAATCTCTGGACAACTGCTGGCTACTGGTTAGCCCAATACCTCATTAAAAAAGCATTTCTTGAACCTTCAAACAATGAGGGACAATTTTCAAAAATATTTCCCTTTAGTAGTAATACCTACACATACTAAATTATTGCTATGTAGAAAAACATAGGCAGTGTCAGCGGCTTAGTAGGTGGCAGGCTCACCTCTGGCACTGGAAGATCAGAAGGTCATAGGTTCTAGCACCACACCAGGTAGCTGAGGTAATACCCATAACTGACATGAGACATTAAACCGAGGTCCCTTCTGCCCATCCTTGGTTGATCCCATGGCATTTATGGAGGTAGAGTAGGCAAAAGTTTTCTCAGGAGTCATGGTTAGCAATCCTTGTCAAATTCAGAGGTCCATGTAACCCACTCACAAGGATACGTCATTGAAGCAAGGTATGACAGCGTTATTGAAGCAAGCTTTGACAGCTCAGTGTGCCTTTCCTGGTCAAACATTACACATAAATAAAGACAAAAACATTAAGGTAGAAACCATCCGCAGACAAAACCACTGTTCAAGATTACAACTCAGGTGTAGTTTTCTGTCTTTGCTTGTTCTTAAATTAAATGTCAGTGCAAGGCAAACTTTCCTTCCTGATGTATCTCTCAACAACTGGAATGCACTGCAGAGAAGCATACTGTAAATTGGTTTCCATACCTTTCAAGTGCTCTGCCTTAGAAAGAGCCCTACACACCTTGCTCCACAGAGATATTTTAACCTGTCATATAAAGCTGGAGATATTTTCGAGCATACAAATCATTAAACAAATAAAACCAACCTCACAGGATGGAAAGCAGGAGTGGGAGGGGGAGTTGTCAGAGTCAGGTAGGGTCTGCAGTGATAGTATAGGTAGGGAAAAAATGGGCAGACTGGCTGGGCCAAGTGGTCCTTATCTAGGGTCACCACGTTTTAAGAAGCCCAAAGTGGGACATTTCTTACTGAAACATGATTTTTTGCAGGACAATCTGTAACCTCACCTCAACCAGTGCAATAGACCTTTTTCTCTAAAAAATCAGAATTGAGATGAAGTGTTGTAGTTTTTTAGTTTTGTATCCTTTTAAGATATTTTAGTAAAGGTATTGCAGTTTTCTGCAACATTTTGAGGAAAGTTAGAAACTATTTCTTTTTCTACTAAAAGGTCAAGACATGCAGTATTTTTCATGTTTTATTTGCAGGATGCAACTGCCCAAATCATGACTGTCCTGCGAAAATCAGGTCAGGTGGTAACCCTATTCTTATCTGCTAGCAAATTTTATGTGTGTATTTCATAGAAATGTTCTTTTACACTAAACAGGATACCCACTAATCTTATTAATTCTTTAAATGAAAAAAATGTGGTACAAATTCTGGCCCTTTGGTCTGTATTTTATGTGTGTGTGTGTGTGTGTGTGTGTGTGTGTGTGTGTGTGTGTGTGTGTGTGTGTGTGTTGGGGGGCAGATTGAGCAATTTTGTGAAATTACCTGTGTCCACCAGGTCTGACTAATACTGTCTGTCATTGCCTGCCATTGCAGACTGTGAAACCTAACTGATGGATATCCACAAATAGCTGCCTACATGCAGTAGCTTACTAAACACACAATTTGTAATGGTTCAGGGAGGAAATTGCATTTATAATACAATATCACTTTTAAAAAGTAGAGCGACCAGCTTCCAGACTAGTCAAACTGCTGGCTGAAAGCAAATGCAGATAAATAAAGAATGCATCAGGTTTTAAATGCTGTACAGAAGTGATATTCAAATTTCAAGGACATATGCAAGCTAAAATAAAATAAAAGCAATTTACAGATGAATATTTAGATTTATACTCCTTGAACTGAAATGCTTTACAGCTTGTTCGATTCCCTTAACTTTTAGCTACAGCATTTCATTCACACAGGTGTAACTTTGCTGTCTTGGGTTGTTGATCTGAAGTTTTAAGAAAATTTGGAAGATGTAATGAGTGCTGTTGCCTCCTTTCCCCAAATTTTCAGGAAGTACCCCCATTTGCAGTATGATCAGGATGCAAATGTGATTGCCAATGCAACCTGTGCTGTTACTCTGTCCTCCCAATGTGTCCCGCCGCCATGTGTCCGAATGGATTTACTGTCACCCAGCACATCTGAGGGCAGCTGCTGTCTGCACCAGGGCTGTAGCTAACAATTTTGGGGCCCAGGGCAAGTCATTGAGATGGGCACCCATCTCCCAAATCATCTAAAGCCAGAGGTGTGGGAGCCTGGTGGCCCACCAAGCTCTGGGGGTCTAGATGCTCTGTAGTAAGTTTTGGAGCTTTAATTGAAGATAAAAACTCAATTTTGTTGCACTTTCTCTCGTGCTGGGTTGGTTGGGGGTTGGGGGGGGTCACATTTTAATTTTCACAGTATAGCCAGGATCCCTTGCTGCCAGCCAGGCAACAACTAAGCACATCCTCCACAAACCCAAATAACCGTCCAAGATACCAGAGATGTGTCTTCTTCTCAATTATCACAAAAACAAGACACAAAATGTATGGACAGGAGGGGCCATAGGCCAAGGAGACTAGCTCAGTCAGACAGGCAGCAGGATATAGCAGCAGCCAGCAGAATCAGCAGCACTCAGCATAACACATTTTATAATAAACTTTAAAGTACTGTATGCCTATTCCCTAATGAGCATTTATTTATTTATTTGCTTTTGTTAACCGGGTAAGCACACTAGACAACCTAGTGCCTATTTTCAGGTGTGACCCGGGAGATTACAAAATACCTTACAAGGTACATACATGAACATCAGGCAAATACAAGTGGAGGATTACATTATATAGAATAAGCACAACAGGGACTTTACAAGCATCAGATTTCATCAGGCAAATAGTAGTGAAGAGTTAATATAAAGTGACCAGAACACAGGGACATTGTAAGACAACAATACCAAAAACAGGTATTACAATACGGTATTAAACATTGCAGTCAGTAGGAAGACGTGAAACATAGAAACATAGACTTTGATGGCAGATAAGGACCGTTTGGCCCATCTAGTCTGCCCAGTGCAGTGCAGTGTAAATTCATTGCTCCAGGCAGCAAGTTGTAAGGCTTGCAGTTAGAATAAGGAGGAGTCACAGTTGGGATAGAATGGGCCCAGTGCGAGAGAAAGGAGTGCACAGTTATAGTGCTCACCCTGTTTTGCCGGTGGGCCTAAATGGTCCATTTTTATATATGCTGTGAGAACAGGAGGAGTATGAGCACAGTTGTGCTCTGCCCAAGTCATAATGTTTAGGTAGCATCTCAGTTAGTTGGGGCATCTCATGCTGAGAGGGTTTGTCTAGTGCAGAGACAGGTAGCAGCTGTTTTGAGAAAACCCCAGAGGGAGGCTTTAAAGCTCCGGTGTGAGGGAGAGGAGCGAGTGCTAGTTGGAAGAGAGTTCCAAACCCTGGGCGCATACGCAGTGAAGGCTCAGCCACCCATTTGTGTGCGGGTTTTAGGTACCAGGAGGGCATGGAAGCCACTGGATCGCAGGTTGTAGGAGGGTGTAGCAAGAACAAGGGTCTCAGCAAGGTTTTGAGGGGTGGCAGTTCTGACAAATATTGTCAATGAAGTTGCCCACGACATAAGAGCAGTGAGTTTCCGGTGGGAGCCACTCAAGCTTGGTGTAAAGCTCACAGCGGTGAGTGAGGCAGGGGGCTGAGAGCGCAAAATGGCATATGTTGTTGTACGCTGAGTCCCACTTTACTAGACTAGTTTTTGCAATGTGGGCAAAGGTGATTAGTCCATAGCAAAGCGTGGGTAGGAGGATTCCCCTGGCTAGAGCAAGATGGGCAGCTGGAGTTCGACAGCTTTTTGCTCTGTAAGCCTGACCCAGCTTGCAGTTTGAGGCCTTGCATGCATTTCGTATGTGCAGGTTCATATCCAGCTGTGGGTCAAGGGTCACCCCCCAGGCACTTGACCAAGTCTGCAACAGTCAGCGGTGACCCATCAGCCCCAGAGATCTGTAGTGAATCCGGGCTGGCTTTTCACTTGGCTGCTGAGCCAAACAGCATGGCCTGCATCTTCTGTAGGTTAATAACAAGTTTATGTTCTTGCAACCAAGTTTGGATGTGGTCGAAGTCCAAGTTTAGTTTGGTGTTAATGGTGGCGATGTCCTGGGATTTGCCATGATGACTAGGTCATCTGCGTACAGCACTGAGGACCCTAGAACCGGAGCCAAGGGTAGCTCATTTTATGAAGAGAGAGAACAGGAGAGGCCCCAGAACAGAGCTCTAGGGGACTCCGCAGTTAACCTGGGCAGGCTCAGACAGGACCATGTTGAATTTGGTGTACTGATGCCTGCCCATGAGGTAATTACTGATCCATACAAGAGCTGGGGAGGAGAAGCCAAGTGACAGGAGAGAAGAGCACAGTAATGTGTGGTCAACTCGATCAAAGGCTTTTGAGAGATCAACAAAGTTGGCCCCGGTCAGTTCACCTCGGTCAGCAGCAGATCTGATCTCCGAAGTAACAACTGCTAGGGCCATGGAGGTGCTATGCCCCTTTCTAAACCCATGTTGTGCAGGGGAGAGAAGGTTGTGGGTCTGTAGGTAGTGGGTGACCTGAGAGGCGACTACCTTTTCCAGGAGCTTGCTGATCGCTGATAGGATTGCAATGGGAAGGTAGTTCTTGAGGTCTTTTGTGTCCCCTTGTTTGGGTACAGGTATCACCTTGGCCATCTTCCAGATGTCTGAGACTATGCCTGAGGTGAGCGATGCGTTGAAGACATGGGCTATGGGCTGGGCTAGTACTGATGTCCCTAGCCTCAGCAGCTTGGGCTCCAGGCAGTCATGCCCAGCTCCAGTGTATGGGGATAGACCAGCATGGAGCTTCTGGGCCTCCATGTCTGTTACTGCCTTGAGGTAAAAGGGCAGTAGGGGGGTTGTCCCTCTGGGTGAGGTGGCCCGGCCAGCAGGGTAGTGCAGCAGTTTGGGTAAAGCAGGCAAGTCTGTGAACTGAACGTTGAAGGCATTGGCAATAGTGAGGGAGTTGTTGCAGTTAATCCAGTCAATGAGCATGTCAGTGACCTGTGCTCTCATGGTCCCACCTACCACTTTCTTAATGCTCTGCCAGAAAGTCCTCGGATTTTTGGCTGTGGAGAGCAGGATGGACTGACAGTATTCACTTTTTGCTGAGCGAATGGCTGTCTTGCATGAGTTCCTCAGCTGCCTGTAATTCTGGAGATCCGTGCGGGACAGTGAGCTCTTATACCTCACCCAGCATTTATCCTTTGCCTCATGAGAGTATACAGGCCTCCATGGAGCCATTTAGTTGCAGTGCCCCTCACTCTCCTTCTTGTGAGGGGGGCACACCTTTCTTCAAATGGGGTGAACGCTTTTAGAAAGTTGTCAAGGGCCATTGAGGGGTCATTGGTGGCCATGACCTGAGACCGGTCAGTATGCCTCAGGTCTTCAAGGAAGTCTCCAGCATTGAGTTTGGAGTAATCCCTCATTTGAATGACTTTGTGTGGGATTTTGGGAGGGGCGTTGCCCCATACGCAGAAGGTGGGAGAATGATCCGATATAGCATCAGGTAGAATGCCACAGGAGATAATTTTCTCTGTTCTGTTGCTTAGTACCCAGTCAGTGACGCAGCCCTTGTCACCTCTGAGAGAGGGCCTAGTGGGTTCAGAGATGAGCTGGCTTAAGGCCAGTCCAGCCAACAGTGGTTCATATTGCTGGGCACTATGACCTGCCCAGTTAAGGTTGAAGTGCCCCAGGACTAGTAACTCGTTCGAGCCAACCTTTGGGCTGAGACTGTCTAGGAGGTAGGAGAGCCTGGACACACCACCCTTGGGAGGGTTGTAGGCACATATCACATGCACCTTTTTGGTGTTCCCTAGCAGGAGGAGGACGTGTAGGAACTCACAGAGCTGCACTGCAGATTGCGAGTGTCCTATGACTGAGATATTTAAGTGCGTCTTGTAGTATATGAGTACTCCGCCCCCCCTTGCTCTGGGGCCTGTCCAACCTAATGAGGTTGTAGCCTGGAAGGTCACAAGCTGAGTCAGATACGTGTGGCTTAAGCCATGTCTCAGTGATCCCCATAATGTCCGGATTATAGTGGGCCACCCAAGCTGTTAGCTCAGTAAGGTTTGAGTGCACAAGCCTCAAGCCTTTGGCCGATAGCCAGGAGGGGGGGGGTTTCAGGAAGGGTCTAGCGTTCATCGAGCCCATAATTTGATTAGGGGCCCCAGCCAGTCCATGCTGCCTAGGACAACCTCTCTGTGGAGGCATCCTCTCAAGCTGTCGGGGTGTCAGGCACAGAAAGGAGGCCGGGGCAGTGAGGGGACTGAGTTGATTAGCAGAAGGGGAAGAGGAGCAGGGAGGAGGGAGAGTGAGCAGTAAAGAGAGGAGGTACAGGAGAGAGAGTAATCAATAGAAAATGAAAGGGTGGTTCCCTAGGCAGAAATGGGCAGAGCTAGGCCTATTTGATTAAGTTGGGAGGTGGGGAGGGGTGGTGAAAATTTTCTTCCGAAACCCACTGAAGTCTATCAGCGCAGAGCCCAGCAAAACAGTTTGAATCAGTCAAGACTGCAGGGCCAATCAGTGGCCACGCGGAGTACAAGAGGAGATGGAAGCAATAGGCAGCAACCAATGGGAGCCTTTCAGCACTTACCAGTTTGGCCTGGGAGCTTACCAGCAAGAGGAGAGTTCCTTGGCAGTGAGCAGTGGTGGTGTGGACAGCTGGCCCAGGTAGCCCTGGCCGCTCAGCTGTTTCCCTGATCAGGGGCTGAGAGATCTGAGGAAAGGAACAGAGCAACAGATTGTGAGTCACAGTAATAACAAAGGGTGACACTGGAGAGTAAATCAGGGGCGTGTGCAGTGGAGAGAGAGAGGGGAATTTGGCAGAGGGTTGGGGGGGAGGCTGCCACAGACAAGAGAAATAAGCTTGAACTGGCACCAGGGGGAGGACAATGGGAGATTTAGTAGAATATGAAATTTACAAGGGGAGGAGGAGGAGAAGAGAGATGCAGGGTTTAGTAGCAGGGGGGAGGGTGGAGGGAAAGAATGAATGTAGAGGGGCAGGAATTACTTCACAGTTCTAAATTACAGCAGTTTCCATCTGCACTTCACAGTTCAATTCTAAAACATTTAGGCAGGTCTATACAATTAATTTTGATTTTGACAAAAAAATAGCAATCAGCCTAGTAATTCAGTGTAGATTATAGGCTGAGACATGGAGTTTTTAGAAGTCGAGTGCTAAGAACATCAAGACTGGTCTACACATTAATTGAGACTTCAACAGAAAAATAAGCCAGCTGTCTAGTAATTAAAAAATAAAATTTCTTCCAAAACCCACTGAAGTCTATGGGCGCAGAGCCCAGCAAAACAGTTTGAATCAGTCAAGACTGCAGGGCCAATCAGTGGCTGCGCGGAGCACAAGAGGAGATGGAAGCAACAGGCAGCAGCCAATGGGAGCCTTTCAGCACTTCCCAGTTCAGCCTGGAAGTTTACCAGCAAGAGGAGGGTTCCTTGGCGGTGAGCAGTGGTGGTGTGGACGGCTGGCCCAGGTAGCCCTGGCTGCTCAGATGTTTCCCTGATCAGGGGCTGAGAGATCAGCAAGAGGACGGCTCCTTGGTGGTGAGCAGTGGTGATGTGGACAGCTGGCCCAGGTAGCCCTGGCCTCTCAGATGTTTCCCTGATCAGGGGCTGAGAGATCAGCAAGAGGAGGGTTCCTTGGCGGTGAGCAGTGGTGGTGTGGACGGCTGGCCCAGGTAGCCCCGGCTGCTCAGATGTTTCCCTGATCAGGGGCTGAGAGATCAGCAAGAGGAGGGTTCCTTGGCAGTGAGCAGTGGTGGTGTGGACGGCTGGCCCAGGTAGCCCTGGCCGGTCAGATGTTTCCCTGATCAAGGGCTGATGAACAGTCACAGGCCACCTACACCTCTGGTTACTCTAGAAAAGGGCAAACTGGAGGCATGCCAGTGAGACAGCTTCATTATAACTGTTAATTTAACATTTTATTAAGCCTCTGACCAGTCAAGCAGCAGGATAGCAGCAAGCACAATCAGCAGCGCTCATCAACATTCAGAATCAGTGATGGTAATTATCAAAGTACAAAATTTAAACAATAAAAAAAGTCAGTGAACTGTGGACTGGTGACAAACTGGCAACAGTAAATTGTGTTGTGCTTGAAAAAAACAAACATCCCCACCCTACTCTCCACCTGGGTGGGCCCCTCACCCCTGACTGCCAACCAACTGACCCATATGCTGGCTGCAGCCTCATGATTGTCCGTCCCTCCGAGGTCTAGGTTTTCTCTGTGGACTGGCTGGAGTCTGGAGGAGAAAGGCTACCAAATGAATCTTCCTTTTCCAGTTATCCAACCCCTCACTGACATGGAGCAACAAGCAAGAGGCAGAGTGACTTAGATGAAGATTCTACAGAGGTGCGCAGGTAGCTAAACAATTAAAACAAACAACACTGTTCACTGACCACAGGCTGCCTGCCCTGGTGAGAAGTGCGTCGTGCGACTCATGCTCTAATCTGGCACATGACTTGATGCATACCTTGCTCCTCCTTTCCTCAGCTAAGACTGGGCAGCAGGCTGATTCTTTGCTGGGCTCAGTGAGAACAATGGGTGTTGCGGGGGAGTTGGGTGCCAGGAAAATTAGGAAAAGTTTAAAAAAAGAACAGCACCAGCTCCTCAGGTGGGCCCCCCTGAGCTCCAGGCCTGCATGACAGTGGCCCTGGACTCTGCACTGTCACTCAGTGCACTGCTGCTAGGAGGGCAGCCTCTGTCTGTGCTGACTGTCCTGGGTGCTCCCCCTGTGGGCGCCTCTGTGAGATGGTATCTGGCCTCAAGTGATCATCAGATGGGACAAACTACTGCAAGTGGTGGGCGGAGCAAAGATGCACATGAACAAAACTATCCAAATTCCAATTCCTCCACCAGATGCCATGCTGCCGCAAATGCCAGCATGTCTGAGCAATCGGGTCGGGAATGTAGAATGGAGTCCCCACCTCCCCTCCCCACCCGGTGCTGAGGACTGAAGGACCACCAGGGTTCAGGACCAACATGACCAAAAAAAAGGGGATTTTTTCTGTATGCACAGGCATACAATAAGTATGCATGGTTACACCACTGTTGGGGGTGGGGGCTGGGATTGCTCTTTTCTAATGTTCTTATTGTTGATGTGGGGGGTAGGGGGGCTGCTCTATTCCGTTGTTCTTATTGTTGTTGTGGGTGGTGGTTGGGGAAATCTTGTTTATTGTTCTGTTGTTGATGTGGGGGGGGAACTGCTGTGTTCAAGAATAAACAGTTGTTCGTTGTGGCAGACACACTGTGTCACTGCGTATTTTGTACCTGGTGATCCCAGTGTCCAGCAATGTACAAACATATGAATGTTCCAGCAGAAACAGACCAGCCGGTCTATCTTCGTTTGCTGGAGTGTGCAGCTAGCACACCTAGTTTGCAGCTGCCCCATTGTTATCCCACTGCCACCCCCTCACTCTCCCCTGCTCCATGTCATATGCCCTTTTGAAGCTGTTTACAGATTTACATGATACCACCCATTCCGGTAGTGCGTTCCATTTTGCTACCACCCTCTCAGTGAAATAGTGTCTCCTTATTTCCCTCCTATATGTCCCCCTCTCAATTTTTAGCCCATGCCCCCTGGTGTCCCTCCTCCTCCTTAGCTTAAAGACCCCATCTGCCCCATCCTTTTTGATTCCCCTCAGATACTTGAGTGCCTCTATCATGTACCCTCTGTCCCTTCTATCCTCCAGGGTGTACATATTCAGGTCTCCCAGCCTGCTGTCATTGTTGCTCCCCTCCATTCCACATATCATCTTCATTGCCCTCCTCTGGAGCCCCCCAGTAGCCTGATATCATGCTTCAGGTATGGCTTCCAAAATTGCACACAATACTCCAAGTGCAGCCTTACCAGTGACCTGTAGAGGTGCAAGATCACCTCTCTTCGCCTGGATGAAAATCCCCTCACTATACACCCCAGCATTTTGTTCACTTTTGCAGCCACTCTCCTGCACTGGGCAGTATTATTCATGGCCCCTGTTACCATTACCCCTAGGTCCACCTCCTCCTCAGTGATCCCCCACTTAACCATTACAGGAGGTGATGTGAAGAATGCATTAGCAATCCACACCAGAAACAATAATAGTGGCACACATAGGTTCATGTTCTATACCATTGGACAGGTAAAGTTGGGACTACAAGAGGAGGACCCAAAGAATAAATTGGCATATCGTGAATCCTAATGTATTTATATCCTGGGGGCATTGGTACCCCCAGGTCTTAATGACAGAATTGAGCTCAATGCATGTATCAGGAAGAGAAAGAAATAAGGTGCTGTGTTTGGTTCCAATATAGCTACTTGTAGATGTACTAAAATTGTAATTTGTTCTGAGAAATATTGTTCTGGATTGTCTATGCTGTAAAATGAAATTCTGTACTGTTCCCCTTCCTTTCTTTTCTTTTTCCCCCTCCCCCTCCCTTTATGCGCCAGTCTTAGCATCTCTCATTAGATTTGATAGTGCTGCAACTTTTAGTTAATAATAGCGCTCTGTTAACTAATGATTATGTATAAATGGAAGTTTTATGTTCTAGATTCTTTTTTGCAGGTAGTGAAGGATTGTGCAATTACATTTGAAAGCACATGGATTATTACAGAGAGTGGAACACTGAGAATGTGTTTGAGAACTGACATACTCTGCTCACGGGTTTGCAATTTTCCCTCTTTTTAAATAACTATATGCATTTTTACTGTATTTTCTTTAGCTTACTGTACCAATCTAAATTTATGATGACCATTAAGTTCTTTCCCTAGTAATTTACTGTGCATACAGATGGAGATTACCATCAATAGGTGTTAGGAATTATTAACAGAATCAGTGATTTATGGCTTATCAACAAGAAATAATATCCTTTGATGTGGTCTTGATGTTATATTATCCTATGCAGTATCCTATCTGATAGAATTAGGTTGAAATACTTGAAAGGACTAGAGTGTATTTAGCCTTTTTATTAATGAGGTCAGAGCAGAAGATCATGAAAGCCAGAAATATATTTAAGACAAGATATATGAAAAATGGCTATGTTGTTTCTGCATTACTGACTTCTTATTTTAGTCACTGTGAATGTGTGACACTGAACTTGCACTTTAGTACCTTACTAGGCATTAGTCAGTATTGTTCAATCACTGCACTAGTTACTTTGAAATGGTAATGGCATAGTTTCCCTTTAAATGTTTAGAATGTAAATCCTGTGTGCTTATTGGATCAGCACCTCCTGATGATGTACCGCATCTGTGCAAAACTGGTAGAGGGCTAGCAGGTCATTTGTTGCTTTATGTTTGGTGTCCGTTTTATATTTATTACAATAAAGTTTTATTTTGAATGATTTTTGAGTCATGACAGAGCTTACTTTCTCTTCTTACTGTTGTAACACTGTTTGTAACACCTGCCTTACAACTGTATGTTAATGTTGATCTTGTAACTTGAATGTTTAATGTCTCATTCCTATTGTACCCCTTCCCCCCAGGTCACACCGGGAGACGAGCGATTTGTCACTCAGTGTGCCTTCCTGGTGAAACATTTCAATAAATAAACAAATAAATAAATAAATTTTGTATTGTCAGAATCAGTACCATCAGCTACAAGAGTCCAAATATTTGATTATATTTTGCCCAGATCATAACTTGAAACTTTTCCCACAGAAGATGTTAATGATTTATTTCCTTTTCAATAAGTAGACATTTCTATTGCTTTTCAGAAAAAAGAATGGCTTCCTATACAGTATATGATACGTCCATTATTTTTAACAATTTTAGTGCTTTTTCAGGGACTTCTATAATTTATAGCACTTATTGTCAAGCCAGGCACTTTTTCTCCACTACATGACATTTTTGGGACTTCCCAGGGACATTTACTAGTCTTTCAGCAAGATTATTCATAATTACAATGAATTCTGTCAAAATTAATACAGATTAATCACGTGACATGAAGTCAGACAAACATGAAAGCTTGTGTTTAAAATAACAAAAACCATGAGAATGCAACAGAAGACATTGCTCTACATATTCAGACCAGATTATTCTATTTAACAATATTCATATGTTTGTCAGCAGTGTCAACAGTGTCAACCAATAGCACATCTCCTCTTTGTGTTTTATGATTCATACCAAGATTTACAAAGATAGGGTAGTTATCACTATCCCACATTTCAATGACATGAAATTGCTTTACTCCTGGCATGAGTATTAATTGAATCAATAAGTCACAGATCCAGAACTGACCCCCCCACACAACTGTATGAAATGTGCACTTGCCATGATGGTCTTCATCTGTTCTGCTAGTTAAAACTATATGAAATTTATCGAAATACATTTTATTAGGATTTTTCCTTTTTGATAAACTTTATTATCAATTTATATAGGAATTAGAACTTCTAATTCATCATCTAAATTCCACTTGTGTTTTTGTCCTCATAGTCTTTCACCTATTCTGGCATTTGCATCTCCCATTGAAAGAATGATATTTAGATACTTATTGTTTATTGTCGTTATACCTTCAACTAATTTTTGTCAGGATTTTTTGAAGTTACTAAGTTTTGGAGGAAAATAAAAAGTCATAATTGAACATATTACAAATTTTGAGAGCAGATAATTATACACAAAATGTTACTGTCCAGATTTTCCAATTCAATACATTCAAAATCTATCCTGGTGTTTATTAAAGTAGCCAGGGCACCACAAGGCCTTCGAAAGTTATTGTTTCTAACAGTAGGCACTACCCTTGATCGAAATCCATCTGTGAAAGTTGAGTTACTCTTTCTACCCTATGTTCCTGGTAACATTAAAGCATCAGTTGAAGTGACAGAATCTACCCAGACTTTGTCTTCCAGTTTTTGATTGATGTCAGCAGTATTACAACTTATTATGTTCATGGTAACTGACTGAAGGCTAATAGCCTCTTGTCTCAGTCAGTTATTTAAATCTGATAGCTCTAGATCAGCTTCTGACATGATGGAATTAGTACATGAGTAATTTGCTGATGTAACTGAACAGCTGGATCCTGATACAGTTAAATCTACTTGACTATTAATTAGTTCTAATCCCCTTTTTTAGTTCTACCTCTAATAAGGGTTTTTTTTATCACTTCTGATTTTAAATCACTATCTCCCTTAGGTACACACACCTTTTCAACTGGTCTTATAAATTCCACAGTTCTGTGTTGACTCACAGATCCTTGCTGAGACTCCTAATTGTTATATTTTACTAGTATATTGTTGTGAATAGGACTTTCTGTGAGGTTTAGCATATTGAGTATTACTTGATATTTTAATTCCCACTTCCTCTAATTTGTTTACTGCTTCTAATATTTCCCTTCTATCATATTTGGAAATGACTAAACCCACACAACATTTGTCTTCATTTGCTTTGGTTGCTTTAGGTTGATTTTTATGTCAGACTTATTGTATGTAATTTATTTATTTAAAATTTGATAGCCTGGTAAGAAAGCACTGGACCACATGAGCCTTTTACAGGCTTGACCTGGGCACATTAATAAACATCATAATGTATGCACAAAACAGAATTACACATTCAGTAAAATATAATACACTTCACTGATTCGGCATGTGCCGGCCTACAATGCCCATGGTGGTGTGCTATTCATCCTCCTCTCTTCATGCCATCCACCCTTTTTATCCTCCCCCTCTCCATTATGATATATACCAACACTGCAAAGCATTGGGAATTGCTCAAAGGAGAGAGGGGGCTCTGAACCATGGAGGATGGATGAGGGGGGCCTTCGTGTCAGGGTAGTTAGATCTAGAAGGTACACCGGGGCAAAATGGAACCCAGAAGGTGGTTCACCATGTCTGCTGCCCATACTTAAGGGACTACAGAATTTAGTAGGCAGATGAGCTTGACAGCCTCCAAGGTTTGTTCAACTCGTGCGATGTTATGCAATGCTAGATCCATCAGAAACAAGACTGGCATTATTGCTGATCTTGTTGGTTCGGCGGACTTAGCTTGCATCACCGAGACCTGGCTAGAAGAAAATACAGGTGTCACATTGGAAGCCATGACTCCAGCCCGGTACTCAGTGATATACCGCCCAAGATTGGACCACAGAGGTGGGGGGGGGGTTGCAGTCTGTTTTAAGACAGAATTGTGCCTCACGAGTGTGGTAGTGGAGGAGGTTGAGTCCTTTGAGTGCACAGTGGTAGCGGGTGTTGGCGTTCGAATTGTGCTCATCTACTGTCCACCAGGAGATGGGAAAATTCTTACAGGAAGTAGCAGACTTCATCATTGACATGTCATTTGAGTCACCCAGATTGATGGTTCTGGGTGACTTCAACGCCTGGGTCGACGATGAACTCTCGTTTGGTAATCACATCCTCCAATTAATGATTTCTTTGGGCTTTACACAGGTGGTTTCCACTGCTACTTACAAATCTGGACATTCCTTGGACTTAGTCTTTCTCCTAGGGATTGATGTTTCCAATTTGGGGGTGGAACCAGTGGTTTGGTCAGACCACTACACAGTGAGGTTGAATTTTAGTACACCCCCTGAGAAGACCTACCCCTGTGGAGATGGTGAGATACTGCCCTTTACAGGACATTACTCCCCAAGTCCTTGTGGTGGTTCTTGACCTCTCATCCCCCGTGTTGACGAGCAGTAGTCTAGAGATTTTGGTGATGGCCTATAACAGGGCTGTTATGTTGGCTCTGGATACTATTGTTCCTGTTCATGAATGCCCCCTTTCCCTTCATCCCAAGGCACCCTGGTTTGATGGGACGTTGAGGGAGATGCTGGGACAGGGGTGAAGATTAGAATGCTGCTGGCGCAGATCCGCCCTTGATGCCGACCACCTTAGGTTGATAGACCATTATTCTGTCTATCAATCTGCAATCTCCCATAAGAAGGCAGAATTCCTGTCCAGAGAGATTGCAGCTGCCAGGAATCGACTGGCTCAGCTTTTTCGAACTGTGGGCAAGCTGTGCAACCCAGCTTGTCTACAAGTTTGGAAAGCTTTTTCACAATTAGAGTGCGAGGAGCTTGCTCGTTTCTTTGCTAATAAGGTGGCCGACATCAGAGCGGATCTGCATCCAGCGGCTTCTAAGGGGGATGCTGTTGAACAACATGAGTTCATGGTACCTCAGTTTTCTTGGTGTTCCTTCAGCAGACCTGATTTTGTGGATGTCATGAGGATTATCCATGGTGTGCACCCTATGAACTGTAGTTTGGATCCTGGACCGACTTCCCTAATATTGGGTTGTTGTGACATCATTGGTCCAGTCCTTGTGCAAATAGTCTGGTGCTCCTTGGAATCAGGTGAGTTTCCTAGCTCCCTGAAAGAGTCGGTGGTGACACCCCTCTTGAAGAAAGCTACCTTGGACCCTGACTGTTTCACAAACTACAGACCCATCTCAAACCTACCCTTTATTGGGAAGGTGATTAAGAAGGTAGTGGAGGTCCAATTGGAGAACCATTTAACCATCCATGACATCTAAGAACCCTTCCAATCCATTTTTTGTAACAGACATAGCACTGAGACTGCGCTGGTTTGGGTGCTTAATGATCTCCTGAAGGCGAGAGACCAGAAGAGACGTTCTATTCTAGTTCTTCTTGATCTCTCATCAGCTTTTGACACCATGGATCACGTGGTGTTGTTAGCACGCCTGAGGCAGATTTGTGGAATATCGGGTATCGTCCTTTCATGGTTCACCTCATTCCTCACTGGGAGATCACAAAGAGTTGTGTCAGGGCTTTTTTCCTCTAGCCCATCTTCTTTGTTGTGTGGGGTGCCTCAGGGTTCTGTGCTATCTCCCATGTTATTCGCGGTGTATATGCTGCCCCTCAGAGACATTATAAGACAGTATAAGCTGAGGTTTCATTGCTATGCAGATGATACCCAGTTATACCTGTCTTTCGCTCCTGACCAGGATGGAGCTCTCTCGGTGTTTAACAACTGTGTGAAAGAAATCCAGGGTTGGATGGATTCTAGTTGGCTGAAGTTGAACTCAGAAAAGACAGAGGTTTTGGTAGTGGATCCGGGCTGTCGGATAGAGGGGTCACCTGTTGGTGCACCCTCAGGAATTTTTCTTGGGGGTGTGTTGCTTCCGACCTCTGAACAGGTGTGTAACCTAGGGGTTATCTTGGATAACAGGCTGACACTACAGTCAAAGGTGTCAGCAGCCATCAAGACTTCCTTTTACCACCTTAGGAATATCGCTAGAGTGAAGCACCTTGTTCCGTCTGACATGTTACCTACGCTGGTCCATGCCTTCATGTCCTCTTGTTTGGACTACAGCAACTCCCTGTATTTTGGGCTTTCTGGGGTTGAAAGCCACCACCTTCAGCTTGTGCAGAATGTGGCAGCCTGGGTTTTGACTGGGACAAGCAGGTCTTGTCATATTACCCCAGTGCTGCATGAACTGCACTGGCTTCCTGTTCAATGGTGGATCCCTTTAAAGTCTGTTTATTGACTTTCAAAGCCCTACATGACCAGGGTCCAGCCTATCTGAAAGATCTTCTAGTCTTCAACTACCCTGGCCGATCACTCCGCTCGGCCAACAAGGGATTGCTAGAGATTCCAAGAGTGAGTCTAAATTCTTCTGGTTGCAGAGCCTTTTCTTATGCTGCTCCCACTCTTTGTAATTCTCAACCCTGTCGGTTATGGCAGTCACCTCCATGGATATATTTAAGAAGGGTTTAAAAACTCATCTCTATCAAATTGCTTTCTTATAGTACTGATTGTGTTCAAGTTGTTGATGAAACTGTAGTTTTATCTGTGTTTTATACTGAATTATAATGTTTATCTATATTATGTGTTTTGTACAGTGCCTTGAAAATCTGAAAGGCGCTTTAAAAATTAAATGTATTATTATTATTATTACTATTTACACTTATCTAAAGCAATTATAGACAACAGCAACAAACTTCAGGTGTTACAGTGCATTTAAGTTAGGCTTTACATTTATGAACATTAGAAGCATTTCTTATTTCTGGAGACATAGTTTTCCAAAGTTTTACTGCAGTGTGTTAAAAAGTTTATTTTTTACATTTTTCAAAGTTCTACACAAGGGCACCACAAATGTCACTGTATCATTTGACTTACTGCCTTATATATATTTTTTGGACAAACAATCCAGACGGGACTATTCTTGTCTGTGTGTATGATTTTATATACAAAATAACTTCTATGCAGTTTATCTCTTTCAGCGGCATGTAGCCAATTCAGTTTTTCATATAAGATACAGTGATGTTCCTGTTGCCTGGCTCTTAAAGCAAACCTGCATATCTCATTGTACATGAAGATCTGCATTTCCAAACTTTTTTTCAGATACTCCCCCCCAGATTATATTCCTATACTCCACTAATGAAAGTAAGCAGCTTGTGCCAACATTTTTTTCTTGAATCATCAATCAGATAGTCCTTTACTGCATACAATGCATCAAGTTTTCTAGAAACAGTCAAAAGAGGTGGCTGCACACAGCAAATTAAGGACCAGTGCCAAAAATAGAAGAACACAAAGTACTTACTGACTAAGAACCTTCAGTAGCACAGTCTCAATCCCAAAAATGATCCAGTAGATTATCCAAGGTTGAATGATCCAGATGATTCAAAGATAACAGACATATTCTGGGTTTCAATATACAAAACGCTTATTACATAAATCATGTCAGTGAGGTGTCATGGACACCCTCCCTCAATGAGAACAGACTCTCATTAAGGGAGGGTGTCCATGGCACCTCACTGTTGGGTTTTACTGTTGGATTTACTTAATAAAAGTTTTGTATCCTGAAAACCAGTTTGTGTCTGTTACCTTTGAATCATCTGGATCATTCACCCTTGGATTATCTACTGGATCATTTTTTGGATGGAGACTGTGCTGCTGAAAGTAATCAAGTTTTCTATTCAACTGTTTAGCTGTGTGCTCTAAGTGTCTTTTAAAATTCAAGTGGAATCCAACAGTATATTGAGGTACAGTACTTATATTTTTGGACCACTTACAGACAATCCCCTCCACCTACGGATACTTAAAATATAAAATACTTCCCTAGCTTTTTACAACTAGGGCAACATTACATTGGTCTTTTTCTTATTTACAACAAGTTTACCAATAGTAACAAAAAAACAGATATGTCAGTGAGCAGCCATCTAGGATCTAATGATCACCATACAGAGTGGTTTAAGAAGAAGACAGTAGAAGAGTCAAGCCACACAAAAGTAAGGGTCCTGGATTTCAGGAGGGTCAACTTTACAAAAATGGGGAAACACCTCAAGAAAACCCTGAGAAAGGAGGAGGAAGGGGGGACTAGAGCAACAGTGGGTGAAACTAAAAGAAGCCATAACAGATGCAACAAGCCTTTGTGTAAAGATAGTAAACAAAGCAAAAAGAAAGAGAAAAACAATATGGTTTTCAAAACACATCAGCAGGGAAGGTTAGAGAGAAAAAGAAGGAATTCAGAAAATACAAGAAAACACAGAGGGAGGTTGACAGGGAACTGTATCAAGCAAAGTAGAGGGAGGTAGGGAAAGCAGTCAGGAACACAGAGGCACAAACAGGGGAAAGAATAGCCCAGTCAGTAAAAGAAGGAGACAAAACCTTCTTCACATATATTAGTGAAAGGAAAAAGACCAAGGGAGGGAGGGATTGTGAGTCTAAATAAAGGGGTGTGGGGAGTGTGTGAAGAGGTACCTAGACAAAGCAGAAATCCTGAATGAATGCTTCTGCTCATTATTCATCAAGGAATGGGAAAGGGAGGGACCACAATTAGGTGGTAGAAACACACACACATGGATGGGAAGTGTTCACCAGTCCATTCATGGAAGACAGAGCCCGAAAATAACTCTTAAAACTAAAAGAGGACAAGGCACTGGGGCCAGATTGGATGCATCCCAGAATATTAAAAGACCCCAGAAAGGAATTAGTGGCACCACTGACAGCCCTATTTAATAAATCACTGGAGGAGGCAGTGATGCCAGAGGACTGGAGGAGGGTGAATGAAGAATCACTCCACAAAAGTGGGAACAAGGTAGAGGCTGGAAACTACAGGTTAGTCTGTTTGACCTTAGTGGTGGGGAAATAATGGAAATGATGCCAAAGAAAATGACTGTGGCATATCTTGAGATCAGTGAGGCACAAGACAAAGCCAAATGGATTCACAACAGGAAGGTCTTGTCAAACAAATCTGATATATTTCTTTGACTGGGTGACCAGGGTGGTTGATCAGGGAGGGAGGGAGGATGGTGGACATAGCCAGCTAGACTTTGGCAAGGCATTTGACACTTTCCACATAAGAGGCTAGTAAACAAGCTGTGCAGTCTTGGAGTAGGCCCCAAGGTTGTAAACTGGGTCAGAAACTAGCTGGCAACAGGACACATAGGGTAGTGATAAATGGACTTAACCCAGGCAGCAGAGGGTAACCAGTAAGGTGCCCCAGGGCTTGGTGCTGGGGCTTGTCCTCTTCAATGGCTACATACTGTAAGTAACATTGCTGGAAGGAAAGGTATGCCTCTTTGCAGATGACACTAAGATCTGCAATAGGGTTGACCCTCCAGGCAGGGTGGAAAGAATGAGAAAATACCTAGGCAAACTGGAGGAGTGGTAAATGATCTGGCAGCTTAAATTTAGTACAAAGAAGTGCAAGGTCATGCTCTTGGGGCACAAGAACTCAGGAGAAGAATACAAGATGGGGGGAGGTACTGACAAGAACAAAACTGGAAAGGTTCCTGGGGTAATCATACCAGATAACCTAAAGATAGCCAAGCAATGTGATAAGACTGAGAGAAGAGTCAGAGGGATGCTGGGGTGCCTAGGGAGAGGTATCACCAAAGAAAACAGGGGATGGTGATGCTACTGTAAAGACAATTGGTGAGGCCTCATCTGGAGTACTGAGTTCAGTTCTGGAGAGCACACCTCTGAAAGGACATAGACAGAGTGGAGGCAGTACAGAAAAGGGCAAAAAAATGGTGCAAATACTGCAACAGAAGCCACATGAGGAAATACTGAAGGAACTCAACATGTATACCCTTGAGGAAAAGGGGGGGGGGTATGATAGAGACATTGAAATACTCCAAGGGGATAAACAGAGTTCAAAAGGCAGCATCTCTCAAAAAAAGAGATGTGCAAGAACAAGGGGACACAATAAGAACATAAGAACATAAGAATGTGTTAGCAGATGGGGACCATGTGGCCCATCAAGTCTGCCCATTTGACTACCCTCATCATGATAGATTTATTTTTTCAGGATACCACAATCCTTATCCCAAGACAGTTTGAATCCCCTTACTGTCTTTGCTTCCACCACCTCTTGTGACAGTTTTTCAAGGCTCAATCACTCTTTCAGTGAAGAAGTATTTCCTGGTGTTAGTTCGATAATGTCCTTCTTTTAGGTGCCTTTTGTAGCCTCTAGTTCTTACTCTTTATTTTCCTGGAAGAAGCTCTGATCCTGCAATGCGTTTATTCCTTTGAGGTATTTAAATGTTTTTATCATGTCTCCCCTGTTCCTTCTCTGTTCCAGTGAATGCATGTTCAATTTCCTGAGTCTTTACTCATAGGGCTCCTGGTGAAGGCCACTAACCATCATTGAGGCTCTTCTTTGTACCGTCTCCAACTGGTCTATATAATTTTTCAGGTGAAGTCTCCAGAACTGAATGCAGTACTTCAGGTTAGGCCTCACCAGGGATCTGTACAGTGGGATTATCACTTTGCATTTTCTGCTTGAGATACCCTATCTATGCATCCAAAGATGTGACTTGTTTTTTGATCCACCTTTTCACACTGTGTCCCCATTTTCAGATCACTGGAAATCATGACCACAAGGTCTCTTTCTGAGCTGGTAACAGCTAATTGTTCTCCCCCTAGAGTGTAATCTTTTCCTGGATTTCTTTTTCCAGGGTGCATAACCTTACATTTCTTGGCATTGAACTTCAACTTTTTTAGATTTGAATCCATCCCTGAGGCAGCCTCCTGTGTGTACAGTCTGTTGCAGAGCTTTGTGTCATCTGCAGGCAGGCACAACTTTCCTTCCACCTCATCTTCAATGTCGCTGATGAATATGTTGAAGAGGACTGGTCCCAGCACTGATCCCTGTGGGACACCACTAGTAACCCTTCCCTCCTGCGACAGAGTGCCATTTACTATTACATTCTGAGTTCTGTCCGGAAACCAGTTCCTTAACCAATTTAATATTTTTTTTTATCTACCCCTGTACCGTCCAGCTTGTTAATGAGTCTCATGTGGGGGACAAAGTTGAAGGCCTTGCTGAAGTCCAGGCATACAATGTCAATCACCCCACCCTGATCCCCTGTTTTTGTTACCCAGTTGAAGAAATCCATCATGTTTGTCTAACATGACTGTCTAGTTGTGAAGCCATGCTTTCCTGGGTTCAAGTTTCCTGTTGTTTTTTATATATATCACTATCCTCTCCTTTAGTATTGATTTCATAATTTTCCTCATGATACAGGTGAAGCTGACTGGGTGGTAGTTTTCTGCCTCTTCCATGCTTCCAGTCTTGTGCAGGTGTACCACAGTGGCCTTTTTCTAGTCTTCTGGAACTTTACGACTCTCCAGAGACTAATTGAAGAGCTTGGCCAGAGGATCAGCAAGTTCTTCCCTCAGCTCCTTTAGTATTTGTGGATGGATTCCATCCGGTCCCATGGCTTTGTTTGTATTTAGCTTGTTTAGCTCTTTGAGGATTCTGTCTTTGGTGAAGGGACTTGTGTCTACTGCCATGTTTTGGCTTTCCTGTGTGTTCAGTGTTGGTCTGCTTCCATCATTTTCTTGGATAAATATGGAGCAGAAATATTCATTTAAATCTCAGCTTTTTTCTTATCCTCTTCCATGTGCTGATCTTCTTTCATTCTAAGTTAAATTATTGCCCCCTTGATATTTCTTTTTTCCCTAATGTATCTGTAGAAGGTCTTGTTGCCTCTTTTTATTTCCCCAGCAATTCTCACCTCTGTTTGTGCTTTTGCCACTCTGATTGTTTTGCAGGTCTCTTTAATCTTAGTCCCTCTATTCCTCTCCATTGCTTTAGTTCTTTATTTCCTTGTATTTCTTGAATGCTTTTTTTCTTTTCTCTCATTTTTGATGCCACTTGTTTAGTAAACCAAAGAGGTGTATTTCGTCTTTTGGATTTGTTGATCACCTTTGTACATTGTGGTGTGACAAGGCGTATTGATGTCTGTATAGCCATCCAGCTCTCTTCAACTTCCCCATGTGTCTCCCTTGTGTGTATGCTTCCTCCCTCCAGTCTCACATTGTGAGACTGGATGGAGGGAGACTCAGGAGTAATACAAGGAAGTATTTTTTCACAGAAAGGGTGGTGGATTCTTGGAAAAGCCTCCCAGTGGAGGTTGTAGGGGCAAAAACAATAGGTGAGTTCAAGAATGTATGGGATAGGCAGAAGGCAACCCTTGTGGTAGGAAAGAGAAGGCAAGCTGTAGATCAATTAGGATCTGGAGTGTATGTAGTAGGTAGGGAAATGGGCAGACTAGGTGGGCCAGACGGTACCTATCTGCCGTCAAATTCTATGTATCTACTGTATGTATCTATGTCTATTTTTTTTAAACAACTTGCCATTCTCACATATTCATTTTTAAAGTTTTTGTTTAAGCTGGTTATATTTTTATTCACTACATAAAGTACTGCATTGTTCCCATACAGGAAATTTTTTGCATCATTGCACACCAAGGAAAGTTCATCTATAAGCAGTAAGACTAGCAATGATCCTAATATGGATCCCTCCTGGACAGCATATTCAGCCTTTTCTTTGTTCAAACAAGATCCCATTTACTCAAACATTTTGTTGCCTATTTCTTAAGTAGTCCCTTGTACATTTGGCAATGGGTTTATAAAACCCAGTTTTACTCAGCTTGGTCTTCATCAGAAAGTGATTCAATACATCCAATGCATTGGTCATATCCATGAACACTGCCCCTGTGTATAGTCCCTTTTCCATATTCTCTTGCAGGTCATTCTTGAACTTGGCCAAGGCAGTCGCTGGCTACAGTCCCTCCTGAAGTACATGAAAAAAACTCCTGTGGCTCATTCAAATGCTGTACATGAAGCACTCCTGGAAGTAGGAGTCAATAAGACTTTTATTTAAAACCAAATTAAACAGTAGCACACCCACTCAACAACTGTCAATGTTTCACATCATTCTGATGCATTATCAAGAAGTAATGGGCACAACCATACATTGCTCTCTTATGTGTTAAGTTAATCATATACAAAGACATGTAAATATACAGTTTGTAAAGTTGTCCCCTGAAGCTATATACACAGAGAAGCAATTGTACACAGCTAGATGATTTGAGGAGACATCCAGAAATGGGGTTGGGGGGTGGATGAGGGAAGGGATGGAAAAGAAGGGGATGGAAAAGGGATGAGAAAAACACCCTATCATACAAAGGCATGTAAGTATGTATATATATATATATATATATATATATATATATATATATTGCAAAACAACTACGTTAATGCAACAGTTAGGATTGAAGATAAAGCAACAAACAGGGAAATATGACGTTAGGGTCTTCAATCTTAAAACACCTGCCACATACCTTAAGGTGAAAGAGGGGTGGAGTCTTCTTTGAAGTTGTAAACCACAACGCTCACCCCACTGCAGTAACAGAAAAGCTAATATGTGATGGAGACTGGTATGTATGATTCATGAGTGCATACAATGGGGTGAGCATTAAGGATGACAACCCAAAGGGAGACTCCACACCTCATTTGATACAGGGGTGAGGTAGGTATTTCAGGGTTGGAAACTCTAACATCTTATTTCTGTACATTTGCTGGTTTATTTTCAACCCTAATGGTTTATTTTCAACCCTAACAGAAGCATTAATGTAGTTTTTTTTGCAATTAATTGTCTTACTTTTTGAGATAGTGTAATTGTAGCCTTATTTGCCTTTGGAAATGAAGGGCCCTTTGGGCTCTCTGCTTCCATTCATGTATAATTTTTGAGATACAGTAATCATATCCTTATTTGCCTGAGCGAGCACAGAGCCATTTGGGCCTTGGGTATTCATCCCTTCATATATGCATATATGTATGTTGATGTGGAAGGACCCCGCACTTCCATTTATGGGACAATATGATGAAATTGTCAACATAGAGATTTTATTATCCCACCTCATGTATCAGGTACTGAACATTTATGAATCCCTGCCAAAATGTAATTCAGCACAGCTGCAATACCATTCTGCTCCACAGGTGCAAAAAGACATTTTGGCAAGGGACCTTCCACATCTATTTATGTAGATGTGGAAGGTCCCTGCACTTTCATTTATAGGACAACCATGATGAAATTGTCAGCATAGACATTTTATTATCCCACTCATATATCAGGTACTGAATATTTTTGAATTACAGCTAAAACGTAATTCCGCACAACCGCAGTGCCATTCTATGCTACCGATGCGAAAATACATTTTGGCCAGGATTTAAAAAAAAATGACAGCTGTGACATAAAATTGGATGGGTAATAAGAATGCTATTTTGAAAATTTGGGGTCAAAATATTTTAAATTTCCAAAGTTACGAGTGTGTATAATGAAAGTGCAATGAATGGTCATAACTCTGCTATTAATATATATTTTGTCCCCAAATTTTCAACATGGCGTCCTTTTGACCCTACTTCATGAACAAGTTCAGGAAAAATGGTCAAATCACACCTGAAAGGATCGCAACATCACCTTTCTGCAGGAGTTCTGTAATGACAGTCATATTGCACATGGGGGGAGGGGTCCCAAAAAGTCATGTTGAAAATGTGGGGGTCAAAATGTAAACAATGGTTGAATTATACACAAAAGTTGAAACCCCCATTTAAATACATTGAACAGCATTTACCTTAGCAGCAAGACGTGACTTCAATTGGAGTGTGGCTCTCAAACCTGGGATCTGTTCAGGTAAATGAGAGTGTATGGGGGTATACTAGGGGGTGAAGGGTGGTGGGTGCTGAGTTGGAAGTAGGGTGGGGGGGCTGATTAGCGGTGGACCCTTATTTTGTAGGTAATAAAAAAATCAAGTGTCAGTTTTCTTTTTTTCAGGCATGGACAGCCATGTGGGGTACCACTAGACAATGGGACATAAAAGGGGAACATGGGGGTGGCAATCAGACATCGAGGGAGGGAAGTGGAACAGCTGGACTACTAATGCAAAACAATAAAAAAAGAGACCTTGATTAAAGAATGGGGGGGGGACCACTGAACTAAAAGGGAAATTTTTTTTTTTGGTCATGGGAGGGCGATCTGACATCTGGGGAAGGAAGAGGGATCACTGGACTACCAATGACTCATGGGTACTGCAATCAGAGAATGGGATTGGGGGGAGAGAACATTGGGTTACCAGAGGATTTTTTTGGGGGTATGGGGACAACGATTGGAGAACAAGGGAGGGGTTAAATCCTTATGGCTGGACTTGGACACTCACTCCTCCATGGCAAAAGAGCAGCCTGAACCCAGGAGCAGCCTGAAGGTTCCCACCAAGTACCCCCCCCACACACTTGCTCCTCCATGGCAGTGGAGCAGCCTGAACTCAGGGGCAGCCTGAAGGCTCCCACAAAGGACCCCCCATCACTCTCTCCTTCATGGCAATGGAGCAGCCTGAACTCAGGAGCTGCTTTAAGACTCCCACAAATGACCCCCTGCCACACTCGGTCCCCCATGACAACACAGTAGCCTGAACTTAGGAGCAGCCTGAAGGCTCCCACAAAGGAACCCCACTCCACACTCACTCCTCCAAGGCAACAGAGTGGCCTGAACTTGGGAGCAGCCAGAAGATAATGACAAGAAGAGAACCTCACCCTTAGACCTGCTGCTGACTTTGTTTTTGTGGGGTATTACAGAACAAAAGAACTCTTTATCTACCTAATGTTCATTCTGCTGCACTCTGCCATTGCTTCTGATTTTCTAACTGTGTTTGTGCATTTTTAATCAGAAGAGTGTACCTGATAGGTTTTGGCCAAGCTGTTCCTGTGTGGCTTAGCTCTTTAAACATGGCTGTTCTTTAAGAACCTTTTCTAGCTAGCCGTAGGTGTTCTAACTTGCTGTTACTCTGTTGTGCAACCATTTCTATGCAGCCTGGGAGGTTTTATTTACTGGAGTTGTTGTTATATTTTACTTACATTTCTCTCCTGCTTTCCCCTCTGATAGCGCATGTGCACTCCAACTTTGCCCAACTCTCTATTGTGTTTTGTTTTCCCTCCATGAAGTCTGATCCTTTTTTCTCCATTTCTTACTCCTAGGCTCCCACAAAGGAACCCTCCCCCACAACAATGGAGTGGCCTGAATTTGGGAGCAGACTGAAGGTATTGACAAGAAGAGAGCCTCATCCTTGGACCTGCTGCTGACGTTGTTTTTGCAGGGTGTTAGCCCGTCGATGCTCTGCATCAACTGCCCTGCGCACTCCAGCCACCCAGTCACCCATGGCTATCCCCAGATTTATTGGGGAGTGTAGTCATGTGATCACATCACCTGACCTCACATACATGATTTTTTAAAAGTCCCTATCTTCCCATTTGCAGGTTTTACTCTCTGACCACTAAGAGTCAGTCATGTAACCACTTTTTCTCCCTCTATCACCTACTGTTCCTGATTCCCCTCTGACCCATTTTCACCAACCCCCTCCATTCCCTGCCTGTTTTCTCCCTTCTCATCTGCCTCTTCTTCCCTTCCTTTTCTCCCTCCTGTTCCTTGAATCCTTGACCCTCTGTAATTTAGGCAGCAAACTTACTGCTACACCACTGACTCTAGCTACGTTCTACCTGTCTTTTGTCTCTACCTCTACTCCTTACCTACTCTGCTTCCTAAGTTAACCTCATTTGCCGCCCCTCCCCAAAATAGTACTATGGAGCTGTCACTTAGGCTAATTTACCCTTTCTTTTTTCTGACACTAGCCTCCCCTTATATCCCTTCTCCTGCTTGCTCACTACCCATTGCTCTTCAGCTTAACAATTACACTCATACCAGGCTGGCTGGCACGTCTAGTTTCTTATCATTCCACACCACATATTTTTAGGGCATGGTATCCTGCACTCCCAACCATTCCTACAAACAGCCCTTACTCCTTCTGCCCCAGTTCCTCTCCTTCCCAGTTCCCTCTATTGGCTCCAAGACCCCCTGTCATAATCAGGTAGTCAAACCTAAACTGCTGAAATGAGTCTTCACTTGGTTTGCCCTCTTACTCCTGCTCCATTCCGACAATGTGCACCTTAATCCTGGGCCCATTTCTGTGCCCAATACCACTAGCAGTCTTGCCGGTGGTCTCTTACTAGCCTCTGTCAACATATGTAGCTTACTGCAGAAACATGACATTCCCCAGGGCTGGATTATGCAGCACAAACTTGATATCTTGGCAGTGGTTGAAACATGGCTTTCCCCCAAAATGCTGGACTCTGCCATTGCCCTGAATGGTTACATGCTTTTCAGAGAAGATAGTTTGAACAAAAGGGGTGGAGGATGTGCCATCTACCTCCATGACTTCCTCCAAGGTCTTGTAGTCCAGACCACCTCCCTCAATAAAGGTTCTCTGGGGCAATTCAAGGCATACCTTCAAAACTGTGCCTCTAATGTCGACAGTGCCCTAGCTTTTTTCATTTCTACTTTTAACTTTGCTTGTGACATCTTTGCCCCAAACTCCAAGTGTATTATGAAAGGCTCTGAAACCCCATGGATCACCCCGGCTCTCCTCGATCACATGTGCACCCACGACAACCTCTGGAAGAAAGCATTGGCAACTGGCCTCCCTGCAAATAGGTAATGCTATAGGGCTGTCAGAAATGTCTGCACCTGGGAAATCTATCTTGCTAAGGCTGCCCACTTCCAAGCTAGCCTCTCATTCACTTGGGACCAGGGTAGAAGCAAGTTCTGGGATAGCATAAAGGACCTGACTGGTAAACCCAGCTCATCCCCACCCCCATGCTGAATATCAATGGTTTCACTACCCAGGATCCACAGCTTATTCTGAATATTTTCAACACAGCTTTCTTTGACCTTAGCAGAGATCTCGACCCTGATTTCTTCAACAATGCTTCCACTCCCCCAGCCTCCCCACCATCAGATATCCCTCCTTTCTGCTTCAGGAATGTCTCCCTGTGGGAAGCAAAATCTTACCTTTCCAACATCCTGGGAAAATCTAGATTTAGTCGAGACTTCTTGGGTTTGAAGCTCCTGCTTCTGACCCTCAACGTTGTTCTATCCCCCCTTACCACACTACCAAACCTCTCCCTCTGTCTAGGCCAATTCCCTTCACAATGGAATTCTGCAGTTGTTACTCCTATACTTAAGAATGGTGATAGAATCTCCCATAGTAACTATCACCCAAACTCTGTCCTCCACTCCCATCTCCAAAACCCTTGGGAGGACAGTATCTGATAAACTCTCTGACTATCTCTCAAAATACAACCTCCTATGTTGTCAGCAACATAGGTTCAGGAAGGGCCACAGTACTACTATTGTTCTCCTGGAATATACTGTTTACATACATAAAGCCCTTGACTGTGGCCACTTAGTTGGGTCTGTGTACATAGACCTAACAAAAGCCTTTGACACAGTCAATCACATACTCCCAATTGAATCCCTACCATCTCTGGGCCTCACACATGATGCCACCTCTTAGTTCACTAATTACCTTAGTGGAAGATCACAGCAGGTGAAAATTAATGACGGTCTGTCCTCCAGTCTACCGGTTCACTCAGGAGTCCTCCAAGGCTCAATTCTTGGCCCGCTTCTGTTCAGTATTTTCCTCAACAACCTCTCCCTTGCCTGTTCTGTGCAGTAGTTACTCTACACTGATGATGCTGTAATCTTTTGTAGCCACACTGATCCCACCCTTCTGCAAAGCAATCTTCAAAGGTTCTTCTCTGAATCCGAATCATGGTTCTCCCATCATAAACTTATTTTAAACTATAAAAAAACTAAGGTGATGGTGTTTGCCAACCCACAAAACAAAAACAAAGGCTCTTCACTGAACATACTCAACTGTCAGGACAAACCCTTGAAACAAGTACATAACTTCAAATATCTCAGCATCACACTTTATTCCACCCTTTCTTTCCATGAGCACATAAACCTGGTCTGTAAGGCAATCAATACCCAAATTGGCCTTCTATACAGACATTTATTTATTTATTAAACTCTAGGATTACAATTACCTTTGAGCAGGGACTGCTTGTTTACAAAGGTTCCATGTCAGAGGATGGGGGGTGACATATCACAAAGGTGAACAAAGATTACAAACTTAACATGTCAGTTACTAAGGCCTAAGTAGTACAGTCAATAAGTTGAAGTAGAACAACATAAGCTAGCTTTAACAGAATTCATGGTAGAACAGTATCTATGTAGGAGGAAGTCAGGAAGAAGCCAGCAGGTAGGTGCTGTTGTCACACAAGGATGGACAGAGTGAGGGGTAAAGGGGCCAGTAGCCATAGAGTAGAATATGTCCTCAGGGAGGGGGATGGGTGGGTGAGCGGGGGGCAACGGAAGAGAAGGAGGAGGCTGGTGCAGTGAAAGCATGGCAGGAAACACTGGTTACAGCCTCCATAAGGGTAAGGGGCATAGAACAATGCTTAGGGAAGGCAGTCACACTGTGTGGTAGGGGGAGGAATAGATGAAGTTGCCTTTTAAAGGGGCTTAGCATTACAGCTGCTAGAGTTTCTTTGTTAAAGCGTGTTGAACCACTGAGGAGTCCTGTGCATGAAGGATCTCTGACCCAGTGAAGTCTGGTGCCTGGGGACCTAGAAAGTCTGGGATTGAGAAATACATGTTGGCTGGGTACTGCTGTTGGTAGTTAGAAGCATAGCCACACCTGGTGGCATGAGTCTGAGGGGAACTTTTTTGGCTATCAGACAGGTCTGGTATTGTATTCTAGTGATGAGTGGTAGCCATCCAGCCTGGGCATACAGGTCACAGGTGTGTGTTAGGTGGTCATCCCCCATGAGAAGTCTACAGGCCTTGTTGAGCATCACAGATATCCTCCTGAGGGCAGTAGGGGAGGCAGAGCCATATATGACAAGACCGTAGTTGACTATGGAGGTAACAGAGCTGTGGATGGTCAGTCTAAGGGCATCAGAGTTCATACAGTGTTTGTACTTGTGGAGCAGACAGAGGTGTATGTTGGCAGACTTAGCAACTTGCCCTATGTGCTGGGAGTAAGAGAGTGAGCAGTCCAGGGTGATGCCGAGGTATTTAAACTCTTGAACCTGATCAAGTGAGGTCCCATCTTGGTTCTTGATGGTGAGGTGTAGAGGTTTATACTTGCTACATGCATTGCAGAAGGACATGACCTTAGTTTTGTTATAGTGCATAATAAGTTTCTGAGTGCCAAACCATTTTTCCATGAGCCTGAAATCCTGTTGCAGTTGACTCTCAAGCAGATTAAAGTCCTGATTGCTAGAAAAGAGGACCGCATCATCTGCGTAGAGCAGTATTCTCTGCTGGCAGATGACAGGGAGACTGTTAAGAAAGAGAGAAAAGAGTAGTGGACCCAGTATAGACCCCTGAGGGACACCCAACAGTACTGACTTTTCAACTGAGGAGACACCAGCAATTTTAACACTTTGGACCCTCCCTCCAAGATAGCTGGCAAACCGGGGAAGTGTATCATTGGAGATCCCAAGAGCAGACAGTTGCCTGAGTAGAGGTGGGTGATTTATAGTATAAAAGGCCTTTGTTAGGTCAATGAATATGGCCCCCACGCATAGTCCTTGGTCAGGTGTGTCATGGATACAACCAGTGAATCCAACAATGCTGTGGTGGTACTGTGCCCTTTGTGGAAGTCATGCTGTTCAGGGCACTGTATTTTATGTTTTTCCAGGAACTCTACAAGCTGGTCAGAGACAATTCGCTCCAGTGCTTTGGGTAATGGGGGGAGGATAGAGATGGGCCTGTAATTTGTATGCAGTGACTTGTCTCCACTTTTGTGCACAGGAGTGATAGTAGCCTTTTTCCAAAGTGATGGGAATTGGCAATGCCTTAGGGAGAGGTTGAAGATCATTATCAGTGGTTCAAGGATCTCATCTAGAACTAGTATAAGGAGTTTAACGTTGAGTGCATCACCACTATAGCCAGTTTTGCTGAGAGCGTTACAAATATGGGTCTTGACTAAGTGCATTGGGATCCTTTTGAAGAAGAACTGCGGAGGAGAGTGTTCTTGGCATGCTGTGGCAGGGGCGGTGTTGGTGGTAGGAGCATCAAAAAAATCAGGAGGGAGGAAACTGCTCAGGTCAGAGAATGCATTGATGACCATGTTGGAGATGATATCTAGGTCCAATGTTGGAGTACCATCTATGTTGAGCATGGCGGGTGGGGACTTAGCATCTTTGCCAGATAGGTCCTTTAGGTTGTTCCAGAATTGTTTCCCATCCCCCCCCCAAGTATTGGAGAGTACTTCTGTAAAGTATTTGCTCTTTGCCAACTGTATAGCGTGGGTGCAGCTGTTTCTTGCTTGTTTTTTTAATTTTGAAAGTCTGCTTGGGCAGCTGTGGCATGAGCACAGTGCCAAAGATGGTCCCTTTGTTTGAGGTGCATAGTAAGCTCTGTGTTTATCCAGGGGTTAGGTCTACCTTTTACCTTCATTTTTTTTAGCGGTGCATGGATGTCACAGGCCTCAGTGAATCTGCTGATGAACAGATCAAGTGCTTTGTTTACATCCTTGAGTGAATCTATTTTTGACCAATCCAGACTGTTTAGATGGGATTTTAACAGTTCTAAGTGCCTCTTCTTGAGCACCCTGGCATATATTATTCTGGAGGGGGCTTAATGAAGTTATTAGCCCAAGAACAGATGACGGGTGAGTGGTCCCTTAAGGAATCAGGGAGAACAGACACCATAGAGATTCTTTCAGAATGGTTGGACAGTATCCAGTCAATAAGGGTGTAGGTTCCTGTTCTATAGTTACACCTGGTAGGAGTGGGGACTGGTTGTGTGAGGTGTTGTGCCATAACTGCATCCCTGTAGATGTAGGCCTCTGGAGTGAGCCAGTTGATGTTAAAATCTCCCAGGATAATGGACTCTGAGTTATGGCGTAGACCCTTGAGATATTCCATGACATTATTAAAGCCACTAGCCAGGTCCTTTGGAGGGATGTAAAGAGACAACAGTAAGGTTTTTGTTATGGGCCCCGAGTAGGACTTTGACAGTAAGGACCTGCGATGTTCATCCCAGGCTTGGAAGAGGGAGAGCATGACCCTTAAGGGTATCCCTCAGATAGATGGCACAGCCACCTCCCAGCTTAGAGATTCTATCATGCCTAAAAATCGTGTATCTGGGAACTGCAACTGCACTGTCTGGGATCTTTGGATTTAGCCATGTTTCAATGACTGAGAGGATGTCAGGGTTGTATTGTCGAATCCAGGTTTGGTGGATATCAAGTTTACTGAGGAGGCTACAGATATTTATGGATGCCAAGGTAAGAGACCCCAACTTCCTGCGCTGACCATAGGCCAATGGTCTAGGTGGACCTGGGTTAGGGTGAATGTTTCCTGAGAGAAACAGTAGCAGTAGTAGAAATCTCAGGAGGGAGGTTTGAAGCATCTTGAGAGCTTGTTTGTTAGTAATCCATCTGTGCACATAGGTTTTTGGGCAAAGGCATGAGCCTGGCTTTGTACCAAGTGCTGCTAATATATATATATATATATATACGTAACCTAGAGGGCTATAGTCTCAGTGTTTTGAAATGAGGTAGTTGTGCCATACTGGAGAGCAGAGAGGCACAGCATTTTTATATAAGATCCCCGTGGTCTTTCTCAGTGTGTAGTGCAGGGCGGGTGTTGGTATTAGTTGGCCTTGGGGATAGGAGGTGGTAATTACATGAGGGTTGGGGCAGTACAGCACAGTGATAAGTAATAATAACAGGGTGGGATTCAGCTTTAAAGCAGCCATGGCAAGGAGATGAGGGATACACTGTTTGAAAGAGGCCACCAAATGGGAGTGAGATAGGGAGTTGCAGGACGCAATGGGAAATCAGTGAAGACCAAGAGGTTGAGTGAGTTAGTGAGTGCTGGTTCTGATTGGGTGAAGCAGCACGGGTGGGAGGAGGGGAGTCAGTGTATTTAAAGGAGGCCTGGGAGGGGGTGGTGGAGGTGGGAGAAAAATCAGGACAAAGAGGGCAGCCGAGTGGCCAAAATAAGCAGAAGTTCAAGGGCTCACCAATGGCAGAGGAGCAGGAGCTATCCTGACCAATCACGGTCCTCAGGCAGCAGCGACTCACTAATCGCGAGGGAGCCATAGTGTATAGAGCTCCTTGGAGTTTGGCGGCAGTATCTGCAAGTGGGATCTGAGGCAAAGTTCCAGGGAGGCGGTCAGAATCCTATGGAGGAGTCGGCACGGCATCGGTTGAGGGCCGTTATCAGCGGTGGCACCGAGTTTTCGCCATGAATCCTAATGGGGACAGAAGAAGAGGCAGGTTAAGTCAATTGTAGAGGAATGATGGGTGGGGGGATGGTGGTAGTCCATCAGCGGAGGTGGGGGTGCTAGAAATAGTTAACTAACAAAGGAGTGGCGAGGCAAGGGGGGGTCGAAAGACAATGGACAGCAAGGTGCAATTAAGTAGAGGAGAGGAGAGAAGTAATGAGCAGAGAGATGGGAGAAATTGCTATCAGAGAGAAGAGAGAAGAAAAATTAAGATTTAAGATAGATAGAGGGGGGCAGTACACCAGGGGGATTACGGGGGGTGCGTGCAGGAGTCACTGCAGCTTTTCAGACTGCAGTAGGGTTGCCAGTGGAAATTAAGTTGAGGAGCAGAGGGACAAAATAGGAGGGAGACTGAGCATAAGAGAGGCAGCGAGAGAAAACAGGGAGAAGTTCAGCAGTAGGAGGTTAAGGTACATATAGCAATAACATCCGCATTAAACAGTAATCTAGACAGGCTTGCATTAGATCTCAAAAATGAAGCAGTTACGGTCTTAAACAGGCTAGGTTTGGCAGTACAAGGTTCAATTAAAGCTGTTTTGGGTTACTTGAGACAACTTAAATTACAAAATCAGGACAGAGAGGGCAGTCAAGTGGCAAAAATAAGCAGAGGTTCAAGGGCGCACCAATGGCAGAGGTGCAGGAGCTATCCTGATCAATCATGGACATAGGTCTTGCATGCCAGCTGATGCCCTTCACCTAGCTCTAACTAGTTTGGTCCTGTCCATTATCGATTATGGCATTGTTTTCTGTGGTTCAGTGGCTGACACAGCTTTAAGCAGAAATAAAGCCACCTTGAGCAAAGCATGTCAGCTTGTGGCTGGTTGTGTTTGGTTCACACATACCTGAGACTTATACAAACAAACTAATTGGTTAAACTTCAAGGGAAGGCTCTTGTATCTGACCTGCCTACTCGCTAAAAAGATAGACACTGGTCTCTCTCCTCCTGCTGCACAACATCTCCTAACTCCTGACCCAACTACTGGGGCAACCAGAAGCTCCTCAAATTTCCCCTTCCTTGTTCCATTTTGCAGGACTTCTATGGGGCAGAGGGCTTTCACGTATAGGGCTTCTCTCTAATTGAATGGCTTGCCCTCTGAGATTTCTTCTGAAAACAAATTAGGCTCATTTCAAGCATAAACTCTGGCTGCATCTTCTTGCCTCTTGTGGCTGTGACTATTGGCCTCGTCTGTTATTCTCTCTCCTCTGACTTGCCCCTCTTCCTCTTATCCTCATGTTGTTATAACAATGTCATCTCTGACTGAACCAAGTACTTTTCTCCTCCCTCCCTCCCTTACCATCCCTTGACCTTTCCTCCTTTATATGACAAGGTCTTTCTTGACTGAACCAAGTACTTCTTCCCCTTCCCTCCTCACCACTCCTATTTCCTATGTTCCCTCTGTCTCCTTCTCCATCCTCCTCTTGATTTCTGTGACCCCTGTTCCCCCCTGCTCATTTGATTTTTTTGGACTTATGCTCACCTGTATCTATACTCCCATCTGTAACTTGTACTAAATGGCTTGCCATTACATTGCTTCTTTGTAAATTGGTACATTGTACTTGTATTTGTACATTGTGCGTAATCTGTTCCTGCACTTTTACTCCATTTTGCATCTCGTATTTTGTTGTGATATTTTCTGACATGGAGCCTTTGTAAAGGAGTCTCTGACTCAAAGGTTTGCAGTTCCTAGACTTCAATAAATAAATAAATAAATAAAAAGGCAAAGGGTTTGACCTGGGTCCAGCAGTCTGAATCTGGAAGTCCAGATTTCTCCCATACCATCGCCCTAGATGAAATCCAGACCAATGGAAGAAGACAGATCAAAGAGGGAATAACTAGATTGACTGGTCCACCCGAAATAACTGGACTGTGCAAGCTGACATTTGTCTAACAGGTCTCAGCAGATCAGCTGGTCTAGTTTTGACAGTTTTGCTCTGGTCTGTGTCCTGCAGTCCAGAATTTACAAAGTTCATGAAGTAGGCTCAGATGGTAAAACAGAATTTCATAATAATCTATGATGCTATAAAACTCAAATATATATCAGTTCTCACAGCATTCTGTATTTGCATGATCTTCCAATTTAAAGGTGCACCCATTCTGATTGCCAGCCTCCAAATTTATAGGATTAAAAGCTGATAGCTACAGTATGTCTTGACCTTTCAGTTCAAGTTAAACACAGCGGCAGTAGTGCAGAAAAAGTCCTGAGGGAAGTGAAGAAGAGGTTAAAGCAGAGGACCACAGCTCTTGCGAATAAGCAGCGAGTTTATTTATTTATTTATTTATTTTTATTTATTGAAATATATCAGAATTGCAAGCCTTCGAGTCAGTGACTCCTTTACAAAGGCTTCACGTCATGTAACATAACAAACTTACAGACATACATTACAACAGGAATTGACAGAAATGCATGAAATTAGGAAACACAGAGTTGGGGTTACAGGCATGAGTTATACAATATATGAGGCATAACATGGTCAAACCGTGGGATTACCTACAGTTAAAACAATATTCAAAGTGGAAGGTAAAACAGGATAAGAATCCATTGTCAAGAAAGTAAGATGACAGGGAGTGGTGGTGGGGGGCAGGGAATGTCAATATAAGGGTACTGCAGGGACATGGAATCTTTGGGTGGTAGGTGGGGCAGAAAACCCCAGGAGGCTAATAGCAGTCGCAAGTGCTAGTGGAGCAGAATATGTTCACTGAGGAGGGATTTGAAGTGGCCTAGCTTACTCTCAGCAGTTAAGGCACTGGGAAGGGCATTTATCCATTGAGGGGCACTGTAGCCAAAAGTTCTCTGGCATAGGGAAGTTCTGCACTAAGTAAACAAGAAGTGGGATTTAGAGGAGCTGTGGGTGATTTTCAACACTGGTGCTTGTTGCAGGAGGGCAGAGAGTCCTAAGGGGGTAAGCCCAAGGGAGATCTTTTTGGCAAGGAGGCAAGTTTGATACTTGAGCCTTCCATCTAAATGTTGCCCCATTCCTTGTGTAATCATATTGAGAAGCAACAGTGAACAAGAATGGGGCAACATTTATGCCTCACAACCCCAATGAAACACCCCGTAATCTGTCAATCTTGGGATGATTGGTGGGTCCACGAGGGGGTAGGGGCAACCCTAAAGATTTTTCATTTCCTGACTTTTTGTGCTTTAACCCTAAATGATGAATTAAAGCAGTTTTTTTGCATAGGATTTCCTTACTTGTAAATGTGTCTCTAACATCAACACCCTCCAAATTTTAAAGTAAAAGACCAAACCGTGTCCGAGATATAACATGTTAAAGTTTGAGATTTTCATTCATCAGAGTTGCAGATTTCTGCACCTGTTGACATTTTACAGATGCAATGATTTGAAAAGTACATCCATGACACTAAGGCTAGGTACCCTATCAATTTCAAGGCACCACCGAAATGCAAAACACTGTCTGCAAAATGTAAATTGTGTCACACAATATCTCCACAAAAAATATTTTCTCTGACACATAAACACTGTAATTCACATGTACAGCACATGCCGTCAACACCTTCCAAATTTCAAGTAAAAAGACCTAACCGTTTCTGAGATATTTAACCTTAAAAATTGTGAAAATTTGTCTGTTTCATTATAAAATCTGGCTATCTTGTCCTTCCCTCGCAATCAAAGATCATGATCAAAGAATCTTGTGATCAAAGAATTAGTAGGCTCGTGATCAAAGAATTTGCAGGCTCATGATCAAAAATTAAAAAATAGTGAAACTCGTGTTTTAGGCAGAATTACATGAAACCACCACCATGCCTCAATAGAACGAAGCCCCCTGAGAAAAACCCACCCACATTTGTATTCCTAGGCCACCCCTGAGCTGAGAAAATTGTATTTTTACCTCATGATGCAAGATCGTGATCAAAGAATCTTGCAAACAAAGAATCTGCAGGCTCACTAACAAAGATCGTTATCGAGTTGTGATCAAAGAATTTAAACATTATAACTCAATTTTTTGACCATTTTAGGCAAAACCAAAGGCATGGGTTGATAGATCAAAGCCCTTTGAGTAAAACCCATGCAGGTTTTACTTCAGGAGTGACCCCTGAGCCGAAATATTTGATTTATGTGACAGAATCTAAAAAACAAGATGGCGGAACTCATGATCAAAAAATTCTCGGGGACAAAGATTTTTTGACTGCAAGGCTGTAAATTCTTTTACCGCCAGGTGGGATGAGATGGCTCAAACCCCATTCTTTGTTTGCAAAACAACCATATACATTTTCCCATTGACTTATAATGGGAGTTTAAAAGTGCCATAACTTTTGAATGCCTTAATATTTTTTCACCAAACAAAAAGCAGCATGATCGGCCACTAAAGCTCTTTCAAATGAGCCATGTTGCAGAGTGGCACACCACATGACAGCCACGCAGCACCACAGACAATATCCCAAAAACTGCCTCCGAAACTGGATAATTTTGCATTTTTCAGTGTTTTCATGAGCAAAAAGCATACGTCTGACTGAAACAGAATTTGTTAGATCAAGAGCTCAACCATGCCCACCCACGCATACCAAATTTCATGCAAATTTGTTGAACGGGTCCAAAGTTAATAACGTCCAAAATTTTGACTTTAACATAGAAGTGCCTTCATAACCCTAAATATAGTGGCGTGACCACGCCACTATAATATACATATAATATATATTTTATATATATAGGGGATACATGATGGACAGGAGTGAGATATGGAAATATTCTCACTCCTGCAGAAGTGAGCTCTGTATTCTCAAGAGTGCCGAAGGCATGAATGAGAATGCACAGCTCACTCTGCAGGAGTGAGAATATTTCCCATATCTCACGATCTGCACATCATGTGTGCTATTTATACAAATGGGGTGAGAGTGTATGAATTGTCATGTTTTGCTGTATCTTTTTTCCCCTGTTATCTATGTGCTTTTTTTTTTTTAAGTTTTAGTCTTTAGTAACTAATTTTTGGTAGGCAGGTGTGTTTTTTAGGAGTACTGGGAAGTTAAGTGATTTGTTCAGATTTACACAGTATGCAAGTGGAAGCTGTGAGAATCAAACCCAGGTCTGGTCTGCTGACTGTATCAAGCTTGTTCAGAGCTCATTACTCCAAGGTCTAGGTTATACTGAAAGCAGTGTTTGTCTGTGGTCTGAGAGTGTGGAAGTGTTTCTGAATGGGCTGTGATTGTTAGAAGCACTGTGGAACACAGGTGATTGTGTTTGGCTATGCTAATTGTGTTAGTTGCAGCTTAGAAACATAGAAACATAGAATTTTATGGCAGATAAGGACCGCTTGGCCCACCCAGTCTGCTCATTTCCCTACCTGATGGATAAGCTGCAGATCCTAGTTAACCAGCAGCCTACTTCTTCCTACTCCCACCCCCTAGAATTGCCTTATGACTGTCCCATACACGCTTGAATTCCACCACTGTTTTTGACTCCACAACCTCCTCCGGAAGGCCGTTCCATATATCCACAACCCTCTCTGTGAAAAAATATTTCCTTAAATTACCTCTGAGCCACTCCCCTCTATCTTAAAATTGTGCCCCCTTGTTCTTGCACACCTCTTTTTTTGAAAGATGCTACTATCTTGGACTTTGTTGATTCCCTTGAGGTACTTGAAAGTTTTTATCATGTCCCCCCTCTCCCTCCTTTCCTCGAGGCTATACATAGTAAGCTCCTTAAGTCTCTCTTCATATGTCTTCTGGTGCAGACCCTGCACCATTTTAGTTGCCATCCTCTGGACAGCTTCCATCCTGTCTATGTCTTTGTGGAGATTGGGTCTCCAGAACTGCACACAGTACTCCAGATGGGGTCTCACCAGCTGTCTGTACAGAGGGATAATAACTTCCTGTTTTCTACTGGTGATGCCTCTCCCTATGCATCCCAGTATCCCTCCAGCACTCCTTGCTGCCCTCTCACATTGCTTGCTCACCTTTAGGTCATCTGATATGACTACCCCCAGGTCCCTTTCCATTTTTGTTGTTGTTAGTATCTCACCCCCCATTCTGTACTCTTCCCCTGGGTTTTTGTTTCCCAGGTGCATTACCTTGCACTTCTTAGCATTGAATCTAAGCTGCCATACATTTGACCATTCCTCTAACCTTGCCAAGTCCCTTCTCATCCTTTTCCACCCCACCTTGTGGATCAACTCTGTTGCAGATCTTTGTGTCATCTGCAAAGAGATGTACTTTTCCTTCCAGTCCCTCTGCAATGTCGCTTATAAAGACATTGAAGAGGACCAGTCCTAATACTAAACCTCAGTAGTAACCCCCCTTTTTTCAGAGTGGACTCCATTTACTATTACTCTCTGTCTCCTGTTCTCCAGCCAATTCTTTACCCAGGCTGTCATCTTGGGACCCACTCCCAGGCTGGCTAACTTGTATATTAATCTTTTGTGTGGGACTGTGTCAGTGGCTCAGTAGGTAGCACACTCGCCTCTGAGGCTGGGAGATCAGAGGGCTGTGGGTTCAGTTCCCACATCTGGCACTTGGGTTAATATCCCAGTACTGACACTGTAGTGCAGCATGAGAGGGGGTGATGCACTTCTGAGGTGCCGTCTTTCAAATGAGACGTTAAACTGAGGTACCATCTGCCTGGATTGGTGGTAGTTCAGGTGGATGTTAAAGATCCCATGGCACTTATCGAAAAGAGTAGGGGAATTTTTTATTAAATGGAGGTCTCCAGACAAGATACAAATCAATTCATAAAGCAAAAACAGAAACAAACATCAATTCAACCAATTATAACAATTCACCCATAAAGCAGAGCATGTAGGTTGACCATACTTTTTCTTATCATAGTTATATACTGTATGAATAGTATTTAATATATTGTAGAAAAGTTCATCAAACAAAACAGTGCGTTGTTGAGTAGATAAAAAAAAGTTCTAGATTGCCAAATGTAAAATTGAATAACGAAGAAAACCAAAAGTAATGTATCAGCAGGATACCTAGACCATTCACCCCTATTTGAACCGTACATTAAAGTCTCATAAGAAATTGAAGAAAACAAAGGTTCCTTCCATTTGTTTGCTAACCAGACCCAGAAAGGTTTAATATACGAGCAATCCAAAAAAAGATGTTTCTGTGTTTCCAACTCTGAATTACAGAGTTCACGAGTACACCATCGTTTCACATAATTGTTTGTGTTTATGTGTACTACCCACAGGCAATCTACCATGAGAGCTCAACCAAACGCTATCCCAAATAAAGGCCGGTATCCATCCATGGGATAGTAATTTTAAAATTCTTTCTTGAGACTGGGGAGTACAATCCGGAAAGAGTAAGGGTTCTGAAAAATCAGAGGAAACAATAGCATTATATAATTGCTTTCGGTTCAATGTCTCCAAATTAGGTACAGTTAAGTTCCACTTTTTTATTAAACAAAAAACTCCTTTACCATACGTAGGAATATTAGGGACTTTAGACAAAGAAGTCCAATTAGCATTTTTCCAGAATGGTAAACCTTTTAAAACCATAAATTTACATAAGGGGACCAAGGCTTTAAACCAGGCCGTAACAGAGGGCAAAATTACACGACAAAAATATACTAAGAAAAAGCTATAGGATGTATCATACCTACTCCACCCTGACTAATAGTTCTATATATAAATCCTCTTTTAATGGGGTTCAATCTACTCCCCAGAAGGCCTGAAAAAAAAAAACACTATATAAAGTTGTAAATACAGATGATGGGGGAGGAAACACATAACTTAAATACAAAAAAATTGGCAATATTAGAGTTTTAATTAGCAAAACTCTTTTACGCTTTGCTATTTGTTTCCCTTTCCAATGAGCCATGACGGATTGAGCAATATTAATTTTCTGGGACCAGTTGATATGCATCATGTCTATATCTCCAAACACAATTCCTAAAATAGTTATTGGAGCTTTTGAAATATGAATTCCTGCAAGGGTGCCAGATTCAGGAATAGGAGAGAGACCAAAAGGAAATCCTTTACTCTTACCATAATTAATTTTTGAACCCGAAACTTTAGAAAATAAATCCAAAACCATAGTAAACTGAGGTTCTTCTTTAAGCGAGTTTAAGCAAACCACCAAATCATCTCGTGTGCCAAATTTTAATTGGTGAAACATTATCCGCCAGCCTCACACCTTCTAAACCACTATGAGCACTCACCATAAGAATAAAAATATCAATATAGAAAACATATAGTAAAGGGCTTAACAGGCATCCTTGCCGAACGCCTCTCTGAACTGCTATCTGAGGGCCACACCAACCGTTAACATTAGGTATCAAGGAAGCAGAGTGATACAATAACCGTATCCAAGCAATGAATAGTTTAGGGAGACCATATGCTTTTAAAACCGAAAACAGAAATTTGTGTGAAACACAATCAAATGCCTTTCCTGATCCAGGCTGAGTAAATAACCTTGTACTGTACCTGTTTGAGATGCTGAGAAAAGTTCACGGATAATCAATAAATTATCATTCTGGGAGCGGCCTGGTAAAGAACAAGTTTGATAGGGGCTTAACAATGAATCCACTATCGGTGTGAGTCTACATAATAAGATTTTACTCAAAATTTTTAAATCATTGTTCAATAAACTTATTGTCCTCCAATTTCGTAAATCAGTTTTCAAGCCCTTTTTATAAAGTAAAATAACTAATGCTTGATTCATGGAAAGAGCCAACCTAGCTGATGACAACATATCATTAAACAAGGATGTCAAAATTGGGACTAAAGTAGTATGGAAGGTCTTATAAAAAGCTACACCAAAACCATCTGTACCAGGAGCAGAGTCCGTGTTTAAAGAAAAAATAGAATCTTTCACTTCCGACTCAGAAATATTGTTCAACAGACGTGTACATTCAGCAGAATTCAAGTGAGGCAAGTGAAGTCCATCTAGGTCTAACAATTCTGGTTGAATGTGATCATCTGCACTATACAAGTTAGCTAAGTAATTAGTCACAACCTCCAACAAAGCAGCTGGAGTCCGTACTAGGTCTCCAGAATCAGATGTTAATTCCGTAATGACACGATTCGCCACCCTGTTTTTACAGTCATTAAAGGGATCCAAGGCACCTTTATGCAATTTTAAACCAAACCTATGCTCAAAGTCAAGAGATTTAGCCCTGTCATATCTGTATTGAAACATGAGTTGTTTCACATGTCCAATTTGAGCACTATAATTGAAACCTTCAGTTTCAGTTAGAGATATTAGCTTTTGTAATTGCGATCGCAATCGTAGATATTCCAAATATTGTGAATTAATTTTCTTTTTGGAAAATGATTGGAAAAAAACTTTCCAATCATATTTAGAATCTTCCCACCAAGAAGCAACATCATCATAGACGTCCAAGACTGATAATCTAGCATTAAATTCTAACCGCCAAGCTTTCTGAACAGATTCATCAGACAATAAGGAGTCATTCATTCTCCAAATATTCTTTTTACAATGTGGAGCACCTTCCCAGGACATTTGTACAGTTAAAGATTTATGATCAGAAAATTCCCAGACCCTCAAGGTAGTCTTAACTATTTGTAAAGAAATAGAAAGAAAAATAAAGTCTATACGTGTTGATAACTGATTTTTAAAAAATGTCCTACCCCCATCAGAATTAATGCTCCGATAAGCATCCTTAAGCTGAGCCGTGTCTAGAATCTGATTCAATTTCTGAGAATCACAAAACAATTTAGTCGTCTTCATCCCTCTATCTTTGATATTAAGAACACAATTGAAATCACAGCCCAAACAATTAAGCGGAAGTATACAAATAGGGTGTATGTTGTTCAGGGCTAACTCTCAAAGCTTTGGTCTGTGGGACACACATTAATCAAGCGTAATCTTTCACTTCCAAAATTGATATCTAATAAAGCGCCGCCCTGGGTAAATATCTACCATTTTAGATACCTTAAAGCTGAATTTGTAAACAAAACCCCTACCCCTTCACAGAGATTTTCACCATTAGACCAAAAGGACATCCCTAATGACCAAAGAGTACGTACTCGCTGAACTTCATAACTGGTCTTCAACCTGGTATCCTGGAGACAGATAATATCATTATGCAAATGTTGTAAACAAGACAAAGCTGTAACCATTTTTTTATGGCTTTTTATACTATTAACATTAAGTGTAGTTACTGTCAACGAGGTCATTATATGAATGGAAAAAAAAAAAAGAGATACACCTGTAAACCCCATGTACACTAGGACCATCAAGAAACTTTAGACACTCGCCTTCTCTGAGAACGCCTAGGAAAGTTTTCAGTCTTTCCTATATCACCGTCCTCCCCTTCTGAAAAGGTATCAGTAATCAATGAGGCCTTAGAAGAATGATCAGACTCATCACCCTCTGACTCCTCCTTCGAACCCAAAACTGCATAGCTATTACCCACTTTCCAAGACTCAGAAGTATCACTACTCATAGGGGCCTTAGGCTCTTGTTGAGAGGGAACCAGTTTTCCTGACCTGTGACTTTTTTTGCAGTCACTTTTTTAAAAGGGATGTTTTGGGATAAAGGGGGGGGGCATATCAGAAGTCTTGCACTGATTCACAGGAGCAAGAACACGGATAGTGGACTGGGAAGCTTCCGAGGTACCCACTTCCAAAGGGAGTGACGGTGCACTGTTTTGTACAACCGTCAAAGCTGGACTATCTGGAACAGTTTCTCTAACTGGACTAGAGTCAGCATGTGGTGGGGGAGTATGGGAAGGTATAGGGAGAGCGCCTGAGGGCTTAGCTGAAACAGAATAATCATGCTGGGCACCTGTAATCAACTCTTCATGGGAGGGACAATTATCTCTGTTGTTGGAAGCCCACAGGCATTTGGCATAGCCATGTCCGGTCTGCTCACACAAATTGCATTTGAATAAATTCAAACAGCTAGCAGCTAAATGGCCAAATTCAAAACAGTGGGAGCAACGTGGAGTATCGCAAGCAGTATTCAAATGGGTTCTAGAACCGCATTTAAAACAGGCCTTAGGCTGACCAACATAAAACAAACAGCCTCTATCCCTTCCCAAAAAAAAACTATTCGGAAGGTGCTGTGGTCCATTATTAGACGAAAATAATTTAACTCTCATTTTCCAACCCCCATTCCAAATTTGTTCACTATCCAAGATAGGAACCGGTTTGTCTAAAATTTCACACCTCCTACTCAACCAAAAAAGGATATCTTCTATATGAACTCCTTCATTACGAAATAAAACAGTAATCAATTTTACTAAAGGTTTGGTAAGAGGGACCGCAAAAAAAAAGGGGTCCAAAGAGGGGAGTTCTTAACCATCTGAAATACAGACCAAAAACGTTCCAAACCCCCAGAAGTTTTAAAGCTAATATCATAATTAGCATTTCCTAAATGTATTAATGCATAAATATCTGAAGACAGAAATTTCATTGAACCTTTTAATAACACTTTAGATATATAAAGCCTGTCCGGAAGGTCCTCTAAACCACCTTTATACAATAACCTTACAGCATTCCGACGAGGTGCAGATTCTCCTTTGTTAGAAAATAAATCAGAAAGTTTAAAGTTAGAAGGGGGGAACGTCTCCATGTACTTCAGAATTCGAGTTAGTAGTGGTGGGCAATCCGGACTTGGGAAAAGTTTGATTAACAGAGCAAGCAGTAACACAAGCTGGAGCTGTAACACTGGCCATAACAGGAATAACAGGTCTGGAAGTGTTAGGTTGTAAAGTACTGAAATCCAGAGAGGTGCTCAGGCTATTATACTTTTGCACTGTAACATCATTGGGATCAGGCACCCATTCCCCAGTAGGAGATTGTAACCATCCTGCCTCAGAAATAGCTCTTTCAGGGGACCAATGGTGAGAAACTGAGAAGTCTAAAGAAGGACCCATAGATTGTACAGGAGATACCCTGCCTTTAGCAAGGGATATAAGAGGAACAGACTGATTACCAGGATTCTCAATTTCTAGAGAAGCACTGTCCTCTCCCTTACTAATTTCTCCGTTAGGAATATTGCCAGTAGTAGCAGGAACAGTCTCTGAAGTGTGTTTGACTATAGTTGCAGACATACCAAAACGCTCAACCTGATGCAAGGTGTCTGGCAAAACGGTACTCTTAACATTTGTTTGTAAAGTCGAGCGGAGCAATGAGTTAGAGGCAGAAAGGACAGAAGGAGAATCACTTACTGCAGGCATGCCCGAGCATTTTCCACGGCAGTCGGATCAAGAGGTGTAGCAGACAACTCCATTGCCTCTCTAGGCGTTTGCGCCAAACCACCGAGACCCGAAGTACAGGGAGCTACAGTGGACAAATTTAGAGCGTCAGACCGCAACGCTTCAATTTCTTGTAAAAGCTTTGCCTTACGTTCGGTGCAGCTTTCCACATCAGCGAGTACCTCATGTAACAAACGCTCCTTTCGTGACAAAACCGCAGCATAGTCTTCCGATAAACTGAGTTGGTCAGACTGTGCAGGCACCTCAGGAGACACATTTCCAAGGGAGAAAAATTCTTCTGGCATAGATGTATCTTGCAGCACATTCTCAGTACTTATCTCCTCTGGTGCAGGAGAGGGAGCCCACTCCCTCTGCTCTGACACATCCATCAACTCTGTAGGTTTGGACACAGTGGCCATCTTGCGTCCATCCAGCAAAGATTCCCCCACCACAGAGTAGGGGAATTTCCCCAGTGTCCTGGCCAAATTTCTCTCATTCACTAAAAATACCACCAACAGCTTAATCTGGTTCAAGGTCAGTTGGCATTCATCTGTATCCCCTTCCCCCGGGTTGTGCCTGAAAATAGGCAGGATTTGTCTAGTGCACTTACCTGGTCAACAAAAAATAAAATAAAAACAAAATAAAATAAAAAAAAAATGCCTTGCTAAAGTCTAGATAGGCCATGTCCACAACCCCTGCCTGATCAACTACTTTGGTCACCCAGTCAAAGAAATCTATCAGATTTGTCTGGCATGACCTTCCCGCTGTGAATCCGTGCTGCCTTGGGCCCTGCGCCCCTCTGGCCTCTAGATACTTGACAATTCTTTCCTTCAGAAGTGATTCCATCATTTTCCGTACCACTGAGGTTAAACTAACAGGTCTGTAGTTTCCTGCTTCTGCCTTGCTCCCACTTTTGTGTAGGGGAATCACATCTGCCCTCCTCCAGTCCTCGGGTACCACCCCATCCTCCAATGATTTGTTAAAGAGGGTAGTCAGTGGTGTCACTAGTTCTACCCTTAGTTCTTTTAGAATTCTGGGATGAATCCCATCAGGCCCCATTGCTTTGTCCACCTTCAGTTTTAAGAGTTCTTTCAGAACCTTTCTTCTGTAAATGGGCTGGTATCAACTTCTGTATCCAGAGTGTTTCTACTGTTTGTTTTAGGTACCTCCCCTCTTCCTTTGTAAATACTGAGCAAAATATTTGTTAAGTATCTCTGCCTTTTCACAGTCACCTTCTGCCCACCCCCCTCCCTTTATTAAACCTCACTATCCCTCCCTTGGTCTTCCTTCGCTCCCTGATGTACCTATAAAATGTTGTATCCCCCTTCTTAACTGAGTTGGCTATCTTTTCCTCGGTTTGGGCCTTTGCTGTTCTGACTGCCTTCCCAGCTTCCTTTTGCTTTAACTGATACAGTTCTCTGTCCTGCTCCTTCTGTGATTCCTTGTACTTCCTGAATGCTTTCTTTTTCTCTTGAACCTTCACTGCCACTTCCTTTGAGATCCATAGTGGTTTCTTATCTCATTTCATTTTGTTTATTTGCTTCACACAAAGGCTTGTTACCTCTGTGATGGCAGTTTTTATTATTCCCCATTGTTCTTCCACACCTCCTTCCTGCCCATTTGCTAGTGCATTCCTTAGGCACTCACCCATTTGCAAAGTCAGCCCTCCTAACGTCAGTACTTTTGCCTTTGTGGAAAGCTTGACTCTATTGCTGTGTTTATTGTAGACCATACTGTTCGATGGTCCCTAGTTCCCAGATGGCTACCAACTTCTACATCTGTGATCCTCTCTTCATCTCCATTTGAGAGAACCAGGTCTAAGATTGCTCCCTCTTGAGTGGGCTCCAATACTAGTTGTCTAAGGCATGCCCCCTGTAGGGCATCTAGAATAACCCCACTATTTGAAGTGGCTGCTGCAACTGCACTCCAGTTAACATCAGGCATATTCAGATCACCAATCAGCAATATCTCCCCTTTTTCTGCCATTCTAAGTATACTTTCTATCATTTCCTAGTCCATTTCTTCCCCCTGAGAAGGGGATCTGTATACAACACCTGTGTGGATTGTGGTGCCATTGCCGGTCTCCAAATTTACCCACAGTGCTTCTTCTCCTCCCTGTTTACCCTTTTGTTCTGTTGCTTTGATTCCTTCCCTTATGTAAACAGCTACTCCTCCTCCTCTTTTACCCTCCCTGTCCCTCCTGTAGATAGTATATCCTGGTATGTTTACTGCCCAGTCATGGTTTTTTGTGTACCATGTTTCTGTGACTGCCACAATATCCAGATGTTCCTCCTCCATCAAGGCCACTAATTCAGGAAGCTTGTTACTCAGACTATGGGCATTGGTACTCATTGCTCTCCATTTTTTGATGGCTTTACTTTCTGTTGCAGCATCCCCCACTGACCTTTCTACCTCGGTCTTTTTCTCATTTAGTGCCCTGTTTTGTAGGGAGAAAGAAACTGCTTTATTTCATTTGAATTCAGGTTGCTTTTATGTTGAAGGCAACACAGAAATGGGCTAAGAGTGTTGATCACTTTGGAACACAGGTAAGTTTGTTTTTCTATGCTATTTTTGTTAGTTGCAGCTTGCAGTGAAAAAGAAACTGCTTTGTAAATGAGTTTCATTTGAATTCAGGTTGCTTTTATGCTGAGATTAGCACAGAAATGGGTTAGAAGTTTGGAACACAGGTAAGTGTGTTTTCCTATGTTATGTGTTTCTGTAGTTGCAGCTTACAGTGAGAAAGAAACTGCTTTGTAAATGAATCATTTGAATTTAGGTTTTTTTTGAAGCTGAGTTTATAACAGAAATGGGTTATGAGTTTTGGAAACTTTGGAACACAGGTAAGTGTGTTTTTCTATGATATATATGTTAGTTGCAGCTTGCAGTGAGAAAGAAACTGCTTTGTAAATGAGTTTCATTTGAATTCAGGTTGCTTTTATGCTGAGATTAGCACAGAAATGGGTTAGAAGTTTGGAACACAGGTAAGTGTGTTTTTCTATGTTATGTGTTTCTGTAGTTGCTGCTTGCAGTGAGAGAAACTGCTTTGTACATTAGTTTCATTTGAATTTAGGTTTTTCTGAAGCTGAGTTTATAACAGAAATGGGTTAGAGTTTGGAAACTTTGGAACACAGGTAAGTGTGTTTTCTATGATATATATGTTAGTTGCAGCTTGCAGTGAGAAAGAAACTGCTTTGTAAATGAGTTTCATTTGAATTCAGGTTGCTTTTATGCTGAGATTAGCACATAAATAGGTTAGAAGTTTGGAACACAGGTAAGTGTGTTTTTCTATGTTATGTGTTTCTGTAGTTGCAGCTTGCAGTGAGAAAGAAACTGCTTTGTAAATGAGTCATTTGAATTTAGGATTTTTTTGAAGCTGAGTTAATAACAGAAATGGGTTAGGAGTTTTGGAAACTTTGAAACACAGGTAAGTGTGTTTTTCTATGATATATGTGTTAGTTGCAGCTTGCAGTGAGAAAGAAACTGCTTTGTAAATGAGTTTCATTTGAATTCAGGTTGCTTTTATGCTGAGATTAGCACAGAAATGGGTTAGAAGTTTGGAACACAGGTAAGTGTGTTTTTCTATGTTATGTGTTTCTGTAGTTGCTGCTTGCAGTGAGAAAGAAACTGCTTTGTACATTAGTTTCATTTGAATTTAGGTTTTTTCTGAAGCTGAGTTTATAACAGAAATGGGTTAGGAGTTTTGGAAACTTTGGAACACAGGTAAGTGTGTTTTTCTATGATATATGTGTTAGTTGCAGCTTGCAGTGAGAAAGAAACTGCTTTGTAAATGAGTTTCATTTGAATTCAGGTTGCTTTTATGCTGAGATTAGCACAGAAATGGGTTAGAAGTTTGGAACACAGGTAAGTGTGTTTTTCTATGTTATGTGTTTCTGTAGTTGCTGCTTGCAGTGAGAAAGAAACTGCTTTGTACATTAGTTTCATTTGAATTTAGGTTTTTTTTAAGCTGAGTTTATAACAGAAATGGGTTAGGAGTTTTGGAAACTTTGGAACACAGGTAAGTGTGTTTTTCTATGATATATATGTTAGTTGCAGCTTGCAGTGAGAAAGAAACTGCTTTGTAAATGAGTTTCATTTGAATTCAGGTTGCTTTTATGCTGAGATTAGCACATAAATAGGTTAGAAGTTTGGAACACAGGTAAGTGTGTTTTTCTATGTTATGTGTTTCTGTAGTTGCAGCTTGCAGTGAGAAAGAAACTGCTTTGTAAATGAGTCATTTGAATTTAGGATTTTTTTGAAGCTGAGTTTATAACAGAAATGGGTTAGGAGTTTTGGAAACTTTGAAACACAGGTAAGTGTGTTTTTCTATGATATATGTGTTAGTTGCAGCTTGCAGTGAGAAAGAAACTGCTTTGTAAATGAGTTTCATTTGAACTCAGGTTGCTTTTATGCTGAGATTAGCACAGAAATGGGTTAGAAGTTTGGAACAGAGGTAAGTGTGTCTTTCTATGATATATGTGTTAGTTGCAGCTTGCAGTGAGAAAGAAACTGCTTTGTAAATGAGTTTCATTTGAACTCAGGTTGCTTTTATGCTGAGATTAGCACAGAAATGGGTTAGAAGTTTGGAACACAGGTAAGTGTGTTTTTCTATGTTATGTGTTTCTGTAGTTGCTGCTTGCAGTGAGAAAGAAACTGCTTTGTACATTAGTTTCATTTGAATTTAGGTTTTTTTTGAAGCTGAGTTTACCACAGAAATGGGTTAGGAGTTTTAGAAACTTTGGAACACAGGTAAGTGTTTTGCAATGCTAACTGAGTGATTTGCAGGCTTCAATGAGGCACACAAACTGATTTTTGAAGCACTTTCATCTGGAATGCTAGCTTGATTGAGTGAGTGACATCAGCAGAATATATCTCACTCCACTGATGTCATCAGCATTTATCTCACCGCAGTGAGCATTTATTTCACTGCAGTGAGAATATCTCAATTTATTGCACTGGAATAGCTCTCACCCCATTGTATAACTATATATATATAATAGAGGCAAAAAACTCAGTTTAATGCATCAGTTAGTGTTGTTCCACAGTGAAAAAAGTGAAGAAATATGGTATTAGGATTGAAAGCCCCCCTTGACCCCTCAAGCCCAACTCCCAACCAGCATCAGGGTGCACATTGGGTTGTCAGCCCTAACTCTCACCCCATCACATGTGTAAAGAAGCAGAGGTATAGGAGAATGGGGTGAGAGTTAGACTGATGACCCAATGTGCACCCCGATGCTGGTTGGGGGTGGGCTGGGAGGGTCCAATGGGGCTTTCAAACCCAATACCAAATTCTCACTTTTTTCACGGTGGAACAATTTAATTGATGCATTAAACAGAGTTGTTTGCCTCTAATTACCCTTCTTTTTGAGAATGAGGATGATAAATAGTGAATGGAAGGCAGTGGTGGGAGTGTGGGGCCCTTTGTACCCCACACCCCACCATGTGATGTCTTGTTACATAGTAACAGGAACTGCAAAGCAAACACTAGCAGCAATGGTAACGCACAAGGCAAAGCAAACGCAAATGGTAAAGCAAACATTAATAGAAATGCAAGCGTAAAGTGATGCTGAAGCAAACAGTTATGTAAAAAGAGACATCAAACAGAAGTGCATACAGAACACAACTGGTAACACACACATTCATGGTACCACAATTGTAAATGTAAATGGTAACAGTAACAGCAACAATAACACCAAAGTAAACAGAAATGCAAGCGCGTACAAAAAAGCAAACCATAATGCACACACTCACGGAACCACAATTGTAAATGCAAATGGTAACAGTAACAGCAACAATAAAGCAAACAGAAACTCAAGCGCATACGAAAACGTAAACCGTAACATGCACAGGCAAGTACCGCAATTGCAAATGCAAATGGTAACTGTAACAGCAACAGTAACATGAAACAAAATGGAAACACAAGTGCAAATGAAAAAGCAAACTGTGACGCATACAGTAGCGTAGACGGGAACGGTGATGCGAACGGTAACAGAAGCACAACTGGAAACGTTAACTGTAACAGTAATGAAAGGGCACACCTTTCTTTCCCAAAAAAACTGCATTGAAAAATACACATTGAAAACAAAGAATGCATGCATTATAGTTGACTTTGGAGCAGAAATTATGACTTGGAATACTAAATTGCTTATATCTCATGAACCGTACGACTTAGAAAACAATTTAAATTTTGTATAAATTATTATTTTACTGGCTAGTTTCTAGGGGGCTAAGCAATTTTTTGATGAAAAGTCCGCATCTTGCACCGTTTACGAGATACGGGCCCTGAAAAATGCAAAGGACACCATAATGTTATCTTATGGCAAAAAGCGTCAACTTCAGAGTGTGGTCACTTTGCCGCCCAGTAATACTATTTCACCAAACCACCAAAAGGCACATCTGTGGGATGTTGGCTTTCTTCCCTCCAAATTTCAGCCCAAATGACCAAAGCATTATCTTGCAGCAGAGCAGCAAAGAATTCCTGTAATGCGGCAAATGCCGTAATGTTATCCTATGGGGAAAAATGTTAACTTTGTAGTGCTGTAACTTTGCTGCCCTTTACTATTTATTGACCAAACCATCAAAAGACACATCTGTGGGATATTGCCTTTCTTCCCTCCAAAACTGAAGTCAAAAGACCACACCGTTCCCAAGATATTCAATATCAAAGATTACTAAAATTTCTCTTTCTATTCCGTTATAAAAAATATGGCCATCTGGGGGGGCATGGCCAACCTGCAGACAAGATGGCAACTTAAAAATTCACTGCAACAACCCCGGAGCCAAGATCCATTAAAAACCCATCTAGAAGTCAATCTCTCCCTGGGTACTCTCAAGATTTAGTAATCGGAACACTTGAAGAGCTTTGATATTGACCGAGAACCTGATCAGACATCGGGGAGTTGTGGTTATTGTTTGTCTGCCATTGAGCTGCCTGCACTAAAGGCATAAAGGTGGACTCAAGAAAGGAGACTGAAGATCTGTCAGTCAGAGAAATGTTTACATCTATTATTACTAGTATCGATGCTCTAACTCTGGCTTCTAATACAAATGCAGTCTCAATTCAACAGATTGATGCCCGACTGGACCGAGTAGAACAAAAGGCTTTGGCACAAGATGATGTAGTCCAAGGTCACTGCACCACTCTAAGGAATCAAGCTGCAAAAATGATCGCACTACAAGACAAACTCAACAATCTCGAGAACAGGGGCCGCCGTAACAACTTGAGGTTCCTGGGATTCCCCGAGGGTTGCGAGGAGGGCAAGACCATTCATTTTCTCCAAAAAGCTTCACCCGAAGTATTGGATTTCCCCCAGACCACTAGGGTAATGATAGAAAGGGCGCACGGATTACTGCAACCTAAACCACCAGTGAAAGACAAACTGAGGCCCATTATTGCCAGGCTATTAAATTTTGCTGAAAAAGAAGCGATACAGCAGCAAGCGAGGGAGCTTGGGGTACTACAATGGAGAGGTCATTGTATCATGATCTTTCAGGACATGTCAAAGGAACTTGTAAACAAGCGAAGAGCCTTTACAGAGCTACGGCATAGATTACACAAATTGCAAACACCCTTTGCTCTCTGGTATCCGGCTATATTGAAAATGACAGTGAATGGAATTACACATCAATTTGTGACCCCTGAGGCTGCACTCGATTATATTTCAGTGACCTGGCCTACCTCTGGCCCCTCAGAATCCCATGCTGATGGTCTGAATCACTTGAATGACCAAACTCTGAAGAACCCTCCTCAGAAGCCTGACTCCCTGGGTGCCCCAGGGCCTGGCCCCCCCAGTCATTTAAGAATGGGCTCTAGCCCAGGAACCCTAAAGTTCAGAAGAGGCCTCCGCCATCCCCACACTCTAAGACAGATCACCCACCAGGGTGAAGATGAGATGAGACTGGTACTGAACAGAGTGTTAGCAGAGCGGAAGGCCAGGGAATCATTTATACCAGCCCCTACTTTTCAAAGAACAGATTTGAGTCACTTGAATTGTTTCAGAAGGAGGACAAACCAAGTGGTATGGAGCTTTCCACAGATGAATGTAAAGGATCAGACCTGGGGGACACTGAGATTTCTTGGGCCAAGGTTGTTGAGGCTGCTTTCCCATTGCAGGATTTAGAACTGAAACCAGCGGCCATCGCCGCATCACCAGGCCTTGAATCCACAGTGCAACCATCTGAGGACTTTAATTCAACCTGAATATCCATCTGTGAGATGGTTTTCAGATAAGTACCAAGGTTTTGTGTCTGAGGGTATTGGGGAAGATGTCATCGCTCACTAGGGGGTAGCACTTTAGGGGTCTAAAATGGAGCTGCTGTTACTAAACAGTTATCCCCAATTGGGGCCCTAGTACCTCAAGCTAGACTGCCCTCTATACTTGTCAGGCCACCTGAGGGTTCCCTCCCCTCCTTCGATAGACACTTTACCTCGGAGATACTCTGTTGTATGTATGTGGGCCAATTGGCTTGTGAGTTAAAGCGTATAGGAGTTTATGATAATGTTTAGTATGCTGTTTGTCATTAGATACATAGGCATTTTTGTTGGTGCTCTGCTCATGGAAGTTGTGGGTCCCTTTCTGAACCTGAACCTGCAATGTCTGGGTTGCAGCTCAGACAGCTCGTGAGCATAGTCAGCTGAAGCTGATCTTTACACTATTGTTTGGTTAAATACGCGTATCTGTTTGGTACCAGCTCTCTTTTGTTTTTGGGCTTGATGCCAGTTACATAGTGGAAAGCACCTATTTTCCAGACATACGCATTCCTCTCCCTCCCTAACTGAGTAAAAACTTCTGGGATAACTCCTGCTAGGTTCTGGGGTATAGCTGTCGATATTTGTACATTGACTACAGTCTAATAGTACATTAAAGGTTTTTCAGTTACCCTAGTGTTTGGTGGGTTGGGCCTAGAACTGGTGGTTTTTGCCACAGGCCCCACAGAAGTGAGAGGGTTTTCTATTAGCTGATCTCAGCTGGATAAGCCCTTCACCATTCTCACTATAGAATAATTTTTGATTGTTCTTTTTTTGTTCTTTGTGTACAGAGTTGTTTTAGATAGAGAAACGCAGTGTGGGATCTCATATTAGGGCTTACTGTGTGTTAAGTGCTCTAACTTTTACTACAAGGGAAGATACCCCCTTTGGGGTTCTACTCTCAATCTCTTAAGGTTTTATTACACCCTAGTGGGCATACATAGTACTGTCACCCCATTGAATCTTCATATCCCCCCTCAGTTAACCCCCTTTAACTAGCCACCTGAGTGGAATAGTATGACAGACCTATTGGTACACACTTGGAATGTACGGGCCTAAATTTCCCTGTCTAAAATAAAAAAGTTTTAACTCATTTGAAGCATCTTAAATCCCAGGTGGCTTTCTTCAGGAAACAAAACTTTCAGGAGAGGACCACACTCATCTGATTAAGAACTGGGTTGGACGACAAGTATCTTCCCATGCCACTACTAGAAAATGGAGAGTAATAATTTTAATTCATAAATCTTTACCTTGGATCCTTTCTAAGATGCTGTCTAGTGCTGATGGTAGGTGGGTTTTAGGAACCTATAATACCCCCTCAGGACCTATCACTCTCTGTAATCTTTACACCCCAAATGAAGATACACCACAGTTTTTTCATGATATAGCACAGGCTATTTTGGAATTTACCCCCCCTTCCTGCCCCCCTCCTTATTGGAGGAGATTTTAATCTCTTGCTAGTTCTGTCTCTTGACAGGAATGATGGAAGCAAAGAAACACAAATTAGATGTATAAATGCTCTCCACCAAATGATTTTGGATCAAGGGCTATCAGATATTTGGAGACTTTTCCACCCCAGAACTAGGGATTATACTTTCCACTCAGAGCCCAACGCTTCCTACAGCAGATTGGACTTTTGGTTGGGGTCCTCGGCAGCCACAGCTAAATCTCTAGATGCTACCATTCTCTCTAGAATAATTTCAGACAATGCCCCAGTGCAGCTTTTAATGCAATGGGACACTAACCCCCCATCCCATCACTGGAGGTTAGATCCTATACTAATTAGGGACCCCGATTTTATCCCATGGGCTCAGAATGAAGCTGCCCTTTTCCTAGCCTACAACTCGATAGCTGATTCATCTGCTGGTAACACATGGGAAGCCTTTAAGGCCACCAGGCATGGCAATATAATGGGATTTGCAGCAGCAAAAAGAATGAAGCAGGAACTACATCTGGCATCTCTAGAACAGAAATTGAAAGAGGCAGAAAACCTTTGTAAGGCCACACCCTCCCCCACCCCGAATTCTCTAATAGGTAAAGTTGTTCTAAATCTGCAGTTTGAGATTAATCAGCTCCTTAACTCATTGCATCCTAGAAATGCCTGTAGGTGTCAGCAAATCTAACTGCAGTGTGTCCCAGAACGCCTACAGAAGTCACCTACAGACTTCCTATGTGCCCTAGAAACGTCTGGAGAAGTCACTCACATGTTTTAATATCACTTGCCAGCCAGAATTTATTAGAATTAACAGCACAGTACCATTAGAAAGGTAATGTTGTGCTGAACAGCTGTACCACTGACACTTTGTATGTGTCATGTTCACTTTAGGAGTTATTCATGTTTGTTTATGACATTTTGTCCATCTAGAACCACCTAAGCACTTTGAAGAAAACACACATTCTGGGTATCTTAGCCAGTATAAAACAAAAACTGAATTGAGTACAGTTGATTCCATAGAACTGTTGGAAAGGCAATTTTATGTGCAACAACTTTGAAACTGATATGTTGTGTGTATCATGTACACTTTAGAAGTTATATGTATTTGTTTACGGTATGGTGTGTATGGTTCAGATTTGTCCCTCAAACCTCACCAACACATCTTCACTCAAATGGGGAAAAATTATGTTTAATATTACAGAAATAACTGTTTGTTTTATAAGCACATTAGTAAAATTACATCTAATGTCTGGATGCTTAATTTGGTGTTGATATGTTACATATTCCCGAACAAAAAAAGGTTTATGGTGCACTTTTTTGTGGGAAAAATATTTTGTTTTGCTGTTTTGACTAGCACAGAAATAAAACTGAATTACCTGCTATTCCTTGCATACCACCATTGGAAAGGTAATTTTATGCTGAACAATTCTGCCACTCATATTTTGTGTCTAGCACTTACGGTTTTTGTGCTATTAGCATTTGTTTGTGGCATGCCAATTATGACTTGATTTTGCTTAGAAAGGCCCAGGATTAACCATTAACAATATACAAGAGACAAGTGCTGTAACTTCAGAAAGCTCCTGTGGAGACAATGAGTTAATAGAAAGGCTGAAATAGCCATATTACTTTTACAACACTCCTTTTGGGAAGGTAGAGATAAAGCTGGCAAGATACTTGCTTATCAGCCTCACAAGTGACACGCTAGTACATATATTGCTGGCCTTACGGATGTAGGTGGAAATCTGACCACAGCTCCCAAGGCAATAAATGATATAATGGCTGCCTATTACAAGAAGTTATACACCTCCACTTATGCCCATCTGAACAAGGAGATACAGCCCTTCCTCCAATCCTGCCGACTCCCCAAACTTACTGATCAACAAGCTCAGTTACTTGAGTCCCCAATATCTGAAAAAGAGGTTAGTACTGCGATTAAGTCTCTCAAACTGGGCAAATCCCCCAGAAACAATGGATACATGGCAGATTTTTACCAGGCTCCAGCACCCACTCTCACTCCACTGTTAACGGCAGTTTTTCAAGATACTGAGCTCAGAGGTGAACTTCCTCCCTCACTAAGAGAGGCAACCATTTCACTCACTCTGAAAAAAGGCAAGGACCCCACCAAGCCCAGCAGTTATCGACTGATATCCTTGATTAATATTGATAGTAAGCTTTACGCCCAAATCCTAGCAACCAGGCTAAATCCCCTTCTGGCAAGTCTCATACATCCATCCCAAGTGGGTTTTATCCCCGGGCGACAGCTCTGATCATTTAAGGACATTAATGAATCTCATGCACATAGCAAAATATCTCCCAACCCCTGCTGCAGCAGTCACAGTGGATTTTGAAAAAGCTTTCGACTCCATGGAGTGGGACTATTTATATTTGGCTTTAGCTTCATTTGGAGTTGGCTCAAAATTCCTGTCAAGTATTCAAGCTATTTACACATCTCCCTCAGTCAGAGTTAATATGAATGCCATACTCTCCGGCCCTATTCACCTTGAACGGGGAACAAGACAAGGCTACCCACTGCCCCCCCTTCTTTTTTGTGTTGGCAGTGGAGCCTCTAACATTGGCACTCCATAGTCACCCAGGTATTAATGGTAACAAAGTGGGTAATACAAAGTACACTTCCCTTATGTACGCTGATGATTTGCTTCTCCCCTTGGTAGACCCGCAAAGATCCTCTCCTCCGTTATTGGAATTGTTGGATTTATTTTCCCAGTATTCAGGACTGAAACTGAAACAGGCCAAAACAGAGGTACTCCCCCCTGAATGGGAAATGTTCCCAAGAGATAGCTCAGACCGTAGGCCTTATATGGGCACCTAAGGGGATCACATATCTGGGTATTAAGCTCACATCCTCTTCTGATATTCTCTGGCAGACAAACATTCAACCCCTTCTTAGCTCTCTAAAAATGGAATTCGATAGATGGAAACCTCTGTAAATGACACTGGCAGGCAAAATTGCTGCAATTAAAATGGTTTCTGCACCCAAGATTTTTTATCTGTTAATGCATATCCCCATTCCCCTCCCTAAACAATGGTAGCTGGCTTTGAATAGGCTTATTGGAGATTTTCTATGGGAAGGAAACAAACCCCAATTTAGCGGTGGCCAACTGAGAGTCCATTTGAGCAAGGGAGAGAGGGTGGAGCCTTTCATGGGTAGAATGATACTGCCAGGCATTTCTTTTGGCACAAACGGTTAAATGGCTGCACCTCCTAACATCACTTTCCCCACAATGGGTACGTATAGAGCTTGATATAGCTGAGTCAGTACATTTCTCATCTCTTCTGATGCCCCATAGGGCTCACAGAGTTAGCCCTTCTGTCAGAGATAGGTCCCCTTACACGTCTCCATCTGTCAAGGCAGCTAGGTCCAACTGGCTGGGTGTCCACAAAAGATTCAACCAGACTCCTCTTTCCCTGTCTTACACCCCTTTATGGTTTAATCCAGATATTACTGTTGATGTGCAACGGGTATATTGGAAATCCTGGGCAGACCAGGTTATTCTCATATTAAAAGACTTGCTAGACTCCTCTCTTAAGACTCTTTATACATTTCAATCCCTTCAGCATATCTGGAACCTTTCTCGTGTAGACTTTTGGAAGTATCTTCAGCTCAGGGCAGCACTCAGGTATATATTGCACCCTTCGAAGCCCCAAGCATGCAACTCAGAGCTACATATTTGGATACAACAGCCGAAAGGTTTAGCAAGGTGCATCTATGCTAAACTAAGAGATACCCTTCCCAACACTCTGACAGGGCTAGACTCAAGTGGGAAAACATGCTCCAGACCCCTATCTCCTCTATAGCCTGGTAACAGTCATGGAAAGATACCCATAAATGGCTGATGGATGCTAGGTCTAGATTAATACAGAACAAAACAGCCCACTCTTGGTATAAATCACCAGCTGTGCTTTATACGGCTAAGATTCTGGAGTCCAACACTAGCTAGAGATGTCAGGGCTCAGGTGCGGATATTCTGCATATACTGTGGTCATGTCCGCTTTTGAAATCCCTGTGGCAAGGCATCCATGATATTGCATGCAAAGTGTTAGAGAAGAAGCTCCCATTTAGGCCACTTCTTTACATCTTGGGTATCTGAATGGAGCTCCCACAAATGATCCCTCCCTTGTGATCAAAGATGATGATCAAAGAATCTCACAATCAAAGAATTTGCAGGCTCACGAACAAAGATTTAAAAACCTTATAAATCAAAAAATAGAAGGAATTACGGTAAAACCCACCCTCATTTGACTTTCTACGACACCCCTAGGCTGAGTAAATTGTTTTTTTAATTGAGCCATCTCATCCCTCACTCACGATGCACGATCATGATCAAAGAATCTCACGATCAAAGAAATTGCAGGCTCATGATCAAAGAATTTGCAGGGTCATGATCAAAGAATTCAAACACTTGAAAGTAATAAAATATACATAATCATGGTAAATCACCACCTTGTTTCATCAGAACAAAGCTCCCTGAGTAAAACCCACCCTCATTTGACTTCCTACGACACTCCTGGGCTGAGAAAAATATTTTCAGAGTGCCTCTTTTCATTACGGCTTGTAATGCAGGCAGGCGGTTGCTGGCCATGGAGGTGAGAGGAGGGCTGTGCCAGTCACTGGTTGCAAAGGGTGGGGGTGCTGGGTGGGCTGGGAAGGATTGGTGGGGGTTGGGGCCACTAGACTACCAGGTATAATATTAAATCATAATGTATTGCATTATGCTGGGGGGGGGCTAGACTACCAGGGATATTGACATTTACATATAAGAAGACAATACAGCTCAGGGGACCACTAGACTACCAAGTATCTCAAAAATAACAGGGGGTAGGGCACTAGACTACCAGAGATGTCAATATTTTATTGGGGGGGCACTGGACTACCAGGGATAATTATAAGATTATTTTTGATATGCAGATGGGGCAGAACAAAGCCCCCAGAGCAAAACACACCCTCATTTGATGGTGTAGGCCAACCCTGGGCTGAGTAAATCAAGTTTTAAATCTGGTCATCTTGTCCCTCGCTCACGATGCAGGATCGAGATCAAAGAATCTTCCGATCCAAGAATTTATCGGCTCACGATCAAAAATCATTAGCGAGCCATGAACGAAGAATTTAAAACCTAAAAACTCTATTTTTGGATCAATTTGGATGGAACCAAAGCTATGTCTTGATAGATTGGGGTCCCCTGAGTAAAACCCATCAAAGTTGTACTTCAGAAGTGACCCCTGAGCCGAGATATCTGTTTGTGCAATCGGAAAACTGAAAACAAGATGGTGGACCTCGTGGTCAAAAATTTTTTGAAATTGAGTGGGATCAAAGATTCTTGAACCGTGAGGCTGCAAATTCTTTGACCGCCAGGTGGGACGAGATGGCCAGAACCCCAATTCTTTGATCACAAGATATACATATAAATTTCTCATTGACTTGTAATGGGAATTTAAAAGTGCCATAGCTTTTGAATGCCTTAATATTTTTTCACCAAACAAAAAGCTGCATATATGGCCACCAAAGCTCTTTCAAACAGGCCATCTCATAGAGTGGCATGTCACATGACAGCCATGCAGGACCACATTTAGAATGCCAACAGGTGCCTCCAAAAATGAATAATTTTGCATTTTTCAGCCCTTTCATACATGAAGCCCAGCATTCTGACAGAAACAGAATGTTGCAAATCAAGAGATCTAGTGCACCCCAACACGTCTACCAAATTTCAGGCAAATCCATTGAACGGGTCCAAAGTTATTAACATTCAAACTTTTGACTTTAGTATGTAATTGGCTGCTCAACCCTAACTAAAGTGGTGTGACTGCACCACTATAATGTGTGTGTGTATATATATATATATATATATATATATATATATATATATATATATATTATGGTAGCATGGTAGTGCTACCATAGTTAGGGTTGAGGAGCCATTTCTATGTTAAACCCAAAATATTGCACCTTAATAACTTTGCAACTGTTTGATGGATTTACCTGAAATTTGGAATACACAATCAAGAACCATAGTCCTTGGGACCTGCCAAGTTTCATACTGGTCAGATATACAGCTGTGGAGTTATTAAGCGTGATCTGCGCGTGTGTTTACGCTTTTTCTGGAATTCTACGGTCGCGCCTACAGGTCGCATGGTTTGCGCGACCGGCCCAAAATCTTCAGGAAACGTTGCCGTGGTCCCGATGTGTCTTTCAAAGATTTGGTGAAAAAATATTAAATGGTTCAAAAGTTATTTAAAAAACAATTTCCCATTATAAGTCAATGGGAAAAAGTTAACAAAAAGTTCGACAGTGTCTCAAATGCATTTTTACTTTCGCAAATGGCCCTGTTACTTTCGCAAATCCGCCATTTGTTTTTCAGTTAGTGATCAGAAAAATGCTTGGCATTTAAATTTGGGACCCTCTAGCAACCTAATTCTTTTTTGTATTCACCTAGTCGGACCCTGAGTATGCTAGCCATGTCTTTATTTTGTGGTAAAACACCCCAGAAATATGTTTTTCAAATTTCTGGGAAAAGTACTTTCACAAAGTACTTTCGTGCTCATGAAAGTGTTGCAAATTTTTGCGAAAGCTTTTGCAAATTGCGACAGTAGTTTTCTAGTCTGTGGGAAAATGATAGCATTTCTTTGGCACTGCACTGCAAAAGAACGGTTGGGAGTTTTGGGATGAAATTTGGAGGGAACACAGCCGACATCTCACAGATGTGCCTTTCAGTGCTGTGTTGAAAAAATATTACATGGCGGCAAAGTTACAGCACTCCAAATTTGACAGTTTTTTCCTATAGGATAACATTACAGCACCCGACGCATTACAGGAATCCTTTGGCACCCTGCTGCAAAATAACGGTTTGGTCTTTTTTCCTGAAATTTGGAGGGAAGACAGCCAACAGCCCACAGATGTGCCTTTCAGTGGTTTGCTGAAAAATATTACAGGGAGGCGAAGTATGGCACTCCGAACTTCTCTTTTTCCCATGGGATAACATTACGGCGTTACCCCGCGCCTTTCAAGAGCAGTATCTCGAAACGGTCGCGAGACGGACTTTCGTCAGAAAAATGCTTAGCCCCTAAGCATAAAACTAGCCAGGACAGTCATAAATCATATGACTTTTAAATTTTTTTCTCGATAAATGCGGTTCCTGAAATATAACCTATTTAGTATTCCAAGTCCTCATTTTCTGCTCCGATACCCATTATTATGCATACATTCTTTGTACTCACTGTCTTTCTCTATGCAGGTTTTGGGAAAACCAGCCTGTGAACCCATTACTGTTACCATTGCCCTTTCGCTTGCGATTCCGTACCGTTTCACTTACCGTTGGCGTCCTACGCCACCATGTCGTTATCCTTTACGTTTTCATTTGCACGTCGCTTCTGTTATTTTTGCCATTTGTGTCTACAGTACTGTTTCTCTTTCTGTTTCACTTGCGTCACCATGCCCATTGACATTTCCGTTTGCAGGCACCATGTTACTATGTGACAACACATCACGTGGCAGACTGTTCCCGTCTATGCCACCGTGTGCGTTACCCTTTCTGTACTCTTTTACGCTTGCATTACCATGTGCGCCACTGTTAGCGCTTCTGTTTGCGTTGCTGTTCCTGTTACTATGCCACCCGCTGCATTACATTCACTATTTCTCGTTATCATTCTCAAAAAGAAGGGAAATTAGAGGCAAAAAAATCCACTTAATGCATTAGTTAGGGTTGTTCCACAGTGACAAAAGTGAGGAAATTTGGTGTTAGGGTTGAAAACCCCCCTTGGACCCCCAGCCCACCACCCCAACCGGCATTGGGGTGCACATTGAGGGTCGTCTGTCTAACTCTCACCCCATTCTCCTATACTTCTGCTACTTTACACATGTGGATGGGGTGAGAGTGACTACCCCAATGTGCACCCAATGCCGGGTTGGGGTGGTGGGCTGGGGGAACAACCCTAACTAATGCATTAAACAGAGTTTTTTTGCCTCTAATATATATATATATATTTTTTTTTCCCAAGGCAAAAAACTCCATTAATGTATCAGTTAGGGTTCTTAGTACAGCAACAAAAGCATGGAAATGTTGTGTTAGGATTACCATCCCTACCTCCCACTCCCCCCACCCTCCACACACCAACAGGCATCGAGGTGCATGTTGAGTTCATCAGCCTAATTGTCACCCCATTCCATGTGTAAAGAAGCTGAGGTGGTGCAATATAGGAGAATTGGGTAAGTGTTAGCACGACAACCCCAACTTACAGCTGATGCATGTTGGTGTGTGGAGGGTGGGATGGGTGGGTGGGGTGATTAACCATAGCACCACATTTCTATGCTTTTGTCACTGTTCAATGAAGACTAACTTATGAGTTTTTGTCATGAATTCCCTTCTTTCTGAGAAAGTGTAATGTAACTGGTAAGTGTTATGTGTTAGTGGGAGCATGAGCCCTCCGTGCCCTGCACTCCCTTCATATTGGCCACTTTTTTTGTGTAATGGTATTCGTATGTGGGAGCGTGGGCCCTCAGGGCCTTGCACTCCCACTTACACATAACTACAAAGCCATATAGCAGCCCTACAGGGCAAGGAAGCCTTATAACCCTAATTTGCTAATATCTCAGCACCCATAGCAGCGAGGAAAAAAATTCCAGTACCGTTGTAATCATGACAGTGAATACTCCATACAAGATTCAGCAACCAGATCTCTGTCTCACATCATTTACAAGATATGGGCACCAAAATATGCTGAAAAGGCACCCTTGGAACCCTTGTTACACTAATTTGCCAGTATCTCTGTAACTGTAGCAAGTAGAAAAAAAATTCCACTGCTGCTGTAATCTATGATTTCCAAACTTGTTTCTGAAGGTTAGTTCATTCAAAGGTGCTCTAAGCTGCGGGTAGCAAAGACTCTGTATCTCGCTTTATTTTTGAGATACTGGGACTGAAAGGCATCACATACACTAGGTTCTATGTGATAAAGGCAAGTCTGAAAGACTGCTACCACATAGAATGAACAAACCTCAGCTTATGGTCAAAAGGACAACTTAAAAACACAGAGAAATATTTTTTTATGCAGGGGGCTGCACCCCGGAGCCCCACCATTGTTGGGGCAATCCCCCCACTTCCCCCTAACTAAATAATCAACTCTAAGGGGGGTGCAGACTACACGGCAAGCTATTTGATTGTAAAACAATAAAAAGATTTTCTGCCTATAGCCAGACCTGAACCTGCTTGCATTGCAAGTGGTGGTGTACACCACTACACTATGCAAACAGCTCAGTGGGAATTGGCCACAACAGATACTATATCCTGCAATAGTGAGTACAGATCTTGCTATACTTGCTATACAGGATATAGTGACATATTGCACCACTCGCTCCCTTGTAGAGCACTGTCATTGAGTAGCTCAAAAATGCAGCGCTCAATAATCAGTGCTCTACATGGGTGCTACCCATAAACTACAATGTTACCCTATGGGAAATTTCTCAACTTCAGAATGCTGTAGCCTTGGGCCTATTGAATTTTTTGGCACCAAACCACCAAAAGGCACGTCTGTGACCAGGGCTTGCCACCCTAGAAATTTCAGCCCAGAAGACCCAACCATTTTGTTGTAGGGGGGTGGCAAATATGTACTGTCTTTGGGCAAATTTTGATTACAATTGTGAAGTTTCACAAAAAACAGCATGAAACTTTTGCATTTGTGAAATTTTCACAGGCATTTTTTCCATGATTTGTGAAAGTATTGGGAAGTTTTACTCCAAAATAAAGCTAGGGCTGGCATCCTCAGGACCCAACTAGGTAAACTCAACAGTCAGTGTTTACCTAGAGGGTACCAAATTTAAATGCCAGGGCCCAGATATTCAAAAGGGATGCACCAAGCTCAACAGAGAAGCATCAGCGCAAGTATGAAAATGCGCCATCGTGCGATATTCAGCAGGAGGCAGCTGCGCTGCACAAGTTGAAATGCACAAGAGCGCATTGGTAATGAATGCATGCACAACCGTAGGGGGAGGAACCATGAATAAATGGCACAGTACGATATTCAACAGCATGCGCCATGCGCAATAGGGGAGCTATCGGAAGTTGCGCGATAGCGGACATGATCCAAAATAAAAAGGAACAAGAGAGAGGTGCAAGAACGCTACAGGGAAGCCAGAGGTGGGAACAAGGTGACAGCAACAAAGCAGAGGGTATCAGTGAACAGGACTGGGCAGGAGCAGGACAGGGCACACCCTGGAAACAACCAGGAACAGGGCAAGAGTGGGGAGCCTGTGCTACTGTGCAGGAGTGACAGGGAAGTGCCACAGTGGACAGAGGGCAGTGGCAGTAGGCAGGACAACCAAAGGCTGGAGGTGTACCCAGTGCAGGGGGAGCATCACAAATGGACAGCGGGGGGGAACAGGATAACAGCTGTCGGGGGGGAACACCAGCCAGAGACATGGCAAGTACCACCTTCCAGATGGATGCAGTAATGAGGGGTGTGAAAAGGCAGGCAGCAGAGAGGCACGGCCGTGGAAGGGCCCATCAACAGTACACCCCCCAACAGGTGGTACCAAGCCCACAACACCTACAAACACTACTCTGACACAAAGATTGTGGGCTGGTACCACCTGAACCAGGCAATCCTGAGGTGGCTCTGTGAGTTGTTCAGTGATGAGATGCAGGCACCCACATGGCAGAGCCATGCTGTGTCAGTGGAGACAAAGATGACAGCTGTCATGTGCCTGCTCACCACGGGCACCTTCTAGAGACCAACAGGGGACACAACAGGAATAACCCAGTCAGCTGCATCACGCGTACTCACACAATTCCTCAGTGCACTGCTGCCATATGCTGCAGAGTACATCCATTTCCCCAACACACAGGCAGAGTGCACAACACACATACAAGAGTTCCACAGGGTAGCACGTATGCCTGGCATGCTCGGGGATATTGACTGCACCCATGTGGCCATCCGCATGCCACCTTACCTGGATGGTGTTTCCTACATCAACGGGAAGGGTTATGCCAGCATCAACTGCCAGGTGGTGTGCGATGCCAGGGGGTGCATAACCAATGTCTGTGCCACTCACTCTGGGGGAGCACATGATGCCTTCATCTGGCACCAGTCCACACTGTGCCACAGGGTTGAGAGTGGGGACATCCCCACTGGATACCTAGTAGGTGAGTATGCACATGACACAGGAAGACATGAGCAGATGTGGGGGGATGCATAGTCAGAGGTGCCATGGGTACCGGCCTTGATGGCCCATGGCAGAGTGATGCAAACCACCATACTAATGTCCACCTTCTACACACAGGTGACAGTGGCTACCCACTCTGTCCCTGGCTGCTCACACCATACTGGCACCCTGCGATCCCATCGCAGCAATGGTACAATGAGGAACACACCACCACACAGAATGTCACTGAGTGGGTGTTCAGGATATTGAAGGCACATTTCCGGTGCCTGGACATGTCTGGCAGTGCCCTACAGTACAGTTCCTCGAAGGCCTGTGGGCTTTTCCTGGCCTGCTGCATCCTGCACAACATGGCCAACAACTGTGGGATAGCCGTAGAGGTTGAAGAAGGGGACAGTGATGGGGACGATGAGGGCACCGGTCCAGACGGTGATGGGCAGTCACCCCCTGGGTGAAGGGACCCCCGCCTGATCCGGATGTCACTGCTGCACCAGGACACCATCACAGAGGAGCACTTCAGCCAACACAGGTAGGTCACGGGGCCATGTGCAACCACCAATGGCAAGGGCACAACCCACAGACAGGCATGGATGAACCCCAGGGGCAGATGGCGGCAAGGGAATGGGTCTGAGCATGGAACCGCACATGCCATCAGGGATGGGCAGTGCCAAATCCGATACATGGTCTCTCTCTCACACACACACACACACACACACACACACACACACACGACATGCACAAGGGGTAGAAGGCATGCCAACCCAAATGCAACCCCTAGCCACGCACAGGTCCACACATGACCACACCCAGTGGCCCTCACTGTGCATGTCTCAGACGCTGGGCACCATTGCACACTGGCGGACAGCGCAACGCAGGCATCATCATGCACACACCACAGTGGCCAGCAGCTGGCAGGGTGTGCACATGGACTGTGTGTGTACAGGGCCAGGTACCCCACCCGTGCATCACACGTTGCACAACACACTGCACATGGGGCAGCGGCAGACAGTGGCCATGGTGGGAGACAGGTCAGTCATGTGGCACAGTGCCATGGCCACCACGGATGTGTGGGTGGCCCTGCTGAGACCTGGCAGCCATGCCAGGCTGACCATTGGCCTCATGGGATGGAACCAATGGTCCCCCAGGGGTGACGCTGTGGGAACGTAACCATGTTTGCACAGGGTTCTGCAGTTCACTGAACATGCCCACGTCAGGCGTGCTCAGTATGCCCACAGCCAAACCCGGTGTCAACATGGAAGGTGTCACACGACGCTGGGAACGGGGGGTGGATGTGACACTGCATGGTGTCTGTGGCACATGGGCAACGAACTGGGTGCCCAAAGTGGCCATGACAGCAGTGAATGCACATGTCTGCCTGTCAATGGCATCGGTCACATCCTCCCGCATGCCAGGAGCAGACCATGGTCTCTGCTGTGCTGCTCCTCTGCCTGGCGCAGAACCACACTGAGTGCATCCACCACCATCACAAGCCGCAACTGCTGATCCACTGAAGCCTGGAGTAGGCAGCTGCACTCATCAAAGAGGTCATCTGCTGGATCGGCATGTTGTCCCTCGTGGTGTTCCTGGCTGTGCTGGGCAGCACCCCTTGACAATGGACGCTACACACCAGAGCCATGCCAGGGCACATCCACATGCGGTGCACTGACGCCATCCATGACACTGTCCCCCCGTCCCCATTGGCCGACTGCTGGCACTGCCCCTCTGGCCACCTATTGCCAGGGCTCACCACTGCCACCACAGCTGCCGCAATAGCCCGACCAGCTTGGATGCACACCAGTGCTGCCCCACTGGGGCATACAGGCACAGGCTGGGATGGTGATGTCATGCAGTCCTCCATGGCAGCACCACCCATGGCTACGCCCATGATGTTTCCTGCTGTGGGACCATCTTGCAGCCCACACGTATCACTGTCCAGGATGTGTGATCCATCATCATCGGTGCATGATCCGACACCAGTCCGTGTCCCAGCATGCTAGAGTCTGTGGCCATTGTCACACTGGGACACAGGCAGGGTCTCGTCCGCACCAGCACCACCATCTTCAGTCCAGACAGACAGGCAGGTATGCAGTGGTCCTGACCCTTGGACACCTGTGGAGGTGGATGGGCACTCCTCCGTGTCCAGGGCCTCACCCACAGTGGACACACCCACCACCGCTGACCCATGTAGACCCTCAAGAGCTGTAAGGGAACACAGTAGTGTTAATTTCTCCACCCTACCCTGTGGCATTCCCCCCACCTCCCACACAGTGACAGCACAGGACCCACCATGCAGTGACGGGCTGCCACCCATCTGAAAGCCACCACCTGGAACACCCTCTATGGCACAACACCACATGCTGTTGGCCACCTGTTCCTCCTGTGGCATCAGGCATGGCACATTCGGCTGTCCACCACCAGTTGCCACACGTGCTGCCCTGATGGCAGCCACCTTGTCCTTAATCCTCCTCTTGTCTGTGCCAACCTTTTTTTACATTCCTGCATGGACCGCTGGTGGCTGCCTTGCTGGTTCACGGCATGTGCAACCTCACTCCATGTCGCAGCATGGGCCTGTGGTGTTCCCCGCTGTTCACTTAGCAGCAGTTCCCTGTCAAGGTAGGCCTCGAACAGGGCATCTGATTCCGCCCGGGTGAAGTTGGGCCTCCTCCTTCTTCTCCCACATCCCTGTTCCTCCTCTTCCTCACATTTGGTCATTATAGAGCCTGTGGGAATTACAGGCGTTACCTTTGATTGTGCAGCCCCATGCATCTCTTACACACCACAGTCCACACTTCCAAATAGCATGCCACCCACCACAATAGACTGCAATACCAAACTATGTCCTCTGCAGCCCCATGTCACATTTATATAGTGCAAGGCATGCAAATGAGGTGAGGTGCAACTTTAAGTGGATGCTAATGCAGTGGCTGCGCCATGGAATTGCTGATGAACTGATTTGCATATGCTGGGTGAATATCGCACTTTTGTGCCTTGTGCAATTGTGTTGAGCATGCTCAGGCAAAGGCGCAGCTCTGTGATGTGCAGTAGGCACCGCACAGCACATGCCCGGGGTGCTGATGCCAACACCTGCCTTGCTGATGAAGTGCTAAGTGTGGGAGGCAGTGCAGGGCATGGCCACCACTGTGCTAGTGGCACTACTGTGCTGTTCGGCATGTGTCACTCATGCCCTGGAGTGCCATAGGCACCATGGTGCCACAGCACGATAGGCCACTGAAGGGCATCACACACAGGCACCCTACCGCGCTACATGCAGGGAGTCCCAATAGTGCTGTGGCAGTCTGTGCATGACAGATGTTTGACCCTGCAGTCCACCTTTGCCACCTAGGTGCCATGCATCCACATGGGTGCACCCCTATTGTGCTGTTCAGTGACAGAGTGATGGGGAATGGCAGGGCTGTACCACACAGTATCTGCACCTGGGGGACGTGCACTACAGAGCACCATTTTGTGATCTGGCCTGCATGAATGATGGCATGAAGGAGAGTACCACAGTGGAGCATGCTAGAGCTGGCCAGTCTTGTGCCCATTGTTGAGCCCCATGCTGGGGCCCTGTTTGGGTAAGACCCTTTGGACAGGCCTAGAAGAGCTGTGTGTGAGGAGGTGGCAGAGTCAATGGAGGAGGCCACTGGGATTGCCCGCAGTGCAAAGCACTGTTGCCACCACTATGGAGACCTCCAGCAGAGGGACCCAGATAGGCTGGGCTGACTGCGGGCATTTGCCAGGTGAGATGCTGTGCCACGGCCAGGTAGGTGCTCCATCCATACACTGGTAGCATCCGTCCATCTGGGTATCGTGGTGTGCATGTGTCCACCATGCAGGGGGTGGAGGCTGTCCAGTGTGGGCTGTGGTGGTGGTGGTGTGGTGGGAGGTTGCGGCATGGCTGGACTGTGTGGGATCACACACACTGGGGGGGCTTTGCTACTGGATTGTACTGATGTTCCCCTCTCTGTGTTTGCACCCTAGGCCCCGAGGAGAAACGCCATGCTTGGGAGGAACAGGCACAGTGAGACAGGGATGCTTCCCAGCAGCAGGGATGAGGTGGAGGGGCCATAGTACAGCAGTGCCCGGCTGTTGCGGATGCAGGTGAGTGTCTTTCTTCCAAGAACTTCTGTGCATGCTGTGTTGAGGGGTTGGCAGCAGGGCATGGCCACCAGCCCTTGACACCACCAGCATGGAAGCCACATGGTACACTCAGCACTGTCCTGTGGCACTGCATGTGTGGGTGTGCATTGCTGGTGGTCCGTGCATGCACTGGGTACATGGCTATGCCACTGTCTTCGCACCGCATAGCCATGTCACTGTACAGCCATGGTGGTGCTATGCAGGACTTGGGCAGTGGGTGTGTGCAGCAGTCCACATGGCTGAGTGCACCTGAGTAGGCAGGTCTTGTGGACTCGGTCACTGTGGGTGGTCACACACCATCACAGGGGTGTGGCCTATGGCTGTATGCCATATACAATGGGTGGGCTGCAGGGGGATGGACAGTCACACGTATTGACTCTTCTCTCTTGTCCTAGGTGGACATCACTGGATGGCCATGGAACAAGGCATGCAAAAGCTACTGCAGCTGGCATGGGCATCCCTGGCGATTCTGGAGAGAATGGAGTGGGACAGGGTCCAGAGATGAAGCACTCGGAGGTGCCACAGGAGTGGAGAGTGGGGCAGACAATAGGCCCTCCATGCCCCCTGACTCACCTAACCCCCCTGGACCCACCCTCACACCCCTTCTTCCCTGTCCCATTTGTTCACCCCTGCCCCATGCCCACCCCCACCTGGTTTGTGGCCCTTTCCCCCCACCCTTGTAAATAATAAGTTTGTTACCTTTTTCAATACATGCATTTTGTTATGACAGCTGTGGTGGTCTCTGATTTGCAGTGGGCTACAGGTGCTTGGCTGCAGTGGTGTGCATGGCATCAGGGGTGGTGCAGGCATGGGTGTGTGTGTGTGTGTGTGTGTGTCCGGCAGGGACCCGCCTATGGTGTGGGTGGGGGACTCGGTCACTGTCTGTGGTATGTGTGTTGTTCTCTGTGCACTGGATGCCTGTGTGCAGTGGTCCATGGTGCATGCACTGTGTTCATGGTGCCCCTGTCAGACTGTCCATGGCCTGTGCAGCTGACACCCTTGCATGTCTGTGCTATGCACGGTCTGCTGGCATGTCAGTGGTGGCTGTCCATGCTGGACACCCCCTGTACCCGGCGCAATGCCAGATTGCCTCCTTTTACTGATATGGTGCACATCTGCACTGGGTGGCACTGTGGCCTCTGCTGTTATTGTCCCCCCTCCATGTTGTTGCTTGTGTCTGTTGCAGGGGATGTGCTCCAATGTCTGTCATTTGTGCTCCGGCCGCATACTGGTGGTGTACGGATTCATGGTGCATGCGCAGGGTGGCTGGTACACCTGTGCCATGGAGGGGTGCTGGCCGTGGGTACACAGCTGCTGTGGCTGCATGCCAGTGGGTTTGTTGCCACGCTACTGTGTCCCTGTGTTGGTGTGCCCTTGGGTATAGGTGGGTGTTTGTCTGTGCACTGTGTTGCATCCTATGTGGCGCATGCTTCCATCCACCACTGTGGGCACTTGTGTTGGCTGTTGGGGCCAGTGCTTGGACAGGGTGTGTGCTTGGGTGGGTGTGAAGGGTGCTGTACCACTGGTGGTGGGGTCCAGGGCAGGCCCTGTCGCATGCGGGGGTACCTCGTGTGCCGATGTAGGATCAGTCTCTCAGCTGTACCTTGGGGGGGCCTTGCAGGGTGGCACTGTGTCTGCAGTTGTTGCATCGGTGGCTGCTGCTGCCCCCTGCAGGGTGCTCATGGTGGGTCTGCCTTGCATGGCTCCATGGTGCACAGGGTTGCATTGTCACAATGGGGGTGGTGGCATACATGGGGTGACATGAACTTTTGGGCACTGCTCCTGGGCAGGGTGTCTGGGAATCACTGTGCAGAGTGTGCTCTACATTGGTGGGATGGTGTAGCACAGGGTGGCCGGACCTCCTTGTGTTCTGGTCACAGCTTGCCAGGGGGGGGTGTGCTGGGGCACCATGTCCCAGCTGTGGGATTGTTGCTGGTGTCCATGGGCTGGGGGTTCTTCCAGCTCTCCTCAGGTTGTGCGGTTCAGGGGATGTGGGGGGAAATGTCTGTTCTGCTGCGTGCTCCTCTGCCCATATCTTCCATGGGTGGTGAACCCCTGCATCCTGTCCCTGTGCATCCCTGTTTGTGCTGATGTTCTGCTACCCTGCTGTACTGCGCATCCCTGATTGTGCTACTGCGCATCAGACCTGCACCACTGTGCATCCCTGGTTGTGCCATGGTGCTGTTGGTGTGATATTCAGTTGTGTTGTGCAAGCGCATCTTGGCCTGCACAGTGTTTGAATATCACATGTGCTGCGCATAGGCGCACTGAACTTGCGCCTGCTCCTGCTATTGTGCTACTTTGTGGTGCAGTTTGAATATCTGGGCCCAGGCATTTTTCCTCTCTCTCACAAACTGAAAACAAGATGGCAGCAGCATGAAAGTAAAAGGACCATTTGTGAAAGAAAAATTGTACTTGCGACACTTTTGTGAGACACACATATGTTTTCCCCTTTGACTATAATGGGAAATTTGTTTTTGGAATTTCTTTTTAATAGTTTAATATTTTTACACCAAATCTTCAAAAGGCACATTGATGACCCAGACTGCATCTTTCCTGAAGATTTCAGACCAAATGGACAAATCATGCAAACTGTGGGCATGAACAAAGAAATGCACAAAAAGTCTATTTTTTTGCTTGTTTTGGTGTTCTGCAGCACCACAACCATACATCTGACCATATTGCAACTTATCAGATCCAGAGATCTATGGTACCACACAGCACATGCAAAACTGCAGGCAAAATCTGTCATGCAGTGGCAAAGTTATTAAGGTGCAAAATTTGAGGTTTAACATTAAAGTGCTTACTCAACCCTAACTATGCGGCACTATTATATATACAGTAGATATTATATACTGTATATGCACCTTAATAACTTTGCCACCATTCAACAGATTTGCCTGAAATTTGTAATGCACGATCAAGAACCATACATCTTGGGGTTTGCCAACTTGTATACTAGTCGGATATAGGGCTGGTAAATTATTAAGTCAGATCTGCGCACACGTTTACGCTTTAGGGTGAATTCTTTGCTCACGCCTACAGGTCACACGGTTTGTGCGAGCAGTCCGAAAACTTTGGGGAATGTACAGCTAGGATGCCTGGTGTGCCTTTTGAAGATTTTGTAAAAAAATGTTTAACAGTTCAAAAGTTATTCAAAAAACAATTCCCATTATAAGTCAATGGGAAAAGTTAACAAAAAGTTTGAAGCTGTCGCAAATGCAGTTTTTACTTTCACAAATGGCCCTTTTACTTTTGCAAATCTGTCATTTTGTTTTCAGTTGGTGATCAGAAAAATGCATGGCATTCAAATTTGGGAACCTCGAGCAAATTAATTATTTTTGTATTCACCTAGTCGGACCCTAAGGATGCTAGGCATGTCTTTATTTGGGGGTAAAACACCCCAGAAATATGTTTTTCAAATTTCTGGAAAAAGTACTGTTGCAAAGTACTTTCGCACTTGCGAGACTTTCGTGCTGTTTTGTGAAAGCTTTTGCAAAGTTCGACAGTACTTTTACAGACTACGGCCGAAATGACAGGAGTGCTTTGTCACCCTGCTGCAAAAGAACTGTTTGGTCTTTTGGGCTAAAATTTGGAGGGAAGGCAGCCAACATCTCACAGATGTTCCTTTCAGTGGCATGGTGAAAAAAATATTGCATGGCTGCCAAGTTATGGTACTCCAAAGGTGACATTTTTTCCCATAGACTAACATGGTGGAGTACGCCACGCCTTTCGGGGCTCGTATCTCTGAAACGGTGTGAGATATGAATTTTTCATCATGAGTATGCGTAGCCTAGGCTATGCATGCACAAAAATGTAGCCAGCAAGTGCATGATTCATGTGACATTTACATTTTATTTCTACGTCGTACGGTTCCTGAGATATAAGCAATTATGTATTCCAACAGCTCATTTTCTGCTCCGAGGCACATTGTTATGCGTACATTCTTTGTGCACACTGTGGGGGAAAAACAGAACATGTGCTGCTGTTAATGTTACAGTTACTGTTTCCACTTGGTTTTATGTACCCATTGACATTTCTGTTCCTGTGTGCACCACTGCGTCCGTTACCCTTATGTTCTCGTTTGTGCTTGCGTTTGCGTTACTGTTTTCATTTTCATTTCCCCTAGTTTGTATTTCAGTTTGCATCCCCATGTGCATTGCCATTTATGTTTACGGCAGCCCTTTCATTTGCTTTACTGTTTCTCTTTCGTTTTGCATCTTCATTGCTGTTACTGTTACCATTTGCATTTGCAATTGCATTACTGTGCCCGTGCGCATTACAGTTTCTGTTTCCATATGCGCTTGTGTTTCCTTTTGCATTTCTTTTTCCTTTGCTGCTGTTGTTGCTGTTACCATTACCATTTGCCTTTACAATTGCTGTACTGTACCCCTGTGTGCATCACGTGGCGGGAGCGTGGGACCCTTCCCGCCGCTGCATTACTTTCACTATTTCTCATCACCAGTCTCCAAAAGAAGAAATTAGAGGCAAAAAACTCTGCTTAACACATCAGTTAGGGTTGTTCCGCAGTGACAAAAGTGAGGAAATTTGGTGTTAGAGTTGAAACCCCACTTGGGGTGCATGTTGGGGTCATCAGTCCTAATTCTCATCCCATTCTCCTATTCCTCAGCTTCTTCACACATGTGATGGTGTGAGAGTTTGGGCCGACGACCCCAACACGCACCCCAATGCTTGTTGGGGGGTGGGCTGGAGGGGTCCAAGTGGGGTTTCAACCCTAAACACTGAATTTCCTCACTTTTGTCACTGTGGAACAACCTGCGCACAGAGGTTCTTTGTCTTTTAAATAGTTTTTTATTTTAATGGGTTCACCACAATATATCCAAGGCACACTGCCTTAAGGGTAGCTGGTCCATTCCACTAGGGTGTCAAACAGATGAGGCATACTGATGAGTCCTGGTAGGACGAAACATGTGTCTATGTCTTCTGTTAGCACCCTTTGCAAACTGTGTGAGAGGCCTTTCGGCACCATGCAATTCTGCTTAAAGTTGGACCAGCATAACATTCTGTGGTGATTTGCATATGCAGCCCATGATGCTTTGCATTGTGGGGGCATGTGTGATTTTGTATTTTCTTAACCCTAACTGATGCATTAAACGATTGTTACAGTACAGTTATGGTGAAAGTGAACTTTTTATGTTAAAGTTTAAACTTTGAGGGTTAATAACTTTGGAGCAATTCAATGGATTTACATGAAATGTGGCATGCTTAATTTGTAGGAGTAGGTCTCTTGACTTGCCTAATTTGGTGTGAATCCATTGAGTGGTTTCTGAGATGTAAGTGTTGAATATACAGGAAAATCGGTATTTATTGTCATTTATTTGTCATCCTGGATCTCAGAATTGGTTTTATGTTGTGTTCTGAAATATGCGAGGCCTAATGTCCTTGGGTCACATATGTGCCTTTTGAAGGTTTGATAAAAAAAATATTAATCCATTTAAATGCTATGACAATGAAAATTTTACCATTATTTCCTATGGGAAAATTTGTCAGGCACAAAAGAATTTATCTTTAGCCCAATATGAGTATCGTGCGAAAAATACAAGGTTATGTTTGAACAATTGGACTACTGTGCAAAAAACAGCAGCTTCTTTTTGCAAAGAAGGTTGGTATTTTTTGCATAGTTCACAGTTCTGTGGTTGATTGAGCTGTGTTGCTGCCACCATCTTGTTTTGCCAGAATTGCCGCTTAGCAATGGTATTGAAGTACCAAAGGTTTTAAACACAAAAAAATCAGAAAACAGCTAACGAGAACATCTTCAGGTGTTTTCTGATGTTTTTTTAGTGTTTTAAGCTGGACCCAATGAAGTTTTTGTCTCAGGTGCCAGCTTATGCAGAGAATGGCTTGGAGTCTGTTCTCTGCATGAGAAGTGTGGTATTTCCTTGACTTCTGCAGCCACAGCTGGAGCTCATGCTGCTGGCTGAGAAGTCAAGGAAGACCTGCTTTGTGCACACAATACATAGTGGCTGGGATATTCAGACTGTGCCATAAAGATGCGCAATAGAGGGAGCAGGCACATGTCCAGTGTGCCATGGTGCAATGGGCACGATAATCAAACCATGTGCAGGACAAGGTGCACCTGTGCAATGTGGCTGAATATCACTCCTGATGCATCATAGCACAATGAGGGATGCACCATGGAGCAGGGTCGATGCACAATAGCACCCCTAGGGATGCGCATGGACAAAGACAGGATGCAGCTGAGCAGCAGCAGCCATGGATGTGCCATGTGCTGAGGAGCATGCACCAGGACAGACAGACCATCCCCCACCCCCAGCCCCCCCACCAGGGCAAGGCTCCCATCAGCAGCACAACCAGACAGGTGCAGGACGGACCACAGACCCTTGAACTCTGGTGCTGAACCAACAGCAGATGTGACCCAGTAGTCCCCACCCGCTGGGCATGGCACCCCTGCACCATCCACCAGCCAACAGAGACCAGGACACAAGGATGGCCAAGCCCCACCTATGCCATGGCACTACACCATTGAAGACTACCCCAGTACAGAGCACCCGAGACACCTAGCACAGAAGCATGACAGAAGGCAGTCTGACACCCCCATGCTAAGGCATCCAGTCACCCCAAAGCACAAAGCACATGTACCACAACCCCACTGTGACCACCCAATGCAGGCAGTGACACCATCCACCAACACCACCACAACCCACACAAGGCCCTCCAGCATGGCCCCCATGGAGGCACCGCTAGGTGGGTGACCTGGCACCAGTACCAGAGGGACCCCACATGTGACTAGAGCCACCCTGGATGCCACCACAAGCAGGAAGGCACTCTGAACACAGGATCACAGCAAGGTCTGCCACCCATGCACCCTCCTCACCACAGCATCGGCACCACTAGGCAACACAGCACCCTCACATGGTGCATGGAGGCATGCACCACACAGAGGGCATCACAGGGCACACACAGTGTCCCCCCTCCAAGTCCCATTGGTATTTAGCAAATAGCCAAACAAAGCAGTGCAACATGCTCTGCTATCGTGAAGCCCATGGTGCTGTATACCTGCAGCCTGCCCACCACCAGGGTGTTGGTGAGCCTGCCATGTGATGGTTATCCCATGAGCCTGGCCACCATGATGCAAGTGCAGGGGCCTGTGACCATGCCACCACCCGCATGCAGCAGGACCCCATGTGACAGTCACCAGACCACAGGCACCGCCCCAGTCACCATGGACTGCATGGAGGGAGCAAACAATAGCACTGCCCACAGTGGCAACAGGAACAGATGTGTGATAGTCCAAGGGTCAGAATGCCAACTGTAAGGGCACCATGCCTGCAAGGTGACAGGTATGGCCTGCCCCTGAAGGCATGCTGTCAGTTGAGCATGCAGTGGTGAGGGCCACACAACCATGCATACCATGGTGGCAGTGTAGCAGCAGTGACCACAGCCGCACAGGCAAAGCACACATTGACAGGGGTGGCTGGGATGCAGCATATGCACCACAGCCTTCTACACAGAGGTGAACAGTGCACAGGGCACCTCACACATGCCTCTAGACAGAGCCCATGGCCTCCACCCACACCAGTGGAGGAGCCCCACCAGGCACACCCATGCCCAAGCCAGCCCCACCCAACAGTAGCCATGCACACGACTGCAGCAAGGCTCCATGAGCCTGCTGCAAATCAGAGACTGACACGGACGTAGATATAAATGAATGTATTACAAAGAACAACATCTACAACAGCAACAATATCTATTTACAGGTATGTACAACAGAGGAGAGGATGGGTGAGGATACTACAAGGGGAAGGGGAAAGGGTCACTGGACAATAGGAATGGCAAAGGTAGGAGACATGGGGGTGTGGGGTACAGTCCAGGGAGGGATGGAGTGACTCCACTAGCAGCAGGCCCTACTGGTGGCCCCGGTCCTCTCCTGCCACCCTGTGGTGCCTGTGGTGCCGTTGCCAGTTCCCCCTGTCCACTCTCTCAAGCAGCTCAAGTGTCACCCGGGTGAAGTGCAGGATCTCCCGGAGGGGTCTGCTCCAGGGCCTCCCAATGATGTCCACCTAGGACAAGGGAGCAGAAACAATATGAGTGACTGGCCAGACTAACAGAGCCCACCCAACGTGCACGGCGTGCATCAGTGACCGGTGCCCCTGGGATGGCATGCGACCACCCATAGTGAGTGCACCCACATGAGCTGCCCACCCGGGCAACCGTAGCCATGCAAACCACTGCACACTATCACCGCCCATGCACCGCACAGCACCATCCTGACCATCTGGCATCATGGAAATGCAGTGGGAAGACAGTGGCACAGCCAGGCACTGAGTGCACCCACAGCCCACCTGCAACACACACCCCCACATGTGCAGGCCCTAAGGATGGTGCAGAGGTCACTGTGGAAAGTGCACAGCTGGAGGGGCCATGTGCAGAGGGGACATGCCACACCACCACCACCCCTGCAACCCACCCTGCACAGGTGTATAGGGAAGCACGGTACTCACCTGCATCCTGGTCAGCAGGATGCTGCTGACAAGCAGCACCACCAATGTGGCCTTCCCACATGCCCACTCACCTGGCTTGGTCCTGGCCCTCTTGCTCCCCAGCCATCCATGCTCTACGGCATTCCTCCAGTCCTAGGGGTGAAACATGGAGAGAGGCACATCAGTACATGTCTGACCCATAGGTCCGCCCCACCAGTGCGTCAGCCTGCACAGCATGTCTGGGTAGTGGTGGCATAAGGTGGACATGATGCACCCCCACACCTGACAACACAGGTGCTGGCCCCCCTGGTGGCCTGGCCTGCTGACCTCTGTGCCCCGAGGACAGTCAGAGATCTCTAGTGATGGTCAAGGAGCACCTTCCTGGCCATGGCATGGCTCCCCACTGGGCATGCACCTGCAGGTGTCTCAGCCAGTCAGGGTCATGCCACTGGAGGTCAACATAGTGGTGGCAACACTGTTTCCCAGAATGACAGCTCCCAGTGGCCTCTTTCAGTCCATCCACAACATCCTGCAACAGCTCAGTGAGAGGCCTCTGGAGGGGCGCCTGCCCAAACAGGCACCTGAATGTGGCTCTACAAGAGCCACCAGGTTTTGCCAGCTCAATGGCACTCCACACAGGGGATCTGGTGCGCAGCATTATCCAAGCTGTCCACAGTGTAAAATGGCACCCGGTAGTGCACGTGTCCCAAGTGCTCAGGCACTGCGGTGCTGCACTGCCATTCACATGAGCACTGGCACCGGACTGTGCAATGGGGGGCAGCCATGTGGCTGCATGGTGCCTAGAGGGCAAAGGACAGCCACAGAGTCAAGGGTCTCGCCATGCACGGAGTGCCACTGTGCTTTTGGGAAGCCCCTGTATGGTGTGGGGTAGGGTGCATGTGTGTGATGCCATGCAGTGGCCTACTGTGCAGAGGCACCATGGCACCCAAGGTGCAGTGGTGTAATACTGGGCATGATGGCAGTGCACCATCTGCACTATGGCATGTGTGCCCCACAGGACATTCAGTGCATGAGTGCCACAGGCACAGTAGTGGCTGTACACTGTACTGCCTCCCGTGCTATGTGCATATGCTGCACTGCTAGTACGTGGTGTGGGTCTGATTGCGCACGTCACTGTGGTGCACCATGACTTGAGCATGCACAACACCATTGCACAAGGTGCATCCGCTTGATATTCAGCCAGGTTATACAAATCAACTCATGATCCATTCCACAGCACATCCACTGCATTTGCATCCCATTACGGTTGCGCATACCCTCATTTCCATGCAATGCGCTATAAAGGCACCATGGAATTGCACAGGTCATGGATCGGTATAGCAGCCTTTGGAGGTACATGCCATGCTGTGGAGACATTGGGACAGTGGTCTGGGAGGGCTGTATGGGACTGAACAGTCCATAGTAACACCTGTCCATCTACCCAGGTACAAGCATGACCGAACATAAGGAGGATGAGGAGCAGGGGATGGTGTGGAAGTGGAGGCCCAACTTCACCAGGGCAGAATCGGATACCCTGTTTGAGGCTTACCTCAACAGGGAGCCACTCCGCAGTGTACAGCGGGGCACACCACAGGCCCATGCAGTGGCATGGGGTGAGGTGGCACATGTGGTCAACCAGCAGGGCAGCCACCAGTGTTCCGTGCAGGAGTGCAAAAAGAAGGTTGGCATGGACAGGAGAAGGATAAAGGACAAGGTGGCTGCCATCTGGGGAGCGCGTGCCACCACTGGTGGGGGCCAGCAAGACATGCCACAACTGATGCCACTGGAAGAGCAGGTGGCTGGTAGCATGCGGCATTGTCCATTGAGGGTGTGCCCAGTGGAGGCTTCAAAACAGGCAGCAGCCCATCACTACATGGTAGGACCAGTGCTGGCAGTGTGTAGGTGGCAGGGGGGGTGGGGTTCAGGGTTCAGGCAGAACCACTAATGGTACTGTGTTCCTTTAAAGCTCCTGACCATCTGCATGGGGCAGCAGTGGTGGGTGTGTCCACTGAGGGGACGGCCCTGGAACCGGTGGAGTGCCCATCCACCTCCACTGGTGTCCAAGGGACCAACTGCCTGCAGCCCTGCACAGCTGACCAAACTGATGCCTGTGGTGCAGGTGTGGATGAGGCCCTGGCTGTGTTCCAGCGGGATGCCAGGCATGGTTTCCTGTGTGTTGAGACACAGATCAACACTAACTCCATTACTGATGATGACTTGATGCACATCCTGGACAGTGATGTTGGTGGGTCATAGGGGGATCCCATGACTGGTATCTGCCTAGGCGGCAGTGCGGGCAGTGCTGGCATGGTTGTCTGCCCACCAGTCATTGTTTCTGTCATGTCTGCGGCATCCAGTGTGGTAGCACTGGAGTGCAGATGTGGCAGTGGTGTTGGTGGTGCTGATGCAGCCATGCTGATGGTGTCCAGCGCTCAGCAGCTGGAGGGGCAGCGACAGCAGCTGGACAGTGTTGACAGGGGGATGGAGGTAGGGGGTGGCAACAGTGCACCGAGTGAGGATGTACCCCAGGAAGGAACTGCTGTGTGGTGCCCACCATCACAGGGTGCTGTGCAGGAGGGTCAGGAACCACATGGGGTCAGCATGATGGCCATGCAAATGACCCCTTGGATGACCACAGCCTCTGTGGATCAGCAGGTACAACTCATGGTAGTGGTTGATGCACTCCATACAGAGCTGCACCAGGCAGAGGAGCAGCGCAGCAGGGACCATGCCCTGCTCCTGGCAGAGTTAGCTCAACAGTGGGCAGATGTGACCACAGCCATCGATAGACACGCCACTGTGATGGTGACTGTCATGGCAACACTGGCTGACCGGCTGTGTGCCCAGCCACAGCACACTCCACAGAGTGCAATGTCACCACCTCATTCTTGGCGTTGGGCGATCCCTGCCATGTCAATGCCAGGATCAGCTGTGGGCATACCAAGCATGCCTGGTGTGGGCATGTTTGTTGGCCTGCAGACACCTGCATGGACATGGTCACATTCACAAAGTGTCACCCCTGGGAGTCCATCAGTGCCACCCCATGAGGCCACTGATCAGCCTGTTACAGCTGTCAGGTCTTGGCAGGGCCACCTACATGTCTGTGGTGGTCTGTGCTACTGTGCAGTGTGACTGACCCTTTCCCCTCTATGACCACTGTCTACCACTGTCCAGTGTGCACTGTGATGTTCCACGTGTGATGCAGGGGTGTGATACCCTGTCCTGCACTCACACAGGCCCTGTGCACACCCACCCAGATGCTGGCCACTGTGGCGTGTGCATGATGATGCCAGCATAGCACTGTCTACCACTGTGCAATGGTGCTCAGCATCTGAGACATGCACCATGCCTGCCACTGGGTGTGGTTCTGTTGGGTCCTGTGTGGGTGTGGGGGGGCGTATGGGGGTGGGTGTGCATGTGGACCTGTGGGCATGGGATGGGGTGTGTGTGCCTGCGTGTGCATGCTGTGTGCAGTCCTGCTGTGCTCTGCCATTGTGTGCAGGCCCCCACCCATTCCCCCACCCCTGCCACCGAACCTGCCTTGGTGTCTGCCACTGCCTGTCTGTCAGCTGTGCCATTGCCCCTGGTGCTTGCTTTTGGCCCTGTTCACCTATCTGTGTGGTCCACAGTGCTCCTCTGCAATGGTGTCCTGGTGCTGCCAGGCCATCCGGACCAGCCGTGGATTCCTTCACCCAGGGGGTGACTGCCTGTTCTGCCAACTCAAACCAGGCAGCTATTTACTCACTCACACTCACACTCACATACACACAATAACAATACAATAAGTACAGCAAGCCAAAGCTTTATTATAACAAAATATAATACAAAAGGTTATACATCACCGATTCAATAAAGCATCATCCAAGCCCTCTTCCAATGGCTGAAGCCCCCTTGTCAGCCTGGCTAGGAGTCTCTCGAACCGAGAACTGGCCCCACAGCGTCACGTCCACCCTGCAGGAGAGGCTTCAAACCAGGCGTCTGGAAAGTCCCATTTTATATGTTTTATCTGGTATTTAGAAATGCTAAACCATCATGTCCTAAGCACTGGCCAGGTGCCCAGAACACCACGAGTTCAGCATGACAAACACCACTTATTCTCATAATAAATAGTTGGCATTCATTAGATCATCATGCCTAAGCACTGGCCAGGTGTCCAGAACATCATGAGCCAAACAATGCCAGAGATTCTCACAACATCTTGTATGCGACCTTCAAGTCAGCAAAATACACTGTCTGAAGCAAAACATAATAATGAGGCTATCTAAAGAGCAAAACACCAATTAAATGAAGCAGCATGTAAAATGGAGTCACACAATACAAAATGGAGTATGAAATGACATACATTACATGAAATAGCATACAAAATGGAGTAACAATAATCAACATATTATACAATCACTACATTCGGTCCTTTGATTATTGTGAATACGATTTGTATGATATTGGTACCATGGCAAAATTACTACGAATATAACATGATAAGTAACAAGTCCAAATAAGCAAGATAATTGTCACTACAGCAATGATTATGATAGGATGTATCAGAATACTTAACACTTTTGTAGCTGATGGAGACCATCCTGTAAAAATATCCCACCAATAATGAGTAGTCTCTTGTTGAATCTTGGAACTTAAATCAATCATTTAATTTTTAACTATCGTAGTTTGCACCTGACTTTGCACTAATGATTTATTTCTTATTGCCAAATGAGCCTGCATTACATCTGTTTCCTGAATTATCTGTTTAATTTTATTTAATGAGATACTCAATCTTGATTGATCTAAAATATTGGGCTGCCAATACAAAATAAGCTTCTGCTCATTATCAGGGACCTGTGCATTTTACTGTGGTGGATGACATTACAATCCAATGATTACTAAGATCCATGGATTTGAACACGGTCCTCCACACATATTCATTATTACTCATTAAATCACTCTGGGCCTTATTTCTTTGCATTATAGAATACATATGTCGCATTGTGCATTCTGTCCAATCAATAAATCGTGAAATATTTTCTGCTACTCCCATTCCCCATACCTGTGAAGCATTAAATAACTGCAAGAACTCAAAATCATAATTCAAAGTTACTCTTTGGGGTAAGAAAACAGTTGGCATCCATTGAGCTTGTAAGTTAATTAAGCTAAATACATCAATTCCTACTGCCTGAAGCCTGTTAGTCAGTGTTTCTATATCAACACTATTTAAAATTCCCATGCCTGCCCCTGCTCCACCTAATAGCGTATCATACCAAGCTCTTTTATATTTGCATTTTCTACTAAACAGAAACGTTATGTTAAAATGGATTACATTTTTCTGATACCGATGCCTACTGATGTACATGTGGATGGAACCTTAACTATACTATCATTGCTAATTACAGGATGATTTTTCAACACTGTAATGTGATCTGCCCAAGTAGTTCTATTAGTTATTGCAGTAGCATTCATTCAAAATAATGTGTCTATGTCAATCAAAGTAATACTTGCATTGAAAATGTCTGTTTGATTCATGCAGCAATCAAGTCTATGTTGTACAGTCACCATGCAACTATTCGGTAAGTTGCAGCATTTAATAGCAGTCTTATTCTGCAAAGAGATTTCATCTGTTTCGTAGGCATATTATCCTGATTCACCAGTTGTCATCCAGAGATTGACCCCTGGTGAAAATGTCATGTTCAGTACCACACACTTCTGTCCGGATGGGCAGCTAAAGTTCCCTGGTTCTATCTTTGGTATCATTTTTCCAACTCCAGGTTCCTTTACAACCAGTGTCATTACAGTTAACCCTTTGAATCCTTCCTCCAGGGGTAACTAGCTCTGCCAAATGGACCATAAGACACACCAGCATTCCTTTTAAAATCCATTGCTGGACCTAGAAAGACACAAATTTCATTATTCTCGAAGATAACATTTATGTGCAGGCACGTATTCCCATTTTTCTTTCCCTGATCTGATAATTAACACTGTGTTGTCTTGTCCGGTGGCTATCACCTCAGCTGGTTCAGGAGGGCCATTTGGGTTTGTAACCCATATTTTGGCACCATTGTTAAAACCTCCTGTAGATCTAAAACCTTTATCCTCCCTTGCTGTTAAGAGTGTGGGGGCTTGTCCCTTTATAGGGGTCACTTTGTTAACTGGAATAATTAACAATTGAGCCACTCTGTCATACTGTTGAATTAACAGATTTTGTTCTCTACTATTCAACAAAATTACTTCACTTCTCCTTGGTAATCACAATCAATCACCCCTCCCAAAATTTGTATTCCCTTGAGGGCTAGTTCTGATTTAGGTGCTATCCAACCAAAATGTCTCGGTGGAATTTGTATTCAATACCAGTTTCTATCACTTGAATGTTTCTGCTGTTTATTCTGTATTCTTGAAGGGCATGTAAATCAAGTCCAGCAGCTTCTGGGTTGCCCTGCAAGAGACAGAGCTCCTGGTGTAATTTCCCAATATAACACTGTTTCTGTAGTTGAGTAAGCCTGCACTTGCAAATTAGGAGTTATCATTCGCATTAAGGGGTCTCAGATTCTCCAATTGGTCTATTATTTAAAATCTGTAATGCTTCATGCAAATTCTCTTTCCATTTTCGTAGGCTCCCCCCCAATTGTCCTTTCACAATATGAGGGATTGGTCTTTGTTGCCCATGTTGGCATATAGGACACTGAGCAATAACAGTTTTAACCAAATCCAATGTTAGGGGTACACCTCTACTATATGCCCACCTATAAGTGGCTTTCTCTCCCAAATGTCCACATTTTTGATGTGCCCATTTTGCCAGCCCTGATAACTGCTGACTTTGAGTTTCTTCAATATCCACTGGAAGAATCTTAGCTTTTTCATCTGCAATAGAATTATACCACCGTTCTAGTGTATCTGAAGCACAATGAGCATCAACATGAAATACAGTGGTCTGAGTATTTTGCACCATAGTCCATATTTCCTGCCACAGTTCTTTTCCCCATATTTCTTTCGAATAAATTTTCCACTCATCCTTAGCCCAAGTGGGCAGCCAGGTTGTTAAACCATTGGCTACAGACCATGAATCAGTATAAATATGACAAGTACCTTGCAACCTTTGTGGTATTACACTGAAGGAGGAAGGAACTTACCCCCTCCCTCCAAGCTCCTACTGGTGGAAGACACAGCTCGAGGTGCAAGAGACAGCTCGAATACTGTAGCAATAAAAAGGTTAGCTGTGAAACACAGACAAACAACAAAAACAAACACACATCAGTTTAAAAATAAAACAAGATTATTTCCATAGGATAAAAGAAGCCAAGCGTCCCCTGGGTTCCCTTATCCTAAGCATGACAAAATGTCCAGATTGATGGTAATACCGACGCATCGTATCTCTGTAGATGGTAAACTCTCAAAAACAGCTGTAATAGTCCTTTTTTCAAAATTGTAAAAGTTTGTTCCTCTTCACTTAGAATACTAGTTTTGCGATAAAAAGTCAAATTACATGGTTCACTCTTGGTGTGCTTTCATGAAAACATACATTTTGTGTGAAAAGTTGTGCTTTAGGCATGGAATACACATCAAGTTTGAACTGGTAGTAACATAAAATGTTGAAACACAAGAAGGTCAAATAATGTGCAAAAGGTCACAGTGTGCATGCAAGGGTCATTCAAACCCAGCCATTCCTGTAGTGTCCTTGAACACCACCAATATTAAAATATCTTTACACAATAAAACTGCTGGCCAAGACAGTACACACACATACACATACACATACACAAAAAGAAATACTTAACACACAAAATAAGACTGACATTGTTTCACACCAATTTGCTGAGGTAATGCCCATAGTTCCATTAGAAAACTGTACGTGGTTTAGATATATGTGCTGCCTCCTGCCTGTCTTGTAACACTGACAATTTTTAAACCAACACATTTATACATATTGCCATGCCAAAACTTTCCAGAACAAAACACTTTTTAAACACATCATCTGTAAGTGAACACATCTTGTATAACATGATTACACCTTTTTGGCACATAACTAAAATATGGCACTCTGCCATTTTGCAAAAAGTTTCTGGTTTTAACTAGAAGTATGATAAGCCATTTATAGCTGTTAACACATTACATTTTCACCTAGCAGTGGCTTGGCACGTCAGCTTGCAAACTACAACTCTTTCTGCACATTGCAATCTATATGACGCCATAATTTTTCACCATCAACACTACCTGCTCCACCAAACAAAAGTTCTTCACTGACCCTATCTAGGCAGCACAAATGTTCCATTAAAATAAAGCCAATTAAAACAGTCAGCTATGAGGCAAAGAAGCTTCTTCTTTCTTTTTTTTTTTTCTGTAACATGTTGTGCACTGAAGGCAGTCAATCCTATCTCGCAACCTTGACAACAGAACATAATTACAGAACACAGATATAGCTAGAAAATATGCATGAGAAAGACGGAGCATTACCTTGTTTAGTATACGTATTACAGAAATAAAACAGACAGACATAAAACAACTTTGAATAAAAAAAATTCAGACTTACCCAGTGCCAAGGTATTTTTCTTCTTCTTTTCCGATATACTAGTCTAAGTAAGAAAACTGACTGCAGGACCTTCGTGATAATTTCCAAACGCTGCAGCTATTAACTCTTTCAAAGGTTTTAACCCTTTCAAAGGTTTTCTTTTGCTATTTTAGTAACCTGCAACCAAGTCTTTTCCAGATCTCTGGTTTGCAGTTTAAAACAAAATAAACAAAAATCTCTAACAGTACTAGGTTGAGATCCATCTGGTAGAGGTCCCCAGTACTTGGGTTTAGGATCAAATGTTTCAGCCTCTATAGGAGGCAAGGAACTTGAAATTGATACAGAAAACTTGAAACTACACAGATAGGCAACATGGGGGATTTTCAAATCATCCCGTCTGTAGTCACCTACTGTGTGTACATCCACAGTAGTTTATATTTCTTTTCTAGATGTTGCTTATCTAACTTTATTTAACCAGTCGCTGCTTTTCTCTAAAAGCAGCCTGAACTGTGAAAGCCATCATTGGCTCTAACAGTATATACTTGCAGCAAGCACAAATTACAAGTACAAAGGGCAGTTGCCCTTGCTTGTTTGAGCCTTAATACACCTTTAAAAAAAATAACTCATCCTTATTCCTAAAATAGACATTTTATTTTCGAATCCTGCTGACTACATAAAAATGTTCTGCCAACTCAAACCAGGCAGCTATTTACTCACTCACACCACATACATACAATAACAATACAATAAGTACAGCAAGCCAAAGCTTTATTATAACAAAATATAATACAAAAGGTTATACATCACCGATTCAATAAAGCATCATCAAGCCCTCTTCCAATGGCTGGGAAGCCCCTTGTCAGCCTGGCTAGGAGTCTCTGAACAGAACTGGCCCCACAGCGATGCGTCCACCCTGCAGGAGAGGCTTCTAACCAGGCGTCTGGAAAGTCCCATTTTATATGTTTTATCTGGTATTTAGAAATGCTAAACCATCATGTCCTAAGCACTGGCCAGGTGCCCAGAACACCACGAGTTCAGCATGACAAACACCACTTATTCTCATAATAAATAGTTGGCATTCGTTAGATCATCATGCCCTAAGCACTGGCCAGGTGTCCAGAACATCATGAGCCAAACAATGCCAGAGATTCTCACAACATCTTGTATGCGACCTTCAAGTCAGCAAAATACACTGTCTGAAGCAAAACATAATAATGAGGCTATCTAAAGAGCAAAACACCAATTAAATGAAGCAGCATGTAAAATGGAGTCACACAATACAAAATGGAGTATGAAATGACATACATTACATGAAATAGCATACAAAATGGAGTAACAATAATCAACATATTATACTATCACTACACTGCCCAACACCAGCTGAACTGGCATCCTCATTGTCCCCACTGCTGTCCCCCTCTTCAACCTCAATAACTATCCCATAGTCAGTGGCCATGTTGTGCAGGATACAGCAGGCCAGGAATAGTCCACAGGCATTTGAGGGGCTGTACTGTAGGGCACCACCAGAAGTGTGCAGGCAATAGAACCTAGCCTTCAGCAGCCCGAACACCCACTCGATGATGTTCTGTGTGGTGGCATGTGCCTCATTGTACTGTTGCTGTGCTGGGATCGAGGGTCACCAGTATGGTGTGAGCAGCCAGGGCCACAGTGGGTACCCAATGTCACCTGTGTGTAGAGAGGTATCATTAACATGGTGGTCTGTGACACAGTGCCCCTGGCCTTCCAGGCCTCTCTCCATGGCACCCCTGCCCTTGCCCACACACACACCCCCAGCTGCTCCCAGTGTCTGGTGTGCACTGCATACTCACCTACCAGATGGCCAGTGGGGATGTCCCCACTCTTGAACCTATGGCACAGTGCAGACTGGTGCCAGATAAAGGTATTGTGTGCTCTCCCAGGGTGCGTGGCACAGAAATTGATTATGCGCCCCCTGGCATCACACACTGCCTGGCAGTTGACACTCGGGTATCCCTTATGGTTTATATATGCCACCCCCTCTGGGCCAGGTGGCATGTGGATGCCAACATGGGTGCAGTTGATGGCACCGAGCACGCCAGGCAACTGTGCTACCCTGTGGAACTCCTGCATGTTTGCTGTGTGCTCCACCTGTGTACTAAGGAAATGGATGTACTCCATAGCATGTGGCAGCAGTGCACTGAGGAACTGTGTGAGTAGGTGAGATGTGGCCAACTAGGTTACACCTGCTGTGTCCCCTGTTGATCTCTGGAAGGTGCCTGTGGCAAGCAGGCACATGACAGCTGTGATCTTTGTCTCCATGGACAGAGCACAGCTCTGTCTTGTGGTTGCCTGCATCTCCTCAATGCACAGCTCACAGAGCCACCTCAGAATGGCCCAGTTCAGGTGGTACTGGCCCACAATCTCGATGTCACTGTACAGCTCGAATCTGATGTGGGCATGGTACAGCCTGTTCTGGGCATACCACTGATGGGCCCTTCCATGGCTGTGCCTTCCTGCAGCCTACCTTCTCACACTCCTCATAACCACCTCCATCTGGAAGGTGGCACTGGCCATGTCCCGGGTTGGTGTCCTCCCCCCAGGTGGCTGACTACCCAGTCCCCCTGGCTCTGTGCTGCTGGTCCTGCCCCTACACCGGGTGCAGCCCTGGCACTACACCACTGTGTACCCTGCCTCTGCCCCATTGCTTTCCTTCCTCTGTGGCATGCACAGACCCTCACACACACACACACACACACACACACACACACACACATATGCCTCCAGCGGCCCCCCCATCCAACTCTTGTCCACCCTTGATTGCCTGTGTCTTGCTCTGGCTCACTGCCGCTCCATCTCCACTCTACCCCACTATGGTTCCTCTCTAGCGCAATCATTCTCCCCACACTTGCTCCCTTTTATATTCACTGATATCCACTATCGCGCAACTTCCGCTTGCTCCACTATTGTGCACGTCGCCTGCTGTTGTATATCACACTGTGCCACATATTCCTGGTTACGCCCCCTGCACTTGTACATGCATTCATTACCATTGCGCTACGGCGCATTGTGTTTTGTACTGCGCATATGCTGCTGCTGAAGATCACATTATGGTGCATATCCACTCTTGGGCAGGTGCATCCCTATTGCGCATGACCCAACTGCTCTGAATATCCCACCCAGTCTGTATACTGGGCATACTAGTAGCCCACCCCAGTGTGCCCAAATGTATTAGTTTGTTAAAAAAACTGTGAAAAGAAGAATACTGTCCCTCGAGGTCTTTGCTTCAATGCAGGATCCTGCATGCAGGATCTTGCATCGAAGTACTGTAATGTGCTGCACAATGCTTTCTGACATGGGGTGCCCAATCTTCATGGCTCACTGTGCATGTATTACTGATGTATCTTCACCCCCACTGTTCTGGCACACTGGGATCCCACCCCAGTGTTCCCAGATAAATTAATAAGTTCTGACTTCGGGATGCCCACTGCTGGTGTTGGATATCTCGCCTCCAATTTTCATTGCTGATGGAAGTGCCCAATCCCCCTGTTGGCACCAACTTGTGAATGAAGAAAAACATCCCCCAAGGTCTTTTCTTCGATGCAGGATCCTGCATTGAAGTACTGCAATGTGCCACACAATGCTTTCTGACATGGGATACCCAATTCTCATGTTGGCATTGTGCACACAATACTACAGTGCTGTATTCCTAGTCCCAAAATTCTGGCTCACTGGGAGCCCACCCCAGTGTGCTCAGATAAATTAATTTTTGATTTCCAACTCCAGGATGCCAACTTCTGGTGTTGGATGTCTCCCCCATTTTCATTGCTGGGGAGTTGCCCAATCCCCCTGTTGGTGCCATGTATGCCCCACCAACTGAAGTGGCACACTGGGAATCCACCCCAGTGTGCCCAAGTTGTTTTTGGTTTTTTTCTTCCTGTACATGAAGGAAACTGTCCCCCAAAGTGTTTTTAATTTTTTGGGGGACCTGTAATGAAGAATACAGTCCATCATCATCTCTTCCACCCCCCTTCCCATCCTCAATCTCCCTCTGAGCACCCTCCTCACTGCACTCCCCACCCACACTTACACTCTGGAGTTTGGGAGCTGTGATCTTCTCTGGATTGGGACATGTCTGAACTCTTCAAAGCCAAACTGTGAACTCAGGAATCAAACTAAGCCATGTAATGGGATTCAATGGGGGGGGCAACTTATGTTGATACCTCTGTCAATTTTAGGAATTTTTACACCAAATTTTCAACATGGGGTTCTTGGAACACTGTCTCATGACCATGTTACTGTCATTTTGTTTCTCAGTCCCAAAAGGTGATTTCACAGTCACTGAGCGGATTCACTTTTCAGGACCGATTCATGAAAAGACAGAGCCAGTGTTCATGAGATGGTGTCCCAAAAAGCATATGTTGCAAATTTGGAAAAACAATTCTCAAAAATGACTGTATTATAAGCATGTGTTGTGGAGTTTCTGCACACACTTGTAACTTTGCAAATTTGTAGTATTTTCACTTTAGATTTTTCAGATAACCATTTTTGCACACCTCCTTATGAATAGTACACCTGTCATTCTGCACATTCTGCCTGGAACATGTTTTCAGACCTATGGTGCAGAATTTTCAATTCAATTTTTTCAGTTCAATTAATTTTTAAAATGGCACTATTACAAAAGATCATAGCACCTGTACATTAGAATTCAATAAATAAGTATTCAGCCATAAAATCAACAAGCAAAAACTCAATCAATAATTACAGTCTGGAAAGGTAAGTCCAAACAAATAAGTTTTTAAAGCAACTTTAAAGTCCTCCATATTCAGGCAGTCTCATATCCGATGAGGTAGAGAGTTCCACAGGGTAGGGGCCACAAACTCGAAAGCACAAGCCCCGGATGTCTTCAAACAAACCCTGGGAATCTCTAGTAATCCCTCTTCGGTGGAATGGTGCAGTTGCTGTGCAAAATCAAGTTTTGAAATGGATTAACAAAATCAAAGTTGTACTGTTCATGAGGGTAGGTGCTATAATGATGATGCTGAAAATTTGGTGAAATAATGCCAAAAAATGACTGCGTTACAAGGGTGTGCATTGCACAGTTTAACATTGACAATTTGTCCTATTTTCACTCCAGATTTTTAATATTGCATTTTTCCACACCTCCTTATGAACAGTACAGCTGTCATTTTTCAAATCCTACTGAAAATGTTGTTCCACAACTGTGGCATAAAAACAGTGTTACAGTTGTGCAGAATTACATTTTGATGGGGATTTGAAAGTTTGCTGTACTGGATACATGAGGTGGGGTGCTAAGAAGGTAATGGTGAACATTTGAGGTAAAAATTATTTATGATGGCACAGTTATGACTATTTGTTGCAATTTTTATATGCCTGCTCATAACTTAATGAGTGGAAGTGCAGTGGTCCAAGACCATTGTGTCTCCACAGCTAGATACATACGTGCATCTGTGGATGGATGGGAGCATGGAGTCCTTTGGACCCTGCACTCCCACCATGACATATAGACACTGTTGTACTATTTGGCTGGTGGGATGGGAGCACAGGTTCAGACCCTGCACTCCCACTGTCACATATGGACACTGTTGTGCTATCTGGATGAAGGGATGGGAGTGCAGGGTACAAAGGACCCTGTGCTCTCACTGTGACATATGGACAGTATTATACAATCTCACTGGAGGCATGGGAGGGCAGGGTATGAAGAACCCTGCGCTCCCACTGGGGCATGGATACTACTGTGCTATCTATATGGAGGGATGGAACCCTGCACTCCCTCAGTAAAGTGAGGATACATTTATACCATCTGAAAAAAGAAGAGAATTTCTCTGCAAAAAACTTCATTAATACATTAGTTAGGGTGCATAACACAGCAACAAAAGTAGGGAAATGACACGTTATATTTCCAACCTTATTGCCCACCCCCAGGGTTCCTGCCCCTACCATCCCCATCCCCCCACCCTCCACACACCAACAGAAATCGAGGTGTGTTATTTGGTCGTCAGGCCTAACTCTTACCCCATTGTCCTATACTGTAATGTAAGCTTGTTTGCACATGGAGTGGGGTGAGAACTGGGCATGATGACTATATATATATATTATATATATATATATATATATATATATATATATATATATATGTATATATATATATATATATATATATATATTATTAGTGGCATGGTCCCTCCACTATAGTTAGGGTTCAGTGGCCAGCTACATACTGAAGTCAAACATTTGGACGTTAATAACTTTGGACCCATTCAATGGCTTTGCCTGAAATTTGGTACACACTTTGGGGCACACTAGATATCTTGATTTACTAAATTGTGCTTCTGTCATTTTTGGAGGCATCTTTTGGCATTCTTAATGTGGTCCTGCACGGCTGTTGTGTGGCATGCTGCTCTGCAATTTGATTCATTTGAAAGAGCTTTGTTGGCCAAACATACTGCTTTTTGTTTGATGAAAAAATATTAAGGCATTCAAAAGTTATGGCACTTTTAAGTTCCCATTATAAGTCAATGGGAAAATTTATATGCATATCTTGTGATCAAAGAATTGGGGTTCTGGTCATCTCGTCCTACCTGGCAGTCAAAGAATTTGCAGCCTGGCGGTTCAAGAATCTTTGATCCCTAGGAATTTCAAAAATTCTTTGACTGTGAGGTCTGCCATTTTGTCTTCAGTTTTCTGATTGCACAAACACAAATATCTCGGCTCAGGGGTCACTTCTGAAGTAAAACTTCAATGGGTTTTACTCAGGGGACCCCAATCTATAGAGCCATGGCTTTGGTTCCATCCAAATTGATAGTCTACCGGTGTCTCCTCTAGCGTAATGAAAGACATAGTGAGTTTATAATATACCTGGTAGTCTAGTGGCCTCCCACTCCTCCACCCATCCATCCAAGCCCACCCAGCACACCCCTTATCCTTCGCCAGCCACGGACTGGCACAGCCCTCCTCTCACCTCCACGACCAGCCACCGACTGTCTTCATTACTAGTGGTAATGCAAAGAGGCACTCTGAAAATATTTCTGAGTGCCTGTTTGCATTACCACTTGTAATGCAGACAGTTGGCTGCTGGCCATGGAGGTGAGAGGAGGGCTGTGCCAGTAGTCAGCTGGTGAAGGGTGGTGGGGTGCTGGGTGGGCTTGGATGGATGGGAGGGGTAAATACTAGACTACCAGGTATATTATAAACTCACTATTTTTCATTATGCTGGGGGGGGGCGCTAGATTACCAGGGATATAAAGATTGAACTATAATAACATACTATAACAAGAATACAGTTCAGGGAGCTACTAGACTATCAGGGATCTAAAGAAAACATGGGGTGGGGACCACTAGACTACCTGGGCATTACTTCACTGATATATTTTATTGGCAGGGCCACTAGACTACCAGGGATGTAAACATTTTATTAGGAAGGGGGGCCACTAGACTACCAGGAATCATTATTACATTATTTTGGCCATGCAGATGGGGCACAAAGAAGCCCCCTGAACAAAATCCAGTTCTATTTCACAGTCTAGGGCACCCCTGGACTGAGAAAATTACTTTTTAAATCTAGCCATCTCATCTCTCGCTCGTTATTTGTGAGCAAGCAATTTCTTTGATCACGTGGATGCAAAAACTTTGATCACGAGATTCTTTGATCGCGATCGTGCATCGCGAGCGAAGGATGAAAAAAGCAATTTGCTCAGCCCAGGGGTGTCATAGGAAGTCAAACGAGGGAGGGTTTTACTCAGGGGGCTTCTTTCTAATGAACCATGGTGGTGATGATTTACCTCAATTATGTATATTTTTTAAATTACAAAACTTTTAATTCTTTGATTGTGACCCTGCAAATTGTTTGATCGTGAGATTCTTTGATCGCGATCATGCATTGTGAGGGTAGGACAAGATGGCTAGATTAAAAAATCTTTTTTCTCAGCCCAGGGGTGTCATAGGAAGTCAAATGAGGGTGGGTTTTACTCAGGGGGCTTCGTTCTGTTGAAGCATGGTGGTGGTTTACCGCAATTCCTTCAATTTTTTGATTTATAAGATTTTTAAAATCTTTGTTCATGAGCCTGCAAATTCTTTGATTGTGAGATTCTTTGATTCTCATCTTTAATCATGAGAGAGGAACAAGATGGACAGATTTTTTTATAATGGAATAGACAGGGAAATTTTAGTAAACTTTGATATTGAATATCTTGGGAACGGTCTGGTCTTTTGACTTGAAATTTGGAGGGAAGAAAGGCAATATCCCATTTATGTGTATTCTGGTGGATTGGTCAATAAATAGTACAGAGTGGCAAAGTTATTGCACTATGAATTTTGCATTTTTTTCCACAGGATAACATTACGGCGTTTGACGCATTAGAGGAATACTTTGCTGTACTGCTGCAAAATAACACTTAGGTCATTTGGGCTGAAATTTGGAGGGAAGAAAGCCAACATTCCACAGATGTGCCTTGTGGTGGTTTGGTGAAATTATATTACAGGGGGCGGCAAAGTGACAGCACTCTGAAGTTGACACTTTTTGCCATAGGATAACACTATGGCATCTGTTGCGTCTTTCAGGGCCCGTATCTTGGAAATGGTATGAGATACAAATTTTGTCAAAAAAATGCTTAGTCTCCAAAAGGGAGCTAAGTGTAAAATTAGCCAGGAAAGTAACAATTCATACAAAATTTTTATTTTTTTCCTACATCTTACGGTTCCTGAAATATAAACAATTTAGTATTCAAAGTTGTGCTTTTCTGTTCTGAAGTCAATTATAATGCATACATTCTTTGTTTTCAATTTGGTTTTTCAATGCAGTTTTTGGGAAAAAGAAGGGTGTGCCCTTTTGTTACTGTGTCAGTTAGCATTTCCAGTTGTGCTTCTGTTACCATTTGAATCACCATTCCTGTCTACACCACTGTGTGCGTAACAGTTTGCGTTTTCATATGCTCTTGTGTTTCTGTTTCCATTGGCTTTACTGTTGCTGTTATTGTTACCATTTATGTTTACTATTGCAGTACCATGACCTTGCGTGTAACAGTTTGTGTTTTCATATGCACTTACGTTTCTGTTTGTTTTGGCGTTACTTTTGGTGTTACTGTTACCATTTACATTTACAATTGTGGTATCATGAATGTGTGTGTTACCAGTTGTGTTCTGTATGCACTTCTGTTTGATGTCTTCATTTATGTAACTGTTTGCTTTGGCATCACTTTACGCTTGTGTTTCTATTAACATTTGCTTTGCCATTTACGTTTGCTTTGCCATGTGTGTTACTGGTGCTACTTGCATTTGCTTTGCAGTTCCTGTTACTGTGTAACAAGACATCACATGGTGGTAGTGTGGGGCCAGAAGGGCCCCATGCTGCAACCACTACATTCCATTCACTATTTATCATCCTCATTCTCAAAAAGAAGCAAAATTAGAGGCAAAAAACTCAGTTTAATGCATCAGTTAGGGTTGTTCCACAGCAAAGAAAGTGAGGAAATTGGGGTTAGGGTTGAAAGACCCCTTGGACCCTCAGCCCACCCCCACCTGCATTATGGTGGTGCTCATTGGGGACATCGGTCCAACTCCACCTGATTCTCCTATACCTCAGCTTCTTTACACATGTGAGGGTGTGTGAGTTAAAGGCGATGACCCCAATGCACACCCCAATGCCAGTTGAGGGGGTGGGCTGGGGGTACAATGGGGGCTTTCAACCCTAACCCTGGATTTCCTCACTTTTTTCACTGTGGAACAACCCTAGCTGATGCATTAAACAGAGTTTTTTGCCATATATATATATCATGGTCGTGCCCCTATAATTGCTTTGCAACTGATCAATGGATTTGCACAACTTTTAGTATGCTCTGTCCCATGGGTAGGTCTATTGATGTGGTACATTTCTTTCCAGTCAGATGCACAGATTCTAAGATCCAGATAGTAATAAAACCTTAAAAGTTGCCATTGTTTGCATTTTTTTCCTCATCAGGTTCCATCCTAACAGTTTGAAATTTCAGTGTGATTTTTGCTATGGTAGATATAGTTTTGGTAAGAAAACTGCCATGCTTTATTTGGTGAAAAAATATTAATCTCTTTTAAAGTTATTCAATTTTTAGTTTCCCATTGCTTTCAAAGGGAAGTTCACTATCCAGAATAGAGTGATAAAGTTCGACAATGGATTGACCAAGCAAAAAAGGATTAATTCTCACACGATTCATTCCTTTTTCATGAGTGAAAAAGTCCTTTTTCACTAGCATCAATCTTTGTTTTTTTAGCACAAATTAAAAAGTGTGGAAAATACATAAATATGCTGCCATTTTGAAAAACAAGCAGCAGAACCTAGCCAAAAGGGTCCTGTTTAGCTAGATTCTGATGTCTGTTTTTCAAAGAAGGGCCAGCAACACTTGTCTGGGCACCCAAAGTTCCACCTGCTCAATTAGTGAGAGGAGCGCTTCCACTGCATTTTCTGTATAAGAACAGCAGAACTTTCTGGACTTCTGCAGCCACAGCTGACCTCAGGCTGCCAGCTACAGTGTCAGCTTTGAGGCCCCATTTGGCCTTGGGCATGAGCGTTGGACCTGCAGTGCTAGGGGTGGTGGCCACCCATCACTTTTTTTGCCAAAAGAACAGTGCCCCTCCTACTCCCTTTCAGAATAAAAGTAAGCATGAGTGATAAAGTTGTACTGTTGAGCCCTCCCCATTAGTCACACACAGAACAAAATAAAAGTGTCTGTGGTGCTTTACTGTCTCTCCAGTCTCTGGGTCAAGAAGTGTCAAGCAAGTGCTTGCTGGAGAATAGTCATTAACAATTAACATTACAATTTAAGTTTCTTTCAAATTCAGTTAATTTCAACCCAGTAATCCAGCTCGTCGATCCCATTATTAAATAAAGTTACTTATAAATGCCCTGCTGCAACCCACAAGCCTGTGACTCTCCTCTTTGAATCTGCCATGCTCCACCAGTGCCACCCTGTTGCCCACAGAAAATAAAGAGATGCCAAACTGCCATGCCTTGCCTTGCTGTCTCATGGGGTGTAAAGCGTTTGTGAAGTGGTAGATGTTAACATAATGACTGTCATCTCTGACTATCCATTCCAGGTTTCCAGCTGTGACTGCATCTCATTAAAACAAGCACCCACTCCAGGCCACTTTACACCTTTTTGGGGAATGGGGACTTGTTTGATGTGCCACCTGCACTGGTGCCTCAATGTCTGCTGCAAAACCAGTGCAATTTGGCAAAAAATGGTGATGTAAGGAGAATGCATGAAGCAGGCAGGTATAAAAGTAGTAGGGTCACACACAGCCCATTCCTGTCTTTGCTAGCCATTTTGTTGATTGGTGGTTGGTTGTTGTTGCTGACTGACTTACTTGCACTATTATGTGTTTGCCAGCCATGCCAGGCTGTCCTTCCTGCTTGCTTTGCTTACCTCTTTGGATCAGACTTCCTCTCCGTGGCAGTGGAGTGTGACTTTTTATTGCCTTCTTCACTCACTGGGATCATTGGATGCACTTAGGTAAACAATCTAGGAAGCCAACAGACTTGTTACTTGAGGGGCTCAGCTCAATAAATATATGAAAAATGAAATAGAATCTCTTGTTAAAACTGAAAGCTTCAAACTAGCACTACCACTTAACTCTTCTAAATGCTGGAGTGAGCACCACCAATCCTGGGCTTTTTATCCCCTTTCCCTCAGCATCATTCTAAACATTGAATATTTGCCTGTGCTTTTTTTTCTGGGTGTTTGCTAGAAGAAGAAGATGAGGTTGGAGAATGGAGGTGGCCCTGGAATACAGAATGACTATTTCCCAACCATGAGGGTTTCCAAATTCTACCCCCAGGCCCTTCCACCATAGCTCCTTTGCTGAACAACTTGAGTCTCCCTTTAAGTTGCTTGTGTTGGCTTGCTTCCATGGACCCCACTTAACTCAGCCTGCCCTGAACAATAGTCTAGGCTGTCTGTCAGTAGTTAGTGGTAGTTTCTGCTCACTGCTCAGTGCTTGGCATTTCCACAGTGCATTTTATTTTTTTTTTATTATTTATTTTATTCTTTTATGAGGAACAGCAGTTTGTTACTAGTCACAGACAGGTATGAGCTTGCCCTGGTTGCCTGGGTAGCCACTGGCCAGTTCCCTGCTGTTTAGTGTCACCACTCACTCCCCAGATCACTGTCTCCCTTAATAAAAATAACTGCTTTCTTCGGTGTCTTGTGGCACCCCCCACCGTCTGATCACTGTTCCCCTTATTTTATTCACTGGTTTCTACTGGCACTCCCCTGATCACCATACCCATTATATTTCAGTTCCCTGGTGTCTAGTGACACCCCCACCCTTCCCACCTGCCAATCGTTACCTCAGTTATCAGTTACAGTATTTTTTCCCTGATGTCTAGTGGCACCCTCCACCCTACAATCATCATTTCTCTTGTAATCTTTGCTCCTCACCCTCCCATTACAGATACAATCCTGAAATAAAGAAAACTGTCCCTCGAATGTTTGTTTTTTAATTTTTTTAAAGCTGTAAAAAAAAAACACCGGTTCCTCACTGATCAGCCCCCAACCCCCACCACCCCACACTCCCCAGTACACCCCCACATAACTTCACTCACCTGAACAGGTCCCAGATTCCAGAACCATGCTCAGATTTTTTTTTCTCAATTGTTTAGCCAGGAGTGCCACACTTAGCTGAAAGCGTGTTTGATTGATGGCACATTATGTGGCCTATCAATTGGACATCTCCTATAAGAAGGCAGAATTCCTGTCTGGGGAGATCACTACTGCACGGAACTGAGCAGCTCAGCTCTTTTGCATTGTGTACAGACTGTGCAATCCAGCCTGTCTGCAGTTGCAAAAAAGCATTGTCACAGGATAAATGTGATGAGTTTGCGCTACTCTTTGCAGATAGGGTTTCTGGCATCAAGTCTGAGATCTTTTGAGCATACGCTAAGAGGGGTTGCAGTGACTTGTGGGAGGTTGCAGAACCTCGGTCCAGTTGGTCAGTGTTTGGCCAGGTGGTGATCTCAGACATCATGATAATCATCCAGAATATGCAGCCAATCTATGCAGCCTATCTCCTGTAGTTTCGATTCTGGTCCAGCTTGCCTCCTTGTGGTGTGTGTGGATGTCATTGGTCCAGTCCTGGAGGAGGAGACAGTCTGGAGCCCATTAGTGACAAGGGAATTCCCTGATTCTTTGAAAAAGTCAGTGGTGATTCCCCTTCTTTAAGAAATCTTCTCTTGACCCAGACTGTCTTGCCAACTACTGGCCCATCTCTAACCTTCCATTTGAAGGTAATGTTATTGAGAAGGTGGTTGTGCTGCAGCTGGAGGATCATCTTGCTCTCCATGACATCTATGATCCCATCCAGTCAGTCTACAGGAAAATGCACAGTACTGAGACTGCCCTTGTTCAGGTGCTCAGTGACCTCCTAGTTGCGAGAGATCGAAGGAGCCATACTATCTTGGTACTCCTTGATCTCTTGGTGGCATTTGACACCATGGACCATAGGGTATTGCTGGAGTACTTGCAGCTGATCTGTGGACTGCCTGGTACAGTCCTCAGATGGTTCCATTCTTTCCTGACTGGCAGGTCTCAGAGAGTAGTGTCAGGGATCTTTTCCTCTGATATGTACTCCCTGCTATGTGGGGTCCTGCAGGGCTCAGTGCTTCCACCATGTTGTTTGTGGTGTACATGTTGCCACTGGGGGTCATTGTAAGATGGTACAGACTGAGTTTTCACTGCTATGCAGATGATATTTAGCTGTACATGTCCTTTGCACCCGGCCAGGATGTTGCACTCTCGGTATTTAACACCTGCCTGTCTGAGATCCAAGACTGGATGAGTGCCAACTGGCTGAAGCTGAATTCCTACAAGACTGAGATTTTGGTTGTGGGCCCAGTTTGCCAAGTAGAGGGGTCCTCAGCAGGGTGAGCATCTGGCCTGGTACTAGATGACTGCCAGCTGAAGACCTCTGAATAAGTGCATAGTTTAGGAGTTATCCTCAATGAGGGATTGACCCTGAAGTCTCAGGTGTCATGTGTGGTCAAGATCTCATTTTACCATCTGAGGAATATCACTTGGATTAGGTACCTGGTTCTGTCTGGCGCTCTTCCAAATTTGATCCATGCCTTTGTGACCTCTCATTTGGATTACTGCAGTTCCCTCTATCTAGGGCTACCAGGGGTTAATATCCACCATTTTCAGATAGTGTAGAATGTGGCAGCCAGGCTATTGACTGGGCTGTCTCAATCTAGCCATATTACCCCTGTGCTACATGCACTGCACTGACTGCCAGTGCAATGGCGGATCACCTTTAAGGTCAGCTTGCTGACCTATATAGCCCTACACAGACAAGGTCTGAGTTACCCACAAGAGCTTCTTTGCCCCTGTCGCCCCTTCCATTCCACTGACGAGGGATTGCTAGAGGTTCCCAGGGTGCAGCTGAAAACATCTGATACTTGTTCATTTGCTTTTGAGCATCTACTCTGTGAAACTCTCTACCTCATCAGATTCAAGAGTGCCAGACTGTGGAGCACTTCAAAATAGCACTAAATCCCCATCTATTTAGTCATGCTTTTGTGAATTACTGAGAATTGTTTATTTGAGTACTTTGGATTTTAATTAATGTTTTAAAGTTTTATGATTTTATACCTGTACAGCGCTTTGATATTCAAATTGTGCTTGATAAATAAAATTATTATTTGTTATTATTATTAACCTCTCAAAAGACACATATTTATAGTATGTGACAGACATACAGGTATAAAGAAAATAAATAAATACAACAGCAGAGGCATTAAACCAAAATGGTTAACAAAAAGTCTAAAAAAACTTTTGAAGAAAAAAAATTCACCTTTATGGCACATTACAAAAAAACTAGATCAGAAGATAAATGGAAACAATATAAAAATATACAAAAAAATATAAAAATATGATACAGAAAAACAAACAAATCATGGAAAGAGGGATAGCAAGTAATGCTAGTAAGGACAACATGAAAAAATGTCATGGATATGTAAATTCCTTACATAAATCAAACTCTGGCCTTTGTTCAATAGTATTTAACACCAAACTCATTGTAGAACCTGAAGCAATTGCGAACATATTTAACTCGTATTTCGGGTCTGTATTCTCCAAAAATACAGTGTATTCAGGTGATATCCCAGTTAATAGAGAAATTGAAATTAGTATAACCACAGAATGTATCATAGGAAAAATAAATAAACTAAAAAATATATGCCCAGCTGGGCCAGATAATATCTTACCTAAAATGTTAAAAACTCATCACTTCATATAGCTACCCTGTTAAGAAAATTGTTTCTGAAAACATTAACCAATAATGATGTACCACCCGACTGGTTAGCCGCAATTGTAGTGCCAATACATGAAAAGGGAAACAAGTAAGATCACGCAAACTATAGGCCTATTAGTTTGACATCTGTCCCCAGGAAGGTCATGGAGTTCATTCTTAAGGATATGATAAATGGGCACATGGAAAATAGGGTATACCACTCACACAGCGAGGGCAATACCATGAAGACCATTACAGTGACAAAATCTGCAGTTCGCTGTAACGGTCTGTGGTACTGCTGACACTGCTGTCTGCCAGGATTTCGTTCTCCTCCCAAAACAACTCCAACACAGAGTTGATAATCTAAAATGTGGGTGGTGCAGGGGTGAACCCCCCCACACACAAAAGAAACACATTCTGCTCCTGATGGCAACCTGTTTAAAGTAACTATAACCAGAATTTTTAAGTTAGTGAGAATTTGATATCAAGGTACCTAAAACCTTTTATAGGTACATCAGGGAGCGAAGGAAGACCAAGGAAGGGCTAGTGAGGCTTAACAAAGAGGAGGGAGGGTGAGCAGAGGGTGACTGTGAAAAGGCAGAGATACTAAACAAATATTTTTGCTCAGTATTTACAAAGGAAGTGGGGGAGGTACCTAAAACAAACAGTAGAAACACTCTGGATACAGAAGTTGATACCAGCCCATTTACAGAAGAAAGGGTTCTGAAAGAACTCTTAAAACTGAAGGTGGACAAAGCAATGGGGCCTGATGGATTCATCCCAGAATTTAAAAGAACTAAGGGTAGAACTAGTGACACCACTGACTACCCTCTTTAACAAATCATGGCAGGATGGGGTGGTACCCGAGGACTGGAGAAGGGCAGATGTGATTCCCTTCACAAAAGTGGGAGCAAGGCAGAAGCAGAAAACTACAGACCTGTTAGTTTAACCTCAGTGGTAGGGAAAATGATGGAATCACTTCTGAAGGAAAGAATTGTTGGTATCTAGAGGCCAGAGGGCTCCGGACCCAAGGCAGCATGGATTCACAGTGGGAAGGTCATGCCAGACAAATCTGATAGATTTCTTTGAGTGGGTGACCAAAGTAGTAGATCAGGGAGGGGCTGTGGACATGGCCTACCTAGACTTTAAGCAAGGCATTTAACACAGTCCCACACAAAGATTAATATACAAGTTAGCCAGCCTGGGAGTGGGTCCCAAGATGACAGCCTGGGTAAAGAATTGGCTGGAGAATAGGACATAGAGTAATAGTAAATGAAGTCCACTCTGAAGAAAGGGGGTTACTAGTGGGGTACTGCAGGGTTCAGTATTAGGACCGGTCCTCTTCAATGTCTTTATAAGTGACATTGTAGAGGGACTGGAAGGAAAAGTAAGTCTCTTTGCAGATGACACAAAGATCTGCAACAGAGTTGATGCACAAGGTGGGGTGGAAAGGATGAGAAGAGACATGGCAAGGTTAGAGGAATGGTCAAATGTATGGCAGCTTAGATTCAATGCTAAGAAGTGCAAGGTAATGCACCTGGGAAACAAAATCCCAGGGGAAGAGTACACAATGGGGGGTGAGATACTAACAACAACAAAATGGAAAGGGACCTGGGGTAGTCATATCAGATGACCTAAAGGTGGGCAAGCAATGTGAGAGGGCAGCAAGGAGGGATGGGGGATACTGGGATGCATAGGAGAGGCATCACCAGTAGAAAATAGGAAGTTATTATCCCTCTGTACAGACAGTTGGTGAGACCCCATCTGGAGTACAGCATGCAGTTCTGGAGAACCAATCTCCGCAAGGACATAGACAGGATGGAGGCTGTCCAGAGGAGGGCAACTAAAATGGTGCGGGGTCTGCACCGGAAGACATATGAAGAGAGACTTAAGGAGTTGAATATGTATAGCCTCAAGGAAAGGAGGGAGAGGGGGGACATGATAGAAACTTTCAAGTATCTCAAGGGAATCAACAAAGTCCAAGAGGGTAGCATCTTTCAAAAAAAGAGGTGTGCAAGAACAAGGGGGCACAATTTGAAGATAGGGGGCGGCTCAGAAGTAATTTAAGGAAGTATTTTTTCACAGAGAGGGTTGTGGATGCATGGAACAGCCTTCTGGAGGAGGTTATGGACTCAAAAACAGTGGTGGAATTCAAGCATGCATGGGACAGTCATAAGGCAATTCTAGGGGGTGGGGGTAGGAAGAAGTAGGCTGCTGGTTAACTAGGATCTGCAGCTTATCCAATAGGTAAGGAAATGGGCAGACTGGGTGGGCCAAGTGGTCCTTATCTGCCATCAAAATCTATGTTTCTATGTTTCTATGTTTAAGGGCCCAATTCCGCAAGTGTTCCATCAGACGCAAGGTGATTGTGCCAAACAGCAAAGATGCAAGTTGCACCTTGCATCCTCCTTTGCAGCTTTCCCTATTCCAGAAAATGGGCTATGCCAGAAAGGGAGACCGCTGCACCAAACAGGCACTGCATCACCCTTGCGACCAGCATCTTGGTATGCCAGGTCACAAGGTGGCTTGCTTCATAGTAGGGCTCACATTTCCGATTCCAAAAGCCCCACCATGGCCATCACAAGGGGCTCTACTTAGACCTGCCAGGAGGTGGTCTTAGCCCCTTATGACTGAGTGGGACACTGTTTTTTGTGGGCTACAAGTAGGTTCTGTGGGCAGGAGGGGCACAGATGGGTATAGGGAGGGTTGATGTGGCAGCCAGGATGTAAGGGACTACTTTGGCACCCGGGGGTGCATATGCCTCTGTATATATAGGTCATAGGCATATGCACCCTGTCGGGTGCTGAACCAATACTCCGTCCTCCTGCTGGCACACCAACCCACCTTATGTCCCTCCTTCCCTCACACCCTTTGGGCATGAGTTTTCCCCCCTCACCACCACCACCACCACCACCACCAGTGCTGCCTGTCCTGTGTTGTGCCGGAGGAAGGGGTACCGGACACTTGTGGCATGTGTTGCTGCTGTGCCACTGGTTGGGAGCTGTACCACACTTGTGGCAATCCTGAGGAGTTTGGTGCAGGGACCCTGCTTTTTTTTGGAATATGGCACAGGGTTCCTGGTGCACAAGGAATTACCATAGCCCTTGGAGTGGGGCAGATTGTGTCTCTCCAAGGGCTCCTTTCAGAATTGGGCCCCAATTGTTGAATAATTGTTTTGGAAAGAAATGTTCACTAGAAGTTGGAAAGAAATAGTTAAAAAAAGGGGTCAAGAAAAAAGGTAAAAAAGGTAGCATTTTCACTGATGATTTAGTCTTAACTATCCTACCCCAGTTGAAATAAACAAACCCTTTTCATATGCAGATACCCTTAAAAGTGATATACCAGAAATTCTCAAAGTTATAATGAAATCTAATTGTTTGAAGATTAAAACACCCACTACTGTTAAAACAAGGACCCCCTCCCAAGGAAAGTAAAATGACTACTCCATCCCAAAAGCCGATGAAGGGTGAGGAAGAGGGAGAGAAGGGATCATTGTCTGTCCCAATACCAATAGAAACAACAGAAATAGCTTTGCCTCTAAAAATAAGAAGATAAAATCTAGAAAGGAAAAGTCTAAAAACAAAAACAAAAAATAGCGATGCAAAAATCTGAGAAAGAAATAATTGATTATTTTTCTTCAATCAAATACTGATCCCATTTTGATGATGCAGAAGAGGAAGGGGATGGAGTTTTTATAGATGGCCACTAACTGTTAGAAAACAATGCTATTGAAGGACTAGTGGGCCCAAAGGAATCTGAAACCCATGTGATTAAACTAGATTTTTTAATCTCCTAGATTGCAAATTAGGTTTTAAGACATCTACGGCAGAGGTTTTCGATCACTCAGTACTAACTGTACTGTGTAGAAAATATTAACTTGGACCCCAACTTTTGAGCTCAGTGCCCTGACACTTTATCTAAATAGAAACATGGAAACAGAATTTGATGGCAGATAAGGACCACTTGGCCCACCTAGTCTGCCCATTTTCCCTACCTGTTTCATATATGCAGATCCTAAATGATCTGAGCCTTACCCTCTGTTTCTTATCACTAGAGTTCCTTTATGTCTGTCCCATGTGTTTTTTAATTCCCCTACCACTGTTGCCCCTACAACCTCTGCCAGAAGGCTGTTCCATGGATCCACCATCATTTCTGTGAAAAAATACTTTCTCACATTACCCCAAGTCTACCCCTCTCTATTTTCATATCATGGCCCCTTGTTCTTGAACATCTTTTTTTCTGAAAGAAGCTATCCTCTTGTACCTTATTTACACCCTTGAGGTATTTGAAAGTCTCTGTCATATCCCCCTTCTCTCTGTTTTCCCTCTAGGGAATACATACTGAGATTATCCAGTTTCCCCTCATATGACTTTTGGTGCAGCCACTGCACCATTGTTTTGCCCTTCTTTGAACCTCTTCTAATCTGTCTGTGTCCTTTCAGAGGTGCTGCCTCCAAAACTGGACATGGTACTCAAGATGATGTCTTACCAATGTTCTATAGAGTGGCATCACCACCTCCTTCCTTCTGCTGGAGCTACCTCTCCCTAGCACCAAAGTATTCCACTGGGTCTCCTCACAGCCTTCTCACATTGTTTGGTAACCTTTAGATCATTAGATATGATTACTCCCATGTTCCTTTCCTGTTTGGTGGTCATTTGTATCCCCATCATATACTCCACCCCTGCAAATCTGTGCCCCAAGTGCATAATCTTGCACTTCTTTACAATTAATCTTATCTGAAACACCCTTGACCACTCCTCAAGCTTGCTTAGGTTCCTTTTCATTTTCTCTACCCCTCCTGGGATGTCTATCCTGTTGTAGATCTTTGTGTTATCTGCAAAGACACATACCTTCCCTTCCATGCCAGCCCCTCTGCAATGTCACTTATGAAGTCATTAATGAGGACTGGCCCAAGCACTGATCCATGCAAGACCCCCACTGGTCACCCCCTCTCTTCAGATTGAACTCCGTTCACCACCACTCTTTGTGTCTTATCACTCAGTAAATGTTTGACCCAGTTTACCACCCTGGAACCCACTGCCAGGCTGCCAAGCTTGTTTACTAGACTCCTATGTGGGATAGTGTCTAAGACCTTGTTGAAATCCAGGAAGGCTACATCCATCGCCCCTCCCTGATCCACCTCCCTAGTCATCCAGTCATAGAAATCCATCAGATTTGTTTTAAAAGATCTTCTTGCTGTGAATCCATGCTGCCTTGGATGTTGTGCACCACTGGAATCGAGATATATCACAAACCTTTCTTTTAATAGTAATTCCATTAGTTTCCCCACCACTGAGGTCAAGCTGACTGGCCTGTAATTGCCAGCCTCCTCCCTGCTTCCAGTTTTGTGGAGAGGGACTACATTCTCCCTCCTCCAGTTCTTTCCTACCACATCTTTTTTCCAGGGAAAGGTTGAACAGGGCTGTCAGTGGTGCTGCCAACACCTCCATGAGTTCTCTTAATACTTTGGGATGTATACTGGTCAGCCCCTTTGCCTTTTCCACTTTCAGATTAGTGAGTTTCTTTAAGGCTCTCTCCTTCTTAAATGGACTGGTGTCCTCCCTCTCAGTGGTGCTTCTGTCACCTAACTTTGTTCCCTCCCCACCACTTCATCTGTGAATAGGGAACAAAAAAACATGTTCAGGATTTCTGCTTTTTCTTGGTCCCCCTCTGTACTCTTCCTTCCTTTCCATTTTAGTCTCACAATCCCACCCTTAGTCTTTTTTTTTCACTAACTTACCTGAAAAAGTTCTTGTCCCCTTTTGTTATTCCTGAAACTCTTTTTCTTCTGTTTGCACCTTTGCGCTTGTGATTGCTTTCCCTACCTCCATCAGCTTGTCCAGATACAGTTCCCTGTATTCTTTTCTCTGTGTTTCCTTGTACCTCCTGATTGCCACTCATTTTGCCCTCACCTTCTTGACCCTTTCCTTTGAAAACCATAGTGTTTTTTTTCTTTCTGTTTTGCTTTTTTGCCTAATGCAATGGCTTGTTGCCTCTGCTATGGCTGTCTTAAAATTCTCCCATTGTTCCTCCATCCTTCCTGTTTTCTCCTTCCCTGCCAATCATTTCCTAAGACATTCCCCCATCTTTACAAAGTCAGCCCACCTAAAAATATAGGACCCTTGCTTTCATGTGGTTTGACTCTTCTGCTCTTCTCAGATTGAACTATCTGATTCTGACTGGAACTGTTTTATAGGCAAAACCCTATACTGCACTGACTCACTCTCTATAAAAAACAAAGCTCTATCTTACCCAGTATCAATAGGTGACGGTCTCAACAACTTCTTTACAGGCCTTAGCAACTACATATCCAGCTTCAATACAGACTGCAACTATAATCCACATCCAGTCACAAAACATGCTAGGACAGTATCTCCACAGTTCCACATAAAACTAGCTACCTGAAATGAAGTACTAAAGGTACTACAAAAACTCAAGGAAAGTAGCTCCCCCAGACATGACTCACATGAGCCTAGGTTCTTCAAGTGGGGCACTTCAGCACTAGCAATGCTAGTAAGAAACCTGATCAACAGATCCTTTCTTGAAGGCACTGTTTCATCAAAATGGAAAACAGCAATAGTAATTCCAATCCACAAAGAGAGGTTAGCCACCCTGGTTGAAAATTACAGACAATCTCGATCCTCTGCCACATTGCTAATGTTCTAGAAAGATTGACTGCTATTGTCCCCATTAGATAGGCTGACAGACCACGTCCTTAGACAAAGGACCATTCTCTAAGCTGGTCCCGGTGAAAATGACTCACTGTTAGTAAGAATGTCTTGGCTAGGCTCTGCTGGTTGCCCCAGTGGCCTAAGAATTTGATGTATTCTTTTTCCAAAACATTCACTGTAAACACTTGTTATTCTTTTCTACTCTATGTAAATTGTCTTATGTAATTACACTGTAATCTCCTGATATGGAGCCTTTGTAAAGGAGTTTCTTGCTAAAAGGTTGTAAATTCTGATCTGTATCAATAAATAAATAAATCAACAAATTCTATATAACTAGCTACAATAATACATTGAACTACACCAACTCCTGTCACCCAACCAACATGGCTTTCGCAAGCAACATAGTACAATATCAACACTCATCAATGTCACTTCAGACATTCATTGTGCCTTTGCTACTAGCCTAGCCACAAAGGCTATCTTCATTGACCTCACAAAGGCTTTCGACTTAGTGAATCATATGCTGCTGATAATGAAACTAGAATCCATAGGACATGATCAATCATCTACCTCCTGGTTAGAAAACTACGTATCTGACCACATCCAAACTGTCAAATAGGCCAGCTGTCTTATCTCCTTTTCTTCTGATTATGCACAGAGTCCCCCAGGGATCCTTTCTTGGCTCTTTACTCTTCTTGTTAATCATTAACAATCTGCCAGGCTTCTGGGGGGGGCAGTGCAGCACTACACAGATGACACAGTGCTTTACTGATCCTCAACCGACATTGTATGGCTTAATCAGAATCTGGAATCTGACTTTCACCAGCTAGAAGAATGGTTCTTTATAAATAACCTACTCTTAAACTAAAAAAAAAAAAATCATGCTTTTCTATCCACCATACTTTAAAACCATCCTAAACCACCAGCTTTCCATCTGTACCAGCAAAGGGGAGCCCCCATAAATAGGTCATCTCATTTAAATACCTGGGCATCTGGCTGGATCCTCACCTCCCATACAACGCCCATATTTGCAAAACTACCAAAGCCATACACCAAAATATTGGTCTGCTTTATCGTCTTCATCCCTTACTGTCGAAGGCATCCTGTTTAAAAATTGCTACCAGCTAGCTACTGCCTAAGCTTTCATATGGCGCACCATTATTCCTATCACTCAAAACATCCCTCACCGATCAATTGAAACTATTATCACAAGATAGTATGCTTTGCCATTGGAACAGCACCCCCCACACACACCGCTACACTGTACTTGTATCACTGGGCTGGCTATAACTGGAGCACAAAATACGTTACTCCTCACTATGTTTCACTTTCAAGCTCACACATCTTCACACTTCACCAAGCCTATTAGATATCATTGTACGAAAGCAGTCTGGGTGGTCTCTCTGCTCCGCCTCTCTTCCACTTCTTGATGTATTGAAGACATGTCTATCCTCCAGAAGAAGATCCTTTGCCTATGCTGCCCCATTGGCTTGGAACTCCCTCCCCCCATCTATACTCTTCTGTACTACTCTCCATTTCTTCAAGCATGCCCTTCATAACCGCCTAACTGCATCAGTTACCTGGTCCTGCTCCACCTGACGTATATACACCAGTCCTCATCTTCATCATCCCTTAACTCCAAATCCTATCAGCATCCTCCTACTATACTAATACATCACGAATCACCTCTGCTTATATATAGCAGATCGCAGCTATGATTGTACATCATCTTGGACACTGAATTGTATCAAATTATCAAGCTGCTGCACTATGACTGTCTAGGGACTGGATTCACAAAGCTTTCTGAAGGTGCAACACCTTCCCTAAGTCCCCAAAACTGCTGTAGTTATGGAAACAAAGGGGAATTTACTCTGAGTGCTATTCACAAAACCCTCCACAGCTGCAGAAAAAAACACTATAGACTGTGGAAAAAAGTGTAGCTGTGGAAGTACCTGAGGAAAGAAAGGTGTGAGATAAGTAAGGCACATCCCCTGAAAGGCTATTCACAACCAGTGGTTTTCTGCAGTTGCAGAAAACATGTTACAAACAGTAGAATGAGGTGTAACTCTCCCTCAGCAAACTGCAGTAGTGCCCCAACAATTGAAATCAGTTAAGGTGGAGGTGAGGCACAGGTAATAGCATCCCAGATAGTATAGCAGTGACTGATGTTACAGCAACAAAAGGACACATTGCCATAATATGGCAACAGGCAACAACCACCAGACCCAGTGCAGCCCATGATGGAGCTCTACAGGCAGCAGAGCCTGACCAGTCTGCAGCAAATGCTACCCTTGCAGGCAAGAGGAACACCCCAAGGAGGGAGGACCAGCAGTGGCAGTCAGCCACTGTGGTGCCATGGTGTTGCTGGTACCTGTGGTGCTGCAATAGTCCCATTTGAGGGACGGGTTGCTGGTCTCTTTGTGGGTGCTTTCAGCTTCATGCTATGAGAGCAATGTTAATGTCTGCTGCTCCAGCTAATTAGGTTCACTGTTGCTGTGTCTTCTAAGCTATTTCTGCTGCTTCAGATCTGCAGTTCCAGATTTTCAGCACTTACTCAATTTCCAAAGCTGCTGAATTTCTGCAGCTGTGGGGATTTTACAGAATTCTGCATCTGCTCAAAATTTCTTTATGAATATCACTCAATTGCATTTCTGCAGTGCTGCAGGCCTTCTTCCTGCAGCTGCGAATTTTTTGGCTTTCTTTGTGAATCCTGCCCTATGTATTTATTACCTCATTCACTGTACAATCCATGCCACAATTATTGTACTCCTTACCAAATCTGTTCTAGTCTTGTTTATATTGGTTACAAATGTTGTTCTGGTTTTGTTGTGTTTGTTTTTATTTTTGTTAACTCTTACTCATTTTGTAACCCCCTTTGGCAACCCTGAAAAAGGGACCATATGGTCTCTGTGGGCTTATCCGGTTACCAAAATTCAAATCAATAAATAAATGGGCAATTTTGAACTATTTGCTTTTCAAGAAGGATGGTCACAGGACATAGTCTATATAAATGGATATGAGTTTATTTTTATACCAGCAATCAAGCAAAAACAATCTGGAAGACCTAAAGGGGGATTAGCTACCTACATGAAGAATAAGGAAGGGAATAAGGAAGGGAATCAAAATATTGGACCAAAGCAACTCTAATTAAAATGATGTCACAGTAGTCCTGAAGTGGCATTTAGTCCTGCTTACTGTAGTTAATATCTATAATACTTCTAGATAACAGATCACTACACATAATGATATATGGGCTAGTCTCACCCTATATTTAAATCTGATGTACAAGAAATTTCCTGCCAGTATAGTAGTGATTTGTGATGATTTTAATTCCAGAATTGCAATCATGGCAGTCTTCCCAATTTACAGGCACAAATATATATGGGCAACCTCGAAAACAGGAATGGCTTAGACAAACATAGTAATAAATCTGAAAAGAATCTTCAAAACTTCATTAAAAATAATAATTTGTTCATCTTAAATGGAAGGATAGAGAGGGACCAAAAAAGGGACTTTACTTACCATATGGTCAAAGTGTCATAGACTATGTCCTGTGTACTCAAGAAAGTTATTCTTTATTTAAAAGATTTACAGCAGAAATGAGGCCAGAAAATGATCATGGTCCATTTTGCTTAGAGGTATCAATGCAGAGTGATGTTGGTAGTTACAAACTTATGAACAACCATCTTTCCTCACCAGCATTAAGGGGAAAAAACAGATTAGTATTCACATCTAGGACTTGGAATGCAATGTCTGAAAAGTTAAATAATACAATAATTCACAGAGATAAGGATAGGCCTGATTAAATGTTACAAGCAAAGGATATGCACTTACATTGGGGGATCTTATATAATTCAATAAGGCAAGAAATATATATGGAAGGAAAAGAGGTTAACAAAAAAAACATGGTGTGATGCCTCATGTAAAAAAGACTGAATTAAATCTTAGGAAAACAATCAGAATGGTCATGAATAACCCAACAAGAGTTAACTTTAATCACTTAAATAACCTCAGAAAATAACATTAAAAAATTCTGACTCAGAATAAAACAGCAGAATATGTACAATAACAATGGGCACATATGTATCAGGTCATACAGAACAAAGGTTCAATGAATTTCTGGAAGATGGTAGCAAATTGGGTAAACAAATTCCAACTGTCTTTAGCAGTTTACATCCCAAAGGAAACCTAGATAGAACACTTTAAAGAAATAGGCAAAGAACAAGGCTTCTGGCCATAATGCCATACCAGCTGAAATTGTAAAAAATACAAAAATGTTTGGATTCCTATCTTAACATGTTTTTTTTTTTATGTTTTTCTAGCTCAAAAATGTATTCCAGCTTCCTGGACAAGATATTTTATAGTCCCCATACACAAAAAAGGGTCTTTTTAGGAACCTGCACATTTCCATCCTATCAACCTATTAGACGTCGGCTCCAAACATTTTTTAGAGTTTTACCACATAAACTTCAAGCTTGGATGATATCTGTAAGTCCAATATCCCCATACCAATCAAGTTTTAGGCATGTTTTTTGAACAGCAGATAATTGTTACTTAGAACATCTAACAGAAAAATACACAGCCTTTAGGAAAATGAAGGTATACACTCTGTTGATTTTATTGCAGCTTTCGACTCTGTCAACAGAATTACACTCTGGGGAATACTGAAAAATTAAGGTCTATCCCTAGATCTTTTAATTCCAACTTAACTTTTATACACAAAAACTAGTACGGCTATTAGATATGACAACAGAGGAAATATTACAGATTTCTTCATCACAAAATGGGGTGTCAAACAGGGTTGACTCCTAGGCCCCTTAACTTGCAGCATTTATATACACTAGATTACTTATTATTCTTTGATGAAGAGTCGCTGGATTCCCTGAAAATAAATAAAATACCATGCCATTTATTGGCATATGCAGATGATTTAGTTCTATTTTCTTTATCCAGGAAAGACCTTAAAAAAATAGATCATTTCAAAATTAAATGTGATTCCCTAGATCTAAAAAAACAAACAAACAAAAAATAATAATATTTGTTCATCAGTCTTCTTACTGTAAATTCCATCTAAATGAAGATCCAACAGAGATAACATCAGATTATACTTATTTGGGAATAAGGCTAACCTCTAATAGTAAGTGGACTGTCCACCTCAAGGAACAATGTAATAAGGTCAAACATGTGTTGAAATCACTATTCTGATTTATCTTTATGTTTGGGGTAACATGATAGCCCCAGCTCTTAAGGCTGGAGAATCAAAAATTAATTCATTGCTCCTGTATGGGGCAGAAGAATAGGGAGCACAAGATTTGGTTAACCTCGATACGCCTTTATTGTACTAATATAAATCACTATTACAGGTGCCCATGACTACATCCTCCCCCATTGTTTTTGGCAGAGCTGGGTAGGGTCACCGTGTCCACACTAGTTGAAATTAGAGTGATATCATACTGTCTCAGGATTATCAAAATTCCTTTAATACTTTATCATTGGAATGTTTAGAAGAGAAAATTAACTTGTCCAAGGACAATTTCATTTCCTCCTGGCTGCAAAATCTACTCCTAATACTGAAAAAATTGAACTTATCTCACTTATGGGTGGACTTCCTAAGGGGTATTAACATCTCAATCCAATACAATAAGATATTTTTATTTTTTTTTTTTATTAGAAAGAATCGGATTACATTTACCTTTGAGCTAAGAGTTCATTTGCAAAGGTTCCACATCAGTACAGTGAATTACAGAGCTACAGAGATAAAAAATAATACATATTAGCAGTAATAATATACAAGGAGACAATCAGATGTTGCAAATTAAGATCTTAGCTAGTTACAAACTAGAGGAGTAAAAAATGTGAATATGTTGAGACAGTTCTTGTCATAAGTGTTGCAGGTGGGGAAAATAAAAGTTTTATGTTTATTGGATGGTGGGCCTATAACCAGTGCCTGTTGAGAAGGACATGACATAGAAAGGGAAGAACAGGAGGTGAGGGGGTGTGATCAGAGGGTGATGGGAGTGGCCAACAGAGAAAAACATGGGTTGAGGGAAGGACAGGAGGTATGGGTGGATTTACAGAGGGTTGAGTCTTCACTGCATGGTACTTGGATAGGCGGAATTAAGGGGAAGGGAACCATGGGGAGAGGAGGGCCAATGGGGGGGTATAGAAAAACTAGGGAGGTTGTAGGGGAAAACATGGACAGCAGGCTTCATAAAAAGAGATGGGGGCATACATTACATCTACTAGTCACAGACTACTGGTAGCTGTCATACATTAAACAGTACTACAAATACTGGTTGAGGAATTATATATTATGCATAATAGCCGCAGTTAATGGTTGATGTAAACAGGACACACAGCTTGGTTTTGAATACATCCAGTTTGATTGCAGTCAGGATTTCATTGGTCAATGTGTTTAACCAAAAGGGTACCCCATATTTGTAGGATCATTGGCCTTGGAAGGTCCATTTGAAGGAGACTAAGAAGGATCAGCTGTCAATACCACTAGCACTCCTATCATTGTTAGACTTGCTGAGTAGTTTCTGATCAGCCGGGGGAGTTAAGACCATTATGGATTTTCATGGCCAGTAGGCAAACCTGGTACTTTATACTGCTATCTAGGTTTGGCCGACCAGATTGTGCATAAAGCTGACAGGTGTGGGAGAGGCAATGAGCTCATGACATGAGTCTGCATGCCTTATTGAGCGTGATCTTTATATGCTTGAGGGCTGAGCCAGTTGCAGCACTGTACACTACCAGTCTGTAGTCTATTACAGGCAGAACTGAATTAGTCACTACTAGATTTAGCACTTCATTGGTGAGGCACTGTCTGTTCCTGTGGAGAAATCCTACTTTGGCATTAGCTGCTTCGGCAATGAGATCGATATGTTGGGTAAAAGTGAGACAACAGTCTAGGGTAACCCCTAGGTACTTGAAGGTTTGCACCATTTTAAGTGGTTCATTATTGCAGTTTATTACATTCAGGTGATGGGTCAGTCGATGGGTCCTATTTCTGCTATGAAAGGAGACAAAAAAGTATGTTTTTTTTTTATAGTTAAGCAGCAATTTTGATTTTAGAAACCATGCTTTGATTGTGGAGAAACTGGATTGCATTCAATTTTCTAATGCTACTAGATCAGTGTCGCTTGAGTATCATACTGCATCACCTGCATACAGCAAGACTTTGTCATTATCTGAAAGTGGTAGTTGATTCAGAAACAGACTGAAGAGCAGAGGACCCAGGACTGAGCCTTGGGGGACCTCAGTTACTACACTGCTGCTCTCAGAGAAAACGTCTATGATTTTCACTCTTTGAACTCTCTCTAAGAGGTAGCTCTTAAACCAAGTTACAGACTTAGCAAAACAGAAACTGTTTCACATAGCACATGAAAGAGATATGGATGCTGTAAAAAACAAAGACAAGTTTTATGGTTTAGAGAAAATAAAACAGCCCATGGTATAGAAGATTATCTATCATTTCCAATCTTGCCAATGTGCAGAAAATGGATCACATGGGCAAAACATGAACTAATCACCTCTAAGCATATATATGGGCCACCCACCCATAAGTGTAGAGACATGGTGCCTGAGAGTTCTGTGTTCCCACTATTACAAGATGATATACAAAGGTAGAAGTGTGGGTCCTCTGGGCCCTGTGCTCCCACATACCTATAAGTATAGAGACATAGTGCAGGAGGGCCCTGTGCTTTTAGTTTGCATAATCATACCATAGGTATGAGTGCAGGCCCTCTGGGCCCTGCACTCTTACCTACCTATGATTGTACAGGTATAGTGTAGGAGGGCCCAGTGCTGCCAGTTTAGCATAAATAGTATGCATAGGTGGGAGTGGGAGCCCTCTGAGCCCTGCACTCCCACCTACTGATAAGTGCAGACACATAGCACAGGTCTAGATGCATTCCAAGTAACCTTTGTAATACTTATTTGGCAATATCTCTAACCATAGCAAATGTGGAAAAAATTATTTTGCATTTGTATTTATGACCTAGCCACCTCCATGCTTTGCTTAGTACACTTGAAGGTGTACTAAGCTGTGCTTAGCAAAAATCCATATCTCAAACCTTTTCTGAGATATAGGTGCCAAAAGGCACCGTGACTGCTACAATGTTATCCTATGGAAAAATATACAGTTTCAGACCGCAGTAACTCTAGAACTGGTATAAATTTTGTCACCAAACTAGTAAAAGGCACATCTGTGTGGCAAGGACTTGCCACCCTGCAAATTGCAACCCAAACATCCAAACCTTGTAGTGGCAGTGAGGTAGCAAAAAAATGGTAAGTTCTGGGCCAGTACTGTCGCAAATTGCAACACTTTCATCAGACTTGCAAAAGAACAGTGCAAAACTTTCTCAAACTTCATGAAAGTGTCACACTGTTCTTTCACAATTTATGAAAGTACAGCAGGCCAGATTGTGAGAAACATATTTCCAGGGCTCATTTAAAAAAAATAATGGCAGCATTATGTTCTTCTGGCCCTTATTAGTTAAACACAAGTGTCAGTGTTTACCAAGGGTCACTAAAATTTGAACCACAGCAGTTTTTCTCCACCACTGACTGAAAACAAGATGGCAATGGCATAACAGTACAGAGGGCATTTGCGACAGGAAAAGCTTATTTTGTGGATGAGTCTATCACTGTTGCATGGAACATATATTTTTCCCCATAGGATATAATGGGGCTACTTTAAACTTTAATAACATTTGAACAGATTAATATTTTTCCTCCAAACCTTCAAAAGGCACTTCCCTGACACAGTCCCCATACACCCTGAACATTTTGGACCAGACAGAATAATTGTTCGAGCTGTAGAGACGAGCAAAGAATTTGCCAAAAATGGCCCAAAAAGTGTTGGTCTGCACTTTTATGGGCACTTTACAGCTCCACAACCACACATCCGACCAGAACGAAACTTATCAGATCCGAAGATCTATGGTTGCAGACAGTGCACACAAAAATTCAGGCAAATCTGTTGAACAGTTGTGAAGTTAATAAAGTGCAAATATTTGGGCTTAACATAGACATGGCTGTGAAACCTTAAACCTAACTATACCTGCATTACTGTGCAGCTATAATATATATTTATATATATAAAATACTACTCTTAGGTGTGCGGTCATGCTCTGATATACGCATGCCTTGATGTGCGTCAGCCCCCAAGGCATGTGTTTATCAGAGCATGACCACACACTGTACAGTGGGTTATCTATCTTGTAAAATGGCAAAATTGTTTTTAAGGGGGGTAAAAGTGCAGGTGTGTGGTGGCGCTCTGATATACTCATGGTCTTGTGATGGAATCCAACAAATCAGCAGACATAAATTTCCTACCATTTTAAATATATATATATATATATATATATATATATATATATATATATATATATGTATATCTTATGCAAAAACTGTGTTAATGCATCATTTAGGGTTAAAGCACAAAAAGTCAGGAAATGAAAATCTTTAGGGTTGCCTTCCCCTGGACCTGCCAGTCATCCCAAGATTGACAGATACGGGTGTTTCATTGGGGTTGTGAGCCCTAAATGTCACCCAATTCCATGTGTAATCATATAGACAAGGGATAGCAACAAAAAATGGGGTGACATTTAGGTCTCACAACCCCAAAGACACACCCCGTCATCTGTCAGTCTTGGGATGATTGGTGGGTCTGGGGGGAGGGGCAACCCTAAAGATTTTTCATTTCCTGCCTTTTTGTGCTAAATGATGCATTAAAGCTGTTTTTGCATAGAATTTCCCTACTTTTTGAAAACTAATACAAAACTAAGAAGTTGTGGAAGTTGGTGGCAGTGCGGGCCCAAACTCCAACCAACTTGTAAACATCTCCACATGATAAGAGTACAACTACTGAATATGACATGTATTGCTTAATCATGAGAGTGGCATAATTGAGCACCTGTTTACATCTCAGACACATAAGCAGTGAAACTATCTCCATGACAGTAACACTAGGTACCCTATAAATCTGAACGCAGTAGCACAATGCAAAATGCTATATGTAAAACGTAAAGCATGTGACACAATATCTCCACAGAAAATAAATTTTGCAACACCTAAATACCATAATTGACATCCACAGGACATGCTGTCAAGACCCTCCAAATTTCAATGTAAAAAACCAAACCGTGTCTGAGATATAACAATTTAAAGTTTGAGATTTTCATTCATCAGAGTGCCAGAGTTCCACACCTATTGGCATTTAACAGCCACAATGACTGAAGACTACATCCATGACAATAAGGCTAGGTAGCCTATCAATTTAAAGCCACCACCAAAATGCAAAACATTGTCCGCCAGAATGTAAACTGTGCCATGCAATTTCTCCACAAAAAAATGTATTTTCTGACATGAAAACACAGTAATTTACATCTATGGTACATGCTGTAAATACCCTCCAAATTTCAAGTAAAAAGACCAAACCATTTTCGAGATATGTAATGTTAAAGATCAGTAAAATTGGCCTATCTAAGCAAGCAATAATACCCAACAGGGTGGGCGGTATAGGGCAATACCGGACCTGCCAGGGGCATAATGAGGCCCGACAACCACAGGCGGAGGGCCTCATAGCCCCTGGAAGGTCTGGTATTACCAATACTGCCCATCCTGGAGGGTATTATTGTGCTTAGAAAATAGGCTCTTTGAGAAGTTTTTTATAAAACAATTTATAAATATCACGGAGTTTCTCAAAAAAAGTAGCATAAATAATTTTAAATGAATTTGTTGCAAAGTAGTCCTAGTACAATTCATCTGTGCTTTCATTCCTGCCTGAATGCTTTCATACCTGCTTGACAGCTGGTTTTATTGTTATGTGTGCATAACAGCTGGTTTCTTTGTACCCCCACATTCTTTTTCACCTGGTTCTGTTTGTTTGAGGATATTGGAAAGGATGGCAAAATGAAAAAAAAGTTGTCAGCCCACATCTTTGAGCTCGCCTTAAGGTCCATTTCTTTACCACCTGATTCGATCATCGAGGAGTTACAACTGCCCAGCCTACTATCACTCACTCGAGAGAAGAGATTTGTATATTAAAAAAAGTTTTGTTATCTGTGTTATGACTTCTGACAGAAAAACCGAGTGGGTGTCAGGTGGGGGCACTCACTATGGAGAAGTGGGCATGAGAGTGTGGTTGAGAGAGTGCTGTCTTGCAAATTAGCATGGCAGGCTGAGATAAACACTCTTATATTCTCTCTCTCCCTTGATCGGAAATACAAAATGGAGCATGTCTCTTTATTTTTTTATGAACATAGCTCTTACATTAATTTAATGTTCAGGTGGCAGAGGAGCGTATGCGAGCTGTACTTGACAGCTAATGGCCGGTGGTCTGTGCGGTGCAGAGCAGACACTGTACCACAGCACACCACAGCTGCATGATTGACTTTTTTTATGGGAATGGTTTTCTTCATCTTTTTATTATAATGGAAAAATATCCTGACTGTCATTGTGCTGTCATGACAATTTGAGTAAAGGGGGTGGGGGGAGGTCTTCTGATTTGCTAACGGAGAAAACAAAGTGGCGATCATTTCAAATGCAGTGCTAAATTCTTCAGCCAGTGAGGAAGCAGGGTAAGCAGACTGGCACCAGAATACCAGTTATGGGTCTGGGATAGGTGGCAGAGCTGGAACTTTTTATTTACAGGGCTCTCACTGCTAGTTAAAGTAGCAGTGCAGTGAAGTGTTTTTTCCAATTTACAATTAAAATAATCAAACTATTACTAGTTCTTTTACAACCAGTTACATTTCTTTTGGTTAGCATAATTTTTTCCACTTTTCTAGGCTTTACTCACCTGCCAACCAGCACAGACCCTTGCCAGGATTGCCATTTGCAAACAAAGTATATCATGGTTATTTTACAAGTGAGCTCTATAACCATGATGCATCTCTATTTTTCCATAATGCTCTGGGTGTTTATGTTTTGAAGCTGTGCGTGTTCATGGACATTGTAATCAATTAAAGTATGACAATGGAAGTGTGACTCACAAGCAGCAACTCCTCTAGAATGATGTATTGCATACAGTGAACTTATGCCTAGTTGGTACTTCAAATTATTGTATGAGTTAAATACAGTGTACTTTACAGTTTACTTACTGGGACATTTCTTTCTCTCCCTCTGTGAACAGCCTTCACCCCCTCCACCCCCAGAGTGGAACCATGACTTTTGAAGAGCCCCTTACAGCCATTTCAATGCAGACAACATAAAGAACTGCAGTTTGGATAATTTTTCATCCACTTCACTGCTGCATGCCCATGCCATTATGATCGGACTTGCCAGTTCTGTTTGGGACTGATGCGAACATGAATACCTCAACCTCCTGCTCTACACAGTGCCTCACTCAGCTTACGTAATTGCAGCGCACGGATCATATTAAGCCATAATGTTCTGAATGGAAAAAAAATAGTTGAGAAAATTAATAAAATATTGTGCTGCTATAGTAGAAACCCATTTAAAAAAAGATCATCATCTCTGGCTTTAGCTGCTCTTTTACTGTGTCCAAAAGAGATCATGTCTCTAAGTTAACAGCTGGTTGGTGCGTGCCTATTATCTGAGTGGTACAGTGCTTTTACTTTTTCTAATTTCTCTGGCAGGGCAGTCACGATTGTACTGTCTGCGAGCAACAGTTTGGGAGATCGAGCTGATGGGAGGGCTTGACACAGGGCAGCCACTGTTTCAAAATGTTGTTTATATGTAGAGCAGTTTGTCAAATAGCCCCCAGACCAGCCACAGTAAAGGAGCTGATGGCTTATGCAGTTATATACTCGAGCACAAGTTAGCATCAGCAGCTTGTAGATTGCTCCGGAATAAACTGAAAGTTTGACTGTCCTTTACTATGGCTGATTTGGGGGCCATTTGACAAACTGCTCTCTCCATGGCACCTGAGCGAATCCTTCCAGAAAGATTTACTACACTACAGTTGATAGAGAAGGTAGGTGGATGGCATGGTAACTGAACGAACAATGATTTTTAGAACTGTAATCGAGTTGTTTCACATAAGCAGAGCAGACTGTTAGCAGTTGGGGAAAGTGAGCAGGTCAGATGCATGATTTCATATTAAACGGACTATCTGCTTCGGAAGCAACCTGTTACCCTTGCTTCTTTGCCCGAGAATATAACACCACTAACATGCCGAGTGGATAGGGGATTTACTCCTTCAAATTACAGTATCTGTCGACCAACAGAATTTTGATTTCCCTGCCTGCTAGACATGAATGCGCATGCAAAACAGCATTGCATGCAAACAAATGCATCATGAGAAGTAGGTGCATAAAACAAACATGTCAGGCAGAGACTTATTTTACACAAATTAATATACTATTTCAGCAAATAACTATTTTATCAAGTAATTTTATCTGGCATATCATTACAATCGGAAGGTTCAATAAATCATACACATGGGTAAAAGTAAAACTTTTATTTTTGAAGACTGTTCATTGCACTGCTGCTTTAATGTACCCCTGCTGGCCAGTCAGATTACTTAGATTCTTAAGCCCATTTTCTAATGCATTATAAAATAAAAGAATAAAAAATGTTAAAAATCAAAATTTTCATTGAAATGCGGTAAATCACCAACATGGTTCAACAGAACGAAGCCCCCTGAGCAGAACCCACCCTCATTTATCTTCCTAGGGCACCCCTGGGCTGAGAAATTAGATTTTTTAATTCAACCATCTCATCCCTCACTCGCGATGCATGATCACGATCAAAGAATCTCGCGATCAAAGAATTTGCAGGCTCACAATCAAAGATCGTTAACGAGTCATGATCAAAGATTTTAAAATGCTGTAACTCTATTTTTAGACCATTTAATGTAAAACCAAAGGCATGGGTCAATAGATCAGAGCCCCCTGAGTAAAACTCACCCAAATTTTACTTCAGCAGTGACACCTGAGCTGAGATATATGATTTTTTATGATCAGAAATGCAAAAACAAGATGGTGGACCTCAAGATCAAAGAATTCTTGGGGACAAAGATTCTTGAACTGCAAGGCTACAAATTCTTTGATCGCCAGGTGGAACGAGATGGCCCAAACCCCATTCTTTGTTTGCAAAACAACCATATCAATTTTCTCATTGACTTATAATGGGAGCTTAAAAGTGGCATAACTTTTGAATGCCTTAATGTTGTTCACCAAAATGAAAAGCAGCATATTTGGCCAGCCAAGCTGTTTCAGATGAGCCATCTCATGGAGTGGCACACCACACAATGGCCACGCAGGACCACAGACAAAATCCCAAAGCCTGCCTTCAAAACTGGATAATTTTGCATTTTTCAGCATTTTCATGTGCAAAGACCATAAGTCTGACTGAAACAAAATTTGGCAAATCAAGAGATCTACCATGCCCCCCCCCATGCATGCCAAATGTCAGGCAAATCTGTTGAACAGGTCCAAAGTTATTAATGTGCAAAATGTCAAGTTTAACATAGAAGTGCCTTCATAACCAAAAATACAGTGTCTCGACCACACCACTACAATATATAGAGAATAATGTATATGTAGGGAGTTGGTATGGAGTTTTTTTTACACCCAACTTGTGTGATAACATGTAAACCTTGGGAGCGAAACTCAAGAGGTTTTACTATTATCACACAGTGAGGGTGTGTAAAACTCCATATCTACCCCATACATATGTTTTATTTTTTATAATAACTGGTACTAAAACAAATTCTCAGAATTACCACTACAAGGAGGCATGAGGCCAAAATGCTCATACTTCCTTACTAGTAGGCACGACCCCGAGTTATTCAAGGACTGACATCACATAATGTGCTAGCGTGGGGTCGTGCCTACTAGTAAGTAAGTACGAGTATTTTGGCCATGGGTCTCCGTGCTGGTTTTACGAGTGATCCTACAAGAAATATCTGAAATAAATAAATGCTGCACATGCACAGATCTTTAACCAGAGGGTAAGCTACAGAATTGGGGAAGAGGGAGGGATGTGTTTTAAGTGAAAACCTGCTTTGTAAGTTTGTGAGTTTCTGTTTACATTGGAGAATGGTCTCGTGCTGCATCAGACAGTTTCATTGGTTGGTGCTTGTGTATGCTTCTCAGCGCAAGGATGTAAAAGTCGTATCAACCTGCAGGTTGATATGACTTTTCAAAGTTGCTAAACATGGGTTGATATTGGACTTCACCAGTTGTTATATATAGATAGACAGACAGATACATATACATATATAGATGTGGTCCAAGTCAACTCTTGTCCATGTAACAAAGGATTCCAAGAGAACATTTCTCATGTAATTATCCAATGCCCCTTATATAATAACTGCAGGGACACCATCCCAAAAGATTTCCTAAGCAAGTATGACAATGTATACTAGGATGTTCAGTTTATTCTTCTACATCCAATGTGCAAGGAGGATGCTGAGATGATTTTGAAAATTCTGGCATCAGTAGTCAGGCTCAAGAGAAGAAGGCATTATAATCTAGTTAACAGGGTCATAGATAAAAATCACACCAAATATTGATTCTTGATGCCAAGAGCTCTAGATGTACTCTTGCATAAACACTAATGTCGATGTGCATGTTTTATCTCTGATTTTAAAATGTATTTATTTATTATTTTGCAACAGTGTGATAATTGTAATGTTCATAACTACTATGTTTGGGACCAATAATAAATTTGATTGATAGAACCATTTGTTTTGTACCCCTCTTATTCTTGTATTTTTTTTTTGTGGGGTTGAAAATCCATGATACTGTTATATTTTTCTAAAAAGTATTCCACAGCTTTGTTTGGGTCCTCCATGCTAACCAATAGTTGCCAATTAACCTCTCCTAAATCTGCCTTAATATAAGCTGCTTTTTACTCATTAATTAGTCTAGATAAAACAGCTCTGTTCTGCCCTTTTAGTTTTCTGTTACTCCCTATACTATAAAGGGGCATGCGGTCACTGACTGAAACAGGTAACATCCCAACAGCCTTACTTTTTTATGTTGCTAGTTAACACCAGTTAATTAATGAGTTCACACCTGTTCTATCATAATTCCTAGTCCCCTCTTTTATCATATAGTTCAGGTTCACTTTCTGAAATGCATTTTTAAATTTACTTACCTCAGGCCCTAACCAGTTTATGTTCATATCTCCCAGTACTCCTTGTATTTTTTTGGCAGTGGGGTGGGTTATACAGTATACACAGCCTATAATTAATTTCACGTATTGCCCAAAAGTAGTTTGATAACTCACTTCTTGCATCCTGATGGAAATACCTCTCTCTCTCTCTCTCTATGTCTTTTACATTAATAAACTCCCTTGTGTAAATAGTAATTCCTCCCTCCCCTTTTCCCCAAGTGATTTCTTGTAACTGATTTATACTTTTCTAATGTGATTCATCCAAATTGGGAGTTAAGCAGGTTTCAGTTATTAGTATTGCATCTGAGACATAGGTGTACATCCATGCCCCCAATTCATATTTTCAGATTGAAAACTGCACATATTCAAATGTGCTGAATTTAGCCCCTTTGCCCAGAACCAATTATTTAAATCTCACCACTCATTAAATATGTTTTCACTTCAGACAGGATTTTATTCAACATCCCCAGTAATAATAGATTACTAACTGGACAGATAATTTATTTCTGAAAACCTATACTCCTAAAAAAGGTCTAAACTATTTTTCTTCTGTATTCCCATAAAATAAGTTCTTTGATTGGAATAAAATTAAAATTAAATGTTTTATTCATAATTCCTTTACAAAGCTTGTATACTGCTAATTTCAAATTAAAGATAGTTTCTCCCTTTGCTTCAGGAGTCCACAAAAATAAACGGCTGGCAGGAGTAACCCTTTTCTGACTTTTCTGTTCCTTCTAATTTCATCATGGGATTTGGAAGTTTGTGTATTTTCATTATGGTCTACATTAATGGTTGTACTTTCCAGATTAAATGCACTATCCATACTGTCTGCCTCAAAGTGAACTTTCTGCACCACCTTAGCTAATTTAGAACTGTCCTTAGTCATTTCTGTATTGGTTACTAAGTTTTCGTAATTAATGATAACCCCCCCCCCCACCTTCCATGGCTTTATTTTTTCTTATTTTTGGTACATTCTCCTTTTCACTGTTTATTTCTTTTTCCAGTTCCTAAATCCTTTCTTTAATTTCATATGTGTTTGTGTGTGTGTGTGTGTATATATATATATATATATATATATATATATATATATATATATATATATACACACACAGTATATATATCTTCATTGCAAAACACTTTGTTCATGCATCAGTTAGGGTTCTGCCACTGTGCCAAAGTGGGGAAATGCATTGTTAGGGTTTCCAATCCTAACTCCACATCCCCCCACCCAACAAACACACACACACATGCAAAATGCAGGGAAAGGGGCAATGAACACAACCAATCAGAAACAGCCACCATCAGGTAAGAGAAAGAACATGCAACCATGTGAACATACCACAAGAGACATCCATCATCATGGTTCAGCAACTTTATGAGCTCTGCTGCCATCTCAGTGTCTTGGTGGGTACACCCGCATGCTGTGCAAGCACGGGGGATGTCCCATTGCATGTACTGTGCCCCAAACTCCTCACCACACACATGCATGTATGTCTTTCTGTTAACATATATGCAGATGTGCACAGAAAAAGAATGTACATAGGCTGTCAGTGTGTGGTCATGTAAACATAGAAACATAAACATAGATTTTGACGGCAGATAAGGACCGCTTGGCTCATCTAGTCTGCCCATTTCCCTACCTATAGGATAGGCAGCAGATCCTAGTTAACCAACAGCCTATTTCTTCCTACCCCCCACAAGAATTGCCTTATGTCTGTCCTATGCATTCTTGAATTCTCCCACAGTTTTAGACTGCACAACCTCCTCAGGATGGCTGTTCCATGCATCCACTACCCTGTCTGTGAAATAATACTTCCTCACATTGCCCCTGAACCGCCCCCCTTCTATCTTTAAATTGTGTCCCCTTGTTCTTGCACGTCTCGTTTTCTGAAAGATACATAGATACATAGACAGTGTCGGCAGATAAGGGCCTATGGCCCACCCAGCCTGCCCATTTGAGCTTTTAAATTCAGTTTATGTTTTCCTAGAAGTCAGTTGCCCCTTACCCCTGACCTCCAGAACTCCTTTATGTCTATCCCATGCATTCTTAAATCCCCTGATTGTTTCAGCCCCCACCACCTCCTCTGGCAGGGTGTTCCACTTGTCCACCACCCGTTCGGTGAAGAAATTCTTCCTCACGTTTCCTCTGAATCGTCTTCCCTCCAACTTCATCTCATGCCCTCTAGTCCTGGAACATCTTTTTTGCTTAAAAATAGTGTATTCCTGCACCCTGTTCCTCCCTGTAAGATACTTGTATGTCTCTATCATATCCCTTCTCTCCCTCCTCTCCTCCAGGGAGTACATGTTCAGTTCCTTCAACCTGTCCTCATAGGACTTGTGATGCAATCCATGTACCATCTTTGTTGCCCTCCTCTGAACCTTCTCTACCCTGTCTATGTCCTTACATAGGTATGGTTTCCAGAACTGTACACTGTACTCCAGATGGGGCCTCACTAGTGTCTTGTATAGTGGAATTATGACCTCCCTTTTCCTGCTGATGATGCCCTGCCTATACATCCCAGCATCCTATTTGCTTTACCTGCTGCCTTGTCACCTGTTTCCCTGCCTTGAGGTCATCAGAGATTATAACCCCAAGATCCCTTTCCTGCTTTGTGCATGCTATATCCTCACCCCCCAACTGATATATTGTGCCAGGGTTTTTGTGCCCCATATGCATTATCTTGCACTTCTTTGCATTGAATTTCAGCTGTCAAACCCCCTGACCATTCTTCAAGTTTCTGCAGGTCCCTTCTCATTCTGTCTACACCCTCTGGTGTGTCTACACTGTTACAGATCTTTGTGTCATCAGCGAACAGTGAAATTCTGCCTTCTAGGTCCTGCATAATGTCACTGATGAAGATGTTGAATAGGACCGGTCCCAGCACTGATCCCTGTGGTACCCCACTGGTCACTCTTCCCTCTGTGGAGTGACAGCCATTTACCACCACCCTCTGTGTCCTGCCACCCAGCCAGTTACCTACCCACCACATTACTGTCCTGCCCACACCCATATTCCCCAGTTTGTGTAATAGTCTTCTATGTGGCACAGTGTCAAAGGCCTTGCTGAAGTCTAGGTAGGCCATGTCCACTGCCCTCCCCTGATCCACCTCCTAGTCACCCAGTCAAAAAATTCAACGAGGTTGGTCTGACATGACCTCCCCCTGGTGAAACCATGCTGCCTTGGGTCCTGTAGTCCATTAACAACCAGATGCTCCACCAATCTCTCCTTCAGTAGTGCTTCCATGATCTTCCCTACTACCAAGGTGAGGCTGACTGGTCTGTAGTTCCCCGCTTCCTCTTTGTTCCCACTTTTGTATAAGGGGACTACATCTGCTGTCCTCCAGTCTTTGGGTACCTTCCCTGTTTCCAGTGATTTTGCTAAACAGGATAGCCAGAGGTTCAGCCACCACCTCTCTTAGTTCTTTAAAGACCCTGGGGTGCACCCCATCTGGCCCCATTGCTTTATCAACTCTTATTACTTCCAGTTCCTTCAAGACCCTTTCTCGTGTAAAGGGACTTGTGTCCATTTCTGCACCATTCTCACCCTTGTACCCCTTCAGACCATTACCCTCTCTTCCTCAGTAAAGACTGAGCAGAAATACCTGTTCAATATGTCAGCTTTACTGTTGTCATCCTCCACATGGCCTCCATCCTCCCCCTTCAGTCTCACTATCCCTCCCTTTGCCTTTCTTTTTTCACTTATGTACCTGTAAAAGGTTTTGTCCCCTCTACCCACTGATTTTGCAATGTGTTCTTCTGTCTGAGCTTTGGCTTCCGTTACTGACCTCCCTGCCTCCCTTTGCTTCTCCTGGTACTTCTCCCTATCCCCTTCTGCCTGTGTCTTTTTGTATTGCCTGAATGCAATCTTTTTGACTTTCACTTTCTTTCCTACCTCTTTGGAAAACCATAATGGTCTCCTCTTCCTTCCACTTGCTAACTATGCAATGCATAACTCTGTTGTTCTTGTAATCCCATTTAAATACTGCCCACTGTTCCTCAACCCTGATTCCTGCCCCATTCCCTTAATGCCTCTTTCAAGTATCTCCCCATTTTCCCAAAGTCTGCCCCCTAAAATCCAGGATATGTGTTTTTGTGGTTTGGTCTCTCTTTCTGTGATTTCAAACCACAATGACTGGTGGTCACTGATCCCAGGTGCTCCCCACTATTACCCCCCATCACAGTGTCCCTGTTTGTGAGCACAAGGTCCAGTATTGCCTTCTGTCGAGTTGGTTCCATGACCAGTTGCTTGAGAAGGCACCCTGAAGAGTCCAGGATAAATCTGCTCCCTAGTTGATGCTGTTGCTGGGATGCTCCAGTCCACGTCTGGAATATTGAAGTCTCCAACCAGTACTACCTCACCTTTGTCTGCCATCCTTTGGATGGCTAGCATCAACTCCTGACTGTTTCTTCCTCCTGGGCTGGTGGTCTATAGACCACACCTGTGTGTTGGCTGGCCCCATTTTCCTTTCCAGCTTAACCCACAGTATCTCTCCCCCATTTTGTTCCTCCTGGATCTCTGTGGCCCTTATGTCATTTTTCACATACAGTGCCACTCCTCCTCCATTCCTGCTGCCCTGTCTCTTCTGAATATGTTGTAGCCAGGTATGGCCATCTTCCAGTCGTGGTTATCATTACACCAGGTTTCAGTGATAGCCACAATGTCCAGGGCTGACTGCACCATGACAGCCTCCAGTTCTTCCATCTTGTTGCTAAGGCTCCTGGCATTTGCACACATGGCTTTCCATGATTTGACCTCCCTAGACTGTTTTGCTGTTCTACTCCAGCCCCTTCCTTGGTTGTCCTTTATCCCTGGTTCTCCTTGCTGTCTGCCCTTCTGCTGAATTTTGCCCTTTTTCTGCCTATCCACCTCTTGGGTGCTAATCTCCATCTTTTGCACACTGCTTTGTACAGATAGCCACTCCTCTGGTTCACTGGTTCCACTGCAAGCTGTGGGGGGTGAGCAAGTAGGTACACTCCTTGCTGGCTTGCTACCCCCATTTGCTAGTTTAAATGCTTGTCAATGTAGCATTTAAACTTATCATTGAGTGCTTGGATTCCCCTCCAGGATGGATGCAGGCCATCAGGCTTGAACAAACCTCCATCCCTCCAGGTGGATCCCCAGTCACCAATGAATCCAAACCCTTCCTGACAGCACCAGTTCTTCAACCATGAGTTAAAGTTCCTGGTGCATGCACCCCTATGCTCTCCCTTGCCTCTCGTAGGTAGTACTTCTGAGAAAGTGACAGAAGTAGCTACTTGCTTGAGACCCTTCCCCAATTTATTAAACTCTTCCTGAACTTCCTTTGGCTCCCATTTTGCCAGGTCATTAGTACCTAGGTGGATAATGACATCCAGCTCACCCTCCCGTCTTGCCTTCCCAGTGATCCCCAGGATCTTCCTTCCATCCCTCCATGCCGTGGCACCTGGTAGGCACCTCACCTCCCTGTCCTCCCCCTCCTGTGTTCCTAGCTGGATCCCTCTTATGATGGAGTCCCCCACCAGGATTTGTTTCATTCTCCTCTGGGGTCCACTGCTTTCCCCGCTGAGGTCACCTCCTTGGCTAACTTCCACATCCTTTCCTTCCACTTCTGTGGGTACTTCTATTTGGTTGTCCCTGTTTGCCAGTGAGGCATATGAGTTCTTGAGTGGAATAGGATCTGGGAAGTGCCTCTGCCTGACCGCTCTAACCCACCCTGAGCCCACTGTCATCCAAGTGCTCCTCATTCTCGGCATCTTTTGAGACAGTTGCATTGGACTGGGTGGTCTCTGGATAGGGGTGATGGTACTCCTGACCCAGTTTACTTCCACTCTGAGTCTGGCTACCTCATCCCACAGTCCAGAGAGATGCATGCAGATAGGGCAGCACCTCAGTGTCCAGAAGGTCTGCCTGAATATGGCTGCCTCACAGCCACTGCATTGCACCACTATCCACATTATACTGTAATTCCACTACTTGTCTGCTACTGAAGCTCTCCTAGTTCCCTTTTTATTACTTTACTGTCCTAAAAATCCTGCCACTGATCCTCAGATACTTTTCTATAAAAAAAAAGAAAAGAAACCAATAAATAAATAAATGAGTCAAAACACTTCTCGTGCTGATGGTGGGCTTCTTCCCCCTTATGCAGCTCCTACTCCACACCCCTTACTATACCCTGTGTTTAGCTCCTGTCAATCAGATTTAACAGGGCATATAATTAAGAGTTGGGGGAAGGGGGGGAGAAAATTTGCAGCAATTAAAGACAGCACAGAAATACACCACTACGTTTTAAATTTTCAACAACCCAAAAACAATTCTAAGTAAAGTCAACAAAGAAAGTACAGTGTCACTAAAAGCCCACAATCTAAATTTAAAAGAAAAATAGCAATTACCAGTTACTGTAAGGCACTGAATTGAATATGTTTCCTTCCCCTTCAGGCTTCTTCTGAGAAACTAAAACTCATTTGCTACCTCAACTCTGACTAAGCCCCACCTCCAGTTATCACGTAGCTGAGGTCAGAGGCCAGACAATTAACACCCCTCTCCCAAACTACAGGGAAAGTCAGACAAGCCAAGAGAAAATCTGCAGCAATTAAAGACAGCACAGAAATACACCACCACTACGTTTTAAATTTTCAATAACCCAAAAACAATTCTAAGTAAAGACAACAAAGAAAGTACAGTGTCACTAAAAGCCCACAATCTAAGTTTAAAAGAAAAATAGCAATTACCAGTTACTGTAAGGCACTGAATTGAATATGTTTCCTCCCCCTTCTGGCTTCTTCTGGCTACCCTCTTGGACTTTGTTGATTCCACTGAGGTACTTAAATGTTTCTATCATGTTCCCCCCTCTCCCTTCCTCCTCAAGGGTATACATATTAAGCTCCTTTAGTCTCTCCTCATATGGCTTCTCTTGCAGACCCTGCACCATTTTAGTTGCCCTCCTCTGGACTGCCTCTATCCTGTCTATGTCCTTGTGGAGATGGGGTCTCCAGAACTGAATGCAGTACTTCAGATAGGGTCTCACCAACTGTCTGTACAAGGGATAACAACTTCCTGTTTTCTGCTGCTGATGCCTCTCCCTATGCATATCAGTATACCCCCAGCTCTCCCTACTGATTTCTCACATTGCTTGCTAACTTTAAGGTCATCTGATATGATTACCCCCAGGTCCCTTTCCTTTTTTGTTGTTGTTACTACCCCCCCATTGTGTATTCTTCCCCTGGGTTCTTGTTTCCCAGGTGTAATATTTTGCACTTCTTTGCTTTGAATCCTAGCTGCCATACTTCTGACCATTCCTCCAACCTTGCCAAGTCCCTTCTCATCCTTTACATGCCTCCTTGTGTATCAACCCTGTTGCAGATCTTTGTGTCATCTGCAAAAAGGCATTCTTTTCCTTCCACTCCCTCAGCAATGTCACTGATGAAGACATTAAAAAGGACTGGACCCAATACTGAACCCGGCGGTACCCCACTAGTAACCCCTCTTTCTTCAGAGTGGACTCCATTTACAATTACCTTCTGTGTCCTGTTGTGCAGCCAATGTTTTACCCAGGCTACCACCCTGGGGCCCTCTCCCAGGCTGGTTAACTTGACTATTAATCTTTTGTGTGGGACTGTGTCAAATGCCTTGCTGAAGTCTAGGTAGGCCATGTCCACAGCCCCTCCCTGGTCTACTACTTTGGTCATCCAGTCAAAGAAATCTGTTAGATTCATCTGACATGACCTTCCCACTGTGAACCCATGCTTCCTTGGGTCCTGTGCTCCACTGGCCTCTAGGTACTCAACTATTCTTTCCTTCAAAAGTGACTCCGTCACTTTCCCTACCATAGAGGTCAGACTGACAGGTCTGTAGTTTCCTGCCTCTGTCTTGCTCCCACTTTTGTGATGGGGAATCACATCCACCTTCCTCCAGTCCTCGGGTACCACACCATCCTCCCATGATTTATTAAAAAGTGTAGCCAGTGGTTTCACTAGTTCCTCCCTTAATTCTTTTAGAATTCTGGGGTGAATTCCATCAGAACCCATTGCATTGTCCACCTTCAGTTTAGGAGTTCTTGCAGAACCCTTTCTTCTGTGAAAGGACTGGGATCGACCTCCCATCAAGAGTGCTTCTGTTAATTGGATTAGGCACTTCCCCCTCCTCTTTTGTGAATACTGAACAGAAATATTCATTCAGTATCCCTGCTTTTTCACTGTCCACCTCTGCCCACCCACCGTTCATTCTATTCAGCCTCACTATCCTTCCCTTCATCTTTCTACACTCGCTGATGTACCTATAAAAGGTTTTATCCCCCTTCTTAACTGAGTTGGCTATCTTTTCCTCAGTTTGGGCCTTTGCTATTCTGACTTCCTCCCTGCTTCCTTCTGCCTTAACTAGTACAGCTCTCTGTCTTGCTCCTTCTGTGTTTCCTTATACTTCCGGAATGCTATCTTTTTCTTCCTGACTTTCACAGCCACCTTTTTGAGAACCATAGTAGCTTTTTCTTTCATTTTGATTTATTTGCTTCACACAAAGGCTTGTTGCCTCTGTGATGCAGTTTGATGATTCCCCATTGTTGCTCCACACCTCCTTCAGCCTGTTTGCTAGTGCTTTTCTAAGTCACTCTCCCATCTTGCCAAAGTCAGCCTCCTAAGGTCCAGTACCCTCACTTTTGTATGGCTTGACTCTGTAGCTGAGTTTAATGTGAACCACACTGTTTGATGGTCACTTGTTCCCCAGACGAGCAACCCACTTCTAGATCTGAGTTCCTCTCTCTGCCCCCATTTTAGAGTACGAGGTCTAAGATTGCTCCCTCATGAGTGGGTTCCAAAACTAGCTGTCTGAGGCCTGCCAGCTGTAGGTCATCAAGAATGGCCCTGCTCTTGGATGTGACTGCAGCAAATGTGCTCCAGTTAACATCTGGCATATTCAGGTCTTCCATCAACAGTATCTCCCCTTTCTCTGCCATTCTAAGAATGCCTTCTATCATATCCTTGTCCATTCCCTCCCTCTGACATGGGGGTCTGTACACAACCCCAGTGCAGATTGTGGTGCCCTTTCCAGTGTCCAAGGTGACCCACAGTGCCTCCTCTCCTCCCTGTTTACTCTTTTGTTCAGTTGCTTTTATCCCTTCCTTTACATAGAGAGCTACTCCTCCCCTCTTCTCCCTGCCTGTCTCTCCTGTAGGTTATGTGCCCTGGTATGTTAACATCCCAGTCATGGTTCTCTGTGTACCATGTTTCTGTGACTGCTACGATATCCAGGCATCCCTCTTCCATCAAGGCCACCAGCTCAGGGAGCTTGTTGCCCAGACTATGGGCATTGGTACTCATTACCCTCCATTTCCTGATGGCCTTACTCCTTTTTGCCCCATCCCTGTCCTTCTTGCCTTTGTCACTTTCTCCATTTACCCCTGCCCTTCTCCCTATCGACACCTCTATGTTGGTGTTTGATGCACTTACTACCGTGATTTTCTTTGGGGTGGTCTAGGATTTTCCTGCTCCTTTCCAGTGCCTCCCCTCTTGGCTAGTTCAAATGCTTGCCAATGAAGCATTTAAACCTATCACCTAGGATCCTGTTTCCCCCTCCTGGACAGATGCAGCCCATCATGCCAGTATAGGATTGCATCACTCCAGGTGGACCTCCAGTCCCCAATGAAGCCAAATCCCTGAGCTCCACACCAGTTTTTCAACCTCTGATTGAATCCCATGGTGCAGAACACCCTAGCCTCTCCTATGCCATAGATGGGCAGCACCTCCGAGAAGGTTACTGTGCGTGCTACTTGTCTAAGGCCCCTCCTCAATTCCACAAACTCTTCCTGCACTTCTCTAATCCATTTCTTAGCCAGATCATTTGTCCCTAGGTGGACAATGACATCCAGCTCCCTCCCCTGTGCAGCTGCTCTGACAATCCTGAGGATTCACTCCCTGTCCCTCCAAGCCATGGCGCCAGGCAGGCACCTTACCTCCCTCTCCCCTTCCTCCCCCAGTTCTACCTTCCTAATAATGGAGTCCCCCACCAGGAGTTATTTCCTTCCCTTGGGGAGTCCCCTGCCACCCTCCTGTGGGTCTCCTTTGTGGAGGTTCCCAGCATCCTCCTTGGTCTCCACTGTGGGTTCCTCCATAGTGGAACCACAGTTTTCCAGAATGGCATAGGAATTGTGGAGAGGTACAACTGGAGGGATGCACCTCTGTTCCACCACCCTCACCCTCCCTGAGCCCACTGTGGTCCAACCACTCCTCTTTCTTGGCAACTTCTGAGGCAACGGCAGTGGCACTGGTGGTCCCTGGATGGAAGAGGAGGTCCCACAAATCTTGGCCAACTCAGCCTGGAGATGAGCAACCTCCTCCCTCAGCCCAGAGAGGTGCCTGCAGATGGGACAACTCCGCATTCTCCAGAACGTCTCCCTGAAGACTGCTGCTCCACAGTCACTGCACTGCACTGCACCACTCCAATCATGTCTTATTTTTGACCCCTTAACTGTTTGCAATCATTACTCTTTCCTCTGTTTTTTTTCCCTCTCTCTCCTTACTTTCTGCCTGTGTGCTCTTTGAACTCCTGATTGTCCTGCTCTGAGACAAGAATATCCTATATTTCGCAGTGGATGCCTTACTTGCTCAGAGGCAGACCTCCAGCAGCTAGAGTGGGCCGGAGAGCTACTCTTGCCCTTCTAGGATGGTGGGTCTTTGGTGGCTCTGTGATCACTCACTTCCTGCTCCCAAATAGGAAGTTCCTGTTGTCAGTCAAATCCTGTGCCTATAAAAGTAGAACTAGCTTTGCGTGGGAGGGTGGAGGGCAATATAGTCCCAGCAGAGCAGTCCAGTCACACAGCAGTCCTTTCTCCTGGTGTCTTCAGTCAAGCTATTAGCAGAATCTTTATAAGGCAGTCTTTAAATGTAGTTTCCTTCTAGCTAAGCCACTTGCCCTACTTACTAGATCTTTCTACAAGTAATTTAAACCTCATAGCTATTAAGTCCTTTCAATCACCTGAGATTTACACCTAGATAACTGTTCAGATGACCATTCAGTACAGTTAACTCAGACAAACACACACTTTTTTTTTGTTTTGTTTGTTAGGTTTATTTTTTACCCTAAATTAAAGGTCCAAGTACAAGAGTTCTTCTTCTTTAGTCCCAGGCCAGCAGAGAAGTCCAGTCACACAGCAGTCCTTTCTCCTGGTGTCTTCAGTCAAACTATCTGTTCCCACTGAAATGTAACAGTTCCCGAAGTCACTGACTATCTCTTCCTCTTTACCCTCTGTCTTCAGTCTTTGAATATATTAAAATCTAATGTGATTGTGCCATGATCTGTTTCCTGTAGTGCCATGTTTACAAAACTTGTGCAGTGCTTGAAATTATATGCTACTATACATTCCCATGAGTCACTAATGCATATTTCTCTTTACACAAGTTCTACAAGTACAGTTTAGGGTATCCCATAACTTTGGTGACCACGATTGGGCACCTACCGAAAGGGCAGTTCTATCTCAGTGCCTGCCATCTGGGCAACTGGGGAAGGTGGATGACTGGATGGGGGAATGTGTGAAATAGTGACATCCTGTCAGTACATGCCTACATGCATGGGGGGGAGCAAGCATGCCGAGTGTGGGGTGGAAGGGGTGGAGGGGTTGTAGGAGGTGGCACCATGGTAAGCTGCCAAGCTGCTGCTGTAGCATGGTGGGTGGATTCAGGGCTGTGGTAGGAATGGTGCTGGGTTTGGGTCCAGGTGCAGGTACTTTTTGTTGTGCCCAGCCCAATATTCTATTTATGCCACATTTGCACCCACCCCGACATGCACCCTGAAGTTGAGAATCCTTAAGTAGAGGTGCAGGGGCACAACCCCACATAAAACAAAAAATCCCAACTCCTCAGAAATGTTTTGCTGTGTGCTGGGGAGTATATTGCTGAAATATTTATTTTGGCAATGTGTCGTTACCCAATCGGCAATTGCCATTATCACAAAGATTCACATTTTGCAATTATATACTGCCACACCATCATTACTCTCATAGAATATAAGAGTACAGTTGCTTAGCACTGTGTTTTTCATACACCACTGAAATATTTTATATATGGTAGCAATACACATTGTGCTTTGTTCACCAGTAAAAACTATGGTAACTTCTATATATATATATATATATATATATATATATATATATAGATATATATATAAAAACCATATCATGTGAGTGGACAGAGTTGATAAAAGATAATGCACTGACAGTTGATCATTTCCATTTTGTCATGTTGGCACAGTGTCAGAAGGAGACACAGTTCACACAGTTGTAGAGAAAATATAATGGAACAAATGCATGCAGTCCAGAAACTCTGTATAATTTAAAGAAAGATAACATTGGCACTATATACAGTATCAGTTCATGTTCCCTCTGAAAACTTTACTACTACTTATACATGCCAATTTCATTCACTTGAAGCAAATGATTATTTCAGTACTGTACTGCCACATATCTTCAGAGAATTTTCTTGTGTGGTACATAGGGCAGCTACAAATTCTAGAGCAACACATAGAATGTTTTTCAAACAACATGAAGACTTTCTGTATTCTGACAAATGCAGTTAGCCCCATCCTTTATACTGCCCCGGAGAACAAAGGGTTAACTTTCTATGCAGAGCATAGAATGCTGAGCTCGAGCTCGGTTGATGTCTCTGTCTGGAACCCTTTGAAATCCAACCATCAGATTCTTTACTCCACCTCACTGAACAGCTGTTCCGGAGATTTCTCCTGCAGCTCAGTTCGAAAGTCGGTTAAAGCGTCGGTTAAGTGTCGTTTTTTAACCTAAATTTATTTCCGCATAGTTGGTTCAGTCTCTGTCTGTGGTGCTGTGAGTACTAGATAGGTTTTGTGCTGATTTTCTGTGTGGAACTTGTAAAAGTGTAGATTGGTTCAGCTGAACCAATCATTTGTGGTGAATACTTGTATCTTTCTTTAGCGTGTGGTTACCAATCCTTATCGGTTCTAAAAAAGACGTGTTTTGTGTGTTTTTTTCCAATACCCATGACATGGTTAGGAACCAATAAGGGAGTCTTGCCTGGTGGTTGCCATAAAAAGGGTAAGTTGGTTAGGTTTGTCTGAGAAACCAAATTAAAAAACCAGGCCCACTGGGTTTGAACTCTGCAGTGAGTGTGGGGAGGTCTTTGCTAAGGCCGATCCCCACACCACCTGTGTTTTGTTGTCTGGGGTTTTAACACCTCGATACAGACTGCCAAATATGTAAAAATTTTCCCAAATCTACCCTTGAAAATAGATTAGGTAGAGTGAAGGAAAAGGAGGCAGAGAAGTCCGCTGACCTGGATGGCTAGCCCAGTTCGGTTCTGACCGAGCCAGAATAAGTGCTCTCTGACCAGGGTGATACTTCTTTGGGCAAAAGGAGAGCCGATCCTGAGGAATCGGTTCCAACAAAAAGAAAACACAAAGAGAAATTGACTGGTTCAGATCCAGAAGTTCATATTCTGACCACCGAGGAAATAGCCAGAGTGATTCGGATTGTGGAATCGCTTCGCCTGGTTCCGATTAATCTGGCACCTTTTGGCAGGGGTTTGGTTTGGTCGGTTACCCCAGTTCATGATTATACCCCTGAAGAATTTTATGAACCGGAGTTTGAGGAGGAGGGGGAGTTTGAAGATGATGATAATGGTGATGGTGAAAGTCTGGATGTGCCTGTGGAACCGGACATCTCCTCAGACAAACCTTTGGGTGTATCCCACTCCTAGGCTTTCTGAGTTCCCTTCCCACTTTATGTTTTACAGAAAAGTGGCTGAAACCCTCCAGCTTCCTATGGAGGAGGCAATGGAGGCTCAAGAGGAGCCTGATTATGTGGCAATGATGGACATCCCATAGTCCAGGAGACTGTCTATTCCCCTTCACAAATCTTTTGGGAAGCAGACACAAAATATTCTAAAGTCTCCCTATTCTATACCTCCTGTTGATAGAAGAATGGACAAGAGGTATACACTATCAGGCTCAGATATGGAGTTTTTATACCAGCAATGCAGCCATGTTGGGGTTGTGCAGGCTGCTGCCTGTGATAAGGCAAACATTCCCTTGGCTTCACACCCCTCAGACAAAGACTCCAGGAAGATTGATGCCATGGCAAAAAAAAAAAACAGTACATGACATCTTCTTTGGGACTCAGGCAGGCGAATTATATGGCCTATACAGCCAGGTACCAGAAGTCCAGGTGGGACACTGTACTGGCACTGGCTAAACAGGCCTCCCCCCAGCTAGCCAAGGAGCTGGAGGAGGTGGCTGCAGATGGGATTGAGGCATCAAAAGTACAGTTTCATGCTGCTGTGGACTCCAATGATGTGTCATCAAGAGTTATGGCTACATCTGTGGCTCTTCAGAGAATGGCTTGGCTCAGATGTACTAGCCTCTCGCAGGATATCCAGGCTAAGGTCATGGATTTTTCTGTAGTGGGTAATTCTCTGTTTGGGGAGCAGACAGAGAATTACATGAAGAAAATGGATGAGTACAGGACCACTTACAGGAGTGCTCAGGCCAAGGAAAGGCAGGCAACTCCTCAAAGGCAGCAGTCTAGGGGCAGGGGCAGGCCTTTTCATAGGCCTTTTTACCAAGCACAGGCCTCTTTTCCCTTCTCACAGAGGGGCTTCATCAGAGGGAGAGGCAGAAGGTGGATGAGCAGGGCTGCATCCACTCCTCAACCTAAGGCCCCTGCCAAGCAGACACCCTGATGGGCCTGCCCAGGTTGACTCTTCTATTCCAGTAGGGGGCAGGCTGGCTTACTTCATCCAGTACTGGATGTCTATTACCTCAGACAAGTGGGTCCTGGAAGTAATAAGCCAGGGACTGGTTCTCAGCTTCAAAAAATTTCTGAAGATGATAACCAGATCTTTTCCACCTTCAGATCTCTCAGAAACCTTTGCCCTAGAGGCAGAGGTTTCATCTCTTCTGGCTTTAAGAGCCATAGAGATAGTGCTTACCCTACACTGGGGCAAAGGTCTGTACTCCAGGTGCTTCCTTACCCCAAAAAAGACAAGGGAGTGGTGACCCATCCTAGACTTAAGATACCTAAACAAACATCTTTTAAAACCAAAGTTCAAGATGGTAACTCTGGAATAATTCTTCCCTCTCTAAGGCCAGGAGACTGGCTAGCCTCCCTGGACATCAAAGATGCCTATTTTTACATTCCCATCAGGGGCTCCCACAAGAAGTACCTGAGGTTCGAGTTGCCCTCAGGCCACTATCAGTTCAGAGCAATGCCCTTTGGTCTAACATCAGCCCCAAGGGTTTTCACAAAGTGCCTGGCAGTAGTAGCTGCTTTTCTAAGGAGGCAAACGATTCCCATTTTTCCATATCTGGAAGATTGGCTAACAGTGGGCCAGTCTCCAGACCAAGTCAAGACAGACCTGCAAGTGACCCAGCAAGTGTTCACTTTTCTAGGATTTCTTCTCAACCTTCCCAAGTCAGTTCTCAAGCCAGTCCAGCTTCTTACCTTTATAGGGGCAGAGCTGGATACGGTCAAAGCAAGAGCCCTTCTTACCCTGGAAAGGGCAAGAGTTCTTATAGAGCTAGCTTCTTCCTTCAGGTGTCTTGACCAGCAAGGCATTTCCTCCAGCTCTTGGGCCACATGGCAACTTCTACAGCAGTGGTCCGAGGGGCAAGATTCCAGATGAGGGACATTCAGTTCCATCTGAGGGCCTTTTAGTCCCAGAGGAAGGCTTCACTCACCAAAGTGATTCCAGTGACTCGAACCTTGATCCAAGCCCTTCAATGGTGGCAGGATCAGGACAATTTAAGGCAAGGGGTCCCATTTGCCACTCAGTCTCAGTCAGTGGTCCTTACCACGGATGCTTCCCTTCTGGGCTGGGGAGCCCATCTGGGGACTCTCACTGCCCAGGGACTGTGGTCCCCTCAGGAGTCTGTTCTCCATATCAATCTCCTAGAGATCAGGGCAGTTTTTCTGGCCCTGCAAGCTTTCTCTCAGTTAGTGCAGAACAAGGTGGTTCAAGTCAGAACAGACAACACCACCACCATGCGGTACATCAACAAGCAGGAAGGCACTCATTCTATGACCTTGTGCACAGAAGCCATGAAGTTGTGGTCCCTGGCTTATTCCCTGCAAACCTCTCTGATAGCAGTTCACCTTCCATGGAAGGACAATGTGCTAACAGATGTACTGAGCAGGATCTCACGGGGCCATCACAAATGGTCCCTGGACCCTCTAGTATTGAAGGTGATTTTTTCAAGGTGAGGCACTCCAGAGATAGATCTTTTTGCAGCCCCAGACAATCACCAGCTTCCCTCTTTTGTTGCAGAACCCCAGTCTTGGGCTCAGTCCCCCTGGATGCTCTGATTCTGAACTAGGAAGGGAAATTTCTGGATGCCTTCCCTCTTCTGTTCAAAGTTTTAGTCAAGATAAGGTCACAACCTTGCAAAGTGATTCTGATTGCTCCAGACTGGGCCAGACAGCCTTGGCACCCCCTGTTGCTGTCCCTAGCAGTCCATCTTCTCCTGTCTCTTCCCAGGAATTACAACCTGTTAACTTCATCTCAGGGGAGGATTTGGTACCCCAGTCTTCAGTCTCTCAATCTCAAGGCATGGCTCTTGAAGAGTTAGAGTCTGCAGATTTTCATCTCTCTCTCAGGGTGTTATGGATATTCTCAAAGCTTCTCAAAAGCCCTCCGCCAGAAAGACTTATAACTCCAAATGGAAGAGATTCAGCATTTGGTGCTCCAAGAAGCATATTTCTCCAGATACTGCTGAATTGCCTACAGTTCTAGATTATATGGTCCATCTTCATGGCCTAGGCCTCAGACCAGCTACTCTCAAGGTTCACTTGTCAGCTGTTTCTGCTTTTCTGTCAGTGGGGAAGTCTTTCTCACTATCATCTCACCCTGTGTTCTATAAATTTTTTAAAGGATTGCTTCATACCAATCCTCCCTTTAGAGACCCTGCCCCTGCCTGGGATTTAAACGTTTGCATTGCTCAACTTATGCAACCTCCCTTTGAACCTATGTCCTCAGCAGAGCTTAAGTACTTGACTTGGAAAACTGTGTTTTTAGTAGCCATTACCTCTGCCAGACATATCAGTGAATTGCAAGCCCTGTCAGTGGAACCTGATTTTATCTCCTTTCACAGGGATAAAGTGGTCCTTAGGACCAATAGAAGGTTCTTGCCCAAAGTGGTTTCAGATTTCTATTTGAATCAGTCTGTGTCTCTTCCTGTTTTCTTCATTGATCATTCTTCCTCAGGTAAGAGGATGCTACACAATTTAGATGTTAAAAGATCCCTTAGCTACTACATACAGTTTACCAAGGGTCACATGTTTGATTCCCTCCAGTTGTTCCTCACTTATGGAGAAGTGGGAAAGGGCAAACCTGCCACCAAGAGAACTATTGCCAGGTAGATTGCATCTTGTATACAATTCTGCTATGAGAAACTTGGAAAGATTCCACCCTCAGGCCTGAGGGCTCACTCTACAAGAGATACAGCTGCTTCCCTGGCTGCTGCCAGGGACATCCATCTCTTAGAAATTTGTCAACCACCTGGAAAACAGTCCATACCTTTACCAAGCATTACTCCCTGGATATCCAGGCTAGGAGTGATGCTCAATTTGGCACAGCAGTACTTCAGAGCCTATTCCCAAAGTAGGTTCTGTCCCTCCTCCATGGAGGTATTGCTTGGTAGTCTGCATTTGTCAGAATACAGCAAGATTTCATGTTGTTTGAAGAAAAATTTACTCACCCAAGTAATTATGTTTCTTCTATTGGAGTCTTGCCTTATTCTGACCTCCTTCCCTGCCTCCCCTTTCAGAACCTGGTTTTGGGAAGTGAGTGGGCAGGTGCAGTGTTGCACCTCAGGGATGCTCCTTTTACATCCTCTTCTTTTTGTTTGGATGTTTGTTTTATTATTATTCTTATTTGGATTGTTTTTTGGGTTTTGGGTTTCCTGACTTGAGTCTTCCTTTGGGAATCAGAAACTTTTTGTTGCCAGTTGGCTAGTAAAAATTTTACAATTTCCACATATGATAGTTAGTGAGTTGTTGCTTGTAAGAATCAGATGGTTGGATTTCAAAGGGCTCCAGACAGAGACATCAACCGAGCTCCAGCTCAGCATTCTATGCTCTGCATAGAAAGTTAACCATTTGTTCTCGGGGGCAGTTTAAAGGCTGGGGCTAACTGCATTTGTCAGAATACAGCAAGACTCCAATAGAAGAAACATAATTACTAAGGTGAGTAATTTTTTTCTTTTGTTCTATGTAGCAGTACATAGTCCTTCAAATCCTCTGTTGCAACTAAAACGATGTTACTTGGTTTGCAACTAGAGGTTCCATCAGGGCCTGCACTAGCAACAACTTCATGGCACAGTGTAACAGTGGACATGCACCCTATGATCCATGAAACTGTTATTTTGCTAATCTGACCAAGCATATAGTTCTTCACTTCCTGTACTACTAGTTAAACATCATCATTACAGATTGTGGGAGCCCAGGGTTCTTCGAAACCTGCACTCCCACAGTCTGTAATATTGATGCTTAACTGGCAGCACAGAAAGTTGTAGAGGGGATGCAATCAGATAATCCCCATGGTTGCACAGCATGCGGGGGTGCCCACCAAGACACTGGGATGGCAGCAGAGCTCATACAGTTGCTGAACCATGATGATGGATGTCTCTTGTACTATGTTCACAGACATGTAAGTTCTTTCTCTTACCTGATGGTGGCTGTCTCTTATTGGTTGTATTGCATTGCCCGTCCTCTGCTTGCATGTGTGTGTGTGTGTGTGTGTGTGTGTGTGTGTGTGTGTGTGTGTGTTGGGGGATGTGGAGTTAGTGTTGAGAACTCTAATGATGCATTTCCCCACTTTTGTCACAGTGGCAGGACACTAACTGATGTATTAACAAAGTTCTTTGCAATGAATTTCCCTCCTTCTCTTGAACTCAAGTCAACTCAGAACAAAATAACATATTTAAGTTATACAAACTGTGCAACAACACATAAATACTTGTGTCATAAAGTACTTCCATGTACATGCTCTGCTACCGTATAACTCTCCAAAATTTTATTTTTTTGTCTGGGGGGTATGACAACTCCATGTAGCTGCATTCCATGTTGCATCCTTGAAACCATTGTGTGTGTGTGTGTGTGTGTGTGTGTGTGTGTGTGTGTGTGCGCGCGTGTGTGTGTGTCTTGAAAAATTTACACTTTCCCCAGTTTTTTAATATAAGAAAATTAAAAACAGAAAAAAAAAACATTAAACATGTCAGTAGAATCTTAACAAATCTATATCTTCTAACATGCAATGAAATAAAACACACAACACCAGGTAATTTGTTTGGGATTAGACCACAACCGGCCCCCGAGATAGTTTTTTGTGGCCTGTGGACACATCCACAAGTTGTGGTTTTTTTCATTCCTTTGCATTCATTAATAGCATTTTTTTTTTCATTTTGCATTTTTTTCATTTTTTCCCATCGATTTCGGAATGTAAAAATAATGGAAATGCACCTCTTTCCCAATCTTCGATCTCTGATTCTCCATTGGGGGGTGTGGTGTGGTTGCACACTGGCATTGATTCCCCAGTTCTCTTCAACGGTGATGGCAACTCAGCTAGTTCACCTCCGACTCTGTGGCTCTCTGCATTGGAGACGTCTCTGGTGGTGAAAATCGGAGTTGCAAACTATGGCACAAATGAAAAAGTGCAAAATTGATACCGAGCACAGAAAGTTTAATGATGAATGTACAGACAAGTATTGCTTCATAGAAGACTGGGGCTTGAATATTTCTCTTCTTTTAGGACTGCAGTACTACCCATGTGTGAAAAAGTGACCAGAAAGAAGAAATGAATGACAGCTTGAATTTTTTAAAATATCTTCAGTATTTTTATATTTTTTTAAATAAGTTCGTTAAACCCAATTCAAATAAACAGAATAAAAACATACATATGGTTTGTTTTTCTTTCACAAAGAGAATGTTTATCTTTGGTCATGTCAATGTCAGTGGTGCCATTGGCCCTCTGTCAGTGGCCCTCAATACTGACCACAGATCCCAGTCCAGCCCCACACCAAAACAAAGTTGTGCACCACTGGTTTAGACCCTTGTATTTGGAAAAAAAGCCAGTTGTAATCAGGTCAGATTCAACAGAGTTTCTGGAGTAGGTGAAAAACCAACCACTATACAAACGTCTAAAACCCTAATGCACTAGGGCCCTATGCACGGATGGGCAAGAAATATGCAACTGAGCCACATATCACAACCATGTACCTCTGTGCTTGTGCACAGCTATGCTCATGCCAGTGTTCAGAAACAACCATCACCAATCGTCCACTCCACCCCCCCATAGCTCTATACAGGAGAACCTGAGATAATGTGCTGAAAGTTGTCCTCGATACCTTTGTAAGTGGATGAAATGATTATACAATCTGTATCCTTTAATGGATAATATTTGTTTGTAGGTTTTGCATGCAAGATGTATAAAATAAAGTAAAAAAAAAAACTGATTGTCTGGTATCTACAAGTACCATGCTATGAGTGCCAAGTGGGTCACTTACAAAACAGCACACATGGATGCCAGCATGAATAGCAACAGCTGGCACCTAGATCAGCACAGCTACAATCCCCACAGTCCGCCTAGATGACACCAGCAAGTTCTGAAGCCCCAACAACATTTCTGCCTACTAACACACTGCACCCCAAACCAAACTGTCCAGAGCCACTCCTCACCTGAACAGAGTGCCACCCCACACCTGATTCAATCAGTACTCCCCCTCCAAACATAAGGCAGCCACAACCCTGACACTACATTGCAAGAGCCCCCCCAGGACATGTAAGCCTTGGCCTCTACATAGTACAAGAAACCCCACAACCTTCACATCCCTATCCCTCTATCTGGTGTGTCCCTGTCCACATCACGTCATCTGCTCATGTGACACTGGCCAGCACTTCACACTCTGCTCCCCATCCTCTCTAGTGCCAATGCCAAGTACTCAGTTGATCCCCCCTTACAATAAGAGCACCAGCCTCCAGCCCTTGTACTTCCCCATCTGTGTCACAGCTAGGAATGACCAGCATAACAGCCCCCCCATACACCTCCTTGACTAATGGTCATGAAAGTCACTCTGGCATCACAGTTCCTATTTATTCAGCTACATTCACAGCATCTTTTTGACAGCCAGAGCCCAAGTCAGCGCATAGATGTCTCTGTGACTGGTCATTTGTAGTTACACTTCCAAACAGAAGGTGCAGGGTGGATGGAGGAACCATTGTTGGTGTACCAGAAATACACAGACCATTGCCCACCATGGCTAGAACTGAGGGTTTGGATATGGTGTCAGGGCACAATGAGTACCTCTCTGTCATTACATCTGTATGTGTCTGTGTATCTGAGTGTCTGAGGGGGTATTTGTGCAGGGGGGGGTGAGGAGGAAATGGTGTTTGCTGTACATCCATGAGGCTATTGGCAATCTTGAACATGAAGATGGGCTGCATGAGAATGACAGCACTGGGCTGGGCTGCCAGAAGCTGCTGCATGCAAATGATAGGGAAGGGAGTTGGAGGGCTATGCACACTGTACAGGAGGGTGTGGGGGGGAGGTTGCACGGCAGTCATACCTGTCCTGGTGTCGGACCTATCCTGTGTTGCATGCAAAGTAGATCAAGAACTGCTGCAATGCATGTGCCAACATCCAGTGTTTGTGGGGCAACCTAGGTATAGTACATCAGTCACAGCATGTCCCCCCTCTTGGCATAACTGCTGTCTTCCTAGGGCCCCCATCCCCTACACAACACTGCAAGTGTGAATGTGTGACACATAGAACAAGCATGTTTCTGTCAGCCCTACTCCCTTCCAGAACCACATCCCCCTACCCACCCTAGCTTGTTACTATTCATGCATTCAGGGGATTAAGTGTACACAAGAGGCACATCCCTTTGGCAAATGCTACTCAGAGAGCGCAATGGGTGCACAATTGCGACACAGCATAGATCTGCGGCATGCACACAGTCCACATATTTGTGCATAGGTCTGTAATTTATAGCAGTACCTGCCCAACAATATCACTGTATCACTGCATATTGCAGACTTTAAAAACATTGTCATACAAAGTCCGCATGGAGCAAAGGAACTTACTATGTTACCATGGTTGTAAAATTACACACTCTACCCCCAAATTTTGGTGATCCTATGAAACAGCAAGAACTCAAAAAAGAAGCCAAAAGCTTGGTACTCTGATTACATAGAAGACATATGTATGATAAGATATACAGAAATTAGTAGAAATTTATCACATGGTAGCAAATAAAGTTCCTAACAGAACTTTACCAAAGATACACAGAAATTTCTCAGAATATTAATACAGTATACACAAAGCATATCACAGGAGCATGCTCAAACCATACATTAAAGACATCCATAGCAATGGTCATTAACTGGAAAACAGTAAGCAAACAGTATCATGCAATTTTTTTTAAACAGCTCTTAGCAGCAACATGCATGCATATCATCTTTGCTACCTGCATCACAAGCATAATAACCTTTCATGGCACAAATGTTGTCTTACTAACAATGGGCCCTATGCACTAATGGGGTGAAGTGGCTATGTGTGCATATCAGGGGCATGCAACCACTCTGCACCCATTGCGTCACCCACATGGCTGGCCATGGGATGCACCTATGGGGTGCATGGTCCCATTGCCAGGCTGCGAGGAGGGCAACACAGTCAGGATGCGAAGGGGGTGTGCTGGTTGGTATGCCCACAATCCACAACATTCACAGAGTTGTGGAACACAATATGCAGGGGGAATCCCTGCCATAAGAACTGTGTGCCCCCTGGGATGTCGGCCAACCAGCCACCAACATACAGGCAGGGACTGCTGCCCCTCACACCATGCCACCCCAGACCATGGACAGCAAATGGTGGTCTGGAGATGGCTGACCAGACACCAGCTGATTTTTTTTCTGCAGTGCACTGCCTGGTGGCAGCCATATCTCTGAATCCATGGGTGCTAGGGATCCACTGATGGACCGGATTGGGCATCCCATTGAATGCCTACCCAATACATGTATCTTTTCTCCATGCTCCCGTGCGCAAAAGGGGTAGGGCCACAGACAGGTGGCCAGTGGTCATGATTACCCCTGGTGTGCACCTGTCCACAGGTGCGCAGCTACGCAGGCGGGAGTATGAGCGGATTCTGCATACCCCAGCCCCATTGGTGCACAGAGCCCTACATAATGAAATGCATGGATCTGTTCAATGATAACATATCTAGAAAGATGACTAAGAAGCAAAAACATCAACAAGATATTTCATAAAATGAATTAACAATCTAAAACTATGAATTCATGTGTAGTGCATACATGATGGTATATATGCCACCACCTATCTTAAAAGTTTCAAACAAAACAAAGAAACAACTTTAAAAAACATATCTACACCTATAGCATACTCTTGTATAATTAACAATTCATAACATTATGCCATTTTAGTTATCAGAACTCATTTTACTAAGATAAAACTTAAGTAAGCAATAATACCCGACAGGGTGGGCATTATTGTGAAATACCGGACTGCCCAGGGGTGTAATGAGGCCTGAAGCCGCAGGCGGAGGGCCTTATAGCCCCTGGAAGGTCCGGTATTTCCCAATAATGCCCACCCTGGAGGGTATTATTGCACTTAGAAAATGACTTTCTTTCTAAGTTTTAATCAAGTAGCAAAAGAGGAGAGAAAATGATTGTAAAAAAATGAATACCATTAACAGAAACAAAAATATTGAAAAAGTAGTTCATGTTTCTTTAAGGCTGTTCGAGGTCCTGATGCTTCTCCCCACAGCTATGAACCCCCCCCCCAAAGCACACACACGCACATTCACCAGAAGAACAAATCCAATAGCAGTTTGTGGACATCATTTTTAAGTTTTGTCGTATTTTTTTAACTTTTATTTTTTAAATCGGTCTGCTGTTGCACGTTGCGTCTGTTGAGCGCGTGACCTGTGGATGAGGAACAGACGCGAGTTAAATTATGTTTTTCTTTTAAACTGAATCGAATAACTCAGGGAGCATTGTGTTTTATGGGACTTCTGGCATATGTGAGGTAGCATGGTGCCAAAAACCTGCTTCTCACCCGAGCTGTTGTTCAACGGCTTCATTTTAATTACAGTTAAACTCCCATTGTACTGCGACAGTGCAGTCGGAGAGTGCAGCTGTGAGAAAAAAAAACATTTGTTACTCTTCCCGACCACAGAATAAGTGCAGTGTTTTTTTTGTTTTTTTGTTTTGTTTTTTTTATGAAGAGGGAGCGAGCGAATTCTGAAGAAACAAGTGTTTGTTTGGGGGGGGGGTCCAGTAGCTCTCGCTAAGTGACAGGAAAACATGTCGGGGATTTGTAATTTAATGAAGTGCTTTCAGTCAATGACAAATTAGGCTGAGCACTCTTGCGCAAGGGTATGTGGTGAGGTGGCACTTGGACTGGTACTTACTTTTAGGTGGGCATCTATTAAGAAATAAATGCCCAGCTAGGAGGCTGTTTCAGCCAATCAGGAACTAGAATCCATTCTGGCCATTTTCTAAGCCATTGTTGTTCATAACACTATGCACAACATGATCTTACACGTGTAATGATACTGTCCAATTTCTCCTGTAACACCAATAGCAATAAACAGTTATAACATGTCATTAACTATATTCAACATAGATAAGTGTGTCAAGTGACATTCTAGCCAGTTCTAACTTGTCAGGGATTGCAAACAGCAAGTATCAAAGCTGAGTATCACGATACAGACAATACAATTAAAATTGATGCACTTTATTGTCCAGGATGAATAAAAGAGCACCACTGGCAATTGTTGTATAGTAGCACACATTGCCATTGTGCACGCAGAACACAAATTATATGTTCTTTTGCATATTCAGCTCATAGCATGCAGCACACCATCGTGTCATCATGCAAATCACAGGTCATCACAACATGTAACAGCATGTCATGTTAAGTGATCACTTACACAGTCTGTACCACTTTCCAGGCCCACATAAACGGTATCAATCACAGTGAATCACAGATATGTCAGTGTTGAAACATGTATATAATTGAAAGGCTATGCCTGTAGTTTTGTGGGGGAAGAGCTCCACCCCCACATCCTACTTAAACAAGCAGGCAGCAGCCACTCTGCTTAGAGCAAGTTGCACTCTCTTGTGGCACTGCCGGTGCTCGGCTGCCCAGCTGCTCTTTTTCTCCTTTCTCCTGCCCCCCTCCGCTTCCCGTGCTTTCTCTGCTTGTTTGTCCATTGTCCTCATTGGCCCCCCCATCGTTGTTGCTGATTGTTTTCTTCTGCCCTGTTCTTTTGGGGATTTTCTTTTATAGCTCCTGCCTACCCTCTCTGAGTCCTTCTTGTTGCCCTGCTTTCCGAGCAGCTGCTGCCTGTGCTATCACCAGTACCTGTGCTTTCCTTCTGCTGCTGCCCTAGCTTCGGACCTCCCACAGTGCTCTGCTTGCATACCCTCCACTGCAGCAGAACGCTGCCTCTCCAGGACATGTTCCTTTCCCTCACTCTGCTGTGGACCCTGCCTACCTCTACTGTACATCTGCCTGTACCTACCTGTCAGCTCAGACCACTTACATTCTGCCAGGGTCAGGGAACTGACTACCTCTACAGAGCCGCATGTAGCTCCACGATACTGTCTGGATTTTGTAGTTGCCTTATCTGTCTGCTCTCCTCCAGCACATTCATGAGGTATATATGCAAACACTGCTATTTAGTAGCTACTCTGGGTTGTGATTAATTAGTCCCTGCCATAAGTGACACGAGGCCTGCAGCTTGCTTGAATGTTATCTTGATTTGCTCTTTCATAACTATAGTCTGACAAACCTTACAGTTTCTACTCTGGATCTCATTATTAGCTCTGTAATTTTGAGAGCTATGAAGCTTACACCTATGGTCCAAAAACTGAGAACAAGTAACTGGTAATCAGTTTGAAAGGACACTGTGCTAGTTAACTGTTCAAGTGACTGGAGTTAGTCCTATTATTCTATCCACCGCATGCTGCCAGCTATTCCGGATTTAGTCAACTTAAGTGCTCTGCTGCACTCTCCTCTGCTTGGATACTTCTCTACATGGCTGGATTGTTCGATGTCACAGAAAGCTGTCATCCTTGCTACTTGCAATCAACTAATTTCCACTCAGCTTAGCCCAGGGACATCTGTCTAGTTGGGCAGCCCTCCATTTCAGCGTACTGTCCTGCTAGCCTACGTGGGGTCTAGCTTGACTATCTCTCCTTCGCCTACCTACATGGGGTTAGGCCGTACTCCACTGACCATGCGGGAGCCACACCTGGCATGCCTTTCTGCTCCTTTGTTACCCTACATGAGGTTTCTGTGGCCTGCTTACCTTGATGGGGCTTAACTGCCACTCTCCACTCACTTACCGGCTGACCTACTTGTGGTCCAGCTGCCATGCTAGCCTTCGTAGGGCTTAGCTGCTACTCTCTATTCACTTACCGGCTGACCAACGTGTGGTCCACCTTCAACCTTTATGCCTCGTTCTATACATTGACTGACCTACATGTGGTCTAGCCCCATATCCTACACTCGTATGGGCTTAACTCCCTTTCTCTCCCTGGATGCTTCCCACCGGGATGCTATAGTCCTTTGGATATACTACCACTCCATTTCTTGCCTGGATTCTCAACCAAACTCTACTTCATTATGCCTTCCTATATCTTGTCTTAAGCATTCAACCTAACCTATGTCAGCGCCAAATGACTATTAACTGTGGTTCACCTTGTCAGCTCATCCACCTTTGTATCTGCCTTTACTCATGCCAGACCAGAGGTTTCCACTTTGCCATCTCCAGACCGTGTGGCTAGCAGTCACCAAGGCCCTCTCTGCAAAGCTTGCCAATCAGATCTGCAACTACCAGCCTTCATGTTCTGGGTCCAGAGTCCTAGTCATTTGGATACATGTTCTAGTGGAATACTTCCTTGCCTTTGGATTGCTCAACTAATGCTACCTTCAATCCTTCAAATTTTATACTCATTCTGGATTTCTTGGACTAGGTATTCACCAGAAGGATGTACTGCCATCTTCATCTTATATTCTAACATCAGTACTTCAAATTCAGCTTCCTGCCTTCACTGGATCAGTATCTACACTCTGGAACTTGGATTAGCTGATAATTTAATATTGTTAATTTAGGATTATTCTTCTTTAGTATGCCCAGAAGGATGGGCAGGTCGGTAGCTATGGGTCCTCAGAGGTTTCCACCCAAGGGGGGGGGTTCCTGTCCTGCATGCTACTGGCCACACTCTCCGGAGCTGGAGGAGATAATTGTACGATACTCATTATTTCTTTTGTGGGTCTAATCCTACTCGACTAACCATCCTTTCTATGGTGGGATACAGTGAAAGGCCAACACATTAAGTCATAATACATTACTCATCAGTTCAAGTATCTAAGCACTTTACATATACCATTCAGTTCATATGTACTATCATCACTGGCTTGCTCACGTCTACGCTGAAGTACCTAAAGAACTAATCATGACATACAATTAATACCTTGTAAGCATTGTCCTACTTACTGGTCTGGCCTCTGTATCCAAGCACAACCTACATTAATCCATTAAGTACTGTAGCACAAGCATGGAGCTATGAACCACAAATAATTGAAAGGCTATGCCTGTAGTTATGTGGGGGAAGAGCTCCTCCCCCACATCCTACAGTACTTAAACAAGTAGGCAGCTGCTGCTCTGCTTAAAGTGAGTCACACTCATCCTTCATCCTCCCCTTATGCCTCCTCCTTTTCCAGCACTCTTATCCTACCAGGGGAGTCTCATCCTACTTGACTAACCATCCTTCCTATGGTGAGATACAGAGAAAGGCCAAAAACATCAAGTCATAATATGTTACTCATCAGTTCAAGCATCTAAGCACTTTGCATATACCATTCAGTTCATATGTACTATAATCACTGGCTTGCTCACATCTATGCTGAAGTACCTAAAGAACTAATCATGACATACAATTAATACCTCATAAGCATTGTCGTACTTACTGGTCTGGCCTCTGTATCCAAGCACAACCTATATTAATCCGCTATGTAGCACAAGTATGGAGCTATGAACCACACATAACCCCATGTCCCTCTGAGAGCTATCAAGTAATATGTGTAATTTTTTTCATGCTTTCACAACACTTTAAACCACATAATGAATATCAAAATGTGATAGTCCAGCTGACATGTCTGTATGAGACAGTCAGCTAAAAAACACATAAGATAAAATCTACTGTTTTTGAAGTTCTAATTCATAAGAATTCCTCAGGACCAGAAGATAAGCATCCTTCTAGTTTCAAGGCAACCTCTGCTTGAAGGCACATACAGAGTCATTACACTCCACCCAACCTGTGTCATACCTCAGCCAGGTAATATAATGTACAGAATCCACAGATACTCCATGGTGAAACATGACAGCATGTGTATCATTTACATTCTGCACAAACACAACACTGCCTGCAATGTAGTTCATGATTGGAATAACTACTCTTGCTCCAGTGGAATCAAATCACTGCAGAACAAGCAAAAGGTACCGAGAAGCATTTCTCAGTCTTATCAACTGAGAGTACACAGCCCACCACACATACTGCACAGATGGCCACATTCTGCACAACTGAACAGCTGTCTGAACTTAACAGAAGTACAATGTGGAACATACAGAGAAATTCACAGCATATCTTCAGTGATCTCCACATCTGAATGGACACATGAAATGCAAGTGTAGTTCAACACATAACTCACAGTCAAGTACCATCATACTGGAATGCCATCATCCTCTAGAGTGTTGATGATTGCCGTCATGAACTTCTTTACAACTTGTTGTCAATTCTGTGCAAATGTTCCATGACCAGGATAGCTCCCAAAAGCAAAATGTAAAGGACTCAAAGAGATGACAGCAATATCATGGTTTTTTCTACATGGTACAGTACTTTACACAGTGCCTCAGACAAAACCGTATTTTGAGAAGAACACACCTTTTCAACAAAGTGTGGCATATGCAACAATGCCTGTGTTGCAGAGTTTGCATAACAGCTGATCCCAGTACTGTTGTCAGACTTTGGCACAATACTAAGAACACATGCTTTCCTAGCTGGTGGTGTGCTATGCACAGCAATTTCGGTCACAGACTTGCCATATCTCACACCATCATACTCACCTGCGGCTCTGCATTTCCAGTCTTCTGCACAATGTGGCTGCACAGACATTTGATCTCTCTCAGCATACAGTGGCAAAGGAATTAGAGGGAGCTCAAAGTGAAACACTGTCTGCAAATGATTGTACTCAATTATGCACCTCTTATGGGTGCACAGATTTTCAGTTTCTATGCTCATGATGTACAATCCAGCTAAACTCCTTACATGTGACAGTGTTACATAGCTCATGCCATCCTTGAAGATAGCATGTCATATGTCCACTATTACTGTACCAAGGCTCAAACCTTGACTCTTGTGTATGGGCACAGCATATGCAACACCGATAGGAAGCTGTTTCTGGTTACATATATATCTTTCATCAACTGAAACTTGACAGTACATCTATTAATACATTGTGCAACTTTTATATTGTCCAGTTTCACAGCCAGATCTTCCACAAATGTTTTTTGAAAATTATACTGAATGCTAACAATATGGCCCATGGCATCATTCACCAGGCCATGTTCAACATCAAGATTCCTCCACAGCATCACACATGCATTTTGACGATGATTTAGAACAGATTCTAGACCAGGTGTATGTGACACATCAGTAGTAAGCTCAGCAAGACATTCATTAACCTTCAGGACCATGTCTCAACTTAAGCAGATGCCATCAATGGAATCCACATAATGCAAAGTCAGAACCTCATGTCCTTCTTTCTGCAACATAATCCCATTGAACTCAGCACATTGTTTTAGGTGTGGCATTAAGCACACAATCTGGGGAGAGTCACAATACATTCTGCTAAACATATCACATGAAGCAGACATTGTATCCCCATCTACATTAATCATGTGACTTCCCAGCACTGAAACATTTGATGGACTCAAGGTTCCAAGCTGAGCCTCATTAAGTAACTGCTTATACAGAACATTGCCACTCATGTTCTCATACAATTCAGCATAAGTGAACAACTCCCACAAGTTGATCTCACCAATGCATCTAATTGTCTTTTTTGCTTGCTGAGCAGATAACATAGAGAACACATGATCCCCATTCACTGGAGCCAGCTGCAGAAAGTCTCCAAACACAACAACATTCTTACCTCCAAATGGGATGTCATCATTTGTGCCCATGATTTCCTGCAAATGAAGATGAATGCAAGCAAGCATGACATTTGACACCATACTAATCTCATCAATGATGAGAAGATGCATTTTTTGAAACATATGTCTCAGCCTTACAGCTGTGTCATATGGCAATGTCCTGTACTCTCCACTGCTACCATGTTCCACTGTCAACATAAACAATCAGTGAAGAGTGACACCACCAATATTGTATGCTGCAAGTCCAGTGAGAGCAGTAATGGTGACAGACATACTGTCATCAGTATGTTTCCTGATACATGCTGTTACTTCCTCAATCAAAAAACTTTTCCCAGTCCCAGCAGAGCCACTAACAAACATCAAAAGTGGTTGATGCTCAAAACAAGCACACTGCTTCTTCTGAGGCAGAATGCCATGATTCACTGAATCAGTTACTCCACAATATACAACATTTTGCTGAAAGTTCAACCTTGCTTTCAGCTCTGCTGCATCACTGTTAGACTGCAGGCCATGCTGCATTGTACTTTCAACCTTGGACATCAAAATATCTGGATCATTCAAAGGAAGTGGATCACCCAAAACTCCATCTCCATCAAGTTCAGCATTGTCTTGAGAACTCTCTGGAGTATCCTTCTCCAGCTGTTCTCTAGCCTTCTGTGTCTGTTCTTTCTCTAAGTTAAGTCACTCAATATAAGCAGTGGAGAAAACAGTTTTGAATGTGTCATACTGTATCTTGCACAGAACTGCTTTTCATAATGGCTATGATCACCTTTTAGAGAGCTTTCATCCCTCCAAGGTTAAAAAAGGAAAACTAGAGCAAAGTAGTAGTGCTCTTTTTTCTCATCTGTCAGCAGACTTAGCTTGCAATAATCAATTAACCATAGTTTCCTTCTTTTCTCCAGCCTACCTGCAAACCCTGCACCTGATATTTATGTTTTTCAACATTTGTGTGAAGTCCAGGGGCATTACCATACCATTTCGCAACCTCATACAGGCACAGGTCTTCCATATCTATGTACCAGTAAGGATAGTATGTGTGAAACAAATTGTCTTTCAAGATGTGCATTGAAGCTTCAGTCTGCTCAACTGAACGTAGCACATGCTTCTGATTCTGTTTGTCATCGACATTCAGGAACCATTCAGGAACCAAATTTGGTCAGACTTACCTTTCGAGATGGGAACCAATTAGCCTGTCACTAGCTTCAGCTCAGACACAAAGGTCAGCCTAAGGATGCATATGCCAAGTGCGGTCCAGCCCCTAGCCTCACTGTCTGCTGAGTTTCACTGATCTTCACCAACTGAGAGAGAGACCAATCATAGAGGGAAGGCAGACTCTGACAGATACAGAAGCTGAGATTCCTTGACAGCAATTCTACCTGAATCCTCCTTGGAGTGCACAGTCTGGGATCCTTTCTCCACTTAGGCAGCTTCTCTCCTCACTCACTCTGTTCAGACCCAGCCAGCGACTGGTCTCTCAGTATAAGGAGTGGTTGGAACACTCACCCAGAATTCCTGTCTGCTGTATGCCAATCAGCATTTGCACAATGCTAATAGAAAGCTCTCAGCCAGATGCAACAGCTCAGACACAAAGGGCACTCCTAGGAGGCATACAGTATGCCAAGAGCAGTTCAGCCCATAGCCTTACTGTCTGCTGAGTTTCACTGATATTCACTGACTGCTATACCCGCTACTGAAATAGTGGTCAGCTAAGAGAAAGTCCTCAGCTAGAAACAACCAGAAGCAACAGCTCAGACACAAAGGGCAATACTAGGAGGCATATGCCAAGTATGGTCCAGCCCTTAGCCTTACTGTCTGCTGAGCTTCACTGATCTATCTATATAAATTGTTTGGTCTACTCACAGCCTCTACCTCTAGTTGTCCATATATTCCTTTTGTCCATAACAGCTCAGGACAACAGCCACCACCTCCTGCCAGGTTGAGTAGATACACACCCCAGCAAAATAGCAGGCATCCTTTTTCTTCCATCTGAATATTGCCTCTAGGCAATCTACTTCTCTCACCAAGAACTTAAACAGAGAAATAAAGGCCACAATCACCTCTTGAACTGCAATAACTGAGGCACACTTTTTACCAAGGACTTCATTTACAGAGTGAGGCACTGTCCAACATGCTCCACAATCCCCAAAGGATAAACAGGCCAGGGGGCTGGAAATAAGTCAGGTCTCATACAAGTGGCACAAAATCTTCATTACATGAAGGTACCAAACCTATTCAAACACTGAATAGGTACACTGCACTATCTACCATGGCAAATAGTGTAAGAAGCGTATAAGATTCTGTGAACCCAGAGTGGCACACTGAGGTACAGCACACAATTAAACCCACAAAAAAGGACAAAAGAAACCAGTACTAATAATGGGTGACTCAATGATTAGGGGTGCAGACTCACCTCCAGCAGGACCACGTTTCAACTATGGAAAGTTGCCTCCCCAGAACATCAGCATGGAGGGACATCAATTGCATAGAGAAAATTGAGGCATTGATTGAGACACAAATGTCATTCTCCACATAGGCATGAATGACCTAGCCAATAAGTCAGTAGAGGAAACAAAATTAAACCTCACCAGGCTGGGTGACAAGCTTGCTTCCCTTTCATCCACTATCACCTTCTCTGAAATTCTGCCAGTCTGGAAAAATGGAGACAGCAGGCAGAATATCAGAGAAGTGGACATCTCTGAACTAAACTCCTGGCTAAAGAACTGGTGCCATGAAAAAGGCCACCACTTTATTGGAAAATAGCAGGAATTCTGGGAATGGGAGTTCTTTAAGTTCAACAGTCTACACCTCTCAGATGAGGGAACCCAAGTGCTAGGGCAAAAATTTGATGTTCACATCAGTCAGTTAAACTATTGGATGAGGGGTGGCATGGCACAGGCACCCCAGCACAAAAAGGGTTGCCAAATGCCCCTCCCTCATCACCAACTAGTTCAGAACAAGGATGTGCCAATCATACTCAGACCAAACATCACACCAAATGTACTCAGACCAAGCATTTCAACTAAATTACACAACCAAAACATATTAAAAATGCAAATGACCAAAACAGAAGGGTTGGAAGGCAATGTGTGTCAGTGCTCATAGTCTGCCAAACAAAATCCCTGATCTCACAGCTGTAATGGCAGATGTACAATTAGACAGGATCAATGTTATGGGAACATGGTTCACTGGGAACCACTCCTAGGATGTCACCATCCCAGGGTATGCATTATTCCGGAAAGATCACAAGGGAAACAAAGGAGGGGGGAGGCATTGTATGTCAGAGATGACATATGTGCAATGGAAATGCAGGGAAAACACAGTAAAGCAGAGGCCCTTAGGGTTACACTAGGGGCTGTGGACAAAGCTCCTATCTGGGTCAGAGTCATATACAGGCTGATGTAGATGAGGAGCTCTTGGAAACCATCTCAATGATGACAGACAGGGGCAAAGTTGTTACTGGTGGGTGACTTCAATCTACCAGATGTGGATTGGTCCTCATACACAGCATCCTCAGCAAAGAGTTCTTTTTTTGCACTAAGGTGAGCAGGTTTGCATCAGCTGGTGAACTCAACCACCAGAGACAAAGCAGTATTGGATCTAGTGCTGATAAACAGCACAAGGATCCCAGAAGCAGAGGTGGGAGCCAGTCTAGGGACCAGTGATCACAGTTCAATCTAGTTTACTGTGAACAATATGGAGGAAAACAGTCACATCAAAATCAAGGTACTAGATTTCAGAAAAGCCAGTTTCCCCAAAATGAGAACAATGATTGCATCCATACTAGAATGAGGAATCACAAGAGATGTAGAAGACTGCTGGAATACTCATGAGGCTGCTCTGCATACAGTAACAACTGCATGCACTAAGCAGATCAGCAAGTCCAAAAGAAGGAAAGGATCTCTCTGGTTCTCTCATGAAGCAGCATTCAAAATCAAAGAGAAAAAAAGGATTTTGCACAATTCAAGCAAACAAAACATGAAGCAGACATGGAAGAATACAAGAACAAATTAAATGAGGCAGGAAAAGCTGATAGAAGGGCAAAAGCACCTACTGAAGGCAAAATAACACAGGGTGTTGAGGGAGACAAAACCTTCTATATATACTGTACATAAGAGAAAAAACTAAGGGAGGACTAGTCCAACTCACAACCAAGGAAGGTACGATGGCAGAGAGTGATGAGGACAAGGCAGAAGTGCTAAGAGTTCTTTTGCTCTGTCTTCACCATATAACACAGTGGTAAAGGTCCCACACTGAGCATGACAAAGGAAGATACTCAGGGAGCAGATACTAGCCCCTTCACAAGGGAGAAGGTCCTAAAAAGAGCTTAATAAACTGAAAGTGGAAAAAGCCATGGGACTGGATTGCATTCACCCTAGGATATTGAAGGAGCTCTGAGAGGAACTGGCCACACTGATGGCTGAGCTCTTCAACAAGTCACTAGACAGTGGGAAAATACTTCAGGACTGGAAACAGGCAACTGTTGTGCCCTTACACAAGAGCAGAAACAAGGAAGTGGCAGGAAATTACTGCACTGTCAGTTTGACCTCAGTTGTGGGGAAAATGATAGTCACACTACTAAAAGAGAGGAGTATGACATACCTAACAGATACTGGAAAAATGGTCCCAAAGCAAAAAGGCTTCACAGCAGGATGCTATTGTCAAACCAACTTGATTGACTTCTTCGACTGGGTCACTAGAACATTGGATCAGGGAGGGACAGTGGACATTGTATACCTAGATTTCAGCAAGACCTTTGACACCGTTCCTCACAGAAGGCTAACCAACAAGCTGGAACATACAGGAGTTAGACAGAAGTTGGTCAGCTGGATCAGTAACTGGCTGAACGATAGGACCCAGAGAGTGCTAATCAATGGATCATTGTCAAGGGAGGGTAGAGTTACCATGGGCCCCCCCACAGGGATTGGTACTGGGACTGACCCTATTTAACATATTTATAGCAGACGTAGTGAATGGACTAAAAGGGAAGGTTTGCTTGTTTGCAGATGACACAAAACTCTGCAACAGAGTGGACACAAGACAACATGGAAGCTGACCTTAGACGGCTAGAGGATTGTTCCAGGGACTGGCAGTTACAATTTAGTGCCAAAAAGTGTAAGGTAAAGCACTTGGAAAAGAGGAACCCTGGAAAAAAGAACATACTGGGATTACATTAACTTGAGGAGACACAAATGGAGCGAGATCTCAGCATAATCATCACAGATGAATTAAAGGTGGGAAAAAAATGTTAGCACAGAAAATGGGTGGCATCTTTGGATGTATAATTAGAGGTATTTCTAGTAGAAAGAGGGAGGTTATCATGCCACTCTACAGGTCCTTGGTGAAGCTACACTTGGAGTACTGTGCTCAGTGCTGGAGACCTCACCTCAACAAGGACATTGACCACTTGGAAATGGTGCAGAGAAAAGCTACTAAGATGGTGCATGGACTGTATCACAGTTCATATGAAGCAAGACTCAGGGAGCTGAACCTATACTCACTTAAGCAGATAAGAAACAGAGAGGATATCATTGAAACATCTAAATATGTGTGGGGATTTAACACAGCTCAGACAGGGAAACTATTTCAACAGAACACGGCAGCATGCACGAGAGGACATGCTATGAGACAAGTAGGAGGAAAGTTCAAAAGCAACCTCAGGAAGTACTTCTTCACAGGCAGAGTGATAGATCCATGGAACAGCCTGCCCCAGGAGGTGGTAGCATCAAAGACAATGAGGAAGTTCAAACTAGCATGGGACAGACTTAAATGACAAGTTAGGATGAAGGCTACATAGGGACAGGGGTAGTTTCTAGGGTAGAATAGATGCCAGCTCTTTTCTTATGTTCATATATGACACACTCTCTATGTGTCAATGTCTTCAAGCCCAAGGACCACAGGTGTGATGACATGGGTCTGTTTGTGTTTGACATTTCATCCCAAAGCTCCTGCACGATGTCACATACCGCACAACAGCCATGGAATTATCAGCGAGAAACTGTACATCTATGTTTGCCTGCCACATCAGCAGAAGAACGGGGTTGTAGTCATTGATGTACACCTTGTTCTTCTTCCAGAGTAGCTCATACATCCGCTTTGTTGATTTTGCTTTCAGGCAATGCTGCATTGCTGAAAACACATCATGTATGTGTCCCTGTTTGCACACTGTTCTTAGGAACACAAAGCAGCACCTTGTATACCACTGAGTCCCACTTTTCACAGGCATGTGACAGTACTTACCACACAAGTGTACCAGCTTCTACAGTGCTGAGCTATTGAACTTGTCTAGCATCTCACATGTCCCATACTGCAAGATAAACTTTAACACTTCCACTTCTGGACTGTCATTAATGTGCAGTGCATCCTTAATCCACAATAGCATGTGAATATATGGAGTGCCACAAGCCTGATACACTAGTCTCCAAAAATGATGCTCAACTAGTCCAAGAGTAGGGTTCATCTTTGATTGGATAAATGACAACAGCTGATGAAAGCGGTGCTGGAAATGTCATGAAATAGACACTGGATCAAGTGAAATGCATCTCTCCAGTTGTCATAGATGCAATGCCATCAACATCTGCATTGACCCACTTCAACAGACCAGCCAATTCTTCTCAAACAAACTCAGAACAACTAAATGTGACAAACCAAGTAGCTGGACCAAACTCTCAAAGCATGCACATCACTTCTGAGTGCCTTTGAAACCAGTATTCTTTTATTCCTCTCATATTAGACAGGCTAGAACTTAAGTTAACTTGCAGAGTTTCATCTCCGTCTTTCAACTTTATCAAGAGCTCTACAGCTGTCATGCCTTGCAGAGATATCGCTAGTTGTAGAGTATGAGCTATTGTTGCAGATAATGTGCTTATCTCAGTCTCCTACAACAGATGGAACAAATATGGAATGATCTTCCTGAACTTCCCATCTGAATGTAGTATCCTGAAGCCCAATAATCAGGACCAGAGATTGCACCTCACATGTATCTAAATGCCGTCCTCTACCATCTGGAAAGAGATCTGGAAAACACTGGGTTTCCAAAGAACTCTCCCAGATGCTGAAACCACTTCCTTTAACTTGTCTCATCTAATAGAACTCCAAGTTATCTGCACATGGATCTCTTCCATGCAGGGGATGAATTGTATATTGTTCATTTATATTCTCTTCGGTATTCATTGCCATGCTCTCTGGCTATGTAAGTCATACAAGCAGTCAAGGCTGAGAGCCTCATAAACATTATTTTTCAACTTCAAGTACCTTAAAGCGTCTTTCACATATTCAACATTAACAATATCTTGTCAAATTACATTCAGTTTTGTTGGGACACCATTCACCAAGATAACAAGGCCACTGGCATGTGAAATAGTGTCAACATTTTCCTGGAAACGTACATGATGGTGCCCATTAGAGACTTCACAAGCTGTTTTTGGGGGATGTTCTTCATCTTTGTGCTAAAAGGTGCACAATTGTCTGGAATGGTTTTGTTGTTTAAATCAAAATTTGTTCAAACAAATTAAGCTTCAAAATCTCTATAGGTGTTCTATCTGGTTTCATGTTATTCAATATGGACCTATTTGGCAAAACATTTGCTTTTATTTTATTGCAACAGTAGACACACATGACTATCATTGTAGGCATATCAAAGTCTAACTGCAGTAGCAAATAAGCTAACAAAGGACATCACATATCATTGAGCCTTTTTATCTTGTTTAGATAAATTAGGTTGACATCTTCTTTGTGAAACAACCATTGGCAAGACACACAAATTTGATTAAACCTTTCTCTCTTTGGCAACTCAAACTTGGCAATATCACTGCCAAACTGTCTAATCACTTCAGACTCATCCACAGGAATGCAAGTCACCAATGGTTCTGAATGACCACTAGACATGAAATCTGGCCATGCCTGTCTTTGAACATAGTTCATCACCACTGAAGCACCTTCCATACCACCTTCTGTGAGCAACTGTTTCAGCTCAGTGTACATGTTAACTGCACTTCTAATACGGTACACCCTGCGAACAAAAGTCTGCATACCTGAGTTGTGTACACCAATTATGCACATACGGTGAAAAACACTGTCACACCTATTACTCTACAAACATGCCAAAGAATGCCCCAGCAGCCCACTATATGGACAGATCTCACAACAGTCAATTTTTTTCAAACAGCTCATATCGATGGCTGCTCCTTGTCACAACAAACAAGTAAATAAAGTTGATAACCTCATCAGAAGATGCTTGTTGTACATTACAGAGGTCATCACATGACCACTGAACACATTTTAGTCTGTGTTCCTCAGTTGCAGCATAGCTATCCTCTTCATTCTCTGAGATTGCAACACTCTGTAAAGGCAAAATGTTACATGCTTTCCCACAATCATCAAGAGAAACAACTGTTCTTCTCAACAGTGGATTATAGGCCTCTTAGCAGAAATATGATTCTGAGTGCACTGTACGCAGCCATTTTCCCTTAAAGATCTTCCAGAAATTATCTCTGTTTAGAGATTCAATTTTCTGCAACTTCATTTTGATGGCATGCTGGATGTCATTGTCCACCTAGGGACAAATGACCTGGTTGGGAAAGGGATCAGAGCAGTGCAAGAGGAGTTTGTGGAGTTGTGGATGGGCCTTATACAAGTAACACACTCAGTAACCTTCTCGGAGGTGTGCCTGTCCATGGCATGGGTGAGGCTAGGGTGCTCTGCACTATGGGATTCAATCAATGGTTGAAAAACTAGTGCAGAGCTCAGGATTTTGGCATCATTGGGGACAGAGGGTTCAGCTGGAGGGATGCAGGCCTATACTGGAGTGATGGTCCGCATCTGTTCAGGAAGGGAACCAGGATCCTAAGTGGTAGGTTTAAATGCTTCATTGGCAAGCATTTAAACTAGCCAAGGAAGGAAGCACTGAAAAGGAGCAGGGAAATTCTAGCCCCCCCACCCAAACAAAATCAGGGTATTCAGTGAGGTAAACACCAAGATAAAGACATTGATTGGGAGAAGGGCAGGGGTAAATGGAGAAAAGGGCAAAGGCAAGTAAGGACAGGGATGGGGCAAAAAGGAGTAAGTCCATCAAAAAATGGATGGTAATGAGTAACAATGTTCATAGTCTAGGTAACAAGCTCCCTGAACTGGTGGCCTTGAAGGAAGAGGGATGCCTGGATATTGTGGCAGTCACTGAAATATGGTACACAGAGAACCATGACTGGGATGTCAACATACCAGGATGCACAATCTACAGGAGTGACAGGAAGGGTAGAAGGAGGAGGAGGAGTAGCTCTCTATGAAAGAGAAGGGATCAAAACAATATAACTAAAGGGTAAACAGGGAGGAAAGGAGGCACTGTGGGTCACCCTGGAAACCAGAAATGGCACCACATTCTGCACTGGGGTTGTATTCAGACCCCTATCTCAGGAGAAGGAAATGAACAAGGAAATTATAGAAGGCAAATTTAGGATGGTAGAAAAAGGGGAGATATTGTTGATGGGGGACCTGAATATGCCAGATGTTAACTGGAGTACCATTGCTACAGACACATCCAAGAGCAGGGTCATTCTCAATACCCTACAAGGGGCATGCCTCAAGCAGCTAGTGTTGGAACCCACTCAGGAGGGAGCAATCTTAGACCTTGTACTCTTAAATGGGGACAGAGAGGTGATCTTAGATGTAGAAGTGGGTAGCCATCTGGGAACAAGTGACCACCAAACAGTGTGGTTCATTATAAACACAGCCACAGTGTCAAGCCATAAAAAAGGGTACTGGACTTTAGAAGGGCTGACTTTGTCAAAATGGGAGCATGCCTCAGAAAAGCACTAGCAAACAGGTAAGGAGGAGGGGTGGAAGAACAATGGGGAAACATCAAAACTGCCATCACAGACAACAAACCTTTGTGTGAAGCAAATAAATCAAAATGAAAGGAAAAAAAAAACTCTATGGTCCTAAAAAGAGGTGGTGGGGAAGGTTAGGGAAAAAAAGATAGCCTTCAGGAAGTATAAGGAAACACAGAAGTGGCAGGACAGAGAACTCTACCAGTTAGAGCAGAAGGAAGTGGGAAAGGCAGTCGGAATAGCAAAGGCCCAAACTGAGAAAAAGATAGCCAACTCTGTTAAGAAGAGGGATGAAACCTTTTATAGGTACATCAAGGAGTGAAGGAAGACCAAAAGAGGAATAGTGAGGCTTAATAAAGGGGAGAGTGGGTGTGCAGAGAGGGACAGTGAAAAAGCTCAGTATTCATGAAAAAGTGTGGGGGGGTACCTAATCTAATTAATAGAAGCACTCTGGATAGGAGGGTTGATACCAGTCCTTTCACAAAAGAAAGAGTTCTGAAAGAACTCCTAAAACTGAAGGTGGACAAAACAATGTGGCCTGATGGGATTCACCCCAGAATTCTAAAATAACTAATGGGAGAACTAGTGACACCACTGACTACCCTTTTTAACAAATCATGGGAGGATGGTGTGGTACCTAAGGACTGGAGGAGGACATATGTGATTCCCCTTCACAAAAGTGGCAGCAAAGCAGAGGCAGAAAACTACAGACCTGTTAGCTTGACCTCAGTGGTAAGAAAAATTATGGAATCACTTCTGAAAGAAAGAATTGTTGAGTACCTATAGGCCAGTGGGGCACAGGACCAAGTCAGCATGGATTCACAGTGGGAAGGATATGTCAGACAAATTTAATAGATTTCTTTGACTGGGTAACCAAAGTAGTAGATCAGGGAGGCTGTGAACATGGCCTACCTAGACTTTAGCAAAGCATTTGACACAGTCTCACACAAAAGATTAATAAACAAATTAGCCAGCCTGGGAGTAGATCCCAGGGTGGTAGCCTGGGTAAATAATTGGCAGTACAACAGGACACAGAGTGTAATAGTAAATGGAGTCCCCTCCAAAGAAAGGGGGGGTTATTAGTGGGGTACCACAGGGTTCAGTACAGGGTTGGTCCTTTTTAATGTCTTTATAAGTGTCATTGCAGAGGGACTAGAAGGAAAAGTATGCCTCTTTGCAGAAGACACAAAGATCTGCAACAGAGTTGATACAAAAGGTGTGGTGGAAAGGATGAGAAGGAATTTAGCAAGGTTGGATGAATGGTCAAAAGTATGGCAGCTTAGATTCAATACAAAGAAGTGCAAAGTAATGCACCAGGGAAACAAAAACCCAGGGGAAGAGTACACAATGGGGGGGGGGAGATTAGCAATAACAAACATGGAAAGGGACCTGGGGGTAGTCATATCAGATGCCCTAAAGGTAAGCAAGCAATGTGAGAAGGCTGAAAGGAGAGCTGGGGGATTGTGGGTTGTACAGGGAGAGGCATGACCAGTAGAAAACAGGAAGTTGTTATCCCTCTGTACAGACAGTTGGTGAGACCCCATCTGGAGTACAGCATGCAGTTCTGGGGACCCCATCTCTGCAAGGGCATAGACAGGATGAAGGCAGTCCAGAGAAGAGCTACTAAAATGGTGCAGGGTCTGCAGCAGAATCTATATGAAGAAAGAGTAAAGGAACTCAATATGTATGCCCTTGAGGAGAGGAAAGGATAGAATGGACATGATAGAAATGGTGTTGCTGGTAAAGGAAGGCAGGATGGGAGGGGGAGGAAAGGGTGTAAGGTGGTTACCCTTAATGCTAGGAGCCTTGGGAGGAACACTACAGATTTACCGGTGCTAATGGCAGAGGGAGAGGTGGACATTGCAGCCATCACAGAAACATGGGCCACCCAATACAATGAAAGGGACCTGTCTGTACCAGGGTACAGGTTATTTCATAGGGACAGGGTGATTGGGAAAGGAGGGGAGGGTGGCACTATATGTGAAGGAAGGACTGAAGTGTGTAAGGGAGGAAGGGGAGGAGGGTACTACGGAGTCACTTTGGATGCAAATCCTGGATTCCAAGAATAGGATTCTCAGAATGGGAGTGGTGTACAGGCTGCCCTCTCAGAAGAGGAGTTAAACAGGGAACTAGAGGGACAGATTAGGAGGACCTGCGAGAAGGGTAGTGTGGTGATTGTGTGGGACTTCAACATGCTAGGAGTGGACTGGAGTACCCCAACAACAAGGAATAAAAGGGAGCATGTACTGCTGGATTCCTTCCAGGACAGCTTCCTGCAGCAAATGGTCAGTGAAACAACCATGTTTGAGAATACCCTTGACCTTGTGCTGGCAAATGGGTAATTTGTGGGATAACTTTTGGTGGAAGAACCCCTGTCAGGGAGTGGCCACCACTCAGTATGGCTCACATTAGATATGGTCAAGGAAGGAGTGGAATCTAGCTCAAGAATGCTGGACTTCAGGAGGGCCAACTTTGGGAAGATGGGAGAAGTGGTAAAAGGGTACATAGCCAGAATTTAACCTAGTATGGGCACTAACCAGAGGTGGAGCTCATAAAGCTGGGTATAGTGGAGGCAACCAAAACCTGCTGAATGGCCAAGAGCAAGAAGGCTAGGGCTAAGAAACTGAGCTGGTTGAGCAAGGAGGTCATGGAAAAGGTAAGGAGGAAAAGAGCTGCATTTAGGAGATACAGGAAAACAGGGAGGAGTAACTGACAGAATCAAAGGAGGTGACATGGGCAGTAAGGGGAGCCAAGGCCTCTACAGAGCTCAGGCTGGCACAAGGCATTAAGAAGAGGGAGAATGACTTCTTTAGGTACATCAGGGAGAAAAGGAGCTGTAAGGACCACATAGTAAGGATTAGGAAGGGGGGTGGGTGGAATCTGGGTGCGATAAGGCAGAAGTGCTAAATGATTACTTCTGCTCTGTATTTACTAAGGAGAAGGGGGTGATACCCAAGGGGAGAGGAATGGCAGAAACAGGGGAGAGGGGTGACAGATGGGGAAATCATGGAGGGCAGAGTTCAGGAGGGTTTGAAGGCACTGAGGGTGGACAAGGCACCAGGCCCAGATGGTATGCACCCCAGGGTACTGAAGGAGCTGGCAGAGGTCCTTGCAGGACCTTTGGCAGATCTATTTACTGCCTCACTACACTCAGGGTGTGTACCTCAGGATTTTAGGATGGCTCATGTGGTGCCCCTCCACAAGAGTGGCACCAAGGATGAACCTGGGAACTACAGAATGGTGAGCCTCACATCCATCATGGGTAAGCTGATGGAGACTGTCCTGACGGAGAGGCTGGTGGGCCTCCTAGACGCCAAAGGACTACAGGACAGCAGACAGCATGGCTTTACATGTGGCAGATCCTGCCAAACCAACCTGGAGGAGTTCTATGACTGGGTAACTAGGCAATTGGACAGGGGCCATGCAGTGGATGTACTGTATCTGGACTTCAGTACGGCATTCCACCAGTGCCACATGGGAGGCTGGAAGTAAGTTAGAAGGCACTGGGCGGGTGCAAATCTGGTGAGATGGATAGGGAACTGGCTTCAGGGAAGGCAACAGAGGGTGGTGGTGGGTGGGGAGCTCTCACACTCAAGGATAGTGATGAGTGGTGTTCCACAGGGATTGGTGTTGGGACTAGTGTTGTTTGGGATATTCATTGCAGACATATCATTGGACATCAAGAGCAAGATCAGTCTGTTTGATGATGATACCAAGATGGAAGTGGTGGTGAATGACCTAGGAGGATGGCAAGGGTTGCAGGATGATCTGGCAAAGTGTGAAACCTGGTCAGACACCTGGCACTGGGATTTAATGCCAAATAGTGCAAGGTGCTGCATTTTGGGGTGAAGAACCCAAGGAGAAGTTACCAGCTGGGAGGCATGCAGCTAGCCCAGATAGAGGAGGAGAAGGATCTGGGGGTGCTCATTACAGGGTCAATGAACAACTCGGCACAATGTAGGAAGGCAGCTGTAAAGGCCAACAAAATACTGGGTTGCATTGCAAGGGGTATATCCTCGTGGAGGAAGGAGGTGATTCTGCCACTGTATAGGTCATTAGTTAGACCACACCTGGGGTACTGCGTGCAGTACTGGTGCCCATATCTGAGGATGGACATTAAGTTACTGAAGGGGGTGAAGCACAGGGTGACAAAGATGTTCAAGGGGCTGGGGGACTTATCATATGAGAGGAGGCTGAGATAGTTGAACATGTACTCACTGGAGGAGAGGAGGGACAGGGGACATGATTGAAACCTTTAAGTACATGAAAGGAATAAACAAGACAGGTACAGAGGGGCTGTTCAAAGTAAGGAAGGGGAAGGGAGGGACGCCAGGGGCCATGATATGAGACTGGAGGGAAGAAGGTTCAGGAGGGAGATGAGGAGACACTTTTTTACAGAGAGGGTGGTAGCTGGGTGGAATGCATTTCCTGCAGAAATGGTATCCAGTAGAACAGTGGCCTGCTTCAAAAGGGAATGGGACAGGACAATAGGGAGGGTCAATGGAGAGGAAGGGTAGAATGGAGGGGCAGCTGCAGAATAAGGGGTGCTAGCACCACATTCAAGCAGACTTGATAGACCTCTAGGCCTTTATCTGCTGGCAAAGTTTGTATGTTCGTAAGTACCTCAAGAAAATCAACAAAGTCCAAGAGGCTATCATCTTTCAGAAAAAGAGATGTGCAAGAACAAGGGGACACAATCTGAAGACAGAGGGGGAATGGATCAAGGGCAATGTGAGACAGTATTTTTTTTCACAGATAGGGTGGTGGAGTCATGGAACAGCCTTCCTGAGGAGGTTGTGTGGTCAAAAACAATGTGGAAATTCAAGAATGCATGGGACAGACAAAAGGTATTTATGGTAGCGGTAGGAAGAAGTAGGCTGTTGGTTAACTAGGATCTGCAGCTTATCCAATAGGTAGAAAAATGGGCAGACTAGGTAAGCCAAGCAATCCTTATCTGCCCTCAAAGTGCATACTGAGTCATAATGTTGTACGCTTAATAGCACACTGCATTATGCCGAAACCCAGACCTGTGCGCTCTCCATGTTGGACCCCCCCCCCAGAGTTAGAATCCTTACTGGTGGGGTCTGGCGGGTTACAGCTCCCTGTAATGGGGGGGGGTGCAGAACCCCCCCATAGAAAAAAGTTATCAATAAATCAGACTATGCAATTATTTCACATGGCATTCTGACATGCCTGGTATTGACCCTGTGCCCCATCAAAGTGTATGTTTCTATGTTTCTATTTCATACACAACATTTTTGAATGAGTCTACTTGTGCCATCATTTGTCTCCACAGCCACATCAAAACATGTACTGAGCTAATGACAAACCTGTGACACACAAAGTCCTAGTTTCATCAAGGACACTTTACTTTTCTTTTTTTCCCTAACCAGCTCATGGTAGCAGATAAAATCCATTCAATCTTAGCTTTGGGAGCCAATGAATGAAAATATCTAGCTTTGGTAGCAGCACTAGTTGCAACACCAGAACCTCTTTGCTTTTTTTCTTTCTTGTCTTTTTATGTGTCAGATTTGTCATGGTTCTCTTACCAGGCTGGCTAGCAACAAGAGAGACATTGTCACATGTCTCATGTGAAACCACCTGAATTCCTCTGTGCACAATTTTCATAACAAAATAGTCAGTGTGTCTGTCTCGTGAACCACTTGACTTCCTCTGTGCATAACAGTTTTCTTAACACTTTTTTCCTTGCATTAGACACTGCACATGCCTTTTTACTAGATTTGCTATTCATTACAATGCACATATTCTTCAACACTTTACAACTCTGCATATATTTAGCCCACCTACAGACAGTACACGCTCTATCCTTGGATAGCATCTTTTAAATGTTTTTCGTTCCTTCCTCTATCCTTTTTTTTTGCACTTCTGCAATGATCTCTCTCTACACCACAAGATACCTAAAAAGGAAAAAAACAAAAAATTAAATTGTTACTATACAATAAATATAAAGATGCCGTAGAAGAAAGCATGACAGTGCATACACAATGCAAAATAGATTAGTTGCATATGTATTACCATTCAACAATTAAGCAATAATGGCCTTGGAGCTGGTCATTTCCTTTCAATTAACAACCAGTTGGGGGGAAGCTGTGCCTCAGGCCACCTTTCCCCTCAGCCAGTCATTAATTGAAAGGAAATGACTGGTTCCAAGATCATTATTGTGATTATAAGTCTAATCACAATAATGACATTTTTTTCTTTGGGTTTTGAGCGACAAAAACAGTTTTGTTCAATCACCGCTGCTGTCGGCATACAGCACAAGCTGAGTGCCGCTGATGTGCCAGTCAGTTCTAACAGATTTCAGACTGGCATGGCAGCCAATTAGTCACTACATCAACTCATTAATAATTAGTTAGACTTACATTTAAAAAAACAAATCCCAGGGAGTCCCCTCATAACCCCCCCCCAAAAAAAAGTATGGTCACAAAACAAAGCAGCCAAATAATTAAATATTTTCCTTTCTCTTAAATGCACAGAAAAACAAAACATGCTTTTCTATATATTTCTCCACACATCAACACTCCCCCTTCTCCTAAAATATCATGGATCCACCTTTCAAACTAACTTATTTCCTTTTCTTGCAAGTAGTATAAGGGGATATATCTCATCAAATGTTAGATTTAAGCCAATCAGAGTGTGCCACATCATTTGACAGGTGGTTACCATGGCAACACCTCACCCCTTTTCCAACTGGAAGTCCCACCTTCCTCGCACCATGGCAACACCTTGCCCCCCCTTCCTGCCACAGGAAGTGACGTGCATTTTCGTCCTTGAACCCAGAAGTCCTCCCCTTTTCTACATCATATGTGCCTCCTTCTTCTTCCCCTCCTCTTGCATCCGTGCCACAGACTCACACCTGAGTCTCTCCACCTCCTCTTCCTCCCCTCACATCGGAGTGCTAGCAGCTCCTTGAACCCCTTGCCTCGGACCCGGTTCGGCATCCTACCTTGCACCCGGGTCCCTCCCCTCACATCGCAACCCAGTCGCACCATCCTAATTCACACCAGAGTCACCTGCCTTGATCCACCACCACTTGCACCCGAGTCCCTCTTCCTCCATACCATCCTGCTCCCTCTTGCACCCCTGTAGAAACATCCTAGCTCGAACTTGAGTCCCTCTCCTCACCACACACCCCTGCTCCCTCCTCCTCCTCCCCTCACCCTTTTGCACCCCTGCTCCCTCCTTCTTCTCCTTGATCCACCCACCTCTTGCACCCGAGTCCCTCTTCCTCCACACCACCCTGCTCCCTCCTCCACTCCTACCACTGTGTCCTAGCTCAAACCTCGAGTACCCCTCCTCCATTCCCTTCCCCTCAAACTCCTGCTCCCCTCCTTCTTCTCCCCCTCCCCATCACACTCAAGTCCTAGCACCTTCATACCCCCTATTCACTCGCTATTCATTCGCACCCCTGTTGGTCCGGGGATATAAGGACAGGACGTGTGTAAATGCTTTGTGACTTGGAAATTTGTACAAGGAATGCATCATCAGGCAGGTGCCATGACCATAGAGGCTATTTGGCAACACTGGTGTGAGCACACTTGTTTTGAGAAAAGGTACATATTTTTTAAAGGTTTAGAAAAAAATATTCATGTATCCTATGAATGTCCTACCAAGAACACCTTGTAAATGTTCAACGGCATCTCAGACTGGCAAGGTAGCATTCATCATCAGTCTGCAAAGCAGTGTGTGTGTGGGGGGGCGGGGGCATCAACCAACTCTTAGGAAAAGAAAAAAAATCTCTACAAGGCTTTAGATAGAAAAATAACTTTGCAACTCTTACATTGTTTGTAGTAAAAAATACATATGTCCTCCAAGTTTCCTGGAAATGTTGCAGAAAAAAATCATTCCTATTGAGGCTGATAACATTTTTAACACACAATGAAAAGAAGGTAATCCACAGAAAATGTCCCAACTTTTGTCAAGGGTTGCCAAAGTATATTTCTCATTTACTCCAGTGAATCAGGAAAACAAATTTCCTTTTTAATACAGAATGAGAAGTTCATACAGTACACAGAATGACCACATAAAATGTCTAACGGTGTTAAATCCATCTGTAGTCCTAGCTTTACTGGAAGTAAGTGACTAGAGTCTGAAGTCTTTGCTTACAAATAGATTCTCCTCCTATTGCTAGTGTTCATGTGAAACTCTTTGAATACTGATAAGCTTGTTGTGAATTCTTAAGGAATTAACTCTGGGAAAGCAATGAGATCATGGGCATACAGTTACATGTCAAAAGGTAGTTTTGTTAAATCGTACAAGGGTTTGTTTTGTTAGCGTGCTCAAAGATGCCTATGAGCTCATCTTTGAAGAATAGAACGAGACACAGATTTACATGTGAAAGGAGACTTGTGAAAACATACACAGGGATCTTTTGTGAGCAATCTTGGAAAAGAGTCACATTAGCCACACTCAGAAGAGCAGCTCTGTTGAGAGTGTGGGAGCTCAAGGCTGACAGGGATAAAACAGTATGATGTCATCGGTTACACGATAGGTCGGTACATACATTTACATAGTAGGCATCTGGGAACAGGCATTCAGAATCTTACAAATGAAAGCATAATGATACTGGGAGGAGCTAGTCTTTTGAAAGTGGATCTCACAGTCTTATATAAACCCTGTGCTTGGGGCTTGATAGTACAGTTTCCCAAGACTCGAGGAATCTCTTTTATAGAATTTGTGCAGATTATTCGAAACATTCAAGAAGATGGCACAGTGCAGCACTTCTAAATGTAACCTCCCAGAAACAGGCCAGACTGTCACACCACCAAATGAAAAGAGAGAGGAGAATATGTCTATTGGGGCACCCAAGCCCACATTTGTGTATTATACAAGGTGTGACAAGGAATGCCCCACTCAGGCCTTGTTGAGTGGAAGGATTGGTGATGTGAAAAGGGAGCTGGCTACACAGTTTGGTGAGTCTGAAAAAGTTAAATCAGATACTACTGACCAAGAGCCACCACTGCCAGACCTTGAAGAGCACCTAGAGAGTGAATCTGATACCATGAAAATGGATACTGAAAGAGAAAGTGACCTGGAGGAAGAGCCGCAGAGTGATACCAATACACAGCCAGAAGCAGCAACCGAACAAGAGCCAAATGATGGTGAAATTCCTATCACCAGCAAGCCCCAGGCTAAGGAAGAAGAAGAAAAGGATACAGAAAAGTCTTGTCCAGCAGAGGTAAATTCTTGTATGTTTTTAAACATTAATGAAAAAGTGTAGGGCGTGACAGAAATGTGTGTGCATAGTGTGACTGAATAGACGGGTTAGAGGTTGAACAAGAACCAATGCTGTTTTTTTTTATTTTAATAGAGCAATGAATTTGCAATGGAGCAGCAGTCATATTCGGACACCATGGATGCTCAAGTCTCCACAGACCTACTCTGTGACTGTTTGTGCTGCTTTAAAGATACAGATGTTATTAATGAGCAGTGTGAGGGACATTATGTTAGAAATATAGAGAGTGTTAGAATGTGTCAAAAGAAGACAGAAAATACTGTAATCACTACACAACCAGAGTCATCCTGTTCAACAGAGATGAGACAGGGACCCTCAAGTGAAAAAACAGATGTCGGTGTTAAGCCCCTTAAAACTGACCAAGACATGTATTGTAAGTATATTATATACCATGCCATTTGTGGCATAATTGCCTCAGTGATACAGAGGGTGATACAGTGTGAATTGATCGATTCCTGTCCAGGTTGTGAGATAGAAGATCCAGGTCAGAAAAACCATTCATGTAACCTTGATGACTTGATGTCTAAAGAAGCATACAGAAATGTTTCTGAAGCCATGCATACTGTATAAGGCAGCTCATGCCAGTGATCTTGGCAATCGCTATGAAGCATCAGGGGTTAAATATGACCAGTTGTACCCTGGAAACTATAGGTCATGTTCTAAATGATGTGAGAAAATCCGAAGACCCCATGTGGTTAGTTATACAAATGTTACAGGAAACAGACAGTGAGATTAAAAAAAGATGCCTGTCATCTGGTCAGCAAAGGCTCCTTTAAAAAATTTCTAAAAAGAAGATCCGGGACCATGTAAATTTTTTTAAAATCATTCACCCTGCCTTTGTTACCTTTGTTTAATGATCATCGTAGCCATGTGTGTGTCTGATTTGAAACAGAAAAAACAATGTGATATCCCTGAAATTGTGAAAGTGGCTTCTCAGCTTGTCAAAATGCTCCATGGGCTGAAAGGTCGCTAAACATCACACTGTATGTTTTTTAAGAGTGTAGAAAAATGGAACCCTCCCCCCGCCAGTGCTTACAGTCACTTATTTAGCACTTGCTTTTCCTGAATATAAAAAAAAGTGACACACTAATCTGTATAACGTGTATTATGATATACTTTCAGATGATACGTGATAAAGAAATGATGCCAGTATTCCTGTCAATCATTGAGGGTACCATGTACCATGTGATAAAGGACCCTGTATATGTTGTAAAGAAAACAGCATTCAATGTATCCTCTGGAGCAGCATTGAAACCGTTGACAGAAGGAACAATGTCTCTGATTAAAAGTATGTCGCCATATTTTTGGCATGTGTATCTAAATGCAATGGACACAAAAAAGTGATTCTGTATCCACTGTGAACTGCATCTTTTCTGCTACAAAAAAAGCCTTTAAGGAGCATGAACCTCAACATGAGTGGTGTATGGTCAACGTGTGTATGCTTTGTACTCACCTTATCACCAGGGGGGAGAGTGGACGAAGCCCATGTAAGTGTGAAACATGCAGCCCAGTTGCTACTGTCTTCGGGCATCTTTAAAGTGGAATGTATAAGGACTCATGTTGCATGTACTGTAAACTGCTAATTTTGTACTCTTTTGTACAGATGATAGTAACATGGCAGTTGTATGTCACAGGGCCTATAAAATACTACTGATATGACTTTTGTAGGATATGTGTACAAGTAACAGTCAAGCATCGATAGCTAGTATAGAAACATGATAGTGTTGCAATCATTTGCATGTTTTACCTTATGTATTAACACAATTGCTGTGTGTATCACAACGCATATAAAATACTGTTATGGCTTTTGTAGGATATGAATAAAATATAGTTACACGTTGCTGTTTGTGATAAAAATGATTAAGGGATTAAGAGCACACTCATTATTTTCTGGTGATGAGATGTTGGCAAGCTAAAGGGTATTTTTAGGGGTGCTGATGAAAGAAGATAACTGATCATCTGCTCTGGAGAATATATTTTAATGCAAAAAAAAAAGTGGGCAGTTTTTCCGGCGTGACTCAGCTGTATAAGGCTGCAAAGAAAATCGATAAAGGTGTTGCAGAGTGGCTTTTGAGGCAAGATCCTTACACTTTACACAAACCAGTGAGAGTCAGATCCAAAAGAAATTCTGTCATTGTTTCTGACATAGACAGACAATGGCTGGCCGATTTAGTGGATATGGGTCAATATGCAAAGTACAATAAAGGTTTAAATACATACTGACGTGCTTCAATGTGCTGTCCAAGTATGCTTGGGTAGTGACTTTAAAAGACAAATCAGGCAAGGCTGTGACGCAAGCCTTCAAAACTATTTTTAAAGGTGGACGCACACCACAGAAACTGCAGACAGATCAGGGTAAAGAATTTCTGAATGCTTCCTTAAAGACATTATTAAAACAAAAAAAAGTACACCATTTTGTGACAAATAATGAAGTTAAGACCAGCATTGTAGAGTGTTTCAATAGGAGTTTAAAGTCACGCGTGTGGCATTACTTTACGGCCCAGAACACATGGAAATATATAGATGTGTGGCCCGACCTGGTGCACAGCTATAATTATACTCATCACAGAAGCATTAAACGCAGGCCTGTGGATGTTAGCTCTTCCAATGCCCTGGGTGTATGGAAGAACCTCTACGGCAATACTGTTCTTGGGGAAAAAACAAAAGGGTACCTTTCAGAAAGGTGATCACGTGAGAATATCTAAGCTGAAAGGGATATTTGAAAAGGGATAAGACTAGACATACAGAGATGAGATATTTATTGTGATGGAGGTCTTGACAAGACAGAGAGCTGCCTACAAGCTAAAAGACTATCAGGGGGAAGACATCAAAGGTACTTTCTATGTGGAGGAGTTGCAGAAAATTGAACTGAATGAGGACCGGTTATATAGGGTGCAGAAAATCCTGAGAGAGAAAAAGCATGGAAGAAAAAACTGGTATCTGGTAAAGTGGCGGGGGTAGCCTGATAAATTTAATAGTTGGGTCGAGGCAACCCAGGTTCAGGACATTAGAAGCCCGTAAGATTAAACATGTACAAAAATGGCTTTTACATCACCTTGCCGAGCAACGCCTCGCACTTTTTCCCCACTAATACTATATCAGCATTTACAGTAAAGTTACCACAAACACTTGAACTACCAGAATGGGAAGTGGGCTAGCAGAAATTCAGTACCCCCATACCTGGGACAATGTACCTGTACACAAAAACAGGTTCACTATGGTCTATCAACCTTTAAATGTATCCCACAGTAAAACACCGCCGATCGGACCCTTTACTGAGTCAGCGGCATTTAAAATCCCATCGGGCTATTATCATGACATGGCGAGTGTTATCAGTCAAGTCAATAAAAGTATATTTGAAGTAAATGAACTGCCTGTGGTTTTGGAACAACAAGCCATCGGAAGAGAAATAAACATCGACAACAACATCAAATGCATTCTATTCATGCACAGGCAATTGCAGCACCTTTTGGGTTTTAGCAGACTCGAGGTAGGCATGGGTTAGAATGTAGCAAAGAACCCTACAGATATTAATGGTGGTTTTTACACATTATATATGTACACCGACATTATTTCGCATGAAATAGTGGGCGACAGTCTAGTGCCTTTGCTGAGATGCATACCCGTGAAGGGCCAAGACAATGAGATAGTGACCATGATCTATGATAAATCCCACTATCAAACAGTCAGTAAGCATCAGATCAACACTATAACTATTGAAATAAAGAATGATCAAAACGAACCTGTGCCATTTCAGTTTGGAAAGGTGATCGTGAAGTTGCACTTCCATCCCAGAAAGTACTTTAAAACTTAAGCTGGGATGGTAATTGTCCAACATTATGGTGACCCTGTACTGTACAGAAGTTATTACAAGGCACAGGCTGGATACGGTCTTCCGGGATTTCATGGACTTCCTACTATGTACTGGTCTGGTATAGGGGGGATATTCCGTAGTCTGCTTAGAAAAGCAGTACCATTTTTGTGAAGGGAATTTGAAATTGCCAAACTGCATCTACAAGCGGCTGCTAAAAATGTCGCAAAGGATGCTGTAGGGCATGTGACTAGTGCAGTCACTCAAAAGATGTCGGGAGGAGATAAGACCACTCAGGGTAGTTCAGGGCTGATGGTGTTCAAGAGAGGGAGAAAGAGAAAGGCGCAGAGTAATCTCTTTGCCTCTCATCGGACTGCCCCACTTCTTTAAAATGCGTGCATCAAAGTGCAAAACCGCATATAAAAGAAAGAGGTCAAAGTCCAAAGGACGTTCAAGGGGATGTAAAAAAAACCTAAAGATCTCTTCTAAAAGCAAAACATGGCCTTTGTACACTGTGGGTCAGAAGAATGCATGAAATCAGAACTGGACTTGTTTACCGTCACTCCCACACAGACGAGGATTGAAAAAAGCATTTATGTAGAGATACCCCCTCTGGCCGCCCTTTCAGAAACCTCACCAATCGAGTTTTATATAGCAGGGAATGGCGAAGACTATTTGGATCTAAACAACATGCTTCTTTACTTGGTTTGTAAAATCACTGAAACGGATGGCTCAGACATACCGGCAGCAGCCAAGGTGGGCCTCATCAACTACCCAGTGGCCACCATTTTCAGCCAGCTGAATGTGACCATCGGGGATCAGCTCAACGGCCAGGGCAATAATTGTTACCCCTGCAGGGCTATCATAGAATCGGTGCTGAACTTCAGCGAAGAGACCCTTTCTACCCAATTCACCACAGGGTTATTTTACAAAGACACCCAGGGGAAACATAAAATCACAGACAGAGCTGGTGACAATGTGGGGTTCATTAAAAGAAGCTCTTTCACACATCTCAGCTGGGAGTGGAGCTTCTGGGCTGCCTGCACACTGACTTGTTTTTCCAAGAGAAACTGATGCTGAATGGTGTGGATATTAAAATTAAACTGATGCGTAACAGGGACAGCTTTTGTTTGATGAGCGGAGATGACAATCTTTATAAGCTAAAAATCATGTCCACCTCTCTGTTTGTCAAAAGGGTAAAAGTGACTCCCGGTGTTCATCTGGGACACTCAGAAGCCCTGCTGTCCTCCAATGCTAAATACCCCATAGACAAAGTGGGTATGAAAGTGTTCAGCATCCCTGCAGGGAGCAGGGTCTGCAACCAAGATAATCTGTTTTTAGTACAGTTACCAAAAATGTTGGTCATGGGGTTTGTTGACAATGATGCTTTTAGCGGTTCCTACATTAAAAACCTCTTCAACTTTAAACATGATAGCATTAATTTTGTGGCTCTGTACCTGGAAGTTGAACAAATCCCCGCTAAGCCTCTCCAGCCCAATTTTAGAAATGGAAATGCTGTGAGAGAATATTTTAATCTAGTGCAGGCAGTTGGAAAGCACATGAAGGACCACCCCATCATTGTCAACCACCAGGAATTCACCCAAGGGTACACGCTGTTTGCCTTTGATCTAACTCCGGACCAAGAATGTGCCGACCATTACTCCCTGATTAGAACTAGGAACCTCAGAGCAGAAATCAGATTTGTAGAAGCCCTTCCTCATATGGTTAATCTCATAGTCTATGCTGTTTTTGATAATGTCATCGAGATAAACTAGAGAAGAAATGTCATTTTTTGATTACATGTGATAAACCATAAAAAATGAACACCAAGCAGCTGTAATATTTTTTAACCTGTGACCCCCATGTCCATGACTGTTTTCTGGGTGTGTTTCCCTGTGATTTGCAACCCAAGGAGAAACTGAGAAATCTCCCCACAGCACTGTTCATCAATATTGATGCCCATGACCTCCCTGTATAGCACTGGTTAGCTGCATACATCTCAGAAGATGGGTCTGGGGAGTCTTTTGACAGCTACGGTTTTCATCCAGATAATTACACACAAATGATTGGGGGGCTTTTTAAACAGAAATGCAAAATGTATCCTGTACCAAAATACACAGTTGCAAGATACCTTCTCTACAGCCTGTGGATTTCATTGCATATTTTTCTTACACCACAGATGTAAAGGATTTTCTTATGATCAAGTTCTAAAAATGTAGTCTAATGATTTACTTAAAAATGATACCATGGTGACTAGTTTTGTACGTCGCCCTTTCAGACATTTAAGCATGTCAGGACATGCCCCTGCCATCTGTCAACATTTTCAGACTTGTTTGACTTGTAATGAGTTTAAAATATGCAATTCCTTGTAACTCAAAAAGGTCATCTATAAAAGCATATATGAACCCGTGTTTTGATTTGCATCTTTCTTCAATCATGACACAATGTGTAAAATATAAAGGTGTTTATTGTAAAAAAGTCCATCAAATATGATACACATCAAAGGTAGGATTATTAGTAAAGTACAGAAACAGTAAAGACATCTCTTGTTAAAAATTTGCCCATAAATAAGTTATACATCAGAGGTAGGCTAACATACTGAAATATAAGCACCTTTTGTAAAAAATGCTAGCATATTCAATATGAGGTAGGCTAACATACAAACAAATTCTTGTAAAAACACACTAATATAGGTTGTACACAGCTAATATAGGTTGTACACATTGACCAGAGGTCTATAATATTTACATTTATACAGAGAGCCAGGCTAGTTTGTTTAATGTCTTTTGTCTTTTGGGTGTCACTGACCAGCTGCTGACTGGAGAGGTCTCAGTGTTTTTTGTATCAGCTGTCTTTCTACTTTCAACATATCTCCTATTTTCCAAATGACCAAAGATGGATGTGGGTATGTTAGCCTCGGTGGTGGCTCTCAGGAAAACATTCCAACCCTTTGTTTTTTTGTGGTCTGGGATAGTGTGTGTGGCCGTAGCTGCCCTTTCCAAATTGACCACATGAGACCCAGAAATAACATTACCTTTATACAATAGTTCACCCTTATCATTCCAAAAAAGAATATCCTTGTTCTTTGCCATCTGATTTAATAAAAGTTCAGCATTTTTTTTAGACCTTTGAGAAACACTGTTTAAGATGTCTTTTTCCATTGAACTCGTAACAGAAAGTGTTGCAGTGGGGGGTTGCTCAGAAACAGACTCGGAGTCAGGCATCAATAAAGTCAAACTGGTTTTATCCTGTTCCCCTTGATGTACCAGAGTGAGGTAATGTTGTAACACAGCAGAGTGCAGGTTGGCTTTCTTGTGATCTGACAAACCAGTCCGGGAAACTATAGATCTCATTTCAGTATCCAAGCTGTAAGTTGCTACTTTTCTCATGTCCTCATCGGGATAGTTCATTCTCATATGGCCCAATTGCTATTGTGGTACCAGATACATTTTCTGAGTAAAATCCATTATCTGTTAGCCAGCAGTCCTGTAATCAATGGAATAGCGATCCCCAACAATGTCCCTATGAAACCACCTGTCTGGTATACAAGCTATTTTTTTCATTTTAAAGACACCTTCCTGTTGCTTAAATTTTTTATGACTCTTCCCCTTTTTATAGGAAAAGCTAGTTGTTTAGCTGACAATGGTATGTTTCTCTTTAGAGTGTTTAAAGCAACCTCTGCTATGAGAGATATCAAGTCATAAGAGGCTGAGCACAAAATAGCTTTTCTTAAACAGGGAGGTCCTCTCACCAGTAGCTTTAGAACAGACAAGTTTCTCTGCAGCCTTTTAGACATAATGGCCATACAGCATCATGTACTTCTAGGACAAGAATATGATTTTTTTCAAGATGTATGCCTCCGGCCAGTCAGGGGGGAACAATCCACTGTGCAGCCTATGTTCATCTTGCATACTGGCCCTTAAATCAACCAATAATAACCGTAAGTTGGTCTAGTGGCATCTTCAAAAGCTTCTAAAAAGAATTTCACCTGGCCGGGGTACATCTGCCTTGCCAGAGTCATGATCTGCAGTTTGTCCCATGGATTTTTAAACAAAACCATGTATTTGGCATTTAGTGCGATGGTCCAGCTTTTCTTGCCTTGACAAAACACATTCTGTACAAGGTAAAAGGCTGACAGACTATGATGATGGCTGTACTTAGTAAATACACGTTCTATCTCACCATTTTGACAGGCCAATTCCACCAGATCAACAATGACAATTAGATTAGTCTTGTCAGGAGGCAACAGATCATCATCGGCTAATGATGCAGGCAGCCCCTCCACAAATTTAATCTGTGCAAACTTCAGCATCAGCTCATTATACAAAGGTTGCCAGCAGCTGTAAAACCAGATAATATTTTCAGGTTTGTGCAATAAAGCATTGTCAGAATGTTCCGATACATTTTTTATGAAAAAGCTTTTACCAGAATTGGACGGTCCGGCTATCAGACATGAAAAGGGGTGTTGCAATCTAATGTCCATTATTTTCAATCAGTACCCATAAGGAAGGGTTTTAAATTTGTCTTATAAAACTCATTTGTCATACACTACTTTCTGTGTTTTGGTCAATGTTCTTGTTTCGAGGGACCACTGCTTTTTATTTCTTACTATGCTAGGTTGCCTCACCATGATTTCTTTAGACATCTGTGAACCATTGTAATCAAACACCAGATCTTTTAAGTTTTCAAAATTAATGTGTTCACTGTTGCCTACATTAAGGGTAAATTCTTTCACTTTGAGGATTGCCTGTCCTGTGGACATCTGGTAGCCGTAGGTTTTGGTACCTGAGGACACAAACTCGGTAATGTGTTAATCTGCCAGAAGCTCGCTGGTCAACTCCCCTAAATAGTAACCTAGAGGAGAGTTCCAGTCACCTGGTCTAGACACAAAAATGACAGAATCTGTTTCGTGATACAAGCACCTGTCCTGTAACTTATCTAGCAGATTGTATAGTTCTACTCTGGCATATGCTGTGGTGAAACTCGCTATGAATATGTTGATGTTGTTAGAATTTGGGTAATGGTCTTTAGTGTACTTCCAACTTAAACACGCTGTCTCATCATTGATGAAGCAGCATGAAGTCATGTCGTAGTAGGGGGCAAATACATACTGAAAGAGTTAATCAGGGTCTGTAACTATGCTCGTGGTCAGTAAATTAGGTCTCTGTCCAAATTTATCCCAAAGAAAATTTAAAAACAGTTTAGATATATTTCTCCTCGTGGGGTTAACAGTGATGGCAGAGGGGTTCAAATGTACATTTTCTCTTTCAAAATACTGCTGTATGTACCTGGCTTTATCTGCATCATTTTTTACTCATGAAGGGAAACCAGATGCCTCTTGCTTCCCTTTCAGGTGCAGTTTGATGTAATCAGCAAATAGCTCTGTCGATGACACCCTGAAATCCCACACTTCAAAAACATCAGTGATTCGATACCCTTTTTCTACAGCCAGGTATAGCTCCACAGTACAGTAGGTACCAGTCAGAGCCCTCTCCTCATCGCTGTGTGTGCATGACGTTGTCTGAAGTCTCTCTTCAGCGCACACATGACATAATGCAAACATGAGTTGTTTTACAATCCTGGATGACAGCACTGGAAAAAAAAGACTTCTAGGGGGTAAAACTTTTACTTTTGACAAACCAAAGTATTGACTGAGATCTATGAAGTTCTCATAGATGATGGTAGGTTGACCCATGGGGTAACGTTTTGTTTTGTTGACAAAGGGGTACAGGCTAGTAAAATCATAATAGCAAATCCTTTCATCTGACTGTGTCAAGTCAAGTCAAGTCATGTTTATTTAAAAAGACGCCCAATCCCAAAGGCTCTGGGCGCTGCACTATAAAGAATTTATAGCATTTCATGCCATATAAATACATAAAAGAGTAAAACACATATACATAAACATAATCAAACCCCAAAAGCATGTGAGAATAGGTAAGTCTTAAGGCAAACCTTAAAGGTAATAAGGTTCGGGGCCTTCCTAACTGCAACAGGCAGTGAATTCCAAAAAGCGGGAGCGGCGACACTGAATGTTCGGTCACCCGCAGATTTTAACCTCGCTCTTGGAACAGTTAGAAGGTCAGCATCAGAAGAACGGAGATTGCGGGAGGAGGAGGATGGCATCAGGAGATCTGACAGGTAACCAGGGCCCTGTCTGTGTAGGGCCTTATAGGTGAGAAACCCCACCTTGAAGAGCACTCTCCACCTGACAGGCAGCCAGTGCAGTTCGCATAACACAGGTGTAATGTGACAGAATCTACTCTGCCCAGTTAAAAGCCAGGCAGCAGCATTCTGCACGAGCTGCAGTCTGTGGAGAGAACCCCCAGAGATCCTGAGATAGAGGGCATTACAGTAGTCAAGCCTAGAAGTGACTAAGGCATGTATCAAGGTAGGGAGGTCCAGAGGCAGAACAAGGGGCTTAATCCTGGCAATGTTTCGAAGATGGAAAAAACAGGAATGGACCAGGGAAGAAATGTGAATCTCCATGGACAAATTTCTGTCAAACATCACGCCAAGATTTCGCACCCAAGGGGAGGCCGTCAATGACGCAGCCCCTAGCACAAGGCCAGTTGCAGATTGAGAGGCCATCCCATCACAAACTCTGTTCGACTCCACTACCAATACCTCAGTCTTATCAGGGTTCAATCTAAGCCAGCTGGAGGCCATCCAGTCGCTAATCTCAGCCAGACAGATGTTCAGCACATCTACTGTTTTGGGTGTTCCTGGGGCAAAAGATAAGTATAGCTGAGTGTCATCAGCATAGCAATGAAAACTCAGTCCATACTTTCTAATAATCCCCCACAGGGGCAGCATATACACTGCGAACAGCATCTGGACCAACACCAAACCCTGAGGGACTCCACACAAAAGGAGACTGTGTGTTGATGTGAAATTTCCCATCACAACCCGCTGTCTCCTATTTGTGAGAAAGGACTCAAACCACTTGATGACAATACCGGTGAGTCCACATAACTCCCTCAGGCGGCGAAGCAACACACAATGGTCCACAGTATCAAATGCTGAAGAGAGATCGAGGAGAACAAGAATTGTCTTGTCTCCTCAGTCTCTAGCCCTGAGGAGGTCATTTTGCACCCGAACTAATTCAGTTTCAGTGCTATACCTGGCCCGAAAAGCTGACTGTGCATTATAGCACAGTCAGATGGCATTGGTCCTCCCCCCAAACAGAGACCCCCTAGGCTTGAGGGATTTCAGTAGTTGTCTGTTCCTCAAGAAATTATTCAAGCCCTCATCTGTAGCCAACATTTCTTTCCACTCATGTTCCCACAGTACTCTAATGGCAAACCCCTTGCTTTTTAAAAAATAGGATTTATGCATGGCCCACTTGTATAACTGTCCAAAACTAGTGCCTGTCATGTGGTTTGTCTTTCTCACAGTAACAGATGTTGCATCTGTGAAAAAAGCATCCATTGAATTCAAAGGCTGTTGGGACCCTTTCAATTATAGCATACTCATCCAAAAAGTAGGGACCTACTTTTAATTCTCCACCCCTGAGAGCATACTGACTAGAAATGTGTTCTTTCTCAGCTATGTACATTAACCACTGAATGGCCGGTGTGAAGTACCTCTTTTGCTGACCGTGGTAGTTATCTGGGGGGTGGGAATGGCGAGTGTGTTCTCACTCAAAAACAAATATCTGTAGGTTGCCATACAAACAGATGCTATGGTTGTGTATTGGAAGGGATCTAAAGAGTCTGTTTTGTACTTTGCCTTGTCACAGTCTGACTGTTTTAAAACACATTTGGTTGTCATGTTCATCACTTCCTGCCCAAATCTGTCACAGGTTTTTCAAAGAATTTCAACATCTAACTGACAGTAGTAGCTAAGTTCTTTTTTCAGGTCAAATTCTGTATGCTGGTTTTCCATGTACCACTGCATGAACTCTAATTTTTCACTAGGCATCATATAGCCCACCCCATAAAATTTTGCATTGGGCAGGCGACCTATGTAATTTTCATTGGCCTTGGTGTTAAAAAAATGTGGGAAGTACCCTTTAGCCATCTCCTTCTCAAAACCAAATGCCACTGGGATTTTGCTTAATTTCATGGGCATAAAGGATAATGAATCAATAAATCTGATGTGTAGGGCAGATACGGTCACACACAGCAATTTTCCTACCTGGGTGAGCAACTTGATAGCGATTTTTTCCTTGACTAGCTGGCTAACGATAAAATAGCTATCATAGGCTTTGGCATTGTGGGCTAAAAATGTGTAGTGTTTGAACGGTGTATCTATAAAATGTCAGACAAGCTCTTTTACACATTCATCCCCTTCAGATTCCCAGAATCTTTTCCCATCCAATTGCTTAGCAAATATAACATTTGGGGTGTGTACATCTGTTTCTTGTCTGGCCTCAAAATCAAACACTATGTATCTTTCAGAGTTTTTTACTTCTGTGAGTGGGGTCATGTAACAGATATGTTTGTCTGTGGTCATCAGAGAGCCGCATCTAGCACACTGAATGTGTTTGCATGCATGAGACCTTTTGTAAAAAACAAAACATTCTTCACACAGTTTCATCAGTTCACAAGAGACCCTGCCCAAAAGCCACTCTGTCCAAATGCCTTTCTAGGCGAGCTGAGGACCTACAAATCTTTTTACCTTTTAGGCATGATGTTGCACCTGTTTTCTGTTCTGAGCAGTTTGGCTCACAACACAGATTACAAAACCATGCACAGGAATGATTATTTGTGTGACTGTAAGCTGCATGACAGTATTCACACAGGTATTTGGCACCTATACATTTCTTTACATCCATGACACTGTAGTAATGGCTGTCATGCAATAATACAAACAGTGTTTCAGGAAGTCTTTCTGGTCCTGTCAAAAATGTTTGCCAAGCTCCTTGATTATGGTACAAAATCTTAATTCTGACTCCTAAAAACTGCTCAGATCATGACACATCACTAAAAGTGACAGGCATCTGTTCTGACAAACCCAGTTCAGCATGCAAAATTCTACACTTATTAATCAATTGGGCATCAGTATATCTGTGGGGGTTTAGTAATGCTACTATACTGGCTGAAAAACACAGAGCATTATCTCTGTTGTTTAAATCAATCAGATAGTATTTTTTTCTCAATTATTCTGCTGTATAAAACAGAACTTAGTGTACGTATTTTCCCCACCCCTTCCCCTCCCTATTTCTAATAGTGGTTAACACGAGGTGCTGAGACCCATCGGTGATCACCTCAGAATTGCTCTGAAGCATATCAGCTATCTGGTCTAAAAACATCCCAGTGTTAAGCTCTCCAGGGGCCCTTCTCCTTCAGAATAGTGGGTGATTTAAAGAGTCAGCATCAAAAAGCAATTGCAGAAAATCATTGGGACCCAGTTCAGGTATCACCCTATCTAGCAACTCTTGGATAGCTTGATGTATTGTCCTAATGGCGTCTGTAAAGGATTGAAGCCTGTCAAGATTGACAAAGCGAAACTGTTCATAAAGCTCGACTGCTCTGAAATTATTTCTCTCCCTTGTGTAACTTTGAATTCTTTCTAAAAAAACTATGGGAGGGGACTGGTGGTTTTCTAACTCGGCATCTTGCAGAGTATTGTGATTCTCTGCAAGATGCCGTGATGCCCTGCGTTGTAACAGTTTCCTGGCACACTTTACTTTCCTTTTCAAATTTTCTCTGATTTTTTTATTTTTATCCCATATCTTTCTTTTCACCAGTCTATTGCGTTTGGTCTTATTTTTAGCATTGCCCTCCTTTTTATTCATTGTATTTGGTCACTGTTTTATAGATGCAAACATTTCTGATACACAGTTAAGCTGATCTACCATCTCTATATCACGCCTCAGGTCTAATGCTGACCCCTTCCTACCTAAACATGCCAACATAAATGCAGCATTCACATTACAATACTTTAGTATTTTTTTTTTGTAAAGCATTTACGGTTTCCTTCTCCTTACCACTTAATCTTTCAATGTTGTCAAGCAATTGAAACAACTTTTCAGCAAGCTGTATCATTAACCTTGTCAGTGCATAATCCCTTTTCCCAAACTGGGGAGGTGAAACAGGTTTCCTTTTCTTTCTACACCTCAAACTGGTGGAGGCCTGGGGAGGTGAGACAGGATTCTTGTTGTCTGTAGCCCCCAAACTGGCAGATAGCTGTGACTCATGATATAAAGCAAGGCACCTTGTAGAATCACCATAGGGTTTAAGCACCAAATGTGCGGATGCCTGGGGAGTTGCATCAGGATTCATGGAACTGTTGGTGTTTCCTGACCCTTGGAGCAAAATTATGTTGTTATTATTTATAGATTCTAAAGCATCACCCCGGTGTCTCCACAACCAACATTATTGACAATGTTGGCAGCCGTCTCTCGTGTTTTCTGTGCTGATTCCTTCTTTTCTTTTTTCTGAGAAGATTTAATTTTTTTTTTGTAGCTATCAACAGAAAAGCAGATATCACATATTTCAACCATAGTCTTTTAAAAAAGGTAGATACATTTAATTAATCAGCTGTCTTAGATCACAAGGAAGTTTGTATGTCTGATTTTGAACCAAAGATTTATAATGTGTGTATTGCTGTTCACTTATGTTTAAACTTACAATAAAAGTTAAAATTATAATAATCATATTTCATTCATTACAGTTGTAAGAATCTAGGTTAGCAAAATAAAACAGTAAAACAAACCCTATTTTTTAATTAAAGCATGTTCTATCCACCAATGATACAATTCTGAGCTAATAAAAAAAACATTCTAATTGATTATACCATTCTAAAGCAGCAAATATATATATACAAATACATGGCATCTTTTATTCACCAATGATACATTTCTGAGCTAATAAAAAAAAACACATCCTAACTGATTATACCATTCTAAAGCAGCAAATAAATGTACAAATACATGGCATCTTTTATTCACCATTGATACATTTCTAAGCTAATAAAAAAACACATCCTAACTGATTATACCATTCTATTAAGTATATATATATATATATATATATATATATATATATATATATATATATATATATACACACACACAATACATGGCATCTTTTATTCACCAATGGTACAGTTCTAAGCTAACCAAAAACAGTAACACATCCTATTTTTAATTAAAACTTCTCAGTGTTCTCATATCTTTTAGGCATGTTCCCCTGTAACTCCTGAGTGATAGTCCTGTATATTACATTATTTCTTGTGGCTGCTAAATATCCCTATTTTCCCTATATAACCAATGCTAGTTTGTGGGGAGAGCTGTCCTGTAGATGCCTCCAAAACCATGTAGATATGGGAGTCCTGGCATCTTCTATTCACCAATGATACAGTTATGAGCTAATAAAAAAAAGCAGTAACACAGCCTAACTGATTATACAATTCTAAAGCAGCAAATATACAAATACATGGCATTTTCTATCCACTAATGATACAGTTCTGAGCTAATAAAAAAAAACAATAACACATCCTAACTGATTATAATATTCTAAAAGCAGCAAAAATATATACAAATACCTTGTGGGGTGTTTTTGGTGGTCTCTATCTGTTCAACACTAGTAGTAGGTTGTTCATCATCACTTATATTTACAACAACACTACCTAAGAGATATTCCATGTTGCAATGCTCCATACTTTAGCAGTATCTCTTCAGTTTTCAGCCAAGATTGTGTCACACTGGTAATGTCTAACACTTACATATTGTAGCTAACAATACATAGTTCAAGTTCAAGTTCAAGTTTACTGCAGGAAAACTCCATTGAGCAAGCTCATTCACAAGGAGGTCCTGTGACATAAACACTTAGAGTACAAACATAGGTAATAACAGTATATACATGAAATGCACGTTACATGTTACAGGCTGGATATACATACAAGGGTACCACATAGGGTGACCGCAGGTGGTAAACATTGATATGAGACAGGGAAGCGACTTACAGATTGCATACTGATAAATGAAACATGATGACTGGTGTGCCTGTATCATGTAATGTGCATTTCATGTATATACTGTTATTACCTATGCAACTCCCCCATTTCTTTGCATAAAATAGAAAACAATGAAAGGTTTTCCTTTTAGACTATTTCCCAGATCTTACAAATGTTTCCAAGACATCTGCTATGTAAATATATGCACCCTTCTATTGTGAATCTGATGATATCATGCCGATTTACATCATTTGCCTAAATCTCTCACACTGTTAACAGCACCCTTCTACCATGTGTGAATACTATTTTCCAGATCTTACAAATGTTCCCCAGATGCTTGTATGCACCCTTCTATTGTGTATCCGATGATATAATACTGATTTACACCACCTGCCATAATCTCCCACACTCTTAACAGAGCCACTCTCTCAAGTGTAACTAACGTGACTTTTTTCCAAGATCGCTCACAAAAGATCCCTTTTTATATGATTTCACAAACCATACAAAGCTGTTCTATTTATGCACACTAGCATGATTATAATTTAGCATAGACATCATAATGTAACATATTCCAGATAGGTTATGTTTGTGAAAAGTAGTATTTCTCTCAGATACATACATACATAAATAACTGGTACATAGTGCATAACATAAAATTATGATTTTCAAGACACTGGCTAGAAGTTAAATAATATGCTGAGCTCACCATCAGAACCATGCAGAATCTCATTACAGAGGTCAGGAAAGGTATGCTGCTACATAACTAGGCATCTTTGAGAGAGCTTTTAGATATTGCTTCTGAGACAGCCCATTGCTTAATATAATCTGAAATAACATAAGTGTCCATAATGTATATTCCTTTGGTTTATGTGAGAATTTACCTGACATTTAATTGATGACTACAGACTTTTCTAAACTAGTTATTTTTTAGCTATGTATGAATGCAAGATAAATGTTAACGTGATTCCTTTTAGATGTAAACTTTTTCCAGACTCTAGAAGCATGTCCTTTCAAATGCAAATTTGTGACATTCTATATAAAGCTGAGGTCATCAGTGGGGGATTCCTCACTCTGTAATGAAAGGTACTTAATATGCAGAATTTCACTACAGAGGCCTGAGAATGTCTGCTATTAAAGAGCTATGTCTCTTTGAGAAAACTTTAAGATATTGCTTCTCAGAGTCCTACTGCTTAATACAATTTGAAAGAACATAGCTATTCATAGTGTGTATTACTTTGGTATATGTGAGACATGACCAGACATTTAATAGACTATTCTAGTCTTCCTAACACAAAAGTATCCTTTCACATGTAAAATAGTCTCTCGTTCCATTCTTACAAGATGTGCTCATCTGCTAACTCATCAGTATTCAAAACAACTTTCTGTGACTGTCACACTGGAGCCTCTGCTTAAATCATATTTGAGTAGACTGTCAAAAATAGATTTTTCATTCTGTAACATTCATAATTACTTAGTAGATATTGTACACAGTTCTGAATCCTATTTTTTGACCTTTATGTATCAAACAAGGTAAGATTTGTAAAGTTATTTTTCTATCTAAAGCCTTGTAGAGATTTTTTTCTTTTCCTAAGAGTTGGTTGATGCCCACCCCACACACACACACACTGCTTTGCAGACTGATGATGAATGCTGCCTTGCCAGTCTGAGATGCCGTTGAACATTTACAAGGTGTTATTGGTAGGACATTCATAGGATACATGAATACTTTTTTCTAAACCTTTAAAAAATATGTACCTTGTCTCAAAACAAGTGTGCTTACACCAGTGTCACCAAATAGCTTATGTGGTCATGGTACCTGCCTGATGATGCATTCCTTGTACAGATTTCCAAGTCACAAAGCATTTACACACATCCTGTCATTATATCCTGGGACTGACAGGGGTGCGAATGAATAGCGAGTGAACAGGGGGTATGAAGGTGCTAGGACTCGGGTGCAATGGGGAGGAGAAGGAGGGGAGCAGAAGTTTGAGGGGAAGGGAATGGAGGAGGGGGACTCTAGGTCTGAGCTAGGACACAGTGGTAGGTGTGGAGGAGGGAGCAGGGTAGTGTGGAGAAAGAGGGACTCAGGTGCAAGATGTGGGTGGAGCAAAGAGAAGGAGGAGGGAGCAGGGGTGCAAAAGGGTGGGGAGGAGAAGTAGGGAGCAGGGGTGTGTGGTGAGGATAGGGACTTGAATTCAAGCTAGGATGTTTCTGCAGGGGTGCAAGAGGGAGCAGGGTGGTGTGGAGGAAGAAGGACTCAGGTGCAAGTGGTGGTGGATCAAGGAGGGAGACTCTGGTGTGAATTAGGATGGTGCAGTTGGGTAACAATGTGAGGGGAGGGACCGAGTGCAAGCTAGGATGCTGAACCAGGTCTGAGGGGAGGGGTTCGAGGAGCTGCTAGCACTCTGATGTGAGGGGAAGGAGAGGAGGTGGAGGGACTCGGGTGTGGGTCTGTGGCATGGATGAGGGTGGAAGAAGAAGGAGACACATATTACATAGAAAAGGGGAGGACTTCTGGGTTTGAGAATGAAAATTCACATCACTTCCTTTTGCAGGAAGGGGGTGAGGTGTTGCCATGGCATGAGGAAGGTGGGACTTCCGGTTGGAAAAGGGGTGGGGCGTTGCCATGGTAACCACCTGTCAAATGACATGGCATGCTCTGATTGTCTGAAATTTAACATTGGATAAGATATATCCCCTTATACTACTCTTGCATGCAGTACTATAAAACCCATTTGTGCACACAAAAAATAATGAAAACAGAAAAAAGCACCACTTTTTTTTGCAACAGCCATTACAATCATGATCATACATTTTCCCCTCAACATCACAAGAAACCATGTTTAACATAGGCATTTGTTTTCCAGACTTTTTATTGCATTTTTTGTCCACTCAAGCAAACATTACATACACCACTGTGCTAGCACATTATCGCTAACGTTCACAAAAATCCTATTTTCCACAAAATAAAATTCCATTACTTTTGCACACTACACTTAGGATATACTTTGCAAAATATACAAAAGTGGCAAGAGAAAACAAGATTCAAACTCAGTATCATCCATACCCCATTGCAATGTCCTATCCACTATGCCAGAGAAAATGACAATCAAACAAGGCCTCTTTCACACAAAAGTCATCACAAATGAGACAGTGTTTTTTTTGGGGGGGGAATCAACCTTTCGTTTGAAAAATACCACATCTCCAAAATTTCCCAAAGCTATTTGTCACACAGACCACACTGAAAACAATCATAGTTATAACTATGTTTCTCACACCATTCTCACAAGCTCGACAACGTAGCTCACCACCAGCAATTCATAGACAAATTTAAGAAACCATGTTTAACATACACATTTCTTTTCCACACTTCTGTCTGTGTTTCTTATCCCCACAAGCACACATTACATACACTACTGCACTAGCACAAAAACTATCCCTAACATTCACAAAAATCATATTTCCCGCAAAATAAAATTCCTTTACTTTTGCACACTACGCTTAGCATATATTTTGTGAAAACTACAAAAGCAGCAAGAGAAAACATGATTCAAACCCATTACTATCTATATCCCATTGCTATGCTCTATCGTCTATGCCATAGAAAATGGCAAAATGAACAATCAAACGAGGCCTCTTTCATACAAGTCATCACAAACTAGACAAGTGTTTTCCCAAAACTCAACCTTTCGTTCAAAAATACCACGTCTTCAAAACTTCCCCAAACTATTTACCACACAGATCACATTGAACCCCATAGTTATAAATGTTTCTCACGCCATTGTCACAGGCTCAACAACCTAGCTCACCACCAGCAATTCATAGACACATTTAAGAAACCATGTTCAACATACACATTTGTTTTCCACACTTTTGTCTTCCTTTCTTGTCCCCACAAGCACACATTACTTACACTACTGTGCTAGCACAAAACTATTCCTAATGTTTGCAAAAATCATATTTCCTGCAAAATACAGTTCCATTACTTTTGCACACTAAGCTTAGCACATATTCTGTGAAAAATACAAAAGCTGTCATTGAAAACAAGATTCAAACCCAGTACCATCCATACCTATTGCCATGCCCTGTTCTCTACGCCATAGAAAATGACAATCAAACAAGGCTTCTTTCACACAAAACTTATTACAAATGAGACAATTTTGTTTCAAAAAATCAACCTTTCATTCGAAAAGTATCACATCTCCAAAATTTCCCAAAACTATTAATTGCACAAACCACATCAAAAAACAGTTATAACTGTGTTTCTCACTCTGTTCTCACAAGCTCGACAGCCTAGTTCACCACCTGCAATTCATAGACACATTTTTTATTACTTTCATTGAACTTACAAACACAAACAAATAAATTACAATGGACTACAGTCACCATCACGGACTCGAACCCCAGACCATTGCACTTTGTGGGCAGGACCCTCACCACCAGGTAACAGCATTTCCTAGTATTAAAGTATTTTTTTACAATCATTAAGAAAAGTGTCATATATATATATATATATATATATATATATATATATATATATATATATATATATATATATATATTCTACCATATAACACTTCAGGTTTGCTGATGGTTCTCATTTCTACTTTGTGGAAAATAACACTTTAGGTCTGCTGACCATTCCCATTTCTACCATGCAAAAAAATTAAAAAATTCCAACAGAAGCACATTCCATTGCACATTAAAATAAATTATTTATTGAATTTTGTTGACCCGGTAAGCCCACTGGGCCTTGAAGTCACTTTTTCAGGGGTGACCGGGGGGATACAGATGATAAGCAACTGAAATTGAACCAGATTAAGCTGTTGGTATTTTTAGTGAATGGGAGGAATTTGGCCAGGACACCAGGGAAATTCCCCCCCTTTTTCAATACGTGCCATGGGATCTTTAGCAACCACCTGAACTACCACCAATCCAGGCAGATGAGACCTCAGTTTAACATCTCATCTGAAAGACAGCACCTCAGAAGTGCAGCACCCCCCCTTATGCTGAACTACAGTGTCAGTATTGGGATATTAACCCTAGTGCCAGATATGGGAACTGAACCCACAGCTCTCTGATATCCCGGCCTCAGAGGGGAGTATGCAACCTACTGAGCCACTGACACTGACCAATGGCGAAACTCCATCAAAGAAAACATTGCCTGAACAATTTTCAAAAAGTTTTGAGACACACAACCAGTGGGTGGTACTTCCACAGAAACACACCCTGGCTGCCAATCACAGCAGTGCATTTTTTTAACTTTACCAAAACACACACCCTAACTTGTGACACTTATTTTCTTTCACAAAGCTGCAAACTTCAAAAGCACAAAAACAAAACAGAGGAAGCTTGTTTATTGAAACCTAACATTCTCAATATTAAGAGCAAAAAATGTAACTTTTCATTTTCAGTACAATACACATAAAGTCAAGTCACTGATAGTCTATGCATTTAATTTCTCCTTACCAACCATACTCATTGTCCAAGCAACATTAGTACAACACAGAAACAATGTCTTCTTTTCTTAAAAGCATTGTGTTCAAAAAAATAAATTTTTACGACACATTAACAACTTTCAGATGAATCCTTAAGCTCTAAAACACTCTCTATCAGAAAAAAAGATCTCTTTTTAGAGACATAATAACTTTCAAAGGAATACCTAACCCTGCATTTTTTTTAAATACATGCTATTATTCAAAAAACATTAACACACGCACAACTTTTCTCACAAAAAACTAGTGCCAAACTCTTCAGGCAAGTCTGAAAACCATGCATACGTACTAAGGCAAACATCACTGCACACCGTAGAAGTCCATCTTTCACTTCTATAACAACAATTTCTATTTTGAGCTCACTTTTAACAAGTACAATTTACTACCACACTACTTTCACATATTTTGTTCACAAAAAGAAATATCACTGATAGCCATAAATCTCCAACAATCATACTCATACAAAAAATGGATTTCAATTTAGTTTTTTTAAAGGTATACCACATCTTTTATTGTGTGAAAAATACCATACTTTTTTGAAAATACATGCTACATTTTGAAAATTGTAAATACCCATACAATTTTTTTTGCACAAACCAAGACAAACCACCCTAAACTTAAAAAATAACACCTAAACTCTGAAATGTGTCCCATACAATAAAACTCTATGGAACAACAACAAAGATGCATACTGACTGCAACAAAACAGGAATCAAGAAACAAAAACTCTGAAATACAGATGCTTTTCAAACAACCCTAGAAAAGTAATTAAAACTCCCCTAAAGCAATCCCAACACACAAGCAACATAAAGGTCACACAAACTCCTGTCAACACGCATAGCCACATCCTCATTCATCACACACACACAGAAAACAATTAAAACATTGCACAAATAATGCATTGGAAATGGTGGAGGGGTGTAGCTTTGGCATTTTGAATCCAAATCATCCACTGCAGTAAAGTAGGTACATTATTCATACATACAGATATAACACTTAATTAACTACAGCTTTTCGCAGCTGCATGATGCAACTGTGCACTGGCCATGGCAAACTTTTTTTGTCTTTTCCTTCAACTGCCTAATCACAACAAAAGTTCCATGTACTACTAGTCTACACCACAGGACACCTTATAATATCTCCCTTTCAAACTTCTTCCACTCGTAATCAAGTACAACCAAGCCATCTAACAAATGTATAGTGATGCCACATATCACAAACACAATCATACCAAATGCTAGGCACTAACCAGCATAACATATCCATACATACATATGCTAAGAAAATTAAGCATAAAAAACTAGCACTTACCATCAAGAAACTTAGAAGGTAAAAGACACAAAATTCCCCACAAGCTCCCAGACATAACAGTAAACAAACAACATGCAGACACAATATTATGGTTTTACCTAAAGCCACCCAATAAGGGAAAAAAAAACTTTCTAAACATTTTAGCATAAATAGAAACACACATAGACCAACCACATATGCCACAGTATCAAAACATTATCATCTCACACCATACCACAAGCAATGATGTCACCATCTACCAATTAAATTAATGTTGCTACTCCCAAATAGTAAATCTCATCAAAACACTGCACTACTCTTGCACAAAGCACTTCATTCCTGGCACACAGCTCACAGTCAAAGGCCTGCTATGGAAATTACTTACATCTCCATTTCCAAACAAAGAATTAAGGATGGCAGCGTGCTCCACAAAGGTGGTCTGGATCGTTGGCAGAAGTCATGTGCATTGAGATAGTAAGCTTGCAAGAACAAGTCACTTTGGCAGTGATTTGTGTCTTCCAAACTGTTTTGTCTATTGATTTGGCAAGGGAGACATGAAGGGGTACCAACTCATGCCAACCATGCACAGACTTCTGGACATGCACCCACCCCAGACATACTGATAATTCATCTCAGAGACAATGATTTGGCTGAAAAATGGTGGTTAGATTTAGTAGAAGACATTAAATCTGATTTAGCTTCTCTAGTTCAAATGCTACCTGCCTGTAAAATTCTGTTTTCAGACAGTACAGAATGGATGATCTGGATAGCACAGAAACACGATTACATGCTAGAAAGATCATGAAGAAAGTAAACATTCTTATATCTGGCTTCCTTCTTGATCTGGGTATGCACACCATTCACTACCTCCAAATTAGATACTACGAAGATTGGGTCTTTCTAAAAGATAGTGGCCCAGATATTCAAACTGCACCCAAAAAGTGCGCAATAGCAGGAGCAAGCGTAAGTCTATTGCACCCATGCACAACAGATGTGATATTCAAAAAAGGAGCAGGCCAAATTGTGCCTACAGTCAACGTCTGAATATCCCACTACCTGTGCCATAGCGCAACTAGGGAGGGGAAGCTGAGCAGATTTGATGTGCCATAGTGCAACAAGGGATGTTCAGCTGAGCAGTCCAGAGGCGCTATAGCACTACCAGGGATGCCCCCTAGCTGCAGAGCAATGTAACTGCACAATCAGGGAGGTAGGGGCCCACCACCCATGCCACAGATGGGCACAGGAACACACAGCAGAATAGACATTGTCCCCCCACACCCCAAGCACAGCACAACCAGGGGATGGCTGGATTAACCACTGGTCCATGGAGACAAGCAACCAACCCACAGCCTGGCCATGGTGTCCCATCACACCTACCAGCAAGCTGTGACTGGCACACAAGGAGGGTGGACCACCCTGTGCCACACGATCCCCCCAGTGCACAGCACACCCTGCACCATGACCCCCAGACACCCCCCATGAGCAGTAACCACCACAGCAGGAAACCCCATGCATGCCACCACCCCCACAGTGTCAGTGCAACTCTGGCACCACAGTACCATGCAAGCCAGCCCCACCATGAGCACCCATCAGCAGGTTTCAGCACACAGCAATGCAACAATGGCAGACAAAGTGCCACCACGCACAGTCCCCTGAGGTACTGCTGAGAGACTGACCATGTGTTGGCACAAGAGTTACCCATATCGGAAGGTTGTGTTCTTGACACCTCCACCAGTGGTACAGCACTCTGCACAACATCCCAGTGTTACAACCCAGTCCACCACTGGCCACAACAGCCAGCACAGACACCCACAGTGGTGCATGGAAGCATGCACCTCACCAGATGCCACACAGGGTCTGGACAGACACCCACCCATACCGAAGGGCACAACAACACAGGGATGCAGTGGTGCGGCAACCAAGCCCCTATTGTGGGCCCATGTATGCCGTGTACACACAACCTGCAGTCCACCATGGCACTGGAGTGCCAAACACCCAGCGCAAGCACCATGGACCAATACACCACCAGTAGTCACCCGGAGCACAAGCCACAGACAGTGGGGCACATCCCCTGCAACACATGCAAGCCACAGCATGGAGGTGGAACAATGACCGTGTCACCCACAGTGCCACCTGAGCCAGGCATGCACCACACCAGTCACATGGGCAACCCAGAAAAGCAACGGGTACAGTGTCCGACCTGCAGGGAATGCCACCACTGACATGCCAGCAGACCATGCAGGTCACAGGCAGACACGTGTGTCAGCTGCACAGGCCATGGATGGGCCAATGGGTGCACCATGGACACAGAGCATGTGCCATGGACCACTGCACACAGTCATCCAATGCACAGGGAACAACACACACAACACAGACACTGACTGATATCTACCCCCACACCATAGACACCTCCACATGGACACACACACATACCCATGACTGCACCACCCCTGATGCCATGCACACTACTGCAGCTGAGCACCTATAGCCCACTGCAAATCAGAGACCACCATGGTATTCATATAAAAGTCAAATGTATTATAAAAATAGAGAAATCAACTATGTACATAAATAACTCTATACAGGTATGTGGTGGAGGACACAAAAAAGGTAGGGGTGGGCAGGGGGAAGGGGTGGACAAATGGGATAGGATAGGAGGGGATGGGGAAGTCAGGGATCAAGGGACTACTGCTTGCTCCACCGGTCCTGGCTCTGGCTCCCCCTGGCTCTGTGTCTTTGAAGAACCCCCAACTCATCAATCCTCCGAAGAATTGTCACAGTCTCATGGGACAGAATAAGGAGCTCCCACAGGGTGTCCCTAATCTCCCTCAGATGTCTCACACCTAGGACAAGGGAGCACAGTCAACAGGTGTGAATGCATAACCCCATACAGCCCGCCCACTGTGCATGGCATACAGCCATGGGACATACCACTGTGATGGTGTGTGACCAGCTGCAGTGATCATGTCCACAGGAACTACCCACCCAGGTGCATACAGCCATGCAGAACACTGCACACACCCACCAGCCAAGTCATGTACAGCACCACCGTGGCTGTCTAGTGACATGGCTATGTGGTGCAAAGGCAGTGGCACAGCCATGCACCTGGTGCATGCATGGACCACCAGTGATGCACACCCAGACATGCATTGCCACTGGACAGTGTTGACTGTAACAAGTGGCGTGCATGGCAGTGATGTCAATGAATGGTGGCCATGCCCCGCTGCCCATCTTGTCACACAGCATGCAATATTAATCATGGATGTCTGGCACTCACCCACATTGGGCCAGTCAGGTGGCCATTGCTGGTCCTTGGCCCGCCTGGCTGTGACTTCCACTCCCCTCCGGTCTGCATGCATGCGGCGCAGTTCTTCCGGGCCTGTGGGGACAAAAAGGAGAGAAGAACATCAGTACATTCCTGAAGCAAAGTCCCCACCCCAAGGAGTGTGCCCCCTGACCCAGCCAGACCCACCCACCCCACATCCTGTGAACACCGCCATGACCAACCCCATATGGTCCCTCCACTATGTGCTGGACACATACAACACTGTGACTCATATGGACGATAATAGTGTGTTGACGGAACCCCTACCTGGACATGGTACCATGCCCCTCCTGGCACGTGACCTCAGTCAGGCCAGTAGCTCTGGCTCCCTCCTCTGCAGGTCATGATAATAGGGGCCTGGCTCCTCAAGGGCTGTGGCCACCTTCTGCCACACCTGGGATCTTGCCCTATCCAGGGGGGCTTCCCCAAAGAGAGGCCCATGGTGTGGCTCGACTGTGGCCACCAGATTAGTTAGTTTGATGGCTGTCCAGGGAGCAGCTCTTCTCCGCACCATTGCGATAGCTATAGTAGGCAATATGGCACTCTGCAGTGCGGTACCCCACATGCAGATGCTGCACGGTACAGCGCTGCCATTCCCAATTGCACTGATACCGAACAGCGCGATAGAGGTGCACCTATGCCTGACGCATGGCACCAAGGAGGCAAAGAGCGGGCACAGGGTCAAGGGTCTCAGGTGCAAGGCCATGCACATCATCATTGGATGACAATGCATGTAGCGCAATAGCCCACTTTGGCACTGGCACACAGGAAGCCAATCGGGCAGTTGGGCCATTGTGCCTATGGAGGCCAATTGCCACAGTGCCATGTAGTGAGCTTCGCTATAGCGGCACTGGCACAATGGTGGCTGTGCCCTACATTGCCTACCATGCACAGCATGTTATCAGTGCGGCAGATGCCTGCATCAGCAACCTGGGCATGTGCAGTGAGGTGTACTATGTATGCCACAGAACTGCGCCATTGGTTCAGTACATTCAACACAATTGCGCAAAGCGCAACAGCATGATATTCAGCCGTCATATGCAGATCATCCAATCAGCCATTCAATGGTGCAGCACTGCAATTTGCATCTAATTAAAGTTGCTCCTCACCTCATTTGCATGGATTGCGCTATAAAGGTGTGACAATGTGTTGCAGTGGCCATAGTCAGTTACTGCAGTTTATTGGTGAGTTGCATGCTGTGTGGGAGTGTGGACTGTGGATTCAGGGACATGCATGGGACTGCACAGTCATAGATAACAACTGCCATTCTTACAGGCTACATAATGACCAAGCACGTTCTTGGAGAGGAGGCCAACAGTGGTGGGAGGAGGAGGAGGAGGAGGTCGAATTTTACTAAGGCTGAAACCGAGGCCCTTTTCAAGGCCTACTTGGCACAGGAGCCACTGCTCAGTGGACAGCAGGGCACCAGTCAGGCCTGTGCTGCTGCATGAGAGGAGGTGGCACGTGCCATGAACCTGCATGGCAGCCACCAGCACTCCATGCAGGAGTGTAAGAAGAAGATGGTCACAGACAGGAGGAGGGTAAAGGAAAAGGTGGCTGCCATCAGGGCTGCACATGCTGCAACAGGTGGGGGACAGCTGGAGGTGGTACAGCTCACCCCAGCAGAGTACAGTCTTGCTGCAAGCATGCACTGAAGTGCCACAGAGGGATTTCCAGGTGGTGGCTTCCAGATGGGTGGTGGCCCATCTCTGCATGGTAAGTCATGGTCTGTCTAGTGGGGGCAGGGTAGGTCACATGCAGTAACATGACTTTGCTTTCCCTTACAGATCCTGAGCATCTGCATGGGTCAGTGGTGGTGGGTCTGTCCACTGCGGACAGTTGTATGGAGTTGGAGGTGGGACCATCCACCTCCACAGGTATGAGTTGATATGTAGGACAGTGGGGCCGCCTGGCTGTCCACACTGATGTCATTGAGACAGGTGTGGAGGAAGCCCTGCCTGTGTCCCAGTGTGCTGTGGCTGTGGCCGGGTCAGAGTCCAGCAACAGTAATGATGACAAGACCATCATGGGCAGTGACACATGTGTGCCACAGGATGGACGCACAGCAGGGCAATTTGCGCCCATGGCTGTGGGTGGTGCCGCCATGGGGGCCTGTGTGTCAGCACAGTCCCAGACTGTGCTTGTCATCACCAGTGGGGCAGCACTGGTGTCTGTTCATGACAGTGGGACTGTTGCGGCCACTGCAGTGGCACCACTGAGCCATGGGGTGCAGCAGCCGGAGGGGCAGCATCAGCAGTCGCCCCCTGGGCCTGAGGGTGCAGGGTTCAGTGGTGGCATCTGTGCACCACCTGTGGACATGCCCATATCTTGTCCTGGTGCACAGCACCCACCTCAAGGGGTGCTGAACATCAGGCCCTTGCACACCCTGAGGGACAGGATGCCGAGGAGGCTGATGACCTCTTGGAAGAACACACCCGCCTACTGCGAGCATCGGTCCAGCAGCAGATGCAGCTTGTGACATCCATGGAAGCACTGTGTGTGGCTCTGGAGTGGGCAGAGGAGTGTCACAGCAGGGACACCGACCGGATCCTGGAACGGATGGACCATTTGCGGGAGGATGTGACCGCTGCCATTGACAGGCATGCACAGGCATTCATTGCTGTCATGGCCACAATGGGCACACAGTCAGGTGCCCATGCATCACAGACACCACGCAGTGCACTCTCCACCCCCTGTTCCTGGCGTCATGCGACTCCCACCCTGTCGACGCCGGGTTCAGCTGTGGGCATCCCGAGCACTCCTGGTGCAGGCATGTTTGGTGTGCTGCAGACCCCTACATGGGCACGGTCATGTTCACACAGTGGTACCCCTGGGAGACCATCGGTGCCACCCCATGAGGCAAGTGGTCAGCCTGCCAGTGCTGGCGGGTCTCGGTGGGGCCACCCACACATCCGTGGTGGCCATGGCACTGTGTCGCGAGACTGACCTGTCTTCCAGTGCAGCTACTGTCTGGTGCTGCCCTGTGTGCATTGTGTGTTTCAGTGGGCAGTGCACAGGTGGGTGCCTGGCCCTGCACGTGGACACACAGTTCACCTGCACACCCTCCCAGCTGCTGTCCACAGTTACGTGTGCATGATGATGCCTGCATTGCACTGTACACCAAAGTGCAATGGTGCCTAGCATCTGACACATGCACATGGACAGGCAGTGGATGTGGTGGCCTGTGGACATGTGTGTTGCTAGGGTGTGGTTTCTGGGTCAGTTTGCCTTCTGGCCTCTGTGCACATTTGTTGCATTGTGTGTGTGTGCATGTGTGTGTGTCCTTCGGCTTGGCATGTTAATCCTCACCCATCCCTGGCTCTGTGTGTGCCTCTGTGCCCTGCCACTTCCCTTGATGGCATGCACCTCCCATGTGGGTTCCTGCATGTTTGTGGTTTGTGCCTTGGCCACTGGTGGTTGCACATGGACCCATGACTTACCTGGGTTGGCTGAAGTGCTCCTCCGTGATGGTGTCCCAGTGCAGCTGTGCCAGCCGGAGCAGTCGGGGATCCCATCGGCCAAGGGGGCTGCCCATCACCATCATCACCAGCGTCCCCATCATCCCCATCACTGTCCCCCTCTTCGACCTGTACGGCTATCCCACATTCATTGGTCATGTTGTGCAGGATGCAACAGCCAGGAATATCCCACAGGCCTTTGAGGGGCTGTACTGTAGGTCACTGCCGGAGGTGTCCAGGCAATGGAAACGTGCCTTCAGCATCCCGAACACCCGCTCGATGACATTGCGTGTGGTGGCATGTGCCTCATTGTAGTGTTGCTGTGATGGGGTCGTGGGCCGCCGGTAGGGTGTGAGCAGCCAGGGACGGAGTGGGTATCCACTGTCACCTGTGTGTAGAGGGTGGAGGTTAGTTTGGTGATCAGCATCGCCCTGCCCTGGGCCATGTAGGCCACTACCCATGGCACCTCTGGCCATGCCCCCCCAGGCCCTATATTTGTCCATTTGGTTTGCATACTCACCCACTAGGTGTCCAGTGGGGATGTCCCCACTCTTGAATCTGTGACACAGTGCCGACTGGTGCTGAATGTAAGAATCATGTGCTCCCCCAGGGTGCATGGCACAGACATTGATGATGCACCCACTGGCATCGCACACCACCTGGCAGTTGATGCTGGCATAGCCCTTGTGATTTATGTATGCGGTCCCCTCGGGGCCAGGTGGTGTGCGTATAGCCACATGGGTGCAGTCTATTGCCCCTAGCACACCAGGCATACGTGCTACCCTGTGGAACTCGTGTATGTTTGCTGTGTGCTCCACTGCTGTGCTGGGGAAATGGATGTACTCCTTAGCATGTGGCAGCAGTGCGCTGAGGAATTGGGTGAGGTGGCGTGACGTGGCCAACCGGGTTATGCCTGTGGTGTCCCCAGTTGGTCTCTGGAAGGTACCCATGGCAAGCAAGCACATGCAGGATATTACCTTGGTCTCCACTGACAGGGCACGGCTCCGTCGTGTGGGTGCCTGCATCACATCACTGCACAGCTCACAGATCTGCCTCAGTATTGCCCTGTTCAAGTGGTACCAGTCCATAATCTCAGTATCTGTGTACAGCTCAAAGCTGGTGCAGGCACGGTACTGCCTGTTGGGGGCATACCACCGACGGGCCCTTCCAGGGCCATGTCCCCCTGCCACCCACCTTCTCACCCCCCTCCTTATGGCCTCCATGTGGAAGGTGGCACTGGCTATGTCCCTGGCTTGCATTCACCCCCCCCAGCAGCTGTTACTTTATTCCCCCTGCTGTCCTGGCTGCTACCTCCCCTGCACCGGGTACACCTGCCTGTGCTGGCCTCTGTGCTGTGTGGCTCCTCACACCTTCCCTGTGCCTGTCTGTTGCTGTGGCCTTTCCATGGCCTGCCCTGTTTCTGCCACTTGCCCTGTCTGTGCCTCTGCCTCTGCCTCATGTGGCTTCTCTGTAGCGTTCTTGCACCTCTTCCTTGCTCCTTTTCATTTTGGCTCATTTCCACTATGGTGCATCTTCCATTTGCTCCACTGTTGCACATCGCTCAAGTCTTTGAATATCACTCTGCGCCATTTATGCACGGTTCCTCCCCCTTCAGTTTCGCATGCCTTCATTATCATTGCACTGTTGCTCAACATGATTTTGGGGGCGCAACTGCCTCCTGCTGAATATCGCAGAATGGCGCAATTTTGGACTTGAGCAGGTGCAGCCCTATTGCACATGGCTCAACTCTTTTGAATATCTGGGCCAGTGTGTATTTCTCAGACATTGGCAATTGCATTTTCCTGGGGGACCTCTGACATGGAATCAAGACTGTCTTGTGAGTGACCTTCTTTATCAACTGAGCTAACAACCACAAGCACAAAAAAAAGGCTCCTTACACAGACACACCATTTTGATCAAAAAGTAGAAAAACTTGTTACATTACCACAACACTCATGCTCCATGTTACATTTGTTTTTTTTATTGTATTTGGTAACATTTTTACTCTTATCAGAATTCTTTCTCATATACACATTGTGCAAATTTCAGCAAACAAAGTAACATTAACCACCTATCCAATGATAACCCACATCCTCTGCTAAGCACTCTCTGTATATCCCCCAAATGCCAACTTAACACCACCAAATGCTTGCTCCCCCTCCCCTTAAGAATTAAGAAGTGCTTTTACACACAGACGAGTACAATGGAATGGCCGTTACTGGTGTGCCACTGTTGTACTCTTCCGTTTGTGGTTCACTTTACACGCAGGGGGTATTCCAGCAACCCCCTCATCTCTGTTTTCTGTATTTGTGTTTTGGCTCCCCCATGGAGTGTGGTGTTCTATAACTGTGTTTTTACTGGTGCTGAAATGGCTGTTTTACACAGACAGATGAAACAGATCACAAAGGGACGAACCGAGGTAGGAAGAGATTGAGGTTCCAGTGAACGCTCACCGATGTAACGGAACAGATGCATTTTACACACAGGGAATGTAACGGTATACTGTTTCCATAACAGTCATTCCATTACAGAAACTTGTGTATAAAAGTGCCTATGGATAACACAACCTAGTACTTGCTCCCCAACCCCCCTCCACAAACAATGACATATGAATGACAAGCATTTAAATGTCTCCATCTTAAAGCAACTGCACCTCATCCAAATATACCGAAGACATACCTTGCTTGCATGGCAGGACACAACACACAGACCACTCACATCATCACCAAGAAAACACATGACAACCGCAGTGACTTACATTCTAACATATACACACTGTATGCATCACCACAAGCCATAAACATCCACTGATAGGCTACCTTATATATAAGTGCCCCCCCCCACTCCAGGACAGTACACATATACTGACACCGTCTTAAAGGCTTCCTGTCACAACACCATATCTTTATCAAAGTGCAGCAGAAATAATTAGAACCATAGGACAAAATCAAATCACATATGCCTCAGACCTGCACACAAACTACAGACCCACAGTGCCATACAACTCAATATGTCACCACACATTAAACAAAATATTGCACAGCAAACTTTACCAACAAGCACTTTCTATGTTCCATCAACAATACACTTCAACAAAACTGAAACCTTATTAACTTCTGCAACAACATAGATGATATTAAAAAATGAGCTTGAAAAATAATGCAGCCTGACTGGATGAAAACCATGGTCAGGCATGCTTTTATTTTTCAATAGATGCCCTGTGAAAAACAAGTGCAAATTCAGGTGCGCCATTACTTAGGGTGTCATTGGGCACCCCAAATCTTCACTCTCACCAACCACCATTTTTTTCCACTCACTTAACAAGTGGCCAGCCACACACCCCTCTGTACTGAAATCCCAAACTGTCAACCATAGTAAACCTCTCAGCTGCCTAGCTTGCTCATCACCACAGACATAGAAAGTAAAGCAAACAAAACATTTTTTTCTGAGGCTTACTTTTATTTTTCTGTGCTGGCTCACTGGGCCTCCCTCCAACTGCAGCTCCTGATGTTCCTTTCCTGACCCACTTGCCACTCCATGCTCATCTACTGACCACATCTCTATTGCTACTCTCTCTCTCTCTCTCTCTATATATATATATATATATATTCATAATACTAGTAGGCAACTGGGGGAAGGGGGTCAACAACACACTGTGACCAACTAACCACGCTACTCTGCATCCTTCTGCCACAAAACCTCTGGGTGACATGGTCAGCCTCTACAAGCAACAACTGCCTTGTTTTTTTTTAATTAACAAATCTCCCTAGATCAGCAACAACTGGCTGTTTCCTTGCAATGAAGAAAAATGTTTTTTTTCCAAACAACAATAAATGTTCTCTATCTTCCTTTTTTTAATAATTTTACTTCCCTTCACTGAACATGGCTACAGTCTGTGTCAAGTCACTGCAGGCTTTGAAACTGACCTGCAGACTCGGGCCACATTTAAAAGTCCATCCAAAAAAAAAACAAAGGTACTTGTCTTTGTATACAGATAAGCAGGCTGCATTTTCCCATTCTCACACATTGCTGATCAAAGGACTGGAGGTGGGCAAGCATGAGGACAAGCTCATCAGCAACACACCAGTTTAAGAAACAACTGCAGCACCCTCCAGTGGTGATTCCAGCAGTACAGGGACTACTTTACTAGAAAAATTACTTTTATTTGTTTTTTAATTTTTTTTTTATTGATACATTTTTGTTCTTTTTTTTTTTAAATGGCACCTATAACTAATTTTATAAGCACAATAATACCCTCCAAGGTGGTCGGTATTGGGAAATAATGAATCTTCCAGGGGCTATAAGGCCCTCCACCTGTGGCATCGGGCCTCATTACATTCCTAGGTGGCCCTGTATTTCCCAATACTGCTCACCTTGTTGGGTATTATTGCTTACATACACATATTAGCACGTGCAATCAAGTTACATTTTTTTCATATTTTCTTGTAATTTTTCCTTCCTTCACTTTGACAGAAATGTGGTGACACTGGACACAACCAGAAATCTTCCATCTTGTAGAGGCCGTATGCAAGCTTGCAGACCCAAATATTGTCATGAGATGAATCCGTCAGCCTCTAACAGAGTTGTAGGAAGCAGTAAGCAACCGCATGAAAACAGCTCATGGAATCATAAGAGATGGAATAATGTGCAAAAGAAAATGGAAGTTCATTTGTCAGACTTTTCATAATCTACAGTCCTCAGAAACAATGCTTGACCACCACATAAAAGTATATGCTTTGGCTGAGGAATGTGGAAAAAGGCCAGAAAGACCAAGTTAGGAGATTGCATCTATGGAAGTAAGTAAACTGCTTTTTGAAAAAGACATAATGCTGTGTAAACCAGCAAACAGTATATGTTTTGCAGTAATCTCTTGCAGAATGCATGAAGGGCATAGCACTCCCAAAACAGCATAAAACATTAGAACAGAACAAGATCTCTGAATCAGAGGAAGTATCTGTTGAAGAACAAGTTCAACAAGATTCAGAGGAAGGAGTATAAGAAGAAGAAGTAGAAGAAGAAGAAGAAAAAGAACTCATCACTACTCTTGAAAGCACTTTAAAACTAATCACCAACAACAGCATGAACAAACCATACATTCCTAAAAAGAACTTCCAAGAAAGAAAAATAAGTAAACACATGCCTTGCATCCACAGATCTACCACAGGAACAAGAAAGAAAAGAAATAAAAAAATACACCATTGCAACCAACATTACTGTCTTCCAGACTAACCATTCCAGGCAAATAAACCATTGACAATGAGGAATGCATGTCACTCACAGGACCTCTAGAATAACTCACAGGTACTGATACTGAATTACCCAAGCTTAACCATCCAGTTAACCGAGTCCTTAGTAAATACCCAAAATATTCCTTTCTTCCTCCCAACAGCTCAGCTCTCTCAGGACACCCCTGACATCAAAGAACAACTACAGTTTGATGATACCTCATACACCAGTATTAGCAGTGTCCATGGCTCAGCAGGTAGCACACTTGATCTGAGGCCAGGAGATCAGAAGTTTGTGGGTTCTATCCCCACACCAGGCACTTGGGTTAATATCCCAATACTGACACTGTAGTGCAGTGTGAGGGGGGTGCTGCACCCCTAAGGTGCCGTCTTTCGGATGAGATGTTAAACCGAGGTCCCATCTGCCTGTCCTGGTGGTAGTTGAGGTGGATGTTAAAGATCCCATGGCACTTCTTGAAAAGAGTAGGGGAAGTTTCCCCAGTGTCCTGGCCAAATTTCCCTCATTCACTAAAATTACTATGAACAGCTTAATCTGGTTCAAGGACACAATCTAATCCTGCAGACACCCCGAGCATTGACAACACACCAGATTCCACAGACAAATGCCAGAGTTCACACAGAAACCAAAAGCTGAAGCTACAGAGAAAGCACTAACAAGTAACAATTTACAATATGAATTACAGACTTCATATTTTCACTTACCACAAATACGTGTAATACACCAAAAAATTAAAAAAAACACTTTTCTTTCTTGTATCATACATATGGCTTTCCCTTAACAGGAACAAGATCTCAGGAAACCCAAACAGACAGCAAAACACTGGACCTGAAACCAAAAGACACACAGCAACCACAGCAACAGGAATCAGCATCAATAGGTACTGTACATAACCTTACCATTACTAAAGTCATATCAATTGCTTAACACTTAAAAAAAACTGTCAATCATAATGTCCCAACCAAATAGTTGCATAGCTTTCTCTATTCCTATATTTCTCTGTTCACTTTTGCAGTTCACAACACCAACTGCCAGAAGTAGCCAACAAACTGGACACACTGGCCACAGTTATGAAAGACGGGTTAGAAGCAATGAATAAAACCTTATCTGAGATTGCATACTAGCTGAGAATCCTGAACCACACCCAGGATAACATTATGATCATAACATGACAAAGTGACGCAACATTTTGTGAAATGACAGACAATGTCAGTGAAATTAAAGAATTGCTCAAGAACATCACCTCTCACCTCCCATCTTCCACCCAACAGCCATAGTACCCGCAGCCACCTAACAAACACTAATCACCTCACGTACAGTATATAGCTAAAAACTGTTCATGTTTCATGTCAACATTATGCAACATCATTTAGGTTCTGTACTTTATTCTTTATATTTTCTCTGCTGCATAAAAGTACTTTCTCATGTACAATTGTTCTCAATATATACAATCAAAACATTCTTATAAAAATGATTATCTCTTTGTTAATAAACATGTTCGATTAAATTAATCTGTAGCCCACTAGCTTGCCTTCCTACACTTTTCTATTGTTCAACTAGAACTACACAGAAAGTTGAAGAAAATTTACTTCTGAAAGACACATCCCAAAATAAGGTGACACCAGTTTTAAAGAGCAAAACAAAGAAATGCTACATTCAGTCTTACTCAGTCCAATTATTTTTTTTTTTTTACAAATTCAAGCACTAATGTCAACAAATACATTGAAAAACAAAGTTAATTAAGCTTTTCCATTAGTACACAGAGATAAAACATACATTTTGGCACTTAGAGTCTCAGGTTCACATCTAGCCTCATTCCTTTTTTTTAATAACTTTTTATTCAAGTTTTTTAATTGTCCATAACAGTAGAAACAGGATGATCTTTCTGCAGGGTTACATGTAGCAAAGGGTCCTCCTGGTTTATACATTGTAGTATGAATTACATTCCTTCAGTAATAAGCTGTACACACACCTACCGATCTCTGTGTTGGAAATTAGATACAAGTGGAGCAAAATATTTCTCAGGAGTTAATAATATGAGTATACTAGTCTGAGTATGAGGACCAAGTTCTTTACATATATCCCTAGTATACTGATGCCAATGCTGGGAGCTGGGTTGTGGCCTACTGCTCCCAGCTATTTCATTTTAACCAGGCATCTATTGGAGCTTTTGGGGCCTCCTGGGTTCCTTTTTTCACCCCCCATCCCCTTATGATTCAGATAGCTGAAGTAGAGCCCTAGTATGGTTGTACCTTCCTGCCTACTATGGAGGTGGGGGCCTGCACCATAATGAGTGTGGTGAGGAGGGGGGCTTCCATAGATAGTAATAGTGCCTAAATTGGGTAGCCTAATGTCTGTACTGGAGCCCTGCTGTCAGTAAACCTAGTGCTGGGGGTTAGGATTTACAGCTCCATCTTGTTTACTACAGGCCTCCCTCCTGTTGTGGTCTTAGGTCTTAGCTTTCTGGCTTCCTATAGGATCTCACATCTAAGTCATTCATGCTGTGGTCCAAATCAAAGAGGCAGGGGGGATCCCATCTGTAACAGAGAACAGAACACACACACAAAAAAACACATGCTTGGAAGCATTACATGAGCTGGTTTTTACCTTGTGGTCACTCGATGGCAGGCACCTGTCCTCTAATCTCTTGCCCTGCAGTCTCCCTTGCATCCCCTTCTGCTTCTTGCTTGAGAACTAAGGGGATGATCTGACATCACTACCTGAGATTACTTAAGCAGCATGGCCATGATCTGACAGTAGAGTGAGGGTATCTAACTGTCATATCTGTCTGCCTAGCCACCCACCCCCATGAGGTAATCCCTGTAGGACTTCCAGCAGTCTTAAAAATTGTGGTAACATTACTTTTAAGAAGAGCAAGCTTGTCTAGGGCTGCCAGTGATGCTAGGGATGCAAGGACTTCACTCAGGGTAGGTGCCATCTGGGATCTCCACTTGCAGAGGATAGCTATTTTGGCTTGCAAGGCCAGGAGAACCATCCACCTGAGCTCTTGCTGACAAAGGTGCTGAACTGGGAGCATGACCCCAGGATGTAGAACTGTGGGTCTAGTGGAAAGTGTGTTTGGAGAATCCAGTTGTGCAGCTGATTGATACCCTGCCAGAGGTTCTAGATACTAGACCATGCCCAGATGATGTGGTGTAGGTTTCCACCTGCATTGCTGCACCTCCAGCACTTATCGTCTGCAATGAGTTTGGCCTTATGTAGGACTGTGGGGGTATGCTACCATGAGTGAGAGATCTTGTTCTGTATAAACCTTCTATGAGCATCCTTATACCATCTCTGTGACTCTTACCATGCCGTTTCCCAGGGTTCCTACCTAATTCGGGGCCCTAACATTTTTTCCATCTGTTCCTGGATTCTTCCAACTGGGAAGGAAGGGCGCCCAGGATTTTGGCATATATCTCCCCTCAAGGTCTTTGGGCTGCTTCCTCCATGCAGAGATGTCATTGGGTATTTGCAAGGATGCATATGTGTATAATAATGGTTGTGTGGCATCCCTTATTTGAAGGAACCTCCAGCTTTCTGGAGTCTCCATTTCTCCTGAAGAGACATAAAGGGTGCCATTCTAGTGTGCAGTTTATCTAGGAGGTGTGCTATTATGTGGATATGCTTTTCCTGCCATGAGAGCCACCAGACCATCTTTCTGTCTATAAGGCTATCCAGATTGTGCCATAGTGGGGCAATATCCAGTGTTCTGGGATGCAACCCCATTTTCCCATGTGCTCTGTTCCAGGATTTAATTGATGCAGTTATGGTGGGATATCTGGCTTTTGAGTGCCTAGACTTACTGAAGAGGAAGGCAGCTGCATAAACCATCTGACTCTCTGTTTTTTCCATTTCCACCCATTGGGGAGATTGAGGACCCTGAGTGTTGGTCCAGTGTCTGCACCATTTGGAAGGCAAATTTGTATTCCTCCATCCATGACAGATTCCACCCCCCACTTGACCAGTGCACTCTGAACTTGTTGCAGCTGAAACAGAGTTTGGCCCTTCTCATTGGAAGTCCCCCACTACTTTATCAAAGGTCTGCAACTACCTGTTGGGTCAATGGAGTGGAATATGTGATAGAAGGCAACTGACCCTCAGTGCGGTAACCATTTTGTCTGCTTCAATTTTGCCGACTAACATGAGCTTAAGGAGGCACCATCTGTCAGACTCTGTTTTGGAGAACTGCAAAGGTGGGTGCATATTTGCCTCCCATAGATTGGCTAGATTGGGGGTAACATCGATCCCCGGGTAACTAGTGCCCTTTGGAGAACATACTAGCCCCAACTTTGCAGCTACAGTACATCCTGTTGGCACCCTTAGTTAAGAGGAAGCAACACCGTTTTGGACTGATTTAGTCATAACCCACAGCATCTTGCAAATTCCTCCAGGATCTTCAGAAGGGGGGGGTTGTGACGCTTTGGAATCTTTTACCAGGTTAAGCAGGTCATCTGCATACATTAATTTCGAGTAGGATATGGTGCCCACCCCCTTAATCCCCCGGTGGGATCTGACAGCAGTGACAATGGGCTCCACTGCCAGGACAAATACCAGGGATGATAGGGGGACCCTTGTCTAGTACTTGGCCCTAGTGTGAATGGGGAGATCAGCAGCTGGTTGGTGTTGATCCTTGCTGTTGGGGATGTGTAGATCATGTGAATTCTGGAACTGAATATGTATCCCATTCCCAGGTGAGCTAGGACCATGTACTGATAGCTCCAATCCAGGAAGTCAAAGGCCTTCTCAAAGTCTACCACAATGGTGGCTGCAGGTGTTTGGAGACCCTTTTTCCTTGTGAATAAGGTTGATTAGAGATTTTATTAGAGAGAGAGAGAATCTTGCTTTCAGAGTAAACAGTTGCCTAAAAAAGTTGAATAATTTCTTACTGATAAATCACTTCTATCTCAACATCAGTTACTGCCTGTTGGGATTAAGCAAGCAGATACTTTATTAGAAGCAGGGTGTCTCATTTAAGTTAAAAAAAAAAGAAGAAAGTCACTGTGTGTTTTTCTGTTTGGGGAAGGGGCTTTATCAACTTAGTTTGCTAAATCAGGAGCAGAGGAGAGAAATTAATTGGGGTGTGGCTTGAGCAGTAGAAAAGCAGCTGTCTCCAATTACAGCTTTCTGCTGCTAGTTTCTGGCAGAGGGAATCTTGCTTTCAGAGCAAGCAACAGAGTAAAAACGCGACAGAATTTCTTACTGATAAATCACTTCTATTTCAGCAGGAGACAGTGCCTGTTGGGATTAAGCAAACAGATACTTTATTAGAAGCAGTGGGTCGCATTTAAGTAAAAAAAAGAAAAAGTCACTGTGTGTTTCTCTGTTTGGGGAAGGGGATCTATCAACTTAGTGTACTTAATCAGGAGCAGAGGAAAGAAGTTAATTAGGGGTGTGTCTTGATTAGTAGAAAAACAGCTGTCTCCAATTACAGCTTCTTGCTGCTAGTTTCTGGCAGAGGAATCTTGCTTTCAGAGCAAGTAGCTGACTAAAAAAGTTACAGAATTTTTCACTAATTGCCCTCCTTCCCACCTCTCCACCCTCCCACCCTAAGCCAGTTCTACTGTTATAGCCACTGGGTCTGACTGACAACATGAGATTTCTGTTTGGCAGTAGGAAGGGAAGGATCACTGAGACACATTAGTTTCATCAACCTTGAAGGGGAAAAAATAGCTCTTTCTGCCCCCCTAGCTTCTGGAGTTCAGAGTCCAAGCAAGGAGGAAGGAGACTACTGAGGACTACAGTAAGTTCTTATCCCAGAACAGGAAAGGCCAGAGTTGTAAGGGTACATAGGCAGTAGGAAAGTAGGTGGAAATATACATTGGGGGAGGCAAGAGTAAGCATAAAAAGTTACAGGAGTGGGGACACAAAATAAATCATGATGGGAGTGGTGCAGTGGAATGGTTGTGGGGTGGCAGTGTTCTGGGAGACATTCTGAAGGCTGTGATGCTGCCCTATTTGAAGGCAGTTCTTTGGTCTGAGAGAGGAGGTTGCCAGTCTCCAGGCTGACCTGGCTATAATTCGTGAAACCTCTTCCCCCACCCAAGGACCACCAGGGACACCACCGCTCCCTCAGAGGTTGCCAAGAAAGAGGAGCGGTTGGACCAAGATGGGCTCAGGGAGGGGGAAGGTGGTGGAACAGAGGTGCATCCCTCCAGCTGTTCCTCTCCACAATTCATATGTTTTTCTGGTGAAGACTGGTTCCTCTATGGAGGCCCTGCAGTGGAAACCAAGAAGGATGCTGGGAATCTCCACAAAAGAGACCCACTGTAGGGTGGCATGAGACCCCACATGGGAAAGAAACAACTCCTGGTGGGTGACTCAATCATTAGAGGGGTATAAGTGGGTCAGCAAGGGGAGAAGGAGGTAAGGTGCCTGCTTGGCACCACGGCTCAGAGGGACAGGAAGTGAATCCTCAGGATCATGGGAGCAACTGCACAAGGGAGGGAGCTGGATGTCATTGTTCAGCTAGGGACAAATTACCTGGCTGGGAATGGGATCAGAGCAGTGCAAGAGGAGTTTGTAGAGCTGGGAAGGGGCCATAGACAAGTAGCATGTATGGTAACCTTCTTGGAGGTGCTGCCTGGCTATGGCAAGGGTGATCATAGGTTACTCCACACTATTGGATTCAATGACTGGTTGAAAAACTATTGTGCAGATCAGGGTTTTGGCTTCATTGGGGACTGGGGAACCACCTGGAGGGATGCAGGCTTATACTGGTGTAATGGTCTGCATTTGTTCAGGATGGGAACCAGGATCCTAGGTGATAGGTTTAAATGCTTATTTGGCAAGCATTTAAACTAGCCAAGGGGGGAGGCACTGAAAAGGAGAAGGAAAATCCCAATCTCCCCCACAAAACACATTAATTAGCAAGGCAAACACCAAGGTAGAGAAGACATTCAGGAGCAGGACAGGGGTAAATGCAAAAAAAGGCAAAGGCAGTAAGGACAGGGATGGGGCAAAAGGGGGTAAGGCCATCAAAAAATGGAGGGTGATGAGTACCAATGCCCGTAGTCTGTGTAACAAGTTCCTAAACTAGTGGCCTTGATGGAAGACGGATGCCTGAATATCGTGGCAGTCAGTGAAACGTGGTATACAGAGAACCATGTCTGGGATGTCAACATACCAGGATACACAATCTATAGGAGGGACAGGGAGGGTAAACAATGAGGAGGAGGAGCTCTCTATGTAAGGGAAGGGATTAAAGCAACAGAACTAAAGAGTAAACATGAAGTAGATGAGTCAATATGGGTCACCCTGGAGACAGGAAATAGCACTGCAATCCACATGGGAGTTGTGTACAGACCTCCATCTCAGGGGGAGGGAGTGGACAACAAAATGATAGAAGGTATCCTTAAAATGGCAGGAAAAATGGGAGATATTGTTAATGGGGGACCTGAATATGACAGATGTTAACTGGAGCACCTTTGCTGCAGGCACATCCAGGAGCAGGGTCATTCTTGATGCCCTACAAGGGGCATGCCTCAGACAGCTAGTGTTGGAACCCACACAGGAGGGAGCAATATTAGACCTGGTATTCTCAAATGGGGACAGAGAAAGGATCTCAGATTTAGAAGTGGATAGCCGTAAGTACTAAGTAATCAGCACTGGGTTTTTCAGTTCAGATCACTAATACATGGATAATTAGGCACTGGGTGTCAGCTTCAAGAGAATTAAGCTGGCTAAGCCACACTCATATTCCTTTTTTTAATCTTTCCCAGTCCCCTTTATCCAGTTCTTATTTTGTTACAACATGCTCCCAGTCACCCATAGTCTAGGGGCAGCAGGAAGGGGACACAGAGAAACACTCCCTTCCCCCAGTCATCAACATTTCCCACACAGTACATCCAATCATAGGAACAATGAAAAGTGAAAAAAGTACCTTTACCATATTTTTCACACACACCATACTTGCCAAGCACTTCACCACCACTTACCACTAGAAATACATATCTTGAAGTACAAAGAAAGTACCTTCAGACATGTCTCTCTCCAGTAGTGTAGTGAGATAACACATATCCCTTGGTGCCAAGAGTCCCAGGTTGAAATTTAGTCCTGTTCCTTTCTTTCTTTTTTTTTTATCTTTCCCTTTCCCTTTCATCCTGTTCTTATTTTCTTACATCATACTACCAGTAGCCTATGTTCTATGATCAGCAGGAAGGGACGCAGAGAAACACCTCCCTCTCCCCCAATCATCACTAGTTCCCACACAGTACATTCAATCATGATAGCAATGAAAGTGCGAAAAGTACCTTTACCCTATTTTTGCACACCATATTTGCCAAGCATTTTACGTTACTGCATTACCGCTTTATACCCATCTTGAAGTGCAAAGAAGCTACCTGTAACTTAAAGATTCAGCAGATTTAAATTCTACCAGTGAAGTACCCACAAAGTGGGTGCTTCACATTGTCATTTCACTATGGGGAATGACTCATATGAAAGGATCACTTTGTCTTGTTATTATTACTTTGCATTTTCATTCAGCCTTAATGCCAGGTAAGGCAAAGTGACAACAATATTGACTGCCCCCACACACACAGTTACCAAAATTAATGTGCACCCCCAAAGTGCTACTGTCTTGTGTCCAGAAAATTCCCCAGTGCTGATGAAATGGAAATGCTACTGTCTTGTGTCCAGAAAATTCCCCAGTGCTGACAAAGTGAAATAAAAGCATAACAAGAAATGCAAAGTCTCCCAGAATTAATGGCACACTTAGTCATGCATGCAGTGGTCACAGACAGTCACCAGAATTAATTTGCATCCTCAAAATGCTACTGTCTTGTGTCCAGAAAATTCCCCAGGGCAGATGAAGTGAAATGAGAGTGTAAAATGAAATGCAAAGTCTCCCAGAATTAATGGTGTACTCAGTCATGTGCACAGTGGTCACACACAGTCACCAGCATTAATGTGCATGCCCAAAATGCTGCTATCTTATGTCCAGAAAATCCCCAAGTGCTGACAAAGTGAAATGAGAGTGTAACAAGAAATGAAAAGTCTCCCAGAATTAATGGCACACTCAGTCATGTGTGCAGTGGTCACAGAGTCACCAGAATTGATGTGCATCCCCAAAATGCTACTGTCTTGTGTCCAGGAAATTCCCTAGTGCTGATGAAGTGAAATAAGAGTGTAACAAGAAATGCAAATTCTCCTGGAATTAATGGCGTACTCAGTCATGCATGCAGTGGTCACACAGTCAGCAGAATTAATGTGTATCCCCAAAATGATACTGTCTTGTGTCCAGAAAATTCCCCAGTGCTGACAAAATGCTACTGTCTTGTTTCCAGAAAATTTCTCAGTACTGGCGAAGTGAAATGAGAGCATAAAAAGAAATGCAAAGTCTCCCATAATTAATGGTGTAGTCAGTCATGTGTGCAGTGGTCACACACAGTCACCTGAATTAATGTGCATCCCCAAAATGCTACTGTCTTGTGTCCAGAAAATTTCCCATTGCTAATGAAGTGAAAAGAATGCATAACAAGAAGTGCAAAGTCTCCCAAAATTAATGGTGTACTGCAAATGCACAGAAAGATTAAAATTGCACTGCGCCCTCGAGAGATGCATACAAAAAGGCACAATAACACCCAACCAGTGCTTACAACAAGTCACAAACCCAAATCTGGACAGGAATACCATTTGACGGTTGGGTGATTAGTGCCCAGCAGTAACAATCCACTACCAGTAAAGATACCACAAAGCAGTACACAAAATTCATGCAGGTGCAGAGGATAGCAGTTTCACACTACTGCAATTACTCTATGGCACAATAAATGGGAGGGGCAAGATGGCAGTTTTGTAGCTGCAAGACACTTGTGCTCTACACTGACCTGAGCTACATGTTGCTTGAACAGGACCAAATCACTCAGCTGCACATTAGAAAGTTAACGTTCTGATGTCGGACAAACAGAAAGCTTCAAGTCTGGTAGCTGAGTTAGTTTCAGCTAGGTTGGTGCCACCGGATCAGTGGATTTGTTCCCTAACAAGTCTGGAGCTTGGAGTGGGGGTACATACCCCAACTGACCCACAGGCTAGAGTGACCTACCTACCTGGCAACCAGGGGACTCCGGCGATAATTTTACCTGAGCTGCAGATTTCATTCACAGGTGATAAAAAACATCTTGTGAGTCTTCACCAATGTAGACTAAGCAATATTCCATTAAATCTTTGGGGATGGCACTTGATAAGCTGTTGGAGTGGATGGAGAGGTATGACCATTGCTTTGTAGCCCTGACAAAAAAATTTGAGTTTCTGCAAGCAGAACTTAAAAATGTTCAGGAAAAGGCTGCTGTTACAGATGGAACTATCACAGAGCATGATATAAAATTGTCACAGATGGAGGCTAAACTACAGACATCTACCACTACAGTAAATGGGGTTGTGAAAGAAAATTTTAATATTTAGAGGAAATTAGAGGAAAATGAGAATCAATTTAGGTATAGGAATTTTTGAGTTTTGGGCATACCAGACGCTATGGACTCTGAATTTGAAAACACCCACAGTCTAGTTAAGGACATTTTGGTTCCCACTTTTGAACTCCCACTGGATAACCCCCCATTGTTGGCCAAAGCCTTCAGGTTTCCAAAAAAGAAAGATGATTCTAAGGCACCAGTAAGATCCACCATAATGGCTACCCTTGATGTGACTCAGATTGGGATTTTATTTTCAAGTTGGCAAGAATAGAAACTTAGAAACATAGACTTTGACGGCAGATAAGGACCACTTGGCCCATCTAGTCTGCCCATTTCCCTACCTACAGGATAGGCCGCAGATTCTAGTTAACCAACAGCCTATTTCTTCCTCCCCTCACAAGAATTGCCTTATGTCTGTCCCATGCATTCTTGAATTCTCCCACAGTTTTAGACCCCACAACCTCCTCAGGAAGGCTGTTCCATGCATCCACTACCCTCTCTGTGAAATAATATTTCCTCACATTGCCTCTGAACTGCCCCCTTCTATCTTTAAATTGTGTCCCCTTGTTCTTGCACATCTCTTTTTCTGAAAGATGCTACCCTCTTGGACTTTGTTGATTCCACTGAGGTACTTAAAAGTTTCTATCATGTCCCCCCTCTCCCTTCTTTCCTCAAGGGTATACATATTAAGCTCCTTTAGTCTCTCCTCATATGGCTTCTCTGCAGACCCTGCACCATTTAGCTGCTCCCCTCTGACTGCCTCTATACTGTCTATGTCCTTGCATAGATGGGGCCCCAGAACTGGACGAGTACTCAGATGGGGACTCACCAACTGTCTGTACAGAGGATAACAACTTCCTGTTTTCTGCTGCTGATGCCTCTTCCTATACATCCCAGTATACCCCAGCCCTCCCTACTGCCTTCTCACATTGCTTGCTAACCTTAAGGTCATCTGATATGATTACCCCAGTTCCCTTTCTTTTTGTTGTTGTTACTACCTCCCCACCCATTGTGTATTCTTCCCTGGGTTCTTGTTTCCAGGTGTATTATTTTGCACTTCTTTGCATTGAACCTAACTGTCATACTTCTGACCATTCCTCCAACCTTGCCAAGTCCCTTTTCATCCTTTCCATGCCTCTCAGGTATCAACCCTTTGCAGATCTTTGTGTCATCTGCAAAAGGCATACTTTTCCTTCCAGTCCTCTGCAATGTCACTGATGAAGACATTAAAAGTACTGGACCCAATACTGAACCCTGTGGTACCCCACTAGTAACCCCTATTTCTTCAGAGTGGACTCCATTTACAATTACAGTCTGTGTCCTGTTGTGCAGCCAATGTTTTACCCAGGCTACCACCCTGGGACCCACTCCCAGGCTGGTTAATTTGACTATTAATCTTTTGTGTGGGACTGTGTCAAATGCCTTGCTAAAGTCTAGGTAGGCCATGAATGAAGGGAACCTTAATGTACAAAGGCTGTAATTATTATATTTTTCCTGATTTCAGTTTACAAACTCAGCAACGTCACAGGAAATTCCTTATGTATTGCCAAGAGATGCTCATATTCATCAAATTGTTCTTCACTGTATCGACTGAAATTTTTAGTGGGCTATCTGATTCTTTTAAAGATATGTGATCTGGAGTGGTACAATCTCTATTGACAGTTGTTCAAATTCAGTGTCCCTTGTAGTTTTTAATTCATATGCAGCTATATCATTCTGTACATATAATGCTACCCCATCTCCCCATCTACTCTCCCTGTCACATATAAATAATGCATAACCATACATATTTGTTCCCCAATCTTTCTTTTTCCACCATGTTTCTGTTACTGCACACAGCTTAATATTTTCCTTTTTTATATTACCTCCAACTCCTCTTTTTTGTTGGCTAAGCTCTGAGCATTTAGTAACAGAATAGTTCAATGATCAGATTTCTCTCTTCCATGTGACTCATTATCTACTATTTTTGGTAGGGGATCTCCTCCTTCCCCTGCCCTTCATAAGTTTAAAATATTGTGTATTTTAGCACTAAATCTGTCTGCCAATATCCAGAGCCCATATTTATTAAAGTGAAACCCATCTGGTGAAAATAGATTGGGGACATTTGAAAACCTTTGCCAGTGCTCCAATAATTGCAGGTTATCTCTTTGAGACCACTTTTTTAACCAACCATTAAATCTAATTATACCCCTAGTACTCTGCTTGCCTGTCCTCAGGACTAGAAACACCTCAGAAATAACCAAAGGTATGTTTTTATTCTGCAGAACCTTACCCACTGCTTCAAAATCTCTTTGGATGTCAGCAACATTCTTCCTCCCAATATCATTTGTACCTATATGCAAGAAGACCACAGAATCCACTGTATTCTCTAGAAATTCCTCTAGACATCATTTTACATTGGCTATCCCGGCCCCTAGTAAACAGGACAGAGTGACTTGCTCTTTCCTGTTATTGCAGATCATCCTATCAGCTGTTTTTAGCATAGAGTGGCTTATTATCATTATATCCCTTTGCTTTATCCTGGGTTTATCTAGTGGACCTAATGAAGGCCTATTTCCTAACGTGTCTTGGCTTGAATTAACAAGATATTCCCTCCTCTCCTGATTGGTGGGTTCCCCTAATTCATCTCTTGCACTGGTATCTGAACTAGGAGCTTCCTGCCCCATTGGTGCATTATTGGCATAGTTCTCTTTTTAACCCTCTTTAGGGGGAGTACTTTCTTCATCCTGTAACCCATCAGTTAAAATTACTCAGTGCCCAAGCGAACAACCAAGAAGGAGCGCTACTTGAGCAGAGTGTGGTGCTGCCTAGCAACCATACACACCACTCCACTCATTCTGGTGCAAGTGCTAGTGTTTTGCAAAATCCCAAAGATTACCTCCAAGTGCAGGACAGTGCCCCAAAAGAAGTAGAGCAAGGTTTGGTGAAAAATATTAAACCATTCAAAGTTATTCAAAAAACAAATTTCCTATTATAGTCGGTGGGAAGAAAATATGTGCATCTCTCGAAAGCTGCCACCAGCTTTTGCAAATGCTCTATTTGTGGAAGCAACTGACACCATCTTGTTTCAGTTTGTGGCAGCTAAAAACAGCTGCCATTTAAAAAATAATGGACCTAGGTAAAATCAGATTGTTGTGTTTACTTAATTGGGGAATGAGGCACACACTGAGGGCATCAGATTTTTAATCTAAGACCCCCAAATGCTTTTTTCAGAATCACCCCCCACACTGTCACAATTTTAGAAAGAAATGGATGAAGCACTTCTGTGTTTTTGAAAGTGTCAAGCTGCTGGCAGTATTCTACCCTGTAAAAAAAAAAAAAAAAAATAAGCCTAAATCCTTTTGTGGCCTCTTTTGGGCCAAAGTAATGATCCTACCATGTTCCTCTGTCCCCCATTAGGTAAGCACAAGTGTTTACCTAACAAAATGAAAGAAACTAGCTGGGACTTGATGTCTTTCATATTCAATGCAGAATACTGCATTGAAATTTTTGATGCAGGATTCTGCATCAAATTCCTGTTCTGTGCACAGTACACTATTTGCTCTGACATTGGGGTGCCCAATCCCTATGTCAGAATCATGTCTCCCCTCACTGCCAAAACTCATGGCACATTAGGAGCCCACCCCTGTGTGCCCAAAATGTTTTTTTAAAAAAAAAAGCACTTGCCGATGGGTTTGTCCAATCTCCCTGTCGGCAGAATGTCCCCCCCTCCAAAACTCATACTGCATACTGGGATCCCACCCCAGTGTGCCGCAAACTTTTTTTTCTCTGTAACGTAAGAAAACTGTCCATTTCTGTCTTTTTTTCTATAAAAAAGAAAATTGTTCATTGTCATCTCCCCAGTCCCACTCCTTCATCCATCCTCCTATTAAGCACTCACCTCCTTGCACCCCCTTCACCCATACTTACTCTCTGAGGGTTGGGAACTGTGATCTTCTCAGGACTGGAGACATGTCTGCACTCTGCAAATCCAAACCGCAAAATGTAGAATCGAAGGTAAGCTATATAATGGAAGTCAGTGGAGGATAGGGTTTCAAGTTAGTTTGATATCTCAGCCATTGTTTGGAATGTTTGTCCATAATTTTCAACATGGGGTTATTGGGACCCCACTCCTTATGAACACTGGCATTGTCATTTAATTTCTCATTCCCGCAAGGTGATTTCACAGTGGATGTGCAGTCTCTGAGCGGAATCACTTTTAGGGACCGAGTAATGAAACAACAGTGCCACTGTTCATAAGCTGGGGTCCCAAAAAGCTCATGTTACAAATTTGGTAAAAAAATACCCCAAAATTACTGTGTACAATGTGCAGTTTCTATGCACACTCATAACTACGACAATTGTTTTATATTTTCACTTCACATTTTCAGTATTGCCATTTTTTCACAACTCCTAATGAACAGTACAGCTGTCATTTTGCACATTCTGCCAAGAACATGTTTTCACACCTGTGGTGCAGAATGGCATGGTCACTGTGTGAAATCAACTTTTGGGATGGATTAACAAAATCACAGTGCCAGTGTTCGAAGGGGAGGTCCCAAAAAAACATGTTGAAAATTTTGTGAAAAAATCCAAAAAATTACCATGTTATGAGCATGCATTGTGCAGTTTCAATGCTCACTCATAAATGTGCAAATTTTTAATATTTTCGCTCTAGATTTTCAACATGGACATTTTGTCACACCTCCTCATGAACAGTACAGCTGTCATTTTTTACAGCATGCCTGACTTTCAGCTCCCTCAATGACATACCACTTACTATTTACATTGAATTCTCTAAAAACAAAGGGAAGTTCAATGGAAAAAACTCTGTTAATGCATCAGTTAGGGTTGACTGTACACTGACAAAAGTTTGGAAATTCGGTGTTATGATTGCCAGCCCCTACCGTCCCACCCCCATCCTCACCCACCACACACCAACAGGTGTTGGCATGTTAGCTGGGGTCATTAGGCCAAACTCTCACCCCATTCACCTATACTGAAGCACTTCAGCTTGTTTACAAATGGAATGGGGTGAAAGTTATAGTGATGACCCCAACACACACACCAATGCCTGTTAGTGTGTGGAAGTTGTGGGTGGGTGGTAGGGGCTGGCAACCATAACACTGAATTTTCTAACTTTTGTCGGAGTACAATCAACCCTAACCATATTCAAATGGGAATAACTTTAAAATGATAAAAGATAGCATGGTATTGTGAGCATGAAAGTTGTTCAACACAAATTTATCTACAACATGGGTGGTGTTTCATTCATAGATATCATATAGACTTTTTATAATTAGCAAAAACAGCAGAAATTTCAATTATTTGTTCACTTTTTTGACAAACAAATGTAAATGACTTTAAAACACAAAATTATGGCATTGCACTGTGAGCATGAACGTTATTCAGCACAAACATATCTACAAAAGCAGTGGTGTTTCATTTATATATACCTTTTAGGTTTTTTATAAGCAAAAACAGCAGAAATTCAGTTTTGTTTTTCACTTTTTCGACAAACAAATGCAAATTACTTTAAAATGAAAAAAGGCAGTATGGTACTGTGAGAATGACATTTGTTCAGCACAATATTTTCTACACAATGAGTGGTATTTCCTTTAATAGCAACCACTACACTAGGTGGACCTACACTAGAAAAGTTAACAAAAAGTCCCAGAAATGATCATTAAAAAATATACAGTCAAAAACAAATGTCCCTACACTAACAGAAAGCATCCCTAGTGCATGAATGAAATATACAATGGTGAACTGTCAGATAAATGATTTATCTACACTTGTGCTGTTTGACCTCAGACACTTCACTCATGACTTACGCCACTCGTGAAGTTACTGAGGTCAAACAGCACTTGTGTAGATAAATAATTTATCTGACTGCTCACCATTGTATATCATATATATGCAAAAACTTTGTTAATATATCACCTAGTGTTATCATTATGTGACAAAAGTTTGGAAATTTGATGTTAGGGTTACCAGCCCCACCCTCCCACCCCAACCCCTCTCACACACCAACAGTGTGGTGTGTGCCTGGGTTGTTGGCCTTATCACCCCATTCCATTTGTATGGAAATTGAGTGGCACAGTATATGCCAATGGGGTGAGAGTTAGGCCCAGTGACCTCAAGGCACACCCAGATGACTGTTGGTGTGTGGAGAGTGATGGTGGGGATGGGGGGTAGGGTTGGTAATCCTATCATCGAATTTCCAAACTTTTGTCACTGTAATGACAACCTAACTGATGCATTAATAATGTTTTTTGCAATGAATTTCCCTTCTTTTTGAGAAAGTGTAATGTTATTCGTATGTAGTTGTGGGAGTGCAGGGACCTCCGGGCCCTGTGCTCCCATCATGCATACATTTTGTAATTGTCTCTGGTTTTCATGTGGGAGTACAGAGCCCAGAGAGCCCTACTCTCCCATCTATACATAATTGTAATGATATTTTAATGATATTACATCTCTATGTGTAGGGCCCTGTGCTCCAACTACTGCATAATATATTTATTTAGCTTTTGTTAACCGGGTAAGTGCACTAGCCATAAAATGATTATTTTCTGGCATGACACGGGAGAGTACAGACAAGCAGAAACTTCACAGGATAACAAATTATAAGTGCTTTACATACAATGAGTTAAAGAAGATACAATATATCAGAACATACAAAGTAAAGCACTTTTCATAAAATGAGTTAAAGTGGATACAATATATCAGAGACATACAGAGTAGACCATTCATAAGTTCATAGGTGCCCATCTATGCAATGAATAGAGAGGTCCTTGGACTATAAATTATCAGTTGACATATATAAACAGAACAAGGTACACAAAACCAAAAACAGGTAATACAAAAGGAAGAAATAACCACTGAGAGCAGGGGGTGTCATTAAGGAAAAGGTCGGTAAGTGAGGAAGAGGGGAGCAAGCCATGAAATTAGATTATATGAGTGTATGTAAGTGTGAGGGAGATGCCTGCAGTGCAAGATTGTATATGGGCAAGGAAAGGGAGCCAGGACAGGCTGAGGCAGTAAGAGGGTTATATAGAGGTGAGGAAATAGTATTGTATGGCCAGAGACATCAATCATTAGGTAGGGTGAAAGCAAGAACAGGTATCAACAATCAGCAGATTTGAGCACAGTTTTCTCTTAAAGCATGTGTAGGAGCTAGAAAGTCTAATGTTGAGGGGAAGGAAATTAAACAGCTGTGGAGCCACATTCTCAAATGCAACAGTTCCTTTCCTAGTGTGGCCCCTCAACAAATTCAGAAAGGATTTCTCAGCTGATAGTAGACCATGGAGTGTGTCCTGAGGAACAAGCATAGCTGCAAGACACCTTGGGGTTTGATTTCAAATTACTGAATCAATAAGAGAGCCAAGGTAGTATTTCCTACTAGCTAATGGAGAGAGAGCTAACCAAGATTATTATAAAGCTGACAGTGGTGTTTAAGCCAAGGAGCAGAAGAGGCACAGCGACGTAGGTTGTTATACGTAATATCCCATCTGAGTAGGTCAGTTTTATGAGCAGCCCCAACTAAGGGAGCATCATAGGCTAGGGTGGGGAGCAGAATCCCCCTCGCAATGGCCATTTTAGCTGATGTCATGAGCATATAACTAATCTTATATGCAACATCCAGTTTAGAGTTGACAGCTCTGCAAACAGACTGTACATGAAGATTAAGATCAAGAAATTGATCTAGCAGGATGCCCAGGTACTTGAAAGTGGTCACACATTCCAGTAATTGACCTTCTAAGTCCTGCACCGTCAGTGCTGATGTGCAAGCCTAGAGCTTTGGGGGCCAATACAAGCAGCATGGCTTTAGTTTTGCTAGTGTTGACAACCAGTTTGTGGTCATATAGCCAGTTTTGGATATTGCTAAAGTAAAAGAAAAAGGCTGTGTTGATAGTGTCTATATTAGTAGAACTTGTATAGATGACAAGATCATCAGCATATAGAATAGCAGAGCAGGATTTTAGAGCAGCTCCAATGTCATTTATATAAAGAAAGAATAGGAGGGGCCCTAGGATGGAGCCCTGAGGTAAACCAATGTTAATGGTAGTACTATTTAATAGAGAATAATTAAATTTCACCACTTGAGTTCTATTCGTCAGGTAGCTTTCATACCAGTCAACAACAGAGAATGAGAAATGCAGGTGTTGAAGCGAGGAGAGAGGCAAAGTGTGATCAACAAGGTCAAAAGCCTTTGTGAGGTCAATAAAGACAGCCCCAGTCAGATTTCCAGTATCCAATTTTGAAAGTGTCTGTGATGAATTTAAGACAGAATCGAAGGAGGTGACAAGGGCAGTAAGGGGAGCCAAGGCATCTATGGAACTCAGACTGGCACAAGGCATTAAGAAGGGGGAGAAGGACTTCTTTAGGTACATCAGGGAGAAAAGGAGCTGTAAGGACCACATAGTAAGGATTAGGAAGGAGGGGGGTTGGGTGGCAGCAGTGTGCGATAAGACAGCATCACTAAATGAGTACTTCTGCTCAGTATTTACTAAAGAGAAGAGAGGGTGACACCCAAGGGGGGAGAAATGGCAGAAACAGGGGGGAAGGGGTGGAAGATGGGGAAATCATGGAGGGAAGAGTTCGGGAGGGTTTGAAGGCACTGAGGGTGGATAAGGCACCAGGCCAGGATGACATCCAACTGAGGGTACTGAAGGAGCTGGCAGAGGTCTTGCAGGACCTTTGGCAGACCTATTTAATGCCTCACTACATTTGGGTGTGTACCTCAGGGCTGGAGGATGGCTCATGTGGTGCCCCTCCACAAGAGTGGCCCCAAGGATGAACTAGGAAACTACAGACCAGTGAGCCCCACATCCATCATGGGTAAGCTAATGGAGACTATCCTGAAGGAAAGGCTGGTGGCCCTCCTAGAGGCCAAAGGACTACAGGACAGCAGACAGCATGGCTTTATATGGGGCAGATCCTGCCAAACCAACCTGGTGGATTTCTATGACTGGGTAACTAGGCAACTGGACAGGGGCCATGCAATGGATGTCCTGTATCTGGACTTCAGTAAGGCATTCAACTCCATGCCACGGGCACAGGAGCAGGTGCAAAGCTGGTGAGATGGGTAGAGAACTGGCTTCAGGGAAGGCAACAGAGGGTGGTGGTGGGTGGAGAGCTCTCACACCCAAGGGTAGTGATGAGTGGTGTTCCACAGGGCTTGGTGTTGGGACCAGTGTTGTTTGGGATATTCATTGCAGACATATCATTGGACATCAAGAGCAAGATCAGTCTGTTTGCTGATGATACCAAGGTAGGAGCAGTGGTGGAGGACCTAGGGGATTGCAGGGGTTGCAGGATGATCTGGCAAAGCTTGAAACCTGGTCAGACACCTGGCAACTGGGGTTTAATGCCAAAAAGTGCAAGGTGCTGCATTTTGGGATGAAGAACCAAAAGAGGAGTTACCAGCTGGGGGGAGTGCAGCTAGCCCAGACAGAGGAGGAGAAGGATCTGGGAGTGCTCATTACAGGGTCAATGAACAACTCGGCACAATGTAGGAAGCAGCTGCAAAGGCCAACAAAAAGCTGGGTTGTATTGCAAGGGGTATATCCTCGAGGAGGGAGGAGGTAATTCTGCCACTGTATTAGTTAGACAGCACCTGGAGTACTGCATGCAATACTGGTGCCCATATCTGAAGAGGGACATTAAGTTACTGGAGGGGGTGCAGCACAGGGTGACAAAGATGATCAAGGGGCTGGGGGACTTATCATGTGAGAGGAGTCTGAGGGAATTGAACATGTACTCACTGGAGGAGAGGAGGGACAAGGGGGGCATGATTAAAACCTTTAAGTACATGAAAGGAATAAACAAGACAGGTACAGAGGGGCTGTTCAAAGTAAGGGATGGGAGGGGAGGGACACCAGGGTCCATGATATGAGACTGGAGGAAGGAAGGAAGGTTCAGGAGGGAGATGAGGAGACACTTTTACAAAGAGGGAGGTGGCTGGGTGGAATGCATTACCTACAGAAGTGGTATCCAGTAGAACAGTGGACTGCTTCAAAAGGGGATGGGACAGGACAAGGTGGAGGGTCAATAAAGGGGAAGAGTGGAAGGTAGAGGCAGCAGCAGAATAAGGGGTACTAGCTGCATATTTGAGCAGACTTGATTGATCTCTAGGCCTTTATCTGCTGGTAAATTTTGTATGTTCATAAGGAGTGCAGTGGCTGTGCTATGTCCTTTCTTGAAGCCATGTTGGGTATCCGAGAGCAGGCTGTGCTTAAGTAGATAATCAGTTGTCTGAGTTGTGACAATTTTCTCCAGGATTTTGCTCAGTACCCAGAGTATGGCAATTGGTCTGTAGTTCATGACAACCTTAGGATCCCCTTTTTATGTTGGCTTGCCGCGCTTGTGCGGCAGTCAACATATTGGGAGAGTGGAGATTTGGAGGCGCGGCTGCTGTTGGGCGAATGCAGGGCACACATCAGTAGGTGCGTCCCTCATTCCCCAATAAGCCAGCATGCTAGCGCTGACACCAACATTATGTAAAGTGGACATAACTTGTAAACAAAGTGCCGCTGCAGTCAGAGACAAGCTCGTCATGCAGCGGCATAAAGACATGCCTCCCATACTGCCTTTCCAAGTCAAACATTTCAATAAGCATGGCGCCAAAGCCGCCGCATGGTGGGTGATGCTTGCACCCCCCCCTTGTGTGACACACCAACGGGGGAGCCCACTCCCTGTTGGCATCACCCCCCCAACTGTTGAATGCTGAGGGGGGTGCCCAATCCCCCTCGGCTCGCGGTCCCCCTGAGTTTGTTTGCCGGCGGGGGTGCCCAATCTCCAGGTGGCATTACCCCTCATGTTGTGTGCTGACAAGGGTTCCCAATCCCCCATCGGCTAGTGACCCTCCAAACCCACTTAGGTGTCATGCTGGGAGCCCACCCCAGCATGCCAAAACAGTCCTGTGCCTTTGTTTGCTGACGAGGGTGCCCAATCCCCTGTCACCTACTAACCCCCCCAAACCCACTTAGGTGGCATGCTGGGAGCCCACCCCAGTGTGCCAAAACTGTCCCACGACGCTTTCTGTACCTAGAATTTAAACGGTCCTCGTAGTCTAGGTCCGCCTCTCCCACCCGCACTCCACCCACTGCGCACCCTGCCTCCCCTCACCCTCTCACTTCATACATTTCACTCTCCGAGTCCAGCGGACGATCTTCAGTGGACCGGAACACGTCTGCACTCTCCAAAGCTGACCGCGAACTGAGGAAATGCCGGTAAGTTGTATAATGGAATGAATAGGGTTTTTTCAACTTTGTTGCATATCTCAGGCATTTCTTGGATTTTTTGCACCAAATTTTCAACATGAGGTTTTTGAGGCCGCTCCTCATGAATTCTGTCACTGTCATAGCGTTTATTGGCCTCGAAAGGTGATTTCGCAGTCACTGTGCGAAATCACCTTTCAGGGCCCATTAATGAAATGACAGTGGTGGTGTTCATGAGGTGCCCTCTTAAAAATCCTAAGTTCCAAATTTGGTGGAAAAAATCCAACAAATGCCTGTTTTACGAGCGTGCATTACGCAGTTGCTACGCAGGCTCGTAACTTCACGCATTCACAATATTTTACTGCCGGATTTTCAGCATTGTCATTTTTGTACACCTCCTTGTGAACAGTACAGCTGTCATTTTCCACATCCTGCCTGAAATGTGTTTCCGCACTTCCAGCGCACAATAGCACAGTCGCTGTGGGAAATCAGTGTTTGGGCCAGATTATGAAAATGATAGCGACACAGTTCATGAGCAGAGGACCTAAATGCCTATGTTGAAAATTTGGTGATGATACTCCATAAAATAATTGTGTTACGAGCATGCGTTGGCAGATTGCACGCACGCTAGTACAGTCATGCATTTGTGATATTTTCAGTCTGAATTTTCACCATTGCCATTTTTCCACACCTCTTGATGAACAGTACAGCTGATATTTGACATATCATGCCCAAAATGTGTTTTCGCACTTCCGGCGCAGAATAGCGTGGTCGCTGTGCGAAATCACATCTTGGGACACTTTGAGGAAATAACAGTAACACTGCACATGAGCAGAGGTGCTAAAATGCCTATGTTGAAAATTTGGTGCCTAACACCCATAAAATGGCAGTGTTGCAAGCGTGCATTGCATATTTCCCACACACCCTAGTAGCTTCGCAAATTTGGTAAATTTACATGCCACATTTTCAACACTGGCATTTTTTCCACCTCCTTATGAACTGTGCAGCTGTCATTTCTCACATCCTGCCCAACATGTTTTCCCACACTGCACTACCAAACACCCAAAGGGACACCCTAATGCTTGTCACTCTGCAGGGTGGGAGTGGGTTGGCATCAGTTCAATACTTCACTGCCATTCCTATGATGCATCTGTCTAACTCCTGCACTACCAATGCCAATGCCAGCAAGCCAACATTCGGCATTGACAAATGCTTGTTTAAGTACAGGTGTGATCTGAGCAGCTTTCCAGAGGTCAGGGACCACTCCACCTGAGAGTGATAACTTATAAATTTTGGCCAGCGGCAGTGCAATAAGGGGAGCTGCAAGTTTCAAGAAGCGGGGTTCAAGGGAGTCTGAGCCAGAGCTGCTATGATCAGAGATGGACCTCAGGAGCTTCAGGACTTCCTTTCTAAACACAGCCTTAAAATAGAATGGAGGAGTATAAGGAGGCACAGGGGACAACACTTTCAACTTATCCAGACAGGTTCCTGATGAGAAGTGGGAGGACACTGCAGTGAAATCGAAGGAAGAGGTATATTGGGAGACGTCAGAGAAATGCAGGTTGAAAGAATTAGCTATGGTTTGTAAGTCATTGCAGTGCACATCATTTATCAGCATAACACCAGGGTAGTTGACTGTGAGGATCCTAGGAAGGATTTGATGTGTGACCAGAATTTTCTGGGATCATTGGCCGAGTTAATCAGTAGGTCTTTACAGCACTTGCTGTTAGCAGCTCTGACTTGTCTTTTACATGAATTCCATAGTGTATGGTAAGTGTTGAAATCTGTTTCCTGGTCTGATGTTTTCTAGAGCTTCCAGAGTTTATCTCTAAGGTGCAAACTTTTGAGCAAGTCTTTGTTTAGCCATCTTGTTTGTTTACCCCTCACTCTCCGGGTGATCTCTGGGGCATATTTACATTGAACCGTAAGGAATTTAGTGATGAAGAGGTTAACAGCATCCTGAGAACAGTGTAATAGTATAGATCTCTGACCAATCAATTCTGGAGACGTCATACAGAAACACCTCTTGGTCTAGGTGAGCAATGTTTGTGAGAGTGATGAGACATGGTGGAGGAGATGGAGGTGCCCCCAAGGACAGGATGCAGAAAGTAGTAGGGCCCTGCATTCCCATTATTGCATAATGGGATCCAAATGCAGGAGCACAGAGCCCATGTACCCATAAGTACAGAGACATTACTCACACCTAGAGCCATTCCAGGTAACCCTTGTGTTGCAAAAGTTGCAATATCTCAGGAACCATCAGAACTTTGGAAAAAAGTTCCTTCACAGTTGTATTCATGCCCTGCTCACCTCTAAACATGCTTAGTTCAGCTGGAGGTGTACTACGGTGGGCTTAGCAAACAATCTGTATCTCAAACCGTTTTTGAGATCTAGCCACCAAAAGGCACCATGACCGTCACAATGCTATCCTTTGGGGAAAATGCACAACTTCAGAGTGCTGTAACTATGGAACTGGTGTTCATTTCTTCACCAAACCAGCATATAAATGGGGCAAGTGCTTGCCACCCTGCAGATTTCAGCCTAAAAGCCTTAACTGCTTTCTTGCTATGAAGTGGCAAAGAAACTGCTTTTTGGGCCTGTTTGCCTGCTTTCAGTTTCAGATCATATATTTTTCCCCCAGGCTAGAATGGAACATTTAAAAGTTTAATAACTTTTGAACAGATTCATATTTTTTCACCAAACCTTCCAAATGCACATCTGTGAGGCAAAGGCTCTGTACCCTGAAAATATCAGATCACAACCTAAAACCATTTCTGAGATCCAGGTGGACAAAGAAATGTCAAAAAACATGGATTTTTCTGTTTTTTCAACACTATATCTTGGAAACCACACAAAGGATGCCCACAGAATTAGGCAGGTCAAGAGACCTACCAATAGACATTATGCATGTCAATGTCATGCAAATCTGTTGAACAGTTACAAAGTTATTAATGTTCAAAAATTCGGGTTTAACATGGAAGTTATCTTGTTATTCTATGGGAAAGTGTGCAACTCCGGAGTGCTGTAACTATGGAAATGGTGTCCATTTCTTCATGAAACCAACAAAAGGCACATCTGTCGGCATGGGCTTGTGACCCTGCAAATTTCAGCCCAAAAGCCCTAACTGTTTTCTTGCTATGAAGTGGTAAAGAAACTGTTTTGAGGGCTGTTTTACTGCTTTCACTTTCAGATCATATATTTTTTCCCTATGCTGTAATGGGAAAATTAAACGTTTAATAACTTTTGAACATATTAATATTTTTCACCAAACCTTCAAAATGCACATCTGTGAGGGAAAGGCTTTCTACCCTGAAAATCTCAGACCACAACCTAAAGCCATTTTTGAGATCTACGTGGACAAAAAATGTCAAAAAACACTGATTTTTTGGTTTTTACAACACTCTGTATCTCAGAAATCACAACAGATTCCCACAAAACTTGGTAGATCAAAATATCTTCTCCTAGATAGTAAGCAAGCCACATTTTATGCAAATTCATTGAACAGTTCCAAAGTTATTAATGTTTCAAAAATGTGGGTTTAACATGGAAGTTACAGCATAAGTCACATTAAACTGTTCCTCCAATGAGTTGTTTTAGCATTTTTGATTGAGTTGTGCAAGTGTTGCTAGATACAGTACAAAGCCCTGCACAAACTATTTAAGAGTTAAAACTAAGTTTTGTATTTCATTGTGACTGGACTGCTGTTGCATTCCAGATAAGCTGCAAAAATATTTTACAAACATTGCTTTTTAGCTGGTTAAGCATTGAAAAACAATGCAATATGTGTTGCCAGTGCATTGCCAATTGTGAAAAACAATGCTAAACCAACTCATTGATAGAACAGTTTAATGCAACTTGTACTGTACCTTTTACCCTAACTATACTGACACTAACGTTCCAGCTACCTGTCTGGACAACCTGGATGTGCTGCCTCCTGTGCCTCCACATTCTTTTCCTTTCTACTTTAAAGTTGTAACAAGGGAGGAGGTCCTGAAACTTCTAACGTCGATCTCTGCTAATACTAGCTATGACTAGGACTCCCTTGAACCCTATCTCTTGAAACTTGCTGCTCCCCTCATTGCACTGCCACTGGCAAAAATGTACACGCTATCACTTTCTGGTAGTAAGGTACCTGACCTCTGGAAATCTGCTCAGATTACACCTGTATTCAAAAAAGGTGACCCTAAGGTCATCACTAACTACAGACCAATCACCATTCTCTCTGCTGTGCAAAATCCTGGAGAAAATTGTTGCAATGCAAACTTCTGACTAATTAAATTCAACCTGCTCTCAGATACCCAGCATGGCTTCAGAAAAGGATATAGCATGACTACTGCACTCCTCAAATTCACCAACGACACTCTTTCTGAAATGGATACAGACAATCTTACTGGGGCTATTTTTATTGACCTCACAAAGGCCTTCAACTTTCTTGACCATACATTGCTCCTCTCCATGCTTTGACACCTACACTTCTCCTCCTCTGTTGTTGACTGATTTAGAAGCTACCTGTCAAATAGAACTCAAACAGTGAAATTTAGCTCCTCTATCTAATAGTACCACCATAAACATTGGCGTGCCCCAGGGCTCCATCCTTGGAACCCCTTCAATATTCACTTTACATTAATAACATTGGTGATACTCTAAAATCCTGTTTTGCTATTCTATATGCTGAGAATTTTGTCATTTATACAAGCTCTACTAGTATAACCTGTATTAATGCAACACTTTCATCTGACTTCAATAATATCCAAAACTGGTTAAATGTTCACAAGCTAGTACTCAACTCAAGCAAAACAAAAGCCATGCTGCTTGGGTCAACTCGGAAGCTCCGTGCCTGCACAATGGAACTGGTGATTCAGGACTTAGGATGCTCACTGCTGGAATGTGTAATTTTTTTCAATTACCTGGGCATCCTGCTTGATCAGTCCCTAGATGTCAATCTCCATGTGCAGTCAGCTTGCAGAGCTGTGAACTCCAAACTGGGTGTAGCATATAAGACTAGCTATATGCTCATGCCCTCAGCTAAACTGGCCATTGCTAGGGGAATTCTGCACCCTATCCTAAACTATGGGGCTCCCATACTTGCTGCTGCTCATAAAACCTCCCTACCCAAATGGGATGTTACATATAACAACATATGTCACTGTGCCTCCTCTGCTCCTTAGCTTAAACGTCACTGTCAACTCCACAGTGACCTTGGTTGGCAAGCAGTAAATACTGCCTTGGCTCAATCACTGATTCTGTCATTCGGGATCAGACCCCACTGTCATTCACAGCAATGCTTGTTCCCCAAGCCATATCTCAGGGTCTGCGATCGGCTGATAAATCTTCATTGAATGTACCTAGATGTTGCACTAGTAAAGGAAATGGTGCATTTGTGCATACTGCTCCACAGCTGTGGAATGCCCTGCCCCTTGACATTAGACTATCCAACTCACACCATTGCTGTAAGAGAGAGCTGCACCTAAATCTAACTCTTGCAGACATCTGTTCCTGCTTTGACTCTACCTGACAACTGCTGGTCTGGCTACAAACAGAATCCTAACTTCTCCTTAACCTACTTACTGCCAGCTCCCTGTCCCAGCTCCTTTTCCCTACTCTCCCACAAGCTAAGCAAAAATAGTCATCTCCTTCTCCACATACATACACCTTGACCTAATTGTCGGCCTGCCCCTTTCTTCCTCCCCTACTGACCCTTCTGTATTCCTTTGTCACTTGTTGCATTCCTACACGATCCCCGTCTGTACAATGTTTTTGTTTACTGTTTTTGATTTCTAGCACATTGTACTGCTCAAATGTTTTTGCAAACTCGATTGTATTATGTACTATATCTTCTCAACTCAATGTAGGTTTGGCATCTATGAACTCATGAATTGTTTATATGTTCTTATGTTACTCCATATGTTCTTATGTACTATATCTTCTAAACTCAATGTACATAATGTACTTATGAACTGTTACTTTGTGTGTTCTACATGTCTGTACTCTCCTGGGTCGTGCCTGGAAAATAGTCATTTTATGACTAGTGCACTAACCCAGTTAACAAAAACTAAATAAAAAAAATAAAATACAGCGTTATTTGATATTCTCTGTACTGTATGTTATTCTTTGGGACAACATTTAACTTTTTATTTATAACAATTTTTCAGTTGTTGTAGTATAATTGGTAATTGCCATCTTGTCACTTTCAGTCACACCAGAATTCCTTGTACCCAGCATCTTCAATAATATAATTTCCCTCAGATAAAAGTTATTAATTTGTGTCTCTTTCATAATTTGTCTAGACCTGAAATTACATTTCCATGTGTAATCTGATCTTGAGAAGTTTCCATTTCATGTTTTAAAACATGCTCTTTAATTGTATTTATCTTATGTTGATTTGGGGTAATATTCTGTGTCTCTCCCTCAACTCATGGCCAGAGATGGGGTAAGTCAGGAGCTACCTTAAGCTGGGGTGTCTAGACAAAACTTTTTTATGTGCGTGGTATAACGATATAAATATCATGTAAACAAGAGGAGCATACTGCTTTAATAAGCTGGTTTGGGGATAATCAGCTTATTACCTTGTTCTTGGGTTAAAGGTTTTTGCAGTTGGCAACCAGATTTCCTATTATTTTCCAGTGAACTGATTAATTAGGAGATATTTGTGTGGTCCAGGTACTCCATTAATATCTACAGAGGCAGTTTTTAATTCTTTTCTACTAGATTCCTTGAAGTCCAAGTATTTTAGCTCAGAACCAGGTACATCAGAGGCATTCATATTTTGAGTCACACCATTAACCCTTGAGCAGGTAACATCTTCTGTCACTGTAGTGGAGGCCTCCATCACCTTAATTTGTAACAAAACTGGTTTCTTCTACCTTAATCTCCTTATTTTAATAGGAGATCATTTTATTTCAGGGTATCTAGACCCTTTAATTTGAATATGTTATTCCAACAATTAATTTTGTATTCCTGGGGTTAGGACATAGCTGGATTTTTTTACAGGCTGCAGAGACTGTCTCAGTTTTCATTATTCTTTTGTTTTATTATTACAGGTTATTTGGGGGCATTTATTTTAGTCTGATCCATAACCCTTCCCCCAAGAAAAAAACCTACAAAGAAGATGGAAAACAAATGTTATGATACACTTATTATTTCTGATAAAATGGTCCATGTAATGTAAAGTTACTTCACTAAGTACAATTTGTACTTTGAAAGGTTCCATGTGAACTTTCAGGCATTGTTCGAAAGTCGATGATGGTTCTTGTTCTTCACAAATTCCACTGCAAGCTGAGGAAAAATAGTAGCAAAAAGCAACTTCTGGTTTTTGGCCTTAAACTTCTCTACTTGAATGTTGAGATAGTCAGGGACAGTGCTGTGACATCTGCAGAGCCGACATCCCCGACAGCAAAAGCCTCAGTACCGAGTGTCGGCATTGCACTGTCAGGGATTCATCTTTGTTTTATCCCACCACACCCCCCTGACTGTATATATTTTTTTTTATTTAGTTGTTTAACCAGGTATAGCACACTAAGCTGAAAGCTTTTTTACAGGAGATTAAGTGACTTGCTCATGGTCACACAGTATGCAAGTGGAAACTGTGGAATTCAAACCCAGGTCTGGCCTGTTGGATGTTACTAGATTTGCAGCTCAGAGCATTAAACCACTGCACTATACTTCCTCCTTATTATTTATATTACTAACTCCAGATCAGGGTTGTCTCGGGGGGCAATACCAGCGAGGCAGTCCCTGTGCCAGCAGACACCATCACAGCAACACACAGTTATCAGCCAATTCTTGTCACTGTGATGGTCTTTGCACACAAGGATTCACTGTACTGTCAGTGGATCCTCAGGGACAGAATATACTATGAACAGAAAATACCTTTTAGCAAGTACACTTATTGCACAAATATTGTTCTGTACGCTATATGTAAAGTTAAAAATATTATCAGTACAAAGTGCATCCTGTTTTTGTACCTGTTTTTATTCAGGTTCCTAACCTAGTGCAAAATGAATAACTGCTATATTACATTAAGTTAAAATTGCTATTCAATAACTCACTAGTTGAATAAAAATATAAATTAAATAACAACATTACATATAACAACTCATTTTGTTTCCAGCACAGCCTACAAAATATACAGTAACAAACAGTGGCTATTACCTAATCTTTTAAACAGGCTGAAAATCAGGTGTTTCATTTTCATTGGTATTAAAAAAAATAACTTCTGTGTACTGGTTACTTCAACAAGTAGGGCTCCAAAGAATGCAAAATTATTTTTTTTTCAAATTGTTTAACTAGGAGAGACACACTAAGCTGAAAGCTTGTTTACAGGTGTGACCTCGGAGCACAGGGAAGTTAAGTGACTTGTTTAGGGTCACACAGTATGCAAGTGGGGGCTATGGGATTCAAACTCGTGTCAGTAGATTTGCAGCTTGCAGCCTTAAACCACCGTGCTATACTGCCTCCCTACCCTAGTCTAATTCTGCCATCAGAAATGCTGTAGAAGGGCAATTCTACTTCTGAAATGCTTTGCAGAATTTTTTTCTAAATTTCAAAGAATTTTAAAAATAATTTCTGTACAAAAAATGTTCTGCATATCATTTAAAATAGAAACATAGAAACACAGAAGTATAGAAACATAAAATTTGATGGCAGATGAGGACTGCTTGGCCCACCTAGTCTGCCCATTTCCCTACCTAATGGATGAGCTGCAAATCCTAGTTAACCAACATCCTACTTCCTCCTACCCCCCACTAGAATTGTTTTATGTCTGTCCCATACATTCCTGAATTCCTCCACTGTTTTTGACTCCACGAACTCCTCAGGAAGGCTGTTCCATGCCTCCAAAAAAATACTTTCTCACATTGCCTCTAAGCCATCCCCCTCTATCTTCAAATTGTGCTCCTTTGTTCTTGCACACCTCTTTTTCTAAAAGACTTTGTTGATTCCCTTGAGGTACTTGAACGATTCTAGCATGTTCCCCTCTCCCTTCTTTCCTTGAGGGTATACATATTAAGCTCCTTTAGACTCTCTTGGTATGTCTTCTGGTGCAGACCCTGTGCCATTTTAGTTGCCCTCCTCTGGACAGCATCCAACCTGCCTATGTCATTGAGGATATGAGGTCTCCAGAACTGTACACAGTACTCCAGATGGGATCTCACCAGCTATCTGTACAGAGGGATAAGAACTTATTGTTTTCTACTGGTGATGCCTCTCCCTATGCATCCAAGTATCCCCCCAGCCCTCCTTACTGCCTTCTCATATTGCTTGCCCACCTTTAGGTCATTTGATATGACTACCCCCGGTCCCTTTCCATTTTTGTTGTCAGCATCTCACTCACCCATTGTGTACTCTTCCTCTGGATTTTTCTTCCCCAGGTACATTACTTTGCACTTCTTTGCAATGAATCCAAGCTGCCATACATTAGACCATTTCTCCAGCCTTGCCAAGTCCCTTCTCATCCTTTCCATCTCACCTTGTGTATCAACCCTGTTGCAGATCTTTGTGTTGTCTGCAAACAGACATACTTTTCCTTCTAATCCCTCTGCAATGTCACTTATAAAGATATTGAAGAGGACTGGTCCCAGTATTGAACCCTGTGGTACCCTGCTAGTAACCCCCTTTCTTCAGAGTGGACTCCATTTACTATTGCCCTCTGTGTCCTGTTGTCCAGCCAATTTTTTATGCAGGCTACCATCTTGGGACCCACTCAAAGGCTAGCTAACTTGTATATTAATCTTTTGTGTGGGTCTGTGTCAAATACCTTGCTAAAGTCTAGGTTGGCCATGTCCACAGCCCTCCCTGGTCTACTACTTTGGTCACCCAGTCAAATAAATCTATTAGATTCATCTGACATGAACTTCCTGCTGTGAAACCATGCTGCCTTGGGTCCTGTGCCCCGCTGACATCTAGGTACTCAACAATTATTTCCTTCAGAAGTGATTTCATCATTTTCCCTTTTACTGAGGTCAAACTAATAGGTCTGTAGTTTCATGTCTCTGCCCTTCTCCCACTTTTGTGAAGTAAAATCACATCCACCCTCCTCCAGTCCTCAGGTACCACCCCATCCTCCAATAATTTATTAAAGACATTGGTCAGTGGTGTCACTAGTTCTACCATTAGTTCTTTTAGAATTCTGGGATGAATCCTGTCAGGCCCCATTGTTTTGTCCACCTTCAGTTTTAAGAGTTCTTTCAGAACTCTTTTTTCTGTGAATGGACTGGTATCTACCCCCTATCCAGAGTCTTTCTATTGTTTGGTTTAGGAACCTTCCCATCTTCTTTTGTGAATACTGAACAAAAATAATTGATTTCTCTGCCTTTTCACAGTCCCCCTCTGCCCACCCACTCCCCTTTATTAAGCCACACTATCCCTCCCTTGGTCTTCCTTCACTCCCTGATGTACCTATAAAAGGTTTTATCCACCTTCTTAACTGAGTTGTCTGTCTTTTCCTTGGTTTGGGCCTTTGCTATTCTGACTGCCTTCCCTGCTTCCTTCTGCTTTAACTGATACAGTTCTCTATCCTGCTTCTTCTGTGGTTCCTTGTACTTTCTGAATGCTATCTTTTTGTCCCTAACCTTCCCTGCCACCTCCTTTGAGAACCATAGTGTTTTTTTTACTTTGTTTTGTTTTGTTTATTTGCTTCACACAAAGGCTAGTTGCCTCTGTGATGGCAGTTTTAATTATTCCCCTTTGTTCTTCCATCCCTTCTTCCTGCCCATTTGCTATTGCATTCCTTAGGCGCTCACCCATTTTGGCAAAGTCAGCCCTCCTAAAGTCCAGGACCTTTGCCTTTGTATAGCTTGACTGTACTGCTGTGTTTATTGTGAAACATACTATTCGGTGGTTGCTAGTTCCCTAATAGCTACGCACTTCTAAATCTGTGATCCTCTCTCCATCTCCATTTGAGAGTACCAGGTCGAAGATTGCTCCCTTCTGAGCGGGTTCCAATACTAGCTGTCTAAGGCGTGCCCCCTACAGGGCATCTAGAATGACCCCACTCTTTGATGTGGCTGCAGTAAATGCACTTAAACAGCAGAATATTTTTCCATGGATTGGGGAAAAAGGATCTGTGGTTTATGTGAACTGCAGGTTGTTATTCCACAAAAAAACTTTTTGCATACAGAATGATAACATTCCACAAATGATGGAAATAAGCTTTTCATTCCACTGGAAATTTAACATTCACACTGCCCTGTCAGCTAGTAACAAGTGCGGAAGAAGAGAACTCACATTTTTCCTTGTACCAGATTAATCTTCTACATATATTTAATTCTTATTCAAATAAATAAAGCACATTTAAGAGGTTAAGACTGTAACATTTTAATTCTTTCTTCAGGGCAACTTTGCATAAAGAGTGATGCAAGTTTCATGAAATAGTATTCAAATGGCACACAAAAACTCTTGGTGTCTTCCCTGCTACAGCATGCACTCTCTCTAAACGTTGTGCTTTACTAACAGTTGAAATCCTTCAGTTGTTATTTGGGTGGTGGGCTATGACATCAAAGCACACTGCTCTGATTGGCTCATGAACAAATTTAACATTTTGAAAAATACTAATAGCTAAATATTGCTAAATAACTCTATATAATTAATACCAACAAGAACAGTTCACATATAAATTTTTCAGCTGTGATACTTCTAGAGATGTTGTAAAGTTTTAATTTGCAGGTGAAGCTAGTGTGAAGTTGCCAAATTCACCTCTGTGGATAATTTCACAAAGTTGTTTTATTTAATAGGAAATTCATCATTGGTATCTTTACCCTGTGACTTTGCCTGTAACTTCTCCTTGGAGAACACCAATGCCAAGTTGGGTCAATTCATCTTGTAGCTTCTCCTCTAATGTATCCTTGGGATACACCAATGCCAAGTTGGGTCACTTTGTTTTGTAACTTCACCTGCAACTTCTCCTTGGGGTACCCTAAGACAATGTTGGGTCAAAATTAAGCTACTGATACACAAAAGGCTCAATGTCAGCAATCCCCTGCTTGCTCACTCAGCAGCCAGAACACTTTGTGCTCCTTCCCTCCATGGTGCCACTACCACAGGCTCTCCACTCATCAGTCTCAATCAGAAGCAATTCTAGCATTTTCTGACCTGTGTCTATGATACAGTTACACTCTTTATTGCCAGTGTTACATGTTGGAAACGGTATACCATTCACACAGCAAATGAAACACAAAAGAATCCCTTACAGTGACAATCTCAACAGGTTTCAAGATTGTCACTGTAAGGGACCTGGGGGTGAAATTTCACCCTTTCACCATCCTTCACCACCCCCTTCTAAATAATTCTGACTCAGAGTTAGTTATCTTAGGAAAGGGGGTGCACAGCCCCCTGAGAAGCAACACACAGTGTCTGACAGGCAAAATTTCACCTGTCAACATTGTGATGTTTGCCATGCTACACTTCGACATTTTCACTGTCGATGTGGCATGGTGGAACTGTTGGCAAATGCCCAGAGTGTTGCTACCACTACAGTTGGGCTTAGTATATTTTTCCACTAGTCAAAACTGAATACTACTCTAGGTACCATGTGCCCAATGTGCTGTATTGCACAGAAAGGAGCTACCAGTGTTTGGTCACTAGTCCATATATCCATAGTGTGGACCTATTATCCAGATTAGGTTCAGTGCCACCACACCACCAGCAGTCAAAGGGACACCAGCAACCTCCTCCTTGACCACTGTTCCTGAGCCAGAGGTTTTGTTACCTCTCAGACTGATCCTATTTGGCAACACAAATGCCACCACCCCACTTCCACCAACTACTACTTTTGTTTTATTTTTAGGCATGCCTTGTTCAGTTTTTGTCAAATTTGATTGAAACTTGGAATGGTTGTAGTCAAAGTGAGAAGCACATTTTGGTGGATTTTTGATGATTATCAGACTTAAATTGTGGATTTGGTACCATGGTGATGATTATGGGAAGTAATCCATATCCCTTGAATCTTTCTGGTGGTATTATATGTTACTATGGTAGTATTCAAGAAGCCTGTTGTGTATATATAGTCCATTATCTCCAAAGATTGGTAGGGGTACAGCTTGTTGAAGTTACAATATTATCCTATGGGACATTAGGGTTAGGGTTAGTATGGTCATTTGTAACCGATGCAGTAAACATGTCCCCAAGGGAAAGCAGGGGACCCACATTTGTGTTGGGGACCAGAGGACCCATCTCATGGTAAATCACTGGACCAAGTAGGAGAAAAAGCACACGGAAGTGACAAGTAGGAGTGGTGGATGTGGTGGCCCATCCATGTTAGCAGCAGTTTGTGGACAGCATAAGGAAAGTTCTTCTGTTATAGTGGGTCAGTGGTCACACCCTGTGGAAGTGGCAGTGACTTCTCTTGAAGTTTAAGCTCTTCCTGAACCAGCAGCACCTGCAGTGCCACCAATTGTTCTCCTTTTGTTTTTACACAAACAAAACACATATATTTCAGGGACTAAGAGGACACACACAGGATGCAAATCAAGTAATTATAACATTACTGTGTAAACAAACATCTGCTAATTTCAGTCAATAAACAAGAATGAAATCAATATAGACAAACTACAGTGACAACAATGATTCAGTAAATACACCTAACTGCTCTACTGATCTTGTGATAAAGGTCACATCACTGCTGCGGTCTTTATCAAACTGGCAAAAGCATTCAGCTCAGTATCAGACTCTTCTCCTGGGCACTCTAGATGATGCAGGGCTTGCCCCTCCTACCATCCAATGGTTCAAATCTTATCTCACCAACAGACACCAATCAGTAAAAATCACAAACTCCTCCTCTCCTTCCCTCCCTAACCTAGCTGGAGTCCCTCATGGCTCAATACTCAGCCTTATCCTTTTTTCTATAGTTATAAACAATCTCCCATCTGCCTGCTCCTCATCCCTCATACATATGTATGCGTATGATACCATTCTGTTTGCTCCCGGCTCTGACCCAGTCAGTATCCACTCTGTGCTGCAACATGACTTCCACTCAGTTCAGTCCTGGTTCCAATCAAAACAACTCCAGCTCAATACTTCCAAAACAGTCTCTATGACTTTTGGAATTGCTCAAAGATTAGCCAAAGCTATCAATGCCCCTCCATTCACCTCTCTCGAGGGCACCCCTTTAAAGATCATCCCCTCTTGCAAGTATCTAGGAGTCTGGCTGGACCCACATTTAAATTTCACTCTCCACATTGATTACATGGCCACTAAACTTGGTATACTATACCATAACACAGACTCTCCCCATAATAGGGATCTTCTAACAAAAATTATTATGTCAGTCTTTAATTACGCTGACATTGTTTACTGCACTGCACCCTCTATATCATTCTCTCAACTTGATTCCCTCTACTATGCCTTCTCTCATTTCACCTCCAACTTTCCATATAGATCCCACCACTGTTCTCTACAATCCTCTGTGAACCTCCCTCCGCTCACATACAGGCATCTCATCCACTCTCTAGCCTTCATTTCCAAATTCTGGTTCAATCTGCTCCCCACATACATCACTTTCCTCCTCTCCCCTGCCACAGCCTCAAAATACTCCCTACATTCTAGGGACTCACTTTTTCTTGCTCCCTACTCCATCCTCAAACATGGGCAAATCTGCTTTCCACTATTGTCTCCCATCTCTGTGGAACACTCAGTATCCTCTCTTCCACAACTCTCCCTCTGACTCTTCTGTCAGATCACTGCTCCATCTCCTACCTTTCCCTGCTTGCTCCCATAACACCTCTTAGCACTTGAAATGTTTGTCTCCTGTTGTAACAACACTCCATACCATGTACAGTTGTCTCATTGCCCTTGAAATGTGTGTACCTTGTTGTAACTACTCCAATTTGTGATACTCCAGTCTATGTACAGTTGTATCTCTGCATAGCCTGTTTTGCTGTATTGTATTCATTGAAATATTTCATTAGGCTTACTATTATGACATTTTGTACTGGATGCCTTGTACTATATATTGTGATTCCCATGCTCCCTGCCCCCTGGGCCATGCCTGGAGATGAGCCTTGGCTCAGTGTGCCTTTCCTGGTCACCATGGCGTAGATATTCAAAAAATTGCCCAGAGGCTAAATTAGCAATGCCCAGTATGCTAAATTAGCCCATAACCAATAGCCTGCTATATTCAAATGGGATAGCCGCAGTGCTAAACCTGCTGAATATAGCATGCTAAGGGAGCCAGGCAAACTGGGCTGGGAGTGCAGTGCGGAAATAGCCCAGATAAAAAGACAGTTCTGAATATAGCATCTAGGAAGTGCAAACCACAACAGCAGCCCAGAGCACAGTGACATGAAGGAAGGTGGAGGAGAACTATGTTGCCAACATGTGTGCTAGCAAAGAAGTTGATCCATTAAAGCTGCAAGCACCAACGCATGTGAAATTCTGCAGAAATATACCATGTTTCTAAAATGTTTGTGAGGTGCAGATACATTTGTGCAGGTTTTGCACAGGTTTTGTGTGGAGCTAAGCCATTTGGCTGGCACTATCACGTTTGAACGGGGCAAAAATGTTCTATATTCAAAAGTGACATGCAAAGGAGCCTACTTAGGCAGTCTGTGGGCAAATATCCAGATTATCAAGTCATTATGTCCTGATTTGCATGCAGTTTGCCCAGTGCTATTGCAGGGTCCCACATCTACACCTGTAGGTCAGACTGGAAGTACAGGGACTGGCTGGGTCTGCCCACAGCTCCACGTGTAGGTCATTCTGGAAGTGCATGGTGGTAGCTGCAGGATACATTTGTACAGAACTGCATAGAATATTGTGCCCTCAGGGGACTACACAGCAGAGGCACAGGGGGTGGTGCTGCATGCAATTGTCAAACTGTAGTTCCTGCTACATTGCACAGCAGACACTACAGTAACAAGGGGCCAGTGGTGTGAGGGACACAGCAATGCCTGTGTTGTGTAGGGCATCAATGACAGCTGCACTTTACACAGTGACAGGTCCATCCTGCAGGTGTGTACTAACAGTGGACATTACTGTTATGCTGTTGTGCTACCCAAAGATGCTGCACCACTGGCATGGGATACTCACAGTGACTTATACATGGCTGGCTGTGTATGCCATGGTGTCCGTACAGATGTATGGTATGTGGCTAGGGGGCACATACCATTAGACAGGCATGATGGTGTTAGGGTATCCCCTACACTGGACCATTTGCACTCCACTGCATGGATTGTTCCAGCCTTGTGGCAGCACCTAGTATGTCATGCAGAACGGCCACCTGTACATCCTCCCAACAACACCCTCCATGCCCCCAGGGCTGCATGTGTGTTCTGGAGTCTTTTGGTGTCCACTGAAGGGTGGTCTGCAGGTGTGTGCTGTATGGACAGGCTGCCATGGTGTCCACTCAGCAATGGGCCACCAATTAATGCCTGGCATGGTTCAGACCAGTGGCAGATGATGGCAACATAGGAGGTGCCATCCATGTGCAGCATTTTTCTCCCATGTCTGGTTTCTTTCTATGTTTAATATTTTTTGGTTAGGGTCAATAAACCACCCCTGGCAGACCCTCACAAACTCCATAATTCATACTTGTGAATAGAGTTCTGTAAACCATGGTTTTATGTTGCACAAAGTTGTGCAAAGTGTCACGCAAAGCCATGCAAAGGTTTGATCAGAGTTAAGACTACCTTTTCTTGGGAGGTAGTTTGCACTGCAAAAAGTGTCTTGCTAAGTCATGCAAAAACATTTTGAACATCGCTAATGCTGAATATAGCATTGCACCTGTATTCATGTACATGCCCCCTTTTTGTGCCCCTTGCATACATTATACCAAAGGTCGGCAACCCGTGGCTCATGAGCCACATGCGGCTCTCCCTGCCCTAAGCTGCAGCTCCCCTGCTTGAGTGCGTTCATTGCAGAAAAAAACGCCAAACCGCATGGCTATTATGGGTTTTTTAAAATGTTGGCACCTTTTTTTTCTTTTGTAGGCTTTTCCTGGCCACTCTGAGGCCTTTGTGAAGTTCTAAGGTGGGGCTGGATGGGGTTTGACGTAACCCGGCCATCGGACATGATTGAGGAATCTGTTGCCTATCTCAATCAGGTCCGCATAAGAGAAAGAAGGCGTGTCACAAGCCACACATTGGCTAGAAAGAAGTGAGGGCAGGGGTTGGGCAGGCTCCTTAAATGCCGAGAAAAGTTGTGTATGGCATGCAGTCTACTTGCTTGCTTGCTTGCTGCTGCATTACAAATGTGGAAGAATCCGGCGGGTCAGAGACTGCTTGAGTGAGTGCTGCTGCTGCTGCCGCTACCTGAGGAGGTAAAGACAAGGAGCGGAGGACAAGGACGAGCTGCCGAGGAGAACAGTGGGACTGGGACTATTCTGGTCAGGTCACGGACTGCCGGACGAGCCAAAGCGGAGAGCGAGTGGAGACTGAGCTGCTGCCTGCCCTGCAACTGTCTGTCTCAGTCTCTGCAATGTTACTGCAGTCCTGGGCTGTTAACTGGTGTATTTTATTTTCTTTACTGACTACTGGGTGTGTCAGTCGACTGCAAGAGGACTGTAAGAGGAGCGTAGCGCTGCAGTCAGATTTGGGGATTTAATCAAAGGAACTGAGCTGGAAAGCTGACAAATATTAACATACTAACATACTAAAATGCCAGCAGAATAGGCCTAACGGTCTTTCGTGTCTGCTCGTTTGGTCAGTCCCCAACCTGGGTGCTGACCTTGCTGTCCCCCTCGCCTTCTCTGGCTTCTCCCTTCCCAGTTCGGATATTCTTGCTGCATTGGATTTTGCTTCCAGAACCCTTCCTGTACCTGTCCCACCCCTCTTGAACCCTCCACTGTCTCTGCCTCCACCAGCCCCTAGGCAGTGCATTCCATGGCTCCACCACCCTCTCAGTGAAGTAGCACCTCCTCCTTTCTCCCTGAATCTTCCCCCTCCAACTTCCAGCCATGCCCTCTAGTGGCCCTTCTCCTTCCTTGAAGCACCCGACTGTTTCCTCCCCTGTTACCCTCTTCATGTACCTAAGAGCCTCTATCATGTCCGCGGTCCCTTCTCTCTTCCAAGTGTACATATTCAGCTCTTCGAGCCTCTCCTCATAGGTCCTGTCCCCCAATCCCCAAATCATTTTGGTTGCCCTCCTCTGGACCCTCTCCAGGAAGTTATGTCCCGCTTTAAGTGTGGCCTCCAAACTGCACAAGTACTCAAGTCGACCTCACCAAGCAGTTATACAGAGGGTATCATCCCTCCTTCTGGAGGTAATCCCCTAGCGATGCATCCAGCATCCTGTTGGCTGTGCCTCACAAGTCTCAGAGTTGTTCATCTTGACATCCACCACCACCCCCAGGTCCCTCTCAGCCATCGAGACTTCCCCAGAATTGTACCTTGACCTGGGTTTCTGACTGGTGGAGTACCTTGCATTTCCTGCATTGACCTCAGCTTCACTTTCTAGACCATCTTTCCAGAGCCTCAGGTCCCCCTGTGAGGCCACCTCCCATACCACCGCCCCCAGTTTGAGTCATCACAAAGACTCATCTCACTCTGATTCCTGTCCCTATGTCAGATACATAAGTGAACAGAAGGGCCCAAGGACTGTCCTATGGGACCCACTAATGACCCTCATGAGGGATGAGACTATCCCCAACCACGACCCTCTGGGTCCGGTCACAGAACCAATGCCTATCCATCTGATCATCTGGCCCCCACCCCCAGTTCTCCCAACTTATCCAACAGGCCACGTGAGGAACAGAGTCAAATGCCTTGTGAGTCTAGAAAGGACATCCACTGGTCTACCCAGGTCCAAGGCACTTGTCACCCAGTCATAGAACTCCACCAGGTTTGTCTGACACGATTTCCCGGATGAATCCATGCTGTCTATCGTCCAGGCACCCTGACCTATCCAGTCCCCCCTAGCCTCTGCTTGACAATGCCCTCCATCACCAAGCCCACCACCACGAGGTCAGGCTGACAGGCCTGTAGTTCCCTACCCCTCCTTGATCCCCCCTTGTGGATAGGCACTATATGCACCACCTTCAGTCTTGGGCACCCACCTGTCCTCAGAGAGGTGAAAAGCTCTGCCAGGGGTTTGCCATGACATCTGCAAGTTCCTCCAGCACTCTGGGATGTAATTTATCTGGCCCCAGTGCTTTCTCTGTCTTAAAGGGAGCTGAGTGCTTCCCTCACTCTCTCTCTCTGCTGTGATTTCACCTCCGGTGCCCCTTCTCCCCGCTTAGCCCTCCCCCACCTGCCAGTGACAGCCACCTCTCGCCAGACCTGTGCATCCCGGTAAGGGCCCCCACAGATATCTCTGTCTCCTCCCATGTATGATGCAGCACCCCATTTTCCTGGTGAAAACTGAGGTGAAGTACTCATTTAGTACCTCAGCCTGCTCCCCGGGTCTTGTACCCATCTCTCCCTGATTTAATCCTGCTAATCTGCCCTTCGCCCTTCGCTTTTCCCCAATGTAGCTAAAGAACCCTTGTTCCCTCTCCTAATTTCCCTGGCCAGGTTCTGCTCCTTCCTTGCCTTAGCCGCCTCACCACTCTGGTAAGCCCTTCTAGCCATCAGCTCGTACTCCCTCGATCCCTTTCACTCCTTGAGCACTTGAATTGCTAATAGACTGCTTTCTTTCCCTCAAACCACCTCCTGGACCTCCCTGAATCCACCAACAGAAGTTTTGAGCCCACAGCATTTCGTCTTACTCTTGCACAGGTGCTGTAGCATCCTGCACCCCTCTCCTGATGATTTCCCACCTACTATCAGCGTACATGTCTGACCAAGTCCATCAAATGCTCCTTAAGGATCCTTCCCATTTCCTTAAAATCCGCCCCCTGAAGTCAGTTACTTCCGTCTTTATGCAGCCTTCTACCCCTCCCTAGGTCCAGGCAGAACCAGACCGTGGCATAGTCACTCCCCACCAATGGGTCCCTTACCTCAGGCCCCAATCTGGTCACTGTCTGCCAGGACCACATCCAGTACCCGTGCCTCCCTGGTCGGTTCCCTCACCTGCTAGAGTTAGGAACAGCGCCTTGAAAGACATCCAACAACCTCTGTTCCCTGGTCACAGAGGATGTCATAGTCTCCCAGTCTGTTCCTGGCATGTTTAAGTCCCCAACACCACCACGTGCCTCTGCCCAGTCTGCAGTGTCTCCCAACATCTGCCACCAGACTGTCCTCAGCTCCTCCCGCCAGAACAGGGTCTATACACCACTCCTATTTTACCTCTTGCCCCCCTTGTTGTCAAGGTGACCAAATCGCCTCCACGGTTCCCTCTGCCTCCTCTACTCCCCTATGCCAATGCAGTTTTTGACTATCATTGCTACCCCTCCTCCCTTCCCCCGTCCTTCCCTGAACACCCAGTGTATCCCTCCAGGTTCAGGTCCCAGTCATGTCTTGCAGTGGCCCAAGTCTCAGTGACCGCATGCCACATCCACTGCTCCTCAGTTAGCATCACCTGGAGCGCAGGCATTTTATTGCCCAAGCTCCCGGCATTTAGCAGGACTACCTTCCACCCTTTCCCTATGGTTCCATTTCCCTGCTCGTGTTCCATGGGATTCTGTTTTCCCTGGTCTGCACTTTGCCAGTTGGCCTTTCCTGCAATCCTTCTGGTCCCCAGGGGTGGAGATAGAGTCCCTCCTTTATCAGCACCCCCTTGACAGCCTTTTCTCCCATCACACCCCCTTCACAAGTTTAAACCCCACTTTTCACCAATGAACCCCTCTATTTTCAACTTAAGGATTCCCCTCCCCTCCAAATTGAGATGTAGTCTATCTCTAGCATACAGCTCCTTATCTTCCCAGGTCTCCCCCCAATCCCCCATCAACCCATACCCTCTGGCCTCACACCACTCCCTGAGCCACTGGTTTATCTCCGTAATTTTCCTTTTGTGTTCCCCACTAGCCCTTGGCACCGGCAGGATTTCTGAGAAGGAAACTGTGCATCCTATGTCATGACCAGAACCTAGCAAGGCTCATAGATTCTTGCCTGTATCTCTAGCTCGCTATTTCCCTCAATGTCATTTATACCAGGTGGACCAGTATGTCTGGGGAACCCCCACATCCTTTGCCAGCTGATATACCTCGTGCTTAAACCCCTGTGCACCGTTAGTTCAGAGAAACATCTTGTTCTAACTGGCCAGGCTTCTCCTCCCTATCCCATTTGATACCCTGATCATAGAATCCCAGCAGAGCACTCTGACCACTCCTTTTCCTCCATTCCCCCTTCCATGTCCCTCATCCTTTCTACAGGCCCCTCAGCCAGCCCGACAGTGTTCCTCCCCTTTCTGGGTGCCACATGCCACCCCTCCTTATTTACCATGGCCACCCCTCCTCCAATCCCATGCCTCCTCCTCCTGAGTATCCTTCTGTTCCTTGCTAATTCCTCCCTCACTGCTCACATCTGGTCCTCTCCCCATCTGCTAAACTAGCCTGGCTCATCCTCCCTTCCTTCCTGTCTCCATTTAGTTCCCTCCTTTCTAGTCGTGCTCACTGGCCTAAACCTCAGCTCCCTTTGCTGAATCCTCCTTGTACTTCTGGTCCTCTCCCTTTACCTTTCCTCCCAACTGGTACTTCTCCTTGCACTTTCCTCCCTCTTCCCCTGCCCTCCTGCTCTGATTCACTGCTCCCCCCATTCTCCTGCATTCCAGGTCCCCCCCTGTTCTTCCTGCTATCTGGCCCCTGCCTCCTGCCTCACTCCTCCCTTTCCATCTCTAACTACCCCTGTCATGGCTACATCACCCCTCATCCTTGAGCAGAAGTGAATTAAGCGGTTACTGAGTGTAGGTCTGATCCACCTCCCTTGCTTCCTTCTGTCCAGCCCTGGCCATCTGCCTACTTCCTGAGAATGTTGTCCTCCGTCCCCCCCTTTGTGAGGCCCCCAGTTACCTGCCTGCTTCCTGGTGAGTGTCCTTTTGCACCCCTCTGCCCAGGTTCCCTATGTGACCCCTGAGTATTCTCCTGCACTCCTTTCCCTATGCCCCCACCCACGTGCTTGGTGCAACCCTGTGGGAGATTCCCACCCCTTCCCCAACCATACCCCTTCCCCCAGCTTTTCCTAATCCCTGCAACCTCCTCCCTAAGCTGTGCCCCAGCTGGTAGCACACTGGGCAACCACCTAACTTCAAGCCCAGTCAGTATCATGGCTGCTCCACACCCTGTGCACCCAACCACCCAAAGATGCCAGGCCCTATTGATGTGTGGTCTCTATCCCCTTCCAAAATAGGTTTCATCGGTGAGCCACCAGGTCTCCCCCAGTCGAATACCCCTACTGCCTAATCAGGTCACCCACTAATCTTACAGACAGTCCCACTGTACACTAGCAAACCCTGTTACTAGGTGCAGTACAACACATAAACTTATAAAAATGACAACTCCGAAAGCTCCCTCCAGCCTTTAAATCCTACCCCAGTGACTAGAACTACATGAGCTGCACCTGCAGCCTTTTCCTCAATTGCAGGGCAGGTGTTCCCCCTAAATTTGCAGACTTCTGGGGAGGAGGGGTGGGAGGGTGAGTCTTGGGAAGACACCTGACTCGAGAGAGGTGTATCAGCCCGTGTCTCCTCAAGCCCAGCAGCCAAGAAACCAGGCTAAGCAAATCCACAAATAGGTTTTAAATTAGAAGAAATAGGCCTCTACCAGCGCAGCCTATTACACAGTGAACCTCCACAAAATGAGCCCCCCTTACAGCCACCAAATCAGTTTACAAACATCCAGCAGCACCCCAAACAATACCCTGCTAGCCCCTTAAAGTAAGAAAGAAAAGAACCAACCTACCAAGTAAAATCCACAAGAACCCTGTGAAAACAACAGCAGCAGCTACTGTCCTGGAACACAACTGATCCTGTCCCCTTCCAGTTCTTTCTGATCGGTATGTAATTTATTTTTCCATTTTTCTGATCAGGGCGGGCCACTGCTGACTGCTGAGTGTTAAACAGATCAGAGGGAAGTATTCTAGGACCTAGCAATAACATCTGTTTAATTAAATAAAGCTTGTATGCTGTCTGCTGATCATCAGATGCCCGCCTGCAGCGCTCAGGGTATTTGAGGCTATGCAGCCTGCTGCCCAATGTGTTACCTCTAATTATTTAATTGCATTATTTAATTTAATGCATCCGATCCAGCATTTGTTTTACCGTTGGTTTATGAATCAGTAACTTGAGTGGAAGGATTCTAAGCACACTTGGCTCAGTGGTAATTATTTTGTGACACAGTTCTGATTTCGTAAATTTTTTCAAGACTAAATGCAACAGCTCCTTGTTTGTGGAGTTCTACTGTAGGGTCCTGGTTTTTAGTTTTGCAATATAGTTATCCAGTATAATTCAGTTGGGATGAAATAGATATAATTTTCAATGGGGCCCTTCAATGTCAACATTTTTTTTAGTTGTATTTTCTAGGGCAGCTTGGATGCATCTTGTTTTCAGAGGATCTTCTTACCAAATATACATAGAAACATAAATATAGAAGTTGACAGCAGATAATGACAGCAAGGCCCATCCAGTCTGCCCATTTCTTTTCTGCCTTATGAATGTGCCATCGGTCTTTGCTGTCAGTTGCCTATCTATTCATACTCATCTGTATTGCTCCCTTATGCCTACATGCCTGTTTGCAGCCTGCTTTTACTCAATGTTTTTTTACATTTATCAGGATATCTCCAGCTGAAAGTTACATGTTCAGTGGGGTCTAGCTTTCATACGGGAGTTTTCCCAGTATAGAGCAGCATAGATACTCCAGGTGATATGCCGTACTGGGGTCCTGCTTTTACATGTTTACTAAGACACTTACGCAGGACCAGAGCAGATGAGTAGTTGCAATATCTCATCTCAGTGGTGTCCTGCTTTTATACATTTTTAGTTAGTATTTACCCAGATAGACCAGCTGAGCTCCCACATTTTGACCCCCAAAGTTTAAACATGGTAGTTTTTGACCTGATGTTATGATCAACAAAACAGGTGGATCTTAAAATCTCACCCAAAAAAGTGATTTCACACTGCTGAGTGTAAAACATGTTTTTAGAAGGCATTAGACATTAAATGACTTCTATCATGTTCACCTTCAGGAAGTATAACAAAGAATATGCTGAACATTAGGGCCAAAATTTTCAAAAATAAGCTGAGTAAACATTGAAACAATCCAATGTTTATTCATTACTTAGTTGTTTTTCACATTGTGGCCCAAAATTTCTTAGATACTCATGACCCCACGTTATGATTAAGATATGTGGAGTTTTAAAATACGGTCTGAAAGGTGATTTGAAAAATTCCCTTATGTTCAGCAGGTGGGATAAGTGGTAACAAAGGGCTAGGTACATTTGAGGCCAAAGTGCAAAATCACAAAGTTGTAAGAACATTGAAATCAAGAATGTAGTATTTCCTCTTAACTTTGTCTTTATGTGTGACCCTATATTTCCAAAACTGTCTCTATGACACTATCATATTATTGCAGCAGAGAAAATTGTTTTAATCCAGTTAGAAGGTGACCTCTGTGGGGACTGGTTACCTTGGCGTGGTACAGAGGCTTGTCACAATGCAATATTGTAACAAAACCAATCAGTTAATCTCAAAACCTGTTGGTGTGGCATGTCTGGTGTGGTGAGAATGGACCTCTAATGGGACTGGCTACCTTGATGAGGTATAGAATGGTCACATAAAATATTGTAACCAAAGCCAGTCTGCTACACCTTTTGGTGGTGTGGCTAGTGGTGTGCTGGTATATAATAAATAGCTCACCTAACCAGAGAGGTAGCAGTGACTCCACACTTGGTGTGCAGTTCAGAAATTCCTAGCTACACCCGTCACCAGCTAAATAACGCGCATGATAGGCTGTGACATCAGGATGAAGCATTACTCCTTCTCACACTGCATTTTAAATACCGCACATATTTTTACTATTCCCTCAACTGTTGTCCATTCATAGAACTGTGTATCACTGAGTCCACAATGAAGAGCAGCAGAAACCTCGGAGTCTCAGGATTGCCTGCCCGTACTGTCCAAGGGTGAAGTTCTTTTTATCCCGAGATCCTGGAACGCCAGCCCTGCAGCGATCAGAAGAAGGAGAAGCTGTTGCCCTTCTGATGAAACCCCTCTGTCCAGTGTTGCCTTCAGATGGTTCAAGGGAGACAGCGGTCCAGTTAAGTGCTCAGAGCCTGGTAGTACACCAAAGCTTGATCCAGCCAAAACTGTCACTTGGCTGTACCAAAAAAAAGAGCCATAAAGAGAGCCATGCCAATCCAGTTCTGATTCTGCCTGACCCACTCGCTAAAGATTACTTGTCAGTGTCAGTGGCTCAGTAGGTAGCACACTCGCCTCTGAGGCCAGAAGATCAGAGGGCTGTCGGTTCAGTTCCCACATCTGACACTTGGGCCTATTTCTGGCTTCTGGACACCGCATTGTCACTTCTGTGTGTTTAATAAATAAGATGATGTGCTGGAGTGACTGTATATGGGGGGGCTTCTGTTGTGATGCATTCATTGGTTCTGCATCCTAAAAAAAGTACTTCTCTGCTGATACTGATTGTTGGGCCCTTTAGTAATGTCTTGCATAAGAATAAACATTCCCTTTCTGCACCTTGCAATCATCCAATGCCTGTGATTACATATAATTCTGGCTCCCACTTGTGTCCGTGGCATGATCTTTTCCTTCATCTGGACTGCATATTAGCAAGTTGTCGAACTCCTTTTCTGCGCACTTCTGCCACATGTATTTCTTAGAGATTCAGTATTATGATGTTCCCGTTCCTCATAATGTGTTTCCGGTTGTGGTGCTCTTATTTTTTCTGTTCACATACTTCGTGCAGCAGAACTTTTTCATTCTGTTTTTCTTGTTCCCTCAAGTGTCTCAAAGCTGTGGTGTGCCATTATAATGATCTTATTGCTGCTAATCACATTTCTAGATGTCTTTTTTTTTACTTCTTTCTTTTTTTTTTGTGGCCACTATTCCAGAAAGTATCTCGGTTGGTGTACACTGCAAGAAACATGGCACATCCGCCAAAAAAGAAAGATCGCTGCCACGAGAACCGGACATTTCAAGATGATTGGTTTGATTATGAAGCTTCATCAGTAGGAAGGGACTGCTGTTCTGCGTGATTTGTCGAGAGTCTCTTGCCGGAAACAAGAACTCAAATGTACAGCATCACTTCATGACAAAACATGCAGCATTTGCCACTAAATACCCTGAAAGACAAGCATGAAGGAAGGTCTTTGAGGAGCTGGAAAAGAAACTGGGGAAGGAGCAAACTGTGCTGACATCGTGGTCATCATCTGCAAATCATCTCACAACAGCCAGCTTCATTGGAGCTCTGCAGGTGGTTCGCACAGGGAAGCCTTTCACGGATAGAGAATTTTTGAAAGACGTGTTTCTTGAAATGGCTCCATATTTGTTTGCAGAATTCTGGGAAAAAGACAAAGCTGTTCGCCAGATTCAAGATTTGCCAGTATCCCCAAGAACCCGTGAAGGATCGCGCGTACACAAAATGATGCAGGATGTGGATTTCAGTTAGTGAAAGATGTCATATCATCTTCATATTTTTCTTTAGTACTTGATGAATCCACAGAGCGTCAAGGGCACAGCACAACTGGCAATAATGGTTCATTTTGTTTCCGGGTCCGAGGTGAAAGAGGAACTAGTGAGCATTTGCCCCCTGAAGCAACAAACCAGAGGAGAGGACCTGTTCACTGATCTATGTGAGTATTTCCAGAAGGAGAACCTGCCTCTTGACAAAATACTGAGTATTTGTACTGATGGAGCCGCCAGCATGACTGGATGCTCAAGGAGAAACTGCAATGGTCAATTATTATTTTTCATTGCATTCTTCACCAGGAGTCACTGTGTGCCCAGTCCCTTGGAAAGGAGATGGCAGATGTTATGGCACTGGTCTTAAAAATTGTAAACACTATTCTTGCCAGGGCTCTGAACCATCGTCAGTTCAGACGCCTTCTGGAAGAGCTGGATTCACAATATTCTGACCTACTGATATACAACAATGTTCGTTGGCTTTCCCGGGGTAAGGTCCTGAAACAGTTTGCAGACTGCTTGACTGAAATTAAGCAGTTTTTACATGAGAAAGGCATTGTGCAAGAAGAACTGTCAAACAGCTTTTGGCTCCAGAAGTTTTACTTCTTGGTCGATCTGACTGGACACTTGAACAGACCGAATATTGGTCTGCAAGGAAGCGGCAATACTGTGTTCTCCTGTGCGAACAGGTCCTGACATTCTCATCAAAACTGAAAGTGTTCCAGAATGACTTAAAGAAGACACTATATCACTTTGAATACCTCGTAAATTTAAAATGGACAATGAGACGCAAGGAACCTTCACTATGAACACTGCAGTGCTTGAGGAAGCCATCAATGAGCTGATCAAAACTTCAGTCACAGATTTAATGACTTCAGAAAATATGTACCAACCTTCCGGTTTATGACCCAGCCATATCAGTCAAATCTTGAAGAAATGCGGCTGGACCATTTTAACATCCCCATTGCTGACTTGGAGATGGAAGTGGTTGAATTCGAAGAGTCACACATTTGGACAGATAAATTTAGACAGTTAAATGCAGAGCTAGAACATCTGGAAAGATGAAGGGCAGAGCTAGCGGCAGCACACAAGTGGGCTGAGATGGAAAGGCTGCCAAAGACAGATGGGCTCATCTTCCAGGTTTGGATGGCACTCCCTGATAATTTCAAGACAATGAAGCCCCTTGCTTTTGGCATGCTGTCAGTTTTTGGCTCCATTTATCTGTGCGAACAAGTGTTCTCTCACATGAACTGTATTAAAAACAAATTCCACTCTCAGCTCACTGATGGATCATTAGATGTCTGTACTCGATTAAAACTAACCAGCTATGAGCCAAATATAGAAAAGCTGAGCAAAGGGATGCAAGGCCAGAAATCGCACCAATAAAAAATACTGAATTGAACAGTGATGTCTGTATTTTGGGGGAAAGGGGTGTGTTTTTTTGGGTTTGTTTGTTTTTTTGTTGTTGTTTGGAAAGCTTGCCTTTCATTAATTGGCACAGGAAAAGTGGTGTCAGAGCAGTACTGGTTGTATCTTGAGAAGATGCTTTTGTAAAAGCAAGCAGTTTGTGCAATGGAATAGAAAAGAGATGACTTGACAAGTACTGCAGAGAGGATTTTCTTGTAGACAGCAGTTCATGCATTGGTACAGAGAACTGGTGGCTGAGCAATGCTGGTTGTACTTTGGTAAGATGGATGTTGAATAACCAGCAGCTTGTGCATGGGCACAGAGGTGGATTCTGGTTATTCAAACTCCCTCTTGAAAATACAAACCTAGTCACCGAACAGTACTGGTCTGATCATGAAAGAGGGTTCAACAGTTCATGCATTGCCACAGAAACATGATGCCTAAGCAGTACTGTCTGTTTTGGAAACAGGGATGTTGAATAACCTGCAGTTTAGGCTCTGGCACAGATAGTGGGGCATGAACCTTATTGTATTTTGATAAATGGGATTTGAAACAAGAGGGTGCTACATTTGCACAGAATGTATTCAATAGAAACCGCTAATTCATTTGCACAGCAAATTTATTTATTCAATAAACACAGCACATTCGTTTGCACAGAATTTATTTATTGCTCAAGAAACATTGAATTGATTTGCACAGAATGTATTTATTCAACAGAAACCGCTAATTCATTTGCACAGCAAATGTATGTATTCAATAAACACAGCACATTCATTTGCACAACATTTATTTATTGCTCAAGAAACAGTGAATTCATTTGCACAGAAAATGTATTCAATAAAAACTAAATTCCTCTTAATATAGCACTCTGTGTTCTTTTAACAAAGTAACATACATTTTTGCATAAAATGATATGTTTTGAGAATGTCCGGCATGTATATGTGCATGTTAGTCATGACCACATTTTTGAATGGCTCTTTTGCAGTTGGCCATTTTTTGGTCATTGGCCTTGCGGCTCTCAGGCCCGAAAAGGATACCATTGCCCAGTGCTAATACAGTTTGCCTGCACTATTATTTGGCCATTTGATCTATAGGACCCACTCAAACCCTATGCAAACCAGGTGCAAATGGTTTGTGCCTAGCACAAAGTTTTAAATATCTAGCCCCAAATGTTTAAATAAAGATAAAAATTACAAAGCAAAGAAAACAGGAAAAACAATTTACACAAACACTGACTATGACAACAGTAGTACTGATAAGCAGGGCCACTGGAAAATTGCGGGCACAATTTTTCCACAATTTCCACCCTTCTCCACCCAAAATCCACAATTCCTTGCAATTTCATACATTTATAGAAATTTTGACTGAAATTGTATAAAAATAGTTAAATTCTCAAAGAAATCTACTCAGATATGATAACAATTTAGTACACAGATTTGGATTTGATCAAAACAGTACAGTGTGAGGTGAGAAGGGGTCAAATGTGACTCTGCTTTCATGTGATGTACTTCCCTGCTTTGGTTTCAAAATCCTCTGGTCATGCATATGTAGACTTGAACACTTAAAATCTGTGTTAAAGCAGATTTTCAGATAACTTTTTGCTGACACAGAGACTAAAACAATAGTTGTGAGAAGAGGTACAAAGTGCCCCATTCACCTAAATGAAGCCTTGAGCACAGTGCTTGTTTTTGAATGGTAGGGTAGATTTTCCTTCTATAAATACTTTCAATCTGAAAGGATTTTGATTTAAATGTGTCAAGAGTTTTGATGGCCTTGCTAATTATAAACTTGAATGTGCTTCCGAGGGGGTTGGTGACAGTGATTCCTTACATGTTAATCTGCCACTACTGCATACTCACATACAAATCCTACAAAAAGCAAACATTTCTGAAAACATGCTGAACAGGTTAAGTATAGTTAAACAGTTACCTTCAAATAGACAAAATAATTGCAACCCAAGTACAATCACTGCAAACTGAGTATAAGAAAAGTACAATATATTAAAAACTATTGTATGATGTAATGAAAAGCTACTGGTATGATTTGCTACTTTTACCTTGCGATTGTAAAATGTACCTACAGTGCTGATTAAGAACAGTAATTATTTTAACAAAATAAACATTTTTTTTACTAGACCTTTATTAGGCACCCTGGTTATCTGTTTCTTGCACCAAAGCAAGTAGTTTAAACAGGCTTCATTAATTGTTTTGTTTGTTTTCCAATTATTTAACCAGGTGAGACACACTAAGCTGAAAGCTTGTTTACAGGTGCAACCTGGGAGCACAAGGAAGTTAAATGACTTGCTTATGGTCACACGTTATCCAAGTGGAGGCTGTGGGATACAAACCCAGGGCTCCAGCTTTGCAGCTCAGAGCCTTAAACCACTGCACCATACTGTCTCCTAAACATTTAGTTTAACAGCTTAACATCTAGAAATTGGCAAAATATGTTGTTTCAGGATGTATTCAGTACAGACTAATTGTAAATTACTGAATAAGATCTAGTTAGCACTGCATGACTTAAATGTCTTTAGCTGTCTAGAAGATATCCTACATAATGACTAATTTGCAGTGCATTTCAAAAACACACACCTTTCTTCATATTGAAAGAATTTACAAGTGGCAATATATTTATCTAACAATTTATGTGAGCAATACATGTTGCAGCAAACAATAAAATACTTAGAGGGCAGTGGGGATGTATAGTGAACTCCATCGATTTCATTGCAATTTCTGCAAAAAGTCTCTGCATTTTTGGGTAAAACGTTCTGCAATTTTCCAGTGGCCCTGCTGATAAGACAAAAAAGGCTGCCTAACCTACTTTTCTCTTGATGGACTTTGCTGCAGCTAAGCTCCCCCCCCCACACACATACAGAACACTGCCTCACTACACAATGGTGGGGTTTGTTCCTCTGGGTAAGTCATTAAATAAGCATTCATATACAGTGCCAGCTGCTGTTAGATCAGCATTTTATGTTTACCCATGACTTCACATTAGACCCCATGATACAGTGACATGTGATGCAGGGAGAGCACCTTACTCTATCTCATCCAGTTGAAGAAAGCAATATAATTATGTTGCATGCAAAAAGATGTTTGCGAGTTCAATTTTTCAGGAAGGGTATTGTCTGCCAGACAATTCAAACTTATCTGCCATTTTGTGTAGAAAGAAGTACAAAAAATATACTGTTTTTCTGGTTTTATTACTGTAACTTAAGGCGTTTGGATTATGTTGTAGACTAAACATTATTTCAGGTGGTAATTTATATATACTGAACACTATTGTGTATTTTTGTGTCACGAGTTGAAAGCAGAAAACACTGCAGGCATCTGTCATTTCACACTTCGGCTTTTGATGTTGCAAAGTGGAAAGCAGGCATCAGGAAGGATAATCTTCCAGTCATCAGGAGTTAAAACACTGTTGTTTCTTCTCTACATATATCTGCTGAAAGTTATGAGAGAGATTTCTTTTTAAATAGTTTGTTATATGGTGAGTGTTGGGTTGAGCATGTGTATGTGTGGTATAATGCAAGGGTTGTGGTACAGTGTGCATGTTTGTATGTTGCATAAAGTGTAGATGATAGTGATCAATGAGAGAACACAGGTATTGAAACGTAGAAAATGATGGCAGAAGAAGACCCTTGGACCATCCAGTCTTCCCATAATACCCTATACTACCCTGAAACATAGTGCCTATCTGGGATTATTTGTCCCTGCTACCTCATCCCATGTTTTCTGCCTCACTGCTACATCCTTGGGACACTATTAGACCTTAACATCTGTCCCAACACTGTATAGAAATATAGAATGTATCAACAGAAAAGGCAGGTTCATCTAGTCTGCCCTATTTGCCCTGCCTATTACTACACACAGGATGGTATTTGCTCAGAGATAACCCTTCCTCCTCCTTGTCCTCCACCTATTATGCAAATGTGCCTATCCCACATATGTTTAAGGTTCCCCACTGTCTTTGCCCCACCACCTCTTCTGGTAGGCTGTTTCAGGTTTCTACAGCCCTTTCTGTGAAGTAGTTATTACTCAAATCATCTTAAACTCCACCCCTTCAATCTTCATAGCATGCCGCTTTGTTCAGGTGCTCCTCCTCCTCTAAAACAGACTCCAGTACTGCACCTCTCTAAAAGAACTAAGGGAAGAACTCGTAACAACACTGACTACCCTTTTTAATAAATCATGGGAGGATGGTGTGGTAACTGAGGACTGGAGGAGGGTGGATGTGATTCCCCTTCACAAAAGTTGGAGCAAGACAGAGGCAGAAAACTACAGACCTGTCAGTTTGACCTCAGTGGTAGGGAAAATGATGGAATCACTTCTGAAGGAAAGAATTGTTGAGTACCTAGAGGCCAGTGGGGCACAGGACCCAAGACAGCATGGATTCACAATGGGAAGGTCATGTCAGACAAATCTGATTGATTTCTTTGACTGGGTGACCAAAGCAGTAGACCAGGGAGGGGCTGTGGACTTGGCCTACCTATACCTTAGAAAGGCATTTGATACAGTCCTACACAAAAGATTAATAAACAATTTAGCCAGCCTGGGAGTGGGTCCCAGGGTGGTAGGCTTGGTAAAACACTAGTTGGACAACAGGACACAGTGGATAATAGTAAATGGAGTCCACAGTGAAGAAAGGAGGGTTACTAGTGGAGTACTGCAGGGTTCAGTACTGGGGCCAGTCCTTTTTAATGTCTTTATAAGATACATTGCAGAGGGACTGGAAGGGAAAGTATGTCTCTTTTCAGATGACACAAAGATCTGCAACAGGGTTGATATGCAAGGTGAGGTGGAAAGGATGAAAAGGGACTTGTAAGGAGATGGAGGAATGGTCAAATGTATGACAGCTTAGATTCAATGTAAAGAGTGCAAAGTAATGCACCTGGGAAACCAAAACCCAGGGGCAGAGTGCACAATGGGGGGTGAGATACTGACAACAACAAAAATGGAAAGGGACCTGGGGATAGTCATATCAGATGATCTAAAGGTGGGCCAGCAATGTGAGAAGGCAGTAAGGAGGGCTGGGGGCATACTGGGATGCATAGGGAGAGGCATCACCAGCAGAAAACAGGAAGTTGTTGGCCCTCTGCACAGACAATTGGTAAGACCACATCTGGAGTACTGTGTACAGTTCTGGAGACCCCATCTCCACAAAGACATAGACAGGATGGAGGCTGTCCAGAGGAGGGCAACCAAAATGATGCAGGGTCTGCATCAGAAGACATGTGAAGAAAGACTAAAGGAACTAAAGATGTATAGCTTCAAGCAAAGGAGGGAGAGGGGGGACATGATAGAAACTTTCAAATATCTCAAGGGAATCAACAAAGTCCAAGAGGGTAGCAACTATCAGAAAAAGAGATATGCAAAAACAAGTGGGCACAATTTGAAGATAGATGGGGGACGGCTGAGAGGTAATGTGAGGAAGTATTTCTTCACAGAGAGGGTTGTGGATACATGGAACAGCCTTCCTGAGGAGGTTGTAGAGTCAAAAAGAGTGGGGGAATTCAAGAATACATGGGACAGATATAAGGCAATTCTAGTGGGGGCTAGGAGGAAGTAGGCTGTTGGTTAACTAGGATCTGCAGCTTATCCATTAGGTAGGGAAATGGGCAGACTAGGTGGGCCAAGTGCTCCTTATCTGTCATCAAATTCTATGTTTCTATGTTTCACCTTGTTCACTCCTGCAGCCTCTTCTTATATGGTTTCTTGTGGAGCCCTCTGCTCCATTTTGGTAGCCCTCGTGTGGACTGCTTTCACACTGTCAGTGTCCTTGCAGAGGTGCAGCCTCCAGAACTAGACACAGCACCCCAAGTGGGGCCTCACTAGTGAATGATACAGTGGTAACACCACCTTCCATCCTTCTCCTGTTAGAAAATTCCCTCCCTAGGCACCCCAGCATCCAGCTAAAATTGCCTATTGTCTCATCTCACTGCCCTGCTATCTTGAGATTATCAGATATGACTACACCAAGGTCCTTCTCTTGCTTGGTGACTGTAAGTACCTCCATCACATTATATACACAGCCCCTGGGTTTCCGCTACCATTGTGACAAAATCAGCCCTCCTGAAGTCCAGTACCTTTACTTTTGTATGGCTTGACTCTACAGCTGAGTTTATCATGAACTTGTTCCCAGATGGCTACCCACTTCTAGATCAGAGATCCTTTCTCCATCCCCATTTGACAGTACCAGTTCTAAGATTGCTCCCTCCTGAGTGGATTCCAGTACAAGCTTTCTGAGGCATGCTCCCTGTAGGTCATCAAGAAGGTCCTGGTCTTGGATATGGCTACAGCAAAAGTGCTCCAATTAACATCAGGCATATTCAGGTCCCCCATGAGCAATATCTCCCCTTTTTCTGCCATCCTAAGGATGCCTTCTATCATTGACTTGCCCATTTTCTCCCCCTGATACGGGGGTCTATGTACAACCCCTGTGTGGATTGTCGTGCCAGTTTCAGTCTCCAGGGTGACTCAAAGTGCTTCCTCTCCTTCCTGTTTACCCTTTAATTCCGTTGCCTTGATCCCTTCCCTTACATAGAGAGCTCCTCCTCTTCCTCCTCCTCTTTTACCCTCCCAGTCCCTCCTGTAGATTGTGTACCCTGATATATTGACATCCCAGTCATGGTTCTCTGTGTACCATGTTTCTGTGACTGCACTGCTATCCAGGAATCCCTTTTCCATCAAGCTCACCAGCTCAGAGAGCTTGTTACCTATATTATGGGCATTGGTACTCATTATCCTCCATTTTTTGATGGCCTTACCTCTTCTTGCCCCATCTCTGTCCCTACTGCCTTTGTCTTTTTCTCCCTTTACCCCTGCCGTTCTCCCTATTGACTTTTCTATATTGGGGTTTACCTCACTAACTACCCTGAATTTGGGGGAAGGGGCTAGGATTTCCCTTCTCCTTTTCAGTGCCCTCCCTTGGCTAGTTTAAATGCTTGTCAATGGCCTATCACCTAGGATCCTGGTTCCCCTCCTGGACAAATGCAGACCATCATGCCATTATAGGCCTGCATCCCCCAGGTGGACCCCCAGTCCCCAATTAAGCAAAAACCCTGAGTTCTGGACCAGTTTTTCAACCACTGATTGAATCCCATGGTGTGCAGCACCCTAGACTCACCCATATCACAGATAGGCAGCACCTCTGAGAAGGTTACTGTGCATGCTAGTTTTCTAAGGCCCCTCCCCAACTCCACAAACTCCTCCTGCACTACTCTGATCCCTTTCCCAGCCAGGTCATATATCCCTAGGTGGACAATGACATCCAGCTCCCTCCCCTGTGCAGCTGCTCCCGTGATCCTGAGGATTTGCTCCCTGTCCCTCCAAGCCATGGTTGCCAGGCAGGCACCTTACCTCCCTCTCCCTTCCCTCTCCCAGTTCTACCATCTTAACAATGGAGTCCCCCCCAGGAGATGTTTCCTTCCCCTCTAGGGCCCCATGCCACCCTCCTGTGGGTCTTCTTTGTGGAGGTTCCCAGCATCCTAATCGGTCTCCACTGTGGGTGACTCCATAGAGGACCCACACTCTGCCAGAATGGCATATGAATTGTGGAGAGGTAGAACTCGAGGGATGCACCTCAGTTCCACCACCCTCACCCTCCCTGAGCCCAATATAGTTCAACCACTCCTCTTTTTTGGCAACCTCTGAGGCAGCGGCGGTGGCCCTGGTAGTCCCTGGGTGGGAAAGGTGGAACTTGACCTGCTCATTTAGTATTAAATAAGGTGCTGTTTCTACTCTGTCATTAAAATCTGGGTACTGGAGGGCTTTCATTTTAAAGATCTTCCCTTTTCATGAGCAGGTTATCAAGATTTCCCCATCTTCTACAATAAATACATGCTCAATCCCTGTAAATGTAAATACATGCTGCCTATTTCATTTGTATGCTGTCTCATAAGTGTAGCTAATTCATTTCTCTCATTCTCATGGGCCATGTCTCTAAGGTGTTCCCCAATTCACTGTTTAAAAGGGTGAATATTTTTTCTGATGTAGAAACATCCACAGTTGCAACTGGCCATATATAAAACTGCTATCATGTTGCAATTTATAAGGTTGTTAATGACATAAAATTGTAAGACTGTGGTGTTTAAAAGTACTTGCTTTACTAAACACTCTGCAGAATGAACATTTACCACACTGATAGCAGCTTTTTAGAGGGGGTTGAACCAATGTCTTGGTTTTTGTACTAGCCTATAACTCTGTACTATCCTGTCACCTGTATTGCCAGCTTTTCTGTAGACTATACAGGGCATAGTGGAAGTTTATTTGGCAACATTGGCTCTGCCTGTAATATATGCAAATTATTCTGGATTATTTGAACTAGTGCTTCTGAGTCTGTTGACAAAGTTAGGTCATGTTTCTTCTTGTGTCGGTTGTACCCTAAGGGTCAAGTTGTTCCTGGTTTTACCATGTGACTTTAATCTAGCCTGGTTAATTACATGGCTAGAATGTCCTCTTCCTCTGAATCTCTGTGCTACTTCATCTTTCTTGATGTCTAACACAGCCTAATCATTTCAATCTGTCATACTCTACAGAATTCTCCCAAACGTATATTTTCCACCAGCTGGCAAGAGTGACAGCTGCTGTTCATTAATAAAGCATTGCAATTTGCATTTTTCCTAAAAAGATGAGTAGAAGTACCTTGATTCTTATTCTTAAAGATAACTATGTCTAGGAATTAAATTTGTTCAACACTGTATTTCATAGTGAACCATAGATTTTGATTGGTTGCTTCCAGATACCTTTCAAAATCATAGGGTTTATCCAGGGCGCCCTTACACACAAAATAAATCATCAATTTAACTGTGATAAAAGTCTATTTTTGGGTGGAAGGGGTTGGTGACAGGGCCCTAGATTGCTTCCTTTTCCAAGCTTCCCATATAAATGCCCACATAGTTGGGGGTTAGAGTTGTCCCACTTTCCCTTTCTGTACCATGTACTTGCAAATAGAAATTCCCTATAAAGCAGAAGTGTGGATAAGTAGTAGTTCAGTCAATGCCAATAAAAATGAATTCAGACTTCCAGGATAAAGACCTTAGTTTCTTAAACTGTTTGTGTGTGGTCGATGAGCTGTGGTGCTTCATACCACTATTGTTTAGAGTGATGCTAGATACCTGGAAGGAGAGGCTGGAGGTGTACTCTAGAGGGTGAGCCTAAGGATGCGCTTCCTATACAGGCCATAAAATGGGGCATCCCTCAGTGAACTAGAAACCAAGTAAAACACTGTAGACTGCCTGGCCCTGGGAAGAAGGTGACTGCTGGCATCACTGAGGCAATGTAGAAAGGGAAGAGCCTGGTTGAGGATGGGTGTTGATGCCGGGTTGCAGGAGAAGAGAACCCTTATCTGGGGTTGTCTGCTATGGTGACCTCAGGCAGGTGATATCCAGTCGAGGAAAAGATGCTGGGTGCGATGATCCACTGGGCAACCTCTGGGCAGGTTCCTGAAACCCTTACCACCTCATCCCTGCAGCTTCAGAATCTGACAATCTTCAGTGCGACCTCTTAATGCATCACTAGAACATGAGCCACCTATAAGCAGAACAATCAAGAGTGTGGCAACCCTTGGTGTGGCCTGTTAAATGGGCCACTGGTACTTATGCTACCTCAGGGAATGAGGTGCAGAGCCTTGCAATCCTTGGCAAGGCCTTGGTATAGGCCACCAGTACTATTACCACCTTGGGGCAATGTCTGTGCAGGAGAATGGGCAATGTGACTCGAGTTTGGGGATGACTTAAGTCCCTCAAGCTAGAGCCAGGATGGCACCCTAACCTGACTCACTTTGGTGGGCCTTGGCTACCAGCTGGCTACCACTTACGACTGGCAACTCAAACCTGGGGCATCGTGGTGAGCACTTGGAGTTGGTGGAGGTCATTGGAGGTTGGTACAGGTGATACTGAGCTTCCCAGGGACCCTCCCGGTAGAGGAAGAGGCACTGGAGGAATAATAGATGAGGTGTGAGGTGTGAGGTGTGTCAGGAGCTTGGAACAGAACAAAATTAAAAACCTGAAAGGCAACTCCCCTTCTTGTATGACCGCAGCCCTACCATTTGGGATGGGAGGCCCCAAATGTCTTCAGAGGAAGTAGCAGTAGGCAAGTGCAGCAATCAATTCCTCAGGGCAGTGCAGCACACAGGACAATTAAGAAAATAAGGCAGTGACAGTCACGATACCTCAGGAATAAGGTAGTTCAGTCACTTAAACTCTTCAATTGAATATAGCAGTTCACTCACAGCAAGCAGTTCAGCAATTTAAAATGGTTGGATTGAATACAGCAGTTCAGACACAGCAAGCAGTGAGTCCAGGCAACCATACCTCTCAACCTCCCTCATTACAAATCAGGGACAAATGACCAAAATCAGGAGCACATCAGATAAAATAGTAATATTAGTCGCAGAAGCTGTATACAAAATGTTTCTTAGTGTGAATAGCATTTTCTTAATGAGAACTAGACTGTAACATTAATGGCTGGCATTATTCTGTGATCCCAATCTCTACTCTTTAGTGCCAGAAATGCCAGACTTAGGAGGGACAGAAGAAATTTCTGAGGCAAAATCCGGTACATTCCTGAAAATCAGAAACAGCTGAGAGGTAGGCAAGCAACAGGAGATTGCAGGCAGATAAAGAAAATACAGTTTGCTTCATGGGCATTAAAACAGTTTGATGACCTTCCCCTTTGTTAATATGAATCAGCCCTGTGTGACTTCTGAATATGGAGGCCAGGGTACCTAGTCTCTTTATCCCAGCTATGGGCTGCCCCACCCTTCTACCACATGAACAAAGGACTAAGTTTTCCTCATTACTGAGCTCAGATTACCCTAGAATTCTGGAATGCACTAAGGCTCTGCCAGGCCTCTATTATCTTCGTACAGCTAAACAATTGAAAATTCAGCATGAAATGCACATTCTCACCAATAATACTTTGACCTGACTTTACCTGGCACTTCTTTGGCTCTTGGAGGGGAGGGAGTGCCCAAGTCTTTCTATTTGTAGCACAGACTGCGTAGAATTAGTTAGACTAGTAGAGATTCCTTTCGGAGAGGAGTTTACAAACACCTTTAATCTTGGTCCAACAATTATTTGGTTTGAACCCTCCTAGCTTCTGCCTTCTTGATTCTCATTTCTCTCTCTCTCTCTCTTTTTACAACTGGACAAGGCAAGCAGCTTTCCTCCACCCTGAGGGGGGTACAGTGTAAGCAATTTAACAATTCTAAACAATAATTACACAGTTCAACAATACAATTGCTAAACAAACAATCCTTCCCCTGGCTGGAGCAGGTCTAACTAGGAGTAATTATTAAAGGAAATGCTGGACAACAAGCCTACTCACCCCTGGAGTTCAACAAGGATTTCTGTACTCTGGGGAATGCACAACCACAAAGGAGTGATAAAGCCTCTTCTCCTGGAGACTGCTGCATGAAAGGTTCAATGGATCTATTTCAGGCCAAATAAACTGACACAACATAATAGGGCACCTGACTAGATGGCAGATTTCTGCAAAAAATGACAGAGGCTGCTACTGGGAATCTTCTAGATGGAGTTACACTGGAGGGACCTAGGATTCACTTCAACCTCCTAAGAGGGAAGCCAACATCCATTGCCTCACTGTCCTTCACCCTTCCTGGTCAAACTCTTTCTCCTTTCTCCTCTCTCTCCAACCTGTGCAGAGCCTCCTCTAGGCTAGGACAGTCTGGCTACCTGCCAGGGATTTGCTCCTTCATCCAGAAGTCAGTCTACTGAGGCTGGGTCAGTGGCTTAAGAAAAGTCTCTAATTCTGAATCTACTCTGGCCACAGGGATTGGCTGAGAGGGCTCAGCCTGACTTGTTTCTCCACTGTGGGACAGGAATGTGGCTCAACTGGTTTGTCTTCAGCTGATTAGGTGATGGTCTTGAGCAGGGGGAAGGGAGAACCAAGGAAGAAAAAAAAATGGTTTCCTTTTAAAACCCTGAATTTAGACTGCTAGTTCTGTCTGCTGGAGTGGGGCCTGTTCTGTGTTTCAGAGGGTCACCAAAGCTTTTCAAGGGTTTCCCATTAAGCTGCCAGGGTCCTTATAACTGTCTGACCCCTCATGTTTCTGAGGATCCCCTATTTTCTGTGATGCCCCCAATTCCACTATTTTCTGTGGTGCCACAATTTCCCTGGGGCACTACAGATTCAGGCCTGACTAATAATAATACATGTCCTCATGTATTTTCCAAATTTTAACCTTCTTAATCTTAAACTCTTGGACAATTCCATCCATAAGCAATGACATACTCTTCACTGTGTTATGGTAACAAGACATTCTTAACAGCCTACAGATTATAAACTTTACATCCTTAATTCTACATTTTCCTAACACTCTAAACATTATGGTAGTGGTTTTGTCAGTGTATGAGAAAACACTTATGACTCCTTGCATCTTTAAAGCTCTGATTTACATCTTACAACATTTCAATAAACCATATTTACAACTGGGCAATGGTCTTGATTCTTCTTTAATTTTTCTACTCGTATGGAGACACCCTTTGTACAGCTTCAGTCACATACCTCTGAGGGGGTACTCCAAAGTTTGACCTCTGGGATCTACACTGAGGGGGATCTGCAGCAGTGGCTACTGGAGGGTGTGGCATTATTGGATACAGCCATGGAGCCATGGGGTTAGTAGTAGGGGGGAAATGACTTTAGGGTGGTTTCCTCATTTGGGAGTAGTTTCTGCCTCTCCTCCAGATTACTGTCCATGCGGTGACTTCCAGATGGTGGAGCAGCTCTGAAGGTGCAGGGTTTAAGTCTGTTGTGATGAACAATCTGTGGTTGCTTCCTGCCAGACTCCTCTTGGAACTTGTAAACAGGTAAGTCCAGGAATGGGATCTGAACAATCAAATATGGTTCTGACTCTCATTTGATATCCAGCTTGTGGCAGCAAGTCTTTCTTAATAGTACCTTTCACCAATCGCCAGAGGCACTGCTTGGGCTTGGACATCATAGTTTGCTTTCTGTCATTCCGCACTTTCTCCATGTTTTGTTCCACTATTTTTCCAGCATCTCATAATCGTTGATGGTGCTCAGCCACCCACTCGGTAGTGGTATGGAGGGGTTTCACTGGGTTTGACTTTACATCCAGAACCAAGTCCATGGGGAGTATCCCATGACAGCCAAACATCAAATAGCATGGTGAGTTCCCAGTGCTACTGTGAGTTGTGTTATTGTGGAGATACACTAGCTCTGGGAGAAGTCTTGGCCAGTGCAGTCACTGAGACTCTGGTAGGGTTCTGAGCATGTCAAGGATAGTTTGGTTGACCCTCTCACAGAGCCCATTGCCCTGAGGGTGATAGGCAGTGGTGTGGATCTTTTGCCCTCCATACAAAGCACACCGTTCTTTAAACAAGTGAGACTCAAATGCTGAACCTTGGTCAGTCAGGATTTTGGTAGGGTGACCATAGGGTTGAACAAACTGTTTCCAGAACTTTTCAGCAGTAGTTTGGGCTAAAAGATCACAGACAGGCACAGCAATGACAAACTTTTAATAGTGGTCCATCATGGTGAAAATGTAGTTTGGCCATCCCACTGGGGTCTACTTTAAGATGGTCCAGGGCCACCAGCTAGAGGGTGCATGAACAGTGATCAGATGTAATTGGGCTCTTTGATCTTGCCATGGTGCTTGCTTGAGGGTACAGGTCAGTTATTTGTCACACCACTCTTGGATGTCCTCATGCATCCCAACCCAATAGAATCTAGTTCTCGTATGAGCCTCTGTCTTTTTGCAGCCAAAAATGTCCAGATTTGTCATGATATGCCTCCAGGGCAACATCTGTAGCTTCACGAGGGAGGATGACTTGTTGAACTTGGTCATGTGTCTTTGGGTCAGTGATGGTGCGGATAAGCCTTCCATCCACAACTGTCATATAAGTCACATGTCACCACAGTTTCATAAGTTCTGGGTCAGAATGCTTTCCTCCAGAGTTAGGGTCTGCTGATTACTAATGAAGGCCTTTAGCTGTTGGTTCACCAGACTATGGTCTTGCATCTGCTGCCGTAAGTCAGAGGTTTCCTTTAATGTCTTGGGCATGCCATCTTCATGTGCTTCTGCAGTTGCAGTGGGCAGACAGCTGCAGGAAGCTATAGCAGCAGGCTTGTACCACCTCTGCAGTGATCTGGAGAAAGGAGGCATCTCTAGAGCTTCTGTCTTTTGCAGCCATATGAAGAGAGACTTAAGGGAGCTTAATATGTATAGCCTCGAGGAAAGGAGGGAGAGGGGACATGATAGAAACTTTCAAGTATCTCAAGGAACCAACAAAGTCCAAGAGGGTAGTATCTTTCAGAAAAGAGGTGTTCAAGAACAAGAGGCACAATTTGAAGATGGGAGGCAGCTCAGAGACAATGTAAGGAAGTATTTTTTCATAGAGAGGTTTGTGGATGCATGGAATGGCCTTCCAGAGGAGGTTGTGGAGTCAAAAACAGTGGTGGAATTCAAGCATGCATGGGACATTCATAAGGCAATTCTAGGTGGGGGTAGGAAGAAGTAGGCTGTTGGTTAACTAGGATCTGCAACTTATCCATTAGGTAGGGAAATGAGCAGACTGGGTGGGCCAGGCGGTCCTTATCTGCCATCAAATTCTATGCTTCTATGTTTCTCTGTGGTTGTCATTCTACTCCATCTCATCTTGGGTGGGTAACCTTGACAGGGCATCAGCATTTGCACTGGATTTACTGGCATGGTACTTGATTGTAAAATTGTAGTTGGCAAGTCTTGAGGCCCACCTCTGCTCAAGTGCTTCCAGTCATGCAGTGTTCAGATGAGTGAGAGGGTTGTTGTCAGTGTAGACTGTGAAGAGGGTGGCGGCTAGGTAAGCTTTGAATTTCTCAGTGACGGCCCCCACTAGCGCAAGGAATTCCAGCTTGAAGGAGCTGTAGTGATCATCATTCCATTTAGCTTCACGGAGCCCATGGCTTGCATAAGCAATGACCCTCTCAACTCCATCCTGGTCCTGGGAGAGGACAGCCCCTAGCCCTCGATTGCTGGCATCAGTATATAATTTGAAGGGAAGTTGATAATCTGGATAGGCAAGTACTAGAGCTTGGATCAACATTGCTTTTGTGCTGTTGAAGGACTCCTGCTGGGCTGAACTCCACTGCACTGGGCTGCTTTCGTGCAGCTGCTTTGTTCTCCTGAGCAATTCATGCAGTGGGGCAGCTACTTGGGTGAATTTAGGGACAAATTGCCAGTAGTACCCTACGAACCTCAGGAATCTCCTTACTTCCTGGACTGTGACTGGAGTTGTCCACTCATGCACTCCTTGAATCTTGTCTGGGTCTGGTGACACTCTGTGCTTAGATACAACATGCTCCAGGTAGTGAACTTCTTCATTGAGCAGGTGACACTTGATGGCTTGACCTTGAGCCCATAGTCAGCTAGGCAGGTAAGAACAGTTTCTAGGTGCTGCAGGTGTTCAGAATAGATTTTAGAGTAAATGATGATGTTATCCAAGTAGAGGAGGACCATGTCAAAATTATAGCTCTCCAAGCAGTATTCCACTAGTCGCTGAAAGGTCCCCAGGTCATTACACAATCCAAATGGCATTCGAGTAAATTCATAGAGGCCCATGGGGGTCACAAACACAGACTTCTCCCTGTCCACTGGAGCAAGGGGAACTTGCCAGTAGCTACTAGCTAAGTCTAAGGTTGAAAACAGGGATGCTGATTTCAGTGCTGCCAGGGAATCCTCTATCCATGGTAATGGGTAAGCATCCTTGTGCGTCACTTGGTTTAGCTTCTGATAGTCGACACAGAAGCAAATTTGCTCATCCTTTTTCTTGACCAGTGCTATTGGAGCAGCCTATGGACTGTGACTCTCAGTGATGACCTGGCATCCTTCATCTCCTGAAGCATGGTTTTCACTGGTCGGTACAGTGCAGGTGGAATAGGGCGGAATCGTTCTCTGATGGGTGGGTGCGGTCCTGTGACTATGTGGTGCTGCATGTTCTTGGCACACCCAAAGTCAAGGGGGTGCTTGGAAAAGATGATCTCTATTCTCTGTAGCATCAACAGCAATCCCTGTTTGTGTTCTTCAGGGGTTTCTTTGGTGCCCAAGTCAATTTTCTCAAGCCAGCCCTTGGCATCTGCTCCTTCTGGGCCTACAGCTCCATTTAGTTGAAATACATTCTCTCCATCATCTTCTGAGGGCTCAGTTATGTCCTCGCTTTGGATCATTATCAATCTGGCCACAGGCTGATTCTGGTATAGCTTAACAGGAGTTGTGCCATAGTTCAAGATGCAGATGGGGACCTGCCCCTTGGTAACTTTTGTGAGACTCCGTGCAACAATCATGGCTTCTCCCCTGTGGCACTGAGTGGTTCAACTACAGCCACATAGTCCTTGCCTTGCAGTCCCACCTTGGCTTTGCACAGCAGTATGTTCTCTGTACCTGGGTCCAGTCGACTGACTGGACATCAAGAATCTGTATCTTCCCAATTTCTCCCTCCACATTGGTGAACTGCTGGTGACACTGCAGTGTACTAATTGTGTGCTGCCAGGCCTTCTTGCTGACTTTTGGGAGCTGTGCCGCTTGTTTCCAGAAGGCATCCAGCAATTCCTCATGACAGTTGTCCAGTACATTCAGCCCCAAAATCCCTGGAAGGAGGTTGTCATCATCAGTGTTGCTAATGATGACCCCTTGTTGTGGGTAAACCTTTTCTCCCAGCTGAATGTCCATTTCCTGGTAGCCCAAGTAAGGGATACTCATTCCATTGCCTGCAATCAGGTTGAGCCAAGTCTTTGGAGGGCATCTTAGTTGGTCTTTGGTCCAGTGCTTGAGGAAATGGCAGCCTTGAATAGTGGTGACTTGGGAGCTGGTGTCCAGAAGTGCTGTAAAGGTGATACCATTGAGTTTGATGGGAACAGTTGGACACCTCCCTACATACTTTGACCATTCCAGGTTTGGGTTTGGACATAGGAGCTTTCTTCCTGAGGGTTGGCCCACTGCCTCGGGGACACCCTGTTTAATGACACAGCAACTTCTCCTTCCTGGATACACTGTCATTCCACATGGCCACTGATGCCACAGTGCCTGCAGATAGGTCACCCATGATTGTCAAGCTGGTCAGTGGGTGACCAGCCCATACTCCTTTGGTCCAGTCTTGCTGGGCATTGGGGATGGTCCATAGACTACCCTAGGTCCCAGCTCCTTTTGAGGTCTTGTACGACTCGGTAAACTTCTGCTAGTCTTTGTGACATGGCCTCCAGCTGGCAGGACATCTCTCTGGGACTGTCTCTTGCCTGGTCACTCTGCCGGTCCTGGGTTTGAGTGACCTGATGGTACACTTTTTTTTCTATCTCCTCTGGGGTAGGAGTCATATTCTGGCCAATCCAGTAGGTACTAATTTTCCTGGCTGAAATCCTTCTCTGCTCTCCATCTGGTGAAGGCACTACCAGAAGAACAAGGTTCAGACATTAGATCCCCAGTTGCCATGGCTCCAGCGACACCAGCCATCTGCTGAAAGGCCACCATCTCCTCCTCAAATCATCCAGAGTCTAAGACTTCTATGGATTCCTCTTTGAAGTCTACAAATCTTGCACCTGGGTTTTGACGGTGCAACATCCACAGCTTCTGACGAAGAAGCTCTCCTCATGCCCCCTCAATGAACTGCTCTATCAATACTTGGTCTGGGTCACAATCCTCACTCTGGTCTCATTTTCATAGGGCCCAGTGTGCTTCTTGCAGGCTCAAGGCAAAGTCCCGCAGTTTCTCCCGGGGGTATTGTGTGTGAGAGAAGAATTTCATTTTGAGGTTTGAGACACTCTGCTTGTCGAAGATGTCACTTAGCCTGGCAAGGATCCATTAAGCAGTGTCCTTTTGTCCATCTGACCAGCTTTCAACTTCCCGTTTGGCAGCTCCTCCCAGCTGCCCAATCAGGATTTCCACTCTCTGTAGCTCTGGAACTTGGTAGAGATGGAACATAGCCTTCAGCTTCACACGGAAGTCTGTGAGGCTGCAGGTGTCTGAGCTTCGGTCCCCCGTGTACCTTGGTAGCCATGATACCCCAAAGTAATAAGGCATCATTATTGGGGGTGGTTGAACTTAAGGTGAGGATGATGCTGTGGCTCCCTCAGTATCTGAAGGCATCTTGGGTTGGAGTTGCTCCAGCTTTGGGCTCCTTGTTGATGCTGATCCTGTTGACTACACCAACTTTTTGTGGTGGACGAGCTGTGGTGGTTCGTGCTTCTATAGTTTAGGGTGATGCCAGATAAATCTGGAAGCAGAGGCTGGAGGCATACTCTAGAGCCAAGATACAATGTTCATTAGCAACAGTTGGAGCACACAGAAAAGACTTAGCATTCACTATCACTATCATACACGAGAAAGAATAAATAAGATTACTGGGACCACAAACTGGCCCCACTAATGTCATACAAAAATCCAGGTTATTCAAGTCTTAAGGATGTAGCAATCCGATGCACCAAGCTTGGGTTACTAGTATTTTATTTGGCTGACTGCTGAGGGTGAACCTAAGGAAGCGCTTCCAATCAGGCCATAAAATGGGGAGTCCCCCAGTGAACCAGAAACCAAGTAAAACACTGTAGGCCTCCTGGCCCTGGGAAGAAGATGACTCCTGGCATCACTGAGGCAACATCAAAAGGGAAGCGCCTGGTCAAGGATGAGTGTTGACGCCGGGTTGTAGGGGAAGAGAACCCTTATCTGGGGATGTCAGCTGCGGTGACCTTGGGCAGGTGATCTCCAGTCAAGGAAAGGTTGCTGGGCATGATAATCCACTGGACAACCTCTGGGCAGGTCCCCAGAATCCTTACCACTTCATCCCTGTAGCTTCAGAATCTGACAATCTTCACTGTGACCTCTTGATGCATCCCTGAAACACGAGCCACCTATGGGCAGTACAATCAAGAATGTGGTGACCCTTGGTGTGGCCTCTTGCATGGGCCACTGGTACTTATGCCACCTCAGGAAATGAGGTGCAGAGCCTTGCAATCCTTGGCAAGGCCTTGGTATAGGCCACCAGTACTATTGCCACCTTGGGACAATGTCTATACAGGAGAATGGGCAATGTGACTCCAAGTTTGGTGGATGACTTAAGTCCCTCATGCTAGAGCCGGGGTGGCACCCTAACCTGACTCACTTTGGTGGGCCCTAGCTACCAGCTGGCTATCACTTACGACTGGCAAACCGTACCTGGGGCATCGTGGTGAGCACTTGGAGTTGGTGGAGGTCATTGGAGGTGATTGCAGGTGATACTGGGCTTCCTGGGGACCCTCTCTGAGTTGAGGAAGAGGTACCGGAGGAATTCTAGATGAGGTGTGAGGTGTGTGCAGGAGCCTGGAACAGAACAAAAATTAAAATCCTGAAAGGCAATTCCCCGCTTCTTAATGACTGAGAGCCCTACCATTTGGGATGGGGTGGCCCCAAATGTCTTCAGAGAAAGTAGCAGTAGGCAAATTCAGCAATCAAGCCCTCAGGGCAGTGCAGTCACACAGGACAATTGAGAAAATAAGGTAGTGCAGTCATGATACCCCAGGAATAGGTAGTTCAGTCACTTAAACTCTTCAATTGAATATAGCAGTTCAGTCACAGCAAGCAGTTCAGCAATTTAAAATGGTTGGATTGAATACAGCAGTTCAGACACAGCAAGCAGTGGGTCCAGGCAACCATGCCTCTCAACCTCCCTCACTACAAATCAGGGACAAATGACCAAAATCAGGAACACATCAGATACAATAGTAATACTAGTCCCAGAAGCTGTATACAACATGTTTCTTAGTATGAATAGCATTTTCTTAATGAGAACTAGACTGTAACATCAATGGCTGGCATTATTCTGTGATCCCAATCCCTACTTTTTAGCATCAGAAATGCCAGACTTAGGAGGGACAGAAGAAATTTCTGAGGCATAATCAGGGACATCCCTGAAAATCAGAAATAGCTGAGAGGTAGGCAAGCAGCAGGAGATTACAGGCAGATAAAGAAAATACAGTTTGCTTCATGGGCATTAAAACAGTTTGATGACCCACCCCTTTGTTAATATGGATCAGCCCTGGGTGACTTCTGAATATGGAGGCCAGGGTACCTAGTCTCTTTATCCCAGCTATGAGCTGCCCCATCCTTCTACTACATGGACAAAGGACAAAGTTTTCCCCATTACTAGAGATCAGATTACCCTAGAACTCTGAGAGACGACTGAACTAAGGCTATGCCAGGACTCTATTAATTATCTTCTCACAGCTAAACGTATTGAAAATGTAGCATTAAATGCACATTCTCACCAATAATACTTTGACCTGGCTTTACCTAGCACTTCTTTGGCTGTTGGTAGGGAGGGAGTGCCCAAGCCTCTCTATTTGGAGCACAGACTGCCTAGAATATATTAGACTAGCAGAGATTCCTTTAAGAGAGGAGTTTACAAACACCTTTAATTTTGGTCCAACAATTATATGGTTCGAACCCTCCTAGCTTCTGCCTTCTTGATTCTCATTTCTCTCTCTCTGTTTACAATTGAATAAGGTAAGCAGCTTTCCTCCGCTGGGGGGGGGGTACAATGGAAGCAATTTAACAATTCTAAACAATAATTACACAGTGCAACAATACAATTGCTTAACAAACAATCCTTCCACTGGCTGGAGCAGGTCTAGCTAGGACTAATTATTAAAGAAAATGCTGGACAACAAGCCTACTCACCCCTGGAGTTCAACAAGGATTTCTGTACTCTGGGGAATGCATAACCACAAAGGAGTGATAAGGCCTCTTCTCCTGGAGACTGCTGCATGAAAGGTTTGCTGAGTCTGTTTCCAGGCCAAACAGACTGACTTGATGCACTGTGGGACCTGACTAGATGGCAGATTACTGCAAAAAATTATAAAGGCTGCTACTGGGGATTTTCTGGAGGGAGTTACACTGAAGGGACCCAGGGGATTCGCTTCAACCTCCTAACAGGGAAGCTGACATCCATTGCCTCACTGTCCTTCACCCTCCTTGGTCAAACCCTTTCTCCTCTCTCTCCAACCTGTGCAGTGCCTCCTCTAGGCTGGGGTGGTCCTAGCTACCAGCCAGGGGATTTGCTCCTTCATCCAAAAGTCAGTCTACTGAGGCTAGGTCAGTGGCTTAAAAAACAGTCTCCAGATTTGAATCTACCCTGGCAACAGGGATTGGCTGAGACAGCTCAGCTTGGCTTCCTTCTTCACTGTGGGACAGGAATGTGGACCAACTGGCTTTGGCTGACTAGGTGTCGGTCTTGAGCAGGGGGAAGGGAGAACCAAGGAAGGAAAAAAATGGTTTTCTTTTAAAACCCTGAATTTAGACTGCTAGGTCTATCAGCTGGAGTGGGGCCTGTTCTATGTTTCAGAAGGTCACCAAAGCTTTTCAAGGGTTTCCCATTAAGCTTCCAGGATCCCCATAACTGTCAGACCCCTATGTCTCTGAGGATCACCTATTTTCTGTGATGCCCCCAATTCCACTATTTTCTATGTTGCCCCCAATTTCCCTGGGGTACTACATGTGCCATGGCATGGAGGCCCTCCTTCTGGGGGATATTAGAATACAATTCCTCCACATCCATGTTTATAGGAAGGAACTCAGGTTGGATGACTAAATTATCCAAAACATTTAAAATAGCCATAGTGTCCCTCTGATAAGCTGGAAGAGAATGACAGTTTTAACATGTCCCTCCACAAATTTACTTAATTGTTCAGTCAGGTTTCTGATCCCCACAACAACTGGTTGCCCTGGCAGCTTCACTAAACATTTATACATTTTAGGGACACAATACAAAACTGGAATGATAGGGTAGTTAACAGTCAAAGAGTCCAATGTTTGTTTTGTGATGATCTTATCCCCATATCCTGTCTGTAAGATGTCATCAATTCTAGCCTTATAGGCCCTGGTGTGATTCAAGCCCTGCCTAACTGTTGGTAGAAATGTCTGTTAGACAATTGTCTCTGTACCTCTGTAATGTAGTACTGGTTGTTTACAATGACTACAGAGTCACGTTTATCAGTCAGGTTTGTAGTGATTTTAGCATTTTTGTTCAGTTCTCAGATAGTTTGCATTTCCTCATTAGAGCAATTCATGTAGTGAAGTGCTGGTCACTTTTGTAGCACACTACCTGTTTCATGTAAACAAAGTTGTCCAAAGGCTGAGACTGTGGTTAGGTAGAGGCCAAAATGTAGATTTCATGGAAAATGATTTTGATGCATAATTCTGGCTACTTCTGTATTTTCAGTATTCAAAATGGTATCTTGTAGTTCTGTGTAGTTCTCTCCCTCTTCTCCGATATCCCTAGGTCTCTGTTCCCAGTACACTTTTAGAATAAGATTCTGATTGAACTTAAAAATGTCAATATAGATTTCAAATGGTTTCACTTTTACTGTTGGTATAGAGTTCAGACCTTTTTGCATAACACTGATCTGTACTTCAGATAGAATGTAATTAGAAAGATTTATCATGTTTAGTAACATCCCCTCTGTCCTGTCCAGTTCCATGATTATGACTTCTTCCCTCTCTGTGTTTGTTGCTGAGGCTGGGTCCGTCTGCCCCTTTTCTGACTTTGTCCACAGTTTCTCCTTCTACAAGCTTGTTTGATTCTATTTCCAGTTGGAATTGAGTTGTGTGGCTGCTCTACCTCAGAGGTGGTTGTTGTCTCATGGAAAGGGAGAACTGTCCCATAAAAATGGATTTTACCTGTGGTTTCAGCATCTGCATTACTATGACAGGCACTGTTAGGAGGCAGTATAGCGTAGTGGTTAAGGGCACTGAGCTGCAGACTTGGAGACCTGGGTTTGAATCCTATCAGCCCCCACTTGCATACTGTATGATCCTGAGCAAATCACTTAACATCCTTGTGCTCCCAGGTCGCACCTGGAAACAAGTTATGTCTTAGTGTGCCTTTCCTGGTTAAACAATTTCCCCTTTCCCTACTGCTTTTGTCATCAGTAATAGAGGGCATTTTTTCAAAATGGATTTTGGTGTTGAAATCTCTGTTTATGCCAGTCAAATATGTGACTGTTTGCATAATCATTCATTTCTCTAATAAATGTTTCTATTTTAGCTGCCTTAATTCATTTTTCATCCATCAAGATTGTTTCTGTGAGCTCTTTTTATATTTTTCAAGTTCCATGTTTCCTCTTTTATTCTCAAAGTCCTCTTCCATTTTGGCTGCTACCTTTATTCCATCCTCAAGTATGAGTTTAATTAGTACTATTACGGCAGCTAACATGACTACACACCATTTTTTCATGAATCTATCATGAGATTGTCTAAAAGCTTTAATATTTGAAGTCTCTGTGGGACCCTCCTTGTCTCCAAGTAAGTTTCTAGTGTCTGTTTATATATTTTTCATAAATTGGTAAGTACTTTAGACATTAAAAATACCTATTTTCAGGCATGACCCAGGAGAGTAAAAGGCAAACATTCAGACAGAAACACATAGTTGCAGAGAAAGTTTGTCATGTGTATAAGGTTTACCAATCTTTTATTTATCTGCCGATATAAGTGCCATGCTTGATGTTCCACATTTTATTTGGTGTAATACCTCTATTGCACAAGGACCAGCTTGAGCAGTATCAATCAGTAGGAGGCTGCACATAATGGGGAATAGTAAGTTAAAGAAATTACCTCTGCTGCTGGTTTTACCATGGCTCAGTCCCTCCAATGGCTCCACGATTACTGCTGCATTGGTCACTGATAATATGGATGAATTGTGCTGTCCGGTATGTGAATTCAAAATATGAAGTATAGCCAAACAGGAGAATTCCACTCAGGAAAAATGGTATGCTCAGAGAGAGGAATAAGAATCCAAACCAAAAGAAAGTTGGGGCACAGGTCTTCAGCACACTACTGTATTCATACTATGATCATCAGGCTTAAAATGTACAAACACTTTATTTAAAGAAGAATTTTGGAAAACACAGTGCAGAAGTACTAAAATTAGCCCAACATTTTGTGCATGCTCACTACACATTGTCAAAATGCTTGTCCCCTATTGGTACTGCATTTAAATAATCAAAAATCCAGCAAAATGCAGGTGATCACAATACATACAGAAAGACAAGATGGTGATTTTCAAAATGTACAGTTCATGTAAATTTATATACAAGATGAAAGCAAAAACCCAATTTTGGGACTATATTGTAATGGCTGGCAAAGCCTATGATACATTTATTGATAATTATCACAATTCTAAGGATATGGTGGTGGGGACATGGAGTAGAACCAAAGATCTCAATGGTATACTGCATAAAACTACTGCATAAAAATATAATTTATGCTAATGCCAAGCAATCATTGGGCCTTGACCTGCACATTTCTTATTAAATAAGGTGCTAGTTCCAGTCTATCATTAAGACCTGGGCACTGGAGGGCTTTAATTTTAAAGAATGAAAACCATTACTTTTTCTTTTTTGTCAATAAGAGGTTATTACATTTTCAAGTAAAATATACATTGATAATGTCATTATACAGAAAAATACTTGTCATAGCATAAATACCATTCAACAGTAAAAAACACTATATAATAATAAAGTGGATCAACAGTTAGATAGGTAACACTTCTAAATGAAGTAGAACAACACTCTCCTTATATATTGGTATCAAGTGCATGGCTTTAACTATTCTCTTAACTCTTTCAACCTGTCCTGTTGAGGATGGTAAGCAATTTGACATTTTTGTTTCATCCCTAAAAGATACATACTTTGCTGCCTCACTTTACCAGTAAATATCAGGACCTAATCCATGTTTATGGATGCCAGCAGTCCCAACCTACAAGACACCTGTTCCACCAGCACCTTGGTTGTGACTTAGCAATAGCATCTTTGGGAAGGAAAGCTTCTACCCATTTAGAAAACAAATCAGTAATTACCATCAAGTGTTTATCACCTCTTGCAGTTGTGGGTAAGGGACCTTCATAGTCAGTTTGCCACTGTATCCAAGGCCCTCCAGTCCTCTGTCCCCTAAGGAACGCTTTTATCTGTTGGTGCCCTCCAGTAGCTGCAACACGTGCCATATGCAAAAACATGGATCAAAAATCTTTGAGAATCACCCATATGGGAAAAGCATACCCAGCATACAGTAGATCTTCCAATCAAAAGCAAGCTGAAGGTGTGATGTATACTTTTCATAATCTGGATGTGATTTGGGTTGCAGATTTATCCATTGTGTAATAATTTTCATGAGATCTGCATCAGCCATTTTAAAGCTGACAGATCAATAGATTCCACAGGTTCCTGAGTCACAACGTCATGGAGCTTATCAGTGGCAGGTGGTTGCCGTAGAACTCCTTTTATGGGTCCTTGCTTAGCCAGTGAGTATACCTTCTCACTGAAAGTTGCATAAGGTGCATTTTTAGAATGTGCCTTTACCTTATGTACGTGCATGGATCCTACATGAGTCTTAGCTTGGCTGCAGATATACTGTGGTGATTGTATAGGCACCAAAGGTTTCCTATCAGAAGATTGGAAATTGTTTTGTTCCCACATGGACATAAATTCAGTTAGTGCACTGCAAACACAAAATGAGTCAGAAAATATAGACATTGCTCAGCAACAGTGTAATTATGTAATATGGAAGCAACTGCAGCTAACTCAGCATACTGGACAGAATGTGGAGTATAATTTATGTTCTTTGTGCACATCCCCCTCCATTACATGGACACCAAACCCAGTATAGGGCTTGCCTCCTCTGTAATAATGGGACCCATCTACAAATACCAGGATTTCACTGATGGCAACATATTCTTCCATCAGAACCCTGAACAGGACTGCACTGCAGGGCAATAATCTGCACTAGGACATTCATAAGGTTGCCCCTCATAAAGCAAACATCAAAGTGGAGGAGGAATGTTTGATGGTAATATCCCTGTCCTAGAGTAATAATGCTCAGTCTGTTAACCTAGCATTGGATACAGCAGCATCTTTAACTCTGTCTGACAGGATGTATTGAGTGGGGGGTATGGCACATATGTAAGATCAGTGGGTACAAGCCCATGACATAGATAAAATGTTTTACTGCCTAAATTCTTGTCATACATGCATATGTTTGTTCTACCTGTGGAAGCACTCTAGAAGCATAAGCAATGGGCAACAATTTTCCATGTCATTCCTGTGCCAGCACCACAGAGATGGAGGTCTCCATGGCTGTCCCTTCCAAGTGAAAAGGTAAAGAGGGATCTGGGTTTATTATTGCTGGTGCCTTAGTTAAAGCATCGTTCAGTGCCTTGACAGTAACAGTATGGGTGGGAGTCTATTTCCATTGAACTCACTCAGGCCTGGATACACCTGTAGGTGGCATCTGAAAGTATAGCAACTCAGACCAATAATGACTGTAGACATACTCAGCTGGCTTCCACTCAGGCCTGAAATTGTCTGAGGAAGTCATCAGTTTTTAGCTAAATATTAAAAACAAACCAAATTGCTTGGAATTGATTGCATGACACTGTTAGAAAGATAATTGTGTGCTGAACAACTTTGCTCCTGATACTTTGTGTCTATCACATACACTTTAGGAATTATTCGCATCTGTTTATGGTATGGTGTGTGTGGTTGACATTTGTCTCTCAAGCCTCACCTAAGCACAGTGAATAAATCCAAACCCCCCAACCCCCAGTTTTTTTGTTATTTTAGCTAGTATAAAATAAAACCTGAATTGATTACAGTTGATTGCATAGCACCATTGAAAAGGTAATTTTGTGCTGAACAACTGTGCTGCTGATATGTTCTGTCTATGAAATACATATACTTTAGAAGTTATTCACACTTGATTATGGTATTGTGTACATGGCTGACATTTGCCTCTCAAGCCTCACCTAAGCACTTTGAATAAATCCAAACCCCCCCCCAAAAGTTTTTTGGTATTTCAGTTAGTATAAAATAAAAACAGAATTGATAGCACTGCTGAAAGTTAATTTTCTTCTGAACCACTCTGCCTCCTTGCTTTTGTAACACTATTGTTTATGAGGTATTCGATTTGTTTGTGGTATACTGATTATGGTATCATTTTGCTTAGAAAGGCCCAGAATGCAGTGTTAAGAGTATAGGACACAAGTGGTGGAACTCTCAAAAAGCTCCTGTGGAGTGAATGAGCTAATTTGGAACAAAGTATTAGGGGCAGATGTCACTGTAGGGGCGCACGCTGGAGCTGTTAAATTAAGGCACCTATAGTCAATTGTCAGTCTCCAAAAGCCATCAGGCTTCTTTACTGGACAAATTTGGGAATTATTGCTGGATGCACACTTTCAGAAGGATTCACAATGGGAGTCCGACAAAAATTTTGTTGAACACCCCATCAGCGACACCAGCAGGTTGACTGCATTCTGCAGTCGGCTGCCGGTTCGCACTTTGTTCTTTTGTTTTATTTGGGGGCTTTGCCCCTGAACCCCCCCATGCAATGAGGTTGTGCCCCCCCACACCCCCACTTAAGGATTCTCAACTCCAGTCGGAGCTGATTGGGGGTTGCAGGACCCCCAACAGACAGCACCAGGTTGCAGCAGGTCTCCCACCATGGCTAGGCACTGCAGTCACTTTGGGGACCTTGTTGGCAAAATGTCACTTTGGGGGTAACTGCTTTCTGAACACTCCTTGTTCCATCAATGAATCTATAGTAAGCTGTACATGTGGTGCTGCCTCCTTTGGCTATAGCTAAGAAACTGTATTGCTTCTGTTGGGGTGGTTCATCTCCTTGGATCAACACACATGCTTGCATCCTGACACAATCATGTTTTGTTCTTTGCAAAGACTTCCTCATGCCTTCTCAGTAATTCTCTTAAACCAATAACATCCTCTCCTGCCCATAGCACACTTAATATATCAAGCTTTTCTGGCTTCTTTATAGCAAACGGAGCATGAGCATCTGAAATCATTACATCTCCTTCCATCTCTACTTATCCAAACACTTGGCTAGCTAAATCTACTAGACAGCCATGCCTGGTAAGAAAGTCTGCCCCATGGTAGTGTGCTGGTGGGATAGATTCATAATATCCAATGTATGTTCTACCCTCAATTTGTTCATTTGTACAGGGATAGGAATTGATTCCATAGCATTTGACTTATTACCCAAAAAATATTGCAAGGGAAACATCTGACCTGTTGAGAATTTTGACTGTTGAGCTTGTTCTCTGTAGTAGATGGACACTGATGCACCCGTGTCTATAAAAACTGTGCATTGGTGGACCCAATCAGTACTAAGACTGTTGGGTGCCCCCACTAGTCCATCTCAACAGGGACTAGAAAATGGACAGTGGCCTATTCCCACTTGTTGGTCAGGAGGCCTCAGTGGCTTCCCTGCTTCATGGGCCTCAATGCATGCCTGCAGGTCTTGGATTTGTTTCTCGATCTAATCTATTACACTGAATTTGTTATAATCCTGATAATAATGGCCTTGGCTCCTTCCACAGCCATGACCACACCAGTAATTCAGATTGTAGGGTGGTTGCTCTGATGGTGACCCTGCGTTATTAAAAGTTACCAGCACTTCTGCCAGCAGATCCAAAGGGGTTGCTATGGCAGCCAGCTTCATGGGACCCTTAGCATTCAGTCTCAGAGTTTCACAAGCTGCCTAAATTTTATCCAAATTGTCAATATTAGTGCTTTGCATCATGATGTGCAATGTGATCATGACCTTTATCTGCGGCAGGCAGTTATTGATTAAAGCCTGCTACTAGGGGCTGTCCTCATGAGTAACTTGCCACTGAGGTGGCAATTGCCATGTTTGTTATTCTGGTTGAGGCATCGGGGATGTTAGGTTAAAGAAGTTATTGTACATAGAGTGCAGTTGCGTGGCATAAACCATGGGGAAAGCTCTCTGTTCCTGTTTGCATTTGGCCAAGGCACTATGGGGTTTTGTGTCTGGAGCTTGTTAGGCAGCATAAAATGACCTACTGCTACCTTCCAGGGATCTTGTTCTAACATAATAGTTGGGGAATGACATTCCACTGCTTGGAGCATAATGTAGCAAGTAGCAATTTAGCATTGCTAGTATCTGAAAAGTTTTACAAGTCTCTGCTTAGGTGACCTTTAACATGTGCTTAGAGATATAATTCTTACCTGGTCTAAACTTCTCCATCTGTGATAATAACTTCCCCACCACATCTGGGGTAGCATCTGTAGTTTCTGTAATATTAACAGTCTTGTCTTCTCCTTGTGTCTTAGTTCTATGTATAATGGGGACCATGGAAGGTGTTCCCCGATTTTCACCATTGCTCCTAGCCTGTGACCCTTTAGAGGCAATCTTATATCAGTCAGCATCATCACCTTCTTCATCATACTTAAACTGACCTAACTCATAATGAAACATAGGATAAAAGCCCTTAGGTTTAATGGCCTGGTAAGACAGCAGGGCAGTGGCTTCTCACATGATGTATGTTGCTATAGCTACAACTATTTATCTCTGAGCCTTCATCTTTTCTTTCCATTCTTCTATCTATCTCTTACAGTGACTATGGTCTATTTCCTTGCCTCTCCTAAGATTTACCATTATCTCACTCTGCTTTTTAAAAGCTGCTTTTAAAACTTCATTCTTTTTTCTCAAAATCTCTTGTTCTTGCCTAAGCTGTTCCAACTCTCGCTCCAAGGTGTCCTTACACCATACATCATCAAGCTGGGCTGACAAAATTACACTGTGCTACAGCAGATTGTATTTCTCTTTGTTTCACCTCTGTAATTTCTCTATGTAATTTAAAGTTAAGGGGCTAGATTCACAAAACTTACCATACTACTGCAGCTGTGGAAAAAATTCCGCACAGGTGAGTTGCCACTTGTGGATCCGCAAGTTGCCGCAGTTTTCCCACAGCTACAGGTATTCACAAAGGTGTAGCCAGATTACAACCAGCTCCATGATTTACAGCTGCTTGCAGCTGGTATTGTCCAGGAAATCCACATAGCTGCATAAAACTGTTATGGCTAGTGGGACCAGCCATAACATCTTCCACAACTGTTGCGTCTGTAAATAACAATCACCGCAGCTGTGGAGATTTGGGTCCATAAATGGAGTTGAAGTGTGGGACGTAGTCCTGAACAGTTTTGTGAATCTAGCCCCAGATCATTAACCTTTGTCACATTTTCCTAATACATTTGACTTTTTCCTGCAAAGACAAAACAGTAACATAAATCTTTGTATCCAATACCCTTTCTTTTACGTATCATTAATTTTCTTAATAAGTTCCAAATGGAACTGTTCTTTAGCATATTCCCATATGTTTCCTTGATGCTTAATATCTCTGCAAAAATCTTGTCCGTATGAGAAGTAACAAATTTGAAAATATATTCCTCCATGTTATGTAACCTGTCTCTTTTAGCCAGACCAGGTTTCAGAAAATGGAACCTTCCACTGACAGCCTCTTGCCTACTATCAGCTCCCACCAACAAAAGTATCTAGGTTGTGATCCTGGGGTTTACTCACTTCATAGTGACACCCAACAGTGCGATGGTGATTAGGGTGACAACAAAATGCAGATAGTGTGCATCACACCTGGCAATTGTGTTGCCCACCCCCAGTTATGCACCAAGGCACATGCAGACTTGGAGGTGTAGGGGAAAAAAGCACAACCCCCCTGGGTTAGCAACCATGGTGGGTGCTGTGAAATCCAGTCAGCAGAATGACTGTTGAACCAGTTGTGGTGCCCACGTTGCCGTTGCCATAATGGTTTCACTGCATTGATGGGATACCTTATCCTGGTATACCTCTAATCTGATTTTGGGGTGGAAATTAACTTCATCTCATCTGGGGTACCAAATGTTGGGTATTCAAGCCAATGTTTGCACTGGAAATGAGGAACTGCATACCACAAAGCAAGTTTATTGAACTAACACAATATACTGCATTAGCCCTGGCAGCTCAGCTTGATCAGTTGTTTTCTCTTTGGGAGACAAACCAGACAGATGTGAAAACTTCAACACTTCATTTCAGGTTTTGTAGCTTCTCACCCTTCACCTCTCACAATTCATCTTATATACCCTTTCTACTTGTTATCTTACAAAATTCAGCATACTGTATTCCCTTACAGGGTAATTAGATGTTGGAGTAGATCGTTGTATGGTACATCCTTTTCTGGTCTGAAACTACACATTATGTACAGCCAAAAAGCACCAAGCAGTGACCTTTATTATTTCCTGATCACAGTAGCAAGCTGAACACAGTGTACTAATTCTATTTTTTTCAGCAGCAAGTACATTTGTGAGGAGCAAGCCATAGAAAGGAAAATATTATCATTGACCCTTTTCCTTCTTCTGCCAGCACTTTACAATATTTTCTTTAAAACAAATTGTTATATTCATTCAAAAGATTACAGCAAGTAGTCATGCCAATTATTTCCCTTGCTCTACAAGGATACTGGGGTTTATCAGGACTGCACCTTGGGACATAACATATCTTGATCTTTGCTAAGTACTGTAGACAGCAACTGTCAGTGTCAATGGCTCAGAAGATCGCATGCTTGCCTCTGGGGCCAAAAGATCAGAAGGTTGGGCTTCTATTACCACACAAGACACTCAGGGCAATACCCATAACTGACAATGTGAAGCAATACAAGGTGGCCCTGCACTGCTGAGATGATATCTTTTATATGAGATGTGAAAGTGAGGTCCCTTCTGCCCATCTCTGGCTACTGTCTAGGTGGAAGTAAAAGATCCCATGGCACTTATGAATGAAGAGTAGAGGGATTTCCCCAATGCCATTGCCAACATTCCCCCATCAAACAAATCACAACAGGTCCATAGAACCCCCACTCCCAGGATACACTGGAAACAAGATGTCACATCTTCATATACCTTTACTGGTCAAAAATAACCAATAAAACAAAAACTTACTAGGGCAAGTGTGATGCCTGCTGGCTACATTGTAGCTACACTGTGGTTGCTTCTCAGTAGACCTCCCAATGAACACCCTGGCCCAGATTGTGTCCCTTGGTGAACTCTACAACAAGACATTAATTCAACATCTCATAGAGCAAAATCACTAATATAAAGAGCAACTCAAAACCATTTAGTATGTGGAAAACTAGAAAACCACAACACAGATGCCCTGCCACTTTGAGTCATTAGTGTGACTCTGTGAGAGGTAAAGCTTCAGTGCTGTACTTCTAAATGTATCCACACTAGATAAAGATACAGTTAATAAACAAACAACACTGAAGAAACATTGTCTAGACAATATATAATTACAATAGCTAGTCCTTTTCACTCCTCATGTATTTATGGGGCTGCTATATAGATGGTTTGCTTATTGTATGGAGATGAAAAGTCTGGAACTTCTTTCTTGAGCTTCTTGAATGATAATGAACTTGGCCTTAGCTTTACCCACACTAGCTATACCAATTAATTTACCTTTTTGGAACTTTTACTGCGTTGAAGGGATAGCTATCCCTTGGATAGTGAAATGTTTAGAAAACCTACGTCAGGCAACATGTTATTACATGCATCCAGCACTCGTCCAACCCACTTTGCAAAAGCTATTCCTTATGGACAGTTTGTCAGAATAAGGAGAAATTGTTCCACTATTGAGGTGTTTGAAGCTCAAGCGCAGGAATCTGGAAACAGATTTTTAGTAACGGGGTATTCTGAGGCATCACTTGATGATGCCTACAGTATAACAGAGCATGAAGGTTTAATAGGAGTGACTTAATACATAAACTTGAAAATCCAGGCAAGAATCAACCTGTAACATTTGTGACAGAATGTAACCATCCGTCTTCAGAAATATTGGCAATTATTCATAAGGATTGAAATGTTTTAGATGGGGATCCAGTACTTAAGAGAGATGTACTGTTGGGCCATGACCTAGAATATCATACTTAAGGGGGAAAAATCTCAAGGATTTTTAAAAAATCAGATATTATGTTAAAGAACCCTCCAACATAATTCTACCTAATTGCATACCACCAAAACCTAATGACTGTAACTGCTGTGGCCGGTGTAATATAGACTTTGACGGCAGATAAGGACTGCTTGGCCCACCTAGTCTGCCCATTTCCCTACCTACAGAATAGGCCGCAGATCCTAGTTAACCAACAGCCTATTTCTTCCTACCCCCCACAAGAACTACCTTATGTCTGTCCCATGCATTCTTGAATTCTCCCATAGTTTTAGACCCCACAACCTCCTCAGGAAGGCTGTTCCATGCATCCACTACCCTCTCTGTGAAAAAAAAAACTTCCTCACATTGCCCCGGAACTGCCCCCCCTCTATCTTTAAATTGTGTCCCCTTGTTCTTGCAAGTCTCTTTTTCTGGACTTTGCCTGTGTGTGTGTTAGTACATACTTTAAGAAATAACTGATTTTAAACCCCAAGTTATGATAAACTAAAAATTCATGGCATATAATGTTAAAGTGATTTTACAAGCTTTTGCAGATGTCTTTTTTACATAGAAAGCCATTACAACCTATGCTTCAGATATGAAAGCTTCAATTTGTTTTGTGAAAAAATCTATCATAATCATTTTTATATATGTTTTATTAACTCTATATTCTTCATTTTTTTATGTGCAGCCACACCCTCAAAATGACATCACGTAAATAAACTGTCAACATTTTATATACAACCCCAATCTGTGGATATTGTATGCAAGAAAAAACATTTAAACATCCTATTCTGAATAAGGCTGTATCCTTCCATAAACCTTTATTGTTTATGCACTCACATGTTCCTGTCCTAAGATATATGTAGGATGCACAGTCAGGGCCCTTAACACTTAGGCTGCCAAATGAATTAGAATGTATATGAAATCTGGATGGATATCAGTCTGCAGCACAGCAACAGTTAAATAAAGGGTTTAGGAACATATTCATTCCATTACTAGACAGGAACCAGATAACCCTGTGGGCACACATTTTGCCCAGTTCCACAATGGCAATCTGAACAGCTGTCACTTTATAGGTATTGAACACATACACAGCAATCCAAGAGGTGGGTCTAGGCAAGAAAGGTTACTGCAATGTGAGACAAGATGGATTTTCACATTAAGAGCCCAATCTCGGGTTGTTCTAAATGAAAGTATTGAAATAGTTCCATATTTATGAATATATTTATGAATGGATTATTAGATTCAGGGTCTGTTTCTGGTTGTCCATGAATATTCAGTTGTGGTTTAGCATTAGCAATTGTTGGATTTTTGAATTTTTCCTTGTACTGTCTATTTGACATGATATGATATGATATAAATGCCAGATTATATGTAAGCTAAGTGCTTGTGTGTATGTACAGTAATAACATCCATCTCTTTTTCTTTCCCCTTGTTTCCCCCTTCCCCTTCCTTAGTTGATATATTTTAGGCAACATTTTACGTTTTTCATAGAGTTGATTTAGTCTGTTTACTTTTCTACTTACAATTTGAATGCTTTTTATTTAGTACTTTTTTTTAAGTTTTGTCCTTATCATTCCTGATTTTTGTTGTGGTATGATGCTTTGGATGCTTTCTTGTATAGCAGCCCTTTGAAAAAACAGTTGTACACCCCTTCCCCCCCAACTAGCCCTTTCAACATGCCAAAACGCAAGTATATATAATACAGGCACTTTCATACATAGCAACCAGGATTGTATTATTTTTCCCTCACTTTTTTGATGTTCAGATAAAATGTATCCTGAGAATTTTTAATTAATATATAGTTCTTCAATTACCTGTGTTGTGATGTGCTGGGTGCTTTTGTATACAGCAGTCCATTTAATGAGCACACCCCCTCCTCCTTCTTTAGCTTAATGTAAGCATTCACACTGCTTGGGTGCTTTTACATATAACAGCCTGATTTGTGTTACAGTTTTCTTCCTTTCTTCCTCTTCTTAAGTTTCATTTTTCATTTACAGGATTTTCTGGGTCTGAGCCTTTATTAATATGTGAATCTTCCATTACTCATTTTGAGATGTTTTGGGTGCTTTAACACATAGCAGCCTTTTAATGAGTGCAACCTCTTCCCCTTCTCACTCTCCTCCTTTATTGCAACCATCCGCACTGTTCAGCTGCATTTACGTATAGTAGTCAAATCTGGATTACAGCAATTAACATGTGGATTTGTCATTACCCATGCAGAATTTTTTTTTGGTGCTTTTACACACAGCAGACCTTTAAATAAATGCACCTTTTTCTTCCCTCTCCCCCTACCCTGTTTCATTGAAGTATTCGTTCTTCTTGGGCACAGGAGGCATAGGAGGTGCTGTGCCATGAGATCCTTGGTAGGCCATCCTTTTGACCTCCTGTGAGTATGCACTAACAAAGGCCAGCTATCCTTTCAGTATGCTGCTCCATACTTATGGAACACTCTCCCAGCAGGTCTGGTTGGAAGACCCACTCTCCATGGTTTTAAGTCAGATCTCAAAGTGTACCTCCTGGAACTCAGTCTCTGTGGTTGTAATTGCTAGCCCCCAGACTCGGTTAGGTGGTGTGATCACCTTGCCCGCAGCCCTATTGCCCTCACTATATCTCCCCCACAACACTCTTGTGTAACATTGTCTAATGTACTGTGCACCTGTTTAACAGTTTTTGAGCTTGCTCTATTACTCTGTACAATGCTCAATGCCCATTCCAGTGTATGTTTTGACTGTAATCCAATGTATGCAACTGCTGCTGTAACTAATCTTGGGTTGCCCCTGAAAAAGGGATCTTTGGTCTCAGTGGTCTTATCCGGTTACCAAAATCTAAATAAATAAATATAGGGCAGAAATTTTGGGCTCTGGGCTGCAAACCTGGAGACCTGAATTTGAATCCCACAGCACCCACTTGCATACTGTGTGACCCTAAACAAGTCATTTAACTTCCTTGTGCTCCCGGGTCTAGCCTAGAAACAAGCGTCAGCTTAGTGTGCCTTTCCTGGTTAAACAATTTCCCCCCCTTTCCTACCCTCAGTTTTTCATTTATGGGCTTCAGTAGGTCTGAGCATTTTATTAATTACTTCTCATACATATATTTATGGAAGCACAAGCTGGGGATGAAATATCAGTGTAAACATAATTATATGTATGCTGTCTAGTATTTTTTTTTTTATAATTTTGCACCTTTTTGTCAATAGGGAGCATGTTTATATTACATTGTAAGTATTGTAATTATATGTTGTCTACCAGATGTTTTTTCAGTGAAGTGTTTTTACTGAGTGTATCTTTAATTAGTGTAAATAAATTTAGAGAAATAGCATTGACGCTTCAGCCCCTAATGAAGAGTCACACAAACTATTTGAAGCGCCGGGGCATCTTTGCTGTGGCTTTCTAGTTTTCCATGTACCAAATGGCTTTGAGTGTTTATTTAAATTAGTGACTTTTTGCTCTATGAGAAGAATGCTGCTGTTTGTGTTTTTTTCCCCATCTGTGGTTTGGACTGCACCCGCTTCCATGTTCTTGTTAGAACATTTGCAATTGTGTTTGTAACCCCTCACCCCTGCCTTTTTACTAAAACAACAGGTGGCATGCTGTTGGCATTGGCAGCAATACCTGGTGGGGACCTGGGTTCGGGGAGGATGAGGTCACCTGGCACAAGGGACCTAGGTTTTGCTACTCTGCACAGGGGCACCCAAGTAAATCCAAAATACAGGAAGCAATAACTGTAATGTCCAGAACCAGGATTGGGATTTTTCAGTGTGGCTTTATTCAAAACTAGCTGACATATGACAAAGCATTGATGGTCCCCCAAGGGGCTACGTTCACTGTATATGCAGATAGAGACTAAACGCGGTCCATTTGAAGAATGAACACATTTTTACTATTGTCTGTCTCTGGACCCACCAGGCACTCAGCCTGGACTTTGCATGCACTTTGGATACACAGCCCGACTGGCCCGGCTCCCCTGCCGGCCACTTGACTGATGGCCCACTTGAAGAATGAACCCAAACTTTACTTGGAGAGACTCCCATCACACAAGGAGTATATTTTCCCAAGCTGTGGCTCCCCACACCACATAGAGTCTGTGACTCCTAGAGAGATTTGATTTCTTACTTCCATCGGACTCCTATCACACAAGGAGTATATCTTCCCATCCTGTGGCTCCCCATACCACATAGAGTCTGCGACTCCTAGAGAGATTTTCCAAAGTTGCGACCCATGTCTGGGTACCTACCTCATCACTGGCCAGGCGCATGAGGCAAGTAGCAAATCACAGAAGAGATCCATAGAGGTGGACCTGGTCACTAAAGATGGGGGGTGTTCCCACCTCCAGCTCCCACAGCCCATACCCGACCATTTCTCTGGACAAACATAAACTTAAAATTTTGAAATGTAGATTAAATGGTGGATGATCTGAAGCACCCCCTCTACAGCATTACTTGAAATGTAGATTAACGGTGGATGACCTGAAGCACCCCCTCTACAGCATTAAAACTTTAGACTTTTTGACTGCTCCATTTGTTTGTCCTAGTAACATAGTCCTCCCAAAATAGCAGTCCACATCCCAACTTTCTTTATACTTCCAAACTGATGAAAACAATTGGTCTGCCCCTTCAAATGGAGCAGAACACTCACCCTTTTGTTGCAGGTGCCCCACAGGTGAAGTACCACTTCTTTACTGTTATACAAGAACAGAACTGAAAAAACAGGCAGCTTTCTTCTCTAGTGGAAATAGGGGATTGCCTCTGGAATCCACAGGGGGACTTTTCTTCCACCTCCCCCAGAGGGAGGGGGCACTGAGACCTGGACAGCGGTCTCCACCACTTTTTAAAAGGTAAACAGGAGACTTCCTTCTTGTTTGACAGTGAACAGAAGACTGACCTCCTTCCTGCTGGCAGGCAAGCAGGAGACTGACTTTGAAAACTCCCAAAGTTCTAAACTCACTCCCTGAGCTGCAGATTCCAATGTGGCTTACGCAGCTGTGACAGTTCTATGGTGATGTCATCTCTCAAGTCTCAGCTGTGACTGAGAACAGAGTGAGACAGTGTGAAACCCATTTAACTGGAGTTTCACAAGCTGCCTTCCCTGCCTACCACTAGGTCTTACTGGGATTCTAGTAACCCCAGGTAACAAGGGTTACACTCGCCCTTGACCAGGAAAATGACTGTCCCCAGTCATTATGTACCCAGCCTTAGGCCATCCCACCCTATGTGCTACCTGCGGAGGGGGGTGATCAGGCCCCCTCCTACCATGTGCAAGCACAGGCAGACAACACTAAGGGCCTAGAGGCCTATAGCTGATGTATCAGCCTCTACACTATCCACTTACTATGGACACCTAGTGGCTCTGGTAGAACCATCCAGAGCATAGCCCTGATAGATTAGCACTGCGGCCCCTACTGCAGGTCAGGGCCACAGCCTGTACATCCCCCCTAACCTGCTAGGGAAAACCTATCTGCCTCTAACATAACATCTCAAACAAAACCAAAAACCTGGAGACCTCCCCGACCTTGGGCAACCTGCAACTACAACCATTAAATACCAATTACTACTGTCCTACCCCCACAACCACACCTGTGGAAGTAAAAAGGGTTAATACAGTAACAACAATAACAATTACAACTCAGTACTTTAAATTTTACACAATAAAGCACTGAAACGAGGAACTTCGATGAGCCCCTCCTCCTCTTCTTGTCTTCTCTTCTGTCTTTCCAGGCACACCTGTAAGAAAAAGACAAAACAAAACACACTCCTAATCTGCATACACAGTTTATCTAAACAACAACAAACAACCCCTACCATACAAAAAAAAAACACTGAACAATCCCAAAAAAGAATTTTTTAGAAAAAAAGGTAGAAAAACAGTATTTACATTAGAGTACAGTAATGACATTTTTACAATACACATTTGGGGGGATGGAGTGCCCTAAAAGTCCCAACTAATGACTACAAGGCCTGAAGGCTAGTCCAATAAAGAGTCTCTCCTGGGCCGGAGCCCCATGAAACATAGTTCTTAAAGGCCAAAATCCCAAAGGGGAGAGTCTTTGCGGACAGTTCACACATTTTTGAAGTCTGTAGTGTAGGGTGTGTACTGCAATGTCATAAAGATAGAAAAAGGTTTTTTCGGACTTACCAGCCTCTTGTAGTATAAGAACTAGGCACCGACCTGCACCGCAGCCGAAGACTCTCCCTGGCAGCATTTCTTCTGATACAGCTGGGCGGACATCTTCCGGAAACACAGGAGGGCACATCTGGAAACAGCTGGGCTGATGTCATCTATGGAGAAGGAACCTTAGAACAGGAACAAAAGGAAAAACAGCTGGTCCGACGTCATCTGATTACCAGGCGATGAACAGGAAACAGCTGGGCTGGTGTCCTCTCTGGATCTGAAGTCATCTGGTGGGCCAGTAGATGGTTGCTGAACAGGACAGTACACTGTAGACTGATGAATGTGGAGCACCTGAGTCCTTGGTTATTCATATTGGCAGATCAATAAGTGCACTTCACAGTCTATTGCGGCAGTATTGACTACCACTGCTCGGCTTTCCATTTTATAGGCACGGGCTTAATTACTGGGAGGTCCTTGCACTGAGGCCAATAGTACCAGGGGTCAGGGGCTTGAATTATTACCCTGTCTGGGTGAACATAACTCACACAGTGGGAGACTTCATGTCCCTCTCCATCCACCACTCTCACTCTGTCCATAAACAGTGTCCTGCCTCTCTTCCACTGCGTATACTTTTTGTGGAACAGTCTATTCTTTACATGCTGGTTGGCCCCAGGATGCACATGTTTCATTGCTTCATCCCAGATCCAGGATTTCCTGCAGTCCTCAATCTCCTCCCAGACTCTCCAAGGAAAGGTAGCAAAGGTCATACCATAGATTTCATTGGCCTTTCTACGAACCAGTCTCTCCTCTTTACTTGCTTTGGTCAATCTGAGACCGCTGGCCTGGTTTGGGGGTGGCCAGTCCTGGTTCTGCCAGCTTTGCATCCTCAAATAAATTAAAAACGGATCCCTGACTTCTTCTTCTTCTTGTAAAGCCAGGGCAGTGGCATCACCACCTTCTTTAACATGTTCTTCCGAGGCAAGATCTTGAGGCTGTGTACCTGTTCCTTCCTCACAAGGCCACATAGGTTCCCCCTCATCTTCCTCTTCACTGAGGATCTGAGCCCAGGAGTGAACAGTCGTTTTTACCCCGAGACCATCCATTTATTACTAGGAGTGGAGGTCAACACCTCCCATTTAAAGGCCTCCCGCATCTTATCTTTACCTGCGAGACTTAGGCTTGGCCCCCCCACCCAGGGGTCTATTCATGCTTTATCCGAACTTTCTTTCTGAGATTCAGCATCCAAAACTTCAATTTCAGATTCAGTCTCTAATTCTGCACCCTCTAACTTTGTGCCACACTCCCCCGAGGGACCTTCCTCCACAGGCTCCGCCTGATGCTGTGTGCTGCCAACTGCAGGTTCCTGAATCTTTGTCCATGTGGGAGCCAAATGAATTGGAGGTGCTTTATACAAGCCATATTTTTGTAGACATCCAGCACAGTGAGGAATCATAAAGACATCCCTTCCAGCACTCAAGCACATCTGGCATACACACACTGGATAATTAGGAATTGCCACATCAGGAGGGAGTTGCCTCTATAGCACCACTTTTCAATATCTCTCAGTCTATTTACTGCTGTTGTTACTGCAACCCGGCATGATCCGGTAACGAGCTGGTCCTGAGGCCATAACTGCAGAAAACAAACAAAAGTTCACTGTAACTGAAAGTCCCACTTTAATGAACACACTCTGTAGCTTTAAAATGGCTCCTCTGCTGCTGTGTTTACTTTACTACCCCACCCTGTAATGGCAGCGGCAGCAGTCCTGTGCATCAACATTTAGACTCTGGGTCAAGCCACTGCGCACCCGATTTACATCAACTACTGATAACTTTTATTCAGACTGCACAACTTGCTCTGATCTAGCTTTTCACACATTTACAGGATTTTCCTTGGACTTTTCACATGCTGGCAACATTTACTTTATTTCACAGTCCCTTAATAAACTTCAGGTTTCAGCACAGGATTGCCTGCTTCTACTAGCGTTGCACTTTTTTACAACCCACAGTCTCTCTCTGGCTGCAAACTTTAAACTGAGGCTATTTTCACTTCCATGCACACATTCAATGGCTTTACAGACTTGCACTTGCCAGCAGGACATCACACAATCGCTACTTGCAAAGCGACTATACAGCTGCACACACATTTTATATGGCATTTCTGAAAATCACTGATTGAGCAGTTTTTGAATTGTTTACTCACTGTTATCAGTAGCAACCTGCTGCGATGGGTTAGAACGGCCTGCAGCCAGATTTTGAAGGCCTCAGAATGCAAACGAGCGGGCAGTCTCCGCGATCGTCGGTTTCACCACAAAATCCACTAATCCCAAGATCGATTTGTGGGTTGAGCCCGATTTTAAATTAAAAGTCACTTTTTGAACTGTTTCACAGCGCTTTGAATCCTTCGCGATGCTCCTCCACTGCCAGTACACGCACTACTCTCTGTCTCCCTCTCGAATGCTGAGGCAGACTCTGAAGAGCTAGCTGAGGGGCGGAACCAATGGCAAACTGACCAATGACACGACACCATGCTAATGAGCCTCTTCTTCCTCGCGAGGGCTCCTCTCCTTACAGCGATCATCGAGCAGTCAAATTCAAACTATAAAATGCACTTTTTTTTTTCTTTAACTGACTCCATGGCGGGAACCCATTTCAATCATGTAACATTGCCATTAACTCTGCAGTCTCTAACATTGCACAGAAAGAATTTCCAACATCCAGGGCATAATTTCTCTGTTGCTACCCCTAGTCTTCCACACTTTCCTTCACAGAAATTCATTTTAAAAGCATTTCAAACATCCAGGGCATAATTTCTCTGTTGCTTCCCCTAGTTTTCCACACTTTTCTTCACAGAATTCACTTTTAAAAACTGACAAAAATGCTGTAAACTTTTTTGATGCAGGACAAGGACACACTCTTTGGCTTTACAGCTCCTTGGTAAACAGTTGGCATTTTTTAAACAGCAGCACAAGATTTACAGCACACAGCAACACACTAGGGAAATTGCTTCAACTTTTTGGGCTACCCACTGCCAGATAGCCAAAACGCTAGCCCACTTGCCCAAGCACCTTCCTTCCTGAAAAAATCCAAAGTGGTGCCTCCATTTTTGTAACCCCTCACCCCTGCCTTTTTACTAAAATGACAGGTGGCATGCTGTTGGTGTTGGCAGAAATACCTGGTGGGGACCTGGGTTCGGGGAGGATGAGGTTACCTGGCACAAGGGACTTAGATTTGGCTACTCTGCACAGGGGCACCCAAGTAAATCCAAAATACAGGAAGCAATAACTGTAATGTCCAGAACCAGGACTGGGATTTTTCAGTGTGGCTTTATTCAAAACTAGCTGACACATGACAAAGCATTGATGGTCCCCCAAGGGGCTACGTTCACTGTATATGCAGATAGAGACTAAACGCGGTCCATTTAAAGAATGAACACATTTTTACTATTGTCTGGCTCTGGACCCACCAGGCACTCAGCCTGGACTTTGCATGCACTTTGGATACACATCCCGACTGGCCCGGCTCCCCTGCCGGCCACTTGACTGACGGTCCACTTGAAGAATGAACCCAAACTTTACTTGGAGAGACTCCCATCACACAAGGAGTATATTTTCCCAAGCTGTGGCTCCCCACACCACATAGAGTCTGTGACTCCTAGAGAGATTTGATTTCTTACTTCCATCGGACTCCTATCACACAAGGAGTATATCTTCCCATCCTGTGGCTCCCCACACCACATAGAGTCTGTGACTCCTAGATAGATTTTCCAAAGTTGTGACCCATGTCTGGGTACCTACCTCATCACTGGCCAGGTGCATGAGGCAAGTAGCAAATCACAGAAGAAATCCATAGAGGTGGACCTGGTCACTAAAGATGGGGGGTGTTCCCACCTCCAGCTCCCACAGCCCATACCTGGCCATTTCTCTGGACAAACATAAACTTAAAATGTTGAAATGTAGATTAAACAGTGGATGACCTGAAGCACCCCCTCTACAGCATTACTTGAAATGTAGATTAACGGTGGATGACCTGAAGCACCCCCTCTACAGCATTAAAACTTTAGACTTTTTGACTGCTCCATTTGTTTGTCCTAGTAACATAGTCCTCCCAAAATAGCAGTCCACATCCCAGCTTTCTTTATACTTCCAAACTGATGAAAACAATTGGTCTGCCCTTCAAATGGAGCAGAACACTCACCCTTTCATTGCAGGTGCCCCACAGGTGAAGTACCACTTTTACTGTTATACAAGAACAGAACTGAAAAACAGGCAGCTTTCTTCTCTAGTGGAAATAGGGAATTGCCCCTGGAATCCACAGGGGATTTTTCCACCCCCCCCCAGAGGGAGGGGGCACTGAGACCTGGACAGCGGTCTCCACCACTTTTTAAAAGGTAAACAGGAGACTTCCTTCTTGTTTGACAGTGAACAGAAGACTGACCTCCTTCCTGCTGGCAGGCAAGCAGGAGACTGACTTTGAAAACTCCCAAAGTTCTAATCTCACTCCCTGAGCTGCAGATTCCAATGTGGCTTATGCAGCTGTGACAGTTCTATGGTGATGTCATCTCTCAAGTCTCAGCTGTGACTGAGAACATAGTGAGACAGTGTGAAACCCATTTAACTGGAGTTTCACAAGCTGCCTTCCCTGCCTACCACTAGGTCTTACTGGGATTCTAGTAACCCCGGGTAACAAGGGGGTTACATGTTCACTGTCCAAAAAAAGTGGCACTGGGGCTGAATAATCTGCAACAACTTTTCCACCTCTGCAGACTGCCCAAGCTCCTCTGTGATCTGTGCAAACAGTGGTGCTCTTTCTAACTTTCCCATTTGAGAAGCTACAATTTTGGGTAGAGATGATGATGATGATAATGAGAGTGAGTGCAAACAGACCAGTCACCTGCTTACATAAACTGTGTCTGCTCATCCGATGCCAGTGATCTTCCCCTCAACTGTTCTGCTGTCTATCTCATTTACCACTCCCTATCAGTTTAATTATGCTACTGGAGCAGCCTCAAATACAAGTGCTACAGCAATCACATTGATTCCAGAGGGTCCCCAGTGAGTGGTCCCAGACAATGGCTCTACTTCTATGACCTTTAAGTGTGCCATAGTAAAGGTACTGGATCTGAAAACTATCTTTTTATGTGTTGCAGCATCAAGAACTGGCAATGATGTTCCATCGGGTGGGGGGAGGCTGCACTCCAAGTGACGTACTATCCAAGTACAAAACTGATCAGTTTTTTTGGTTGCATCCAGCTTCCTGCTGCTTCCCCCAGTTCAAGGAGCGCAGATATGTAGGAGTAACTGAAAGTTTTTTTGTTTCCTACAAGCACTTTCCACACAACATAAATATGTCACATGGTGACTGTGACCTTACTGTTGGGCTCTGTGAGTGCTATGATACCTGTGTTCAGCTGAAACAATACACTGGAGGACAAAGCTTCAAGCAGATTTGCTGAACAGGGGGAATATGGTGCTAGAAGGTGGTAGATACCCAAGCACATTATCAGTTTGTCCCTGAACAATTTTCACTGGAGATTAAGGATCAAGCACATCCTGCTTGATCAACACACACCACTGATATGGCATTCCCTTTTCTCCTGTCTTGGCTTCCACTTAGAGTTATCCCCCTCTTGCAAAACACTGTAGGCTGCCCCCTGTCAAACTGCAAGATGGCCTCTAGGACACAATGCCTACATATTAGAAAGAGCTTGGATCTATCTTAGGAATAACCTACACACAATCACAGATAGCCCTTATTAAATAGCTCTCTTTCCATCCCTACTGGGAGGTTTGTTTTTCTGTTGTGTTATCATGATGATTGGGATTTGTGGAGAGGGGCTAGGTTTTACAAGCTATTTTCACTTGTTCTGTCTTTGATATGCCCTCAAGAGTAAGCCGGAGGACCTGGGGCACTACCAGGTGCCTGGCCCATATCCAGCTACCTCACATGGAAGTTCTAATGTATATAGTTATTGTTCTTGTCTATCTGTTTGAATGGTGCCTGTTACTAGTATGCTTTCCCCCAGAGACTGGTTACTACTACTCTATTTTAGAGATATGTACCCTCCTTTCTCACACTTTGCATTGTATGATATGCCCCTTGTGGAGTTAGAGACAGGCAGTTGGGAACATCCTTGTTACCCCCCTCATCTCTGCTTACTACTACAATGGCTGGGTTACTCTGGGCATTCCTACTTTGATGCCCCCCCCCCACACACACACGCAATGATAGCAAATCTGTGCTGTGGTAATTGGATCATCCAGGGACTACATTTCCCTATAAATTGTAAACAGGCATTCACACATTTAAAGTGTTTACACTCTCAGCTTGCTCTCCTACATGGAAATGAACTCTTAACCACTGAGATGGGAAAACTCTACAGAGATTGGGTAGGGCTGGAAGTCCACAGTGTTGCCCTGGTCAAATAACATGGAGTCTCAATCATTATACACATGTTCCTCCACATGACAATTCAGAAACAAGCATCAGATTAGGAATTGAAGTGTATCTTAGCAAGGTTTGACACCCCTAATTTTAGAAGTTTAGTTTTTGAATCATTGTTTTTTCAGATTTACATCCATTGAGTGACCTGTTATATGTCCGGAATACCACATTGAATCAAAAATCTTTCAAGGAAACTCCCTTGTCAACTATACTGTCAACAACTAAAGCTGGTTCTCTGGCTTTTTCAGTTTTAGCTCCCCTATCATGTGTTAGTCTGCCTGAAGATTTAGGAAATACCTCTTCTTTGTATTGTTTTAAAAACAAACTAAAAATCTGGTTATTATCATTGCATGAATGTAAATGTTTTTAGTAGTTGTTTGCATGTATTAATTGTTAATGTCCTATGTTAAGTGATGGGTTGGACATGACGAAGTGCTTGTTCCAGTGTCCCTACCTAGTTAACAAAATAAAAACAAACAAACAAAACTAATGGTCCTACAGCATTGGGTAATATATGCGCCCTTAATGAGGACACCCCAAGCTTCTTCCATGATTTTGCCAACCACATATCACAATTTAATGACACTAATGACCTGGTTCTTACAGGAGGAGCTTTCACTAACTCTCAACCCTTCTGCAGACTATAGCCATAGAAAACCCAAACCCTACCCAAGATTAGCACAAGCAGTTAAGTTGTTCCTGACAGACCAGGCTCTGGCAGATATATGGCAGCTGCATAATACCAGAGTGAGGGACTCTTCATTACAGTAAATCTCCTCTTTGGTGACTTCAGCCACTATACCTCCTATGCTCATCTCGGATCACAAGCCTGTCCAGCTGGTTCTCCAGTAGTGCCCCATAATGCATTGCTCACCAGCTTGGCTTTAGACCACCTCTTATTACAGAACTCCAAATCAGAAATATAGAAACATAGAATCTGACAGCAGATAAGGGCTGCTTGGCCCACCCAGTCTGCCCATTTTTCCCTAGCTACATTTCACCACATACTCTATTTGGTCTACAGTTCTTTTTCCTTTCCCTCTTCCTTTCTACTGTGATTCCTTTGTGCCTATCCCATGCATTCTTGAATCCCAGCATGTTTTTTGTGCCCACCACTTCCATTGGAAGGCTGTTCCAGGTATCTACCTAGGGTTTTAAATAACTGATTAGCAGTTTTTTCATGGGACAACACTACCTGTACAGAAAGTATTTATATAGCTTTTCTAGAAGTGTTATGCTTGTTAAACACAACGAGGCAAGTGCTATGCATTTTTACAATGTTTTAGCACTTTTTTGAGCAAAATGCTAATCAATTTTTCGAGTTAAATAAAACCCTGCTACCACTTTTTCTGTGAAAAAGTACTTCCTTGCATCTCTACCAAAGCCACACCTTCCAGCTTCATATCATGTCCCCTTCTTCTTGACCATATTTATTCCTGAAAAACACTTCCTTCCTGTACCTTATTTACAACAGTGAAGTATTTAAAGGTCTTTATCAAATCCCACCTTTTGCTCCTCTCTTCTATGGTGTGTATGTTGAAATCCTTTAGTATCTCCTCATAGGTAATTTACTATTTCCTCATGGAGGTACTAGCTGCACCTCTGGTAGATCTATAGTGTTTAACAGATCACTGGAGACCAGAGTGGTCCTAGAGGACTGGAGAAGGGCAGATGTAGTCCCATTTTACAAAAGTGGTAACAGGGAAAAAGCAGGCAATTATATACCTGTCAGCCTGACATCAGTGGTGGCTAAGTTAATGGAAACACTACTAAAGGAAAGGATTGTGGAATATCTGAAATCTAGTGGGTTATAGAATCTGAGGCAGCATGAATTCAAAGGGGGCAGGTCATGCCAAACAAATCTGATAGATTTCTTTGAAGGAGTGACCATAGAGTTAGATCAGGGTAGAGCTGTGGGCATGGTCTGCCTGTATTTCAGCAAAGCTTTCAACACTGTTTAACATAGGAGACTGGTAAGTAAACTGGGTAGTTTGAGGGTGGGCAATAAGGTGGTAACCTGGGTAAGAAACTGGTTAAGGGATAGGAGACGGGGTAGTGGTAAATGGAGTTTGTTCTGAAGAAAGAGGACGACCAGCGGGATACCTCAGGATTCACTGCTGGGATGAGTCTTTAATGTATTTATTAGTGACTTGGCAGTGGAGCTGGAAGGGATGTTCTGCCTCAACATGGTGGACACTCAGGGGGGTGGAAAGGATGGGCAGAGATCTAAAAAAAATGTAGGAGTGGTCAAGGTTTTTAATGAACAAAGGTACAAAATATTGCACTTAAGCCATAGCAAGCTGGGGGCAGAGTACAAAAGGGGTGGCTTGATGCTGACAATGATAAATCAGGAAAGTGGCCTGGGGGGATCATATTGGATGACCTAAAGGTGGCCAGGCAGTGTGACAAGGCAGTTGTCAGAGCTAGTGGGATGATAGATGCATAGGAAGAGCTATCACCAGCACTGTATAGATCTCTAGTAAGACCCCACCTTGAGAAAAATGTCCACTTCTGGAGAACAGATTTCAAGAAGGACATACAGTTGTGGTGGTCTAGAGAAGGGCTACCAAAATAGTGCAGGGTCTGCATCAAAAGCCCTGTGAGGAGAGGCTAAAGAAGCTCAATATGTATATCCTGGAGGACAGAAAGGAGAGAAGGGATATTACAGAGATGTTTAAATACCTCATGGGGGTTAATAACACACAGAAGGGGTGTATTCTTCTGAAGAAAAGGTGCTTTAGAACAAGGGAACATGCTAAGAAGCTTTAGGGGGTAACTTCAAGAGAAAAGTGAGGAAATATTTCCTCACAGAAAGAGTGGTGGATTTCTGAAACAGCCTTCCAGCTGAGGTAGTGGGGTCAAAATCAGTGGTGATTTTTGAAAAATGCCTGGGACAGGCACAAGGGAATCATAGGAGTGAGGAAGAGGGGAAGAGAAAGCACTGTAGATCAAGTGGGTCTACAGCAGAAATGAAGGTAGAGGAAAACAAATAAATTGGGCAAACTGGATGGGTCAAGCAGCCCTTATCTACCATCAGATTCTATGTTTCTATAGGGCTTTTGATGCAGACCCAGCGACATTTCAGTTGTCTCCTCCGGATAGCCTCTCACTCTGTCTATATCCTTCCAGATATGTGGTCTCCAGAACTGGATACAGTACTAAAGGTGGGGTTTTCTCAGCAATCTATTCAGGAGCAACCCCACCTGTCTCTTCTGCTAGTGATAGCCCTTTCACTGCACCAAGTTATGTCCCGCTTTAAGTGTGGCCTCCAAACTGCACAAGTACTCAAGTCGACCTCACCAAGCAGTTATACAGAGGGTATCATCCCTCCTTCTGGAGGTAATCCCCTAGCGATGCATCCAGCATCCTGTTGGCTGTGCCTCACAAGTCTCAGAGTTGTTCATCTTGACATCCACCACCACCCCCAGGTCCCTCTCAGCCATCGAGACTTCCCCAGAATTGTACCTTGACCTGGGTTTCTGACTGGTGGAGTACCTTGCATTTCCTGCATTGACCTCAGCTTCACTTTCTAGACCATCTTTCCAGAGCCTCAGGTCCCCCTGTGAGGCCACCTCCCATACCACCGCCCCCAGTTTGAGTCATCACAAAGACTCATCTCACTCTGATTCCTGTCCCTATGTCAGATACATAAGTGAACAGAAGGGCCCAAGGACTGTCCTATGGGACCCACTAATGACCCTCATGAGGGATGAGACTATCCCCAACCACGACCCTCTGGGTCCGGTCACAGAACCAATGCCTATCCATCTGATCATCTGGCCCCCACCCCCAGTTCTCCCAACTTATCCAACAGGCCACGTGAGGAACAGAGTCAAATGCCTTGTGAGTCTAGAAAGGACATCCACTGGTCTACCCAGGTCCAAGGCACTTGTCACCCAGTCATAGAACTCCACCAGGTTTGTCTGACACGATTTCCCGGATGAATCCATGCTGTCTATCGTCCAGGCACCCTGACCTATCCAGTCCCCCCTAGCCTCTGCTTGACAATGCCCTCCATCACCAAGCCCACCACCACGAGGTCAGGCTGACAGGCCTGTAGTTCCCTACCCCTCCTTGATCCCCCCTTGTGGATAGGCACTATATGCACCACCTTCAGTCTTGGGCACCCACCTGTCCTCAGAGAGGTGAAAAGCTCTGCCAGGGGTTTGCCATGACATCTGCAAGTTCCTCCAGCACTCTGGGATGTAATTTATCTGGCCCCAGTGCTTTCTCTGTCTTAAAGGGAGCTGAGTGCTTCCCTCACTCTCTCTCTCTGCTGTGATTTCACCTCCGGTGCCCCTTCTCCCCGCTTAGCCCTCCCCCACCTGCCAGTGACAGCCACCTCTCGCCAGACCTGTGCATCCCGGTAAGGGCCCCCACAGATATCTCTGTCTCCTCCCATGTATGATGCAGCACCCCATTTTCCTGGTGAAAACTGAGGTGAAGTACTCATTTAGTACCTCAGCCTGCTCCCCGGGTCTTGTACCCATCTCTCCCTGATTTAATCCTGCTAATCTGCCCTTCGCCCTTCGCTTTTCCCCAATGTAGCTAAAGAACCCTTGTTCCCTCTCCTAATTTCCCTGGCCAGGTTCTGCTCCTTCCTTGCCTTAGCCGCCTCACCACTCTGGTAAGCCCTTCTAGCCATCAGCTCGTACTCCCTCGATCCCTTTCACTCCTTGAGCACTTGAATTGCTAATAGACTGCTTTCTTTCCCTCAAACCACCTCCTGGACCTCCCTGAATCCACCAACAGAAGTTTTGAGCCCACAGCATTTCGTCTTACTCTTGCACAGGTGCTGTAGCATCCTGCACCCCTCTCCTGATGATTTCCCACCTACTATCAGCGTACATGTCTGACCAAGTCCATCAAATGCTCCTTAAGGATCCTTCCCATTTCCTTAAAATCCGCCCCCTGAAGTCAGTTACTTCCGTCTTTATGCAGCCTTCTACCCCTCCCTAGGTCCAGGCAGAACCAGACCGTGGCATGGTCACTCCCCACCAATGGGTCCCTTACCTCAGGCCCCAATCTGGTCACTGTCTGCCAGGACCACATCCAGTACCCGTGCCTCCCTGGTCGGTTCCCTCACCTGCTAGAGTTAGGAACAGCGCCTTGAAAGACATCCAACAACCTCTGTTCCCTGGTCACAGAGGATGTCATAGTCTCCCAGTCTGTTCCTGGCATGTTTAAGTCCCCAACACCACCACGTGCCTCTGCCCAGTCTGCAGTGTCTCCCAACATCTGCCACCAGACTGTCCTCAGCTCCTCCCGCCAGAACAGGGTCTATACACCACTCCTATTTTACCTCTTGCCCCCCTTGTTGTCAAGGTGACCAAATCGCCTCCACGGTTCCCTCTGCCTCCTCTACTCCCCTATGCCAATGCAGTTTTTGACTATCATTGCTACCCCTCCTCCCTTCCCCCGTCCTTCCCTGAACACCCAGTGTATCCCTCCAGGTTCAGGTCCCAGTCATGTCTTGCAGTGGCCCAAGTCTCAGTGACCGCATGCCACATCCACTGCTCCTCAGTTAGCATCACCTGGAGCGCAGGCATTTTATTGCCCAAGCTCCCGGCATTTAGCAGGACTACCTTCCACCCTTTCCCTATGGTTCCATTTCCCTGCTCGTGTTCCATGGGATTCTGTTTTCCCTGGTCTGCACTTTGCCAGTTGGCCTTTCCTGCAATCCTTCTGGTCCCCAGGGGTGGAGATAGAGTCCCTCCTTTATCAGCACCCCCTTGACAGCCTTTTCTCCCATCCCACCCCCCTTCACAAGTTTAAACCCCACTTTTCACCAATGAACCCCTCTATTTTCAACTTAAGGATTCCCCACCCCTCCAAATTGAGATGTAGTCTATCTCTAGCATACAGCTCCTTATCTTCCCAGGTCTCCCCCCAATCCCCCATCAACCCATACCCTCTGGCCTCACACCACTCCCTGAGCCACTGGTTTATCTCCGTAATTTTCCTTTTGTGTTCCCCACTAGCCCTTGGCACCGGCAGGATTTCTGAGAAGGAAACTGTGCATCCTATGTCATGACCAGAACCTAGCAAGGCTCATAGATTCTTGCCTGTATCTCTAGCTCGCTATTTCCCTCAATGTCATTTATACCAGGTGGACCAGTATGTCTGGGGAACCCCCACATCCTTTGCCAGCTGATATACCTCGTGCTTAAACCCCTGTGCACCGTTAGTTCAGAGAAACATCTTGTTCTAACTGGCCAGGCTTCTCCTCCCTATCCCATTTGATACCCTGATCATAGAATCCCAGCAGAGCACTCTGACCACTCCTTTTCCTCCATTCCCCCTTCCATGTCCCTCATCCTTTCTACAGGCCCCTCAGCCAGCCCGACAGTGTTCCTCCCCTTTCTGGGTGCCACATGCCACCCCTCCTTATTTACCATGGCCACCCCTCCTCCAATCCCATGCCTCCTCCTCCTGAGTATCCTTCTGTTCCTTGCTAATTCCTCCCTCACTGCTCACATCTGGTCCTCTCCCCATCTGCTAAACTAGCCTGGCTCATCCTCCCTTCCTTCCTGTCTCCATTTAGTTCCCTCCTTTCTAGTCGTGCTCACTGGCCTAAACCTCAGCTCCCTTTGCTGAATCCTCCTTGTACTTCTGGTCCTCTCCCTTTACCTTTCCTCCCAACTGGTACTTCTCCTTGCACTTTCCTCCCTCTTCCCCTGCCCTCCTGCTCTGATTCACTGCTCCCCCATTCTCCTGCATTCCAGGTCCCCCCCTGTTCTTCCTGCTATCTGGCCCCTGCCTCCTGCCTCACTCCTCCCTTTCCATCTCTAACTACCCCTGTCATGGCTACATCACCCCTCATCCTTGAGCAGAAGTGAATTAAGCGGTTACTGAGTGTAGGTCTGATCCACCTCCCTTGCTTCCTTCTGTCCAGCCCTGGCCATCTGCCTACTTCCTGAGAATGTTGTCCTCCGTCCCCCCCTTTGTGAGGCCCCCAGTTACCTGCCTGCTTCCTGGTGAGTGTCCTTTTGCACCCCTCTGCCCAGGTTCCCTATGTGACCCCTGAGTATTCTCCTGCACTCCTTTCCCTATGCCCCCACCCACGTGCTTGGTGCAACCCTGTGGGAGATTCCCACCCCTTCCCCAACCATACCCCTTCCCCCAGCTTTTCCTAATCCCTGCAACCTCCTCCCTAAGCTGTGCCCCAGCTGGTAGCACACTGGGCAACCACCTAACTTCAAGCCCAGTCAGTATCATGGCTGCTCCACACCCTGTGCACCCAACCACCCAAAGATGCCAGGCCCTATTGATGTGTGGTCTCTATCCCCTTCCAAAATAGGTTTCATCGGTGAGCCACCAGGTCTCCCCCAGTCGAATACCCCTACTGCCTAATCAGGTCACCCACTAATCTTACAGACAGTCCCACTGTACACTAGCAAACCCTGTTACTAGGTGCAGTACAACACATAAACTTATAAAAATGACAACTCCGAAAGCTCCCTCCAGCCTTTAAATCCTACCCCAGTGACTAGAACTACATGAGCTGCACCTGCAGCCTTTTCCTCAATTGCAGGGCAGGTGTTCCCCCTAAATTTGCAGACTTCTGGGGAGGAGGGGTGGGAGGGTGAGTCTTGGGAAGACACCTGACTCGAGAGAGGTGTATCAGCCCGTGTCTCCTCAAGCCCAGCAGCCAAGAAACCAGGCTAAGCAAATCCACAAATAGGTTTTAAATTAGAAGAAATAGGCCTCTACCAGCGCAGCCTATTACACAGTGAACCTCCACAAAATGAGCCCCCCTTACAGCCACCAAAATCGGCTTACAAACATCCAGCAGCACCCCAAACAATACCTGCTAGCCCTTAAAGTAAGAAAGAAAAGAACCAACCTACCAAGTAAAATCCACAAGAACCCTGTGAAAACAACAGCAGCAGCTACTGTCCTGGAACACAACTGATCCTGTCCCCTTCCAGTTCTTTCTGATCGGTATGTAATTTATTTTTCCATTTTTCTGATCAGGGCGGGCCACTGCTGACTGCTGAGTGTTAAACAGATCAGGGCAGGGTATTTCTAGGCTAGCATGATAACATCTGTTTAATTAAATAAAAGCTTGTATGCTGTCTGCTGATCATCAGATGCCCGCCTGCAGCGCTCAGGGTATTTGAGGCTATGCAGCCTGCTGCCCAATGTGTTACCTCTAATTATTTAATTGCATTATTTAATTTAATGCATCCGATCCAGCATTTGTTTTACCGTTGGTTTATGAATCAATAACTTGAGTGGAAGGATTCTAAGCACACTTGGCTCAGTGGTAATTATTTTGTGACACAGTTCTGATTTCGTAAATTTTTTCAAGACTAAATGCAACAGCTCCTTGTTTGTGGAGTTCTACTGTAGGGTCCTGGTTTTTAGTTTTGCAATATAGTTATCCAGTATAATTCAGTTGGGATGAAATAGATATAATTTTCAATGGGGCCCTTCAATGTCAACATTTTTTTTAGTTGTATTTTCTAGGCAGCTTGGATGCATCTTGTTTTCAGAGATCTTCTTACCAAATATACATAGAAACATAAATATAGAAGTTGACAGCAGATAATGACAGCAAGGCCCATCCAGTCTGCCCATTTCTTTTCTGCCTTATGAATGTGCCATCGGTCTTTGCTGTCAGTTGCCTATCTATTCATACTCATCTGTATTGCTCCCTTATGCCTACATGCCTGTTTGCAGCCTGCTTTTACTCAATGTTTTTTTACATTTATCAGGATATCTCCAGCTGAAAGTTACATGTTCAGTGGGGTCTAGCTTTCATACGGGAGTTTTCCCAGTATAGAGCAGCATAGATACTCCAGGTGATATGCCGTACTGGGGTCCTGCTTTTACATGTTTACTAAGACACTTACGCAGGACCAGAGCAGATGAGTAGTTGCAATATCTCATCTCAGTGGTGTCCTGCTTTTATACATTTTTAGTTAGTATTTACCCAGATAGACCAGCTGAGCTCCCACATTTTGACCCCCAAAGTTTAAACATGGTAGTTTTTGACCTGATGTTATGATCAACAAAACAGGTGGATCTTAAAATCTCACCCAAAAAAGTGATTTCACACTGCTGAGTGTAAAACATGTTTTTAGAAGGCATTAGACATTAAATGACTTCTATCATGTTCACCTTCAGGAAGTATAACAAAGAATATGCTGAACATTAGGGCCAAAATTTTCAAAAATAAGCTGAGTAAACATTGAAACAATCCAATGTTTATTCATTACTTAGTTGTTTTTCACATTGTGGCCCAAAATTTCTTACGTCTTCATGACCCCACGTTATGATTAAGATATGTGGAGTTTTTAAAATACGGTCTGAAAGGTGATTTGAAAAATTCCCCTTATGTTCAGCAGGTGGGATAAGTGGTAACAAAGGGCTAGGTACATTTGAGGCCAAAGTGCAAAATCACAAAGTTGTAAGAACATTGAAATCAAGAATGTAGTATTTCCTCTTAACTTTGTCTTTATGTGTGACCCTATATTTCCAAAACTGTCTCTATGACACTATCATATTATTGCAGCAGAGAAAATTGTTTTAATCCAGTTAGAAGGTGACCTCTGTGGGGACTGGTTACCTTGGCGTGGTACAGAGGCTTGTCACAATGCAATATTGTAACAAAACCAATCAGTTAATCTCAAAACCTGTTGGTGTGGCATGTCTGGTGTGGTGAGAATGGACCTCTAATGGGACTGGCTACCTTGATGAGGTATAGAATGGTCACATAAAATATTGTAACCAAAGCCAGTCTGCTACACCTTTTGGTGGTGTGGCTAGTGGTGTGCTGGTATATAATAAATAGCTCACCTAACCAGAGAGGTAGCAGTGACTCCACACTTGGTGTGCAGTTCAGAAATTCCTAGCTACACCCGTCACCAGCTAAATAACGCGCATGATAGGCTGTGACATCAGGATGAAGCATTACTCCTTCTCACACTGCATTTTAAATACCGCACATATTTTTACTATTCCCTCAACTGTTGTCCATTCATAGAACTGTGTATCACTGAGTCCGCAATGAAGAGCAGCAGAGAGCCTCGGAGTCTCAGGATTGCCTGCCGTACTGTCCGCGGGTGAAGTTCTTTTTATCCCGAGATCCTGGAACGCCAGCCCTGCAGCGATCAGAAGAAGGAGAAGCTGTTGCGCCGCTTCTGCTTAAAAGCCCCTCTGTCCAGTGTTGCCTTCAGATGGTTCAAAGGGAGACAGCGGTCCAGTTAAGTGCTCAGAGCCTGGTAGTACACCAAAGCTTGATCCAGCCAAAACTGTCACTTGGCTGTACCAAAAAAAAGAGCCATAAAGAGAGCCATGCCAATCCGGTTCTGATTCTGTCTGACCCACTCGCTAAAGATTACTTGTCAGTGTCAGTGGCTCAGTAGGTAGCACACTCGCCTCTGAGGCCAGAAGATCAGAGGGCTGTCGGTTCAGTTCCCACATCTGACACTTGGGCCTATTTCTGGCTTCTGGACACCGCATTGTCACTTCTGTGTGTTTAATAAATAAGATGATGTGCTGGAGTGACTGTATATGGGGGGGCTTCTGTTGTGATGCATTCATTGGTTCTGCATCCTAAAAAAAGTACTTCTCTGCTGATACTGATTGTTGGGCCCTTTAGTAATGTCTTGCATAAGAATAAACATTCCCTTTCTGCACCTTGCAATCATCCAATGCCTGTGATTACATATAATTCTGGCTCCCACTTGTGTCCGTGGCATGATCTTTTCCTTCATCTGGACTGCATATTAGCAAGTTGTCGAACTCCTTTTCTGCGCACTTCTGCCACATGTATTTCTTAGAGATTCAGTATTATGATGTTCCCGTTCCTCATAATGTGTTTCCGGTTGTGGTGCTCTTATTTTTTCTGTTCACATACTTCGTGCAGCAGAACTTTTTCATTCTGTTTTTCTTGTTCCCTCAAGTGTCTCAAAGCTGTGGTGTGCCATTATAATGATCTTATTGCTGCTAATCACATTTCTAGATGTCTTTTTTTTTACTTCTTTCTTTTGGTTTTTTTGTGGCCACTATTCCAGAAAGTATCTCGGTTGGTGTACACTGCAAGAAACATGGCACATCCGCCAAAAAAGAAAGATCGCTGCCACGAGAACCGGACATTTCAAGATGATTGGTTTGATTATGAAGCTTCATCAGTAGGAAGGGACTGCTGTTCTGCGTGATTTGTCGAGAGTCTCTTGCCGGAAACAAGAACTCAAATGTACAGCATCACTTCATGACAAAACATGCAGCATTTGCCACTAAATACCCTGAAAGACAAGCATGAAGGAAGGTCTTTGAGGAGCTGGAAAAGAAACTGGGGAAGGAGCAAACTGTGCTGACATCGTGGTCATCATCTGCAAATCATCTCACAACAGCCAGCTTCATTGGAGCTCTGCAGGTGGTTCGCACAGGGAAGCCTTTCACGGATAGAGAATTTTTGAAAGACGTGTTTCTTGAAATGGCTCCATATTTGTTTGCAGAATTCTGGGAAAAAGACAAAGCTGTTCGCCAGATTCAAGATTTGCCAGTGTCCGCCAAGACCGTGAAGGATCGCGCGTACACAAAATGATGCAGGATGTGGATTTCAGTTAGTGAAAGATGTCATATCATCTTCATATTTTTCTTTAGTACTTGATGAATCCACAGAGCGTCAAGGGCACAGCACAACTGGCAATAATGGTTCATTTTGTTTGTGGGTCCGGAGTGAAAGAGGAACTAGTGAGCATTTGCCCCCTGAAGCAACAAACCAGAGGAGAGGACCTGTTCACTGATCTATGTGAGTATTTCCAGAAGGAGAACCTGCCTCTTGACAAAATACTGAGTATTTGTACTGATGGAGCCGCCAGCATGACTGGATGCTCAAGGAGAAACTGCAATGGTCAATTATTATTTTTCATTGCATTCTTCACCAGGAGTCACTGTGTGCCCAGTCCCTTGGAAAGGAGATGGCAGATGTTATGGCACTGGTCTTAAAAATTGTAAACACTATTCTTGCCAGGGCTCTGAACCATCGTCAGTTCAGACGCCTTCTGGAAGAGCTGGATTCACAATATTCTGACCTACTGATATACAACAATGTTCGTTGGCTTTCCCGGGGTAAGGTCCTGAAACAGTTTGCAGACTGCTTGACTGAAATTAAGCAGTTTTTACATGAGAAAGGCATTGTGCAAGAAGAACTGTCAAACAGCTTTTGGCTCCAGAAGTTTTACTTCTTGGTCGATCTGACTGGACACTTGAACAGACCGAATATTGGTCTGCAAGGAAGCGGCAATACTGTGTTCTCCTGTGCGAACAGGTCCTGACATTCTCATCAAAACTGAAAGTGTTCCAGAATGACTTAAAGAAGACACTATATCACTTTGAATACCTCGTAAATTTAAAATGGACAATGAGACGCAAGGAACCTTCACTATGAACACTGCAGTGCTTGAGGAAGCCATCAATGAGCTGATCAAAACTTCAGTCACAGATTTAATGACTTCAGAAAATATGTACCAACCTTCCGGTTTATGACCCAGCCATATCAGTCAAATCTTGAAGAAATGCGGCTGGACCATTTTAACATCCCCATTGCTGACTTGGAGATGGAAGTGGTTGAATCGAAGAGTCACACATTTGGACAGATAAATTTAGACAGTTAAATGCAGAGCTAGAACATCTGGAAAGATGAAGGGCAGAGCTAAGCGGCAGCACACAGAGTGGGCTGAGATGGAAAGGCTGCCAAAGACAGATGGGCTCATCTTCCAGGTTTGGATGGCACTCCCTGATAATTTCAAGACAATGAAGCCCCTTGCTTTTGGCATGCTGTCAGTTTTTGGCTCCATTTATCTGTGCGAACAAGTGTTCTCTCACATGAACTGTATTAAAAACAAATTCCACTCTCAGCTCACTGATGGATCATTAGATGTCTGTACTCGATTAAAACTAACCAGCTATGAGCCAAATATAGAAAAGCTGAGCAAAGGGATGCAAGGCCAGAAATCGCACCAATAAAAAATACTGAATTGAACAGTGATGTCTGTATTTTGGGGGAAAGGGGTGTGTTTTTTTGGGTTTGTTTGTTTTTTTGTTGTTGTTTGGAAAGCTTGCCTTTCATTAATTAGCACAGGAAAAGTGGTGTCAGAGCAGTACTGGTTGTATCTTGAGAAGATGCTTTTGTAAAGCAAGCAGTTTGTGCAATGGAATAGAAAAGAGATGACTTGACAAGTACTGCAGAGAGGATTTTCTTGTAGACAGCAGTTCATGCATTGGTACAGAGAACTGGTGGCTGAGCAATGCTGGTTGTACTTTGGTAAGATGGATGTTGAATAACCAGCAGCTTGTGCATGGGCACAGAGGTGGATTCTGGTTATTCAAACTCCCTCTTGAAAATACAAACCTAGTCACCGAACAGTACTGGTCTGATCATGAAAGAGGGTTCAACAGTTCATGCATTGCCACAGAAACATGATGCCTAAGCAGTACTGTCTGTTTTGGAAACAGGGATGTTGAATAACCTGCAGTTTAGGCTCTGGCACAGATAGTGGGGCATGAACCTTATTGTATTTTGATAAATGGGATTTGAAACAAGAGGGTGCTACATTTGCACAGAATGTATTCAATAGAAACCGCTAATTCATTTGCACAGCAAATTTATTTATTCAATAAACACAGCACATTCGTTTGCACAGAATTTATTTATTGCTCAAGAAACATTGAATTGATTTGCACAGAATGTATTTATTCAACAGAAACCGCTAATTCATTTGCACAGCAAATGTATGTATTCAATAAACACAGCACATTCATTTGCACAACATTTATTTATTGCTCAAGAAACAGTGAATTCATTTGCACAGAAAATGTATTCAATAAAAACTAAATTCCTCTTAATATAGCACTCTGTGTTCTTTTAACAAAGTAACATACATTTTTGCATAAAATGATATGTTTTGAGAATGTCCGGCATGTATATGTGCATGTTAGTCATGACCACATTTTTGAATGGCTCTTTTGCAGTTGGCCATTTTTTGGTCATTGGCCTTGCGGCTCTCAGGCCCGAAAAGGATACCATTGCCCAGTGCTAATACAGTTTGCCTGCACTATTATTTGGCCATTTGATCTATAGGACCCACTCAAACCCTATGCAAACCAGGTGCAAATGGTTTGTGCCTAGCACAAAGTTTTAAATATCTAGCCCCAAATGTTTAAATAAAGATAAAAATTACAAAGCAAAGAAAACAGGAAAAACAATTTACACAAACACTGACTATGACAACAGTAGTACTGATAAGCAGGGCCACTGGAAAATTGCGGGCACAATTTTTCCACAATTTCCACCCTTCTCCACCCAAAATCCACAATTCCTTGCAATTTCATACATTTATAGAAATTTTGACTGAAATTGTATAAAAATAGTTAAATTCTCAAAGAAATCTACTCAGATATGATAACAATTTAGTACACAGATTTGGATTTGATCAAAACAGTACAGTGTGAGGTGAGAAGGGGTCAAATGTGACTCTGCTTTCATGTGATGTACTTCCCTGCTTTGGTTTCAAAATCCTCTGGTCATGCATATGTAGACTTGAACACTTAAAATCTGTGTTAAAGCAGATTTTCAGATAACTTTTTGCTGACACAGAGACTAAAACAATAGTTGTGAGAAGAGGTACAAAGTGCCCCATTCACCTAAATGAAGCCTTGAGCACAGTGCTTGTTTTTGAATGGTAGGGTAGATTTTCCTTCTATAAATACTTTCAATCTGAAAGGATTTTGATTTAAATGTGTCAAGAGTTTTGATGGCCTTGCTAATTATAAACTTGAATGTGCTTCCGAGGGGGTTGGTGACAGTGATTCCTTACATGTTAATCTGCCACTACTGCATACTCACATACAAATCCTACAAAAAGCAAACATTTCTGAAAACATGCTGAACAGGTTAAGTATAGTTAAACAGTTACCTTCAAATAGACAAAATAATTGCAACCCAAGTACAATCACTGCAAACTGAGTATAAGAAAAGTACAATATATTAAAAACTATTGTATGATGTAATGAAAAGCTACTGGTATGATTTGCTACTTTTACCTTGCGATTGTAAAATGTACCTACAGTGCTGATTAAGAACAGTAATTATTTTAACAAAATAAACATTTTTTTTACTAGACCTTTATTAGGCACCCTGGTTATCTGTTTCTTGCACCAAAGCAAGTAGTTTAAACAGGCTTCATTAATTGTTTTGTTTGTTTTCCAATTATTTAACCAGGTGAGACACACTAAGCTGAAAGCTTGTTTACAGGTGCAACCTGGGAGCACAAGGAAGTTAAATGACTTGCTTATGGTCACACGTTATCCAAGTGGAGGCTGTGGGATACAAACCCAGGGCTCCAGCTTTGCAGCTCAGAGCCTTAAACCACTGCACCATACTGTCTCCTAAACATTTAGTTTAACAGCTTAACATCTAGAAATTGGCAAAATATGTTGTTTCAGGATGTATTCAGTACAGACTAATTGTAAATTACTGAATAAGATCTAGTTAGCACTGCATGACTTAAATGTCTTTAGCTGTCTAGAAGATATCCTACATAATGACTAATTTGCAGTGCATTTCAAAAACACACACCTTTCTTCATATTGAAAGAATTTACAAGTGGCAATATATTTATCTAACAATTTATGTGAGCAATACATGTTGCAGCAAACAATAAAATACTTAGAGGGCAGTGGGGATGTATAGTGAACTCCATCGATTTCATTGCAATTTCTGCAAAAAGTCTCTGCATTTTTGGGTAAAACGTTCTGCAATTTTCCAGTGGCCCTGCTGATAAGACAAAAAAGGCTGCCTAACCTACTTTTCTCTTGATGGACTTTGCTGCAGCTAAGCTCCCCCCCCCACACACATACAGAACACTGCCTCACTACACAATGGTGGGGTTTGTTCCTCTGGGTAAGTCATTAAATAAGCATTCATATACAGTGCCAGCTGCTGTTAGATCAGCATTTTATGTTTACCCATGACTTCACATTAGACCCCATGATACAGTGACATGTGATGCAGGGAGAGCACCTTACTCTATCTCATCCAGTTGAAGAAAGCAATATAATTATGTTGCATGCAAAAAGATGTTTGCGAGTTCAATTTTTCAGGAAGGGTATTGTCTGCCAGACAATTCAAACTTATCTGCCATTTTGTGTAGAAAGAAGTACAAAAAATATACTGTTTTTCTGGTTTTATTACTGTAACTTAAGGCGTTTGGATTATGTTGTAGACTAAACATTATTTCAGGTGGTAATTTATATATACTGAACACTATTGTGTATTTTTGTGTCACGAGTTGAAAGCAGAAAACACTGCAGGCATCTGTCATTTCACACTTCGGCTTTTGATGTTGCAAAGTGGAAAGCAGGCATCAGGAAGGATAATCTTCCAGTCATCAGGAGTTAAAACACTGTTGTTTCTTCTCTACATATATCTGCTGAAAGTTATGAGAGAGATTTCTTTTTAAATAGTTTGTTATATGGTGAGTGTTGGGTTGAGCATGTGTATGTGTGGTATAATGCAAGGGTTGTGGTACAGTGTGCATGTTTGTATGTTGCATAAAGTGTAGATGATAGTGATCAATGAGAGAACACAGGTATTGAAACGTAGAAAATGATGGCAGAAGAAGACCCTTGGACCATCCAGTCTTCCCATAATACCCTATACTACCCTGAAACATAGTGCCTATCTGGGATTATTTGTCCCTGCTACCTCATCCCATGTTTTCTGCCTCACTGCTACATCCTTGGGACACTATTAGACCTTAACATCTGTCCCAACACTGTATAGAAATATAGAATGTATCAACAGAAAAGGCAGGTTCATCTAGTCTGCCCTATTTGCCCTGCCTATTACTACACACAGGATGGTATTTGCTCAGAGATAACCCTTCCTCCTCCTTGTCCTCCACCTATTATGCAAATGTGCCTATCCCACATATGTTTAAGGTTCCCCACTGTCTTTTGCCCACCACCTCTTCTGGTAGGCTGTTTCCAGGTTTCTACAGCCCTTTCTGTGAAGTAGTTATTACTCAAATCATCTTAAACTCCACCCCTTCAATCTTCATAGCATGCCGCTTTGTTCAGGTGCTCCTCCTCCTCTAAAACAGACTCCAGTACTGCACCTCTCTAAAAGAACTAAGGGAAGAACTCGTAACAACACTGACTACCCTTTTTAATAAATCATGGGAGGATGGTGTGGTAACTGAGGACTGGAGGAGGGTGGATGTGATTCCCCTTCACAAAAGTTGGAGCAAGACAGAGGCAGAAAACTACAGACCTGTCAGTTTGACCTCAGTGGTAGGGAAAATGATGGAATCACTTCTGAAGGAAAGAATTGTTGAGTACCTAGAGGCCAGTGGGGCACAGGACCCAAGACAGCATGGATTCACAATGGGAAGGTCATGTCAGACAAATCTGATTGATTTCTTTGACTGGGTGACCAAAGCAGTAGACCAGGGAGGGGCTGTGGACTTGGCCTACCTATACCTTAGAAAGGCATTTGATACAGTCCTACACAAAAGATTAATAAACAATTTAGCCAGCCTGGGAGTGGGTCCCAGGGTGGTAGGCTTGGTAAAACACTAGTTGGACAACAGGACACAGTGGATAATAGTAAATGGAGTCCACAGTGAAGAAAGGAGGGTTACTAGTGGAGTACTGCAGGGTTCAGTACTGGGGCCAGTCCTTTTTAATGTCTTTATAAGATACATTGCAGAGGGACTGGAAGGGAAAGTATGTCTCTTTTCAGATGACACAAAGATCTGCAACAGGGTTGATATGCAAGGTGAGGTGGAAAGGATGAAAAGGGACTTGTAAGGAGATGGAGGAATGGTCAAATGTATGACAGCTTAGATTCAATGTAAAGAAGTGCAAAGTAATGCACCTGGGAAACCAAAACCCAGGGCAGAGTGCACAATGGGGGGTGAGATACTGACAACAACAAAAATGGAAAGGGACCTGGGGATAGTCATATCAGATGATCTAAAGGTGGGCCAGCAATGTGAGAAGGCAGTAAGGAGGGCTGGGGGCATACTGGGATGCATAGGGAGAGGCATCACCAGCAGAAAACAGGAAGTTGTTGGCCCTCTGCACAGACAATTGGTAAGACCACATCTGGAGTACTGTGTACAGTTCTGGAGACCCCATCTCCACAAAGACATAGACAGGATGGAGGCTGTCCAGAGGAGGGCAACCAAAATGATGCAGGGTCTGCATCAGAAGACATGTGAAGAAAGACTAAAGGAACTAAAGATGTATAGCTTCAAGCAAAGGAGGGAGAGGGGGGACATGATAGAAACTTTCAAATATCTCAAGGGAATCAACAAAGTCCAAGAGGGTAGCAACTATCAGAAAAAGAGATATGCAAAAACAAGTGGGCACAATTTGAAGATAGATGGGGGACGGCTGAGAGGTAATGTGAGGAAGTATTTCTTCACAGAGAGGGTTGTGGATACATGGAACAGCCTTCCTGAGGAGGTTGTAGAGTCAAAAAGAGTGGGGGAATTCAAGAATACATGGGACAGATATAAGGCAATTCTAGTGGGGGCTAGGAGGAAGTAGGCTGTTGGTTAACTAGGATCTGCAGCTTATCCATTAGGTAGGGAAATGGGCAGACTAGGTGGGCCAAGTGCTCCTTATCTGTCATCAAATTCTATGTTTCTATGTTTCACCTTGTTCACTCCTGCAGCCTCTTCTTATATGGTTTCTTGTGGAGCCCTCTGCTCCATTTTGGTAGCCCTCGTGTGGACTGCTTTCACACTGTCAGTGTCCTTGCAGAGGTGCAGCCTCCAGAACTAGACACAGCACCCCAAGTGGGGCCTCACTAGTGAATGATACAGTGGTAACACCACCTTCCATCCTTCTCCTGTTAGAAAATTCCCTCCCTAGGCACCCCAGCATCCAGCTAAAATTGCCTATTGTCTCATCTCACTGCCCTGCTATCTTGAGATTATCAGATATGACTACACCAAGGTCCTTCTCTTGCTTGGTGACTGTAAGTACCTCCATCACATTATATACACAGCCCCTGGGTTTCCGCTACCATTGTGACAAAATCAGCCCTCCTGAAGTCCAGTACCTTTACTTTTGTATGGCTTGACTCTACAGCTGAGTTTATCATGAACTTGTTCCCAGATGGCTACCCACTTCTAGATCAGAGATCCTTTCTCCATCCCCATTTGACAGTACCAGTTCTAAGATTGCTCCCTCCTGAGTGGATTCCAGTACAAGCTTTCTGAGGCATGCTCCCTGTAGGTCATCAAGAAGGTCCTGGTCTTGGATATGGCTACAGCAAAAGTGCTCCAATTAACATCAGGCATATTCAGGTCCCCCATGAGCAATATCTCCCCTTTTTCTGCCATCCTAAGGATGCCTTCTATCATTGACTTGCCCATTTTCTCCCCCTGATACGGGGGTCTATGTACAACCCCTGTGTGGATTGTCGTGCCAGTTTCAGTCTCCAGGGTGACTCAAAGTGCTTCCTCTCCTTCCTGTTTACCCTTTAATTCCGTTGCCTTGATCCCTTCCCTTACATAGAGAGCTCCTCCTCTTCCTCCTCCTCTTTTACCCTCCCAGTCCCTCCTGTAGATTGTGTACCCTGATATATTGACATCCCAGTCATGGTTCTCTGTGTACCATGTTTCTGTGACTGCACTGCTATCCAGGAATCCCTTTTCCATCAAGCTCACCAGCTCAGAGAGCTTGTTACCTATATTATGGGCATTGGTACTCATTATCCTCCATTTTTTGATGGCCTTACCTCTTCTTGCCCCATCTCTGTCCCTACTGCCTTTGTCTTTTTCTCCCTTTACCCCTGCCGTTCTCCCTATTGACTTTTCTATATTGGGGTTTACCTCACTAACTACCCTGAATTTGGGGGAAGGGGCTAGGATTTCCCTTCTCCTTTTCAGTGCCCTCCCTTGGCTAGTTTAAATGCTTGTCAATGGCCTATCACCTAGGATCCTGGTTCCCCTCCTGGACAAATGCAGACCATCATGCCATTATAGGCCTGCATCCCCCAGGTGGACCCCCAGTCCCCAATTAAGCAAAAACCCTGAGTTCTGGACCAGTTTTTCAACCACTGATTGAATCCCATGGTGTGCAGCACCCTAGACTCACCCATATCACAGATAGGCAGCACCTCTGAGAAGGTTACTGTGCATGCTAGTTTTCTAAGGCCCCTCCCCAACTCCACAAACTCCTCCTGCACTACTCTGATCCCTTTCCCAGCCAGGTCATATATCCCTAGGTGGACAATGACATCCAGCTCCCTCCCCTGTGCAGCTGCTCCCGTGATCCTGAGGATTTGCTCCCTGTCCCTCCAAGCCATGGTTGCCAGGCAGGCACCTTACCTCCCTCTCCCTTCCCTCTCCCAGTTCTACCATCTTAACAATGGAGTCCCCCCCAGGAGATGTTTCCTTCCCCTCTAGGGCCCCATGCCACCCTCCTGTGGGTCTTCTTTGTGGAGGTTCCCAGCATCCTAATCGGTCTCCACTGTGGGTGACTCCATAGAGGACCCACACTCTGCCAGAATGGCATATGAATTGTGGAGAGGTAGAACTCGAGGGATGCACCTCAGTTCCACCACCCTCACCCTCCCTGAGCCCAATATAGTTCAACCACTCCTCTTTTTTGGCAACCTCTGAGGCAGCGGCGGTGGCCCTGGTAGTCCCTGGGTGGGAAAGGTGGAACTTGACCTGCTCATTTAGTATTAAATAAGGTGCTGTTTCTACTCTGTCATTAAAATCTGGGTACTGGAGGGCTTTCATTTTAAAGATCTTCCCTTTTCATGAGCAGGTTATCAAGATTTCCCCATCTTCTACAATAAATACATGCTCAATCCCTGTAAATGTAAATACATGCTGCCTATTTCATTTGTATGCTGTCTCATAAGTGTAGCTAATTCATTTCTCTCATTCTCATGGGCCATGTCTCTAAGGTGTTCCCCAATTCACTGTTTAAAAGGGTGAATATTTTTTCTGATGTAGAAACATCCACAGTTGCAACTGGCCATATATAAAACTGCTATCATGTTGCAATTTATAAGGTTGTTAATGACATAAAATTGTAAGACTGTGGTGTTTAAAAGTACTTGCTTTACTAAACACTCTGCAGAATGAACATTTACCACACTGATAGCAGCTTTTTAGAGGGGGTTGAACCAATGTCTTGGTTTTTGTACTAGCCTATAACTCTGTACTATCCTGTCACCTGTATTGCCAGCTTTTCTGTAGACTATACAGGGCATAGTGGAAGTTTATTTGGCAACATTGGCTCTGCCTGTAATATATGCAAATTATTCTGGATTATTTGAACTAGTGCTTCTGAGTCTGTTGACAAAGTTAGGTCATGTTTCTTCTTGTGTCGGTTGTACCCTAAGGGTCAAGTTGTTCCTGGTTTTACCATGTGACTTTAATCTAGCCTGGTTAATTACATGGCTAGAATGTCCTCTTCCTCTGAATCTCTGTGCTACTTCATCTTTCTTGATGTCTAACACAGCCTAATCATTTCAATCTGTCATACTCTACAGAATTCTCCCAAACGTATATTTTCCACCAGCTGGCAAGAGTGACAGCTGCTGTTCATTAATAAAGCATTGCAATTTGCATTTTTCCTAAAAAGATGAGTAGAAGTACCTTGATTCTTATTCTTAAAGATAACTATGTCTAGGAATTAAATTTGTTCAACACTGTATTTCATAGTGAACCATAGATTTTGATTGGTTGCTTCCAGATACCTTTCAAAATCATAGGGTTTATCCAGGGCGCCCTTACACACAAAATAAATCATCAATTTAACTGTGATAAAAGTCTATTTTTGGGTGGAAGGGGTTGGTGACAGGGCCCTAGATTGCTTCCTTTTCCAAGCTTCCCATATAAATGCCCACATAGTTGGGGGTTAGAGTTGTCCCACTTTCCCTTTCTGTACCATGTACTTGCAAATAGAAATTCCCTATAAAGCAGAAGTGTGGATAAGTAGTAGTTCAGTCAATGCCAATAAAAATGAATTCAGACTTCCAGGATAAAGACCTTAGTTTCTTAAACTGTTTGTGTGTGGTCGATGAGCTGTGGTGCTTCATACCACTATTGTTTAGAGTGATGCTAGATACCTGGAAGGAGAGGCTGGAGGTGTACTCTAGAGGGTGAGCCTAAGGATGCGCTTCCTATACAGGCCATAAAATGGGGCATCCCTCAGTGAACTAGAAACCAAGTAAAACACTGTAGACTGCCTGGCCCTGGGAAGAAGGTGACTGCTGGCATCACTGAGGCAATGTAGAAAGGGAAGAGCCTGGTTGAGGATGGGTGTTGATGCCGGGTTGCAGGAGAAGAGAACCCTTATCTGGGGTTGTCTGCTATGGTGACCTCAGGCAGGTGATATCCAGTCGAGGAAAAGATGCTGGGTGCGATGATCCACTGGGCAACCTCTGGGCAGGTTCCTGAAACCCTTACCACCTCATCCCTGCAGCTTCAGAATCTGACAATCTTCAGTGCGACCTCTTAATGCATCACTAGAACATGAGCCACCTATAAGCAGAACAATCAAGAGTGTGGCAACCCTTGGTGTGGCCTGTTACGTGGGCCACTGGTACTTATGCTACCTCAGGGAATGAGGTGCAGAGCCTTGCAATCCTTGGCAAGGCCATGGTATAGGCTACCAGTACTACTGCCACCTTGGGACAATGTCTGTGCAGGAGAATGGGCAATGTGACTCTGAGTTCAGTGGATGACCTAAATCCCTCAAGCTAGAGCTGGGGTGGCACCCTAACCTGACTCACCTTGGTGGGCCTTAGCTACCACCTGGCTACCACTTACAACCGGCAACTTGAACCTGGGGCATCATGGCGAGCACTTGGATGTGGTGGAGTTCATTGGATGTGGGTGCAGGTGATACTGGGCTTCCCAGGGACCCTCCCTGAGTTGAGGAAGAGGCACTGGAGGAATCCTAGATGAGGTGTGAGGTGTGAGGTGTGTGCAGGAGCCTAGAACAGAACAAAAATTAAAAACCTGAAAGGCAATTCCCCCCTTCTTGTATGGCCGTGATCCCTACCATTTGGAATGGGGTGGCCCCAAATGTCTTCAGCAGAAGTAGCAGTAGGCAAGTGCAGCAATCAATGCCCTCAGGGCAGTGCAGACACGCAGGACAATTGAGAAAATAAGGCAGTGCAATCATGATACCGCAGGAATAAGGTAGTTCAGTCACTCAAACCTCTTCAATTGAATATAGCAGTTCAGTTACAGTAAGCAATTTAACAATTTAAAATGGTTGGATTGAATACAGCAGTTCAGACACAGCAAGCATTGGGTCCAGGCAACCATACCTCTCAACCTCCCTCATTACAAATCAGGGACAGATAATCAAAATCAGGAGCACATCAGATAAAATAGTAATATTAGTCGTAGAAGCTGTATACAAAATGTTTTAGTGTGAATAGCATTTTCTTAATGAGAACTAGACTGTAACATCAATGGCTGGCATTATTCTGTGACCCCAATCCCTACTCTTTAGTGCCAGAAGTGCCAGACTTAGGAGGAACTGAAGAAATTTCTGAGGCAAAATCTGGGACATCCCTGAAAATCAGGAACAGCTGAGAGGTAGGCAAGCAACAGAAGATTGCAGGCAGATAAAGAAAATACAGTTTGCTTCATGGGCATTGAAACAGTTTGATGACCAACCCCTTTGTTAATATGAATCAGCCCTGGGTGACTTCTGAATATGGAGGCCAGGGTACCTAGTCTCTTTATCCCATCTATGGGTTACCCCATCCTTCTACTACGTGGACAAAGGACTACGTTTTCCTCATTACTCAAGCTCAGATTACCCTAGAACTCTGGAATGCACTAAGGCTCTGCCAGGCCTCTATTAATTATCTTCTTACAGGTAAAGAATTGAAAATTCAGCATGAAATGCACATTCTAACCAATAGTACTTTGACCTGGCTTTACCTGGCACTTCTTTGGCTCTTGGCTGGGAGGGAGTGCCCAAGTCTCTATTTGGAGCACAGACTGCCTAGAATAAATTAAACTAGCAGAGATTCATTTAGGAAAGGAGTTGACAAACACATTTAATCTTGGTCCAACAATTATTTGGTTTGAACCCTCCTAGCTTCTGCCTTCTTGATTCTTATTTCTCTCTCCCACTTTCTTTCTCTCTCTTTACAATTGGACAAGGTAAGCAGCTTTCCTCCACCCTCAGGGGGGGGTACAATGGAAGCAATTTAACAATTCTAAACAATAATTACACAGTGCAACAATACAATTGCTAAGCAAACAATCCTTCCCCTGGCTGGAGCAGATCTAGCTAGGACTAATTATTAAAGGAAATGCTGGCCAACATACCTACTCACCCCTGGAGTTCAACAAGGATTTCTGTACTCTGGGGAATGCACAACCACAAAGGAGTGATAAAGCCTCTTCTCCTGGAGACTGCTGCATGAAAGGATCACTGGGTCTATTTCCAGGCCAAATAAACTGACACAACATAATAGGGCACCCAACTAGATGGCACATTTCTGCAAAAAAAATGACAGAGGCTGCTACTGGGAATCTTCTGGAGGGAGTTACACTGAAGGGACTCAGGGTATTCGCTTCAACCTCTTAAGAGGGAAGCTAACATCCATTGCCTACTGTCCTTCACCCTTCCTGGTCAAACTCTTTCTCCTCTCTCTCTCTCCAGCCTGTGCAGAGTCTCCTCTAGGCTGGGGCAGTCCTGGCTACCTGCCAGCGGATTGGCTCCTTCATCCAAAGGTCAGTCTACTGAGGCTGGGTCAGTGGCTTAAGAAAAGTCTCCAATTTTGAATCTACCCTGGCCACAGGGATTGGCTAAGAGGGCTCAGCCTGGCTTCCTTCTCCACTGTGGGACATGAATGTAGCTCAACTGGTTTGGCTTCGGCTGACTAGGTGTTGGTCTTGAGCAGGGGGAAGGGAGAGCCAAGGAAGAAAAAAAAAGTTCTTTTAAAACCCTGAATTGAGACTGCAAGGTCTGTCTGCTGGAGTGGGGCCTGTTCTGTGTTTCAGAGGGTCACCAAAGCTTTTCAAGGGTTTCCCATTAGGCTGCCAGCATCCCCATAACCATTTGACCCTTCATATCTCTGAGGATCCCCTATTTTCTGTGATGCCCCCAATTCCACTATTTTCTGTGGTGCCCCAATTTCCCTGGGGCACTACAGATTCAGGCCTGCCTAACAATACATGTCCTCATGTATTTTCTAAATTTTTACCTTCTTAATCTTAAACTCTTGGACAATTCCGTCCATAAGCAATGACATATTATTCGCTTGTGTTATGGTAACAAGACATTCTTAACAGCCTACAGATTATAAACTTTACATCCTCAATTCTATATTTTCGTAACACTCTAAACATTATGGTAGTGGTTTTGTCAGTGTATGAGAAAACATTTATGACCCCTTGTATCTTTAAAGCTCTGATTTACATCTTACAACATTTCAATAAACCATATTTACAACTGGGCAATGGTCTTGGCTCTTCTTTAATTTTTCTAATCGTATGGAGACACCCTTTGTATAGCTTCAGTCACATACCTCTGAGGGGGTACTCCAAAGTTTTACCTCTGGGATCTACGCTGAGGGGGCTCTGCAACAGTGGCTACTGGAGGGTGTGGCACCATTGGACACAGCCATGGGGTTAGTAGCAGGGGGAAATGACTCTGGGGTGGTTTCCTTAGTTAGGAGTAGTTTCTGCCTGTCCTCCAGATTACTGTCCATGAGGTGACTTCCAGATGGTAGAGCAGCTCTGAAGGTGCAGGGTTTAAGTCTGTTGTGATGAACAATCTGTGGTTGCTTCCTGACAGACTCCTCTTGGAACTTGTAAACAGGTAAGTCAAGGAATGGGATCTGAACAATCAAATATGGTTCTTACTCCCATTTGATATCCAGCTTGTGGCAGCAAGTCTTTCTTAACAGTATCCTTTCACCAATGGCTGGAGGCATTGCTTGGGCTTTGACATCATAGTTTACTTTCTGTCATTCCCGCACTTTCTCCATGTTTTGTTCCACTATTTTTCCAGCATCTCATAATTGTTGATGGTGCTCAGCCACCCACTCGGTAGTGGTATGGAGGGGTTTCACTGGGTTTGGCTTTATATCCAGAACCAAGTCCATGGGGAATACCCCATGACAGCCAAACAGCAAATAGTATGGTGAGTGCCCAGTGCTGCTGCGAGTTGTGTTATTGTAGAGGTACACTAGCTCTGGGAAAAGTCATTGCCAGTGCAGTCACTAAGACTCTGGTAGGGTTCTGAGCATGTCAAGGATAGTCTGGTTGACCCTCTTGCAGAGCCCATTGCCCTGAGGGTGATAGGCAGTGGTGTGGATCTTTTGCCCTCCATACAAGGCTCACAGTTCTTTAAAGAAGTGAGACTCAAATGCTGAACCTTGGTCAGACATGATTTTGGTTGGGTGACCATAGGGTTGAACAAACTGTTTCCAGAACTTTTCAGCAGTGGTTCAGGCTAAAAGATCACAGACAGGCACAACAATGACAAACTTTGAATAGTGGTCCGTCATGGTGAAAATGTAGTTTAGGACATCCCCACTGGGGTCTACTTTAAGATGGTCCAGGGCCACCAACTCATGGGGTGCATGAACAGTGATCAGATGTAATGGGGCTCTTTGATCTTGCCCCAGTGCTTGCTTGAGTGTACAGGTCAGTTATGTATCACACCACTCTTGGAAGTCCTCATGCATACCAACCCAACATAATCTAGTTCTCATATGGGCCTCTATCTTTTTGCAGCACAAATGTCCAGATTTGTCATGATATGCCTCCAGGACAACATCTGTAGCTTCATGAGGGAGGATGACTTATCAAACGTGGTCATGTGTCTTTGGGTCACTGACAATGCAGCTAAGCCTTCCATCCACAACTGTCATAAGCCACATGTTGCCACAGTTTCATAAGTTCTGGGTCAGCATGCTTTCCTCCAGAGTTAGGGTCTGCTGGTTACTAATGAGCGTCTTTAGCTGTTGGTTCACCAGATTATGGTCTTGGATCTGCTGCCATAAGTCAGGGGTTTCCTTTAATGTCTCAGGCATGTCATCTTCTAGTGCTACTGCAGTTGCAGTGGGCAGACAGCTGCGGAGAAGCTATAGCAGCAGGCTTGTACCACCTCTGCAGTGATCTGGAGAAAGGGAGGCATCTCTAAAGCTTCTGTCTTTTTGCAGCCATATGAAGATAGACTTAAGATGCTTAATATGTATAGCCTCGAGGAAAGGAGGGAGAGGGGGGACATGATAGAAACTTTCAAGCACCTCAAGGGAACCAACAAAGTCCAAGAGGGTAGCATCTTTCAGAAAAAGAGGTGTGTAAGAACAAGGAGGCACAATTTGAAGATGGGGGGGCGGCTCAGAGACAATGTAAGGAAGTATTTTTTCACAACGAGGGTTGTGGATGCATGGAATGGCCTTCCAGAGGATGTTGTGGAGTCAAAAACAGTAGTGGAATTCAAGCATGTGTGGGACATTCACAAGGCAATTCTAAGGGGTGGGGGTAGGAAGAAGTAGGCTGTTGGTTAACTAGGATCTGCAACTTATCCATTAGGTAGGGAAATGGGCAGACTGGGTGGGCCAGGTGGTCCTTATCTGCCATCAAATTCTATGTTTCTATGTTTCTCTGTGGTTGTCATTTTCCTCCATCTCATCTTAGGTGGGTAACCTTGACGGGGCATCAGCATTTGCATTGGATTTACTGGCACAGTATTTGATTGTAAAATTGTAGTTGGCAAGTCTTGAGGCCCACCCCTGCTCAAGTGCTTCCAGTCATGCAGTGTTCAAATGAGTGAGGGGGTTGCTGTCAGTGTAGACTGTGAAGGGGGTGGTGGCTAGGTAAGCTTTGAATTTCTCAGTGATGGCCCACACTAGAGCAAGGAATTCCAGCTTGAAGATGCTATAGCGATCATCATTCCATTCAGCTTCATGGAACCCATGGCTTGCATAAGCAAAGACCCTCTCAACTCCATCCTGGTCCTGGGAGAGGACAGCCCCTAGCCCTTGATTGCTGGCATCAGTATATAATTTGAAGGGAAGCTGATTATCTGGATAGGCAAGTACTAGAGGTTGGATCAACATTGCTTTTGGTCTGTTGAAGGACTCCTGCTGGGCTGAATTTCACTGCACTAAGCTGCTTTTGTGCAATTGCTTTGTTCTCCTGAGCAATTCATGCAGTGTGCAGCTACCTGGTTAAATTTTGGGACAGATTGCCAGTAGTACCTTACAAACCCCAGGAATCTCTTACATCCTGGACTGTGACTGGAGTTGTCCACTCATGCACTCCTTGAATCTTGTCTGGGTCTGGTGACACTCTGTGCTTAGATACAACATGCCCCAGGTAGTGAACATCTTCATTGGGCAGGTGACACTTTGATGACTTGACCTTGAGCCCATAGTCAGCTAGGCAGGTTACGTGCAGTTTCTAGGTGCTGCAGGTGTTCAGAATAGGTTTTAGAGTAAATGATGATGTTATCCAAGTAGAGGAGGACCATGTCAAAATTATAGCTCACTAAGCAGTGTTACACTAGTCACTGAAAGGTCCCCGGTGCATTACACAATCCAAATGGCATTCGAGTAAATTCATAGAGGCCCATGGGGGTCACAAACACAGACCTCTCCCTGTCCTCTGGAGCAAGGAGAACTTGCCAGTAGCCACTAGCCAAGTCTAAGGTTGAAAACAGGGAAGCTTATTTCAATGCTGCCAGGGAATCCTCTATCAGTGGTAATTGGTAAGCATCCTTGCGTGTCACTTGGTTCAGCTTCTGATAGTCGACACAGAAGCGAATTTACCCATCCTTTTTCTTGACCAGTACTATTGGAGCAGCCCATGGACTGTGACTCTCGGTGATGACCTGGCATCCTTCATCTCCTGAAGCATGGTTTTCACTGGTTGGTACAGTGCAGGTGGAATAGGGTGGAATCGTTCTCTGATGGGTGGCTGCTGTCCTGTGACTATGCAGTGCTGCATGTTCTTGGCACACGCAAAGTCAAAGGGGTGCTTAGAAAAGACGATCTCTAGTCTCTGTAGCATCAACAGCAATCCCTGTTTGTGTTCTTCAGGGGTTTCTTTGGTGCTCAAGTCAATTTCCTCAAGCCAGCCCTTGGCATCTGCTCCTTCAGGGCCTATAGCTCCATTTAGTTGAAATACATTCTCTCCATGGTCTTCTGAGGGCTCAGTTATATCCTTGCTTTGGATCTTTATCAATATGGCCACCGGCTGATTTCAGTATAGCTTAACAGGAGTTGTGCCATAGTTCAGGATGCGGATGGGGACCTGCCCCTTGGTAACTTTTGTGAGACCCCGTGCAACAATCACTGGCTTCTCCCCTGTGGCACTGAATGGTTCAACTACAGCCACATATTCCTTGCCTTGCAGTCCCACCTTGGCTTTGCACAGCAGTATGGTCTCTGTACCTGGGTCCAGTCTGACTGGCTGGACATCAAGAATCTGTATCTTCCCAGTTTCTCCCTCAGCATTGGCAAACTGCTGGTGACACTGAAGTATACTGATTGTGTGCTGCCAGGCCTTATTGCTGGCTTTTGGGAGCTGTGCCACTTGTTTCTGGAAGGCTTCCAACAATTCCTCATGACAGTTGTCCAGTACATTCAGCCCCAAAATCCCTAGTCGGAGGTTGTCATCATCAGTGTTGCTAATGATGACCCCTTGTTGTGGGTAAACCTTTTCTCCCAGCTGAATGTCCATTTCCTGGTAGCCCAAGTAAGGGATACTCATTCCATTACCTACAATCAGGTTGAGCCAAGTCTTTGGAGGGCATCTTAGTTGGTCTTGGGTCCAGTGCTTGAGAAAATGGCAGCCTTGAATAGTGGTGACTTGGGAGCTGGTGTCTAGAAGTGCTGTAAATGTGATACCATTGAATTTGATGGGAACAGTCGGGCACCTCCCTACATACTTTGACCATTCCAGGTTTGGGTTTGGACCTAGGAGCTTTCTTCCCAAGGGTTGATCCACTGCCTCGGGGACACCCTGTTTAATGACACAGAAACTTCTCCTTCCTGGATACACTGTCATTGCACATGGCCACTGATGCCACAGTGCCTGCAGATAGGTCACCCATGATCGTCGAACCAGTCAGTGGGTGGCCAGCCCATACTCCTTCTGTCCGGTCTTGCTGGGCATCAGGGATGGTGCATAGAATTCCCTAAGTCCCAGCTCCCTTTGAGGTCTTGTACAACTTGGCAAACTTCTGCTAGTCTTTGTGACATGGCCTCCAGCTGGCAAGACATCTCTCAGGGACTTTCTTTTGCCTGGTCACTCTGCCAGTCCTGGGCTTGAGTGACCTGATGGTACACTTTATTTTTTTCTATCTCCTCTGGGGTGGGAGTCATATTCTGGCTGATTCAGTAGGTACTAATTTTCCTGGGTGAAATCCTTCTCTGCTCTCCATCTGGTGAAGGCATTGCAAGAAGAACAAGGTTCAGACACTAGACCCCCAGTGGCCATGGCTCCAGTGACACCAGCCATCTGCTGGAAGGCCACTATCTCCTCCTCAAGTCATCCAGAGCCTAAGACTTCTATAGCTTCCTCTTTGAAGTCTACAAATTTTGCACCTAGGTTTTGATGGTGCAACATCCACAACTTCTGATGAAGAAGCTCTCCCCACGCCCCCTCAATGAACCACTCTATCAATAGTTGGTCTGGTCACAATCCTCACTCTGGTCTCATTTCATAGGGCCCAGTGTGCTTCTTGCAGACTCAAGGCAAAGTCCTGCAGTGTCTCCTGGGGTCATTGTGTGTTAGAGAAGAATTTCATTTTGAGGTCTGAGACACTCTGCTTGTTGAAGATGTAACTTAGCCTGGTAAGGATCCATTCAGCAGTGTCCTTTTGTCCATCTGAACAGCTTTCAACTTCCCATTTGGCCGCTCCTCCCAGCTGCCCAATCAGGATTTCCACTCTCTGTCACTCTGGCACTTGGTAGAGAAGGAACATAGCCTTCAGCTTCACATGGAAGTCTGTGAGGCTGCAGGTGTCTGAGCTTCAGTCCCCGATGTACCTTGGTAGCCATGGTGCCCCAATGTAATAAGGCATCATTATTGGGGGTGGTTGAACTGAAGGTGAGGATAATGCTGTGGCTCCCTCAGTATCTGAAGGCATCTTGGGTTGGAGTTGCTCCGGCTTTGGGCTCCTTGTTGATGCTGATCCTGTTGATTACACCAAGTTTTTGTGGTGGACGAGCTGTGGTGGTTCGTACCCCTATAGTCTAGGGTGATGCCAGATAAATCTGGAAGGAGAGGCTGGAGGAGTACTCTAGATCCAAGATGCAAGGTTTATTAGCAATAGTTGGAGCACACAGAAAAGACTTAGCATTCACTATCACTATTATACACGAGAAAGAAAAAATAAGATTACTGGGGCCACAAACTGGCCCCACTAGTGTCATACAAAAGTCCAGGTTATTCAAGTCTTAAAGATGTAGCAATCCGATGCACCAAGCTTGGGTTACTAGTATTTTGGTTTGCTGACTGCTGAGGGTAAACCTAAGGAAGCAATTCCTATACAGGCAATAAAATGGGCATCCTCCAGTGAACCAGAAACCAAATAAAACACTGTAGGCCTCCTGGCCCTGGGAAGAAGATGACTCCTGGCATCACTGAGACAACATCGAAAGGGAAGCGCCTGGTTGAGGATGGGTGTTGACACCGGGTTGTAGGGGAAGAGAACCCTTATCTGGGGATGTCTGCTGTGGTGACCTTGGGCAGGTGATCTCCAGTCATAGAAAGGATGCTGGGTGTGATGATCCACTGGACGACCTCTGGGCAGGTCCCCCAAATCCTTACCACCACATCCCTGCAGCTTCAGAATCTGACAATCTTCAGTGTGACCTCTTAATGCATCCCTGGAACACGAGCCACCTATGGGCAGTACAATCAAGAATGTGGTGACCCTTGGTGTGGCCTCTTGAGTGGGCCACTGGTACTTATGCCACCTCAGGAAATGAGGCACGGAGCCTTGCAATCCTCAGCAAGGCCTTGGTATAGGCCACTGGTACTATTGCCACCTTGGGACAATGTCTATGCAGGAGAATGGGCAATGTGACTCCAAGTTCAGTGGATGACTTAAGTACCTTAAGCTAGAGCCAGGGCAGCCCCTAACCTGCCTCACTTTGGTGGGCCCTAGTTACCAGCTGGCTATCACTTACGACTGACAACGCAAACCTGGGGCATTTTGGTGAGCACTTGGAGTTGGTGGAAGTCATTGGAGGTGGTTGCAGGTGATACTGGGCTTCCTGGGGACCTCTCTGAGTTGAGGAAGAGGTACCGGAGGAATTCTAGATGAGGTGTGAGGTGTGTGCAGGAGCCTGGAACAGAACAAAAATTAAAATCCTGAAAGGCAATTCCCCCCTTCTTAATGACCTAGAGCCCTACCATTTGGGATGGGGTGGCCCAAATGTCTTCAGAGGAAGTAGCAGCAGGCAAGTGCAGCAATCAAAGCCCTCAGAGCAGTGTAGTCACACAGGACAATTGAGAAAATAAGGCAGTGCAGTCATGATACCCCAGGAATAGGTAGTTCAGTCACTTAAACTCTTCAATTGAATATAGCAGTTCAGTCACAGCAATCAGTTTAGCAATTTAAAATGGTTGGATTGAATACAACATTTCAGACACAGCAAGCAGTGGGTCCAGGCAACCATGCCTCTCAACCTTCCTCATTACAAATCAGGGACAAATTACCAAAATCAGGAACACATGAGATACAATAGTAATATTAGTCCCAGAAGCTGTATGCAACATGTTTCTTAGTATGAATAGCATTTCCCTAATGAGAACTAGACTAACATCAATGGCTGGCATTATTCTGTGATCCCAATCCCTACTTTTTAGTCTCAGAAATGCCAGACTTAGGAGGGACAGAAGAAATTTCTGAGGCATAATCAGGGACATACCTGAAAATTAGAAATAGCTGAGAGGTAGGCAAGCAGTAGGAGATTATAGGCAGATAAAGAAAATACAGTTTGCTTCATGGGCATTGAAACAGTATGATGACCCACCCCTTTGTTAATATGGATCAGCACTGAGTGACTTCTGAATATGGAGGCCAGGGTACCTAGTCTCTTTATCCCAGCTATGGGCTGCCCCGTGCTTCTACTATGTGGACAAAGGACAAAGTTTTCCCCATTCCTAGAGATCAGATTACCCTAGAACTCTGAGAGACAACTGCACTAAGGCTCTGCTAGGCCTCTATTAATTAAATCTTCTTATAGCCAAACAATTGAAAATTCAGCATTAAATGCACATTCTCACCGATAATACTTTGACCTGGCTTTACCTAGTACTTCTTTGGATCTTGGCGGGGAGGAAGTGCGCAAGTCTCTCTATTTGCAGCACAGACTGCCTAGAATATATTAGACTAGCAGAGATTCCTTTAAGAGAGGTGTTTACAAACACCTTTAATTTTGGTCCAACAATTATATGGTTTGAACCCTCCTAGATTCTGCCTTCTTGATTCTCATGTATCTCTCTCTCTCTCTTTACATTTGGACAAGGTAAGCAGCTTTCCTCCACTCGGCGGGGGTACAATGGAAGCAATTTAACAATTCTAAACAATAATTACACAGTGCAACAATACAATTGCTAAACAAACAATCCTTCCCCTGGCTGGAGCAGGTCTAGCTAGGACTAATTATTAAAGGAAATGCTGGCCAACAAGCCTACTCACCCCTGGAGTTCAACAAGGATTTCTGTACTCTGGGGAATGCACAACCACAAAGGAGTGATAAAGCCTCTTCTCCGGGAGACTGCTGCATGAAAGGTTCACTGGGTCTATTTCCAGGCCAAATAAACTGACACAGCATAATAGGGCACCGACTAGATGGCAGATTTCTGCAAAAAATGACCAAGGCTGCTACTGGGGATTTTCTGGAGGGAGATACACTGAAGGGACCCAGGGGATTCACTTCAACCTCCTAACAGAGAAGCCGACATCCATTGCCTTACTGTCCTTCACCCTCCCTTCTCAAACTCTTTCTCCTCTCTCTCCAACCTGTGCAGAGCATCCTCTAGGCTGGGGTGGTCCTAGCTACCTACCAGGGGATTTGCTCCTTCATCCAAAGGTCAGTCTACTGAGGCTGGGTCAGTGGCTTAAAGAACAGTCTCCAGATTTGAATATACCCTGGCCACAGGGATTGGTTGAGAGGGCTCAGCCTGGCTTCCTTCTTCACTGTGGGACAGGAATGGGGCCCAACTGGTTTGGCTTTGGCTGACTAGGTGGCGGTCTTGAGCAAGGGGAAGGGAGAACCAAGGAAGGAAAAAAAATGATTTTCTTTTAAAACCCTGAATTTAGACTCCTAGGTCTGTCTGCTGGAGTGGGGCCCGTTCTATGTTTCAGAGGGTCACCAACTCTTTTCAAGGGTTTCCCATTAAGCTGCCAGGGTCCCCATAACTGTGTGACCCCTATGTCTCTGAGGATCACCTATTTTCTGTGATGCCCCCAATTCCACTATTTTCTATGATGCCCCCAATTTCTCTGGGGCACTACATGTGCCATGGCATGGAGGCCCTCCTCCTGGGGCATATTAGATTACAATTCTTCCACTTCCATGTTTATAGGAAGAAACTCAGGTTGGATGACTAAATTATCCAAAACATTTAAAATAGCCATAGTGTCCCTCTGATAAGCTGGAAGAGAATGACAGTTTTATTATGTTCCTCCACAAATTTACTTAATTGTTCAGTTATGCTTCTGATCCCCACAGCAATTGGTTGCTCTGGTAGCTTCACTAAACATTTATGCATTTTAGGGACACAATACGAAACTGGAATTATAGGGTAGTTTACAGTCAAAGGGCTCAATGTTTGTTTTGTGATGATCTTATCCCCATATCCTGTCTGTAAGATGTCATCAATTCTAGCCTTATAGACCCTGGTGTGATTTAAGCCCTGCCTAACTTGGTATAAATGTCTGTTAGACAATTGCCTCTGTACTTCTGTAATGTAGTTCTGGTTGTTTAAAATGACTACAAAGTCACCTTTATCAGTCAGGTTTGTAATGATTTTAGCATTTTTGTTCAGTTCTCAGATAGTTTGCATTTCCTCATTAGAGCAATTCATGTAGTGAGGTGCTGGTCACTTTTGTAGCACACTACCTAGTTCATGTAAACAAATTTGTTCAAAGGCTGAGACTGTGGTTAGGTAGAGGCCAAAATGTAGATTTCATGGAAAATGTTTTTGATGCATAATTCTGGCTGCTACTGTATTTTCAGTATTCAAAATGGTATCTTGTAGTTCTGTGTAGTTCTCTCCCTCATCTCCGATATCCCTAAGTCTCTGTTCCCAGTACACTTTTAGAATAAGATTCTGATTGAACTTAAAAAAGTCAATATAGATTTCAAATGATTTCACTTTTACTGTTGGTATAGAGTTCGGACCTTTTTGCATCACACTGATCTGTACTTCAGATAGAATGTAATTAGGAAGATTTATCATGTTTAGTAACATCCCCTCTGTCCTGTCCAGTTCCATGATTGTGACTTCCTCCCTCTCTATGTTTATTACTGAGGCTGGGTCCTCTGTGTGCCCCTTTTCTGACTTTGTCCACAGTTTCTCCTTCTACAGGCTTGTTTGATTCTATTTCCAGTTGGAATTAAGTTGCGTGGCTGCTCTCCCTCAGAGGTGGTTGTTGTCTCATGGGTAGGGAGAACTGTCCCCTAAAAATTGTTTTTACCTGTGGTGTCATTGTCTGCATTACTATGACAGGCACTGTTAGGAGGCAGTATAGCGTAGTGGTTAAGGGCACTGAGCTACATACTTGGAGAACTGGATTTGAATCCTATCAGCCCCCACTTGCATACTGTATGATCCTGAGCAAATCACTTAACATCCTAGTGCTCCCAGGTTGCACCTGGAAACAAGTTATGTCTTAGTGTGCCTTTCCTGGTTAAACAATTTCCCCTTTCCCTACTACTTTTGTCATTAGTAATAGAGGGAATTTTTTCAAAATGAATTTTGGTGCTGAAATCTCTGTTTATGCCAGTCAAATATGTGACTGTTTGCATAATCATTAGTTTATCTAATAAATGTTTCTATTTTAGCTGCCTTAATTCATTTTTCATTCATCAAGATTGTTTCTGTGAGCTTTTTTTTATATTTTTCAAATTCTCTTGATTCTGAGGAGTTCAATGTTTCCTCTTTTATTCTCAAAGTCCTCTTCCACTTCAGCTGCTACCTTTATTCCATCCTCAAGTATGAGTTTAATTAGTACTATTGCGGCAGCTAACATGACTACACACCATTTTTTCATGAATCTATCATGAGGTTGTCTAAAAGCTTTAATATTTGAAGTCTCTGTGGGACCCTCCTTGCCTCCAGGTAAGTTTCTAGTGTTTGTTTATATATTTTTCATGAATTGGTAAGTACACTAGACATTAAAAATGCCTATTTTCGGGCATGACCCAGGAGAGTAAAAGGCAAACATTCAGACAGAAACACATAGTTGCAGAGAAAGTCTGTCATGTGTATAAGGTTTACAAATCTTTTATTTATCTGCCATATAAGTGCCATGCTTGATGTTCCACATTTTATATTGGTGTAATACCTCTATTGCACAAGGACCAGCTTGAGCACTATCAATCAGTAGGAGGCTGCACATAATGGGGAATAGTAAGTTAAAGAAATTACCTCTGCTGCTGGTTTTACCATGGCTCAGTCCCTCCAATGGCTCCACGATTACTGCTGCATTGGTCACTGATAATACGGATGAATTGTGCTGTCCGGTATGTGAATTCAAAATATGAAGTATAGCCAAACAGGAGAATTCCACTCAGGAAAAATGGTATGCTCAGAGAGAGGAATAAGAATCCAAACCAAAAGAAAGTTGGGGCACAGGCCTTCAGCACACTACTGTAATCATACTATGATCATCAGGTTCAAATGTACAAACACTTTATTTGAAGAAACATTTTGGAAAACACAGTGCAGAAGTACTAAAATTAGCCCAACATTTTGTGCATCCTCACTACGCATTGTCAAAATGCTTGTCCCCTGTTGGTACTGCATTTAAATAATCAAAAATCCAGCAAAATGCAGGTGATCACAATACATACAGAAAGACAAGAAGGTGATTTTCAAAATGTACAGTTCTTGTAAATTTATATACAAGATGAAAGCAAAAACCCAATTTCTGGACTATATTGTAATGGCTGGCAAAGCCTATGATACATTTATTGATAATCATTACAATTCTAAGGATATGGTGGTGGGGACATGGAGTAGAACCAAAGATCTCAATGGTATACTGCATAAAACTACTGCATAAAAAGATAATTTATGCTAATGCTAAGCAATCATTGGGACTTGACCTGCACATTTCTTATTAAATAAGGTGCTAGTTCCAGTCTATCATTAAGACCTGGGCACTGGAGGGTTTTAATTTTAAAGAATGAAAACCATTCCTTTTTCTTTTTTGTCAATAAGAGGTTATTACATTTTCAAGTAAAATATACATTGATGCTGTCATTATACAGAAAAGTACTTGTCGTAGCATAAATACCATTCATCAGTAAAAAACACTATATAATAATAAAGTGGATCACCAGTTAGATAGGTAATACTTCTAAATTAAGTAGAACAACACTCCCCTTATGTATTGGTATCAAGTGCATGGTTTTAACTGTTCTCTTAGCTCTTTCAACCTGTCTTGCTGAGGATGGTAAGCACTTTGACATTTTTGTTTCATCCCTAAAAGGTACATACTTTGCTGCCTCACTTTACCAATAAATATCAGGACCTGATCCATGTTTATGGATGCCAGCAGTCCCTACCTACAAGATACCTGTTCCACCAGCACCTTGGTTGTGACTCTAGCAATAGCATCTTTGGGAGGGAAAGCTTCTACCCATTTAGAAAACAAATCAGTAATTACCATCAAGTGTTGCAGTTGTGGGTAAGGGACCTTCATAGTCAATTTGCCACTGTATCCAAGGCCCTCCAGTCCTCTGTCCCCTAAGGAACGCTTTTATCTGTTGGTGCCCTCCAGTAGCTGCAACATGTGCCATATGCAAAAACGTGGATCAAATATGTTTGAGAATCACCCATATGGGAAAAGCATGCCCAGCATACATATGTTCTTCCAATCAAAAGCAATTTGAAGGCATGATGTATACTTTTCATAATCTGGATGTGATTTGGGTTGCAGATTATCCATTGTGTAATAATTTTCATGAGATCTGCATCAGCCATTTTAAATCTGACAGATCAATAGATTCCACAGGTTTCTGAGTTACAACCTCATGGAGCTTATCAGTGGCAGGTGGTTGCCATAGAGCTCCCCTTATGGGTCCTTGCTTAGCCAGTGAGTACACCTTCTCACTGAAAGTTGCATATGGTGCATTTTTAGAATGTGCCTTTACCTTACATACATGCATGGATCTTACATGAATCTCAGCTTGGCTTCAGATATACTGTAGTGATTGTATAGGCACCAAAGGTTTCCTATCAGAAGATTGGAAGTTGTTCTGTTCCCACGTAAACATAAATTCAGTTAGTGCACTGCAAACACAAAATGAGTCAGAAAATATAATTAGACATTGCTCAGCAACAGTGTAATTCTGTAATATGCAAGCAACTGCAGCTAACTCAGCATACTGGACAGAATGCGGGGTACATTTTATGTTCTTTGTGCACATCCCCACCATTACATGGACACTAAACCCAGTATAGGGCTTGTCTCCTCTGTAATAATGGGACCCATCTACAAATACCTAGATTTCACTGGTGGCAACATATTCTTCCAGCAGAATCCTGAACAGGGACTGCACTGCAGGGCATTAATCTGCACTGGGACATTCATAAGGTTGCCCCTCATAAAGCAAACATCAAAGTGGAGGAGGAATGTTTGATGGTAATATCCCTGTCCTGGAGTAATAATGCCCAGTGTGTGAGCCTAGCATTTGATACAGCAGCATCTTTAACTCTGTCTGACAGGATGTATTGAGTGGGGGGTATGGCACATACATAAGATCAGTGGATACAAGCCCATGACATAGATAAAATGTTTTACTGCCTAAATTCTTGTCATACTGTGCATATGTTTGTTCTACCTGTGGAAGCACTCTAGAAGCATAAGCAATGGGCAACAATTTTCCATTTCTATGTCATTCCTGTGCCAGCACCACAAAGATGGAGGTCTCCATAGCTATCCCTTCCAAGTGAAAAAGTAAAGAGGGATCTGGGTTTATTATTGCTGGTGCCTTAGTTAAAAGCATCGTTCAGTGCCTTGACAGTAACAGTATGGGTGGGAGTCTATTTCCATTGAACTCACTCAGGCCTGGATATGCCTGTAGGTGGCATCTGAAAGCATAGCAACTCAGGTCAATAACGACTGTAGACATATTCAGTTGGCTTCCACTCAGGCCTGAAAATGTCTGAGGAAGTCATCAGTTTTTAGCTAAATATTAAAAACAAACCACATTGCTTGGAATTGATTGCTTGACACTGTTAGAAAGATAATTGTGTGCTGAACAACTTTGCTCCTGATACTTTCTGTCTATCACATACACTTTAGGAGTTATTCGCATCTGTTTATGGAATGGTGTGTGTGGTTGACATTTGTCTCTCAAGCCTCACCTAAGCACCTTGAATAAATCCAAACCCCCAACCCCCCAGATTTTTGTTATTTTAGCTAGTATAAAATAAAACCTGAATTAATTACAATTAATTGCATAGCACCGTTGGAAAGGTAATTTTGTGCTGAACAACTCTGCTGCTGATATGTTCTATCAAATACATATACTTTAGGAGCTATTCACATTTGTTTGTGGTATGGTGTATATGGCTGACATTTGTCTCTCAAGCCTCACCTAAGCACTTTGAATAAATCCAAACCTCCCTCCCCCCCAAAAGTTTTTTGGTATTTCAGTTAGTATAAAATAAAAACAGAATTGATAGCACTGCTGGAAAGTTAATTTTCTTCTGAACCACTCTGCCTCCCGTACTTTGTGTGTAACACTTACGGTTTATGAGGTATTCGCATTTGTTTGTGGCATACTGATTATGGTTTGATTTTGCTTAGAAAGGCCCAGGATGCAGTGTTAAGAGTATAGGACACAAGTGGTGGAACTCTCAAAAAGCTCCTGTGGAGTGAATGAGTTAATTTGGAACAAAGTATTAGGGGCAGATATCACTGTAGGGTGCACACTGGAGCGGTTAGATTAAGGCCCCTATAGTCAATTGTCAGTCTCCAAAAGCCATCAGGCTTCTTTACTGGCCAAATTGGGGAATTATTGTTGGATGCACACTTTCTGAAGGATCCACAATGGGAGTCCGACAAAAATTTTGTTGAACGCCCCATGAGCGACACCAGCAGGTCGACAGCATTCTACAGTCAGCTGCCAGTTTGCACTTTGTTCTGTTGTTTTCTTTGGGGGCTTCACCCCCGAACCCCCATGCAATGGGGCTGCACCCCCACACCCCCCACTTAAGGATTTTCAACTCCAGTCGGAGCTGATTGGGGGGTGCAGGACCCTCAACAGACAGCACCAGGTTGCAGCAGGTCTCCCACCATGGCTAGGCACTGCAGTCACTTTGGGGGACCTTGTTGGCAAAATGTCACTTTGGGGGGGGTAACTGCTTTCTGAACACTCCTTGTTCCATCAATGAATCTATAGTAAGCTGTACATGTGGTTCTTCCTCCTTTGGCTATAGCTAAGAAGCTATTTTGCTTCTGTTGGGGTGGTTTGTCCCCTTGGATCAACACACATGCTTGCATCCTGACACAGTCATGTTTTGTTCTTTGCAAAGACTTCCTCATGCCTTCTCAGTAATTCTCTTAAACCAATAACATCCTCTCCTGCCCATAGCACATTTAATATATCAAACTTTTCTGGCTTCTTTATAGCAAACAGGGCATGAGCATCTGAAATCATTACAATTCCTTCCATCTCTACTTGTCCAAACACTTGGCTAGCTAAATCTACTAGACAGCCATGCCTGGTAAGAAAGTCTTCCCCATGGTAGTTTGCTGGTGGGATAAATTCATAAAAGCCAATATATGCTCTACCCTCAATTTGTTCATTTGTACAGGGATAGAAATTGATTCCATAACATTTGACTTATTACCCGAAAAATATTGCAAGGGAAACATCTGACCTGTAGAGAATTTTGACTGTTGAGCTTGTTCTGTGTGGTAGATGGACACTGATGCACCCATGTCTATAAAAACTGTGCATTGGTGGCCCCAACCAATACTAAGACTGTTGGGTGCCCCCACTAGTCCATCTCAACAGGGACTAGAAAATAGACAGTGGCCTATTCCCAATTGTTGGTCAGGGGGCCTCAGTGGTTTCCCTGCTTCATGGGCCTCAGTGCATGCCTGCAGGTCTTGGATTTGTTTCCTCATCTAATCTATTACACTGAATTTGTTAGAATCCTGATAATAATGGCCTCAGCTCCTTCCACAGCCTTGACCGCACCAGTAATTCAGATTGTAGGGTGGTTGCTCTGATGGTGACCCTGCGTTAGTAAAAGTTACCAGCACTTCTGCCAGCTGATCCAAAGGGGTTGCTATGGCAGCCAGCTTCATGGGACCCTTAGCATTGAGTCTCAGAGTTTCACAAGCTGCCTATATTTTATCCAAATTGGCAGTATTAGTGCTTTGCACTATGATGTGCAATGTGATCATGGCCTTCATCTGTGGCAGGCAGTTATTGATTGAGGCCTGCTAGTAGGGGCTGTTCTCATGAGTAACTTGCCACTGAGGTGGCAATTGCTATGTTTTTTGTTCTGGTTGAGGCATTGGGGATGGTGGGTTAAAGAAGATATTGTACATAGAGTGCAGCTGGGTGGCATAAACCATGGGGGATGCTCTCTGTTCCTGTTTTCATTTGGCCAAGACACTATGGGATTTTGTGTCTGGAGCTTGTTCAGCAGCATAAAATGACCTACTGCTGCCTGCCAGAGATCTTTTTCTAACATAAAAGTTGAGGAATGACATTCCACTGCTTGGACCATAATGTAGCAAGTAGCAATTTAGCATTGCTAGTATCTGAAAAGTTTTACAAACCTCTGCTTGGGTGACCTTTAACATGCGCTTAAAGACATAATTCTTACCTGGTCTAAACTTCTTCACCTGTGATAATAACTTCCCCACAACATCTGGGGTAGCATCTGTAGTTTCTGTAATATTAACAGTCTTGTCTTGTCCTTGTGTCTTAGTTCTATGTATACTGGGGACCATGGAAGGTGTTCCCTGATTTTCACCATTGCTCCTAGCCTGTGACCCTTTAGAGGCAGTCTTATATAAGTCAGCATTTTCACCTTCTTCATCATACTTAAACTGACCTAACTCATAATGAAACGTATGATAAAAGCCCTTAGATTTAATGGCCTGGTAAGACAGCAGGGCAGTGGCTTCTCGCATGATGTCTGTTGCTATAGCTACAACTATTTCTCTCTGAGCCTTCATCTTTTCTTTCCATTCTTCTATCTATCTCTTACAGTGACTATCTTCTATTTCCTTGCCTCTGCTAAGATTTACCATTATCTCACTCTGCTTTTTAAAAGCTGCTTTTAAATCTTCATTCTTTTTTCTGAAAATCTCTTTTTCTTGCCTAAGCTGTTCCAACTCTCACTCCAAGGTGTCCTTAAACCATATATCATCAAGCTGGGCTGACAAATTACACTGTGATACAGCAGATTGTATTTCTCTTTGTTTCACCTCTGCAATGTGTCTATGTAATTTAAAGTTAAGGGGCTAGATTCACAAAACTTACCATACTTCTGTATGTGCGGAAAAAATTCAGCACAGGTGAGTTGCCACTTGTGGCTCCGTAAGTTGCCACAGTTTTCCGACAGCTACAGGTAGTCACAAAGGTGTAGCCAGAGTACAAACAGCTCCATGATTTACAGCTGCTTGTAGATGGTATTGCCCAGGAAATCCACACAGCTGCAGAACACTGTTATGGCTGGTGGGACCAGCCACAACATCTTCCACAGCTGCTGTGGATGTAAATAACAATCACCGCAGCTGTGGAGATTTGGGTCCATAAATGGAGTTGAAGTTTTGGGACGTAGTCCTGAACAGTTTTGTGAATGTATCCCCAGATCATTAACCTATGTCACATTTTCCTAATACATTTGACTTTTTCCTGCAAAGACAAAACAGTAACATATAAATCTTTGCATACAATACCCTTTCTTTTACATATTGTTAATTTTCTTAATAAGTTCCAAATGGAACTGTTCTTTAGCATATTCCCATATGTTTCCTTGATGCTTAATATCGCTGCAAAAATCTTGTGCATATGAGAAGTAACAGATTTTAAAATATATTCCCCCATGTTATGTGACCTGTCTCTTTTAGCCAGACCAGGTTTCAGAAAATGGAACCTTCCACTGACAGTTTCTTGCCTACTATCAACTCCCAAGAACAGAAGTATCTAGTTTGTGATCCTGGGGTTTACCCACTTCATTGCGACACCCAACAGTGTGACGGTGATTAAGGTGACAACAACATGCAGATGGTGTGCATCGTACCTGGCAATTGTGTCACCCACCCCCAGTTATGCACCAGGGCACATGCAGACTTGGAGGTGTAGGGGGAAAAAAGCACAATCCCCCTGGGTCAGCAACCATGGTGGGTGCTGTGAAATCTAGTCAGCAGAATGGCTGTTGAGCCAGTTGTGGTGCCCATGTTGCCGTTGCCATAATGGTTTCACTGTGTTGATGGGATACCTTATCCTGGTATACCTCTAATCTGATTTTGGGGTGGAAATTAACTTCATCTCATCTGGGGTACCAAAATGTTGGGTATTCAAGCCAATGTTTGCACTGGAAATGAGGAACTGCATACCACAAAGCAAGTTTATTGAACTAACACAATATACTGCCTTAGCCCTGGAAGCTCAGCTTGCAAAGAAAGAGTAATGATCAGTTATTTTCTCTTTGGGTGACAAACCAGACAGTCTTGAAAACTTCAACACTTCATTTCAGGGTTTGTAGCTTCTCACCCTTCACCTCTCACAATTCATCTTATATACCCTTTCTACTTGTTATCTTACAAAATTCAGCATACTGTATTCACTTACAGGGTAATTAGATGTTGGAGTAGATTGTTTTATGGTACATCCTTTTCCGGTCTGAAATTACACATTATGTACAGCCAAAAAGCACCAAGCAGTGACCTTTATTATTTCCTGATCATAGTAGCAAGCTGAACACAGTGTACTAATTCTATTTTTTTTCAGCAGCAAGAACATTTGCAAGGAGCAAGACATAGAAAGGAAAATATTATCATTAACCCTTTTTCTTCTTCTGCCAGCACTTTACAATATTTTCTTTAAAACAAATTGTTATATTCGTTCAAAAGATTACTGTAGGTAGGCATGTCAATTATTTCTCTTGCTCTACAAGGATGCTGGGGTTTATCAGGACTGCACCTTGGGACATAACATATCTTGATCTTTGCTAAGTGCTGTAGACAGCAACTGTCAGTGTCAATGGCTCAGTAGATTGCATGCTTGCCTCTGGGGCCAAAAGATCAGAAGGTTGGGGCTTCCATTACTACACAAGACACTCAGGGCAATACCCAGAACTGACAATGTGAAGCAATATAAGGGGGCCCTGCACTGTTGAGATGACATCTTTTATATGAGATGTGAAATTGAGGTCCCTTCTGCCCATCTCTGGCTACTGTCCAGGTGGAAGTAAAAGATCCCATAGCACTTATGAATGAAGAGTAGAGGGATTTCCCCAGTGCCATTGCCAACATTCCCCCATCAAACAAATCACAACAGGTCTATAGAACCCCCACTCCCAGGATACACTGGAAACAAGCTGTCACAGCTTAATGTACCTTTACCGGTCAAAAATAACCAATAAAATAAAAACTTACTAGGGCAAGTGTGATGCCTGCTGGCTACATTGTGACTACACTGTGGCTGCTTCTGCAGTAGACCCTCCCAATGAACACCTTGGCCCAACTTGTGTCCCTTGGTGAACTCTACAACAAGATATTAATTCAACATCTCACAGAGCAAAAAGTCATTAATATAAAGAGCTACTCAAAGCCATTTAGTATGTAAAAAACTAGAAAGCCACAACACAGATGCCCTGCCACTTTGAGTCATTAGTGTGACTCTGTGAGAGGCAGAGCTTCAGTGCTATGTTTCTAAATTTACCCACACTAGATAAAGATACAGTTAATAAATAAACGACACTGAAGAAACATTGGCTAGATAACATATAATTACAATAGCTAGTCCTTTTCACTCCTCATATATTTATGGGGCTGCTATATAGATGGTTTACTTACTGTATGGAGATGAAAAGTCTGCAACTTCTTTCTTGAGCTTCTTGAATGATAATGAAGTTGGCCTTAGCTTTACCCACACTAGTGATACCAATTCATTTACCTTTTTGGAACTTTTACTGCGTTGAAGGGATAGCTATCCCTTGGATAGTGAAATGTTTAGAAAACCCACATCAGGCAACATGTTATTACATGCATCCAGCACTCACCCAACCCTCTGTGCAAGAGCTATTCCTTATGGACAGTTTGTCAGCATAAGGAGAAATTGTTCCACTATTGAGGTGTTTGAAGCTCAAGCACAGGAATTTAGAAACAGATTTTTAGTAACGGGGTATTCTGAGGCATCACTTGATGATGCCTACAGTATAACAGAGCATGAAGGTTTAACAGGAGTGACTTAATACCGAAACTTGAAAATCCAGGCAAGAATCAACCTGTAACATTTGTGACAGAATGGAACCATCTGTCTTCAGAAATATTGACAATTATTCATAAGGATTGAAATGTTTTAGATTGGGATCCAGTGCTTAAGAGAGATGTACTGTAGGGCCACGACATAGAATATCATAGTCAAGCGGGAAAAATCTCAAGGATTTTTAAAAAAATCAGCTATTATGTTAAAGAACCCTCCAACATAATTCAACCTCATTGCATGCCACCAAAACCTAATGACTGTAACTTCTGTGGCCGGAGTAATATCTGCAGATACTGTATGCAAGAAAAAAACATTTGAACATCCTATTCTGAATAAGGCTGTATCCTTCCATAAACCTTCATTGTTTATACACTCACATGTTCCTGTCCTAAGATATATGTAGGATGCACAGTCAGGGCCCTTAACACTTAGGCTGCCAAATGAATTAGAATGTATATGAAATCTGGATGGATATCAGTCTGCAGTACAGCAACAGTTAAAGAAAGGGTTTAGGAACATATTCATTCCATTACTAGACAGGAACCAGATAACCCTGTGGGAACACATTTTGCCCAGTTCCATAACGGCAATCTAAACAGCTGTCACTTTATAGGTATTGAACACATACCCAACAATCCAAGAAGTGGGAATAGGCAAGAAAGGTTACTGCAATGTGAGACAAGATGGATTTTCACATTGAGTGCCCAATCTCAGGTTGTTCTAAATGAAAGTATTGAAATAGTTCCATATTTATGAATATATTTACAAATGGGTTATTAGATTTAGAGTCTGTTTCTGGTTGTCCATGAATATTCAATTGTGGTTTAGAATTAGCAATTGTTGGATTTTTGAATTTTTCCTTGTACTGTCTATTTGACATGATATGATATGATATAAATGCCAGATTATATGTAAGCTAAGTGCTTGTGTGTATGTACAGTAATAACATCCATCTCTTTTTCTTTCCCCTTGTTTCCCCCTTCCCCTTCCTTAGTTGATATATTTTAGGCAACATTTTAAGTTTTTCATATAGTTGATTTAGTCTGTTTACATTTCTACTCACAATTTGAATGCTTTTTGTTTAGTACTTTTTTCTAAGTTTTGTCCTTATCATTCCTGATTTTTGTTGAGGTATGATACTTTGGATGCTTTCATGTATAGCAGCCCTTTGAAAAAACAGGTGTACATCCCCTCCCCCCCAACTAGCCCTTTCAACATGCCAAAATGCAAGTATATATAATACAGGCACTTTCATACATAGCAACCATGATTGTATTAAAGTTTTTCCCTCACTTTTTTGATGTTCAAATAAAATGTATCCTGAGAATTTTTGATTAATATGCAGTTCTTCAATTACCTATGTTGTGATGTGCTGGGTGCTTTTGTATACAGCAGTCCATTTAATGAGCACACCCCCTCCTCCTTCTTTAGCTTAATGTAAGCATTCACACTGCTTGGGTGCTTTTACATATAACAGCCTGATTTGTGTTACAGTTTTCTTCCTTTCTTCCTCTTCTTAACTTTAATTTTTCATTTACAGGATTTTCTGGGTCTGAGCCTTTGTTAATATGTGAATCTTCCATTACTCATTTTGAGATGTTTTGGGTGCTTTAACACATAGCAGCCTTTTAATGAGTGCACCCTCTTCCCCTTCTCACTCTCCTCCTTTAATGCAACCATCCGCACTGTTCAGCTGCATTTACATATATTAGTCAAATCTGGATTACAGCAATTAACATGTGGATTTGTCATTACCCATGCAGAATTTTTTTTTGGTGCTTTTACACACAGCAGACCCTTAAATAAATGCACCTTTTTCTTCCCTCTCCCCCTACCCTGTTTCATTGAAGTATTCATTCTTCTTGGGCACAGGAGGCATAGGAGGTGCTGTGCCATGAGATCCTTGGTAGGCCATCCTTTTGACCTCCTGTGAGTATGCACTAACAAAGGCCAGCTATCCTTTCAGTATGCTGCTCCATACTTATGGAACACTCTCCCAGCAGGTCTGGTTGGAAGGCCCACTCTCCATGGTTTTAAGTCAGATCTCAAAGTGTACCTCCTGAAATTGCTAGCCCCTAGTCTGGGTTAGGTGGTGTCATCACCTTCCCTGCAGCCCTATTGCCCTCACTATATCTCCCCCACAACACTCTTGTGTAATATTGTCTAATGTACTGTGTACCTGTCTAACAGTTTGTGAGCTTGCTCTATTACTCTGTACTATGCTCAGTGCCCATTCCAGTGTATGTTTTGACTGTAATCCAATGTATGCAACTGCTGCTGTAACGAATCCTGGGTTGCCCCTGAAAAAAGGGAACTTTGGTCTCAGTAGTCTTATCCGGTTACCAAAATCTAAATAAATAAATATAGGGCAGAGATTTTGGGCTCTGGGCTACAAACCTGGAGACCTGAATTTGAATCCCACAGCACCCACTTGCATACTGTGTGACCCTAAACAAGTCACTTAACTTTCTTGTTCTCCCAGGTCAAGCCTAGAAACAAGCTTCAGCTTAGTGTGCCTTTCCTGGTTAAACAATTTTCCTCCATATAGCAACCAGATCTGTATAATAGCTCTTTTCAGTTCTTCCCTTTCCTACCCTCAGTTTTTGATTTATGGGCTTCAGTAAGTTCTGAGCATTTTATTAATTACTTCTCATACATATATTTATGGAAGCACAAGCTGGGATGAAATATCAGTGTAAACATAATTACATGTTGCTGTCTAGTCTTTTTTTTATAATTTTGCACCTTTTTGTCAGTAGGGAGCATGTTTATATTACATTTTAACTATTGTAATTATATGTTGTCTACCAGATGTTTTTTCAGTGCAGTGTTTTTACTGAGTGTAACTTTAATTAGAGAAATAGCACTGACGCTCCAGTCCCTGTTGAAGAGTCACACTTAACTACTTGAAGTGCTGGGACATCTGTGCTGTGGCTTTCTTGATTTCCATGTACCAAATGGCTTTGAGTGTTTATTTAAATTAGTGACGTTTTGCTCTATGAGAAGAATGCCTCTTTTTTTTTTTCCATCTGTGGTTTGGACTGCACCCGCTTCCATGTTCTTATTAGAACATTTGCAATTGTGTTCGCTGTCCAAAAAAAGTGGCACTGGGGCTGAATAATCTGCAACAACTTTTCCACTTCTGCAGACTGCCCAAGCTCCTCTGTGATCTGTGCAAACAGTGGTACTCTTTCTAACTCTCCCATTTGAGAAGCTATAATTTTGGGTAGAGATGATGATGATGATAATGATGATGAGAGTGAGTGCAAACAGACCAGTCACCTGCTTACATAAACTGTGTCTGCTCATCTGATGCCAGTGATCTTCCCCTCAACTGTTCTGCTGTCTATCTCATTTACCGCTCCCTATCAGCTTAATTATGCCACTGGAGCAGCCTCAAATACAAGTGCTACAGCAATCACATTGGTTCCAGAGGCTCCCCAGTGAGTGGTCCCAGATAATGGCTCTACTTCTATGACCTTTAAGTGTGTCATAGCAAAGGTACTGGATCTGAAAACTACCTTTTTATGTGCTGCAGCGTCAAGAACTGGCAATGATGTTCCATCGGGGGGGGGGGGCACTCCAAGTGATCTACTATCCAAGTACAAAACTGATCAGTTTTTTTGGTTGCATCCACCTTCCTGCTACTTCCCTCAGTTCAAGGAGTATGGATATATAGGTGTAACTGAAAGTTTTTTTGTGTTTCCTACAAGCACTTTCCACACAACATAAATATGTCACATGGTGACTGTGGCCTTACTGTTGGGCTCTGTGGGTGCTAAGATACCTATGTTCAGCTGAAACAATACACTGGAGGACAAAGCTTCAAGCAGATTTGCTGAACAGGGGGAATATGGTGCCAGAAGGTGGTAGATACCCATGCCCATTATCAGTTTGTCCCTGAACAATTTTCACTGGAGATTAAGGATCAAGTACACCCTGCTTGATCAACGCACACCACTGATATGGCATTCCCTTTTCTCCTGTCTTGGCTTCCACTTAGAGTTATCCCCCTCTTGCAAAACACTGTAGGCTGCCCTCTGTCAAACTGCAAGATGGCCTCTAGGACACAATGCCTACATATTAGAAAGAGCTTGGATCTATCTTAAGAATAACCTACAGACAATCACAGACAGACCTTATTAAATAGCTCCCTTTCCATCCCTACTGTTTTTTTTTTTTTCTGTTGTGTTATCATGATGATTGGGATTTGTGGAGAAGGGCTAGGTTTTGCAAGCTGTTTTCACTTGTTCTGTCTTTGATATGCCCTCAAGAGTAAGCCGGAGGACCTGGGGCACTACCAGGTGCCTGGCCCATATCCAGCTACCTCATATGGAAGTTCTAATGTATATAGTTATTGTTCTTGTCTATCTGTTTGAATGGTGCCTGTTACTACTATGCTTTCCCCCAGAGACGGGTTACTGCTACTCTATTTTAGAGATGTGTACCCTCCTTTCTCAATCTTTGCATTGTATGATATGACCCCTTGTGGAGCTAGAGACAGGCAGTTGTGAAGGTCCTTGTTACCCCACTCATCTCTGCTTACTACTCCAATGGCTGGGTTACTCTGGGCATTCCTACTGTGACCCCAAACACACACAATGATAGCAGATCTGTGCTGTGGTAATTGGATCATCCAGGGACTACATTTCCCTATGAATTGTAAACAGGCATTCACACACTTAAAGTGTTTACATTAAAGTGTTTACACTCCCAGCATGCTCTCCTACACAGAAATGAACTCTTAACCACTGAGATGGGAAAACTCTACAGAGATTGGGTAGGGCTGGAAATCCACAGTGTTGCCCTGGTCAAATAACATGGCGTCTCAATCATTACACACATGTTCCTCCACATGACAATTCAGAAACAAGCATCAGATTAGGAAGTGAAGTGTATCTTAGCAAGGTTTGACACACCTAATTTTAGATGTTTAGTTTTTGAATCATTGTTTTTTTCAGATTTACATCCATTGAGCAACCTGTTATATGTCCAGAATACCACATTGGATCAAAGATCTTTCAAGGGAACTCCCTTGTCAACTATACTGTCAACAACTAAAGCCGGTTCTCTGGCTTTTTCAGTTTTAGCTCCCCTATTATGTATTAGTCTGTCTGAAGATTTAGGAAATACCTCTTCTTTGTATTGTTTTAAAAACGAACTAAAAATGTGGTTATTATCATTGCATGAATGTAAATGTTTTTAGTAGTTGTTTGCATGTATTAATTGTTAATGTCCTATGTTAAGTGGCGGGTTGGACATGAAGAAGTGTTTGTTATAGTGTCCCTACCTAGTTAACAAAATAAAAACAAACAAACAAAACTAATGGTCCTACAGCATTGGGCAATATATATGCCCCTAATGAGGACACCCCAAGCTTCTTCCATGATTTTGCCAACCACATATCATAATTTAATGACACTAATGACCTGGTGCTTACAGGAGGAGCTTTCACTCTAACTCTCAACCCTTCTGCAGACTATAGCCATAGAAAATCCAAACCCTACCCAAGATTAGCACAAGCAGTTAAGTTGTTCCTGACAGACCAGGCTCTGGCAGATATATGGCAGCTGAATAATACCAGGGTGAGGGACGCTTCATCACAGTAAATCTCCCCTATCATGACTTCAGCCCCTATACCTCCTATGCTCATCTCGGATCACAAGTCTATCCAGCTGGTTCTCCAGTAGTGCCCCATAATGCATTGCTCACCAGCTTGGCATTTGGACCCCCTCCTATTACAGGATTCCAAATCAGAAACATAGAAACATAGAATCTGACAGCAGATGAGGGCTGCTTGGCCCACCCAGTCTGAACATTTTTCCCTAGCTACATTTCACCTCAGACCCTATTTGGTCTACAGTTCTTTCTCCTTTCCCTCTTCCATTCTACTGTGATTCCTTTGTGCCTATCCCATGCATTCTTGAATCCCAACATGGTTTTTGTGCCCACCACTTCCACTGGAAGGCTGTTCCTGGAATCTACCACTTTTTCTGTGAAAAAGTACTTCCTTGCATCTCTACCAAAGCCACACCTTTCAGCTTCATATCATGTCCCCTTCTTCTTGACCATATTTATTCCTGAAAAACACTTCCCTCCTGTACCTTATTTACAACAGTGAGGTATTTAAAAGTCTCTATCAAATCCCGTCTTTTACTCCTCTTTTCTATGGTGTGCATTTTGAAATCCTATGGTATCTCCTCATAAGGAATTTAGTATTTCCTCATGGAGGTACTAGCTGCACCTCTGGTAGATCTATAGTATTTAACAGATCACTGGAGACCAGAGTGGTCCTGGAGGACTGGAGAAGGGCAGATGTAGTCCCATTTTACAAACGTGGGGAAAAAGCAGGCAATTATATACCTGTCAGCCTAACATCAGTGGTGGCTAAGTTAATGGAAACACTACTAAAGGAAAGGATTGTGGAATATCTGAAATACAGTGGGTTACAGAATCTGAGGCAGCATGAATTGAAAGGGGGCAGGTCATGCCAAACAAATCTGATAGATTTCTTTGGGAGTGACCAAAGAGTTAGATCGGGGTGGAGTGGTGGGCATGGCCTGCCTGGATTTCAGCAAGGCTTTCAACACTGTTTCACATAGGAGATTGGTAAGCAAGCTGGGTAGTTTGAGGGTGGGCAATAGGGCAGTAACCTGGGTAAGAAACTGGTTAGGGGATAGGAGACAGAGGGTAGTGGTAAATGGAGTTTGTTCCAAGGAAAAGAGGATGACCAGCGGGATACCTCAGGGTTCACTACTAGGATCAGTCTTTTTCAATGTCTTTATTAGTGACTTGGCAGGGGAGCTGGAAGGGATGTTCTGCCTCATTGCAGATGACTCCAAGATCTGCAACACGGTGGACACTCAGGGGGGTGGAAAGGATGGGCAGAGATCTGAAAAAACTGTAGGAGTGGTCAAGGTTTTTAATGCACAAAGGTACAAAATATTGCACTTAAGCCATAGCAAGCCGGCGGCAGAGAACAAAAGGGGTGGCTTGATGCTGACAATGATAAAGCAGGAAAGAGTCCTGGGGGGGGGGATCATATCGGATGACCTAAAAGTGGCCAGGCAGTGTGACAAGGCAGTTGTCAGAGCTAGTGGGATGATAGATGCATAGGAAGAGCTAACACCAGCACTGTATAGATCTCTAGTAAGACCCCACCTTGAGAGAAATGTCCACTTCTGGAGAACAGATTTCAAGAAGGACATACAGTTGTGGCGGTCTAGAGAAGGGCTACCAAAATAATGCAGGGTCTGCATCAAAAGCCCTGTAAGGAGAGGCTAAAGAAGCTCAATATGGATACCCTGGAGGACAGAAAGGAGAGAAGGGATATGACAGAGACATTTAAATACCTCACGGGGCTTAATAACACACAGGATGCAGGATGCAGATGACACAAAGATCTGCAACAGAGTTGATGCACAAGGTGGGGTGGAAAGGATGAGAAGGGACTTGGCAAGGTTAGAGGAATGGTCAAATGGATGGCAGCTTAGATTCAATGCTAAGAAGTGCAAGGTAATGCACCTGGGAAACAAAAACCCAGGGGAATAGTACACAATGGGGGGTGAGATACTAACAACAAAAATGGAAAGGGACCTGGGGTTAGTCATATCGGATGACCTAAAGGTGGGCAAGCAATGTTAGAGGGCAGCAAGGAGGGCTGGGGGGATACTGGGATGCATAGGGAGAGGCATCACCAGTAGAAAACAGGAAGCTATTATCCTCTCGTACAAGACAGCTGGTCAGACCCCATCTGGAGTACTGCATGCAGTTCTGGAGACCCAATCTCTGTAAAGACATAGACAGGATGGAAGCTGTCCAGAGGAGGGCAACTAAATGGTGCAGGGTCTGCACTGGAAGACATATGAAGAGAGACTTAAGGAGCTTAATATGTATAGCCTTGAGGAAAGGAGGAGAGGGGGACATGATAGAAACTTTCAAGTACCTCAAGGAATCAACAAAGTCCAAGAGGGTGCATCTTTCAAAAAAAGAGGTGTGCAAGAACAAGGGGGCACAATTTGAAGATAGAGGGGGCAGCTCAGAGGTAATTTAAGGAAGTATTTTTTCACAGAGAGGGTTGTGGATGCATGGAACGACCTTCCGGAGGAGGTTGTGGAGTCAAAAACAGTGGTGGAATTCAAGCATGCATGGGACAGTCATAAGGCAATTCTAGGGGGTGGGGGTAGGAAGAATTAGGCTGCTGGTTAACTAGGATCTGCAGCTTATCCATTAGGTAGGGAAATGGGCAGACTGGGTGGGCCAAGCAGTCCTTATCTGCTGTCAAATTCAATGTTTCTATGTTTAGGAGTCGAGTATTCTTCTGAAGAAAAGATGCTCTAGAACAAGGGAACATGCTAAGAAGCTTTAGGGGGTAACTTCAAGAGAGAAGTGAGGAAAATTTCCTCACAGAAAGAGTGGTGGATTTCTGAAACAGCCTTCCAGCTGAGGTAGTGGGGTCAAAATCAGTGGTGAGGTTTTAAAAATGCCTGGGACAGGCACAAGGGAATCATAGGAGTACAGAGGAGGGGAAGAGAAAGCACTGTAGGTCAAGTGGGTCTACAGCAGAAATGAAGGTGGAGGAAAATAAATAAATTGGGCAAACTGGATGGGTCAAGCGGCCCTTATCTACCATCAGATTCTATGTTTCTATAGGGCTTTTGATGCAGATCCAGCGACATTTTAGTTGTCTCCTCTGGATAGCCTCCACTCTGTCTATATCCTTCCAGATATGTGGTCTCCAGAACTGAATACAGTACTAAAGGTGGGGTCTTATCAGCAAACTATACAGGAGCAACCCCACCTGTCTCTTTCTGCTAGTGATAGCCCTTTCAATGCACCCCATCTTCCCACTTGCCCTCCAGTCTGCCTTGTCATGCGGCCTGGCCATCTTTAGGTCATCCAATATGATTATCATATTTCTCTTTCTTGCTCGGTTGTCATCAGTACCACTCTACCTATTTTTCACACTACCCTTGGATTTGTGTGCCCTAATAGTTTCATACTGAAGCCCAGCTGCCATACCATTGACCACTCCTCAAGTTTTCCCAGGTCTCTGTTCATTCTTTCAATCCTCCCGGAGTTTCCACCCTGTTGCAGATCTTGGTGTCATCTGCAAGAAGGCAAGCTTTCCCTTCCAGCTGCTCTGCAATGTCAATTATTATGACATTAAAGAGTACTGGGCCTAACACTGTTCCATAACTACCCAGCTGGTCACCTTCCTTTCCTCAGTGCAAACTCCATTTACCACGTTCCTCTGTTGCCTGTCCCCTAACCTATTACTTACCCAGTTTACAGCTTTTTTACACATCCCTAAGCTATGCAGCCTGCTTTCTAGTCTCCTATATCCTATTTAAGGAGGCAGTATAGCACAGTGGTTTAAGGATCTGAGCTGCAAACCTGGAGACCTGGGTCTGAATCCCACAGCCCCCACTTGCATACTGTGTGACCCTGAGCAAGTCACTTAACTTCCTTGTGCTCCTAGGTTGCACCTGGAAACATGCTTTGTCTTAGTCTGCCTCTCCAGGTTAAACAATTTCCCTTTCCCTTTCCTATGTGGAATAGTGTAGAAAGCCTTACTGAAATCCAGCTAGGCCACATCTACTGCTCCTCAGTGATATAATTCTTTGGTTACCCATTCAAAGAAAATCTGTCGGATTTGTCTGATGTAACCGCACCCCGGTAGGTCCATGCTGCCTCAGGTCCTGTAGCCCATTAGATTCAAGATATTCCAGAATCCTGTCTTTCAGTAGTGTTTCCAGTAACTTTCCCACTACCAATGTCAGGCTGACTGGCCTTTAATTTCCAGCCTCTTTCCCACTACTACATTTGTGAAATGGGACTACAGCTGCTCTCCTCAAGTCCTCTGGAACCAATATAGTATCCAGTGATCTGTTCAATAGGACTGTCAGAGGTGCAGCCAGTACCTCCCTAGGCTCCCTCAACAGCCCTGGATGCACCTCATCTAGCCCCACTGCTTTATCTACTTTCAGATTAGCAAGTGCCTTCAGGACTAGTGTCCATCTCCCCCCTTCAAGGCTCCTACTTCCGGAAGAGAGCAGAAGAATTATTCAGCTCAAATAACACAGGGGGCACTGCCATGTTTATTATCTGGGAGGCCTTCAATGACACAGTGTGGGATAAAGACAGGAAGAAGGTGCTTGCAGACCTAGAGGTTTAATGCTATCAAAAGAAGCTGAGTTTAAAACCCAGCTAAGAGTCTCCACTGATTTCCACCTTCATAACACTTTTGTCAAATTATAGCTAGAGATTGTCTCCCTTACAGTTCACAAAGTTGAACTGGCCATCCTTAGACTCCAACATGTGTACTGGGAGGGACAGGAAAAGTAATAAAATTATGTCCTACTTTTTCACAAAGCAACAGGCAGAGAAGCAGTGAGAGACAAATCACTGGACCTAGAGATACTCATAGGAATCTCAATACCTTATCAGAGGATATTAATGGGGCAGTGAAAGCTTTTTATTCTCAACTTCACAGCTCTAATGCTCCCCTGGGACTTCCCCAAATTAATACCTTTCTACCCCCTCTCCAGCTTCCTAAATTGTTTATAGAGCTGTTGGCTGCACTAGAAGTCCCCCCCACACACACACACACACACTGCAGAGACTAAAATAGCTATGAATACCTTTAATCCACACAAGGCTCCTGGTGAAGATGGATTCCCAGTGAAATTCTTTTAGCTACTATCCCCACACAATTGCCCCATACTCTAAAAGCATTACGCGCGATCTGTACACTCTGAATCCCTCCTGCAATGCATAGAACTAACACTACAGTCCTCCCTAAAAAATGAAACAATCCCATCCTACCAACCAGTTATTGCCCCATATCCCTGCTCATGGTGCATAACAAGATGTATGCAAAACTTCTAGTTATGTGCTTGGATTCCCTTTTACCATTCTTGGTCAACTCCTCTCCAGTGGTTTCATCTGGAGTAGACTAGGCTCTGACCACCTTTGATCCTTAATCCTTAGTGAACTCCATGCAGATTGCCAGCGGGGCCCCTCTTTCAACTGCACTGGTGGCAATGGTTTTTGAAAAAGCTTTTGACTAGCTTAAGTGGGGTACTTATATGGGGTCCTAGAATACATGGGATTTGGCCAGCTATTTTTGACAAAAATTCAAACCCTTTACACTGGCCCAGTGTTCAAGATTCTAATGAATGCCACAGTGTCATCTATGGTTCCCCTTGCCAAATGTATTAGACAGAGATGCCATCTGCCCTTCCCCCTTAGAATCCCTCACAGCTGCCATTTATCAATGTCCAGAAATGTTCAGCATAAAAATATGTAGAGACCAGTAAAAAGCTTTGCTATAGTCTGATGACCTTCTGGTCCTCTTAGATCAGGTACTGACCTCCTTCTTGCCACTCTTGGACCTACTAACCTATTTTTGTATCAACCACTTGAAAACGGAGGTACTCTCTCTCTCTCTCTCAGCACTCTCTCAACTGATATTGTTCCTCACATGATTTTCAGCCCTTCAGGCTCTGCTGGGCACCAGATTTTATCACATTTGTGGGCATCAATATCATTCAAGACTTGAAAAAAATGTATGAGTACAACTTTGCCACTTTATTGGTGGAACTTCAGCTGGAGTGGAGTCTGCAGGAAGGGATATTTTCAGAGGAGGAGAAGCATGAGAACAGGAGGGCATGATATGAACCTTATGGGGGAGGTTAAGAAGAATGTGAGGAAGTACTTTTTCATAGAAAGGGTGGGGAACCCCTGGAACAGCCTGCCAGAAAAGGTGATGAGGAAAAGACAGTAATTTAAGAATGTATGGAATGGGCACATAGGCATAATAGGTAGAGAAAAGGGAGGAGAGATGGTCTTCTGTGACCAAATATGGTCTAGGGTGTGGTAGTAGTCAAAAAAATAGGGCAGACTAGATGGACCTACCAGTCCTTTTGTGCCAACACATTCTATGTTTCTATGAGTATGAAAGATGGAAACCCTTGCAGCTGTCAATGGCTTGCAAAACTGAAGCAACAAAAATGACCAAAGCCCCTAAACTCTTTTCATATCATACTGTTTATTCAAGTTACTCTTCCCAACACCTACTTTGACTAGATAAACAACATTTGTGATAATGTCCTGTGGGAAAGTAAACAGCCTTGATAATAAAGTAGCTGAAATAATCTCTGAACACACTGAGGCCAATGGAAGGTAAGGACTCCTAAGGTTCCAGGGCTATTACTTGGCCTTCTGAACAGCTCAAAACAACCCAATGGTTCCCTTCCCAGGACAGAGACAGGCTGGCAGTATAGCCTAGAGGTTAGAGGAATGAGGTGTGAAAGAGCTTGATACATCTAGCAGACCAGAGCCGAGTTTGATTCTCACAACCTCCACTTGCATACTGTGTGACTCTGAGCAAGTCACTTGACTGCCCAGTGCTCCCAGGTTGCCCCTGAAAACAGGCACTTGTGCCTAGTGGGCCTTACCCGGTTACCAAAGACTAAAATAAAAATTAAAAAAACATGGTATCAGCATAGTACAGTCTGTCTGTGAGCTCCACCTGATAAATTCTGGAAAAAACAACTGACAAATCCCTTTATGCATGAAAACAGCTTCAGGAACGGCCCTGCTTAGAGCTGACCAACACTGGGCTAGTCATTCTGTGGAAGAATATATCTATAAAGAAAGGTGGCAACCCAATTTCATGGCCTCACTAGAAAGTCAAAGATATTAATACTGTTGTCAACATCTTAGTTCCTCATAGGACTGATATAGACTTTCAAGGGTAGCAGTAGTGGTATACTTTGGCCAAAACATAATTTAGGCATAACCTGCAGTTCAGAAGCTCCCTGATGCCAAAAATAAAAGAGACTTAAAGTCCACTCACTCATTTTCCATCAAAAAGGGAGGGCAGGCAATATATACAACTTGATAAAGAGTAATATCCCAGATCAATCCTTGACTACTAGAAGTGAGTGGACCACCAGGATAGGGTGCTAGGTCACTGAGGATGAATGGAAATACTGTTAGAAGCATGCACACATGGCTATCTGGGACACTAGAAGCAGACTACTGCAAAACAAGGTACAGCATCTATGGTACTTCATACAGCCTGCCTCCTCTGCATGGGTTCCATGTTGTGATAGTGATCACAAAACAGCGATCAATATCATAAAGGATGTATATCACTAAAAAGCATTTCAGTGATATACAATCACAAGCATTTATGTGGGGGGGCTGCACACCCCCTGCACCCCTCCACACACCCCTGAATAAGGATTGTTAACTCCAGGGGGGTACATGTCGAGGAGGGGGTGAAGCACGGACAAAAAAAAAAAGAACAGAGAGCTGCAAGCAGTGGCAAAACAATCGCCCCCAGCAGGTCCCGAACCCAGTTCCTGCTGCACCGTTGCCAGCCACTCTCACTACCACACCACAGGGCTGGCACAGCTGCAACAGGATCCCCTACCCATACTAACCCTTCCTCCTATCCCTCCCCTCCCATTCACCTCCCTATCCCTCCCCTTCCAGTCACTCTGCTCACCATAGGATTGCTACCCTAGCAGGGTAGCTCTTCATGATAGTGCTATAAATGAGTCCCTGTTTCTACAGTTGCTCATTTATTATCAGTGTCATCACTGGCTACACTCCCTATAACAGCTGCAGGAAATGTGACACAGCAGTAGGGATTTATTACATATCCTGGGGTCCTGCTCACAGGTAAAACAATTGCAAGTTGTTGCATCTCCTGATAGTTGATTCAACTACTCTCTAAATTTTGTTACAAACTTATTGCTAGTCTGGCACAACTCACCCAGTTCAAATGCCAGTCCCATCTATCCTCTGGAACACTGACCCATTTCTTGGACATTTGTGACCCCTTTCTGCAATTTTTGGAATGTTCTGCCCATGGACACCCATCACATCCCCAATACCCAGGAACAGCAGTGGACTAGGTAAGTCAGTAGTGTCTCCTGCCAGTTACCCCCCCCCCATCCATATGAATTACCTTCTGGTCTGGCAGGAGTGACTATCTGTTACCTAATCTAATTCAACTAATACATAATTATGAGGGTTCATGATAATGCTTTAATATAAAGTGACACCAGTTTTTACATCCTTTGTACAAAGGTTCTGAATGTTCTTGTGCTGTTGTGCTATGGAAAAGAGAAAATTTCAGGTCATAAGAATGTATTCAGCCTATGTAAAGCCCCTTAAATTGGGGCGTGTCTTACTTATGATTTTACCTAAAATGTATTTTTTTAATTCTGCCTTTAATCCAGAACCTATTGCTTGGGTAGTTCTAGATTAAACATTTTCTTGTCTCCAGTGATTTAGTAATTAGATGATGAATATGCAGATCATTTCTTTTCAGAACTCAAATCTATTTCTTTTGATGAGGCAAACGGTCAAATAGTCCAACTATTACCACTTTCACTGTGTCAACTTTTGCATTCTTGCCTTCTCTCTACTTAACCCCCACCTCTTCTGACCTATAATACCATCTGTCTCATTTTCACCCTCTGTGTGTCTATGTAGATGTTGCAATTCATGATTTCCAGTGTTTTGTCAACAGTGTGTTCAATACAAGCTGTAAAGACAAAGAAGTAATCATTATCCCAAGTGACATTAAGGTAAATCAAAGCTGCCAGAAAACACAATTACAATGTATGTAACAATAAGCTGATGGGAGATATGGCCTGGCCAGAAGCAATGGTGGACATCTTGTAGCTTTGTTCTCCCATTCAGCACCCACAAGCTACCCTAAAATTGAAGCATCCTTTATGCATTTTCATGTTCTTGTACAATACATGATAGAATATCATCGCATGTGCATGCAGAAAAGCCAGAAAAATCAGGCATAGCTGCAGTTTGGAGTGGCAACATTGACTACAGGAGTGGGCCTACCACCAGAAACTAGGGGACACATGAACAGCACAGCAATTCTGCACAGCAGTTCTTCTCTTGCTTCTCCTCACCTTCCCTCTTCCACCCTCCACCCATTCTCTTATCTCATGCCACCTCTTTTGCAACTTCTTCCCCACCTTCTCCCTACGTTTCTCTCTCTAACCTCTCTCCCACCCATATTATTCTCTCTCTTGGGTTTTTGACAAGGCCTGCTAGGCTGCCCCCTCTCCTGACTAGACACCACCTCTTCTCCTTATACTATTAATTTGTCTTCCTACCCCCACTTCACCAGCACACCCCCTTCTCTCTGCACTCACCCCATTTCCCTTCTTCCTCCTCCCCATCCTCTCATCTCTCTATCCCCATTATCTCCTTTGCAACTCCTTTCCTTCCCTCTCCACCTCCTGTGCAACTCATCTCCTTCTCCCTCTTGTTTCTCCCATCCCCCACCTTACACCCCATTACTTTCCTAGATTTTGACAAGATCTCCCAGGCTGCCCTCTCTTTGAGCCCACTCTACTGTTATATTGAACAACATTCAGTGCTATTTTGTTTGCTTTTGATGTATTAATTTTTTAAAGTATATTCTTGATATCTGCTATTTACTTATCTATAGTTTACCTTGTTTTGTTTTTGTACTACTGATGTGGAACCTTTGTAAATGAGTTGTATTGCTCAAAGGTGTTGTAATCCAAGACTAAATAAATAAAATAGATAAATAATAAACAGCAGAAGCAATGGATGCTATGCAGGCCTTGTGCCAGTCACAGAAACATGGTACACAGAGAACCATGACTGGGATGTCAACATATCAGGGTACACAATCTACAGGAGGGACAGGGAGGCTAAAAGAGGAAGATGAGTAGCTCTCTACATAGAGGACAGAATCAAAGCAACAGAACTAAATGGTAAACAGGGGGAGGAGGCACTGTGGGTCATCCTGGAGACAGGAAATGGTACCACAATTCACACAGTGGTTGTTTACAGACCCTCGTCTCAGGGGGAGGCAATGGAAAAGGAAATGATAGAAGGAATCCTTAGAATGTCAGAAAAATGAGATACATTGTTGATGGGAGACCTGAATATGCCAGATGTTAACTGGAACACCTTTACTGCAGCCACATCCAAGGGTAGGGTCATTCTCGATGCCCTGCAGGAGGCATGCCTCAGACAGCTAGTGTTGGAACCCACTCAGGAGGGAGCAGTCTTAGACCTGGTACTCTCAAATGGGGATGGAGAGAGGATCTCAGATTTAGAAGTGGGTAGCCATCTGGGAACAAGTGACCACCAAACAGTGTGGTTCACAATAAACACAGCTGTAGAGTCAAGCCATACAAAAGCAAGGGTACTGGACTTTAGGAGGGCTGAGTTTGGCAAAATGGGAGAGTGCCTCACAAAAACACTAGCAAACAGACAAGAAGGAGGGGTGAAAGAACAATGGGAAAACATCAAAATAGCCACCACAGAGGCAACAAGCCTTTGTGTAAAGCAAGTCAACAAAAAAAAATGAAGGAAAAAGCCACTATAGTTCTCAAAATAGGTGGCAGGGAAGGTTAAGGAGAAAAGTATAGCATTCAGGAAATATAAGGAAACACATATTAGTAGGACAGGGAGCTATATCAGTTAAAGCAGAAGGAGGCAGAGAAGGCAGTCAGAATAGCAAAGGCCCAAACTGAGGAAAAGATAGCCAACTTTGTGAAGAAGGGGAATAAAACCTTTGATAGGTACTTTATCAAGAGAAGAAAGACAAAGGGAGGGATACTGAAGCTTAATAAAGGGGAGGGAATGTGGGCAGAGGGTGACAGTGAAAAAGCAGGGATACTGAATGAATACTTCTGCTCAGTAGTCACAAAAGAAGAGGAGAGTGAGATACCTTAACCAAACAAGAGAAACACTCTGGATAGGGAGGTCGATACCAGTCCAATTACAGAAGAAAGGGTTCTGAAAGAACTCTTAAAACTGAAGGTGGACAAAGCAATGGGACCTGATGGCATTCATCCCAGAATTTTAAAAGAACTAAGGGGAGAACTAGAGACACCACTGACTACCTTCTTTAATAAATCATTTGAGGATGGGGTAGTACCTGAGGACTGGAGGAGGGTGGATGTGATTCCACTTCAGAAAAGTGGGAGCACGGCAGAGGCAGGAAACTACAGACCAGTTAGTTTGATCTCAATGGTAAGGAAAATGATGAAATCACTTCTGAAGGAAAGAATTGTTGAGTACCTATAGGCCAGCAGGGCACAGGACCAAAGGCAGCATGGATTCACAGCAGGAAGGTCACATCAGATGAATCTAATAGATTTATTTGACTGGGTGACTAAAGTAGTAGACCAGGGAAAGGCTGTGGACATTGCCTACCTAGACTTTAGCAAGGCATTTGGCACAGTCCCACACAAAAAATTTATAAACAAGTTAGCCAGCCTTGGAGTGGGTCACAAGGTGGTAGCCTGGGTAAAAAAACTGACTGGACAACAAGATGCAGAGGATAATAGTAAACAGAGCACACTCTGAAGAAAGGGGGGTTACTAGTTGGGGTGCCGCAGGGTTCAGTAATGGGACCTGTCCTCTTTAATGTCTTTGTAAGTGGCATTGTGGAGGGACTGGAAAGAAAAGTATGTCTCTTTGCAGATGACGCGAAGATCTGCAACAGGGATGATACACAATTTAGGGTAGAAAGGATGAGAAGGGACTTGGCAAGGTTAGAGGAATGGTCAAATATATGGCAGCTTAGATTCAATGCAAAGAAGTACAAAGTAATGCACCTGGGAAACAAAAACCCAGGGGAAGAGTACACAGTTGGGGGTGAGATACAAACAACAAAAATGGAAAGGGACCTGGGGATAGTCATATCAGATGACATAAAGGTGGACAAGCAATGTTAGAAGGCAGTAAGGAGGGCTAGGGGCATACTGGGATGCACAGGGAGAGGCATCACTAGTATAAAACCAGAAGTTGTTATACCTCTCTACAGACAGTTGGTGATACCCCATCTGGAGTACTGCGTGCTGTTCTAGAGACCCCATCTCTGCAAGGACATAGGATGGAGGTTGTCCAGAGGAGGGCAACTAAAATGGTGCAGAGTTTGTATCAGAAACCATATGAAGAGAGACTACAGGAGCTTAATACAGTATGTATACCCTTGAGGAAAGGAGGGAGAGGGGGGACATGATAGAAACCTTAAAGGACCTCAAGGGAATAAACAAAGTCCAAGAGGGTAGCATCTTTCAGAAAAAAAGATATGCAAGAACAAGGGGGCACAATTTCAAGATAGAGGGGGGGTGGCTCAGAGGTAATGTGAGGAAGTATTTTTTTTCATGGAGAGGGTTGTGGATGCATGGAACACCCTTCCTGAGGAGGTTGTGGAGTCAAAAACAGTGGGGGGATTCAAGAATGCATGGGACAGAAATAAGGTAATTCTAGTGGAGGAGCTGGGAAGAAGTAATCTGTTGGTTAACTAGGATCTGCAGCTTATCCATTAGGTAGGGAAATGGGCCAACTGGGTGGGCCAAGCGATCATTGCTTGCCATCAAATTCTATGTTTCTATGCAGGCCTTGGACTCCAACTTTTGGCTAATGGCCCTAATCACACATCTTCGTAATAAGATACAGGCCAGCTTAACAAACATTACAACCCAAATAGAATACCTACAGGGCCTCAGCAGCAGTCAAACAGAAACCACAGTTGCTCACTTGACAAGAGTCATGGAGGTGAAAGAGAGGGCCAGCTCAGTGGAGGACCAGCAGGTGGTCTGGAATAGGGAGTGATCCTACCTCAAGGAAGCAGTGCCTTCCTTCACAGAGGGGAGAGATGATCAAGAAAATAGAATGTGACGCTTTACTATATGTATAGTTGGCCTACTTGAGGAGGAGGAGTCTGGTGGAGACCCTATTGCTTTTATCCAGGGCTAGCCGGCAGAAACACATGAACCTGGAGAGGCAACCAGGGCCTACAAGACTGAGCACACCAGTCAGTCCAGTGGCACAGCAGTTGGGCTATTGCTCGTGGCGTCAGTGACCTATGTTTGGGAACGGACTCGGGCTACTGGAGGGCCAACCGGGGGGAAGAAGATTGAGTGTCCACGGCCACTCTCCTCCTCTGGGGAGGGTGATTTCTATGTCCTGCCACATTACCGCCACCTGGATGACTATGGGTGGAGGTGCAGCGAGACAGCATGAAGTGGCTGGTGGACGTCGGCCAGGAGCTGGAGCACTTGCACATTGCGATGTGCTCCACCCCTTGTCTCCTCTGGCATGCTGATGTCCTGAGGGGTGGCACTAGAACACGGAAAAACACCGCATCACAGTGGTAGTACATGGGACCCAGCTGCTCCAGATCCTGCAACCGGGCTCCTGGTGGAGACCACAGAAGACCTCCTGACAGACACTAAAATGGACAGGGGGGGAATCGTGGGACCCCCTCCTCCCTGCCCAGGGTGGTAGGCCAAGGCACAATGGAAGTAGGTCTAGTGGCTCTGTCCGAGAGTTACCCATGGAGGTACTGGGGATCAACAGCCCAGGGTGCCTGGAGGGGAACCACAGTGACAGAGAACAAAGGGGGCAGAAAAACAGTAAATAAAAACAAAAGACTGAGAACACCCACAGGATGCTGGGGAAGAAGTAAAGTACTGGGACGATCCATGGTACTGTCTTGTCATGTTCCTGAGGTTCCAAGTCCGGTTGACTGTGATATGAGTGACCAGCACAAAATGTCAGTTTTGTAGGATTATGCCAGGGTCTTCATTTTCTTGGAATATAGATGTCAGGTACAGAAAGGGAGGCAAGCAAATTCTGTTGTTAAAACAAGGTTTTTCTGATGAGATTAGCAATCCTCCCATAAGGACTGTTCAATGTTTTGTGTAAATCATTCAGGGTTCCCACCCTCCATCCTCCTGCTCCTTTGTTAACATCCACAAGGCAGAAAAATACATGAATAGAGAGGATGTGGCATCAGGTGGAAGACTGAGTCAGTGAGTATGTTGTTTGCAGTCAGGTTTGATGGCACCTACTGCAAAAGTATTGTCTTTTAAGTGTTGTGGCCTAGTATACCAGGGCAGTGCTCCAATGCAGCTGATGTGATAAACTGTGTTCCCTAGATCAGTGTTGAAAGGCACTGCATGCCACGTCTCCACCATTTTAAGCATTATCAACAGCTTCAGTGCAGTTTAGTATGGTTCAATATTTACATTAAGATACAGTTTCCACCAGGAGACCACCCGCAATGATCTGTTAGTACTCACTCGGCATCAACAGCCCACCCTCAACCCCAAATGGTGGCCAGTTCAATAATGTCATTCACCTCCTTGACCAGCAGTTATCTGAATAGATTAGAACAATTCTGATTTTGACATGCGCACACAAAGCATGCATTTCATAAACTGGAAAAGATATGATGTATTCAAATGGCAGTCAGTCGAGGGAATTAGTGAAATACAGAAACATAGAAACTGTTAACAGATAAGGGCTGCTGGGCCCACCCAGTCTGATAATGTGGCTGCAGAGGTCTCAGTGTCTCTCTGGATGTAGGAGGCTCCTACATCCAGGGAGACACTAAGAACACTGCAGCCATGTTGTCTGGTGGATTAAGTCATGTCCAGAGAAAGGAGAGATAGCATGTTTCTATGAGTAAAATTGGGAGATGAAAAGAAAGAGATGGAATACACTTACAGTATGTGAGATGAAGGAATATAGTTTTAGTAGACAGATCAAAACAGTTGTATGGGCCTGAAGAAGTGGTGGAAGCCACAAAACTGTTGCCCCATTTTATAAGTGTGTTTAATACAATAAAAGCAGTTATTGTTTGCTAATTATTGTGTGACTTGCAGTGGAGTTCATCCTTGTTTTCGGTTATCTGAGTTTTGTATTGCCAATATAGATGACACAAGTGCAGAACTGATGTACAAGAATTAGGGCACCCTAATCACCCATATATTTTGCAGAGTTTAGCAGGATTTTTTGCCCACCCAGTCTGTCCATTTTTATTTCCTTCATTTTGCTGCAGACCCTATGTAATCTATAGTACTGTTTCCCCAGAATTCTTACCTCAATGATTCCCTTGTGCCTATCCCAGGCATTTTTAACCCCACCACTGTTTTCATCCCCACTATCTCCACTGGAAGGCTGTTCCAAGAATCCACCACCCTTTCTTTGAAGAAGTACTTCATCGCATCGCTTCTGAATCTACCTCCCTCCAGCTTCATAGGATGTCCCTTTGTTCTAGATTACCTTTTTCTCTGAAAAATACTGCCTTCCTGTACCTTCTTAACCCCCATGAGGTATTTAAAGGTCTCTGTCTTATCCTGTCTCCTCTCCTCTCCTCTCCTCCCCTCTCCTCTCCTCTCCTCTCCTCTCCTCCAGGGTGCACAAATTGAGCTCCTTTACCCTCTCCTCATAGGGCTTTTGATGCAGATCCTGCATCATTTTGGTAGCCCTCTTCTGGACCGCCTCCACTCTGTCTATGTCCTTCCTGAGATGTGGTCTCCAGAACTGGACATACAGTGTTACTCAAGGTAGGGTCTTAATAGTAATCTAAATAGGGGAAACACCACCTCCATCTTCCTGCTGGTGTTAGCCCTGCCTGTGCACCCCAACATCCCACTATCCATCCTGACTGCCTTGTCACACTGTCTGGACACCTTTAGGTCATCTGATATGGTTACCCACAGGTCTCTTTCCTGCTTTGTCATTGTGTCACTCCCCCTATTTTGTACTTTGCTTCTGGGTTTCTATGGCCCAAGTGCATTATTTTGCATTAAAACCCAGGTGCCATACCCTTGACTACTTCTTTAGTTTTTCTTAGATCCCTGCCTATCCTTTCCACCCCCCAGAGGGTCTACTCTGTTACAGATCTTGGTGTCATCCACAAAGAGGCAGACCTTCCTTTCAGCTCCTCCACTAAGTATGTCACTTATAAAGACATTAAAGAGGACTTATTTCAGGACTGACTCCTAAGGTACCCTGCTGGTCACCCTCCCTTCCTCGGAGCAAACTTGGTTTACCACTACCCTCTGTCTCCTCTCCCTTAACCATTTTTTACCCAGGTTACTACCTTCATGCCCACCCCTAAGCTACCCAAATTGTTTACCAGTCTCCTATGTGGAACAGTGTTGAAATCATTGCTGAAGTCCAAGCAGGCTACGTCCACCACCCCTCCCAGATCTAACTCCGTGGTCACCCAATTGAAGAAATCTATCAGATATGTCTGGTGTAACCTTCCAACTGTGACTCCATTCTGTACTGATTCTGTAACCCTTTGGATTCAAGAAATTTAACAATCCTTACCTTTAGTAGTGTTTCCATTAACTTACCCACCACCGAGCTCAGGCTGACTGGCCTATAATTTAGTGCAGGATTGGCTGTTGTTTTGGGGAGATAAAGGAGGGGTGGCCATTAGATTTTATTTATTATCTTGGGGCCTGGGTAAGGGAGGAGGTAATGCTGAACACCATGGATTTTCATTTAGGTAAGGTAAGTGGGGTACCACTGGGTGCCAGAGACTTTCTTTGCAGTAGTGTGAGGGAGGATGCACCACTGGATGGAGTGTGAGGTAGCGGTACCACTGGATGCTAGAGGCTTTCCTTGGAGCAGTGTGAGGGAGGGGCTACCACTGGATGTCAAGGACTTTCTCCAGGCCAGTGCTAGGGACAGGGTACTATTGGATGTCAGGGATTTTCCTTGGAACAGTGTAAGGAACAGGGTACTACTAAATGCCAGGGAGTTACTTTTATGGAGAGTGTGTGTGGGTGTGCCATGGGATGACAAGTATTTCTTTATTGACTCAGGGTGAGGACGAGGTGGCACTAGATGCCAGGAACTTTCCTTGGGCAGGGGGATGGAGGGGGTACTAAAGGACAATAGTTACTGTATTTTTGGTAGAGTGAGAAAGGGAGTACCTTCAGATTTCAGGCACTATATTTGGCCAGGAGAAAGTAGGGGATACCACTGGACAGTAGGAACTTTCTTTGTAGAAGTGTAAGGGAGGGAAAGAGTACCCATGCATGTCAGGCACTTTCTTTTGGGGAGACTGAGGGAAGAGGGTATCGCTTCATGCCACAGAGGCATTGTTTGGTGGAGGCTTTCAACTGGGGCAGAATGAGACAGGGAGCATCACTGAGTGCTAGCGAGTTTGTCACAGTATTTTTTTTTTATTTTTTATTTATTTAAATGTTTCACCAGGATGGCACACTGAGCAAATTGCTAATTTCCATATGCATCCTATGGGAAGGGGGAAGGGAGATAGTTTACATTAGTAACATTATTTGTAATCACAGAATAGCAGATAGCAGTTTGTATGGTGAATGAGAGAGAACTACTATATGCTGGGTAAGGGAGGGGGTACCACTGGATCCTTGGATTTCTTTGTTTGGAGTAAGGTGAAGCAGAGGATACAAGCAGGCAGTAGGGCATAATGGTTTAAGGCAGGAGGAGGGAGAAGGTTTGACTGGGTACACTGCAAGAGACAGTTTGTATTAAAAGTGTTCATCCAGCATTGTTAACACAAAGTTCTGCATTATCTGTTATTGCATTTAATTAATTTATTTAAAACATATTTTACCAGTTACAAGCAGTGCCCAGAATTGACAGAACTGGGCCAAAAGTTCATCACTTTGTCTTCTTGGATTTGTAGTCTGCTTTTTGGCTTCAAGTCAGTGTTGTCAGATGAACATTCAAGACCGTTGGAATGACAGGAACAAATGCTGGACTCCACTTCTGATGAGTATCAGGATAGTGGGGTACTGTACTTTACACAGAGTACATTGTCCTATTAGACATTTCAGGGGTATTTACAGTGGAGCATCCTCTTTTCTAGATGTTAAGTTGGGGGATTAATCCTAAAACTGGCAGATCTGAATTCATTTCCATTCTAAGGACTCTGTTCTCTGGACAAGGAAGGTGCTTGCATTTTAACTGAAAGCTATAACAAATAGGAAATAATGGGTCAAGGCTAGTTTCAGGTTCAGGGACTTGAGTGAGAGTTCTTGAAGTCCCTTCAGTTTCCATTGTTACAGTGGTGGCCATGCTTATGAGATAGGGGAGAAAAATCATGAAGAAATCCATTTATGTGGGTGCCCTCTACATGACCTTCGTAGTCTAGACACTATCCCAGTGTCCACGGTTCACCAGGTTCTCAATCCTATAAGTTTATATGTGTTGCGGAGGATGTCTCTTGTACTGTAATTTAAGAATGCCATTTCAAGCAGTTTGGTTGAGATGCTTGTGAAACTAAGCTGAACTGTTCCATTTGCCCAAACTGCATGATGGGATACTATACTAGACAAATTGTACAGCATATATGAACTTTTTATAAATTATTTGGGTTGGCTGTAGTGATTTAAAATGTTCCCATTCATTGTTTTTTATTTAGAAAAGGGAATGTTGTTCTAGTGGCCCTCCACAGTATTTGATGTGGTGCTCCATGGTAATGTTCCTTGCATGAGATTTCAAGTGTATGAAAGATAAATGGGCCTTCGGTACTGCTTTTTGACTGACTAAAACCACCAAAGTGATTTACAATTTCTTAAAGAACCTGGGTATTTTTAGCATCCAGTGTGAGGACCATTTTTTCTGCATAGTCCTTGGCCTAGGCAATGTAGTGCTCCATAGCTGAGATCCTTCTACCAAGGGTCCCAATTACCTCATTGATTGGAGATATTAAGTGAGACCATGGGCCTGATTCTCAAAAATGCCCTTAGAGAGGCGCAAGGAGCGTCAGATGCAGCGTGCACCAAATCCCCCTACACCATCAACAATGCACCCTATTCTGTAAGGAATGCACCAACCAGACGCAGCACACATGGCACATGAACGCACAGTGCATCAGATAAATAGCATAGACAACACATAAGGTGCAGGTAGTGCCAAATGCAAGGGGCAGAGAAATGGCTGAACCACAGAGGACGCAGCAAGGAGAGAGGAGGCAGCCAACCCCAGGGACATGGAGGAAGAAGAATGGGCACTCCAGGAAAAAGACTTTCACAGACCAGGAGACAGACATCCCTCTGGATGCAATAGAGGCCCAGGTAGGTGTGATGTGTGGCAGAAGGACATAAGCATGTGGGGCAATGGTGCAAGGTCCTGACCAATGTGTGACACCCAACAGGTGGACCTGCTATTATCCCGGGGTGAGGACCAGAAGCTACAGGCAAAGTGGCAGGAGGCATGGATCAAGGTAGCCAGGCTAGTGAATGCAGTGGCACCCAGCAATTGCAATGTGAGGGAGCTGCAGAAGTGTCACTGTGACATCAGGCACCATGCCAAGGAGAAGGCAGCCCACAACAGGTGTTGCACAATGGCAACGGGAGGACGCACACAACCACGGCCCCTCAGCAGACATGAGGAACTCATACTGGCACACATCAGCACGTGCAGCATACAGGGTGACACAGAGCTAGACCTGTATCAGCAACAACATGCACAAGGTAAGCACTGGGTGTGAATAGGGCGGGAGGCACCACCAAGACAGCCAATGTGGCACCACCAGTGGAGGCTGACACATCACAGGGACACCGGAACCCACATTGGATAGGGATCCGGGGGCAGACGAAGAGGGACAAAGAGTGGCCTGGGTGCCCAGGCAGATGCAGGAGATGCAGGGGGTGACTGTTCCACTGGTTGCTACAGGCTGGACATGCTCCATGGTACTGGACACATATCAGCATGTGGGCAACCGAGGTAATGCACTGTGCACATCTGTCTGTATACCCACCAGGTGCCAAGACCACAGAGACCAGACAATAGGCCACAGTCAGCCAGTCAACACTACCACAATGCCATGCTATGACCCACAGTGACAGTGAGGCATTGGAGCACAGCAGACACAGCAACAGTGAGGAGGAACAGCAGTAGGCATCCACTGGTGACAGCACAGTGAGCCAGGCCCACAGGAGGGTGATAGATAGTGAGTCAGAGGCTCAATAGGGAAGTGACACTGACAGCAATGCCACACTGTCCAGCAGCAGCAGCACCACTGGGTGGAGCACACCCACATCCCATACATCTGACCAGTGCCAGACCACAGTGGACACATAGCAGCAGGAGGAAAGAGGGGATGGCCATGTGGTGGGACAGGTAGGCAATGCACCCACCACTGTAGGCTGCAGCAGCCAGGCACACTGCAGCACCACACCAGACCATGGAGGTGCAGGTGAACAGGTGAACATGGTGCAACCCCACTGCCACTGGAGGATGACCTTGTGGATGACCTGTCATGTTACTGCCAGGAATTCCTGCTCACTCAGGAGGCAGCTCAGTGGGAGCTGGAAGGGATACAAGACAGCATCTGGGAACACACCACTGCCACAGGTGCACACATGGGAGAGCTGCAGCTGACAGTGGCGGATATCCACACAGCCATCAAACATGGGATCCAGGAAGGGGCATGCCAAACAACACAGACAACATGGCTACTCCAGGACATACAGTATAGTTGTGCATCACATGCCAAACAGATGCCATAGAATGGCAGACCATGCTCATAGAACACAGCATGGGGCAGCATATCGCCCAGACAGAGGCAACAATGGCAATGCCCACTGCACTGCAGGAGACTGCAAGATGCATGCAACAGCAGACTGCCGGTGTGGCACCAGTTCCACAGGTATGTCCGGACTGCAATGTGTGGTGGCACAACAGAGGGGCAGTAGACAACCACCATGGCATGGGGAACATAGCCGTCAGACAGGATGTGGGACAGGGCCATGAAGGTGCACAGGACATAGAGCAGCTGGGGATGCCCACGGGACAATAGCCAGACACAGTGCCAACACAGCAAGTGTCAAGCACTGCCATACCCAAGGACAAGGCTGTGGGTGACACAGCAGGCACACATACAGCCACAGGGGAACAGCAGCCAGAAGCAGATGCCTCTGATGACAGACACGCTGGACAAACAGACAGCAGGGTCAGGCTGGAGCCATGCAGTGATGCCAGTATGGAGGATGGCCATGGCACAATGGAGCACATACAGCAGGAGGACACAGCTACACAGGGCACGGATGTCAACTGTGGTGAAACACCCAATAACACATCAGAGAGTGTGCACCCACACACACATACAGGGGTACTGCACCATGACGGATACAGGGGGATGGACACCCACCCATGTGTCAGTGATGTGAGGCAGCCTGGACAGACACAGGAAAGTACAGTGAATGCCAACAGCATGGTCATGCCACCACCCAGTGCAGCACGGGGACTGGGAGAACACATTCCAGTGAGTTCCCGAAGCCACAAGAGGGCCCACCTCGAGGGAGGTGATATGGCCTGTGAAGGGCAGATGGCCAGGCAAGGTGCACCAGCAGTGACACCTGTAACACAGATGGCAGCTGCCAGCAGCAGGACTGGTGGTAGCAGGGACGACAGCAGCAGGCCAACAGGGACCACTGCAGTGCAACAGAGACCCCTGGTGACACGGCGCTGGTCACAGAGGCACAGGGTAAATACAGTGCCACCAGTGGCGGGGGTGCAGCAAGGGCGTGCTCCACAGCTGGAAGCTACACAGAGTGGCAATGTGGTGGTACAGCCACCATGCACTGCACAGAGTGAGCCACCGAACACTGTAGGCTGGAGGGGGAGGCCAGCACATACACACACCGGTAGGATGCAAGTAGCATGCCAGACATACGCATCGGTGGGGTTGCCCCATGGTGCCGCCAACCATAATACAGTGTTCCAGTGTACCCACCCGACCATGACCAGGGACCACAGCACACACCACACATGGATGTGCATTCATCTGAGCCATGCATACCCTTGCTGCATGCACCTGTAACCCATGTCCCCTGTACAGTGCCCATGGCCTTGGCACTCCCCACATGGCACTGCAGCATGGGATCCACACACAAGCCCTCATCCCCTGACAGTGGCACACACCCCCACATACTAGTATGCAGCACACTGCCACCCCTTCAGGCACATACCGTACATACTGCATGGCCCGCAATGCTGACCCTGGGACTTGTTGCATGCACCCGGGTCGGTACACAATGGCATGCCACAGACCACTCACACAGCACTCACACACCCGTGCACCCCCTGCCACTGACAACCAGGCATCCCCCCTATGTGGCCAGTGTGAGCAGTGGGTGCACACACCATGGCATGGAGCACCAGCACAGGCACAGTCTCTGGCACACACGGTGCCATACCTGTCCATGTTGCCATGCATGCCCTCACACCCAGGTGCATGGCCACTGCAGGACTGTCTTTTCCCCACCACACTGGGGCACCACAGTCCACACATCACCAACCCACACACACACAGTACCCGTCATGGGACATTCCACCATGGCAGCCATGCAGAGATGTGCACAGCAGTCCACTGGGTGGGCCCTGTGGTATGCCACAAACCATGTCACATCACCTGGCCCTACATAGCTGGTACAGTGATATGCATGACACGTGCAGGCCCAAACTGTGGAGTCCCACCTTGTTGACTGGTGGTTCAACTAACCCACCGTGGCATGCCACTGTGTAACTAAGAGGACCCCTACACTGGGTGGCACAGACCCACAAGGGTACAGTGCCCTGACACCGTGCCCTGCGTGTGGCAGCAACACACCCTGTGGCACACTGCAGTGCTGTCCACATCTTGCTGGATGGTGGTCCCTGTCACCACTAGGTGCCTGCATAGCCCCTGTGGGCTGCTACCCACACAATGGCTGTCCCCAACCGGTGTACAGCAAAGATAGGTGATAGGCATGCACAGTACAGAGAGGCACACAGACACAGCTTGCACATTGAACAACATTGTATTGGGGACACATAAACATCACAAAATGGCAACACTCAAGATGAACCAAGAGGTATACAGTGCAATGGGCACTGCCCACAATCATCAATAGGCATACAACAACAGTGCTGCACTTAACTGCAGTGCATGCACTGCTCCATTATCCCTGATGTCCCAGTGTCCTGTGTCCATACTACACAGTGTGCCCCATCCTGGGTGTGTCCGCTATAGCATAGGTGGGGCAAGGACCTTGATGAATGCACATGTCTGTCACTCATTGTCCACCAATACAGTGCAGGTAGCCCAGCAGGTCCTGCACCACAACCTATAGGTCAGTCAGCAGCCTTGCCATGGGTCTGATGCACAGGCTGAGTCCCTGGGCAAAGTCACGGAGGTTGTGTAGCTGGAGCTGCATGTCACCTGCACCTCTCGCGTCCCTGTCTGGCAACATGTCACTATTACTCTCGGGCTGCCCTGGACCTTGGTCGGGGGATGCATTACCACCGCCATGCATGGGGGTGGCCTTATCCCCGGTCGGTGCGGTGGCCTCCCAGCCAGCTGTGCCACAGGCGTCCACGCCTGTCGCTGTGATGGCCATGTCACCTGCTGCATGCTGTCCCACAGCACTGTTGTGTGGCCCTGCACTCTGACAATGCCCCTGTGGGGCATCTGGGACACTCTCCTCCACCTCCTCCACATCTACCTCCTCTGTTACCTCCTCTGCACCCTGCTGTGGTGCCACCTGTTGCCCGCCCTGGGCCATAATCCAGGTCTTGGCTGTGTACACCCGTGCATCACTCCACTTCAGGTGGTGCATCACCCGCTCCAGGGAATGCCACTGTGTGTCCTGGCCTTGCTGCTCACTCCTCGAACCTCCATGGGCACCTGAAACACAAAGTGACAGCCAGTGAGTAAGTCACAGGCCCATGCACTACCTCCATGCATGTTGCCCATACCACTGATGCAGGCCCAGCAGGCCACCACCATGCCATGGTACATGTTGTATGGGCTGTGCCATGCACCGACCATGTGCGTGGCACACACCCGCACATGTGTCCATGGTGCCTGTGCCCCACTAGCAATCACCAGCCATGGCAACCTGTGCTGGCCTGTCGGGGTGTGTGTGTGTGTGTGTGTGTGTGTGTGTGTGTGTGTGTGTGTGTGTGTGTACCCCCCTGCCTGCTGGTCCCCACACAGTTGCCTGCACAGCTGCATACATGACCTGACCACTGCTCACCTACCTTGCTGATGCTGCCCTCTGTGGGGTCCTCTGCCATGTCCATCCAGTCCAGCATCCCTGGACCTGCCCTGGCCTTCGGCGTCACTGCCCTCGCCTGCTGGGACAAAATGGTGTGTGACAACATCAGTACACCTCTGTGCAGTCAAGGTCCCCGTCGTGTGCTGTGTGTTGGACATGTTACTGGTGCCACCTACCTGACTGGCATGGGCATCCACCATGCATCTGGACATCAGTCTTTCATGCCATCCTCCTCGGGTGTCCAAGAAGCCACCACTCCCTCTAGGCCAGGTCATTACAATGGTGCCTGGCCTGTTGCATGGTCCTCCTTATTTCAGGCACTGCCTGGAGCCTGCTGCCTATGGTGGACCACACCCTCTCCATCTCTGCTGGGCTGGACTGCTGTGCCCCCTGTGGGAACAGCACCCTGCTCCACTACTCAGCCAGGCTGCTGAGACACACAGTCTCATTGTCTGAAGTTCAGTGCCCTGCTCCAGTGTGACATGGCAACTGGGACTGCCACCTGCAGCTTGCCCTTGTGACTGCTGATTTCCCTTGCCTCCTTCTGCACCATGACTGGGACTGTGCCTGTGCTACACCATCCTGTGCGGCCTAACATGCACTACCAAGGCCCTACACATACTGATGGCTCAGTTCCACCTGTTCCCCACTTTTCCCCACGAGTCACATTCTGCATCACACATGCTATGCAGCTTGCATCAACATGCAGCATGCAACACACTGTGCATTACGTATGGGATAACTCAGTACGGAGGTAGCGTAGCTGTAGCTGATGCACAGTGTGACTTGCAGCTACCCACTGCCTCTGCACAATGCACCATGAGGAACTGTGCTTGCCATCCCCCTGTCACCGCACACTGCACTTCAGCAAGGTACCTCTGCTGTGTAGAGAGTCATGCCTCTGGTGGCACTGTACCAGTCCACATAACATAGCCTGTGGGTGTGCCATGACACACCCATGTCCTGCTGCCTGTGGTGCACTGCACTCACCCTTGTGCATCCCCTGCAGCACTGCTTCATGGAGTGTGTGGCCTCACACCCACACAGTCCCCCATCTCCACATTCCACCTACCTCTGGTGCTCACTGTGCACTGCCATTACATGTTGGCACCGGTAATAGTGTGCTGTGTGCCACTTGTATTTGACTCTGGCCCCAGCAAGTGCAGTCCCACTGCCTAGCACCATGGCCACTGTGCAACTGCCTCACACAGTCCCCCATCCCGACAACACGCTGCTCGTGCACATTGTCCCTGCTAGTACTGGACACCCAGATGCCCTTGCCACTGTCCGTATCACTGTGTGCTGCACTGTCTGGAGTGGCACACAGGCAATGGGCACATCTGTGTCATCTGTGCTGCCACTGCCTGTGTGGTGGCCCAGGCTTCAACACCTCCATCTCATCGCAGCTGTTCTGGCCCACCTGCTTGTGTGCTCTAAGCAGTGGACCCTGGGTTTCTGGCACTGCATTGTCATTCCCTGCATTGGCATGCCACTGCTACCCAGTGTTCCTGTTCTGTGTGCCACTGCTGCATGCGTGTGGTCCTCCAATAGTCCTGGGGCTGTGGTTCAGGGCCTGCATGCAGCATGGTGGTGTTGGCGTACCTGTGGCCCTTGCACACTGTGCATACTATTGTGTGCTCATCCAAAGTGTGCTACAATTAGCTGTGCTCGCATCTGTTGTCCTGCTATTGTGTGTTGTGCCTGACCTTGCTATCACCAGTCATGGGCTGGCTCCACAGCCCCCTCCTCCTCCTCCTCCTCCTCCCCCCCCCCGCAGTGTCACCATCCTTGCTGGATGCGTCCTCATCCTCTGCCAGTGGTGTGCCATGTTCCAGTGCTATGTTGTGCAGCACACAGCATGCTATGATCAATTTGCATGCCATGGCCAGTGTATACTGCAGTGCACCCCCTAATCTGTAAGGGCACTGGAACTTCATCTTGAGGATGCCAAATGTGTGTTCCATCACACTGCATGTTGCTGTGTGGGCATCATTGTACCATTGCTCTGCCGTACTCTGTGGATGCCTCACTGGTGTCATCAGCCAGGGCTGTTGTGGGTATCTGCTATCACCTGTGGGGAGGGAGGTGGTGGTTAGTGTTGTGTCCCACATTCGTCCCATGCCCACCCATTCTGCATGTGTCAGTGTGTGCCTTACCAATAAGCCAGCCATCCATGAGTAACCTGCTCTAGAAGGCCTCACACACTCCACAGTTCCTGTAGATGTACACATCATGTGTGGATCCTGGATACTGTGCTACAACATCGAGGATCCTGCACGTACTGTCACATATGACCTGTACATTCATGGAACGGTAGCCCTTCCAGTTGACATAGGTCTCTGGTTCATCCAGTGGTGCCCTTATGGCAATGTGTACGCAGTCTACTGCACCAAGCACATGTGGGAATCCTGCCATACTGTAGAATCCCTGCTTGATTGCCAGTTGCTCCTGGGCATCTGTGGGTAGATGAATGTATTGGTGTGACCTGTGTATGAGGGCATCCATGACTGCCCTCAGGCACCATGATATGGAGGGCTGTGAGATGCCTGTGGTGTTGCCACTCGGTGTCTGGAATCTGCCAGTGGCCAGTATCCATAGGGCTCCACATACCTTCACCTCTATTGGTATGGCATGGCCTCTCCAGGTCCTGCTTCTGTGATCAGCATCAAGTTCCTGGCATAGCTCTGCTATGGCTGCCTTGTCAAGTCAATATCATGTGATGCATTGCTCCTCACTCAGGTCCATGTGGGTGGTGCGTGGCCGGTACACATGCCTGACACACCTCTGTTGTCTGGGTTGCTTCTGTCTGTGCATCTGCTGTGCAGCACCACCCTGTTGTGCAGCCTGGCAGGTACATTGCCTATGACATTGCCTGGCCAGCTGTATGCCCAGTAGGGCCTCCGGTGCTAACATCCTCCTGGCAGTCATCTGTCACTGTCCCTCTGCAGTCCTGTGTCTCAGTCTGGTATCACTGCCCTGCCCCTTTCCTTCCTTTTCCTAAGTCCCCTTCGATCAGCTTTGTGTGGCATAGCAGGTGTTTGATATCTGCTGTTAGGTGCTCCTTTGTGAATTGCACTTCTGCATCCTACATGTCTTACCCCTGTCACAGTACACTATATGTCATGGCGCTAGTTGCCTTCTGGCGCTGTGCTGGCACATGGGATACTTGATGCAGCAGGTCTTTGTCCTCATGCATGGTGCATTTGTGAATCCTGTCTTGCTTGTGTCTTGGCACAGCTTGCTGCTTGCATGCTGCTGTTTGGCGCATGCACCTTGCGTCTTAGTGCAGTCTATGAGAATCGGACCCCATGTCTACTATGATAGACTGAAGGAGGGAGGTCATGTCATTTACTCCTCATTCTGTGGAGAACTCCAGTGGCACTAGTCAGGATGCAACACAGTAATGCTGCATTGCATCACAAAATGCTGCTGTACACTGCAGGGAACAGTGTAATTCAGAAGTAATTAAGCCCTTTTATCATGCAGTATATTGTGACATGCCATGTTCTGCAAGTTACTGTACTGCATTGTAGCTGACTCTGCAGTAGCTACAATCTAAGGATTCAGGGCTGGCTGAGGAGAATTTTTTTTTTTTTCCTGGTGATAGTAGTTTCAGGTAGACATAAGAAAATAATTCAGGTACAGCAGGTCAACAAGCTCTATTACCATTTTGATCCCAGATGTCTGTCTTTTGGGGGAGAATGTTAGTAGAGTAAACAGGGTCTGTGAGGAGCTTCAGAACCAAGGAGCCATCTTGGTCAGTGACTCAACAGTACCCCCCTGGATTATCCTTTAATCTACATGCATCATGTGGGTGGAAGATTGTAGCTTGCCTTTCTGTGGTATTGTTTCAAGATTTGCTTATGTCCACCTGCATTGGAGGTGTGTTAAAGGAGCTCATAGCCAGAAGCTGACTGTTGTATAATAATGCGTTGTTGACATACCGTTTTAAAAAGTTGCCTTGAGATAAGTTAAGATTGCTGCCACACCTTTCTTGGCACACTGATTGTGGGAATCATTTTATCCCAGTCACTGTAGAGTGGGGGGGGGTATATTCATGAGAACACACTCAAAGGAGAGTAGCACTACAGGGGAAGAAGGTACAGCAGTTTTTGTGTATTTTAACAATTTACATGCTGCTGTTATTACTGCTAGCTATTTTATTTCATTTCATGTCTGTATCATTACCATTTGGATTTGTGCTCTTGTAATTCTTCTTGGTAGGGAAAATCAAGTTTCTTATTTTTTGAGTTTGTGCTATAGTTTCTTCACTCTCAGAAGTGACTTTCCCTCACATACAGCATCTACCAGAAATGTATATCCCATTCAAATCCTCAATGATTGTGTGTTGCTCCTGTATTATCAGTAATACATTTTCATTAAGTACTGCAGTTAACACTTGCTGTAGATTTAATTCTCAGTAAGTGTTATACTTGCAGTATTGCCTTGAGTTGATTCTTTTTTCCTTAGCAAGGAGCTGCTTCCGGCCTACATAATGTATCTGTGGCTACTGAACTTATTTCATTCTGAGGTAACACTGAAAGAATGAGGCTGACCATAGATGCATAAAGAAACATAGAGATTATCGGCAGATAAGGACTGCCAGTTGGCCAATCCAGTCTGCCAAATTTTCCTACCTTAATTCCTAGCTGGTCTTCAGCTTTAGCCTCTTCTTCCCACCTCTAGAGTTCCCTTATGCCAATCCCATGCATATTTAAATCCTCCCACTGTTGATGCTCCCACTATCCTGAGGTAGTTTATTACATGCATCCAGCACCCTTTCTGCGAAAAAGAACGTCATCACATTTCCCCTTCTCCGGTCCTCTTCCAATCTCATATTGTGCCCTCTTGTTCTTGAACCCCTCCTATATTGACAGGTGTCTCCCCCTAGCACCTTGTTTATGCTCTTAAAACACTTGAAAGTTTCTATCATATCCCCATTCCCTGCTTTCTTCCAGTGTATACATATTGAGGTCTTTCAATCTCTCACCATGTGTCTTCGAGTGTAAGCCCTGCACCATCTTTGTCGCCCTTCTCTGGACCACCTCCACCTGGTCCATGTCCTTCCGAAGATGCAGTCTTCGGAACTGTACTCAGTATTCCAGATGAGGCCTGAGCAGTGTTTTGTATTGTGGTATCACCACTTCTCTTCTTCGTCTAGTGATGCCCTTTCCTATGCACCCCAACATGCCACTGACCTTCCCTACAGCCTTTGTACACTGCTTGGTTACGTTTAGGTCATCTGAGATAATATTCCCCAAATTTATTTCTTCCCTAGTTGCTGTCAGTATCTCCCCCCTCATCCTGTAGCTGTCCCCAGGGGTTTCTACTGCCCAGGTGTATGATTTTTCACTTCTTCGCATTGAACTTCAGTTGCCAATTTTCAGACCATTTTCCAGTTTTTCTAGTTCACCATCCATTCCTTCCACCCCATCAGAAGTGTTACCCTGTTGCAGATCTTAATGTCATCTGCAAACAGGTAAACCTTCCCTTCTAGCCCTTCCACAATGTCGCAAATGAAGACATTACAATCGACTGACCCCAGGACTGATTCCTGAGGTACCCCACAGGTCACTCCCCTTTCCTTGGACTGGATCCCATTTACCACCACCCTCTGCTTTCTATCCTCTAACCAATTTCTAACCCATTTACCACCCTGTGTCCCATAGCCAGGCTTCCCAACTTGTTCATCAGTCTCCTATGTGGAACTGTGTTGAAGGCCTTGCTGAAATCAAGGTAGGTGACATCCACTTCTCCTCCCTGGTCCACCTCATTTGTCACCCAGTCAAAAAAGTGTATTAGATTTGTTTGATATGATCGTCCCACAGTGAATCCATTCTGCTCAGATCCTGCACACTGGTGGAGCCCAAGTGTCCTACAGTCTTCTCCTTTAGCAATGCCTCCATCATTTTCCCTACTAATGCCATCAGGCTGACTGGCCTGTAATTTGCTGCCTCCTCCCTGCTACCACTTTTGTGTAGGGGGATCACGAGTGCTCTCTGTCACAGGGTGCCCTGTGAAGGGTTGAGGGCCCCGAGATAATAATTGAAAAAATGTTAGATACGTGAAGCCTCTGCTGTTTGTTACCCTAAAGGTACTGTGATATTTCATATCGTCGCATGTCAGGCTGTATAGTTCAGCCTCATGTGTTAATTTCGGGTGGTTGAGTTTAATTGCGCTGGTCCATTCAGCTAAAAGGAAGCTGCTATTTAGGGGGGCATTTGTTGAAAATAAAAAAATAAAAATATAAAGGAAACTAGTAGCCGAGCCTTAAGCTTGTTTAAATTGTTAAGGCGAAGTGCTTTCAGGTTAGGCGGAGTCTCGAACCGCCAGCCTGACTTAAATAAAAATAATAATAAATGAAAGGATGGTTGTAGTCATAATTGGTATTATATATTCTATCCTTTTGTAGCATTTTTGCAACAGTTCTATATTCTGCCCGATTTTGTGAAAATGTGTTTTAGCACCTTTTCTGAATAGAAAGGCTGAAATGGAGAGCCTTTATGGCAGTATACCTGAATTCAGTCCTGTGCCCAAAGTCAGGCATCATGCTAAGAGTACAATAAACTATTATTATAAGGTTTTTATTAGTTTAGAGAAGAAGTAAAAGCCAGAACATTTTTCGGGCTGGGTAGCGTTTTGCACCTTTAGTTTGAATAAAGTGGAAGAATCTAGTGGTGCTAGTAGTACATTTTAGCCGCCCCCTTTTTACGCTCTTATTAATTATGGTTGTGAGGGTTATAGCCCTTATACAATATAAAAGTTTAAAAAATTAAAGGAAAAAATGTTAATGAGAAGGGGAAGGTCCGAGGAATGTAGGTTACCTACGCAGTCTGGATATTTTAAAGAGAAGGGGAAAGTTGTATTACTTGTATCGCAAGCGTTCTGTTTCATTTCTCCTAAAAACATGAATACATTTTTTCCGTAGGCTATTACCAGATTGAATGCCTGTAAGTTAGTTCCATTTCCAAAATAATTGACTCTGTATAAAATGGCTGTAGAACACTGCGTAATTAACTTTTGAGAGTCTGAACTCCCTATGACGGTGGAAGTACGCGCATTGGAAATCTTGTATTTCCTTCTAGGGTGTTCACACTATCATGTGGGGAATTAAGCTTTTAAATATTTTCTACATTGGATTGGTATCCTTAAAATAAAGCATTTAGCCTGGTACATACCCTCTCTGATAGGATTGTGGTGTTTTGTAAATTTCCAGGGGGGTTTGTAGAGCGAGGGTTTTGGTACTGTGGTTGTCGACTTAACCTTTTGTATCTCTATGGCTCCAACCCCTTTTGTAAGAACCGGATGGTCGGTTTACTATTATCTTTTTGTTGTAGTTCAAAGTGGGTGGTTCTTTACCCTACGCGTTAGTGCGCACTGTTGTGAGGGCATTTAGCCCTCTAGTTCTTTGAAACTTTAACTTTTTGTAATTTAAAATAGGGAGGATTGCTTTTCTTACCCTCAGGAGACGAATTCCTGCAGTCTGAAAATGATTTGGTGTTGGTCTGGAAACGTAGGGTTTTGAGCGTTGTGGAGCTCCGGAGTTCCTGCACTTTTGGCTGTAACTTCTCTAAGAGCCGGCCGGCCATAACCACCTTCCTTTTATTAAACATAGGAAGGGGAGGTGCTTTCAATTGTTAGAAATAATACTTAAAACATTATTAAAAGGGTTTAATTTGTTTATAGGAGGGAAAACGTTTTGTTATGATAATTAAAAGGGGCAATGTGTTTATATATAAAATAGATACATAGTAAATAAAGATGTAAAGTGTATAGTAAAATACTAGGGTGGAGTTAAAGGATCACATGACTCCTTCTGGGTATAAATTTAGACTGTGTGGGTTGAGAAACAGATTTTGTTTGCTGTGGGTCTGGAGGTATTCTCTAGATCCTGCTGAAAAGTGCTCTGTGAAGTTTTGATAAACTGTGTTATTTTATGCTCTGAATTTGAAGACTAAGAACTGCCAGAATATTCTGTTTGCTGTTTGCTTCTGTTTACTACCTCACATGGAAGAATTACAAATATCAGAGGATGCCATTTGCTTTAATGTCTACTGTCCAAATGGAAGTGTAAGATGGAAAAAGTGCTATACCATGCTGAAATTATCCTGTTGAAAATAATGTCTGGAAAAGAATAAATTAAAACTGAAATATTTACAAGGAATGGTGAGCTATTTTTCTGTATGACTGCCCACATACACTGTGCCCTATCACACTCTCCTCCAGTCATCTGGAACTACCCCTGTGCTGAGTGACTCATTGAACATGGCAACCAATGGTGCTGCTATCTTCATCCTTAGTTCCCTTAATATAATGATAATAAACTTTATTTTCAGACCGTCTTTCTATAACCAAGGTGCTGCACAACTTACAACATATAAAATCCAGTAAAACATAAGATCCATACAGCATGTTAGCCAAGTAAATAAATATCATAAAATAATCAACCTTGGTAGGCAATGTGCCATAAAATGTGTCTTCAAGGCCCTCTTAAAACTATCCACATTTGTGCACTCATGTAACTGATGAGGTAGAGAATTTCACAGGATTAGGGCCACATACATAAAAGCATGGGCCCCTGATGTTTTAAGACGTACCCTGGGAATCTCTAACAACCCCTCGTCAGCTGAGCGGAGTGGTCATCTGGGGCAGTAACGTAACAGGAGCTCTTACAGATATATCAGGGATGTATGCCATCTGGTCCCATTGCTTTGTCTGCCTTTAGTTTTGTGAGCTTCTCTAGGACTCTGCCATCTGTAAATGGACTGGTACCCACCTCCATCCCTACTTTGTTTTTGGTACCTAGCTGTGGTCCCTGTCCCTCCCCTTCCTCAGTGAATACTGAACAGAAGTATCTGTTCAGCATTGATGCCTTTTCCTGGTCCTCTTCCACACAATTCCCTTCTTTCTCACTGAGCCATACAACCCCCCCCCCACTTCCTTCTTTCACTGATGTACCTATAGAATGTTTTAGCCCCTCTCTTCTCTGTTTGTGCCAATCTGATTGTACCTTTGTGCTCCTAACAGCTTTTCCCACTTTCTTCAGAAAATTCAGGTACATCACCCTATCCTCTTCCTTCTGTGTTCCTTTATACTTTCAGAACACTACCCTCTATGCCCTAACCTTCTCTGCTACCACTCTTGAGAACCATAGTAGTTTCTTCCTTCTTTTCTCTTTGTTTATGAACTCAAGGCACTGGTGTGTCAACGCCACTATAGCTCCTTTTATGTCTACCCATTGCTCCTCAACCCCTCTACCTGCCTCTCTCCTTTCCAGGACTTCTTTGGTAGACATTCCCATCCCAGCAATGTCTGCCCTCCTGAAATCTAAAACACTTGCCTTTCTATAGCTGGACTGTGACCCTGTACCTATGTCAAACCACACTGTGTAGTGGTCACTGGCCCCGAGGTGACCTTCCACCTATGCTTCTGTGATTCTGTCCCCATTGGTCAGGACTAGATCCAGAACTGCTGTGTTCCTGGTGGGATCTTTCATTTACTGCCTGAGGCCTGCTCCCTGCAATGAGTCTAAGATGTCTTGTGGCCACTGCTGGGATGGACCAATCTACATCTGGCTTATTGAAATCACCCAGCAGCAGCACCTCCTCTTTTTTTGCCATCTTATGAATTTCCTCCACTATCAGCTTGTCCATCTCCTCTCTTTGAGCCTGGGGGTCTGTAGATCACCCCCATTTTGAATTTCTGTGCCATTGCCTTGCTCATGGATGACCCACAGTGCCTTGGCCTCCTGTCTACCCTGTACCACTGTAGTTTTTATGTCTTCCCTGACATATAGGGCCACCATTTCCCCTTTTTTTACCTTCCCTATCCCTTCTGAACAGTGCATAACCTGGTACACTTACCTTCAGTGTTTTACAGTGTACCATGTCTCCATTATTGCCACTATGTCCAGGTTAATCTTTGCCATCATGGCCACCAGATGTAGTATTTTATTACCCAAGCTGTGGGCATTTATATACATTGCCTTCCACGTGTTGCTGCCTGTCTGCCTTCTATTCCCACAACTGCCTACTGGTTTCTTCGCTCTAAATCCAGCTTCCTTCTCTTACTGCCTCCCTTTGTCTGCCATATCCCTTCAGAATTTGATTAGGTGTGTCTGCTATCATTTTACCTGTTTGATTTATCTTTCTGTCTGTTCTAACCTGTGGTTGTGGGCTCCTTGGGACTCCCAGTTCCTATTTGCCCCACCCCACCCCCACGGGCTAGTTGAGATGCTTAGTAAGAAAACATCCAAACTTTTCATTGAGGACTGCTGTTCCCTTTCCAGATGGATGCAGGCTGTCCTGCTTGTACAGATCTGCATTGTTCCAGGTGGTTCCCCAGTCTCCAATGAAGCTGAAACCCTGTTCCCTGCACAATCCCTTCAATCAAGTGTTGAAGCTTGTGATGCACAGATATCTAGCCTCCCCCTGCCATAAAGCACCAGCACCTCTGAGAAAGTTACGGAGCTTGCCACCTGTTCAAGGCACCTTCCTAACACCCTGAATTCTTCCTGTACCTGCCTATAACCACCTCCTTCCCAGCTAGGTCATTTGTCCTCAGGTGAACAATGACCTCCAGCCCCCTCTCCTTGCAATTGCTTTAGTGATCTTCTGGATCCACTCACCCTCTCTCTAAGCTGTGCCACCTGCGAGACACTTTACCTCCCTTTCTAACTCAGCACCTGTGCTCAAGTCCATTTCACTAACAATTGAGTCCCCCACCAGGGGTAGCTTCCTCCTCCTCTGGGGTCCTTTGCCTCCCACCCCGGCTGTCCCTCCTGCAGGATGTCCCCAGCCTCCCTGGTTACAAACTAGGGTTCCCATATGGGACTTTCCTGCTCCTCAGAAACAGAGTATGTTTTATTGAGTTGGACCAGATGGGGGATGTGCTTTTGTTGTACCACCCTCAGTCTTCCTGAATCCACTGTGGCCAACCAGTCCCCTGCCTGGGTAAACTTAGTCATAGTAGCTGGGGACATGATGGTCTCTGAGTGGGAGTGATGGTTGACAGTACTCTGCCAGCTCTGCCCAGAGACTGACCACCTCCACTCTCAGTCCAGAGAGGTGCCTGCATATGGGGCAGCATTGCAGCACCCATGACATTCTCCAGGACACTGTTGCTCCTCACCCACTGCATCGTACCACTCCCTGCACCTTCCTGCACTGGAATCTATCCCTTCCTCTTTTTTTTTCAATTCAAAATTTATTAACATGACTTTCAATACAAAACCAGATCCAAAATTTACACACAATATCAAGAGCATAAACAGACTCTAGAGGATCTAGTCCCCTACCTACCACCCAACCATTCCCCCCAATCCCCCCACCATATTCCCCCCTCTCACCTTCTCCGCACAGCAGAGAATAAGGCATCTACTTAGAAAAGAGAGCTACAGCTCTAAATAAGAAAAGCTATCACGAGGGTTGCAGGATATATAAGGTATACAATGGTCCCCAAACCTTGTTAAATCTGGCTTGCTTGTTATACAGACTTGCAGTTGCTTTTTCCATCCTCAAATTGATGAGAATTTTCTGTAACCATTCTGTATATGATACTACTTCCTTGTCTTTCCAGTGTTTAAGTACAAGCTTTTTGACAGACATTAAGATTAGGGCTATGTGGTATTTACAATTACGTACTGCAACCCTGGAAAAATTGACCATCAGACAAATTTCAGGAGTAAACCAATCTTCAAGGCCTAGCAAGGAGTCTGCTCTCTGTTTGACAAGAGTCCACAGAGGGGTCACTTTAGGGCATTCTGGAAAAACATGTAGTAGAGAACTCTCAGCCTGTTCACATCGTGTGCAGGTAGAGGAAGCAGATAGACCAAGCCTAGCAAGTTTTTTCGGGGAATAGTACAGACAATGAAGTATATAATTCTGCATTAGGCGAAGCCTGTCTTGGGTCACAAACCTGTGACAACCTTGCCATAATACAGTCCAGTTCATCTGTAGGTTCAGGAAGCAAGAAGCCAAATACCCTGAAGGTCTTAGGTAGTCTGGGTATATCTAGTTGTATAAAAACGCATAAATTCTAGACACTGCTTGGGGAAAGCCTGCTAGGGGTATTAAATCTGAGTAAAAGGGTACTTTCAAGGATCGTGGAGGAGCAGCCCCAAATATTTTCACTAGTGAGTGCCTTAATTGAAAAACTTTAAAAATTTGAGATTTGGGGATATTTGCCTTCATAATTTCAAGAGATGTGAGCCAGGTTCCATCTTCCTGACACAAATATGAGAGCAGGCAATTTCCTAACAGGGGAAGCCATATGGTAGAAATAACTTTACCTTCTGTCTTAATATTGAGGTTCCCTCTCAGGGGTTGACATAAATCCTGAATGTTGCTATATTTAAGGAATGTACATAATTGGGAATGAATTTTGAGGGATGTATATACTGGAGAGCCATGTAGGGAGGAGGAGGGGAGATATTTGAGCTTTGTATGTAGGAGAGCTAGAGGAGATATTCTCTGGGCTCAAATATGGGACAGTTCCAGTTTGAGTCAGATGGGCACATAAAGGGGAGGGTCTTGAGTAACCTCAGTAGATAGCCACCTAAGGTATTTGTTGGCTTGGCTGGCCTAGTGGTAAAGTGCTATGTGAGGGAGACTTACACATCTCTTGGCTTTTAGAGTAGCTAGTTTATGAAAAGCCAGTCTAGGCATTTTACCTGACAAAATCAAATCAGTAAGGATGCTATGTACTTTATTAAACCAAGAGAGGGGTAGCCAGATGCTTAAGCAATTAAGTAGGTAAAAAAGTTGAGGGAAGACATTCATTTTAACAAGATTAATTTTACCCCAAAGAGAAATAGGAATTAGGGACCATCTTTCTAAATGATGCTTCACTGTTTGAAGGAGGGAATCTAAATTTGCCTTGTGCATATTGACCTGGTTTCTCAAGATCTCAATTCCAAGGTATTTCAGTGATCTAGCTTCCCAGGAGAGACCCAGATCTACAATTGTGTGTCACAGTGTCCTGTGTTTAGGAGGAAACACCACTGTTTTATCTATATTCAATTTATAGTTAGAAAGAGCACTAAAATCATAATGATATTCAACACATGGGGAATGGAGGTATCAAGATGGGTTAAATGAAGGAGCAGGTCTTCCGCATAAGCAGAAACTTTCATTTCTTGATCTTGGATGGGTATACCTTGAATTAAACATCAATTTGCTATTCTGCATATTAGAGGCTCTAGATACAGATTAAATAGTAGTGGGGACAAATGGCAACCCTGCCTAGTCTCTGATTGCAGGGAGAACAATGCCGAGGTAGCTCCGTTACTAGAAACCTGTGCAGTTGGGGACTGGTATAGGGCTTGTATCTATTTCTGGAATTCCAATGGGAAATCAAAAGCCTGAAGAGTTCTAAATAGAAAATTCCAGTTGACTCTGTCAAACATCTTCTCAGCATCCAGAGAAACCAGGGCAGCTGAAAGGTCTGCGTCTATGGGTACTGAGAGGATGTGGGCCGAAGTGCGCAAATGATCTACAGATAACCTAACTTTCATAAACCCCACCTGCTCTGAACCAATAAGGTCCAGTAGAATTACACTACTCTGATCTGCCAGTAGCTTAGTCAGGATTTTAATGTCTTTATTGAGGAGGGAGATGGGCCTATAGCTAGTGACTAGGTAAGGTCGTTTACCTGGCTTAAGAACAATTAAGGCTTCAAATAGGGATTCATCAGATTCTACCCCTGAGAGAATATCTGGTACAATGGTTGCAAGAGAGGGATTAGTTGGTCTGCAAAGGCTTTATAGAAATTGGGAGAGAAGCTGTCAGGCCCTGAGGTTTTGTCTGAGGAAAGATCTGTAATGACTTTTTTCAGTTCAGCACATGAGTTAGGTGAGGTTAGGGACAATTTCTGAACTTCTGAGAGAGAAGTCAGAGAGGAACTACCAAGGTAGTCATCCAGCTCTTTTTTCTGAGGGAGGGTTTGGCATAGTACCATAACTGTTCATAGTAGTTACTAAATTCAGTTACAATATCATCTAGGGAGGTTTTTAAGAGTTCATTCTCCACTGAACAGATGGCTGCAATAAGCCTAGAGGACCCCTGCTCTTAATTCTGAAAGCCAGCAACCTGCCAGCCTTTTCCCCTTGGTCTGTATAACAGGCTTTAGCCTTAAGAATAGCAAATTCTGCTTTCTCTCTCAAGAGCACCAAATATGATTCTTTCAGTTTAATAAGATCCTGCCTAATCTGGTCAGGGGAATGGGTAGACAGTTTGACCTCAGTCTCCCTAATTTGGGAAAGGGTAGAGACTAAAAGCTTCTCCCTCTTTTTCTTCTGTTGTGAAGCTATACCAATCAGAAGCCCACTAAGGCAGGCCTTCAGAGCACACCATTCTACATCTGGCTTTCATGTGGAGTTATTGTTGACCAAAACAAATTGAGTAATGTGGTCCGAAATATATTTTATTACAGCTGGGTCTTTGAGAAGCTGGTTGTTTATTTTCCATCATCCCCCTCTTTTAGGGAGAGAGGAAAGACATTTTACAGGTGACCAAGGTGTGATCCAAGGGAGGGCCAGGATGTATGGAAGAATTAAGCACCCCCAAGAGAAGGGATTGAGAAGTTAGGATATAATCAATATGAGAGGATGTCCCATGTACTGGAGACATAAATGTATAACAGTTATCCATAGGGTGTAGAACTCTCCACACATCACATAATCCCATCTGGTCTAATAAGTCCCTTAATGCCCTTTGGCCAGGGGAGAGACCCTTATAGGAATTGCCCGTATGGTCTACATTTGGATCAAATGTCAAATTTAGGTCCCAACCTAGGGGGGAGGGGAAGGGAGGGAGGACAATATATTAATTAGCTGCATGAAAAAGCCAGGTGAGTCAATATTTGAACCATAAATATTACCAAGTACTATCTCTGTCATGTGCAGTGTTCCTTTAACAAACAGAAATTTGCTTAAAGGCTCTGCAGTCACTTGGGTGGACATGAAAGGCACTGATCTGATTATCAAACTCATTACTCCACAGCACTCTCTGTACTCCACCTGCAGAAAATATTTGTCCCACTTGCTGTTGTTGTAGCTTTAATACCTCGGAGTTGAGTAGGTGTGACTCGTGAATAAAGACAATGTCTGCTTTCATTTAGTCTAGGTGTTAACACTTTATACTGTTTAAGCTTATGCCTGACCCCTTTAACATTCCATGTTGTAAAAGTTAGGCATCTAGCCATCTCTCTGGGGAAAAATCAACATAACTCATTGAAATGCCTGCATGGAATTTTACTTATGTGCTCAGTTTGCCTATAGCTTGCTCTCATCTGTGTTGCCCACCCCCTCCCCTCCATATCCCATCCTTTTGACACCCATAAATCTCAACAGTATACCCTTAAGGTCCCCTCCATCATAAACACTTCCCAAAAGTTAACCCCCTCCCACCCACCACACAACATCTTGCTCTTCTTGAAGCATTACACTGTTTCACAGCCCCTTCCCACCGCCATCCTCTCTACTCTAAACTATGAACCAAACTAAGAGGTGGAACTCTCTATAATCAACAGTTTCTATGTAACAAGTGAAAATGAAAAAGTTAAGCAATTACAGATAAAGAATGAAATTAAACTTTAGACTAAACATGATGTTAGCCTCGGAACCCCATAAGTAAGTTAACTGTGGTCAGGGATAATTGAGCTGTTTAGATGGGAGGTCATTATGGCCATTCACTGAATCTAACTCCTTAAATGTCTTGTGTGTAATTATAAACATTGATTTGGATAAAGAAATCTAATGTAAGTTTCTTGTTGACCCCTTAAAATGAAACCTGAATGAAACAGAGAGGGCAACATTCTAAGACTGAAGGTCAGCATTCCAGGGTTCCTATTCATCTTAGTTTAACAATCCCTTTCTCGAGTGCAGTTAAAATAAAACATCTCAATAAATAATAAAAAGCAGCTCCAAAAACAGACCCCTGGCCAGAAAATTGTCTATGCGATCTTGCGTACAGTTGCAAATTCAAAATTAGACACAGATCTTGGGCTTCCCCCAGCAGGCGACTTCCTTTAGTACAGGTAACTCGTGAAAGGAGTTTGGACAAATGTGAGCACATTCGAGGCACATATCGGAACTTACTCAGGGTGCAACTAAATCAAGATAATAAGTGTCCGTGTTGCTCAGATCAGAATAATAGAAAATGATGGGTCCATCTCAATGGATGATCGAGAATCTTGAGACAGGATAAGTGGGGGAATTAGTTCACTACCCACCAGAGTCACTAGTTTTTTAAGAAAAATGTTCCATCTTGAAGTAAAAACTGAGGGACTTTATTTATTTTATTTCATAAAAATCAGATTTACAACCTTTGAGTTAGAGACTCATTTACAAAGGTACCTCGTTGCAGGGAGGGTGGACAAACAAAATGTGAGATGGAACATTTGTAACAATACAGGTGAGATACAAGGTGTAAAACAATAAAGCAAACACAAGATGCACTAACTATACAAGGCTTATTCATATCTTATGACAGAGACCAGTTACTTAGTAAGCTGGGATGTTCAGGGGTGCTCTGGGAGGTACTACTAGGGTCAATAACAGCTCCGATTATCAACAAGGTATTTGTGCAAGGCTATTTTGAATGGGCCAATTCTGGGGATGTTTGTGATATGCGAAGGGAGTGAGTTATACCAGACAGGTGCTCTATGGTGAAAGGATCTTTGGCAGAGTGAGGTCCTGGCTCTAGGTACCTGGAAGGTGGCTTTGGTGGCATTATGGGTGAGTTCCGGGTGGCAGGCCTGTTGCAAGGGTGTAGTGACCGCTGGAGGTCAGAGCCCAGATAGAGCCTTTTTTGCCTGTAAGCAGGTGTGATACTGCAGCTGTTCATCAAAGGTGAGTATGTTAGAGAAACATAGAAACATAGAAACATAGAATTTGACGGCAGATAAGGACCACTTGGCCCACCTAGTCTGCCCATTTTCCTACCTAACATATAAGCTGCAAATCCTAGTTAACCAACAGCTTACTTCCTCCTACCCCCCACTAGGACTGCCTTATGCCTGTCCCATGCATTCTTGAAGTCCCCCACTGTTCCTGACTCCACAACCTCCTCAGGGAGGCTGTTCCATGCATCCACAACCCTCTCAGTGAAAAAATACTTTCTCACATTACCTCTGAGCCGTCCCCCCTTCTATCTTCAAATTGTGCCCCCTTGTTTTTGCACATCTCTTTTTCTGGAAGATGCTACCCTCTTGGACTTTGTAAATTCCCTTGAGGTACTTGAAAGTTTCTATCATGTCCCCTCTATCCCTCTTTTCCTCAACGGTATACATATTAAGATCCTTTAGTCTTTCTTCGTATGTCTTCTGGTGCAGACCCTGCACCATTTTGGTTGCCCTCCTCTGTACAGCCTCCACTCTGTCTATGTCTTTGAGGAGATGGGGTCTCCAGAACTGCACACAGTACTCCAGATGGGGTCTCACCAACTGTCTGTACAAAAGGATAACAACTTCTTGTTTTCTACTGTTGATGCCTCTTCCTATGCATCCCAGTATCCCCCCAGCCTTTCTTACTGTCTTCTCACATTGCTTGCCCACCTTTAGGTCATCTGATATAATTACCCCCAGGTCCCTTTCTATTTTTACTGTTGTCAGTATCTCACCCCCCCATTGTGTACACTTCCTCTGGGTTTTTGTTTCCCATGTGCATTACCTTGCACTTCTTTGCATTGAATCTGAGCTGCCATACATTTGACCATTCCTCCAACCTTGCAAGTCCCTTCTCATCCTTTCCACTCCATCTTGTGTATCAATCCTGTTGCAGATCTTTGTGTCATCTGCAAAGAGACATACTTTTCCTTCCAGTTCCTCTGCAATGTCACTTAAAAGACATTAAAAGGACAGGTCCCAGTACTGAACCCATGGTACCCCACTAGTAACCCTCCTTTCTTCACTGTGTATTCCATTTACTACTACTCTTGCATCCTGTTGTCTAGCCAATTTTTTTATCCAGGCTACCACCTTTGGACCCACTCCAAGGCTGGCTATCTTGTGAATTATTCTTTTGTGTGGGACTGTATCAAATGCCTTGCTAAAATCTAGGTAGGCCATGTCCACTGCCCCTCCCTGGTCTACTACTTTGGTCACCCAGTCAAAGAAATCTATTAGATTCATCTGACATGACCTTCCCATCATGAATCCATGCTGCCATGGGTCCTGTGCCCCACTGGCCTCTAGATACTCAACAATTCTTTCCTTCAGAAGTGATCCCATCATTTTCCCTACCACTGAGGTCAAACTAACTGGTCTGTAGTTTCCTGCCTCTGTCCTGCTCCCACTTTTGTGAAGAGGATCAATCCACCCTCCTCCAGTCCTCGAATTACCCCATCCTCCCATGATTTGTTAAAGAAGTAGTCAGTCGTGTCACTAGTTCTACCCTTAGTTCTTTTAGAATTCTTGGGTGAATCCCATCAGGCCCCATTGCTTTGTCCACCTTCAATTTTATTAGTTCTTTCAGAACCCTTTCTTCTCTAAATGGACTGGTATCGACCCCCGTCTTCAGAGTGTTTCTCTTGTTTGGTTTTGGTAACAACCCCTCCTCTTCCTTTGTGAATACTGAGCAGAAATATTCATTCAGTATCCCTGCTTTTTCACTGTCACCCTCTACCCACATTCCCTCCCCTTTATTAAGCTTCAGTATCCCTCCTTTGGTCTTTCTTCACTCCCTAATGTACCTATAAAAGGTAGGCATGTATGAATTCTGCTGTGGGCACTGGTTAGGAGCCTACAGGCTTTGCTGATAGAGGTCTGGACTTTAGTGAGGGCAGTAGGGTTGGCAGCTGCATAGGTAGGGAGACCATAGTCTGCCAAGGACAAAATGGATGAAGTAATGGCAAGTTTTAGGGCAAACTCATTAAGTCAGTCTTTGTGATGATAGAGGAAACCAATCCGGGAGTTCATGACTGACGACAGAGCATTAAGATGGGTGTGGAAGGTAAATGCTGAGTCGAATGTGATGCCCAGATACTTGTAGGTTGATACCTGTTCAAGGGGGTGGAGTGTGCTGGGGATGATGTGAAGGGGAGCATCACTGGAGTTATTTTGTCGGTGTGCAAAAAGTATAGATTTCATTTTTTTCAGGTTTAGGTCTAGACGGTGGTTGAGGAACCATTTTTCTGCTTGGCTGAAGGTGAGTTGCAGAGTGCTTTGGAGCGAGAGTGGGTTGGTGTATGAAGTGATGAAGACAGCGTCATCAGCGTATAGAAGCATTTTGTCTGTGCAGGAGCTAGAGAGGGTCTTTAGGAAGAGGCTGAAAAGGGTAGGTCCAAGAATGGAGCCTTGGGGAACCCCAGAATGTACTGGTAGGTTTGTTGACAGGGTCGCATTCAATTTGATCCATTGGGATCTATTCTGGAGGTAGCTGAAGAACCAATTCAGGGGGCCAGATGAGAATCCCAGTTGGCAAAGGGAGTCTAGCATTAGTGGGTGACACACAGTATCAAAGGCCTTAGATAGGTCGAGGAACACTGTGCCAGCAATTTTACCAGCATCATGTGCAGTGTGTATTTGGTGGGAGAACTCCAAAAGGGCTGTGGAAGTGCTGTGACCCAGGTGGAAACCATGTTGCTCTGGGCATAGTATGTTGTATTTAGATAGGTAGTCCATGAGTTGCGTGGATACTATCTTCTCTAGGGATTTTGAGGGGGGGATGGAGATTGGCCTGTGGTTGTTTGGCAATGTTCGGTCTCCGATCTTATGGAAGAGGGTGATTTCAGCTTGTTTCCATACACTTGGTAATTGGCCAAGGCATAGGGATTGGTTGAGGAGATCCGTGAGTGGGGCTAACATGATGTCCAGTGTTAGGCAGAGTATCCTGGAGTCAAGGGGGTCACTGCTTAGGTTGTGGGAGGAGAGGGCTTTTAAGAGGAAAGGTTTGGTGTCACGGGGTTAGATGGTCCTGAAGTGGAAAGGGGGCCGAGAGGTAGTAGGGTGGTTGGATGGGAGGATGGGGTCAAAGAAATGGGCAGGAAGAACCACACTTAGGTCAGAGAATGTTGTGTTTAGGCAGTCTGCAATGCATGTTTGGTCCGTACTAACAATGCCATTGATAACCATCTGGGGGGGAGTGGGTATTCCCATTAAGTTGTTTTATGTTATCCCAAAAGGCTCAGGAAGAGCCCCAGGATGAGGTCAGGGCTGTTTGGTAATAGCTGGCTTTTGCTTGTTTAATGGCCCAGGTGCACTGGTTATGGGCTGTTTTATAGGCTTGCCTATCCTCTGTCCTACCGGACTCAACCGCAATGTTCCATAAGTTGTCCCTATGTTTTAGTTGCTGGATCAATGTGGGGGAAATCCAGGAAGCACTCTGCCTCCTTGGATGAGATTTGGTGATGGGGCAAAGATGTCACTGGCCTTGCTGAAGGCACTGGTGAGGTAGGCTAAGGCAGTAGCTATATCTATTGTGAGGGTTGATTGGGGACAAATCAAGCTGGACAAGGTGCCGCTTGAGATTGTCAAGGCCCCTAGGGCAGAAACAGCGATTGGTGGTGGTATTATACTCAGGACTGAGTGTGGGGAGGACCAAAAACATAGAACAGGTGAGTGGTCACTGAGGGAGTCTGCTAGGACGTTAACAGACTTTATTTTGTGTGGTCAGTTAGAGAGTACTACGTCTAAGAGGGAGCTGGTCACCCTAGCTTGGTTGAGTCTAGTGGGCTAAGTGACCAGTTGTGTTAGGTCAAGGGCCGTGAAGTCGTCCTTAATGTTTCCTGAGGTGGGGCTGAGCCAGTTGGTGTTGAGGTCTCCTAGAATAAGCTGTTCAGCCTTGTGTGGCAGGGTGGAGAGATAGGCTGTGAGGGAGTAGATATCTAGGCTTTGCGCTCGTGGGGGTATGTAAGTGGTTGTCAGATAAAGCAGGCCATGACTGGGGTGTGGAGTAATTTTCAGGGTGATGGCTTGTGCCCCATGGCCAAGCTCAGGGGTTGGTAATGCATGTCCTAAAATGGAGTCACGCAGGTAGATGGCACAACCACCTCCATGCTTACCCACCGATCTGCTCTGAACAGAGTGAAACCAGGGAGGGAGACAGCTGAGTCTGGGGTAGACTGGGAGGGCCAGATTTCTACTATCATAAGAATGTCAGGTGTGTGCTGTGCTACTCAGCATTGGAGTGCTGCAGTTTTCTTAGGGAGACTGCATATATTCATAAATGCAATGCAGAGACCATTTCCAGGGTGCGGTGGTGGTATTGTAGCGATGCCCGGCCCAGGGTTGGGGTGGACATTCCTGGAGAGCATGAGGAATAGGTAATAAGATGTAGGGAAAGCCTGCAGTTGTTGTGGAAAAGACACTTGCGGAGATGCCATGATCTCAGGGGGTAGTGCAAGGGATGGGGAGTGAGATGAGGGCAGGTATAGCTAGTGAAGAGAGTAACCACAGATTACAGTGTTCAGGGGACGGGGGGTGGGCATTGGTGGTAGACAAGGGGGGGCAATGGGGTGGTCCAGCATATGAGGTAGATTAGTGGGGAATGACAATAAGGTGGTCAGGCTGTGAAAAAAGTGGCTATCAGTCTGAAGGGGCTGGGATTCAGGCAGTGGTACATTTATAGGACAGCTGTAGGGATCCACAGCAGTGGGTGGGTATAGTATCAAGAGGAGTGATGCAATTGTCCAGAGTATGATTGGAGGCATGTTTGTGTGTGGGATTTTGTGCAGGGAGACAGAGTTTGAATGCAGGGTCCCCCTAGTGTTGAGGAAATATAACCTGCAGATGGAAAAGTGGGCTGATCTGGCACATCACGTGACTACTAGTATAAAAGAGAGTGTTGACCAAGGGTGGTGGGGAGATGGCACGCAGCACCGGCGTGGCAAAACAATGCTCCAAGACAAGCAACACTCCTGCTCTCTTCCAGCAGCCTGGCGCTGCTCCTGAGGTGTAGAGAAGGCATACCTATGCTGTCTGAGTGGTGGGGGGTGATCCCTCTATCGAGGTCCTGGTGAGGGCAGGCTCTCCAGCCCTCACAATCCTCAGTGGTCACGATGTTTCATTGCTGGAACCCCTGGAAGTGAGGAGAGAGGGGAGTTTTAAACAGAAAGCCAGAGATGTGGTTTTGGTAAGTATATGCACAGCACAAATAAAGGGAGTCTAGTTTCACTGTACAGGACTTAAGCTCGATACTGAGGAAATGGCTGTAAGGGGTAATTACAGTTGAATTAATGGTGTGGGTCACAGCATACAGCCTCATACAGGCTACAGATATTTTTTTGACAGAGAACACTGCTTTATGCTGATCTGCTGCACAGGTGAGGGGAGAAAATGGCCGAAATGAGGGTGTTTCAGCTAAACTAGTGGTGTGGATCACAGCACTCAGGCTCATACAGGCTACAGATATTTTGTAGGCAGAAAACACTGCTTGAGGCTGATTGGCTGCACTGCTACCAAAATTAAAGTTACTTCAACGTGATACTCTGGTTCGAGTCCCGTTTTTCCCTGCTTGGCAATCTACTTTCCAACTTGAGCCTGCACTAATAAATAAATGTTGGTCTTGCTTATATTAACATTTTTTTAGGAACTCTCTGGCTAACACAATAAACAGTGTATGGCTAGTATTGCATGTAATGACTTCTTAAAGTAACTTCTAGGAAATACAGTAAAACATTTAAAGACTGCCTTAGAAAGATTCTGCTAATAGCTTGGCAGAAGACACCAGGAGAAAGAACTGCTGTGTGACTGGACTTCTCTACTGGGACTAAAGAAGAAGAACTTTTGTACTTGGACCTTTAATTTAGGGTAAAAAAAAAACTAACAAACTAAACAAAAAAAAGTGTGTGTTTGTCTGAGTTAACTGAACTGAATGGTTATCTGAACAGCTATCTAGGTGTAAGTCGCAGGTGATTGAAAGGACTTAATAGCTGTGAGGTTTAAATTACTTGTAGAAAGATCTAGTAAGTAGGGGGAGTGGCTTAGCTCGAAGGAAGCTACATTTAAAGACTGCCTTAGAAAGATTCTGCTAATAGCTTGGCAGAAGACACCAGGAGAAAGGACTGCTGTGTGACTGGACTTCTCTACTGGGACTAAAGAAGAAGAACTTTTGTACTTGGACCTTTAATTTAGGGTAAAAAAAAATAACAAACAAAACAAAAATAAAGTGTTTGTCTGAGTTAACTGAACTGAATGGTTATCTGAACAGTTATCTAGGTGTAAATCTCAGGTGATTAAAATAACTTAATAGCTGTGAGGTTTAAATTACTTGTAGAAAGATCTAGTAAGTAGGGAGAGTGGCTTAGCTAGAAAGAAGCTACATTTAAAGACTGTCTTAGAAAGATTCTGCTAATAGCTTGGCAGAAGACACCAGGAGAAAGGACTGCTGTGTGACTGGACTTCTCTACTAGGACTATATTGCCCTCCTTCCTCCCTCCCCCAGCCAAAGCTAGTTCTATTTTTATAGGCACAGGATTTGACTGACAACAGGAACTTCCTGTTTGAGAGCAGGAAGTGAGTGATCACAGAACCACCAAAGACCCACCATCCTAGAAGGGCAAGAGTAGGTCTCCGGCCCCCTCTAGCTGCTGGAGGTCTACCTCTGAGCAAGTAAGGGGTCTACTGAGAAATATAGGATATTCCTGTCACAGAACAGGACAATCAGGAACTTAAAGGGCACACAGACAGAAAGTAAGGAGAGAGAGAAAAAAACAGAGGAACGAGTAAGGATTGCAAACAGTTAAGGGGCCAGAAATAAGACATGATTGGAGTGGTGCAGTACAGTGGCTGTGGAGCAGCAGTCATCTAGGAGACGTTCTGGAGGATGCGGTGTTGTCCCATCTGTATGCACCTCTCTGGGCTGAGGGAGGAGGTTGCTCATCTCCAGGCTGAGTTGGCTAGGATTTGTGGGACCTCCTCTTCCATCCCAGGACCACCAGTGCCACTGCTGTTGCCTCAGAGGTTGCCAAGAAAGAGGAGCAGTTGGACCACAGTGGGCTCAGGGAGGGTGAGGGTGGTGGAACAGAGGCGCATCCCTCCAGTTGTACCTCTCCACAATTCCTATGCCATTCTGGCAAAGTGTGGTTCCTCTATGGAGGCACCGCAGTGGAGACCAAGGAGGATGTTGGGAAACTCCACAAGGAGACCCACAGGAGGGTGGCAGGGGACCCTGCAGGGAAGGAAACAACCCTGGTGGGGACTCCATTGTTAGAAGGTAGAACAGGGGAGGAAGGAGAGGAGGTAAGGTGCCTGCCTGGCACCATGGCTTGGAGGGACAGGGAGTGAATCCTCAAGATTGGCCAAGCAGCTGCACAGGGGAGGCAGCTGGATGTCATTGTTTACCTAGGGACAAATGACCTGGCTAAGAAAGGGATTAGAGAAGTGCAGGAAGAGTTTGTGGAATTCGGGAGGGGCCTTAGTCAAGTAGCATGCACGGTAACCTTCTCGGAGGTGCAGCCCATCTATGGCATAGGAGAGGCTAGGGTTTTCTGCACCATGGGATTCAATCAGTGGTTGAAAAACTGGTGTGGAGCTCAGGGATTTGGCTTCAATGGAGACTGGGGGTCCACCTGGAGTGATGCAAGCCTATACTGACATGATGGGCTGCATCTGTCTGGGAGGGGAACCAGGATCCTAGGTGATAGGTTTAAATGCTTCATTGGCAAGCATTTAAACTAGCCAAGGGGGGAGGCACTGGAAAGGAGCAGGGAAATCCTAGCCCCCAAAAAATCATGGTAGTAAGTGTGGCAAACACCAACATAGAGGTGTCAATAGGGAGAAGGGCAGGAGTAAATGGAGAAAGTGACAAAGGCAAGAAGGACAGGGATGGGGCAAAAGGGAGTAAGGCCATCAGGAAATGGAGGTAATGAGTACCAATGCCTGTAGTCTGGGCAACAAGCTCCTGAGCTGGTGGCCTTGATGGAAGAGGGATGTCTGGATATTGTAGTCTCAGAAACATGGTACACAGAGAACCATGACTGGGATGTTAACATACCAGGGTACATAACCTACAGGAGAGACAGGCAGGGGAAGAGGGGAGGAGTAGCCTCTCTATGTAAAGGAAGGGATAAAAGCAACTGAACAAAAGAGTAAACAGGGAGGAGAGAAGGCACTGTGGGTCACCTTGGAGACTGGAAAGGGCACCACAATCCACACAGGGGTTGTGTACAGACCCCCATGTCATGGGGAGGGAATGGACAAGGATATGATAGAAGACATTCTTAGAATGGCAGAGAAAGGGGAGATACTATTGATGGGAGACCAGAATATGCCAGATGTTAACTGGAGCAAATTTGCTGCAGCCACATCCAAGAGCAGGGCCATTCCTGATGCCCTACAAGTGGCAGGCCTCAGACAGCTAGTTTCAGAACCCACTCATGAGGGAGCAATCTTAGACCTCATACTCTCAAATGGGGGCAGCGAGAGGATCTCAGATCAAGAAGTGAGTTTCCATCCGGGGACAGGTGACCATCAAACAGTGTGGTTCATGTTAAACTCAGCTACAGAGTCAAGCCATACAAAAGTGAGGGTACTGGACTTTAGAAGGGCTGACTTTGGCAAGATGGGAGAGTGCCTCAGAAAAGCACTAGCAAACAGGCTAGAAGGAGGTGTGCAGCAACAATGGGGAATCATCAAAACTGCCATCACAGAGGCAACAAGCCTTTGTGTGAAGCAAATAAACAAATCAAAATGAAAGAAAAAGCCACTATGGATCTCAAAAGTGGTGGCTGTGAAAGTCAGGAAGAAAAAGATAGCATTCCGGAAGTATAAGGAAACACAGAAGGAGCAGGACAGAGAGCTGTACCAGTTAAGGCAGAAGGAAGCAGGGAGGGAAGTCAGAATAGCAAAGGCCCAAACTGAGGAAAAGATAGCCAACTCAGTTAAGAAAGGAGATAAAATCTTTTATAGGTACATCAGTGAGCGTAGAAAGACAAAGGGAGGGATAGTGAGGCTGAATAGAATGAACGGTGGGTGGGCAGAGGGGGACAGTGAAAAAGCAGGGATACTGAACGAATATTTCTGCTCAGTATTCACAAAAGAAGAGGGGGAAGTGCCTAATCCAATTAACAGAAGCACTCTTGATAGGGGGGTCGATCCCAGTCCTTTCACAGAAGAAAGGGTTCTGCAAGAACTCCTAAAACTGAAGGTGGATAAAGCAATGGGTCCTGATGGAATTCACCCCAGAATTCTAAATGAATTAAGGGAGGAACCAGTGAAACCACTGGCTACTCTTTTTAATAAATCATGGGAGGATGGTGTGGTACCCAAGGACTGGAGGAAGGCAGATGTGATTCCCCTTCACAAAAGTGGGACCAAGACAGAGGCAGGAAACTACAGACCTGTCAGTCTGACCTCTGTGGTAGGGAAAGTGATGGAGTCACTTCTGAAGGAAAGAATAGTTGAGTACCTAGAGGCCAGTGGGGCACAGGACCCAAGGCAGCATGGGTTCACAGCGGGAAGATCATGTCAGACGAATCTAATAGATTTCTTTGACTGGGTGACCAAAGTAGTAGACCAGGGAGGGGCTGTGGACACGGCCTACCTAGACTTTAGCAAGGCATTTTACACAGTCCACGCACAAAGATTAATAGTCAAATTAACCAGCCGGGAGTGGGTCCCAGGGTGGTAGACTGGTAAAACATTGGCTGCACAACAGGACACAGAAGGTAATTGTAAATGGAGTCCACCTGAAGAAAGAGGGGTTACTAGTGGGTACTGCAGGGTTCAGTATTGGGTCCAGTCCTTTTAATGTCTTCATCAGTGACATTGCAGAGGGACTGGAAGGAAAAGTATGCCTTTTTGCAGATGACACAAAGATCTGCAACAGGGTTGATACACAAGGAGGCGTGGAAAGGATGAAAAGAGACTTGGCAAGGTTGGAGGAATGGTTGGAAGTATGGCAGCTGGGATTCGGTGCAAGGAAGTGCAGAATGATGCACCTGGGAAACAAGAACCCAGCGGAAGAATACACAATGGGTGGTGAGGTAGTAACAACAACAAAAAAAGAACGGGACCTGGGGGTCATCATATCAGATGACCTTAAGGTTAGCAAGCAATGTGAGAAGGCAGTAGGGAGGGCTGGGGGTATACTGGGATGTATAGAGAGAGGCATCAGCAGCAGAAAACAGGAAGTTGTTATCCCTCTGTACAGATAGTTGGTGAGACCCCATCTGGAGTACTGCGTCCAGTTCTGGAGACCCATCTCCGCAAGGACATAGACAGGATAGAGGCAGTCCAGAGGAGGGCAACTTAAATGGTGCAGGGTCTGCAAGAGAAGCCATATGAGGAGAGACTAAAGGAGCTTGATATGTATACCCATGAGAAAAGAAGGGAGAGGGGGACATGATAGAAATTTTTAAGTACCTCAGTGGAATCAACAAAGTCCAAGAGGGTATCTTTCAGAAAAGAGACTGCAAGAACAAGGGACACAATTTAAAGATAGAAGGGGGCAGTTCTAGGGCAATGTGGAGGAAGTATTATTTCACAGAGAGGGTAGGATGCATGAAACAGCCTTCCTGAGGAGGTTGGGTCTAAAATTGTGGGAGAATTCAAGAATGCATGGGACAGACATAAGGCAATTATTGTGGGGGGTAGGAAGAAATAGGCTGTTGGTTAACTACGATCTGCAGCCTATCCTGTAGATAGGGAAATGGGCTGACTAGATGGGTCAAGCAGTCCTTATCTGCCATCAAAGTCTATGTTTCTATGTTTCTGGCACAGAAAACTGCTTTAAAAAAAATATCTGTATCGTTGCACCGACACTTAAGGCGTGAGGGAGAAATTCAAAAAAAGCAGTGTCCTTTATCTGGTCCTGGTTTTAAATCCCTCGTTTAAGCAATGCTCCAAGACAAGCAATGCTCGCACTCTCTCCAAGCAGCCAGGCGCTGCTCCTGAGGTGTAGAGAAGGTGTACCTATGCAGTCCGGGGGGTGGGGGGCGATCCCTCTATCGAGGTCCTGGGGAGTTCAGGCTCTCCAGCCCTCATGACCCTCAATGGACTTGACCACATCTTTAGCAGACCCGGTGCATATTATATTCATTGTCTTAATTTTACCTTGCATAATATGGCATCAGCTTTTTTGGCATTTGGTCAAAGCTGATATAACCATTAGACTCTATAACTCGACTCAAGGGTCTAGAAAGAAGTCTAGAAAATTGAGTTTGAGCCATACCATTGCTTGTTCGAGGTCCTTGTAAGTGATCCAACTGCCCAATACACAGACTTGGAGCTGCGCCGGGTAGTTCATGCGGAACTTTATACTGGCTGCTTTGGGCTTCATCACAAGGGAGTGAAACTGGCTCTCCACGGCTGCACTGTTGCAGGCAAATCTTGGGCAACCCAGATCCTGGCTCCTTCCCATTGTAAGTACTGTGTCTCTCTTACTTTTGCTAAGAAGTGTTGCCTCTCTAAGAAACTCAGGAATCTAAAAATGAGTGGGTGCAGGGGGGAGGGGACCAGGCTGAGGCATTGGACAAAGACTCCGGTGCACCCTCTCGATAACATATTTGGGCCCAAAAGGCAAGGGACCATCAATCGTCTCCACAAACCTTTGCATGGAAACAACTGTCTAGCCCTGCTTCCTTTTCTGGGAGGCCTATGAAGACTGTATTGTTCTGTCTACTGTGGCCCTCAAGGTCCTCCACTTTAGATTCAAGTTTAGCCAGTTGCTGTCTAGTAGCTGTGAGCTCTGGATTGATTTTATCTGCTCATCTCTCTAGTGAGCAGATTCTGACTTCACTATCCACAGTACACTGCAGAATATCCTCTGTAGCTTGTGAGAGCTATTGCAGCTCCAGTGTCATACTTTTTAATTCTTCATTAATTCTTCATTAAAGGGCTTAAACTCCTCAAGAAAGTGAGTAAGGGTAAGTGGCTGTTGGTCTGAAGGAGACTGAGCTGCCACCAGAACATCATAAGGGCTCGAGGCTTTGGATTTTTTTAGCAGCCTTCTCAGGTGTATTCGGAGGTGTGGTATGGTGGAGCTTTTCTCATTTCTACCTCCATCAGGTTAGTGGAATGCCACAATCCATTTGTAGGTAGCACTCAGTATTGATGGTTGTGAGTATAGCTTCTTATTTTGTAAAAGTAACAGCCAGAATAGGATATATTCAGAATGGGTTGTAAGAGAGATGTAGGAGTGCTGCTGTCAAGTGCTCTGCATCACTGGAAGTCCACCCTATCCCCTCCTTTTTGATATCTATTTCTCTCGCTGGTAACTATTTTACCATGTGTTCTCTGATTAGCCCTCTAGCACAAACCCAATTTCCAAAAGTATATTCCTTCCTCTTTCTGCTCTTCACATCTTTTTCTTTCCTCTTACTCTGTCTCTCAGCATCTCTTTTCTGCCCCTTTTGCAAGGGCTTGCCTTATGAATGGGCTACCCTTCAATTGCTCTGCTAGATTAACAATATCTGACAGGCTGTTTTAACCCACCTTAATGAGTCCCATTCTGTATAGTGACAGCACTGTCACTTTATGAGAGGCCTACAAAGGTGGATGTGCCTGGGTGGTTGGGTGGGTGGAGGAGGGAATGTGGGTGTTTCTGATCTCAGAGTACCCCCTGAGAGAGGAAAACAATCAGCCCACTATTGTGTGTATCTCCTGTAATGTGATGCCTGCACTTCCTGCTGCTTAAGGTACAGACTCAGCCAATTACAAACAGCCAGAAACTCACCAGCAAACAGAAACCCCTACTGCTGCCCAAACAAAATGGCTAAGCCAACTGAATTATGAACCATGGGTTCTGTTTAAATCCTTAATAAACTGAGTAGTAACAAGATTAATATTAGGACCAGTATTTGGTTGGACCAAGTGTCTGGGTTACTCAGGTTGTGTAGAAAATGGGTCATATTATGTTTTACAGAAAAAAAATGAAATTGTTGTATATTCTAATTTGCTGCCACATTTAACTTCAGTGTTAATGGCAAGGAGAAATTTGGATCATGCCCTAACGAGTGTTCCATTATTAGGAGTGCACCTTAGGGATCTTCTGTCTGACTCTGCACAGGGTCAGGTGACTGCAGTAGTGACATAATCAACATTCATATGATTTGATCTTCATCCTTCCTGTCCCCTAACCCAGCTTCATTGGGTGCTGTAATTGGATAATTATACAGATGCTGTTGTGGTGGTATATAACCCCCCGGCATACAGTGAAGTAGTCAGAGCATTATGGCCATTGTGAGAGGCAAGTGCAAGTGATGAGCAATGTGCTTAGGCTCAAAAGAATAGCAGCAGACAGAGAGGGAGACTAAAGCTAGTCACTCATATTTTTATATCACACACTGTAGCAAACCATATTTTTGGATGCCTTTGTTTCACAGACAGTTTAAAAAAGAGGAAATGCTCGACTGGTTCTAAATTATTTTTGCAGCTACAACCTGGCTCTGTCAGCATCCCTGCATAAGTGTGGCAAAAATGAAAACCATCCCCCACTGTGAAGCACAATTTCTCACCCTCCTGCCCTGGCCCCAACCATTTTAAATGATATCCTCAGTCACCCACTTTTATAGAACACAACAACTATCTCCCACCCAGCCTCACAGAAGTTATGCATAGTAAACAAAAAAATGAAAGTTTCAGACCGAGTTAGCCTTCCTCCACCCTTGCAGCAATTCTCATCTTCCCATTCTCCCCAGCTCCTAGCCAGTAAGGAAATAATAAACCATCCAATCCTTCACCCTTGAGCTGCTGAGCCACCCCATCTCTTGCCCTTGAGGTACCCAATAGCACCACTATCACACATGCCACCCTTATAGTAAGGAAATTATACAACCTCCATTCTGCTCAGGAGAATGGCATAGACACCCTCTGTCCACCTTTACCATCTGCTATCTTAATGAATGACCCAGCAAGTGTGTTCATAATTATAGTTTATTACTATGAATGTGCACACTGTCATTCTTGTCTGACACATTTAATATTTATTATTATGCTTAACTTCACTTGGGCTGGAGGGAGGGTGATTAGGTGCTACAAGGGTGGAAGGATGGGGTATCATTTAAAATGGTTGGGGCTGGGGGGATGAAAGTGGGAAAACCTGCTGCTCCAGTGTGGGATGGGTTTTCTTTTTTCAGAAAATAAACTAAAAAAACTCACTAACAGCACCCCACTGGTGAAGTGCCACTTTTACAGGGTTCTATAACTAGTGACACTTCCTCAGAGAAGTATCACTTTGTGATGAGCCCACTTTCCCAGGCAAACTACTAGAAGTGGCAGTTCCTTCTATGCAAAGATGGGAAACTCCACATAATTTTCATGAAGTGGCATTTCCCAGCTTTGTACACCACTATCTAGCAGAGATGTAGATTTTTAACACAGTCCAGGGCAGAGTGAACAAAAAACCCAATCAAACTGGCTTAAGTTGGGAGGCCAGGAAAAATACATACAACTATATTTTTAAAAGAGGTTTCAGTGTATTAAATTTGGAGACAGGCAATGGCACCACAACCCGCACAGGGGTTGTATACAGACCCCCCTCTCTGGGGGAGGAAATGGACAAGGAAATGATAGAAAATATACTTAAAATGGCAGAAAAAGGGGAGATATTACTGATGGGTGATCTGAATATACCAGATGATAACTGGAGTGCAGTTGCAGCAGCCACCTCAAAGAGTGGGGTTATTCTAGATTCCCTACAGGGGGGCATGCCTTAGACAACTAGTATTGGAACCCATTTGAGAGGGAGCAATCTTAGACCTGGTTCTCTCAAATGGAGATGGAGAGAGGATCACAGATGTAGGAGTGGGTAGCCATCTGGGAACTAGCGACCATCGAACAGTATGGTTCACAATAAACACAGCAATACAGTCAAGCCATACAAAGGCAAAAGTACTGGACTTTAGGAGGGCTGACTTTGCCAAAATGGTTGAGTGCCTAAGGAATGCACTAGCAAATGGGCAGGAAGGAGGGGTGGAAGAACAATGGGGAATAATAAAAACTGCCATCACAGAGGTAACAAGCCTTTGTGTGAAGCAAATAAACAAAACAAAATGATGTAAGAAACCACTATGGTTCTCAAAGGAAGTGGCAGTGAAGGTCCAAGGGAAAAAGAAAGCATTCAGGAAGTACAAGGAATCACAGAAGGAGCAGGACAGAGAACTGTATCAGTTAAAGCAAAAGGAAGCTGGGAAGGCAGTCAAAACAGCAAAGGCCCAAACCGAGGAAAAGATAGCCAACTCAGTTAACAAGGGGGATAAAACCTTTTATAGGTACATCAGGGAGCGAAGGAAGACCAAGGGAGGGATAGTGAGGCTTAATAAAGGGAAGGGGAGGTGGGCAGAGTGTGACTGTGAAAAGGCAGAGATACTAAACAAATATTTTTGCTCAGTATTTACAAATGAAGAGGGAGGTACCTAAAACAAACAGTAGAAACACTCTAGATACAGAAGTTGATACCAGCCCATTTAGAGAAGAAAGGGTTCTGAAAGAACTCTTAAAACTGAAGGAGGACAAAGCAATGGGGCCTGATGGGATTCATCCCAGAATTCTAAAAGAACTAAGGGTAGAACTAGTGCACCACTGACTACCCTCTTTAACAAATCATGGGAGGATGGGGTGGTACCCGAGGACTGGAGGAGGACAGATGTGATTCCTCTTCACAAAAGTGGGAGCAAGGCAGAAGCAGAAAACTACAGACCTGTTAGTTTAACCTCAGTGATAGGGAAAATGATGGAATCACTTCTGAAGGAAAGAATTGTCGAGTATCTAGAGGCCAGACAGGCACAGGACACAAGGCAGCATGGATTCACAGCGGGAAGGTCATGCCAGATGAATCTGATAGATTTATTTGACTGGGTGACCAAAGTAGTAGATCAGGGAGGGGCTGTGGACATGGCCTACCTAGACTTTAGCAAGGCATTTGACACAGTCCCACACAAAAGATTAATATACAAGTTAGCCAGCCTGGGAGTGGGTCCCAAGATGACAGCCTGGGTAAAGAATTGGCTGCAGAAAAGGACACAGAGAGTAATAGTAAATGGAGTCTACTCTGAAGAAAGGTGGGGTACTAGTGTGGTACTGCAGGGTTCAGTATTAGGACTGGTCCTCTTCAATGTCTTTATAAGCGACATTGCAGAAGGACTGGAAGGAAAAGTATGTCTCTTTGCAGATGACACAAAGATCTGCAACAGAGTTGAAGCACAAGGTGGAGTGGAAAGGATGAGAAGGACTTGACAAGATTAGAGGAATGGTCAAATGTATGGCAGCTTAGATTCAATGCTAAGAAGTGCAAGGTAATGCACCTGGGAAACAAAAACCCAGGGGAAGAGTACACAGTGGGGGGTGAGATACTAACAACAACAAAAATGGAAAGGAACCTGGGGGTAGTCATATCAGATGACCTAAAGGTGGGCAAGCAATGTGAGAGGGCAGCAAGGAGGGCTGGGGGGATACTGGGATGCATAAGAGAGGCATCACCAGTAGAAAACAGGAAGTTATTATCCCTCTGTACAGACAGCTGGTGAGACCCTATCTGGAGTACTGCATGCAGTTCTGGAGACCCAATCTCTGCAAAGACATAGACAGGATGGAAGCTGTCCAGAGGAGGGCAACTAAAAATGGTACAGGGTTTGCACTGGAAGACATATGAAAAGAGACTTAAGGAGCTTATAATGTATAGCCTTGAGGAAAGGAGGAAGGGGGGGACATGATAGAAACTGTCAAGTACCTCAAGGGAATCAACAAAGTCCAAGAGGGTAGCATCTTTCAAAAAAAGAGGTGTGCAAGAAAAAGGGGCACAATTTGAAGATGGGGGGGCGGCTTAGAGGTAATTTAAGGAAGTGTTTTTTCACAGAGAGGGTTGTAGATGCATGGAACCGCCTTCTGGAGGAGGTTGTGGAGTCAAAAACAGTGGTGGAATTCAAGCATGCATGGGACAGTCATAAGGCAATTCTAGGGGGTGGGGGTAGGAAGAAGTAGGCTGCTGGTTAACTAGGATCTGCAGCTTATCCATTAGGTAGGGAAATGGGCAGACTGGGTGGGCCAAGCGGTCCTTATCTGCCATCAAATTCTATGTTTCTATGTTTCAGGATAGCTGAGTGCTTTATTTATTTATTTATTTTTTTACATACTGTAGCTCAGCTGGTAACTGGCAGCTTGTCTGCTGTTTTGCTGCTCTTAAATGTCTTCTGCAAAGGAAAGCTGATTGAGACTTGTACTTGCCACTGGTCTGCTGCACTCTGCAGCTGCAGGTCCTATCAGCCCAGTGCTCAAATTATGTAGTGCTGTAATATTTTTGAAGTGCAGTGTATAATATATATCATGTATACTCTATTTTTGAAGGAAGGAAGGAAGAAAGAAAGAAAGAAAGAAAGAAAGAAAGAAAGAAAGAAAGAAAGAAAGAAAGAAAGAAAGAAAGAAAGAAAGAAAGAAAGAAAGAAAGAAAAAAAAAGAAACTGGCTTCTATTAGTGTTTTTTATACAAACTCTCCTGAATTGCTTTATTCAAGCCGGACAGGAAGGGAGAGAAGCCTGCTGGGTATTCCATAGTGCAGTGCTTGAGATGGGGGTTCAGGGGAAGTGGGTGACATTCTCTTTTTTTTGCTATTTACTTCACTTTTTTGTCATTGCCACACCTCCCAAGGCTCAGCCCTCGCCGACTCAAGTTCCGGTTATCCTTAGGACGTATCTGCATTAGCGATTCTGATCCCAGACTTACCCCCTTCTTGGTGGGGCTGTTGGTTGGTCCAGGACATGTGGATTTGAAGTCAGGACTCAAGTAGGCATCCCCGCTGGAAGGAACCCCCTGGCTTATGCTCCAGGGTAGGGCCATTGGACTGGAATGTGCCTGCAGAGACGTGTCACTCAGTGACTGATCATGGGCTGTGAGAAGTTGTCTGGACATGGAGAGCAGACCATCATGGAGGAAGGGTACAGCATTTTGTATGGATACTTAGCCCCTGAGTGTCAGAACATGCAATGACATCGAACATTGTCTGTTCTCCCTCTCAGCATGTCATGTGACAGTCATTTGTCAACCCCCCAGCCTCCTAGCATAACAACGCACACACATTCCCCCCTCCACCCAGTGAAGGAGGACAGTTGCCAGGATGCTCGAGCCTTCTCCTCCCAGCCAGCCCTCCAGATCCCGAGTCTGTTCCAGATCCCTGGATGTTGGTGTCACAATTGGAGACCCTACCACTGCACCAGCGGGCTTGCAAGTGGGAGACAATCTGTTTTAGATTTACTCTGAGACTAGCAACTTAACCCATGGGAACCACCAGGTCATTTGTATGCATGGCAGTATATGATGGGCTAGATATTGCAAGACTATTCTCATTAACATTAAGGCTTCCTTTGGCTAAGAAGAGTTACAGTTTCATTACTATTTTGTTTTGTGTTTACCAGTTGTGCAGTTTGATCTCTCTTTCTCACATTAAAGGAGCAGATTGTTTTTCTTTCACAGTTCTTCAAGGAGATTAGGCCCAACCTAATCAGATTTATTTTTCTTTATGCAGTATTACAAGGTGAGAACAAAGGGCTGGAGGATTTAACACTAACATGTCCACTTCTCCTTGTAATTGCTGTCAACCTTGTGATTGTTGCAGGAACCAGGAGCTGAGGAACCTGGATGGTATCTCAGACTGTAGTGAGATTATTGTTTTCTGAGACAATACCTCTGGATACACCCACCCACCCACCCTCCCCTCACCTAACCTATCCCAGGTGTGTGTGTACATTTATAGGGCTACCCCATAGACACTTCCTCCACTTTCTGTCCTACCTCAGGTGGGGTGTGTTCAAATAGATCTATACAGTGATACCAAAGGTAACTATTCATCTCCCAAGTCGGTGTGGGGTACTGAGTGATTGACTAGAGACTTACTCTTATACTGGGTTAAAAAAGTTCTTAAATTGTGAGTGTTTCCTAACACAGCTGCTTGATCATGTATAGATTAGATATAGATATAGATATAGATATAGATATAGATATAGATATAGATATAGATATAGATATAGATTTATTCATGGCAAAAAAAATTCCATTTAATGTATCAGTTAGGGTTGTTCCACAGCGACAAAAGCGAGGAAATTCACTGTTAGGGTTGAGAGCCCCCCTTGCCCCCAGCCCGCCCCCAACCAGCATTGGGGTGTGCGTTTGGGTTGTTGGTCCTAACTCTCACCCATTCCATGTAAACAAGCTGAGGTGGTGAAGTATAGGAGAATGGGGTGAGAGTTAGGACTGTCGACCACAACGCAGACCCCAATCCGGTCGAGGGAAATTACAAGAGGGGCTTTCAACCCTAACACTAAATTTCCTTCCTTTTGTCACTGTGGAGCAACCCTAACTGATGCATTAAACAGATTTTTTTTGCCATGAATTTCTCTTCTTTTTGAGAATAAGGAATATAAATACTGAATGGAATGTGGTTGTGGGGGTCCCCACGCTCCCACCACATGATTTTTGTCACATAGTAAAAGTAACTGCAATGCAAATGAAAGCACCAACAGTTACATACATGGTGACACAAATGTAAATGGTAAAGCAAACTTTAATATAAATGTAAGCGCAAAGTGACACTAACAGTCATAAGCACATATGGAAATGCAACTGGTCATGTGCATGGTCACAGTACCACTACTGTCAATGCAAATGGTAACTAACGGTAGCAATAATGCCAAAAGAAAAGAAATGGAAATGTGAATGCAAGCACGTATGGAAACACAAACCATAATGCACATAGTCAAGGTACCACAATTGTAAATGCAAATGGTAATGGTAACAGCAACAATAATGCCAAAGGAAACAGAAATGCAAAAGCAAATGCAAGCGTGTACAGAAATGCAAACCGTAGCACACATGGTCATGTTACCACAATTGTAAATTGAAATGGTAACTTAACAGCAACAATAACGCCAAAGGATGCAGAAACACAAATGCAAGTGCTTATGGAAATGCAAACTGTAATGCACACAGGCACGGTAATGCAATTGGAAATGCAAATGGTAACTGTAACAGCAATGATGATGCAAAACGAAAGACAAATACTAATGCAAATGCAAACAGAAGGGCAGCTGCAAATGCAAATGGTAATGGGCACGGTAACACAAACTGAAATGCAAACACAAACAGTAGTGGAGAAACAAATGGTAACAGTAACACAAATGCAAATGAAAACGCAAAGGTTAACGCACACGGTGGTGTACACGGGAACACTAACTCAAATGGGTACGGAAATGCAAGTGGAAACATTACATGTAACAGTAACTGGAGCGCACACCCTGGTTTTCCTTAACAAATGCATAGACAAACACTGACTACAAAGAATGTATGCATAATAATGGGCCTTGGACCAGAAAATGAGCTCTTGTAATATTAAATTGCTTATTTCAGGAACTATACGACATAGAAAAAAATTTAAATTTCATATGATTCAAGATTTTCCTGGCTATGTCTGCACTTAACACTTAGCCGCCTGGTATTTTTCTGATAAAGTCTGTATCACACACCGTTTCCAAGATACGGGCCCCGAAAGGTGCGGCGGGGGCCACAATGTTAGTCTATCAGAAAAAGCGTCAACTTTGGAGTACTGTAACATTGCATCCCTGCAATATTTTGTCACCAAACCACCAAAGGGCACATCTGTTGGATGTTGGCTTTCTTAGAGGTTGAAGCGGCCATTAAAGGTCTTGCATTGGATAAAACTCCCGGACCTGATGGGTTCTCACCTAATTTTTATAAAACCTTTGCTTCTCAGCTGTCTCTGATTCTTCTTAAACTTTTCCAACATATTTTATCTGGTAAAGAAATAGAATACTCCCTTACCGAAGCACTTATAGTACTTATCCCCAAACCTAAGAAACCACCTGAGAAACTGGCCAGTTACAGGCCAATCTCATTGTTGAATTACTATATCAAGATCTTGGCCAAAATATTGGCTGATCGTGATCTGTCGGTAATCCCAAAATTGATTGGCTTAGAACAAGTGGGTTTTATGAAGGGAGATCTTCCTCGGATCATTTTAGAACTCTGCATGATGTCTTCTCGACTTCGCAGAGACTGAGATACCAATGGCGTTAGTTCCTTGGGCGCCGAGAAGGCCTTGATAGAGTCCATTGGACCTATCTTTTGTGGCTATGCGCAAATTTGGTTTTCCGAAGAAATTTTTGGATTGGATTAGGGCATTGTATACGGACCCCTCAGCTAGGGTTATGTGTAATGGGACTATCTCAGTTTCTTTTAAGTTGCAGGCCGGTACGAGATAAGGATGTCCCCTCTCACCCCTGTTATTCAATTTGTATATTGAACCCCTTATAAGGAGTATAGTGATGTCTCCCGAGATTTTGGGTATTAATGTGTGGGGTCATACAATCAAGGTTACGGCGTACGCTGATGACTTACTAATTTATATGTCGAACCCTATCCCTAAATTATTGGAACTTATTCAATGTTTTAGTGGGCTCTCTAATTATAAACTCAATCAGGACAAAACTGTTGTCTACCCCTTAAATAACAGGGTACTTAAGCCAGTCATTACTACACTTGGTCTAGGATGGGACTCTAAGTCTTTTAGTTATTTAGGTCTTTCTGTAACTCACTCTCAAGCTAGATTGCGTCAACTCAATTTAGAATCTTTACTCCACACTGTTAAACTCGATCTAAGGAGATGGACACAATTATCCTTTTCTTTATGGGGGAGAATAAATATTATAAAAATGAATATATTTCCTCGACTCTTTTACCCCTTATCAATGTTAAATATCTGGATTCCCCTTTCCTGGTTTAAGAAACTTCATAGTGAACTGGCAGATTTTGTATGGGGTCATAAGAAGGCCAGGATGTCGTATTCTAAATTAGCAGCTCCCAAAATCCTCTGTGGTTTAAGAATGCCTCATTTCGCACTTTATTTTTTGAGTGCATTTAAATAAATACGGAGATGGATGTACTACGATGATGCTGATATAAATACAGGATATATTCCACTTTGGGTTCATCTGAGCTTAGCTTAGTTAAAAGTGCAGGTATTAACCCGAAGGCTCTACCCTATGCTCCTATCCGTATGCTTCCTGCCTTATTGAAAAAATCCCCTATTGGACTTTCTCTTAGAATACATAACCAATTATGTAATTTTTAGAAGTACGAACACTTATGGGATTGGGAGCAACCTATTTGGGGGAATCCACAATGGCGGATAGGATATCAGACTATTAAACGGAACTGGTTGCCTATTTCAGCTTTTTGCTCCCTGAAGGATTTTATAAACACGGATGGTAGCGTGATCTCGACAGAGCAAATTTTGGTGAAGTTTGATTTACCTCAAAGAGATGTTTTTAAAATATACCAATTGCGTCATGCTTTGATTCAGAGGGTTGGTAATAAACCGGTTTATTCGCCCTGTATTTCTTTTTGGGAAGATCTCCGTGCATTTATCGGTACCCCACATGCTATTTCAAGATGTATTTAATATTGTTTAACTGGGCTTTCAAAGATAACCTAGCACCTACTTCATATTGGGACAAGGTATTTCTAATAACTCGTGGAATTGGACACTATCTGGCAAATTGCCATAAATGGATCCAACAAGATCATCTTAGATTAGTACAGTTTAAAATACTGCATAATATTTATTATACACCTCAGAAGCTACAGGACTTAAAGTTAGCTCAGGAATCTCTGTGTTATAGATGCGGCAGGGAAGGGGGTGACCTTTTCCATATTTTCTGGCTGTGCCCTAACATAGCTCCTCTGTGGAATGAAATCAAAGATAAAGCAGATCCATTATTGGGTTTAGAGGATCTGTTCACTCCGGAAGTATGTTTATTAGGCGATATGTCGGGCTGTATGGTGAGGAAGAGGAAATTTCATATATCCTTGATTGCATGCATGGTTAAGAAATTGGTCTTGAGATATTGGAAAGTTCCTCACCTTATTCCATACTCTGAATGGTTGAAGGAGCTCCTTTCGTCTCTTAGAACTGAGAGGATGATTGCTATAATGCATAATGGGTTGCCCGCTTTGAGAAAATCTGGACTCCTCTGGTAATTGCTTACTCATAAGAATTTATGTTATTGATACCTTCCTTCCTTTTTTTTTTTTTTTTTTCTCCTTTTCCTTTTCCAATGTAATCATTAATTGCAGTGCCTTATGGGGGTGGGGGTTGGTGATGGGGGGATGGGTGGGATTGCGGGAATATCTCTCTCTCTTGTTTGTTATGTGGTATCCTGACTGTTGTGTATATGTAGTCATGTATATTCCTTGGTTTACCTTGACACTGTTCCCGCAATTGTATGGTGGAAATGCTTAATAAAATGTTAATTGCAAAAAAAAAGAAGCAACTTACTGACATCTGTCTTAACCCCCATCTCCCCCTGCTATTTCCGAAATTCCCTCTCCTTCTAATGATTTTTGTTTCTGTTTAACAGATCCCGGCTCTCAACCCTTTCCATCAGTCTCCTCAGAAAGCATGAACAGTGTGTACCGCTAATACAAATCAACCAAGAAACTCATGTTGACATTTGACACCACACAAACCACAAGTAAATACTGGGATCTGAATGAAAATCAAACAGTAAATATTTAATATAAAAAGTAAACAGTATGCAAACCAAACAAAACTAGAACTATTTTCAAGTGACACTAAATATTGAAACTAAATTACCAGCTTGTCACACACGGATGTCCTCCATCCATCCTACTGCTGCTGTGATGATTATGAATCAGCTACAAATGCTGATTCATGTACTATCTCTGCCTTCATGGCAGCAATCAATGCTGCCACCTAAGCAGTGGAGCTGGACATCTGTTGCACTACATTGTCTGGCCTGTTCTCCACCTCAAACTACTGTCCTTTGCCAACTAGTATCAATGGTTCATCAGCATCTTTTGCATCCTGGTCACTCTTTTCAGGTCCTTATAAAAACAGTCCCAAAGGCCAGATGGAGTGCTTCACTCAGCATGCTGCTGCTGACTCTTGTCCTCCATTGTTTTTCCCTGGTGGAACAGTTTTAAGTGTGCCAGCCCGTTGACTACACATGTGCTGATAGCTTTGTCTGCGGTGACTAATGCCTGTGGAGGCAGATGTGCTTGAAGTTCAGGGTCTATTAAAAAGCAAAGCAAAAAAAAAAAATCACACATGCAGTAAAGAATGAATCGTAAGGGAATAAGAGATACATATTACCTCTGGAACAGCACATACAACATAGTAATATGCATGTATGTTGCATTTCTGACAATTTATTTTCTGATAAGTGGCACTTTCTATTGCCTAGTATGCATTTGCTCTGCAAGAACACAGCACCATACTCCCATGTCCTCTCCTTTTTCCTGAAAAATATTTCATCCCAACAAGCATACCCCCTCATGACATGGTCCAGCCATTCCTGGGGCCATCTGTGTGCCTCCTCCAGTGCCGTGGAGGTTTCTGGGGTGCCTAGCAGCAAACAATGGCCATAGTCATGGCCCAAGGTGACCATGATTGATGGTTCCCAGGACTTTTTCTGCCCCATAGCCATGCTCATGGGATGTTGGCATGCAAGGGAGCCCTAGCAGATATATACCAGGATGCCTCTATGAGTCTCAGGTGACATGTCCCCTCATATTCACTGCCTAACTGCACTGCCACCTGTGTTCACCCATATGGCAGTTTTGCAGTGGCCCTCCCTCCCAAGAGAAAGATATAATCCATTTGGATTCTCAGTCTTCCACCCTTTGACCCCACCCCAGCTCTAGCTTACTCCCAACCTTGCCACTTATTTGAAGAACCATAGTGAACCCCTTTTCTTTCTGTCTTTGAGTGCCTTTTTCACAGAGGTTTATTGCCTTAATTATACCCTTGTTTTTCTCCAGTGTGCACCTAACCTCCCAGTAATCCCCTCTTTTGGGGCATTTTCTGAGGCATTCTCCAATTTGTTTAAAATCCATTCTCTCGATGTCCAGTACCCTCATCTTTGTGTGGATTGCCTCTGTTCCTTTCCTTATGTTGATGTTCAAGGTACTCTGCACTGTGATATCTAATCACATAGTTCATATGTTTTATGTTGCTTTACTTGGCTAGATCAGACATTTACATGCCGTAGCATTAAGTTGTGTCAAAGAATAACATTCCTGTACTGATTCCTCCATTTCCTTCTCCTGCAGTGGTGCTCTTGATGATACTGCGACTAAGTCCACTCATAGTAGCCAGTAGCTGTCAGGCACTTGAGGTCTCACTGGTCTTCTTGGGTTTGTCAGATTCTGTAAATTAAACAACAAATTCCTAACTTAGAAGTTCGAACCAGCCGGCTCCGTGGCACAGAGTGATAGGGGCTTGCTTAGCATGCTGGTGACCTGGGTTTGTGTCTGTACCCAGATAATAGAAAGAGACTGGTGGGGAGGGTTAGGAGCATCTGATGAATGCTTTCCTCCCTGGATGGGACAGCAAGCCAGTACCACTTTTCAAGTGGCTCCTGGTGGCCCATAGTGGCAGCGCACTTTGTGATATGGGTGACCACATGCCACAAGTGCATCTCCCCAGGCCGCTGCCTGCATGCAGCCACAATATGGGAGGTGTATGGGTTGTGAAAGAAAACAGAAAATGCCTGCTCAGCTGTTCAGATGATGGCAGCCAGGTCCCTCGTGCCACTCAGCCTGGGTGAGCACCTCTAAGCCAATCCCCAACTGTATGCCTGGTGTAGTCGCATCTTAAAATCTCCCCTCCCATGGTCCCCAGGAGGAGGCCTCCCTGATGAAGGGATATGTTGGCTAGCTGGGGCATGGCACATGGAGGGATGGTATGGATTGCTATGAGGGATGTCTTGGTGGGTGACGGGGGTCCCTAGGCAAGACCTGAAGGAGTAACCAGCTGGGGGAAACATGGAGCATAAAGAAATAATGCAAAAAATAGAAATTTTTGAAACACAACCCAAAATAATTCAACATTAAAAATCTAATATGACATTACATTAGCTTTAAAACAGGTGTATTTGCATAACACATCACAAAGGACGATAACATCCATGTTAGGAGGCTAAGCACAGACAGCAGACACTGACCACTAGATAAATATTCAGTAAGCAAACTTCACAATTACACTTTGCAAAATTTTCTTGCTGAACATTATGCTGATTTAACTGAATGCAGCTGCAGCTAGTGGGTGACCTCTTCTTGCTATGTACCACTAAATAGAGGCAATGATGATACCTGTCCATCAGTCACCTCTTGTTACCAGTTCTTGATCATGCCAAATGGTTAGTTGAGCTGACCTCCATTCACCCCCTCTGTGATAGATGGCATCCACAGCTCCTTCCCTTTGTGCCCCACAGACGCCTGGCTTTGTTCAGTGGCAGGGGGTGGCAATGGTGACAGAGCTGTACAGGACACCAGGCATCAAACTGGATTCCTGCTCAACACTGCAGTGCATTCCTCATTCCACAATAAGTCCACAGCATGTCCTCTAAGGGCTGCAAATCTGTGACATCCTCATCATAGGAGAGCAATGCTATATGCTAGTGTACTATGACAAGGGGCTGATCAGCACACATGGAGAGTCCAGTGGCTGGGAGTTTGGGGGATACATAGGCACTACAGCAGATTCTTATGCTGCGTAGCCTTTGCTCCCTCCAAAGATAAACCAGAGTGGGGGCAGGGGTATTGTGCCAACTGGATTGGCCAATGGGGTTTTCTGCTGGCAAATTTCTATGTTTCTGTGTTTATCACCTGGAAAATCTACTAGCCTACTAGCCTACAGAGTGTTATGTGGCTAGACAAGGGGCTGATCAGGACACATGAAGAGTCCAGTGGCTGGGAGTAGGATATATAGGCACTACAGTGTGTAGCCTTTGCTGCCTCCATTGCCCCCTCCAGGATGCAGAGTATGTCCCTAGGATTCTGTGCAAGCATGCGTGCCATCGCCCCTTTGCTAAACATGACCTAGACAATCACATAACACTGCACATGGCAGGGGATTGGGTGTGATAGAGGTGTGCAGCCAGCGCTGTGGATGCCTTTAAGTCTTCATATGTGTGAAGCATGACTTCAGCTCCCCCACAGTGTGTGTATACACCCTAGCACAAGCACAGATCCCTTTGTGGACTCAGCCGTTGGAAATTATTGACTGTTATTAAGTAAAATATCGGACTATCATCATGTATACTCACTACTGAATCAAAGGCCATGGTGCAAGTGCCTTCCAGAATATCCTTCCTGCTGCAGTATTTCTTGGGACAACCTTCAGGCACTGTGATATCTCCATCCAGCATCTCAAGCACATCTGGATACCACCACTGATGGTCCTCCCATTTATGCTTCAGTTGATTAAATTAATGACATTGCACAACTTAGTGTAGTGTTATGCTTGTACAACTTGTTAACCCTTTGTGTCCTTTCACCTCTCTGTTCCTCATGGAATACTACCCTGTAGCGGTGCCGAAGGCAAGGAACTCTTGAGGAGGGTTCCACCCCTAGAGGTGCTGCAGGAAGGATTCCCTTATGCTAAAGTTTCCTTAGGAAGGAGCCCCAAAAAGAATATTGAGCAGCAAACTGTGAAAATTACAGCAACTGGTGGATTAACAGCAACCAGGATGAATGGAAATGGACACAGACTGAGAGCTGACAGGTATCAAAATGAGCAGGGGGGCATGACTTCCTAAGGATAAAGGTGGTATTCCATGAGGAACAGAGAGGCGAATGGACACAAAGGGTTATCAACAAGTTGCACAAGCATAACACTACACTAAGTTGGAAGGTCATGCCAGACAAATCTGATAGATTTCTTTGACTGGGTGACCAAAGTAGTAGATCAGGGAGGGGATGTGGACATGGCCTACCTAGACTTTAGCAAGGCATTTGACACAGTCCCAGACAAAAGATTAATATACAAGTTAGCCAGCCTGGGAGTGGGTCCAGGATGACATCCTGGGTAAAGAATTGGCTGGAGAATAGGACACAGAGAGTAATAATAAATGGAGTCCACTCTGAAGAAAGGGGGTTACTAGTGGGGTACCGCAGGGTTCAGTATTAGGATCGTCCTCTTCAATGTCTTTATAAGCGATACTTGCAGAGGGACTGGAAGGAAAAGTATGTATCTTTGCAGATGACATAAAGATCTGCAACAGAGTTGATGCACAAGATGGGGTGGAAAGGATGAGAAGGGACTTGGCAAGGTTAGAGGAATGGTCAAGTGTATGGCAGCTTAGATTCAATGCTAAGAAGTGCAAGGTAATGCACCTGGGAAACAGAAACCCAGGGGAAGAGTACACAATGGGGGGTGAGATGCTAACAACAACAAAAATGGAAAGGGACGTAGGGGTAGTCATATCAGATGACCTAAAGGTGGGCAAGCAATGTGAGAGGGCAGCAAGGATGGCTGGGGGATACTGGGATGCATAGGGAGAGGCATCACCATTAGAAAACAGGAAGTTATTATACCTCTGCACAGACAGCTGGTCAGACCCCATCTGGAGTACTGTGTGCAGTTCTGGAGACCCAGTCTCCACAAAGACATAGACAGGATGGAAGCTGTCCAGAGGAGGGCAACTAAAATGGTGCAGGGTCTGCACCAGAAGACATATGAAGAGAGACTAAAGGAGCTTAATATGTATAGCCTCAAGGAAAGGAGGGAGAGGGGGACATGATAGAAACTTTCAAGACCCAAGGAATCAACAAAGTCCAAGAGGGTAGCATCTTTCAAAAAAGAGGTGGAAGAACAAGGGCACAATTTGAAGATAGAGGGGCGGCTCAGAGGTAATTTGAGGAAGCATTTTTCACAGAGAGGTTTGGATGCATGGAATGGCCTTCTGGAGGAGGTTGTGGAGTCAAAGACAGTGGTGGAATTCAAGCATGCATGGGACAGTCATAAGACCATTCTAGGGGTTGGGGGTAGGAAGAAGTAGGCTGCTGGTTAACTAGGATCTGCAGCTTATCCAGTAGGTAGGGAAATGGGCAGACTGGGTGGGCCAAGTGGTCCTTATCTGCTGTCAAATTCTATGTTTCTATGTAAAGGGATCGGCATAGGTGAGGCAAACGAGTGCCACCATGCAACTCCATCCAATCGTAGAATACTACCTAGGAACCTAAAGACTATACTACAGTATGAACTAACTAGCTATTATGACCTTTGGCATGGAAGAGAGGAAAAAAATCCTATGAGGAGGAAACCACTGTGGTTCTAGTGCCTAGGCCACCTTCCATCCGGGTTTGGAGTTAATTTAGAGAAGCTGGTAGACACATAGGCATCATTTCTCAGTGCTAGTGTACACATACGCAATACAATTGACCACAACCAGTGGGTTCACAGCCACCGGTGATGCTAAACACATGCTCGACGTATCCTGGTATGGCTAAACACACACAAGCATGCATGCACACATGCACATGTGCACCATATACTGGTAGGGCTATGCAAGCACACAGATGCCATATCTTGGTATGGCTACAGACACACACACACACACACACATATGAGTGTTGTATCCCGGTATGGCTATTTTAAACGTTCCTACCTATGGCAACTGTCTGCCTTTTCATCAGGGCACCTGCACTTCTGTCTACATTTCAGTGGTGCTGCATTTTAAACTTTTGATACCTGGGACAACCACCTAGGGTTCAGAATGACTGCCTACATTTGAACAGTGCCAAGAGCCAATACCAATGGTAACACATACTGGTCAGCATAAGCGCTGCCTTGCAGTACCCAAGACCCCCTACCTACGGAAGCTACCTACTATTTTTATTTTTTTGAAATTGTAATTTTTTATTTTTTTTCCAACAAGGACAAGACAGAAAGAAAAAAGAAAAACATACACAGACATAATTTCTTGCAAACAATATAAGTTACATACAGAATTTAAAAATGATATACAAGAGTCTGAAAGTGGAAAGAGCGATCTGTCCATTGTAACTGAAAAGTTCATAAATTAATTGGGCATTTTGGTCCAAAGCTTCCAGGATTAGTCAAACAATAACCTGATGAACAGAAAACTGAAAAAAGATATTTAAGCTAAAAGAAATAAAATAACAGCTAAACTTTCTTTTCTTTTTTTGCAAATCAATATAAACAGCTAAACTTTCTAATGTTCTAAACATACCACCCCTTCCCCCCATGCAGCATGGTCTTGATACTAATAAGGATGTCTCATTAATATAAAATCTAATTTAAGTGCAGCTCCTGCTACTAAGGGTGCATCCTCTATGAGGCCCTTGTATACCTCCATATGTCTTTCCTGGTTCCATCTTCTGGCTAGTGTTAATTAAGGTTAGACTGTTCCAAATGGAGGACAGTACTCGTTCTCACCCATCCTTTAATCCTGGGCCTCTCTGGCCAGTATTTCCAGAGTTGGGATGCCTTCTTTGTGACCTAGGAACTCAACAAATGGAAACCAGCGAGCCTTATAAGATTAATTTCTTAGGCTCAGATTTGCCATAAGCCTTTCCATTGTTTTGATTTGATGACAGTAGGCCAGCCATTGTTCCTCCCAAGGGGGTATTTCTGTCAGTCACAACCTTGTGATGGCCTTCTGGGCTGTGGCTATCAGAACTGGGAATAAATATTTAGCTTTGAGACCCTTTAACCCCGGAGGGGGTTCCCCCAATAAAAGATAGTGTGGATATCTAGGAATTTGCACTTGTAAAATCTGTTTCAACTGGTCACTTATACGACTCCAAAAAACATTGAGTTTGGTACAGCTCCAAAAAATGTGTTCATGTGACCCCACCATCCTGCATCCCCTCCAACACTTATCAAAATGCTTTTGCCCAAAATGTTTAGTTACCATGGGTGTTCTAAAGTATCTTGAGAGTACTTGCCAATGAAATTCCCTCCAAGTGGGTGACGCCTTGGTTCTGTGTGCCAACCTCCAAATCACATCCCACTGCGGAACACTCTCTCCCAGACCTAGTTCCTTGTCCCAGAGTGTCTGAATTCAAGATCTAGTGTCCACGAGATCTGACTCTCCAGCCATATACAACTTGGAGATCAAATGGGTTGTTTGTGAAGTCCCTTTAGTCAGTTCCGGAAGGAGATCCAGGAGGGTCAGCGCACCCTGAGGTATCTCACAACCCTTCCCAGCCTCAGTCCGAAGGAAATGTCTGATTTGCAAATAACCATAAAAGTCATATGAGGGGATATTAAACTCCTGTTGGAGCTGGGCAAAGCTTGTTATGGTGTCCCCTGTGAACAACTGTGAAAATTGTCTGAGTCCCAGGTTTTCCTACTGAGTAAACACCCAATTCTCCCTCCCTGGCAGAAAATCCACCCTATCTGAAATCTTGCTATACAACTGAACCACAGATTGTAATTTTCTCTCCTTTATAGCTTGTGTTCATGATTTAACTAGTGTCTTAAACCAGGGGTTTGATAGCCCTTGCATCACCCTGGGGTTACTTTTGTTAAATAAGATTGATGATAGGGTATACAGCCTCATAAATTGAAGATCCATTGTGATCCAGCTTTGCACTTCTGCTGTGGAAGTATAGGCTGCCAAATATTGCAGCTGGGCCACTCTATGGTAACCCTTTAAATCAGGGATGCCCAGTCCTCCCTTCCACTTGGACAACTTCAGTAAGGACCACCTAAGCATGGGTTGTTTCCCTGCCCAAATAAATTTATTAGCCTTTGGAAGACAGAAATTTTGCTTGTAGAGCAGAAAGCAGCTAACTAAAAGAAGCTACCATTTTCTTACCAATTTAACACTTTTATCTCAGCAGGAGTCAGTGTCTGCTGAGATTAAAGCAGACAGATACTTTATTAGAAGTAGAAGGGGTCTTATTTAGCATTAAAAATCAAAAAGAAAAGAAAGAAAGTCAGTGTGTGTTCTGTGCTGGGAAGGGTACTGTACCAACTTACTTTGCTAAATCAGTAGGAGGAGAGAGCGCTTAATTGGGGATGTGGCTTAGACAATATAAAAGCAGGTGACTCCAATTACAAATTCCTATTGCTAGCCTATTTTTCTTACTAATTGCCCTCCACCCACCCTAAGCCAGTTCTACTTTTATAGCCACTGGATTTGACTGACAACAGGAAGTTTCTGTTTGGCAGTAGGAAGGGAAAGATCATAGAGAAACATGAGTTTTGTCAGCCCTAAAGGAAAAAAGTAGTTAGCTCTCCGCCCTAGCTGCTGGTGGTCTGACACTGAGCAAGGAAGAAGGAGGCTACTGAAGAACATAGGAAGTTGCTATCCCAGAACAGGAAGGGTGAGAGTTGTAAGGAGAGGAGAAAGTAAGCATACAGAGAAACTGGAGAAGGGACACAAAATAAGACATGATAAGAGTGGTGCAGTGCAATGGCTGTGGGGCAGCAGTGTTCCGGAATATATTCTGGAGGCTGTGATGCTGCCCTATTTGCAGGCACCTCTCTGGTCTGAGGGAGAAGGTTGCCTGTCTCCAGTCTGATTTGGCTAGGATTTATGAAACCTCATCCCCCACCCAGGGACCACCAGGGCCAATGCCACTACCTCAGAGGTTGCCAAGAAAGAGGAGAGGCTGGATCAGGGTGGACTCAGGGAGGAAGAGGGTGGTGGAACAGAGTGGCAACCCTCCAGCTGTACCTCTCCACAGTTCATGCGCTCTTCTGGTGGATAATGTTTCCTCTATGGAGGCACCTGCAGTGGAGACCAAGGAGGATGCTAGGAACCTTCACAAAGGAGACCCACAGGAGGGTGGCATGGGACTCCACAGGGGAAGGAAACAACTCCTGGTGGGGACTCAATCATTAGGGGGGTAGAAGTGGGGGAGGAAGGGGAGAGGGAGGTAAGGTGCCTGCCTGGTGCCACGGCTTGGAGGGACAGGAAGTGAATCCTCAGGATCGTGGGAGCAGCTGCAAGAGGAAGGGAGCTGGATGTCATTGTCCACCTAGGTCCAAATGACCTGGCTAGGAATGGGATCAGAGCAGTGCAAAAGGAGTTTGCAGAGCTGTGGAGGGGCCTTAGACAAGTAGCACATACGGTAACCTTCTCGGAGGTGCTGCCTGTCTATGGCAAGGGTGGTGCTAGGGTACTCCTCACCAGGGAATTCAATGAATGATTGAAAAACTGGTTTGGAGCTCAGGGTTTTTGCTTCACTGGGGACTGGGGAGCCACCTGGAGGGATGCAGACCTATACTGGTGCAATGGTCTGCATCTATCCAGGGGGGGAACCAGGATCCCAGGAGAGAGGTTTAAATGTTTCATTGGCAAGCATTTAAACTAATCAAGGGGGAGGGCACTGAAAAGGAACAGGGAAATCCCAGCCTCCCCCCACAAAACATGGTAATTAGTGAGGTAAACACCAAGGTAGAGAAGTCATTAGGGAGCAGAACAGAGGTAAATGTAAAAAGGCAAAGGCAGTAAGGACAGGGATGGGGCTAAAAGGGTTAAGGTCATCAAAAAGTGGATGGCAATGAGTACCAATGCCCATAGTCTGTGTAACAAGCTCCCTGAACTAGTGGCCTTGATGAAAGAGGGTTGCCTGGATAGTGTGGCAATCACAGAAACATGGTACACAGAGAGCCATGACTGGGATGTCAACATACCAGGATACACAATCTACAGGAGGGACAGGGAGGATAAAAGAGGAGGATGAGTAGCTCTCTATGTAAAGTAATGGATCAAAGCAACAGAACTAAAGAGTAAACAGGGAGCAGATGAGGCACTCTGGGTCACCCTGGAGTCAGGAAATGGCACCACAATTCACCTGGGGGTCGTATACAGACCCCCATCTCTGGGGAAGGGAATGGACAAGGAAATAATGGAAGGTATCCTTAGAATGGCAGAAAAGGGGGAGATATTGTTGATGGGGTACCTAAATATGCCAGATGTTAACTGGAGCACCTTTGCTGTAGGCACATCCAAGAGCAGGGTCATTCTTGATGCTCTACAAGGGGCATGCCTCAGACAGCTAGTATTGGAACTCACTCAGGAGGGAGCAACCTTAGACCTGGTACTCTCAAATGGGGACAGAGAGAGAATCTCAGACTTAGAAGTGGGTAGCCATCTTTGAACAAACAACTAACAAACAGTGTGGTTCACAATGAACACAGCCATACAATCGAGCCATACAAAAGCAATAGTATTGGACTTTGGGAGGGCTGACTTTGGCAAAATGAGAGAGTACCTCAGAAAAGCACTAGCAAACAGGCAAGAAGGAGGGGTGGAGGAACAATGGGGAGAAATCAAAACAGCCATCACAGAGGCAACAAGCCTTTGTGTAAATCAAATCAACAAAACACGACAAAGGAAAAAAACACTATGGTTCTCAAAAGAGGTGGCAGGGAAGGTTAAGGAGAAAAGGATAGCATTCAGGAAATATTAGGAAACACAGTAGGAGCATGACAGAGAACTTTATCAGTTAAAGCAGAAAGAGTCAGGGAAGGCAGTCAGAATAGCAAAGGCCCAAACTGAGGAAAGGATTTGGGAGTGAAGAAAGACCAAAAGTGGGATACTGAGGCTCAGTAAAGGGGAGGGAATGTGGGCAGAGCATGAAATTGAAAAAGCAGGGATACTGAACAAATATTTCTACTCAGTATTCACAAAGGAAGGGGAGGTACCTAAACCAAACAAGAGAAACACTCTGAAGCCTGCGGTCAATACCAGTCCATTTACAGAAGAAAGAGTTCTGAAAGAACTAAAAAAAATTGAAGGTGGACAAAGCAATGGGGCCTGATGGAATTCACCCAAGAATTCTAAACGATCTAAGGGTAGAACTAGTGACACTGCTGACTACTCTCTTTAACAAATCATGGGAGGATGTGGTGGTATCTGAGGACTGGAGGAGGGTGGATGTGATTCCTCTTCACAAAAGTGGGAGCAGGACAGAGGCAGGAAACTACAGACCAGTTAGTTTGACCTCAGTGGTAGGGAAAATGATGGAATCACTCCTGAAGGAAAGAATTGTTGAGTACTGAGAGGCTAGTGGGGCACAGGACCCAAGACAGCATGGATTCACAATGGGAAGGTTATGTCAGTTGAATCTAATAGATTTCTTTTACTGGGTGACCAAAGTAGTAGACCAGGGAGGGGCTGTGAACATGGCTTACCTAGATTTTAGCAAGGCATTTGATACAGTCCCACACAAAAGATTAATACACAAGTTAGCCAGCCTTGGGGTGGATCCCAAGGTGGTAGCCTTGATAAAAAATTGGCTAGACAACAGAACGCAAAGGGTAGTAGTAAACAGAGTCCACAGTGAAGAAAGGATGGTTACTAGCAGGTACCATACAGTTCAGTACTGGGACCAGTCCTTTTTTAATGTCTTTATAAGTGACATTGCAGAGGAACTGGAAGGAAAAGTATGTCTCTTTGCAGACGACACAAAGATCTGCAACAGGGTTGATATACAAGATGGAGTGGAAAGGACGAGAAGGGACGTGGCAAGGTTGGAGGAATGGTCAAATGTATGGCAGCTCAGATTAAATGTAACGAAGTGCAAGGTAATGCACCTGGGAAACAGAAATCCAGGGGAAGAGTACACAGGGGGGTGACATACTGACAACAGTAAAAATGGAAAGGGACCTAGGGGTAATTATATCAGATGACCTAAAGGTGGGCAAGCAATGTGAGAAGGCAGTAAGGAAGGCTCGGGGGATACTGGGATGCATAGGGAGAGGCATCAATAGTAGAAAATAGGAAGTTGTTATCCTTCTGTACAGACAGTTGGTGAGACCCCATCTGGAGTAATGTGTGCAGTTTTGGAGACCCCATCTCCACAAAGACATAAACAGAGTGGAGGCTGTCCTAAGAAGGGAAACCAAAATGGTGCAGGGTCTGCACCAGAAGACATACAAAGAAAGACTAAAGGAGATTAATATGTATACCCTTGAGGAAAGAAGGGAGAGAGAGGACATGATAGAAATGTTCAAGTTCCTCAAGGAAATCAACAAAGTCCATGAGGTTATCATCTTCCAGAAAAAGATGTGCAAGAACAAGGGGGCACAATTTGAAGACAGAGGTGTGACTACTCAGAGATAATGTGAGGAAGTATTTTTTCACAGAGGGTTGTGGATGCATGGTAACAGCCTCCCTGAGGAGGTAGTGGAGTCAAGAGCAGTGGGGGAATTCAAGAATGCATGGGACAGACATAAGGCAGTCCTAGTGGGGGGGTAGGAGGAAGTAAGCTGTTGGTTAACTAGGATCTGCAGCTTATCTGCTGGGTAGGAAAATGGGCAGACTAGGTGGGCCAAACAGTTCTTATCTGCCATCAAATTCTATATTTCTATGTTTATATATTAAAAGCTTTTGGGTGTCAAACCAAAACTGCCATGGAGAGCAGAGGGGGATCGAGTCAAACAAGAAGAGCATTCTCGGGAGGATATTCATTCTCACTGATTCTACTCTACCAGTGATCATAAGTGGAAGGGTCACCTATCTAGCACTGTCCTTTCTTATAGTGTGTAATAATTTCAAATGGTTAAATTGGTATAACTTGCTGAGATCTCTTAGGATGTGAATACCCAAGTATCGAATGCCAGTGGTGGACCATCTCAAATTGGTGAGAGTTTTCACTACTGGGAGTACCAGGGCACCAATGGAAATTATTTCAGACTTAGATTCATTAATTTTAAAGTCTGAGTTAAGATCAAATTCCTTCAGAAGGGTCATAACTGTTGATAACGATGTGTTTTTTTTTTTTTTTAAATAGAGTAGGGTGTCATCAGCATAGAGAGAAATGTGATTTTCCACCTGGCCTACTGTAATCCCTGTAATACTCACATGCACCCAGAAAGCCTCTGCCAGAGGCTCCATACTTAGGGCAAATAGAAGGAGTGAGAGGGGGCAATCCTACCTTGTTCCCCTCCTAATGGTGAGTGGGTGCGAGAACACCCCATTCAACTGTACCCGAGCAGATGGGTTGGTGTATAAAGTGGACACCCAGGCTTGGAATATAGGGCCAAAATTAAATTTCTTAAGCACTTCTCCTAAATACTGTGCTTCCACTCGAGGTGATCAAAGGCCTTTTCGGCATCTAGTGTGATTACTACTGCTGAATCCCCCCTCCCTGTATGTTGGGTGTGTGCCATCACAGTAAGCAATCTTCTGACATTATCATGAAGATGTCTCACCAGCATGAATCCTGCATGGTCAAGGTGTGCCAATTGAGTTGCCACCCCCGAAGCCTATTCGCCACCATCCTGACAAAGATCTTAACATCCAGATTCAGGAGCACAATAGGGTGGTAATTACTGCATAAGGTAATGTCTTTTACCTGTTTCAGAATAATGGATATCAGGGCTTGTGCCCAGGTATCTGAGGCCTCTGAGGGTTTATGGGCAACAGTATAAATTTGTAGCAGCAGGGGAGATAACTTGGCTTGAAACTTCAGGTAGTACTCCGCAATGTAGCCATCAGGGCCTGGGGCCTTACTGTGCTTGAGATTTTTAATGACATCAACTAGCTCCATCTTTGAGAATGGACATTCAAGCTCTTTCTCAAGTACCCCAGAGAGCTTGGGTAACTTTATTCCATCAAGGAACTTTTTAATTCTGTCTGACTGGCTGGCACAGGACTCTGACGTATATAGGTCTTCATAAAACTTTTTAAAACAGTCTGCTATTTGAGAGGATCCTATAACCAGTCTGCCAGAGAGTCTGGAATTTTTCACCCCTGAGAGATACCACTCAGCCACTTATTTCCTTAGCCTAAACACTAATAGCCTGCCCACTTTATTGCCTCCCTCAAAGTATTTTTGTGCTGTAAACCTAAGGGCGTTCTCTGTTTTGGTGGTGAGGTGTTGCTGCAATCGCTCCCTAGCTAGCTCAAGATTCCCTAGCAAACTGTGGGGGCCCCCCTTTTTATGTTGGTTCTCCAGTTCCTTAATTCTCTGCTCTAAGCTATCCTGTTTCTACTGCTGGGCCTTCTTTTGCTGAGCTGCATATGAAATGGCTCCCCAACCCCTTACTATAGCCTTTAGGCCATCTCACAGAAATGTTACCTGTGAGACGGACCCAGTATTTTCTGTGATATAATTATCTATCACCTCTTTTATTTTAGAAGTAAAAGCCTCCTTAAGCAATCCAGCATTCAGGTGCCATAGAAACTGCTTATGCAAGGGGTCCTAAAGTAATGGTCAGACTGACCTTTGCATGGTCCGATAGGTAGATGGGATAGATCTGCTGATACTTTATTGTCCCCACCCAGGACTTTTGCATATAAAACCTATCAAGACAGGAATACGAATTTTGCAGATTGGGAATAAAGGTAAAATCTTTACTAGATGGATATTTATCCCTCCAGGAGTTCACCAGACTGGCCTCCATGCATAGATGAAAAAGGTTTTCGTACTGGCACCTTTTTCGCAGCCCCCTTGCCCACCAGAATTATTTACTAGTGTGTTCTCTGCACAATTCCAGTTGCCTCCTAAGATGATTTGGCCCTCTGGGAGTGAGGCTACCACTCCAAAAACATACCTGTAAAATTGAGGATTAGTGGGTGTGGGGGCATATATGTTAAAAATACGTATTGTCCTATCTGCAATTTTACCTGAGAGTCACCAGTCTGCCTTCCCCATCAGAAAGAGTCCTGTTGGGTGAAGACTAGACCCTCTGGACCAGGATTGCCACCCCCACCTTTTTTGGGTTCAGGTGGGAAGAGGCAAAAACCTCCCCAACCCACATATGGCGTAATTTGTTGTACTCAACCACGGAAAGGTGGGTTTCCTGCAAAAGACCAATATCACATTTAGTCCTGGCTAGGTCTTTTAATATATTGTGTCTCTTTACCTGTGAACCCAGCCCTTTAACATTAAGGGAAATCAATTTCAGAGTCTCCATCATGAGGCCTGCCAGGTGCTCTCCGTATTCCGCCCTATTCGTACTGACCCAGGGGAACTTGTATATCTGCCACCAACCCTCCTAGACCCAAACTATTTTGGAAGGAGGCACATAAAACACACACTAGCAAACTTAAAGCCCCATGCTGCATGCCCAACCCATTCCTCATAATCCTTAGAACAATCCCCCCCTTTCCACACTGTACAACATAAAATAAACAAACCTCCATAGAGAAAAACCCACTCTCAATGGTAAATTATGTACAAGCAGGCCATCAAAGGCCCCCTAATGGAAGGAAACTCCCCACACCCTGGAGCATGGGCTGACCAAATAGCCCCTCGCCCCTGCACCTCTGGATCGGAGGTGAACAGGAAGGGTGGTCTCCCAGGGTGAATCTTCAGCAGGAAGGTATAAATTCCCTAGCAGGGGGCAGCACTGTAAAAAAAGCTTGCTGACCTCTGATGGGCAACCTATCCCCTGAACTGGATTCCAGCAAGTGTGGCTATTCTGAAATCAAGGTGGGAGGCATGAACCAACAACCTCGAATTAACCTCAACCTTATCTAGTGCTAACAATGCAAATCACCCAGGGGCCTCAAAAATAGCTGGTGCTGGGTTCCAATTGGTCAACCTGTGCAGGATTAGTCTCTCCAAACCTCTCCGACCCTACAGGGTGAACTCAAAACTTTGAGCTGAGGGAGTGGGCATGGTCTTGGGCCTGTCCCTAAAAGGGAACCAACTGCCAGTACATAGCCCCACCTGGCAAGAAATGGAGAAACCTGAGGGGACATGTGAAAATTAGGAGAAAGAACCACACCTTCCCCGCGCAACCCTCTGAAGCTCATAACCATATACCCTGATGAATAAACTGTGTGCCATAACTTGAAATATGGCAAAAGTCCCCCAATGCCTTAACGCAGTGTAAATAACTGTGCTATTAATAAAGATGGTTCCATCAGTAGATGGTGACACTCCCTCCAGCCATTCGTGGACTGACACAAGAACCCCATAGTACATAACCAACCTCAGAATGCAAAACCAGACATTTCACCCACATTTACACAGTAAATGCATACATATAAACTCTGTACACAATAAACTCACAGATACCCTCAAAAAGGCATCACAAAACTGTCCATTCTGCACCACGGAGTGGTTCTTAATGAATTCCAGGGAGCACTCCCTACAAGAAGGGATAACTAGAAAAATAAGTCAAACTGGCTCATTTACCCTGTATGACCTCAGGTGGTCTGTCAAGGCTCCAGTCCCTGACTGAGACAAATCAAATCCTTGTACAGTTGGTTATCTGGGCCTGTATCTTTGGTCCTGGCACCTCTCATGGTTCCTTTACCCGCAGTCTCCCAGCAAACTGCAGCAGGGTTTGTTCAGATAATTCAAGCTGGAGATCTGGAAGGGTAATACCTGCCTTCTGCAGGGGTTTGCTGGCTTGCAACAAGGAGTCGTAGAGTTTGCTGCCTGATGACCAATGCACAAGCATTCTCACTGGGTAGTAGAGGTGGGCCTTTATCTGTTTTTCCTTGAGCTGTTTGATCACCGCCAGAACACGTTTCCTTTTTTGCATAGTACAGTGGCAGGTGGATAATCATGATCTACATACACTCGCTTCCCATCCAAGTTTAAGTCTCATTTGGCCCACGCTTTACACAGTATCATGTCCTTTACAGGACAGCAGTTAAATATTACCAAAATCGATTGAGTGGGAGCATCCTTCTTTGGGTTGGGATCCAGGGCACAGTGTACTGTTCCAGTTCAAGAGGTTCGGAGCTGGGGATGTCCAATTCCTGCCAGAGCCATGTTTTTACAAATTCGGAAGGATCATCTTGCTCAGCTACCTCAGGGAAACCAAAAATCCAAATTGTTTTCCTACTACCTCTGGACTCAGCATCTTCTGCCCTCATGGTGAGTTCCCATTCTCTTTTGGCCAGATAGAGCATTGCCCAACTGAGCCGCATGGTCATCTCAAAACCCATCAAGGCCTATTTATAAATCCACAGTCCACCACTCAAGACGTTTCAACTCTTTTATGTTCTTCACATTCAAATCTATCCATTGCAGCATTTTTACAATATGCACCATTGCTCGGCCATCGAGGGAACTGCCGCACAATGTGGTCTCATCCTCGACTCCGAGGCCCTGGATAGAGAAACATTCAGGCTGTGGTCATGTTTGGATATACATCTTGTGGATGGCTTAGTGGTGCTTCTGCCTCTCGATTCTGCTACTTGACTCATTTTCAGCCATGCAATATTAATAAAAGGCACAATCTGTTGAAAATTGCACCAGATTTCTGTGAATTTACCACCGCGACCAACGGAGCTCAAATCTAAGCTTCCATTTGGCTTGGTGACGTCACTGGAAGTCAGCTGCCTACCATTTCAGCAGGGCATCCACACTTCTGCCTACATTTCAGTGGTGCCATATAATAAACTTTTCTACCTGGGACAACTGCCTACAGTTCAGCATGACCGTGCCTACATTTCAGCAGAAGACATGATGTAATACCGATGGTACTGTATGCATTTACTGGTCAGGAGATCCGCTGCCTTACAGCACACAAGATCCCTACCTATGGCAGCCACCTACAGTTTCAGCAGGGTGCCTGCACTTCTGCCTATGTTTCACTGGTGCCATATTTTAAACCTTTTTACCTGGAACATGAGAACATAAGAATGTGTCCGCAGAAGGGGACTGTGTGATCCATTTAGTCTGCCCAGATTGCCTACCCCCTATTCTGTTCTTCTTCTGAGATTACTGCAGTACCTGTCCAACACTAGCTTAAAAGCAGTGACTGTTTTGGCCTTCACAGCCTCTGCTAGTAAGCTATTCCAAGGGTCCACAACCCTCTCTGTGAAGTAGAACTTACAAACGTTGGTTTTAAACTTACCCCCTGTTAGTCTCAGACTGTGCCCCTTCATTTGCATCGTCTCAGTTTTGTGAAAGAGGTTTTTGGCTTGCACCTTATTTATGCCCTTTATGTATTTGAAGGTTGCTATCATATACCCCCTGTTTCTCCTTTGCTTGAGGGAGAACATTTGCAGTTGCTTTAGTCTAGATTCATATTGCTTATGGTGCAGTTCCTGTACCGTTTTAGTAGTTCTCCTCTGTATAGCCTCCTGAACTGTACACAGTGCTGAAGATATGGCCTCACCAAGGACCTGTACAGAGGGAGTATGACCTCTCACTACCTACTTGTAATCCCCCAGCCAATACATTTGAGGATGCTACTAGCTTTCTGTGCCCTTTTCACATAGTCTACCCACATTTAAATCATTGGAAATGAGTACTCCAAGGTCCCGCTGAAGTTTTGTTTCTGTTAATTGTTCACCATCAAGTGTGTGGTTTTCTTGGGTTTTCATTACTGAGGTGCATGACCTTGCACTTTTTTGGCTTTTTTAATCATATGTATTTTATTTATTCATTATCTTTATGAGCAAAGGAAAGGTACATACACTTGACATAGTATGGAGTTCTCAGATTAGACAATCCAGGTTATATATAATCTACCAGGACATAAGAAGTTGCATCTATATTCCTGTCCATAGCAATATACATTCAGACATCCTTTGAGGTTCTTAAACAGAAAGTGTTAAGTGCCAACTGAGCCTAGGTATAAAGACCCAGGCCCTGCATCGATTCTTACAAACAATGGTTCAACAGTCTATATATCTAAGCGTCCAGGGTCACTCTATTAATAGCATTTAAACGCATCCAGAAAGGTAGATTAACAGTGAGATAAAGGGAGAGATTTAGAAATAAGGAGAAGCGTATTTGAGCAGTAGAGGTTATTGCAGTTCAGCCGCAGTATTAATTTAGGTCCTTGAGGCATAACTCAGATTTCCATGTCAATAGGCCTCATTGAATGGGGGGGGGGTGCCTGGGGGAGAAAGTAAGGCCCTGCACAGAGAGGAGTTGATGTATGCTCCCCATTTCCTGTAGTATGAAGGAAGCTACCCTCTATTAGCATAAGTGAGCCTTTCAAAGGCGGCCAGTCTGGATAAGGCGGAGTGCCATAGGGAGATAGGTGGAGGTGACGCTTGTCTCCAAGACAGGCATAGGAGCCTTTTAGCCTCCATGAGGGCTACTAAGAGCCAGTTCTTGTGCGGTGTCGGCAGTTGATCCAAGGGAGCAGAGTCACCCAATAGGAGCAATGGATTGGAAATGTCAATAGGTAGCCCCAGTACCCCAGAGCAGTCCATTGCTACGGCTGACCAAAAAGGGGTCAAGGCCGGACAGTACTACAGAAGGGGCAAGATATTTGCCAGGTCATGCTGACATCTGCAGCACTTTGCATGGGGAAGAATGCCCCATGAGTGAAGGGCAGCAGGTGTGCGATACCACCTGAGGAGAATTTTGAGTTGGATTAGTTAACTCTTAGCATCCTTATATGTGGCATGTGCTTGATATAGGCATCGAAACCATGTTTCTGGGGAATAGGGATATTGAGATCTGCACTCCATGCAGCCCTACAGGATTCTGTGTGATCAGATTGTGCCTCACACCATGTACTATAGAATTGCCTTGCTAGACCCTGAGAGGAGGATTTTAGGTGTAGGGAGGCCAACCACTGCCATTTGGGGTCAGAGAGGTGTGCATAGCTAAGAGATTGACCACACTACACAGTTGCAAGTATCTTCAAAAGTCATTAGACTGGAGAGAGTTGCGAGCTTTGAGCTGCTCGTATGACATAAGTGTGGAGGAGTTGGGCATATAAAGGTCTTAGACAGTCCAGATCAACTTATTTTACCATGCCGGCCAGTGAAGTGGCTTATTATCCACTGTGATGAGTTGGTTATGCTATAGGTGCAGATACCAGAATAGCATAATGCTTGCTGCCTTCAAGATATTGGAGGCTGCCATTAGTCTGAACCATGCCTTCCTGGTCTCAGCCATGGCTGGGGTGAGCTTGCTGGGGGTTATAGGGGCGTTTATTAGCACTAGGCATAGGGGGGTGCCCTGCAACAGTTGAGATTCCAGATGAACCCATATGGTAGGTGAAGAAGAATAAGGGATACACCATTTAGTAGCTTGGGCAGAAAGATAGGATCAGTGGTAGCCTTGCAGTCAAGGAAGTCCCATGCCCCTCTTAGACCAATGAGCCTGCATTTTACTGCAGCTCCATCTTGGTGTCTTGCCCTCCCAGAGGAAGAATATCAGTTTGTCTAGAGGGCAGAACACTTTGCCTGATAGGATAATGGGGAGATTGTTGAGAAGGTATGCCAATCTGCATAGGAGGAGCATTCGGATCGTGGCTACCTTACCTGGGAGGGAAAGGTTAAGTCGGTGCCAGCGGTTCACTTCCATTATTAAAAGAGCTATTAATGGGCCAAAATTCCCATGCTTTAGTTGCTTCCAATTGGAGGGAATGTTTATGCCTAGATATGAATAGCTGTGTGGGGCCCAGGTTAAGTCTAATTCTTGCAGGCAGGTATTTGTGCAAGCCATATTAAGGGGGGGTGAAGCTAGGTTTTTTTTCTGATTAATTTGCAGACCAGACAACTGGGCAAACTCTCTTAAGGTTTCTAAGACACTAGGAAGGGATTCCTTTGGGTGAGTTAATATTAGAAGTAAGTCGTCTGCATATGAGGCAGTCAGGTATGTGTGCTGACTTACCTGTATGCCCCAATACCATCAGTGGTTTGCAACTTCCATGTAAGTGGGTCCAGAGACACCAGAAACAATGGGGGGGCAAGGGGCAGCCCTGCCATGTACCCCGCTGCAGGGGAAAGGAGGAGGAGATGCCCTTATTGGTTAGAATTCTAGTGAGGGGGGCATTATACAGTACTCAGACCAATTGCCTAAAGTATGGGCCGAACCCATAGAGCTGGAGTATTTCATTGAGGTAGGGCCATTCTACAGAGTCGAAGGCTTTAGAGAAATCTACCACAATCGCTGCCATAGGAGTAGTGGAGTGCAAGCCATTTAAGATTAAGGACCAGTCTGATATTGTCAACTGCTGCCCATCCTTTAGTAAAGCTGACTTGAGATGGATGTATGATAGAAGGTATGGTCTCCATCAGTTGAGTGGTGAGCACCTTGGCTGATATTTTGTTATCGACAGAAATGAGTGGAAATAGGGTGATAATTAATGCAGTTTAGGGGGTCGTCTGATTTCTTTAGAAGGAGGGTGACCAGGACTTCGCACACAGTGGAGGGGGAGAATGCCAGTCACATAGGCCTATGTAATACAGAGACAAGGAGGGTATTGATTTCTGTACTCATGGTTTGATATAGCTCTGTGGTCATACCATCAGGTCTAGGTGACTTGCCTTTGGCCAGTTGATTTATGGCATTCAGTAGCTCTGTCTCAGTGAAGGGCTTATCCAGAGCCATCTTCATATTGTTGGGTAATTGAGGGATATTGGAAGCAGAGCAGAAGTTTTCCAGCTGATGCTCCATTTGATTTTGATCTAAGGTTACATGTGACTGATACAGACACTGATAAAAGTGGTGCATACATTCATTGATCTGTTTAGGGCCCGTAACCACAAGATCTCTTGAGCTCTTGAGTGCATGGATTCGAGAGGCAGCCTGTTGCTTTCTTAATTGAAAGGCCAGGAGTTTACCCCCCTTTATCTCCTCCCTCCCAGTAAGTATGCTTAGACCTAGCCAGCATCCATTCTGCCTTTTGTTGCAGCATTGTGTTTATATGATATTTCAGTTCAACTATCTCCTGAAGAAGCAACGGGTTGGGTGTACGGACAAAGGAGGCTTTAAATCTGGCAGTGGATGTATCAGTGGCATGATTAAGAGAGAAGTAGTCTCTGGCTGTCTCCCATATCATAGACCGAAACTGGGTGTCTTGAAGGAGTAGAGGATTGCAGCGACATCTGGTACCTGATCCACTCTGCCCAGAGTGGGTATAAAAACATGAGACTGGAGCATGGTCTGAGACAAGAATGTTGTCTATCCTATTGGAAGTGATATCTTGGGCCACAGGGTCATTGGCAGGCCAGAAATCAATCTGGCTATATATGGTGTGGACAGAGGAAAAGGAGTAGTCTCACCCCAAAGGGTGATCTCTTCACCACACGGTCAGTCATTTCCCACTCCATCATGATTTCTTGCAAGGCCAATACTGTTTTGGGGTGTGTTTGGGGGGTGGTCTTGTATTTATTCAGAAAGATATCTAAGTGGAGGTTGAAGTCACCACCAATCATAATAGGAATCTGCGGGTGGCCAGCAGCCAGGGACTCTATGGCTTGGTCAAAATCCAGAAGGGTTGCCAGATTGTCCATATTTGGACCATACACGTTTGCTAGCACATGACCCCCAAGGAAAGAAAACTGAACCACTATCTAACGGCCCTGAGCATCTAAGGCCACTTGCTCCTGTGTGCAGGAGCATAAATTCCAGATCAAAATGGCCACGCCCTTAGATTTAGTTGATGATGAGCTCACTATAACCTTACCTACCCATGACCTCTTGAGCCACAATACTGTTCTTGCAGTGAGATGCGTCTCCTGGATAAGTGCAATATCTGCCTGCAAGGAGTGTAAGTATCTAAGGACCATAGATCACTTGATCAGGTGGTTTAAGCCCTTCACATTCAATGGTAGAAGTTTTACTCCTGTCTTTGAGTTTCACATTATAGTCCCAAGGTTAAATAATGTACAGGTACTCATCACACGAATCCAATAGGGATAGAGAAGCAGGAGTAGACAGGTTACCTGAGACAAGGTAGGGAGGGTTGGCTGAGTGAAGAGAAAAGGTAGTCTATTCAATAGGTACAATGGCAATAATAACCTGGTACAAAAGCAAGAACAATTAAGTTAGAGTACTAGATATTTGAACAAAGTGACTGTCTATTAAAATTAAAGCTAAATGCAACAGTTTCCCCACTAAGAGGTAGATTAATAAAACTATTATACACAAGATATTTCAAAACTATAAATGATTGGGTAAGCAAAAACCTAAAGGTGAATTGGTGTATGCATGAGGGTGCAATCCTCTACACTACTGGAGAGGAGCACTCAGCCGCACTGACCTTTCACCTATGTGGGGAGAAATGGAGATTAACCAACCAACAACACATAACTCTGTCCCCAACTATTACATGACATATTCAAAGGTGAGCCAACCAGAGAGAAGAAAAAAGGGGGGGGGAGGAGGGGGAAAGGTAAGGTGGAGGGAAGATGGTGGAGGTTGGAACCCAAGTAAGGGGAAGAGGAGAGACCAGGGAACAGAAGGTAGGGGCTCATTGCTTTAAGACATGGAGGAGGTTCAAAATGTACGTAGCCAATGAAGCTAACATACCTCCTCTCAGTACGTAGACCAAGGATGGGCACAGTGCACTCAGTGGTCTCCCAGGGCTAAGCAGTGGCTGCTGCAAGAGACAGAGGGTTCTAATGGAACATATTAGTCCAAGTGGGGCCGGGTTGTCCACTGGAGGGGGGGGACCACGTACCACCAAGGGAGTGGTCCACTGGGAGAGATGTGCTTATCAGGCCAGGTACAGGATCAGTTAGCTAAATTACCCCGGAATTCGGGGTGTAGACACCCTCCACAGTCACCCACAAGAGATTTAGCCAGCAGTTGCCAGCATGTTACAGTGGGTGAGGGGAGGTCCCTTCCACATCAGACACCACATTTGGTGTCACTAAATGGCATCATTGTAATAGGGGAGAGGCTGAGTAAATAAACAAAAGGAGACAATACAGACATGATACATTCAGTCATTAGGGGCTTGCCCCCCAGTGGCAGAAGATCACGTTATATGGTGCATAGGATCCTAGGATAGTGCTTCTATGAAGGTTAGCAACCCAAGTTTGACTCGGATATTTGAGAAGTCCTGACAGTCCACCAGATCTGAGGGAAATTCTGCCCAGGATGAGGTATCAGACACCTCCATAATACATTCATCAGGGATATCTTGCACATCAGGTTGGTCCAGAGTAGGGTGTTCATCCTTGGTCTGCTTTGCAGGGGGTACTGTTCCTGGACCTCTGGAAGGAGATCCCTGGTCAGTTGAGGAGCGTTGGCATACCTGGGTCATTTGGCTTGGTCCCCACTGAGGTAGAGAGGAAAAGGATTGCCCTGCTGACCGCTATCGGCCTGCTTTGTTGTAGTTTTCCTGTTCTAATGGCTTCAGGAGAGGCAGGGACCTGGAGGAAGCATTTAGTGGTGACACTGTCCAGACATTATTGTACTCCTCCTTGGAACCACCACCTGCGGAGTGGTTCCTCCTGTCCCGCATTCATGGTCCTGGAGCTCAAAGCCTTTTGGGAGTTGCAATACTAATGGAAATCTGAGGCCAGTACTTGAGGTCCCAGGTTTTGATCTCCTGAGGTGTCTCAGCAACTATGTCCCTGCCATCTTGTGAAAAATAGAGGTAGGCCAGATTCCTAAAACCATCTTTGAACCCCTGTGCTGCCAGCAGTCTTTTGACAGGAATAAAAGCTTTCCTATAAGCAGCTACTTCCTTAGAGAAATCTCTGAAGAAGGACACTTTAGCGCCATGACACATGAGTTTGTCCCTGTCATGAGCTGCCCTCAGCACTTTTTTCTTGGTGGAGTATCGTAGTATGTAAGTGATAAAGGGCCTAGGGGAGAGACACTGTGGGATCAGAAGCCACTGGGTATGTGATGTACCCTTTCCACCTCAATTGGCCCATGCCATGTATCCCCAAGCATTTTGGGGATCTTCATTTAGGAACTGCTATGTGTTTTGGCCTTCAGAAACCTCAGGAATTCTGAGGATTCTAATATTGTTGCATCGTCCATGGTTTTCTTGGTCTTCTGCCCATCACCACAGGATAGCCAGCTTCTCATCCTGCTCCTGTAATCGCTGCAAGAGTTTGGCTTGACCAGCTTCTAAGGCATCTGTGCATTGCTCTGAGACATTCAGCTTATTGTTTAGCACCCATACTTTGGCAACCGTGCCAGATAGGATCACTGAGATAGTGTCTACCCTTGTTAAGAGAGTCTGTAACATAGCAGTGATGTGTTGCAGTAAGGTGCTTACATCCACTGGGGGGGGGGTGAATGTTTCTTTAGGGGTTATGCCCAGGCCATGCGTAGGATGTTTAGGAGAGGCCATACCTAGACTGTGGTGGTAATGCTTCCCATTGGTTAAGGTGATGCAGAGGTTTATAGTACATGTATGTCCACTGGGATTTAGCTGATGGCGGCCAGACATGCTGGAGGGACTGCCACTAGCTAAGTAATACCAGGAGCCCACCATGCAAAGTTGGTGATTTGGGGCCTGCTCGGATCTTAGGAGGGTCGCACAGTGACCGGTGCCACAGTACAATATGCTGGATCGCTTGTCACAATATAACCTGTGCCAATCAATGAGAAAGGGCTAAGGCAACATATTATTGCCTGAGGAGGGTTGGGGGTCTCTAGATGTCAATGTTTTTCAGCAGATTGTAGTAGCTGGGGACTGATCCAAACATTTAAGAGGCCATTTTCCTCAGCGTTCAAGCCATGCCCCAACACTTTTTGGCTTTTAAGTTCAACTGCCAGTCCCTAGACCATGCTTCCCGGAACTTTATATCTGCTTCCATTGCTGCTGTTCCTTCAGTTGTATCTACCCTGTTGCAGAGCTTTGTGTCATCTGCAAACAGGCATATCTTACCCTGCAGGCCATCAGCAATGTCGCTGATAAATATATTGAAGAGTATTGGGCCAAGGACAGATCCTTCCTAGAGGTACACCACTGATCACCCTTCCTTCATTATGTAATGTTTCATTGACTATGACCCACTGAGTTCTATTGTGGAGCCAGTTTTGAACCCACTTGACTATTTTGTGCCCTAACTCAGAGTTAGCATGACCATGCCTCCTTTTCAGTGTTGTCAAGATCCAATACCTGTAGTATGCACTTACCAGATGGAAGAACCACTGCCTTGCAGTGCCCAAGATCCCTACCTATGACACCCAACTACCATTTCAGCAGGCCACATGCACTTCTGCCTACATTTTAGCGGTACCATATTTTAAAATTTTCCTACCTGCCAAAGAGTTCCAAAAGGGAAACCAGCATTATTGTTAAATCAAGATTTCACTTTACCATTTAAATTAATAAATTTTACACATAAACACTTGCAATGCAATCCCAGCATGGCTGAGCAGGAGCAAATGGCAGTAGAGCAACAATGAAACTGCTAGAAGAGCAAGCACATGAGAATTGAAAGGGTGACTGTTGAAGCTGCTGAGTGGAGACAGACACTAGTACAATCAATTAAGGTTGGATGTTCACAGGAGACTGCTAGAGGCAGGAAAAACAGAAAGTGGAACTGAAAGCTCACAGATGACAATTGCAGTTAAACATAGGGATTGCTAAAATATAGGATAAAGTATGGGGTGCAGTGTGTTACAAGAATTTAATACACACCCAAGATGTTGGATGGTACATAATCCCCAAGGGCAAAGCCTGAGGGGTTTATGGTAGCCATCCAGCAATGATGGTGTGTGTTAAATTCAAGTGTATACACTGCACCCCCAAATTTTGTTTTATATAATTTAAGGGGTTGTGTTTTTTTGCAGACTCCTGTCTGCCCCTGCGTACGCTCTGCAGTGCAGTGCAGAAATAAAACGTTTTTATTTATTTATTTTGATCCAGGCAGTCAGCACCTGGCCAGTGCTACTACCGCCTACTCACCACCCTGGCCCAGGGTGAAGTTAGAGGAGGAAGAGGCAAGAGATGCTGGCTGGTGAGGGGTGCTGGAGACAGGCAGTAGGAGGGATGACTTGAGGGCCTTGCTGCTTTTGGCTCTCCTGTCTTGTCCTGTCCTGTCCAACAGAGTGTGAGACTGATGAGGGACTAAAGCTACTTTTAAAATATGAAAAAGGGGAACCTTAGCACACAGCAGGGTCCAGACCACTTGCTCTTCTCAGGTACCGCCAACAGTCTGACACAAGGATCCATATATTAAAAAAATACCATAATACACATACGTGTATTACGGCATTTAATACACGGCTTTTTCAATTGTGAAAAAAACTCAACCCATTAATTATAGTATGATAACAGTAAATGGGAGCCTGTATGTCACAATGCCTGCATAGCACACTGCAAGCAAAAAGGATCAGCAGGATACTAGGAAAACTAGAAGCCCCCAAGAAAGTAAAATTGAGAAAGTCAAGCACAGGAAAACAGGAGAGCAGACACAGACTACGGAGAGAGGCACAGGCAGCAGCCAGAGGCAAAAGCAAAATACTGACCAAGAAAGGCAGGAGAAACACAAACCAGCAGAAAGTCCAGCACATACCAAGCAGAACAGCCAAAAGCACTAGAGGAATGAGACAAATGTAAAGGGGGAGTACAGCTGCTGGCTGGGGAATGTAGAGACCAACAGAACCTCCAGCTGCAAAGAAAAAATGCTTCTGAGTGAAGCTGGAAGGACTGCCTTTAGTTCAGGTATGGGAGCTTGGCTGGTTGCCCTGGCCCATCGAACCACTGACAAAGCTTTTAAATTGTATCAGGCATGCTGTTGACCTGCCCATTAAGCACTGTTTTTATTTCCTCCCAGACTTTCTCTCTTCCAGTGAATGGAAATCGACAGGGACCAAATAGGGTGGCCACATGCTTAGTGACTAGTTTGACAAAGGGCCACCTCTTTTGCCTAGAATTGTGATGCCAACTAGGTGTCAGCATAGCTCAGTTGGTAGCACATTCTCTTCTGGACCAGAAGGTCATGGGTTCTCATCTCACACCAGGATGGGACTTGCACCTAAAATGCTGCATCCAAGTGCAGTATTGGGGGATGTTGTACTGCTGGTGTGTGCCATCCTTTGGATGAGATGTTAAACTGAAGTCCCTGCTACCTATCCTGGTGCTGTCCAGCTGGGTGTTCAGGTGGAAGTAAAGAACCCAGGACACTCTTTGCAAAGAGTAGGGTAGATTCTCAGTGTCCTGGCCAACATTCATGCAGTTGTCCAGGCTGTGTGTGGGTGTTGATTTGCAATATGGCCTCCACTACACATTCAGTCACTTCACTACCTGTCTAGCATTGCATGTAAAGCTCTATGGGATACACTGTGTATAAAAAGTGCTATATAAATGATGATTCGTCTTCTTTCTTTTGGAGCTGCCTGTCTGTCAATCACTTGGCATTGCTGGTCACCCATATTTGTGTCTGTGTGTCTTTCTCTGTCTCTCTCTCTCCCTCTCTTTCTTAAAAACAATTGATGTAAACAAATAACTACAAAAACTCTTCCTAAGACTTTATTGCAGGCTTGGTGCCAAATTATATCAACCAATAAAGTAAATCAACTAAGTAAAGTTGATAAATAGAAAAAAAAAACAGCACTAGTGAATATTTCCTATCAGTGCTCCTGAAAGTTTCTAGCTCAAAACAAACAAACAAAAACAAAACAAAACCCAGACCCCCTCCATTGTCTTTGCTCCCATGGATGAAATTTGATTCCAGCTCTTAAAACATACAATTCAGGAATGTGGGAATCAATAATTCACAATTTGAAATTGATCCTACCATGTACAAAGAGCATTCTTTATAAACTTCGGAATACTAAATTTGTAATACATAAAGTGAGAAATACAAAGTCACAGTTTACCTTAGCATATAGTATTGTTTGAGAAAAGATAAAAGAGCCATTTAAGGAACCAGGCTGTTGCTGGGATGGGAGAGCACAGTGATTGAAGGCCAGGCTCTGACACTGAACATCTCAGTGGGTCATGATGAGGGTAAGATATCATCCACTTTTTTATAGTCTTTTATAGAACAAAAAATCAAACATCATTTCATTACACAGCTGCCAAACTCTGGAACAGTATTGACTTAGAGATTGTGAAAAAAAGTCAGTATTAATCATTTTAAAAGTAAATACAGAGAAAATTATTGTAGAAGTGATAACTGTACTTCTTTTTAGCACAACCTAACAACTGTGTGTATACAGTACTTACTATTAACACTTTGTTCTACAGGTTATGTGGTGTATTACAACAATCATGCAAAGTTTTGTAAACTGGATCTGTATTAGACTGTTTGTCTGTAGATGTATCTAGGTCAAGCCTATAAAAGAGCCACATCGCCCAATGCTTCCCCACCCAGTTAACAGATTTTTAAATAAAATTAGGAATACAACATATGAATAGTGGGGATGGGAATAGATGTCTATGATGACTGCAGTCTGTGAAAGTCAAATCTGCACATTTATTTTCTTGATGGGGAAAAATTTAAGAGGAATGTGAGGAAGTATTTCTTCAATGATAAAACAGTGGATGCCTAGAACAGTCTTCCACCATTGATGGTGGGGGTAAACAGTGGTGGGCTTCATGCATGTCTTGCATGGGAAAGGTATCTGCAGCAGGGAAAAGAGGGGCAGACTTTATGGGTCAGGTGGTCCCTGTCTGCTGACCAATACTATGTTTCCCTTTGTGTGTTTGCAAAACAGTTTTTCCTTATGACTTTCTTTTCTGATCTGTCTCTTCTTAGATGCTGTTAATGCTTGGGGCATGATGTTCTTTTCTGACTATGTACCGTCATGGCATCTCCATCAAAAGTTTGAAGGTAAGTAATATATTTATAAAACCCTATTGTTAACCTTTTTCAAAAGATGATTTCATTAGTTCAATTATTTATCTTTGGCTGTAGTATCACAGAATTAGTGAAGGTGGAGGGGTTGGTGTGCACATTTTATCTCACCATGTGTGTGTTAGTAAAATAATTATTTTTAATTCTTCCCTAGGATTACTAGGATTACTAGGAATAGATGGACAAAAGGGGGGCATGAAGCCCTTCTGGATTGTCCCCTGCACCTGTGGACATGGTTAAACCATCGTATGGTCCGAATAAAACAGTCCATCTAATTCCTAAAAGCTGGGTGCTTCGGCTGCTTCCTTAGGTAGCCTATTGCAGGCCTTTATACTCCTTACTATACAATAGTTGTCTGTTTTAGAGGTTTGTGGCCTAGGTACAACTAATCTCCTACCATGTCATCTAAGGTTATCTCTAGTGCTGCTATAAGCAAGACCACATTGTTCCATAAGCTCTGATGATTGCAGTATCCTATGTAAATTAAAAGGTCTCCTCTTTGTCTTCTTTCTTGTAAGGAGAACAGACTGGTTTCTTTCAGTCGATTAGCATAAGATAGTCCCTTTAAATGAGGGATCTATTTGATTACTGATTGTTGCACACCTTTGATCATATTAATGTCTTTTATATGATAAGGTGACCATACTGGAGATACATAGTCAAGTAGCGGCCTAATATAACTCCTGTACAGAGGGATGGTACACTGCTCGGATCTACATACAAATGATTGTTTTATTCTTTTAATGAGTCCCATTGCTTTAAAGGGCACTTGTCTACAGTGATCTGCGGAGGTGAGGGTAATATTTACTTTAACCCCAAAATCACATTCAGAGGTCACCTTGCGCAGTATTTGGTTGCCTAGAATATAACTATAGTTACAATTCTTGGTACCGTAATGAAGTACAACACATCCTGTTATGCTCTGCCCATTTCATGATTTTGTTTAGGTCATTAACCATTGTCAAATGTTTGCTAATGGTATCAACCTCACCACCTAGTTTTTATTTCGTTACTGTAAAACTAGTTATTTTCATGCAAAGCAAATTTAACACAAACACAAATGTAACAGTAATTGTGTAAATTTATTTTAGCACTAAGGCATAATCACCACATTCACAATAACAGAAAAACATTGCTAAAAGTGCTAATTAGAGCAAATTTATTTTCACACAAATTGATGCTTCAGTGAAAATAGTGGAAATTATTTTACAGTGAAAATGTCAAGTTATACAGTATTTATTGATGTGTTTCACCAGGAAGGCACTCTTTGCAACATATTGCTTGTCTCCCGGTGCAACCTGGGGGGAAGTGGTACAATTGGGATGAGGCATTTTACATTCAAGTTACAATGATCAACATAGCATACGATTAATTAAGGCAGTTGTTTGTTACAAACAGTGTTGAATAGATATGAAATATGTGAGAAAAATTAATAAGTGCAGTGGTAATAAGTGAACAAGTGCTATCGTGAAATATAACTACAACTACTACAAATACGAAGTGAAGGAGAGAAAGGATGATATGACAGATAGTGCAGAGTTGTGTCCCTGAGAGACCCCTTCAGGATGCTGGGAACCCTGCAAGAGAACAGGGGACTAGAGTAGGGATTACAGTGGCATATAGAGAGGGAGTAAGTGTGATTAACACCTAGGAGGGGAAATAAGGCCTGACCCAAAAAGAGAACCCTTCAGGATGCGATGAGCCCTGCAAAGGGGCAGAGAAGTTCAGGCAATTGTAAACCCTCCTGCAGTTGGGTGTTGTAGTTATAGAGGGACAGTGAGAGGAAAGGAATGAGAAATAACACCTGGGAGGGGATGAGGCCTGATCCAAGGAACCCTCCAGGATATTGGGGATCCTGCAAGGTGACCTGGAAGGCCAAGGATAGGTAGATAGTGGAAGAAAAGGTGGCAAGCCTAGGCACTACAGGACCCCTTCAGGATGCTGAGAACCCTACAAGGAGAGTGTGAAGGGTAGGGAAAAAGGGGGAGAGTGTGGGGAAAGGGAGAAAGGTATTAGGGGTAGGATCAGTAGAGGCAGTAGAGTCGATAGAGGCATTATGTATATTCCAAAAGGGGGACAAACTGTAAGGAGCAAGATGAAGGAAATGAAGGCAGGTGATAACAAGAACATTTAAGTGCAAGATAGTTGTAGAGGGCATTATTGATGGAATAGAGGGAGGAGGAGTGTCATATTTGGGTAGGTAGACAGTTCCATATTTTAGGGAAATGGTGAGAGTACACAGACTGGCCGGAGAGGGCAGAGCAGCGGGGGACAGTCAGTGGGAGTGCCAGTGGATCTGAGGGAGTGGGAAGGAGGAGGGGGTGTTATAAATGAGGGTGCGAGGTAGGAAGAGAGTTCACCAGCCAGTGTTTAGTGATGAATTTAGTGCAGTGTGAGAGATATCTCTTTGTAAGGAAGGGGAAGGAAAGGGCTTGATAGAGGTCACAGTGGTGGGTGCAAGAGGGAGCATCAGGGGCACAGCAGCAGAAGGATTCAAAGAGCATCCAAACTGGTCAGGGAGGACTTAGGAGCAGCACCACAGACTATGTAGCAGTAGTCAAACATGTGGAAGAACATCTTCTGAGGCTCATGCCTCATGGAGGGATGTAACTGCAGTTCCTGAACAAGGCATATAGTTTGGGGTGCAATTTTTTCTGGATGGGGTCAATGTGTCCAGAGAAGTTGAGGTGTTGGTCTAACCAAACCCCAAGGTATCTGAGGGTGAGGCATCCTCAAGTAAAGTCCCATCAAGAGTGTGGAAAGTGGTCAGGGAGGGAAGCCTAGAGAGTCTCTGCCTAGTGCCAAAGGTCATGGAGACTGTCTTCTTGGCATTGAGAAATAATTGATAGTTTTCAAACCAGAGCTAGAACTTGTTGAAGTCATGCTGCAAGCTGGATGTAACCTCAGCTGGTCATGAGCCAGGTGCATACAGGACAGTATCATTAGTATACATGTGTATGGTGGAGGTGGGGCAGCAGACAGATGGCAGGTCATTAAGGAAGATGGAGAATACAAGATGACCAAGCACAGAGCCCTGAGGGCCACCTGTGCAGATCAGGAGGTGTGGTAAGATGGCATCTGTGATCTTAACTGATTAGGTTCTACCAGTAAGGTAGGCATTAAACCAGTTAGTGGCAGAAGGGGTTAGACCAGCAGATGAGAGGAAACCAAGGAGAAGGGAGTTGGACACAGTGTCAAAAGCCTTAGAAAGGTCAACAAATATGGCTGAGGTGATTTGACCATTGTCAGTGAGCTGAAGCAGGGAGGTCTTGGTAGAGTAGTTTTTCCTGAAACCAGATTAGAACAGGGTGAAGAAGGAGGTATCAGATAGAAAGAAGGTGAGTTGAGAGAGGATTAGATATTTTTGTAGTTTGGCTAGGGTAGGGAGTAGTGAGATGGGGTGATAGTTTCCAGGGGATGAGGGATCTCCCCCATTAGGTAGGGGGAGGACCACTGCATGTTTCCATGTGGTAGGGACATCAAAGCTTGAGAAGGAGAGATTTAAGATTAAGGAGAGGGTGTAACCAATGGCCGGGGCTTGAGTCTGTCTCCACAGGAGGCTTGGCCTCATCTGCCTTAAATTGGTTTAAATCATATCTCACTGGCATGTCTAAATCAATCAAAATCTCTTATTCTACCTCTCTCCCACTCCCCAACAACACCAGAGTCCCTCAGGGCTCAGTGCTTGGTCCTCTGCTCTTCTCCATCTTCATAAATGACCTTTCCACAGTCTGCTCCAACTCCTCCATCCATATGTATGCCAATGATACTGTCTTATACAGCTTCAGCAAAAACCCTGCTGCTGTGGCAGCCAGCTTACAGCATGACATCAACCTGGTTCAGCTCTGATTCACCTCTCACCAACTCTCCCTTAATGCCAAGAATACAGTCTCTATGATCTTCAGCACCAGATAGAGACTCTCTAGGCTGATGGCCCTGCCCCTCCTTCCACACCCTTGATGGGATGATCTTGAGGACACATCCTCATTTAGGTATACTGGAATTTGGTTGGACCAACACCACAACTTCTCTATTCACATTGATGTCTTCCTGAAGAAACTGCACCCCAAGCTTGGTGCCTTGTATAGGAACAGTAGTTGCATCTCACTGACTGTGAGGCATGAACTTGCTCAGCAGATGATTTTCCCCATTTCTGACTATTGTGATGTAGTCTATGGTGCCACTCTGAAATCTTCCTTGACCAAATTGTACACTCTCTTTAAATCCTTCTGTCACTTCGCCCTTGATGTTTTTTCTAGGACTCATCACTGTGACCTCTATCATGCCTTAGCTTTTCCCCAACTGTCCAACCGATGTCTCTCCCATTGCGCCAAACTGATCTCCAAATTCTGGCTTGGTGAACTCCCTTCTTACCTTTCATCCTCTTTCTACCCCTTCCACCCCCTCCCACTCCCTGAGATCTAATGACACAATCACCTTGTCTCTCCACCACCCTTCTACCCTCATTGACCAGACTGGATTTTGCCACCGCTTTCCTAAAACCTGGAATACTCTTCCTCCACAATTATGACACTCTTCTTCCACAAATTCCCTCTCTACTGAACTTCACAATTTCCTCTCTTCTAGCATCACCTGCTGTAACCCTCCCTAACTACGCATTTTACCTTGTTCCTACTCACCAGCACATGACCCCCCTTTCAATGTTCTCAGCATCTTGAAGGGGATTCAGGCTGACTGTCTCCTCTCTGCATTCTATCTCTCCCTTCTTTTTTCCACAAATTTCCCTCTCTATTGCACTTCACAATTTCCTCTCTTCCAACTTTCCCTGCTTTAACCCTCCCTAACTACTCATTTTACCTTGTTCCTACACACCAGTACCACAACCTCCTTGCAGGGTTCTCAGCATCTTGAACGGGGATTCAGGATGACTGACTGCTCTCTGCATTCTTTCTCTCCCTTTTAACCTTTGCTCCAGCTCTTCTGCTCCATGCCTCATTTGCAGGGTTCTTTACATCATGAATGGGGACTAGGATTTTGGATGACTTCCCTCCCCCTTCCCCAACCTACTTGTCACCCCCTCTCCCTCACTCCTTAGGTACCTTCTTCCCTACTCTATCAATGGTAATTGCTTTCTCCCGCCGGACTTCAACTCTAGTTCTTGTTACTGCCTTAGAGCCTAACACTTAGAACATCTTTGCACCACTGTTTGTTTTGCTGCATAGTAGTTGCCTTCTTGATGGGCTCATGATTCTGTGTCTTCCCATTGATGGTATACATTTTTCTAACCTGTATTATCTGTAGAGATTACTGATTGTTATTTATACTGTATAAGGCTCCAAATGAAATGTACAGTTCTTCCTTTTATTATTCTGCATACTTTTCATTTGTCTTAGCCTCATTTTAACCCCCCCAGCCACACTGGAAGATGAGTGACTTGTTGTTCAGTGTGACTTCCTGGTGAATAATTTCAATAAATAAAAAAAGTAAATAAGTTTAGGGTCAAGGTCATCTGGGAAAGATCCTTTTGAGGGGTTGATGGCAAGGAGGGTATTTAGAGTATCAGTGGGTGAGACTGAAGAAAATGAAAATGAGGAGTGTGGGGAAATTGGAAGTGGAGTGTTTTTTGGGGGGAGGATGGGGCAGCTGGAACATTTGAGGGAGGAGGGGGAGGGATATTTAGGGAGGTACTTCAGCAGTTTGGTTGCACAGGAGGTATAATAAGAGTTAAATTCCACAGCTATGGCATGGAAGTTGGCTACAAGATTGCCATTTACCTTTAGCACTGGGGAAGGGGAGCGGGACTGAGGGGCAAAGAGGGGTTATGGTAAATCCAGCTTATCAGATTCTTGTACGTTGGATTTGCTATCCGAAGCTTATACCACAAGCAGTATGTAATAAAAAGCAGTTTTATTACAAACACTCATGTCAGACATGTGACAAAGCAATCACAATAGAGCCGATTTCCCACCATTCCTCAAGTATGGTCTCTTTCTCTCTGAGGAGCTGGTATGCAAGCAATTATATATGACTGATAACAGTACAGTTATAGATATAAACATACAACATTGGATAAGGCATGTAAATAAGGTGGCTCCCTTGTGCAATTACATAAGAAATAAAGTTGCAAGATCTGTAATAATCTTGGAACAAAGAAAATGCATTGTCTGTTATATATGTTATGAACAAAGAGAATGCAGCATAAGCAGAAATGCACATGGTATGATACTTTGGTATAAGACACTAATTACACATGATTATATGACTATATCAGAAAATAAAAGGAACACACATAACCTAGGTAAACACAATAAATAAAAAATATGCATGGCAGAAGTAATAAACATAAAACATGGATAAAACCATAAAATGATGTAAACATAATACACATCAGCAAATATCAGTGGCAAGCATATTCCTAGTATCCATGCTTGTACTATGGATACCTATGTCTACATGTTAGTGCAATACATTAATATCACAGTAAAAATAAACAATGTTACTTAAGGTATGAACACATGGGTCAGTAGAGGGTGTGGGGCCCAGCCATAACAGTTCCCACCTTTTTGCCATGCTCAAAGGACAACACAACAAAAAGAAAATGGTTAGGTGTAGTAATGGTAAGGCTTATTGCATCAACAAGCCTGAGGTGTGAACCTTTTAAAAGAACCACACTCATGCAAGATGCTGGTTAAAAGTACACCTCAGACAACAGAGTGTTAGTAGTGGATGAGTTAAAACAAGATATAAATTACTATCAAGCTTTAAAATATTTAAAATATTGATTTGAATATCTGCTTTTCAAAGCATATAAAAACTCATAATGTAAATGAATTACATCTCTATAGCATTCAGATAGTCAGGGTGACTGTGAAAGTAGTACTGTTCAGGAGTTGACAAAAAGGTAATCACAGATGGTCATATCATAAAGCACAAAACAGAAAATAGGTATGCCAACACCACAGTGGATATGTGTGTAAGAATAATTGATGTGTTTTATCACAGAATATTGTTCATAAACGCAGTGTTAAAGTCATTGTCCATTCATAAAGAACAGTCCATATTGAGAGTGGAAAAGGCAGATAACGGTGGAGTATGTTTTTTATTGAAGAATCTAATAACAATGTCATTAAAGAGGAATGAGTCCATCAGGCTTGAGTTGGTAACCACAAAGCAGTGTAGTTACATTTGAAGTGCCATCTGTTGAAAGTTCATAACCCATGGGGCATACATGGCACATGGGGCTGTGCAGACATCTACGAGCACAGTAAGATAGGTAATGTTCATGTAGTTGGCTGCTGGTTGGCTGGATTGGCAATGGTCTTGGCAAGGGTTGCATGAGATTTTCCATTGAATGTTTCAATGGAATAGCCACACGCACACAGGCATAGCTTTTTGAATCAACAGCACATTTTTGAACAAATATTGAGAGTTCATAACAACACAGTAAAGAACACAATTCATGAAAAACAACCAAAGGCACAGTCCATATAAGAACAACCAGTTCATATGTGGTGCCTGTCAAGTATGGAAAACCAGCTGTGAAGAAAAGTTGCAAGTGTTGCTTGAAGATCGTACCAGTACCACTCTGCAGAAACCTCAAAACTTGTAAACTTTGTTAAAAACTTACTTTTAAAACACACATAGTTGTTTTGAAAGGGAAAAGAAAAATGGTATGGTTATTAGCAATAACTTTGCTTATGGTGTGGTGTGACATAGACAAGTGATAGCATCGGCCATGCACTTGGAGGTGCAGGTTGAGGTCCAATAATAAGAATATACCATTTATTCATATGTGAATGCACCCTATTTCCAAGTCTCAGAAAAGGTTGTGACAGGGGCCAAAAAAACATATTTTCCCTGCCTATGTGTTGCTGTTTGATCTATTTTAGGCCTATCTCATGGGATGAAAGTGTAATATTATACTTGTTATATGCACTTTGAACCTTTATCTTATGGCAGAATGCCATTTACAGCATGTAACACTGGGGTATACAACAGCACCTTTTGAGCCTGTGGGATTTGAAAAGGTCCCTTCTAATAAGTTTAATAAATCTGTTATCCAGGGTGAAATACTACTAGGTATTCAGTAGTGTGGTGCTCATATACTGGGTCTTGAGTATGTATCATATCTGTGGCAAAAGGGTCTGGTAACATAACACTATGAAACCTAGAAGGGTTTGTATTGAAGCAGAATCTACATTATGTCATATTAGGTGTGTATTACACATTATTTACAAAGTTACCAGAGGGTGATGAGGCAATCGGACCACAAGTTGGTCTGGTTTTATGCTTGCAACATTGGGTAGACTTTTTCTTTGTTGGGGTAACAACAGTTGGAAACATGGCAGTGCTAGCAATGGAATGAGGTGTACAATACTGTGAATGTATGAGTACAGTACAGGTGTAGAAACTGTGTTGTGCATGGGCCTGGCATACAGACAGGATGCCAGTGGGTGACTTTCTGGTGTAGGGCCTACCTAGGAGCATTCCATCAGCTAGGTGGGCCTTAAGGATTTGTCAGTTGCTAGCAGTCTGCCATTTAGTCTGTAAGTGAGATTGGTTAGGGGCCACCACTATGGTGTTCAGATGTGCATGGTTATCATGTTGTAATCAATCTGGTTGGGACAGCAATGCTGATCCCTTTTGTCTGGGATTGAGAATGGTGGCACATAACCTATAAGAAATAAATAATCATTCATGGGGGTGTTGTTGGCACATTTTAGCTTGTGAAAACAACTAATTGTCATGTTAGTGGTTGGTACTTGGTACCACCCCCCCCCCCATTTGGGTCTGACAGATGTCACCCAAATGGGCCTACTATCCCAAAACATCCATGGATGTGGAGGAGTTTACTGAGCTTATATTTGATCAGCTGCAACAATATGTAAAAACATGATAGCAAAAAGGAAAAAAATTGTCACAATGGAACAACAGTCATATTAAGCATGTTGCAGGAAATACATTTTAAACATTGATCTCATTCAAAATGAAGCTGGTCTTCAGAATCCAGGAATGACCATTGAAATAATATTAGTAGGCATCTGGACCTGGGTCCAGCTGTGGGTAATCCATGTTGCTGTTCTCAAAACATGTTTCAATTGATCACAGCAATGGAATAAGGTGTAGATGGTGAGATATGATTTGAGTTTTTATTCAATTCCTTGTTTACAGTGTCCCATCCAGAGTACTTATTTGAATAGCCCACTACTCTGTTTTTTTTCCAAAGGGTTGTTTTGTTAGCCAGGAAGAGCACTGGGTCTGAAGGTTCCTTTCCAAGGTAATGCCCTACTTTGGGAATTATTATTATTAAAGATTTGCCTGTTCTTATTGTGGCCAATGGGAGTGTTCTTGTCCAGAAGCTCCAGAGCATTAGCAGTTCCAACAATTATCTGTCCCTTATGGGCACACCAGTTTTTAAAACAGTTGTTAACATAAGTGATCAGTTAATGGGGTTGGGCATATATACAATTTAAAAACTGGTGTACCCAAAAGGGGCAGATAATTGTTGGAATTGTTAATGACATAGTTAACTTCTAACAAATCATTGCATCACAAAAGAAGGAGCCTTTTACTCTCCCTCCCCGGAGCTCCTTCTTTCGTGGAAGAGGCAGATCATATTTATAGGATACTGAATGACCAGTGCTGGAGCAGGTGCCCAGACATACAACTGTAAATACTATTAAATTTACTTGTAACAGGTTTTTGCATAAATGTTAGATAGCACTTTATTCCCAACAGTACTATGGATATTTATCCACAAACATTTTGGCAATCTTTCTTTGCCAATCAGTTATCACCTGAAAGGTTGTATGTTGAATAAATACAGATGCGCTTGACCCAATTTGTCATAAAAAAAGGTCAATACAGTATCCTACTATGATTCAAACTATAATAACACCATAATGAAATTAGACCACTGGATAAAGTATGTGTGTACATTACCAAGGGTTGCTTGTGAAGGATTGTCTTATCCCTGTAAGAGATAAAAAATAAAACACAAGCTATGAAAGGGAATATCTTTTTACCTCAGAGCATTCTCCTTGTGGAAGGTTAGCACTGGTTTTTAAAATGCTGATACGTATATTAACTTTATACAGATGCATGCCTTTGACTACCCTTGTGGGTAGGATTTTTTATTGTAGCTATTACTACACTCTGATGGATTCCTGAAAATGAATTACATTAGACCTAATATCAGAGGATTAGGTGGCCCTAATTCTCTGAATTTGACATTAGAACTGTGTCATTAACACACATCATTCTGATAAATAACACAAATTATATTACTGGTATTTTGTTAGTACAAAATTGTTATAAAGGTGTTACATTTAGGCCTGTAACAAACATAAATGGTAAAATCTCCCAAAAGAGTTGTATTACTTTTTATGGCAGTGTAAATTGTGCAGTTAGCTTGTTAAAGTAAATGGCTTAGTACAAATGCAGGGGGATGGTCAGCCCCCCATCACTGTGCGATGCATGGGGATAACTAATACAGGATAGGGACAAAGTACCCTTGCAGACATCCATAAAGGAAGGAATACATAGGAATGGGTGGGTTTGTAGAGAGCAAGCAGCTTTTTGGTTGCAAGCCAGGGGGAACAAATTGCAGTCTTAACGTCATGTACAGATGATGAGGACTGGAAAAAAAAAGTAACTGTTAAAAAGTACATTTGATGTGCAGTCCCCATCAAAGTATATTTGGATAAGAAATACTGATTTAATTAGGGAGGTACATCAATTCTGAGCTAGAAAAACAGGTACAGTTCAAAAGCACAAGGAGGTCAAGTGACTTGCGAAAGGTCACACACTCTGCAAACAATGGCTTCTGGGATCAAACCTAGCTGTAGCTGCAGTGTCCTTGAACACTACACTGAATGAGAGTCCTTACAGATAAAAGAACAATTCCTAGCTGTGGGCTTGAGGCAGCAAACACAAAATTGCTTGACCATCAATATTTACAGGACGGCAGATGAAGAGGCCATATTTGAAAAGGGAAAAACAGAAAACCTTTGCAAGCTGTTTCCTGCTATTTTTTTTCAACAAACAATGATTAACTTGAATCAAGACTAATGACACCAGTCCACTTACTTCAATCTTAAACTAACCACTCATCTGAATGATAGAAAGGTTGTAGACAATGTGGCAACACCGCGGACTGGAACACACCCTTGGCAACAAGCAAAGGTGTCGGCCATTTTACGAGCAGGTTTTCCTCATTACAAATGACATAAAAAAACTAGTGTAGCATCAGAAAACACAGTTAGAGACTCTGATAACTGGAAACAGTGACAATTTGATATAGCACATGCTTAATTTGGCACATTGTTTCTCAACTACAAATATCACCGCACATTAAAATCCAGGATGACTCATTTCTACATGTTCAAAAGCATATTCTTCAATCCTACATCACTGATGGCTAACCTTTATCAAGCAAAAGAAGATTCTTCTAATTTAAAAATAATTAACTCACGTGAACAAAGCTAAGTGACGCAATCAGTCTAAAAGATAGCCTTAACATTGGCATCCCAGCCAACACTAATTCCTTTTATCAAAACAGTCTTAAAATCAAACAGACCACAATTGTTAATGAAACCAATGCCATTAAATCTTAACATTCATTACAGAATACAGTAATGTCTCTGCTGTTCTGAACATTCTCCAATTAGTCATTATCTCAGCTGCATGACATAGAGTGCCCTTGGCTATGCCATTCCCAGTCTAACAAAACAAACTATGCATTCATGGAACAGAAAACAAAATTTTGGCCTACTATTATTAAACGTAGTGCTTTTCCAAAAGTGAGTAGCAAGGAATAGTTGTATAGACAAAGGTTTTTACACTCAAATTCTTTTTAGATTGCAGTGAAACTTGACTTTACTGTCTTCAGCTTTGTAAAGAAGTTTTCAAAGAAGCTTTCTTGTGGATTGCTTAGTAGATGACTGCCTCAGTTCAATATACCGCTCACAAATCAAGTTAATTGGATCCAAATCATCTTAAGTTAACTACATTAAAGCATTTCCCACCCACCATGTGATGTGAGGTAAGCTGAGATGTCTTCTCTCAACTCTGTGCATATTTTAGATATGTCAAAAAGCAAGGAAATCTTTAACCGTTTGTGGCTCAGCAACTGTGTTTGGAACAACAGTAGTTGAAGACACACAGACGGCTCTGACATACAGTGGTGTCCCCAGGATTGCAATGCAATTCTGCAGCATTTTGCAGCACTCTGCAGAATGCTGCAGAAGACCTACTGAATAAAGTAATGTCATATCAATGGCAATTAGTAACCTTTGTCATACAGGAAACTGTGGCATTCACTTCATCCTGGCAGTGTCACATTTTCCTGAATGGCAAAGAGAACTAATTATCATTGAAATGACATTGCTTTATTCAGTAGGTCTTCTTCAGCATTCTGCAGAGTGTGTTAAAATTGTGTTTCATCCTGGAGGATGCCACTGTATGTGAGTGCCTGTAAAAGGACCCCACAACCTATGAGAAAGCAGCTCGATTTCATTTAGTCCCAAAGCTGCCTAAGCTTCAGTTAAATGCAGAGTGGTAGTTCACCTGAACAGAGGTTCAAAGCTGCCTAAGATTCAGTAGGGGAGTGACAATATGCTGTACAGCGGAGTCCCTAGTGCCAGTGCTCTAGCAAATAAAGAACTGTAGTCCATGATTTTAAACCAGAGTCCCAAGCTGTAGCTCGCAGCTACTTGTAGGGGAAAACTAATTCCCAAAACTTGATTCCCCATAGGAAATGAGTGTACCTTTGTTAGCCAAAGAAAAACATTTGCCATGGTCGACATTGTTATGGTAAGTCCAGCTTACCATCAGATTCTTGTATGTTGGATTTGCTATGCAAAGATTATACCACAAGCAGTATCTAATAAAAAGCAGTTTTATTACAAATACTCATGTTAGACATGTGACAAAGCAATCACAAGGGAGCCGATTTCTTACCATTCTTCGAGTATGGTCTCTTTCTTTCTGAGGAGCTGGTGTGCAAGCAATTATATATAACTGATAACAGTGCAGTTACAGATACGATAAACATACAGCATTGGATAAGGCATGTAAATAAGGCAGCTCCCTTGGGCAATGACATAGGAAATATACAGTTGCAAGATCTGTAAGAATCTCAGAACAAAGAAAATGCATTGTCAGCTATATGTTATGTACAAAGAGAATGCAGCATAAGGAGAAATGCACATGGCATGATACTTAAGCAATAAGGCACAACAATTTGTGTGTTATTGTGTAATGACATCACTCCTGCAGTGGGTTGAAGCATGAGGTGAAGCCAAGTGCTTCCACCACCCCAGGAGGGATGGAATTACACAATAACACACACCTTGGAGTGCCTTATTGCAATTATGCAATTGCTCAATGTTACACAAAATAAAAAATATATTTAAAAAAGTTTTAGTCGATTTTTAGTGTGAAGAGAAAAAAATCCATCCTTCTCATTCTCCAACAAATCCATACAATAATGTTATTGTGTAATAACATCACTGTCTCAGGCACACACTGACCAATCAGAGTCCAGGATTCATTATTGCCATTGTATAATTTAGTATAAGACACTAATTACACTTGATTACATGACTATATCAGAACATAAAATGAACACACATAATGTAGGTAAACACAATAAATAAAATATATGCATGCCAGGTGAAATAAACATAAAACATGTATAAAACCATAAAATGATTTAAACATAGTATACAGCAGCAAATATCAGTGGCAAACATAGTCCTAGTACCCATGCTTGAACTAAGGATACCTATATCTATATGTTAATGCAATACAACAATATCACAGTGAAAATAAACAAGGTAACTTATGGTATGAACCCATGGGTCAGTAGATGGTATGGGACCCAGGCATAACAGAGGGCATGAACCACCTCCCAAAACATGGAAGCAAATTTAAGTTAGTGAGGAAATCATTTTTGAAGTAATTGGACTTGGCTAACTTTGTTGCCCTCGTACAAGTGTTTTGGAGTTTACGGTAGTCCGTGAAGTTGCTAGGAAGCTGGGTGGATTTGTAGCAGTTTCAGACATGATCTCTGGTCCTAGGACAGGCTAAGAGGTCTGGAGTTACTAACGGTAGGTGTTTACACCTAACCCTGGTTTGTTTGAGAGGGACAAAGGTGTTTCAATTTGCAAGGAATATTTCTTTAAATTAGGTGTGAGTCCTATCACCTGAGAGGAAGGAGACTAAGGGAGACCAGTCAGAGAGAGAAACAGGTTGTGCAGAAGAGGTTCAAGGTCTAGAGATTTGAAGGAGTGAAGTTGCAAGGTTTTATGTGGTGATTTTGGCCTGTGGATTTTCCTGACATCAAATATTGGGCTGTGATCACCGAGTGTCTGGAAGGATGCCAGAGCTAATTACTCTGTGGGGGTGGGTGGTAAATGCCCAGTCAATCAAGGAGTGATTTTGTGTCTTACGGTTAGGGTGGGTGGGTTCTGAGATCAATAGCAAGAGGTTCAGGGCTCCAAGATCATTACATATTTTAGATGTCTTGGGAGACAACCAGTTTAAGTTAAGGTCACCTAAAATGTATAGTTCACCAGAGCAAGAAAGGGCTGTTATGGAGGTTATGAGGTTGAGTACAAAAGAGGGATGGACATTTGGTTAACAGTAAATGCCAGCTATAAAGATGGGGAGGGTGAAGGGAAGAGTTAAATGAATAGCCAGTGCATCGCGGGACACTGGGCTGGTGGATGAATAAATAATAGAATATTGGAGGTAGGTAAGAATGCACATGGTGACGCCACCACCTCTACTTGCTCATTCTTGCCTCAGGAGGGAGTAGTCATGAATGGAGACCAAGAGAACCAGGATCATGCCCTTTAGCCAAGTTTCCATGATAATCAGTATGTCAGGTTTTGGAGTGGTCACCATGGTTTGTAGAAGATAGATTTTTTGCAACAAACTTTGTATATTTAGATGAAGGATCTTGAAACCCTTCAGAAGGACAGCAGGAGTAATAGAAGGGGCCCTGGTAAATAATGGAGCATTCAGGGCATGAGATGCAGACAGACCAGGGTTGGGGTGGATATCTCTGCAGGAGAGCAAGCGTAGAGCTAAGTTGAGGAAGTGAAACTTGGGGCATTTAAAGTTAGATGTCGAGGAACCAGTGAAACTGACAGGGAAGTACACATGAGTAGGGAGCAGGAGATAAAAAGCAGCAAGGAAGGGTGGAACAGTTAGTAATGAAGCATGAGGGATAGAGTGATAATATGACCATAGTTCAAAGGGTGGGGAGGGAGTGATAGTGAGGACGTAAGTAGGGGACTGGAGACAGGAGTGTGTAGAAGGCAAGTTATTTGGCATTTGTGAGTAGAGACAAATCAGAGATGTTAGGGAAAGTACAAGGAGTAGAGAAAGGGGAAAGAGAGGAGAGAAGGAGTTTCATGTTGCAGGGCATGATATGTGTAACAATATGATCTCTCTATAAGAGCAGCAATTCTGCAAATTAAGGAAAGAAAAAAGAAAAAAGATGGGAGGAGCAAGGGGAGGGTTGCTATGTCAAATTGTCTTTATACATGCGAGAAGATGTGTGATTATGATTCAATAACCACATGCCTCTTGAAAGTGTTGTTAGGCACACAAAGGTCTTGCTTCTGCAGCTTGCATTTAAACATGCAAGAGGTGTGTGATTATTGACTATCATCCCACATCCCAAATAAGTGTTTTGTGTCACTTACAACATGTAAGAAAAATTACAACTATTTTACTTACAAATGTTATAAACTTAAAGGGTGTCTGGATGGAGAGACAAAATAAAAGTAACAAAAAAAAGTCATGTTAAAACTGGACAGCTCCTTTCACAGTGCATTACAATAATACCCTACCATGTTTCTTTTCTATTCCTTTCTCTGCCAGGCAGTTGATAAAAACTGAAGTGGAATTTGGTTAATTTACACAATGCCAGTTATCTGCACAGCTGTGTGGATTAGACCAACAGTATGGCTAAGCAGTTTACAATAAAAAGTGTTGCTTCTTACTTCTTACTTGGGATAGCAGAATGCTTTTTCTGTTTGCCTCTTTCCTCACTAATAATTCTTATCTCTTTTGTAGAGTGCAGTCAGTCTCAGCTGCTCACTCTCACCTTGTTCAGAGTGAAGTGTCAGTGGCCATGCCAGTGATTTGTGTAAGAAAAATGAAGCATACCAATAGACATGCAGTCATCTGCACTTGGTACAGCAGTAGTGTACTTACTGATATTACACATCTTTTCTACATTACAGAGGATAGCACGGTGAAAGAAGTGCAGGCATGTAATTATGTGCAAATAATTGCATGACTATACTGGTGCTTTAACCAATCATGCCACTTCATTTTTCACATACTGGGTTAGGATGCCATTTCAAGAACAGTGCAGTGAAAACTGCGCTGCAGAAATAACATCTGCCTTGACAATGATGGGTAGGATAGCACATAGTAATTATCACTACCCCTGTTGCTGTCAAGACAAGGGAAGAAGAGGGGGGGGGGAAGTGGAGAAGTAGGAAAAGAGTGTGGAGGGTGTCTGAGCTGATCCCAAGGTGGAGAGGGCTAAAGCAGAAGCAACTGAAGCAGTACCACTCAGTAGATCAGGGTTCTGTTCCCAGTCTCCCAAATCTTGTGGTTTCACTTTCCCCCAATCCCAAGTGTATGTTTTTTTTTTGTATTCCTGAATCTGCCCCTCCACTTTCTTCCTGTCTCCAGATTCCACCCCCCCATGGTGTTGATTATTTAAATATTAGGGTGTGTGGGGGCAGATGCCCTTGCAAAAAGGTAAGTTGCAGTTTTGTTTCCTTGACATGGTACTGGTCTTCTGTATGTTTTTTGACCACTACCAGTGGTGTTATTTTTGTATTCAGCATTTTCCATGGGTGTCATTGTTGTCAGCAGCATTTTTACTTTGCGGTTCTTGACTGCACTGTTTACTGCATCTTGACTGACTGACCATTTTTCATACCCATTTATAATGTTAATGTTGCAGTCAATTCCCAAATGTTATTGTCTGCTAAGAAACTAAATGTTTGATTCTTACTTTTACAGCATATTTTACACATTACCTGATGCATAGCAAAGAGTGTGTAACAAATCTACTTTTTGGGATTCAGTATTGCAAGACAGAAGACAGTGGTTCCCCACATGACTTTGCAATCTTAGCAACTTGGTTGGGATATTACAACTGAACCATTAAGTACTTCACAAATTTAAATTCAAGTTGTCAGTAGCTTCAATTTGTTTAAAACATTGGAAGTTTACTAGAATCAGGCATCCCACTGCCTTCTCCTATGCTAGTACTATGAAACGTCTCCTCCTGATCACTCTGGCCTCTTATTTTTTTTTCTGCAGGTGCTGAAAAGGAAATACGATATTTCACATTTAGAAGCAACATAAAATTCAAATGACAATAATAATCAAACACATTCCATCCTCTAGGGAAGGCCAAGTGTCATTATGAAAAACATCACTGAGGATCAGTATAGATAATCACATAAAGTGAGAGTAGGATACACAATAAAGGGCCAAGCCAAGAAAGGTTCCCATTCACTATGCTCATAAGGAGTGCTGGTAAAAGCCACAGATTGCCCTGAATGCACAGGATAGAAACAGAAACAGAAACAAAGAAAGCAGAAAAAAAAACAAAGGCCCATCCAGTCTGCCCAAGTTCCTTATTTAGCTCAGGGGCCAACTGTTCCTCCAGGTTCCTAACCCTCCTCACCTACCCATTCTCCTCCCTGATTCTTATGCTCTGAATAACTACTATACCCTTCATTCTGTCCCAGCCATGCTGAAAATCACTAATAGTTTTGCACCCTTACCCTTTCTGTGAAATAACATTTCCTCATTTCCCTCCTGAACCTCCCTCCTATTATCTTCCACTGATGAAATCATGACCGTGAGCTGGTATTTTAGTTCCCTGCAGTTCACCCTATTAATTCCTTTTAGGGAGTTCAAGGTCTGTATCATATCTCCCCCCCCCCTTTCTTCACAATGGTGCTGTTGAAACTTGTGTAACCTGATGTAAATCTGGAAATCATGATGACAATTTATGGTACCTAAGTTGTGTAACTTTTGGATGAAGATGCCATGCTTTGCCACTAATATATAAGGCACCACGTGCATTCAAAAAGTGCATTCACAGTTTATGCTTGCATAATTGTTTTTTATGAAAGCTGCTGCAATTCCCCTCCCAATTGGAAACCCAGTGGCTATGTACCAATTGGGAGGGGAAGTAGTGGCAACCACCAAACAGGAAAGGGTTCTGGGGGTAATTTCTCATCACCTGAAGGTAGCCCAGAAGTGCGATAAGGCAGTGGGAAAAGCTGGAAGGATGCTCAGGTGCATAGGGAGGGGTATCACCAGTAGGAAGAAAGATGTAATATTACCCCTTTATAGATCACTGGTAAGACCCCACCTTGAGTACTGTGTCTAGTTCTGGAGGCCCCACCTTTGGAAGGACATTGATAAGGTTCAGGCAGTACAAAAGAGGGTTTCCAAAAATGGTGCAGGGCTTGCATCAAAAGCCCTACTAGGAGAGACTCAAGGAACTGAATATGTACTCTCTGGAGGAGAAGGAGGGAATAAGGGGGATATGATAGAACCATTCAAATACCTAACAGGTATTAATAAGTTACAGGAAGGAAGCACTTTCCATAGAAAAAGAATCTTGAGGACAAGAAGTCAAGTTATGAAGTTGGAAGGGGGGGGAGGTTCAGAGGAAATGTGAGGAAATACTTCACAGAGAGTGGTGGATGCCTGTACCATCCTTCCAGTGGAGGTGGTGGGTGCCTAAATGGTGATGGGATTCAAGCATGCATTGGACAGTTACAAGGGGACCTTGATAATAAGTCAAGGGAAGAAGATGACTGGAGGTCAAGTAGGGTCTCTGATGGCACAGTACGCAGGGACAACTGGGCAGGCTAGTTGGACCAAGAGGTCCTTATCTGCCAACAACTATGTTTGTATGTTTTTATGCAAATTGTGGAAACTGTCTTTGAAACTTAAGTACTTTTGAAAATAATGCCATCAAGGTTGTGTAAAGTTGTCCCCAAATATTTCAATGTTTTCAGATAAAGAACAAAATACAGTGCTCCCCTCACTATAATGAACCCTGTTATAGTGAATTCCCAGTTATACAGAATGGGGTTCATGGCTCCCAATGTAAATCATGAAACCACTGAAAGTATAAACACACACTCGAGCGCACGAGCACACATGCACATGCACTCGCACATGCACACACATGCAAACACATGCACACGCACTCTCCAACAGATGAACTTGCTAGTCTTTTAAAAAAAGGGCTCTCTCAGTGCCAAAAGTGGGTTGTTTTACTAGGCTCAACCCTCAGGGAACTCTTAACTTTTAAATATGCTTCGACAGTGGCTCTCTGCCAGTAAAGACATCTTACTATCAATGCTGCCTTCGTGACCACTATGTATGCCTGCTTAATATCGAACAGCATACTTTCCACTTCACAGTCCATATTAACATTTTGAAAACTGACAATAGTCCTTCATAACAATGGATTACAATATCCCTCCATAAAAAATTGTGACTCTATAAAAGACTGGTTGTTATCTCTGAGCTTAGGTACATTATTATTATTATTGTTATTATTTGCAGAATTAGACAAAATAGTGTGGGGTGCTACTTAACTTGGTAACCTGGTATTTCATAGACAGGAGAAGGAGTGAGCCCATCTATACTGTCTCCCACACAGCGTGGCTTATTTGTAGACTAATAGCCCAAATATTGTCTAATTATTTTTTAAACATGTTATGTTTTTTTATATCCACAATCACTTTGATGAATCAATTTAATATACTCTATCACTTTCAAACAATAACCCACCTGAGCTTCTGAGTGAATTTAAATATTTTGGTCTTATTTTTCATTCTTCCTTTACTTTCAAACCCCATGTTGACAAAACTGTTTCAAATGTCCGTCAATGCCTTGGTCACTTACAACATGCCTGGCATGTTGTAAGTGACCAAGGCATTGTTTGTCTAGTATGGATCACAAAAACATTATTGCTCAAGTTATTCTCCCAATAATAGATTATGGCAACAGTGTACAGTCATGTCAATGTCTCAAACCTTCACCCATTTAACACTGTTTACTATCAGCTTCTATTTTTAATTTTAAAGTCTAAATGGAATGAACACCACTGTACCTTACTGACTCAACTAAACTGGTTCTCCCTTCCTCCAGACACACCTTTCACTGGTTATCCCTTATTTATAAGATTGTGAAGAAGCAGACCCCTGCTTACCTATCTGAAAGCCTTATAGTTCCCACCTACAGCTAGTCACAAAGCTGTGTTTCATTGTGCTCTCTGTTTACTCAAGTTTCAAACTCACTTTGGGAAAGGGTGTTTTTACTATGCACTCCTCTCTGATGCAATCACCTCCCTCCTCAATTAAGAATTTTATCAACCATTGGTATTTTAAATATGATCTAAAGACATTGTTGTCATAGGAACAATCTCTTTGTATTTGTTAATTGATGTTATCTATGTCGGTTTATTTATCTGCTGGTTTTATTGACCAGGGATATTCTGTAAATGAGACTTGTCTCTCATAGAACCTATCCTGTAATTTATGCAATGTTTACTAAATAATTACATAGATCATACAGACATTCTTGAAATTTGAATATTAGGAAAAATCCTTGACTAGAGCACTGTCATCGTCTCTCTCTCTCTCTCTCTCTCTCTCTCTGTCTCACTACAGATTCAGGCTAACTGTGGTTTCTGTATGATGAAATGTTGAATTTTAAAATCACTATTCACTGAAAATTTCACAGTTCAGTATGGACTATGGTTTACAAATGGTGGAATTATTTTTTAGCAGAGGCTATTTAAGCAATAATCATGACAGGGTGTGTGTTATTGTGTAATAATATCACACCACATGTGATTGAATCAAGATCCCACAGGTTAAGTGCATTCAACACCTGAGAAGTGATGTTATTACAGAATACTACACACCCTGGAGTGCCTCATTGTTATTATATAATAGCTCACTTTGTTTTAAGAAGAATAAAATAGGAACATGTGTTCACATTTTTTTTTTGTTAGGGCAGGTATACCTGTTTAAAAAAAGTTCATAGTTTCTGTCTTGCCCACCAGGGGGTGCTGTTCCTGCATGGTTGTCCTGCATTTCCTTGTAGGTGTCCCTTTGTACCTCAGTACAGTCAGATTGGATGAAAGTGGAGTTGACACATGGAGCAGACTGGAAGAAAAAGGATCTGTCTGTAGCCTTATTTCTGTTAAATGTTGACTTCAGAGTGTAGAAAAGGGTGCGGGCCATGAGAGGAATTGCTGCTGAATGAGTGAGCAGCACGGCACTGATGTGTGTCTGTGCTGTCACAGTCATGATGTTGACTGGGGAACAGAAAAGCCATTTGGAGTCACTTTTTTTCTATTTGTTCACATTGTGTTGAAATGCCATTGCTAAAGACAGAAGGGTGTACACTGGTGTTAGAAATGGCTGAATGTAGTTTTCTTGTCACCTTTCTTCTGTCAAATCAAGAGGTGTCACTGAAATGTGTGAACAACAGTTATGGTCTATGCAGTTCAGTGAAGCCACTCATTTTGGGGGAAACAACGGGCATGACAACCAAAGTTACTTTATTGCAGTATTGGCTTCTGTGTGGCTGGCTGAGTTTCAGTACCAGTTGGTGTTTTTGGAGGTGGTGAAGTCCTGAGGGGGTGAATTGCGATGGGGGAGGGGCTGGAACTGAAGCAGTTTATAATGCTGGGTAGTTTTTGAAGCCATGCATCGATGTCTGAGTCTGTTATGTGGTTATTTGTGTGCCTGGACTTCATACAGTGACGTTATTGTGAAATAACATCACTGTTCCAGGCACCCACTGACCGATCAGAGGGCAGCAACTTTCCTTGCCTTGCTAAATTAATAATACATCACACATAAACTGTCAAACATCATCATAGTTTTAATTAATTTCTGCCATTTACATAGAACAGTGGAACTACCTGTAAAGTGTAAAATGATATTCTGCCACAATGAGTGGCATTACTACTATAATTCACAGTTTGGTAATTGCAGAAAGAGGTTTCACACTTTATGGGTACCATTCCACAATTTACACATTTAAAGTGATTTTTCAACACAGACTATGATAACTTATTACACACTGAAAACAAACAATGTTTTTCTGGGAATTCTATCTTTAGAACAACCAATAAGAGCACACATCCAGTCGCCCCACACAGCCTGTCTGTCACCAGCTTTCCATGAACTTACCACTGGGTACCAACCTACATGTGTCCTCAACATGGATTTTACCACCCACAATTGTGGCAATGTCAGCAGGCCCCCAAACTGTTATTTACAGATCAGATCCTTTGTGGGATTCCCATGTCACTGTTGCAGGGTAAGTGAAGGATCTGACCCTCATATGCCACCCTGACAAAGATCATAGCCCATCAAGCCTCAACATACGAGGACCCTTGTGAGGGAAGGCTACCTTACCAACATAAAGGTGTTCAGTGTGCAGCGAAACACTGTGCCATCCATCTCTTGCCTGTATGCAGTGCTGTGGGACAAAGCTGGTACCCTACATTAGGCCATCTAGATGGCTCCTAGAGATTATAGGACTTCAGTTACTGGTACATGAACACAGTTGTAATCGCACTCCTACTGGGCCCAAGGATGGCCTGAACAAAATGTTTCTTCATGAACTGGTTGCACTTGGAGATTTGAACACCAAAGCCTAGATATTCAAAGGCGTTGCAGCTGGCACAACTGAGTTGAGCCAGTGCAACCCCAGAAATGCACCCTGTGGCTATGTTCAAAAGGGGGAATTGTGCTGCACAATTCCTGATGCACTGCAATGCAAAGATAACATATGCAGTGCTTCTATAGGGGGTGTGCCCATGCATATGTGGCACATCTTGATATTCAGTCAAGATGTGTGATGCATCTGCCAGTACATCTTGGATATGAGTCACATACATGGGCACAAAGTTGAGCATGGAAAGATCATGCTCAAATGGTAGCCACACACAAGCAAGCTGCCATATTGCAAGGTGCAACACAGCAGCCACTAGCCGTGGGTGGCTACTCCCCCAGAACACCATACACAAGCACTAGCATTGTTCCCTGGTAGTCTACTGGACCCCATCCCCTTCTGCAATCCCCATACTGAACAAATATGTATTGCCCTGGTAGTCCAGTGGTACCCCCCTCCCTGCCCGTAACTCCAATGGCCTGAAAACTGCATCCCCTCATATATGGTATTCTAGTGGCCCCCACCCACAAGGACTAACCCACCTCTCCCCAGGTCATCAGCAGACAACACACCCGCACACACCTCCACAGCTGCCACCAAATGACAGCTTACAGTATGTGCAGCAAGCACATTGTCCACCAATGACCAATGGGCTTGCTGTGTGTACTGCACTAGTCATATACAACATTGTGAAAGAATGACTTCATTCACAATGTTGTGACAGACTAGTACAGTACCGCGCAAGCCATTGGTCGTCAGTGTGACCAATGAGCTGCTGCTATGTACTGTAGCTGTAATCTGTGGGCCACTGTGAGGTGTGGAGGCAGGTCTTACCAATGACCTTGGGGGAGGTGGGATGGGATGGGATCCTTTGTGGGTGGGGGTCGTGGGACCACTACACTACCATGGATATGGGGATGCAGTTTTTGGGTGATAGGGGTTACAGGCAGGGAGGGGATACCACTGGACTACCATGGATATAAATATGTATTAATTATGGGGATCAAGATAGGGGACAGGGAGGGGGATACCACTGGACTACCAGGGATACATTTATTTATTTATTTATTTATTTGAGTTTTGGTGACCGGGTAGGTCCACTGAGACAATTACAGTCCCTTTTTCAGGGCCAGCCAATGGTTGGAATAACACACAGTAACAGTGCAATAACAGAGAGGTAATACATTGCAGAGCAATATTTGACAAGTAGTAGATCAATACATACAATGGTGAGTATAAGCACAAGGTATAAACTTAAACAAATCATTATACAGTACATATAACGATGAGAACTTAAGGGGAAGATTTGAGAGGAGGGAGGGAGGTAGGGAGGGAGGGAGGGGAGATAAGGCAAGGGACAGAGAAAGGAGGAAGAGGTGCAGGGTAAAGTAGTAGAACAGGGGTAGAACAGAGACAAGTGGAGCAACATCAGAGGAAGCAAGAGCAGGGTGAAGAGGGGGGATAGAGAGGCAGACAAATTAGTTTGGAACAGAGGAAGAGAAGAACTAGACAGGATTGTGGGAGGAAGAGAGTTCCAGTCAGAGAGAGTGGCACATGAAAAAGATCTCCTGGAGGTGGTTAGACATAGTTTTGGAATGACAAGATGGGGAAGTGAGGCAGAGCATAGGGTACACCGTGCTTGTCAGAGTCATTTTAGTTCACCAAGGCAAGGAGGTGTAAAGTCGTGGACAAGCTTAAATATGAGACACAAGGAGGAGTACCTCAATTTAGCATTGTAAGGAAGCCATCCCAATGAGGAGAGGACATCACAGTGATGGGAATGGGTGATAGCCCCCAAGGCAAACCATCCTGCCCTGTGGTAGACCTGAGAGAGGAGGGCCAGGGAGGAAGAGTTAGTTGAAAGCAGTAGCGGAGAGCCAAAGGTTAGATGAGGAAGAAGGGAGGAGAAGGAAGAGGTAGTTTTTAGGCAGGAGGCAGATATGAAAAACAGATGGATTCAATAGAGGAGACCTAGTTTCTGGGTAAGGGATTTCATGATAATTGAGGCACGAGTGCTGAAAGACAGCATTGAGTTCAAAGTCAATCAGTCAATCAATCAAAATCTTTATCCAGGTGGGCACCATTGAGCAAGGCTCATTTGCAAGGTGGACCTGGTCATGAATACATCAAAGTACAGTACAGATGTAGCTGGCCCGTCAGCACAGTGATAGGTTTACTGCTTGCGGCGCCAGTGACCCGGGTTCGGGAACGGACTTGGGTAACTGGAGGGCTGGCTGGGGAGAGAAGTACAGAGTACCCATCGGCCACTCTTCTTCTCTGGGGTGGGAGGATTGCCTGTCCTGCTACTCTACCACCACCTGGGTGACCACAGGCATCGGTGCAGCTGGGACAGTCAGTGGGGAGGGGAGGATGCAGACCGACAGCCAGGAGGAGATTGCACGTCAATACGTGCCTCACCCATTGGCTCTCCTTGTGTGTCTATGTCCTCAGGAGGGAGGACACCAGAAAACCAGGAAATACCCCGTGGGACTCCAGTAGATGGAGCTCCTGTCCGTGATCCCCAATGCCCCTACTGGCACCAATACCAGCATCTCCCGACCAAATAGACACGTCGGGGTGTATGGGCCCCATCCTGTACCCACCTGGAGGGAATATCCAAGGTTCTGTAGGGGGGATGGACTGCACTTGGTGCCAGCTAGCAGGAGTGGAGACAAACAAGGCCATTGGAGACTCTCGAAGAAATTGGAGTTCAACGGCGAGAAGGGGTCATAAAGAGAAAATAAAAAAAAGTACAGTACAGAAACAGGTATACAAAAAGCAATAATATACAAGGAAGAAAAAGTATATACAATGTATACAGTACAGTACAAGGTTGAAATAAATAAAAAAAAACAGCATTGTTTTACAATTGAAGAAGCCAGCAGATGTACAATCAACTGTAGGCATACAGGGGTTATAAGCAGAGATCTTTTTAGTGAGGCAGCCGGCAACTGCACATACAGGGGAAAGAGGCCATGTATGGTGTGGCAGGTTATAGAGGTAAAGAGGAGGGACATATTACTGATGACTGGGGGAAAAATTGGGCTAAAACCACAGAAAGTGATGATGGGTGTTGTGTACTTGTTTGTTATGATAATGACAGAGGAGGGGTAGATAATAGGGATGCTACTATGGATGGGGTGGGACTTTAGCCAGGCTGGAGTGGACAGGGAAGTGTGGGTGCAGCAGGAAGAGTTAATAGTAAAAGAGTGAGAGCCAGGGGTAGAAACATGGTGAGCACCAGGATGGAAAGGGAGAGTTGTGGAATTAGTGGGCTAGCGGTGAGGAAAACATTTGCAAGGTGCTTTCATGTAGCGATCATAGAGTGCCTTGAAGATATTCAGGCTAACAGGGCAGCTCAGCTTCAAGTTCCTTTGTAAACCATTCCACAATGTGGGTAAAGAGAAGCTTAGAGCAGCTTTGCCAAAATGAGTGTTGACCCTTGGAACTTGGGAGGGCAATTAGGGAATAACTCTTTAGAGCATAGGTGCCTAACAAACTCCGGGGAATACAATCTGAGACATATGAGGGGAGCTTGTTGGTCACCACTCTGAAGGCCCAAACTGAGGCGTTTCTATTCCTTCTATAGTGAAGGGAAGTTCAGCCTAAGAATGAGTACAGGGAGCAGCGGAAAGTGGAAGGCCAGTAATGAACCTGATAGCTCTGTGGTAGAGGCTGTCCAACTTAGCCAGTGCAGAGGCAGTGCAGTTGCTGTAGAACAGGTCCATGTAACCTATTAAAGATAGGAAGGTAGCATGAACCAGTTGAATCTTGGCCTCTTTTTGTGAGCAGGTGGTTAATTTTGTAGAATTGTCCAAATCTTTGCCTTAGTTTCTTCTGTAGTTCTTTGAGATGGTCAGCAAAGGAAAGTTTATGATCAAGCCAAACTCCTAGATATTTGAATTTAGCTACATACTTTAGTGTTTCTCCAAGAACAGTGGTAATTTGTGGGATAGCCCCCTCGCAGCAGGAATTGCTGCATGCAAGGAGGGGGAGAAGAGCATGGCTTTTGTCTTTTTCGCATTCAGCAAAAGCTTTTTGTTTATGAGCTAATATTGTAGAAGGTTAAATTCAGCTTGGAGGTCTTCACAGGCTGCTTCCGGCGTGGGACCACTCAGGTACAGTACAGTGTTATCTGCAAATAAGTGGATGTTGGCTTTTTTGATGGGGTCATTGATGTTGTTAATATAGACTGCAAAGAGGAGGGGACCAAGGGTAAAGCCCTGGGGCATGCTTCTCAGCATAGGTTTTAATGGAGAAAGATCACCTTCAGCTTTAACCTGCTGTTTCCGTTCTCCGAGGTAGTCTGCAAACCAGCACATAGATTTATGGCCCAGGCCTAAGGTGCTTAGGAAGGAAAGAAGAAGGCTGTGATCAACTGTGTCGAATGCCTTACTAAGATCCAAGAAAATGGCACAGACATGCTTCTTGTTGTCAAGGTCTAGGAGCCAATCATTGGTCACCTTAGCTAGGGCTGTTATGGTGCTGTGCTTTGCTCTGAATCAGGACTGAACTGGGTTTAAGTGAAAGTGAAACAGAGGTATTTAAAGGAGTGCACTGCCTCTAATGTATCGCCTTGAGGGTTGTAATACTAAAGGGAAGGGAGAGTAAGCTTAGTTGTAGGATGATGAGAGAATATCATAAATTTAGTTTTCTTTGAATTAAGAACAAGATGATTGCGATTGAACCAGTCTTCAAGGGAAGTAAAGTCATAGGGAAGGTCACAATTGATATGGTCAATGTGTCGAGAGGAGCGATAGATGACTGTGTCATCTGCATATAGATGTACAGAAGCATCTCCACAGAAATGGGGGAGGTCATTGATAAAGAGCGAAAAATAATATAGGGCCCAGAATGGATCCTTGAGGTATACCTTGGGTAACTGGGCATAGTTCAGAGAGGAAGCCAGCCCACAACTCCTTGGGAGTGACCAGATAACTTTTGACCCAGTTCAGGGCATTATTGTCCAGATCAAGGAGATGAAGCTGATGGAATAGAAGACCGTGATTTACCAGATCAAATGCCTTGGTGAGACCAATGAAGATGGCACCTGTGGTGAAGCCATTGTCCATAGAATAGAATATGTCTGATGTTACTTTTATCAGGGCAGTGAGAGTACTGTGTTTCCTTCTAAAGCCATGCTGACAAGGGGAAAGTAGATTGAGTGAGTAGAGGTAATCCAAGAGGTGGTTATAAACTATGCATTCTTGGGTTGTGGCCAATGGACAAAGAATGGGATATTGGTTGTTAGTTGTCAACAATGGAGTTGGAGTCCCCCCCCCCTTGTGAACTGGAACAACTACCACCAACTTCTATTTATCTGGAATGGAGTTAGAGAAGAAAGACCAAACAGGTCACAGAGTGGGCAGGCAAGGGCTGGGGCACCCAGCTTAAGAAATTTTTGCTTTAGGGAGTCATGGCCAGGAGAGCTCTCCGGTTTTAAGTTAGAGAGAGGCTGCTGCACTTCTTTGAGCATGGCCAATTTCAGATGGAACTCAAGCCATTCCCTAAGGGTAGTTGGGGGAGCAGAGGTTGTAGAGGAGGATTTATGAAAGCATGAGTTGTATTTGTGGAGGTAAGTAAAGAAATTATTAAAACCAGTGGTAATAGAGATACAATCATTAAGGGTGGATCTATTGACAGTGACAGAGCTTGGGTTTTCCACAGCTTTTCCTTTTAATAGGGAGTTAATTTGCCTTCAGAATTCCTTGGAGTTGCAAAGGTGTTCTGTTTGTAGGGATTTAAAGTGGCAGTGCTTGGCTCTTTTGGAGCAAATTTTTGTATTTGTTTCTAAGATGTCTGTAGACTTGCGAGTCAGAAGGAAATCCACTCTTTGTACGTACGCCATACTTTGTCACAGAGGGACATTTGCGTTCTAATCTCCTTGGTAAGCCATGGAGCCTTGATGCCCTTGGTCCTGCATTTTTTCTTTGGTGCATGCCAGTTTATTATTTAAGTGAAAGTAGAAATTAGGAAGTCCAAGGCTTGATTTATATCAGGTAGTGTGTTGACAGGGCACCAGTCAATGTTATTGATGGTGGTGATAAAGCTATCAGCATCAAACCTAGACATGTCCCGAACCAGAGAGATCTTAAGAGATGGGTTAGGTTAGCTGTTTCTCCACACACAAAAAGTGGGAGAGTGATCAATTATATAGTACGAGAGTATGCCTGCCACTTTGATCTCTGCAGGCAGTTGCTGACCATCCAAACAAGTAGGGTATGATTTTCAGACTTGGTGTTAATACGCGTAGGATCTTGGAGGAGATGGGTAAGGCTAGAGTCAGCAAGTGAAGCACGTATTTTTTTTCTGCATCTGGTTGCAGCCAATCTAGGTTAAAATCACCACAAATTATAATGTCATGGCTTGGAAGGCTGGCATGGGAGGCTAGGAGGGAGGGCAGACCAGTGGAGGTGTGGCTAGGTGGCATGTATATACATCCAATGATGAGTTTCTTAACATTTCTAAGTGTAAGTGAAATGAAAAGGACTCAACAGAAGTTTCCATGTCAAGTTCCAGAAGTTCAGCAATGTCCAGACTTGCCCTATAGGAGATCAGTATGTGTCCACCCCATCTACCTATCCTATCTTTTCTGAGAATGCCATAACTAGGTTGAAACACCTCATGCAGTTTAATAGCAGGATTTAGCCAGGATTCAGATATGCCCAAGATGTTGGGAAACATTTGGGTGGCCCAGACTTTCAGTTTGGCCTTCTTAGGGCATAAGCTACAAATGTTTGTTAGTGACCTTTGAACCTTAGTCAGAGTATGGACCTTGAGGTGTGGGTGAGGGGGATACGATAGAATGGCCCAGAGTTGGTCTCAATATCCCCACCCTGGACCAGTAGAAGAAAGGCAGAGACATGGAACCACACCAAGGCACAGAGGAGAACATTTCAAAGGCAGGTGTCATGTTAGATGTGCGGAGGCATTTTTGGAGCCAGAGCCCCAGTAATGCAGTATCTAGTTTCAGAAAACATGCAATGTAAAGGAGCGCAAGTGAGAAATCAGGCCTGATATAATAAGGAGGTGAAGGAGAACTGTTGCCAGTAGGCTGGCACAAGGACTCAGCTATGAATGGGTCTGCACAACAGCGGAGGAGAATTAGGCAGGATAGAGAAATTAGCCAAGACAGACCATCCATGATTGGAGACAGGTAGGCAGCATGGGACTAAGGAACCCAGAGAAGGAAGTAAGATAAGGAAGAGCAATGTGGACACAGAGTAGAGAGACCCAGCAGGGGATAAGGGAGCAATAAGAAGAAATAAGAACTAAGGGGCACCTAATAGAGGTGAAATCAAAGAGTTACTAGGGTCAGAGTTGGAAGGAAGGGACATACACTAATACAGAAGCAATAGGAATCAGTGCTGTGGGGACAAAAGTGAGAGAAAGAGGTGACAGTAACTGAAGAAGTGGTAGAAAGATGGCAATAGCCAATTGTGAGGAAAAGGACAGAGTCTGAAGCTTATTTAATAGAGGCTGGGGTTGGGCTGGGTGGGGATAAAATATATATATATAGTTCAAGCTACAGTTCAGCAGGGATGGGGAGGAGAAGAGCAAAGTGAGTGGCTGAGAGTAAGGATGAAAGATAGGCAGTGAAGTGCAAGAAAAGCAGAATTGCAGTCTAGTCAGGAAATTTGAAATTACTCCCACTTGCAAAACAAATTAGGCAATTTTCCCCAGAGCTAGTACACTTTACACATGAAACCACAGAAATATACAGTTCAAACTAAGCACCGAGCCTAAAATCAGATGCAGTAAGGAGAAAGCCATAGGGAGAGAAGCGATAGGGAGCTAGGGCCAATCAGAGCAAAAGCAGTAAATATATCTTTAGGACGTGGATTGTGGCATGGATCAGGGAAATGGTACTACTGCTGTACCTGGATCAGGGAAGTGGTACTACTGTGGTACCTGGGACAGGGACCACCTGCTGTGCACGATTCCAGGTGCATTGCATTAGCCAGTCCTGCACAACTCATGCAAATGCGGCAATAATGACATGCAAGTGGCCCCATTTGCACCTTGCATACATTATGGCCCCATTTGCATATTTGGGTCTGAATAGCAGGAATTTGCACCTGACGTATCTCTGTTGCACTGATGCATTTCCCATTCCTGGTATTCAGACCTGTTTGTCAGATGCGCCAGCACATTGTATTTGCACAGCAGGCATTTTTTGATATATTCGGACGTGATGCACCATGGCACATCTTTTTTGAATATATCCCATTGTTGCTCCAAAGCAACTCAGTTGCGAGGAGCAACCACTTGCACCATTGCCAGGAGCACTTTTAAATATCTAGCCCCCCAATGTTCAACTTATGGAGAAATACTAATCCTAATGTCTTCCATGAATTTTTGACCTGTTCTACAAACTTTTGGGGCTGAATTGCAGAGTGATACCCATGAACTGCAGAATGACAGTTCTGAAGAAATGAATTACACAGCTTATTACATTTATCTGCAATACATGCAATCACTCCACAGTTCTACAGCTAAATTAAGTGATCTGTTCTGCAGAACACCATTCCACAGTTCAGTACATAAATCCACAGTACGTACAAAACTTCTGCTACAAATGTAGAAACGTAGAAGTTAGCAGCAGATAAGGACCGCAAGGCCCATCCAGGCTGCCCATTTCTTTTCTACCTTATAAATGTGCTATCAGCCTTTGCTCTGTCAATGGCCTATTCATCCTCATCTGTATTGCTCCCTTATGCCTATCCCATGCCTGTTTGAAGCCCTGCACTGTATTCATATCCACCACTTCCTGAGGTAGGTCATTCCATGCATCCACCACCCTTTCTGTGAAAAAGAACTTCCTCACATTACCCCTTAATTGGCTTCCCTCTAATCTCATGCTGTGTTCTCTTGTCCTATTTTTCTGATATTGAATCATGCTAGACTCTTTCACCTTGTTAACGCCCTTAAGGTGTTTGAATGTTTCAATCATATCACCTCTCTCCCTCCTTCCTTTGCTCTAGGGTATACATATTGAGCTCCATTAATCTGTCCTCATATGGTTTCTGTTGCAGTCCCTGCACCATTTTGGTTGCCCTTCTCTGGACTGCCTCAATTTTCTCTGGACTGCCTCAATTCTACAGTAAGTCAGAAGTTTATGAAAGTTGACAAAATGCTTCCTAGAGATTCAGGGAAGTGAAATTTTGACTTTTGCTTTGCAGAAATGCCACTGGTGGAAGCTTGTTTTCACACAACTCTATTGCAGACCCATCTTGAATCTTTCCTTTTGAGAAAGGTCATCAAGAGGATGGTTGGGGTTCAGCTAAAGATACATCTGGGAAAAGCTGACATCTATTATTCTTTCCAGTTTTGATTCAGCCCTTGGCACAGCATGGAGACACCACTGCAAAAGTGTTTAATGGTTTCCTCATGGTGAGGGACAGGGGTCAGAGTTCCAGCATGGTACTTCTGGATCTCTTGAAGATGTTTTGCACACTGGGCCATGGTGTTCTCTTGGATTGCTTAGATACTATGTAGGACTCTCAGGTACAGTGTTGCAGTGGTTTGAGTCCTACCTCATGGGTAGGAAGCAGTAGGGTGCCATAGGAAATTCCATGTCTAAGACAGTTTCATACTAACATACTAACATACTAAAATGCCTTCAGAATAGGCCTAATGGTCTTTCATGTCTGCTCGTTTGGTCAGCCCCCACCCTGGGTGCTGACCTTGCTGTCCCCCTCGCCTTCTCTGGTTTCTCCCTTCCCAGTTCCGGATATTCTTGCTGCATTGGATTTTGCTTCCTGAACCCTTCCCCTGTACCTGTCCCACCCCCTCTTGAACCCCTCCACTGTCTCTGCCTCCACCAGCCCCCTAGGTAGTGCATTCCATGGCTCTACCACCCTCTCAGTGAAGTAGCACCTCCTCCTTTCTCCCTTGAATCTTCCCCCCTCTTGCTTCCACCCATGACCTCTAGTGGCCCCTTCCTCCTTCCTTCGAAGCACCCTCACTGTTCCTCCCCTATTTACCCTCTTCATGTACCTGAAGACCTCTATCATGTCCCCCAGTCCCTTCTCTCTTCCAAAGTGTACATATTTAGCTCTTTGAGCCTCCCATAGGTCCTGTCCCCAAGCCCCGAATCATTTTGGTTGCCCTCCTCTGGACCCTCTCCAGGAGGTTAATGTCCTCTTTAAGTGTGGCCTCCAAAACTGCACACAGTACTCAGGTGCGGCCTCACCAAGCAGTTATACAGGGGAGTATCACTTCCTCCTTCTGAGGTGATCCCCAGCGATGCATCCCAGCATCCTGTTGGCCTTGGCTGCTGCCTCCTACAAGTCTCAGAGTTGTTCATCTTGACATCCACCACCACCCCCAGGTCCCTCTCAGCCATTGAGACTTGTAGTATTCCCAGGGTGTACACTTGGCCTGGGTTTCTGGCCCCAGATGGAGTACCTTGCATTTCCCTGCATTAAACCTCAGCTTCCACTTTCTAGACCATCTTTCCAGAGCCTCCAGGTCCCCCTGCAGGGCCACCCTCCCCTCCTCCCCATCCACCACTGCCCCCAGTTTCGAGTCATCTGCAAAGAGACTCATCTCACTCCTGATTCCTGTCCTTATGTCAGATACGTAGGCGTTGAACAGAAGGGGCCCAAGGACTGATCCCTGTGGGACCCCACTAATGACCCTCCTTGGGGAAGAGATTATCCCACCAACTATGACCCTCTGGGTCCGGTCCTGGAGCCAATTGCCTATCCATTGGATCATCTGGTTTCCACCCCCATTTCTCCTAGTTTATCCAACAGACCCCGTGAGGAACAGAGTCAAATGCCTTGCTGAAGTCCAGAAAGAGGACATCCACTGGTCTACCCAGGTCCAAGGCACTCGTCACCCAGTCATAGAACTCCACCAGGTTTGTCTGACACGATTTCCGGGATGAATCCATGCTGCTTCATCGTCCAGGCAGCCTGACTCATCCAGGCCCCCCTAGCCACTCCTTGACAATGCCCTCCATCACCTTGCCCACCACTGATGTCAGGCTGACAGGCCTGTAGCTCCTGCCACCCTTGATCCCCCCTTGGCAGATGGGCACTACATGCGCCACCTTCCAGTCTTGGGGCACCACCCTGTCCTCAGAGAGATGAGAAAGCTCTGCCAGGGGTTTATCAGGACATCTGCAAGTTCCTTCAGCACTCTGGGATATGGTGTCCGGCCCGCGTGCTTTCTCCATCTTAAGGGAGCTGAGGCTTCCCTCACTCTCTCTGCTGTGATTTCACCCAGTACCTCTTCTCCCTTCTTAGCCCTCCCCACCTGCCAGTGATGCCCCCTCCCAGACCTGCCGATTGGTGAGGGTCCCCCTCCTCATTATCTCTGTCTCCTCCCATGTGATGCAGCATCCCATTTCCCTGGTGAAAACTGAGGTGAAGTACTCATTTAGTACCTCAGCCTGCTCTCTGGGTCTTGTGCCCATCTCTCCTGATTTAATCCTGCTAATCTGCCCTTCACCCTTCGTCTTTCCCCAATGTATCTAAAGAACCCTTTTCCTCTCCTAATTTCCCTGGCCAGGTTCTGCTCCTTCCTTGCCTTAGCCGCCCTCACCACTCTAGTGGCCCTTCTAGCCAACAGCTCATACTCCCTCGATCCCTTTCACTCCTTGAGCACTTGAATTTCTTATAGGCTGCTTTTCCCTGCACCACCTCCTGACCTCCTGGTCCACCAACAGGGTTTTTGGGCCCCTACCGCATTTTCGTCTTACTCTTGCACAGGTGCTGGTAGCATCCTGCACCCTCTCTGATGATTTCCACCTACTATCCAGCGTCCATGTCTGACCCAATCCCATCCAAATGCTCCTTAAGGATCCTTCCCATTTCCTTAAAATCCACCCCTGAAGTCGGTTACTTCCATCTTTGTGCAGCCTTCACCTCCTAGGTCCAGGCAGAACCAGACCGTGGCATGGTCACTCCCCGCCAATGGGTCCCTTACCTCCAGGCTCCCCAATCTGGTCACTGTCTGCCAGGACCACATCCAGTACCCGTGCCACCCTGGTCGGTTCCCTCCCCTGCTGAGTTAGGAACGTGTCTTGAAAGACATCCAACAACCTCTGTTCCCTGGTCACAGAGGATGTCATAGTCTCCCAGTCTGTTCCTGGCATGTTTAAGTCCCCTAACACCACCACCTTTCCTCTGCCCAGTCTGCAGTGTCTCCTAACATCTGCCACCAGACTGTGCTGCAGCTCCTCTGCCAGGGCAGGGGGTCTATACACCACTCCTATTTTTACTCTCTTGCCCCCCCTTGTTATCAAGGTGACCCAAATCGCCTCCACGGTTCCCTCCGCCTCCCTCAACTCCCCTATGCCAATGCAGTTTTTACTATCATTGCTACCCTCCTCCCTTCCCTCCCCTGTCCTTCCTGAACATAGTGTAACCCTCCAGGTTCAGGTCCCAGTCATGTCTTGCAGTGGCCCAAGTCTCAGTGACCGCTGCCACATCCACTGCTCCCTCAGTTAACATCGCCTGGAGCTCAGGCATTTTATTGCCCAAGCTCCTGGCATTTAGCAGGACTACCTTCCACCCTTTCTCTATAGTTTCATTTCCCCTGCTCTTGTTCCCTTGGGGATTCTGTTTTCTCCTGGTCTGCACTTTGCCAGTTGGTCTTTTCCTGCAATCCTCCTGGTCCCCAGGGGTGGAGACAGTCCTCCTTTATCGGCATCCCCTTGACTGCCTTTTCTCCCATCCTCCCCTTCACAAGTTTAAACCCCACTTTTCACCAATGAACTCCTCCATTTTCAACTTAAGGATTCCTCCTCCAAATTGAGATGTAGTTCATCTCTAGCATACAGCTCCTATCCTCCCAGGTCTCCCCCAATCCCCCATCAACCCATACCCTCTGGCCTCACACCACCCCTGAGCCACTGGTTTATCTCCTAATTTTTCTTTGTGTTCCCCACTAGCCCTTGGCACTGGCAGGATTTCTGAGAAGGAAACTGCATCCTATGTCAGGACAGACCCTGGCTAGCTCCCTGAATCTTCCTGTATCTCTAGCTCTATTTCCCTCAATGTCATTTGTGCCCAGGTGGACCAGTATGTCTGGGGAACCCCACAGTCCTTTGCCAGCTGAATATACCTCGTGCTTAGCCCTGTGCACGTTAGTCCAGGGAAGCATCTTGTTCTAACTGGCCAGGCTTCTCCCTCCTATCCCATTTGATACCCCTGATCATAGAATCCCCAGCAGGAGCACTCTGACCACCTTTTCCTCCATTTCCCCCTTCCATGTCCCTCATCCTTTCTACGGCCCCCACCCAGCTGGCTCCTTGTTCCTCCCTATCTGGGTGCCACATGCCACCCGTTCCTTATTTACCATTGCCACCCCTCCTCCAATCCTATGCCCTCCTCCTGAGTATCTTTCTGTACCTTGTTAATTCCCCTCACTGCTCGCAACTGGTCCTTCTCCCCCATCTGCAAACTAGCCTGGCTCATCCTCCCTTCCTTCCTGTCTCCATTTAGTTCCTCCTTGCTCATCGTGCTCCCCTGGCCTAACCCCCAGCTCTCTTTACTGAATCATCCTTGTACTTTGGTCCTTCTTTACCTTTCCTCCCAACTGGTCCTTCTCCTTGCGCTTCCTCTCTCTTCCCCTGCTCTGATCTACTACTACCCCCATTCTCCTGCATTCCAGGTCCCCCGTTCTTCCTGCTATCTTGCCCTGCCTCCTGCCCCCACTCCCACACCCTTTCCATCTCTAACCACCTCTGTCGTGGCTACATCCCCCATCCTTGAGCAGAAGAAGAGAATTGAAGCGTTACTAAGTATAAGGTCTGATCCACCTCCTGCCTTGCTTCCTTCTGTCCAGCAGTGGCTATCCTCTACTTCCCTGAGAATATTGTCCCTCCGTCCCCCTTTGTGAGGGTCCCCAGTTACCTGCCTGCTTCCTTGGTAGTGCCCTTGGGCCCCTCTGCCAGGTCCCTATGACCCCTGAATATTCTCCTGCACTCCATTCCCTATACCCCGCCCCCAGTGCTTGGTGCAACCCTGTGGGAGATTTCCAGCCCCTTCCCCAACCATACCACCCCCTTCCCCAGCTTTCTCCTCATGCCGCAACCTCCTCCTAAGCTGTGCCAGCTGGTAGCACACTGGGCAACCACCAAACTTCCAAGCCCAGTCCAGTATCATGGCTGCTCCACACCCTGTGCACCCCACCACCCTCCCAAAGATGCCGGCCCTAATGATGTGTGGTTCCATCCCCTTTCAAATAGTTTTCCTTGGGTGAGCCACCAGGTTCCCCCTATTCCAAGATACCCCTACTGCCTAATCAGGTCACCCACTAATCCTAGAGACAGTCCCACTGTACACCAGTAACCCTGTTTCCTTTCCTGTTGAGTGCAACAGGGTTCATTACTGACTCCCATGTTTTCTGCCTTCTGTGAGATCATTTGGTGGTATGGCATGGAGTTTTAATGTTATGCACATGATACCCAGTTGTACCTCCCCTGTATACCTAATGGGTCAAGTGCTGTCTCTATGTTGAGCAGTTGTCTGGGAGAAAGCAGTGACTCAATGGCCTCTGGCTTAACTGAGCCTCAACCCAGGAAAGGCTGAGGTACTATTTGTAAAATCAGCTTCCTATGGGACGGCAACAGGGTTGGGGTGCCACAGCAGCACCATCTCTATCTGGGTGTAGACTCAGAACTGTGGATAGGGTGCAAAATCTGGCAGTCATTGTGTTGTGGACTGCAAGCTGACTGTTGAGCATCATGTATCAGTGCAAGTTGCCAGTGGCTTTTGTCATCTTTGGATGGATTGAACTGTATTTAGAGTCAGCGGACTGGATTATGATCATGTATGTCTTTGTTACATTGAGGTTAGAGTATACCAACCCTTTGTTCCTAGCATTATGCTGGGGTCTGATACATCACCTTCAGCTGATCCAAAATATGGCAGCCAAGATGATGTTGGTCACCACTTAGTTTCCACATGTCTCACCAGTGCTTCATGAGCTGCACTGGCTGCCAGTTCAGTAACATGTCTGTTTCAAAATTGCCTTGTTGGTTTAAAAGGCTCTGTACATTCTGGGCCCTTACTATATAGTAGATTTAATGTCCTGGCATACCACACCTCATTCAATAGTTAAGTTCTGAGGAGATAAGGATTTTGAGGTGGCTGATCCATTACTATGGGATAGTCTACCAGTTATGGTCCAACATGCTCCCTCAGTGAACACCTTTAAAATCACCCTAAGACATATCTGTTTCCTGGGCCTTTTATTTTTTTCTTAAATTCAAGTTTATTGAGAAGTGTTGGTACATAAAAAGCACAAGAATTTATAATATTTTAAGTAATACAGCAACCTAATGGTTTACAAAGATTATTACATTCAGAAATGGCATTAATAACAAGCTGCTACAATGTCTTTTCATTTCTTATAGCCAATAAAACATAAACGTCATACAGCTACTGACTACAGTTAAGCTCAGCATGATACCCATAGGATATCCCTTGCCTGGCCTGCAGGGAGCCAAGCTGGGCAACAGCAAGTGAGGTACACAACCAGCAGGTATCTAACTAAACAGGCACAGTCCGAGAAGCTTCTCCCCAAAGGATCCAGCAGGCCCATCTACATAGAAAAATTGGGAGTTTCAGGTTGACTTTATAAGTTAGTTCTGCCATGGCCTGGATGTCATTGAAAATGCTCAGCCATTGATGGAAATGTGGGGGTTCTTCCTTCAGCCATTGGTGTGTCATGGCCTTATGTGAAGGATGTTCCACAGATATCTATGTTCTTGCTCACATATTTCTGGTGATGGAAGACCCAGAAGCATGTGTGACATAATCAATGAAGAAGTGATGGTGAACAGGTCATGTAACATGGCCATTATCTGCTGCCAGCATGCCTGTAAAGCAGGACACTGCCAGAAAATGTGGGTGTGGTGGGCACTAGTCTCAAAACACTTTCTCCAACAGGCCTGTGAGTAGGCTTGATTCCACTTACTCTGTATGACCAGCCTGTAGAAATAGCATGTCCTGGCCTTCCATGCAAACTCCTGCCACAAGGGTGAGTGAGTTGTTTTACAGGCTGATTTACAAATCTTTTCCCAGTCCCCATCCATGAGGTGGACATCACCCTCCTGTTCCCACTTACATTTCATGGGAGTAGTGCAATCATTGTAAATACATCTAAGAGCATTGTATAGAGCTGATATTTGTCCTTTTATAATGATCTGGCATAGAATAGCTTTAATTGTCTCAATAAGGACATTAAATTTAGAGTAGTCTCTTCTGCCTTGATGATTCATGATATATGTTAACTGCAGAAAGTGGAAGTGGTCTGAGCTGGCTAGGTTAAATGTTTCTTTAACTGTATGGATGTCAGCAATGACTCCCTTAGACAGCAACTGTTCTGGATAACATAGGCCCAGTCAAGTCCACCTTTGAATGGTGTGATCAGTCTTGGAAGGTAGAAATGAGTTGCTCCATGCAAACCATTGTAGAGACCATAGTGCAGATTCAAGTCTATACTTCTCCCAGAATCTGTAAGTGTCTCTCAAGGTGTTGTGAACCACCAGTAGGGATATGTTTCCATTGCAGATCTTGAACTTTGGGTCCATTAGTATTGTCCCCAGTGGTGGGACCCCCCTTCCCATATCTCCATGAGTTTCCAGTTAGCCTGGTAACCTGGTGTTGACCACAAAAGGGCCACCCTCAGGCTAACAGCCACATAATAGTCCTGTAGGTCTGGGAGAGCCCTACCCCCATGGGTTTTGTCCATTTGTATGATAAGGTATTTAAGTATAGGTTTCTTTAGATTCCAAACATATTCAGATAGGGTCATCCACCAAATTTGGAATTGCTTTTTTGGGATGTTAAGGGGCAGACACTGGAAGAGATATAGGAACCTGGGTAGGATATTCATGACCACAGATTGTATACTGGAGTACATAGGGAAGTAAAGAAGGAACTATCTAGGTACAGTGCCTTCAGGAAATAGTCACCCCACTTGGATTTTGTCACATTTTGTGATGTTGCAAACTCAAATTAAAATACATTTATATGGGATTTTTTTGTCACATATCTACACAAATTACTCCATAATGTCAAAGTGGAATAAATTTCTGGAATTGTTTGTACATGTAATTTAAAATAAAAACCTGAAATGTCTTGATTTGATGAGTATTCACCCCCTTTGCTATGGCACTCCAAATTGAGCTCAGGTGCATCCAATTTCCTTGTGAGATCACTCTAAATGGAGTCAACCTGTGGTCAGTTCAAATGGTTGACATGATTTCAGAGGAACTACACCTATCTATATAAGGTCCCCACTGTTGACAGTGCATGTCAGAGCAGAAACTCTACCATGAAGACCAAGGAGCTGTCCGTAGAACTCTGCGATAGAATTGTGAGGAGGCATAGATATGGGGGGGGTATAAAAACATTTCTAGGGTGTTGAAAGTTCCCAGGAGCACAGTCAAGTCCATCATTAGGAAATGGAAAGATTATAGAACCACCCAGAACCTTCCTAGAGAAGGCCGTCCTCCCAAACTGAGCAACCAGGCAAGAAGGACCTTGGTCAGGGAAGTGACCAAGAACCCAATGGCCACCCTGACAGAACTACAGAGTTCCATGGCTGAGATGGGAGAACCTGTCCAGAGGACAACAATCTCTGCAGCACTTCACAGATGTAGCCTCTATGGGAGAGTGGCTAGACGGAAGTCACTCCTGAGAAAAGGCCACATAATAGCATGCCAGGAGTTTGCAAGAAGGCACGTGGTGGACTCTGAGACCATGTGGCAAAAGATTCTCTGGTCGGATGAAACAAAAATTGAACTTTTTGGCCTGAATTCAAAGCGCTATGCCTGGCGCAAACCGAACACAGCTCATCATCCGTGTAACACCATCCCTATCATGAAGCATGTTATGGGGATGCCTTTCAGTGGCAGGGACTGGGGCACTAGTCAAGATAGAGGGAACAATGAATGGAGCCAAATACAGGCACATCCTTGAGGAGAACCTGCATCAGTCTGCAATAGACCTTGGACTGGGGCGAAGATTTACGTTCCAACAGGACAACGACCCTAAGCATACAGCCAAAGCAACACTGGAGTGGCTTCAGAAAAAGAAGGTGAATGTCCTTGAGTGGCCCAGCCAAAGCCCAGACTTGAATCCCATTGGGAATCTGTGGAAAAACTTAAAGATTGCAGTTCACCGATGCTCCCCATCCAACTTGACAGAGCTAGATCAAATCTGCTAGGAAGAATGGGTGAAAATCCCCAAATCCAGATGTGCAAAGCTGATACAGACATACCCAAGAAGACTCAAAGCTGTAATTGCTGCCAAAGGCGCTTCTACAAAGTATTGACTCAGGGGGGTGAGTACTTAAGTAAACAAGATATTTTAGTTTTTAATTTTACATAAATTTTTGTTACACAATAAAAATATTTTTGCCCCTTTAAATTGTTGAGTATGCTGTGTGAATCAAAGGTGTGTGAATCAAGGGGGACAAATCATTTCAATGCATTAAAAATTCTGGTAGTAACACAGCAAAATGTGACAAAATCCAAGGGGGTGAATACTTTCTGAAGGCACTGTATATCTTGACGAAGTTGGTTCGTTAATGGATCAAAGTTTACAGCAAATTATTTATTCAAGTTTTTGGGAATTTGTGTTCCCAACTATCCTATTCGATTGGTATTCTAGTTAAGGTGTAGTAGTTGGTATATGATGGACCATGGTTTATAATGAAAATGAAGCAGCTTCATCTTCATTTTATTGAGCATGTACACAGCATGGTGGCCAAATTCCTCAAAAAGTGTCCAGATCCTGGTGCCTTTCCTGAAGATGCTTGGAAATGGCTGCTGTTTGTAATCAGTTATATTTCTTCTGTTTTAATGAACATATTTTTCTGTAAGTCTGAAATTGTAAGGCACACAGAGAAGTAGGGATTGGGAGATGTATAAATAATCATGCCATGCCTTGCCTTGGGAACAAAGGGAAATTTCATTTAAAAAATGAGCAGAACATTTTCTGGCTTCGGATTGGCTGAAACCCCTGGTGAGGGGTACATTTATGTGGCAATAAAGAACAGACAATAACAAGTTCCTGCCAACCTGTGTTCATGTGCCAGTCAGCAGGTTTCAAACCTGTGAAGCCACTACCCCCCCCACTCAATGGGTTAGCGCCTCCTCCCACTCAATTCACTCAATCTTGCATACCATGAGTGGCTTAGTGACTAAGCTACTCCTTGCAACAACTCCACCTTCAATATTTCTTTCGTTTCAATAAAAAAAAAAAATATTTTTTCTTTTTTGACCTGTGCTGCTGTACAATCATATTCAGTATCCACTGCAGCACCGTCTCTATATCAACAGCACTCAGCCACTCTCCTGGCCATGCTTTCAGGCTACAACAGTCCCATCTCTTTTTAAAACAACCAAACTACAGAACCTAGTAGTGCAGTCAGCTATATAAGAACCAGAGTACTTGTGGGGGGTGGGGGGAGCACACCATTTACAACCTCCAAACATTAACATATATAGCAGTGTTCTCTACTGCCAGTTCCAGCAGTGGAGGGACTACTTTTGCAGAAAATACTTTTCAAAAATGCTTTTGTAATTGACTTTCGCCTATATTTCACTTTTTTTGTTTTCAAACATTTTGTTGAGGAAAAAAAAAAACATTTTCTATGCACAATAATACCCACAAGCGTGGATGATAGGGACAATACCAGACCTTCCAAAGTCATTGGGCCTCATTAACATAGAAGCATAGAAACATAGAAACATAGAATTTGATGGCAGATAAGGACCGCTTGGCCCACCTAGTCTGCCCATTTCCCTACCTAACGGATAAGCTGCTGATCCTAGTTAACCAACAGCCTACTTCCTTCTACCCCCCACTAGAATTGCCTTATGTCTGTCCCATGCATTCTTGAACTCCCCCACTGTTTTTGACTATATGACCTCCTCAGGAAGGCTGTTCCATGCATCTACAACCCTCTCTGTGAAAAAATACTTCCTCACATTACCTCTGAGCCGTCCCTCCTCTATCTTCAAATTGTGCCCCCTTGTTCTTGCACACCTCTTTATTTGAAAGATGCTACCCTCTTGGACTTTGTTGATTTATTTGAGGTATTTGAAAGTTTCTGTCATGCCCCTCCTCCCTCCTTTCCTCGAGGCTATACATCTTAAGCTCCTTTAGTCTTTCTTCATATGTCTTCTGGTGCAGACACTGCAACATTTTGGTTGCCCTCTTCTGGACAGCCTCTACTCTGTCTATGTCTTTGTGGAGATGGGGGCTCCAGAACTGTACACAGTACTCCAGATATGATCTTACCAACTATCTGTACAGAGGGCCAACGACTTCCTGTTTTCTACTGATGATGCCTCTCCCTATGCATCCCAGTATCCCCCAGCCCTCCTTACTGCTTTCTCACATTGCTGGCCCACCTTTAAGCCATCTGATATGACTACCCCCAGGTCCCTTTCCATTTTTGTTGTCAGTATCTCATCCCCCATTGTGTACTCTTGCCCTAGGTTTTTGTTTCACAGGTGATTACTTTGCACTTCTTTGCATTGAATCTAAGCTGCCATACATTTGACTGTTCCTCCAGCCTTATCAAGTCCCTTTTTATCCTTTCCACCCCACCTTGAATATCAACCCTGTTGCAGATCTTTGTGTCATCTGCAAGGAGACATACCTTCCCCTCCAGTCCCTCTGCAATGTCACTCATAAAGACATTAAAAAGGACCGGCTCCAGTACTGAATCCTGCGGTACCCAACTAGTAACCTTCCTTTCTTCACTGTGGACTCCATTTTCTATTACCCGCTGTGTCCTGTTGTCCAGCCAGTGTTTTACCCAGGCTACCACCCTGGGACCCACTACCAGACTGGCTAATTTGTTTGTTAATCTTTTGTGTGGGACTGTGTCAAATGCTTCAAAGTCTAGGTAGGCCATGTCCACAGCCTCACCCTGGTCTACTTCTTCGGTCACCCAGTCAAAGAAATCAATTAGATTTGTTTTACATGACCTTCTTGCTGTGAATCCATGCTGCCTTGGGTCCTGTGCCCAGTGGCCTCTAGGTACTCAACAGTTCTTTCCTTCAGAAGTGAATCCATCATTTTCCTTACCACTGAGGTCAAACTAACAGGTCTGTAGTTTCCTGCCTCTGTCTTGCTCCCACTTTTGTGAAGGAGAATCACATCTACCCTTCATCAGTTCTCAGGTACCATATCATCCTCCCATGATTTATTAACAAGGGTAGTCAGTGATGCTACTAGTTCTTCACTTAGTTCTTTTAGAATTCTTCAGTGAATCCCTTCAGGCCCCATTGCTTTATCCACCTTCAGTTTTAAGAGTTCTTTCAGAACCCTTTCCTCTGTGAAAGGACCAGTATCAACTCCCCTATCCAGAGTGCTTCTATTGACTGGATTAGGGCTCTCCCCCTGCTTTTCCATTGTGAATACTGAGCAGAAATATTCATTCAGTATCCCTGCTTTTTCACTGTCACTCTCTGGCCAACCACCTTCCTCTTTATTCAACCTCTGTATCTCTGCCTTCATCTTTCTTTGCTCTCTAATGAACCTATAAAAGGTTTAATCCCCCTTCTTCACTGAGTTGACTATCTTTTCCTCAATTTTGGCCGTTGCTATTCTGACTGCTTTTCCTGCTTCCTTCTGCTTTAACTGGTACAGTTCTCTGTCCTGCTTCTTCTGTGTTTCCTTATACTTCCTGAATGCTATCTTTCTCTCTCTTACCTCCCCCACCACTTCTATTGAGAACCATAGTGTTTTTTTCTTTCATTTTGATTTGTTTATTTGCTTCACCCAAAGGCTTGTTGCCTCTGTGATGGCAGTTTTGATGTTTCCCTATTGTTGCTCCACCCCACCTTCATACCTGTTTGCTAGTGCTTTTCTGAGTTACTCTCCCATTTTGACCAAATCAGCCCTCCTGAAGTCCAGTACCTTCACTTTTTTGTGACTTGGCTCTACAGGCAAGTTTATCATGAACCACACTGTTTGGTGGTCGCTTGTTCCCAGATGGCGATTCACTTCAAGATCAGAGATCCTGTCTCCATCCCCCTTTGAGAGTACCAGGTCTAAGATTGCTCCCTCCTGAGTGGGTTCCAAAACTAGCTGTCTGAGGCATGCTCCCTGTTATGTCCCTAGGGGGTCTGGTATAGCCCAATACTGCCAACGCTGTTGGATATTACTGCTAGCTTAACCAACAAAGAGAAAGATAATGGAAATATAAACTAAAGAGGTGCAAGGTGCACAGAGAGATTGCATATCTCACTCATAGTCATTTAATGTATTCAAAGCAGTGATAGGATTCAATCCCATGTCTGTAGGCTTTCAGCTTCTTGATCTGATCTCTTCATGGGAGTACTTATTTTTACAATGCTGCCCCAAACTACTATCTAACTAACTTTTATTTAAATAATTTCTAGGAAATATGAAACAAAATTCTTCCCAATGGGTAAAGGGTTTCCCTTTTTCTAGAAATGTAATAAAATACTACTTTTTTAAATTCAATAAATGTTATTGTCAAGTTTAGATTATGTTACAATACAATAGTAAATGTTATTACATGAAAAAATAGAATATCTCACTCTATATAAACAACCCATTCTCACCCCCCCCCCGATCCAACACAGTGAATGTGATTATGCACAAGGGAGAATAAAAAATTCAAACAGGAAATAAAACACACTTCTGAGTAATATAAAAGAAAAAGAATATTACAAAACTAAGGAAGATAGCCAGGTCTCTAAGGGACCCCAGCAATTTAGAGAATTTGCAAAAACATTTCTCATGGAAGCCAACATCCTTTCAACCCGTAACACTTGAAGAATTTCTCTATACCATTCTACAATGGTAGGCATGCTTTTATCAAACCAGTGTCTTAATATTTTTTGAACCACATAGAAATCAAAAGGCAGTGAAAATGTCTGTTTCCAGTTACAGTGTATTCAGTGAGGCCCAAAATGCAGTTATTTTTTGAAAAAAAAAATGATTTGATGCACATGCTAGGCTCTAATAAGATCTTAACATTTTTACGTTCGCTTGCGCGCATGCTCAAGTAACGTTTTGGGAGAGTAGCACACTTTGGAGGTGTGCCTCTCCCATCCAATGCACTGCTCCCTTTAGCAGGCATGGCGGTCCTGCACCACTGGGTGCAGGAGCTCTGTATGACAGAGGTGTTCCTCTGCTTCAAGCAAAACACCGCTGCGATATGGAGCACGCGTCACGCCGCCCCCGCCACACGCTTTCCCCTCGGGTGCGCTACACCACCCCCAAAGCTTAACGTTGTTTGGCTGATGGCGGTGCCCAATCCCCCATCAGCTCCATGGCCCCCCAAAGCCATCATCCTGCTGCCATGCTGGGAGCCCACCCCAGCGTGGCAAACCTCTGCTGTGTTTTGCCGATGGGGGTGCCCAATCCCCTGTTGGCTCCTCAGCCCCCCCACACATCTTCTGCCTTGCTGGGAGCCCACCCCAGTGTGGCAAACATCCCACTTTGTCGTTTTGTTTTTTTTCCTGTAAAGAAAAAACGGTCCCACAGAGCATCTCTCAGTCCCCCCTCCCACCAGCCGCACCCACTCACTGCGCACCCAGCCTCCCCACACCCCCACCCCATACTTACCTCCAGACTCTGGCACAACAATCTTCGGTGGAATGGGAACATGTCTGCACTCTTCAAAGCCGACCTCGAACTGAGGAAATGCTGGTAAGCTGTATAATGGGCTAGATAGGGGGGTTGCAACTTTATTGCATATCTCAGTCATTTTTTGGAATTTTGGCACCAAATTTTCAACATGGGGTTTTTGGGACCCCTTCTCATGAATGATTCACTGTCATGGCATTATTCAGGGCCGAAGGGTGATTTCTCAGGCATTGCGCAGTCACTGCACGAAATCACCCTTTTGGGCTTGAATAATGCCATGACAGTGACATCATTCATGAGAAGGGGTCCCAAAAACCCCATGTTGAAAATTTGGTGCAAATATTCAAAAAAATGACTGTTTTATGAGCGTGCGTTGTGCAGTTCCTTCGCAGGCTTGTAAGTTTGTGAATTTTCAATATTTTCACTCCAGATTTTCAACATTGCCATTTTATCACACCTTCTTATGAGTTGTACAGCTGTCATTTTTCACATCTCACCCAAAACATGTTTCCGCCCATGTAGCATACAATGGCACAGTCGGTGTGCGAACTCAATGTATGGGACACATTAAGAAAATCACAGTGACACTGATCATGAGCAGAGGTCTTAAAATGGCTGTGCTGAAAATTTGGTGAAAAAATTTCTAAAAATGACTGTTTTACAAGCGTGTTTTGTGCAGTTCCTACGCACGCTCGTAAGTTTGTGAATTTTCAATATTTTCACTCCAGATTTTCAACATTGCCATTTTACCACACCTCCTTATGAGCAGTACAGCTGTCATTTTTCACATCCTGTTCAAAACATCTTTCCGCCCATGTAGTGCACAATGGCACAGTCGCTGTGTGAAATCAATGTATGGGACACAGTAAGAAAGTCACAGTGACACTGTTCATGAGCAGAGGTTTTAAAATGGCAATGTTGAAAATTTGGTGACAAAATTCTTAAAAATGACTGTCTTACGAGCGTGCATTGCACACTTCCCATGCACGCTCGTAGGTTTGTGAATTTTCAATATTTCCACTCCAGATTTTCAACATTGGCATTTTACCACACCTCCTCATGAGCAGTATAGCTGTCATTTTTCACATCCTGCCCAAAACATGTTTCCGCCCATGTAGCGCACAATGGCGCAGTCGGTGTGTGAAATCAATGTATGGGACACATTAAGAAAATCACAGTGACACTAATCATGAGCAGAGGTCTTAAAATGGCTGTGTTGAAAATTTGATCAAAAATTCCAAAATGACTGTTTTCACGGTGTGCGTTGCACAGTTCTCTGCGCAGAGCTCATAAGTTTCTAGATTTTCAATATTTTCTCCACATTTTCAACATTGCCATTTTATCACACCTCCTTATGAGCATTGCAGCTGTCATTTTTCACATCTTGCCCAAAACATGTTTCCGCCCATGTAGCGCACAATGGCACAGTCGCTGTGTGAACTCAGTGTATGGGACACATTAAGAAAATCACAGTGTCACTGTTCATGAGCAGAGATCTTAAAATGGCTATGTTGAAAATTTGGTAAACACATTCCTAAAATAACCATTTTACAAGCGTGTGTTGTGCAGTTCCTACGCACTCTCGTAAGTTTGCAAATTTTCAATATTTTCACTCCACATTTTCAACATTGCCATTTTACTACACCTCCTTATGAGCAGTACAGCTGTCATTTTTCACATCCTGCCCAAAATGTGTTTCCGCCCATGTAGTGCACAATGGCGCAGTCAGTGTGCAAAATCAATGTATGGCACACAGTAAGACAATCACAGTGACACTGTTCATTAGCAGAGGTTTTAAAATGCCAATGTTGACAATTTGGTGAAAAAATTCCTAACAATGACTGTTTTACGAGTGTGCATTGCACAGTTCCCATGCACGCTCCTAGCTTTGTGAATTTTCAACATTTCCACACCAGATTTTCAACATTGCCATTTTACTACACTTCCTTATGAGCAGTACAGCTGTCATTTTTCACATCCTGCCCAAAACGTGTTTCCGCCTATGTAGCGCACAATGGGGGTAACAAACAGGTCATGCTGACAATTTATTGTGCAAATACCAGCAATCGCACAGGGCATTAGGGTAAAGCACCATACATGCCAAACACCACTGCAAATACCTGCAAGCGAACGTTTGGCATTGACAAATGCTTGTTCCATAAAGGGTGTATTTTAGGGCAATCCCATAAAATTTGAATCAGAGATCCACAGTCTTAAGTGCATATAGTGCAAAAAGAAGAGTTCAAATGGACCCTTTTATGCAACTTAAAAGGAGTTTTATAAATTGCATGTACAATTTTATATTGAGTCAAATTATAGCTATCAAATTTATTGAATTTGAATACTAGACCAAACAAAGTGCCACTGAGAATCAGATATTGATAAATATATATTGTAATACTTCTGCATTTAGAGCCAATGTTGTGCTGTTGCCTCCCAAGTGACAATAACTGTTAAATAATTCTGACATACTGTAAGGCTGTTTCATTGTGATCACCCTACAATAAAAATATTTCTTTTCTCAGAAAGGTTATGTAATATTTCTGCGACCACATTCCGCTGTTGTGACTGTCCCACAAGAGGCATTACAAGTTAATAAGTCTGACTTAAAGGGACACTATCAACTCTTTTTGCATCACATTATTTCTAGCTAAAAGACAACTTTTTGTGTTTGCTTTCCTTCTCTAAATTGTATTCATGTTGCTGTTTTTGTATCTGCTTCCTTTCTTAGTAGAACTGAAATGCATGCCATTGGTGCAGTTATATGCTACCTTGTTTTTTTCAAATCCTTCTTCTACTCTTATTGCATACTTCTTAGACATTAGGAACACCACCAGACAGTGTAGCCACTCATGATGCAATCACTTCCTCTCCTACTGTATCTTTAGTGTCTAAACAAGGTTGAAGGTGTTCCAAAGTCCAGAAAAGATACAGTTGGAGATAATCAAGGACTGTAAACATGCTGTAACACCAATATGGTGGGAAAAGTTTTTTTTTACTTTAAAAAGAAAAGAAAAAACATCAGAATCAAACTACCAGCTACAACAACAGTCTCTACAGAATGAGAAAAATTGTAAATGTATTTTTAAAATTAAATAAAGGTGCTTTTGAGACCTAAGACAGGTTGACAGGGTCAATTTAAAGTTGTTTCTGTGCAAGTAATCTCCCCCAAAACAAATTAGAAGTTTTATCTTTTTCCAGAAAAGAGATCATTTAAAATAATACCCAAAAGAGTAGGACAAATATATCACCATAATATAGCATCTGCCATCTCAAATAAAAGTGACAGCCCCATGACACCCAACATAATACAAATAAAAACAAACTGGACCGGTAAACCCATGAGGCTGTTACTAGTTACACCTGGACAATATTTCATTATAACAACTGTAAATTGGATGTGCAAAAGTGCCATATCTAGGAACAAAAATACAGAAACAAACATGAGCAACAGTGATTCTTCTTTGATAGATGATGATGATGATGATGTGGTTGCAGTTGGGTATGAAACAGAAATAGATGCTGATAATAATCTTGCAAACCATGGTGATGGTGGCAGCAGTCACAACAGTTGCTCTCAGGATGATGCAGATGGTGATGATGTTATCTTCCATTGCAATTCTTTCCCTTCTTTAACTGATGTGCATGATGAAAAGTATTCAACCTTCACTTCTTCAGTATCAGAAAGTGCAAATACTGCTTTGCCTGTTAATAGCCCTTCTTCACAGTGTGCTGTAGAGACTTTTAAGCATAAAAATGCACAACATATAGTGTTCATAGATGTTTTCCAACATTGTCTAATGTAGTAAATGCATGGCAAAAGTTATTCTTTAATGTGGAATTATTTTTCTAATGTTTCTCTCTTTTAAGTCCAAATGGTAATTTGAAGCAATATAAATTAGATGCCACATTAGATGTACTAGAGAAAATACAGCACATACAGTAATCTGAATACATCTGCACTGCCTGCATCCAACATTACTGGAAAAGAATGTAAATGTTGGTAATTATAAGTGTATTGCTTAAAATAACATTTAACAGCATTTAAGATAGCTTAGGTGTATTTGTGAGCATGTGAGTTACATTTACAAATGGGTCCCCTTCAATTTCAATATGCACCCATTAATTTCTATGGCATTCTGGTTGTATGCACATTCTGGTTGTATGCATAAATTCAGCTTGTCCCAGGATGTGCATAAATCAGGAATCCACTGTAATCTGAATACATCTGCACTGCCTGCATCTAACAGTACTGGAAACACTTAAATTTTCACTTTTTGGCCCAAAGGACTTTCACAACCATTAGGCAAAGGGATATGGTATTAAAACATCAGTTGCTAAGTCTTAGAATGTATCTTGGGCAAACTCTTTAATCATGTTGTGTAATTAAGCAATAATGCCTGACATGGTGTGAGCTGTGCTAGGATAATGTCACACCTCAGGTGGCTGGGCGTGAGGCCATAGTTGTGAAGTTATCACAGCACAACACACACCCTGGAGGGTATTATTGCTATTATACAATGGCTTGTTGTAATACAGAATAAAAAATAATAATTTTAAAGAATGTCTTTGTTTCTTAAGAGAAGATGCAAAAAAAGAGCAACTAATGGTCATGGTGTGGGCATCCAAATTGGTTCATAGTGCTGAGACTAGGCCCATGATGTTCTGCTGGGATAACATCACGGATGCAGTCCCAGACTGACCTATCAGAGACCAGGATTCTTTCTTGCCATTGTATAATTCTTTCATATCTACTCTCTTTATCCTACATAAACACTTGTACATTTTGATTATGCCCTATCTGTCTCTCCTGGTCTCTGGGGAGTACATTGACCAGATTTGCAATCTTTCCTCATATACAGTATGCTATCCTGAAGACCACTGATCATCTTTCTTGCCCTCTTATGGACTGCTTCCAGCCTATCCCTGTCTTTTTTTAAGATAAAGAGACCAGAACTTGAAACAATACTCCAAGTGTGGCTCAGTTTTTGTTTCTATGTTTCACCATGGAGCTAAACAGAGAAAAGATCACCTCCATCCTTCATTTCTACCTATTCATCCCAACATTTGACAGGCCTTCCCATGTGCCTTGTAGTTCTGAATGTTAGACCTTAAGCTGATAATAATCAAGTCTCTGTGCTCTGTCTATGCCACCCTTAATACAGCTTCTGAGAACTCAGTTCTTGCATTCTTCTTATTGATGCCCATGAGCACTTCTTTTTGGCATTAAATCTAACTTACCATATGTTTAACTTTATTCAATTTTCAAATTTGTTCAAAATTAAAATAAATGTGACAAGAAGGCAGTATCATCATAAAAACATCAATAAGTAAAAACAGAGTAAAATACGAACAGAATCCCTTCTATAGTGTTGGGAAGACAAATGTTATTTGTTACACATGACAGTTGCCTTCCTTGCTGCATCCAAGATTACTTTCTTCTTAGATAGAAACATAGACATAGAAACATAGACTTTGTCGGCAGATAAGGACCACTTGGCCCACCCAGTCTGCCTATTTCCCCTACCTATTGGATAAGCTGCGGAGTCTAGTTAACCAACAGTCTACTCCTGCAACCCCCCACTACAATTGCCTTATGTCTGTCCCAGGCATGTTTGAATTCCCCCACTGTTTTAGACCCAACAACCTCCCCAGGAAGGCGGTTCCATGCATCCACCACTCTCTCCATGAAAAAAAATGTTCTCACATTACCCCTGAGCCACCCCCCTTCTATCTTTAAATTGTGCCCCTTTGTTCTTACACATCTCTTTTTCTGAAAGATGCTGCCTCCTGGACTTTGTTGATTCCCTTGAGGTACTTGAAAGTTTCTATCATGTCCCCCCGTCCCTCCTTTCATCAAGAGTATACATATTAAGCTCTCTCAGTCTCTCTTCATATGGTTTCTGATGCAGACCCTGCACCATTTAGTTGCCCTCCTCTGGACTGCTTCCATTCTGTCTATGTCCTTGCACAGATGGGGTCTCCAAACTGCACACAGTATTCCAGATGGGGTCTAACCAACTGTCTGTACAGAGGGATAACCACTTCCCTTTTTCTACTTGTGATGCCCCTTCCTATGCATCCCAGTATCCCCCTGGCTCTCCTTACTGACTTCTCATATTGCTTACCCACCTTTAGGTCATCTGATATGTCTACCCCCAAGTCCCTTTCCATTTTTTGTTGTTGTTAGTACCTCCCCTGCTATTGTGTACTCTTCTCCTGGGTTTTTGTTTCCCCAGGTGCATTACATTGCACTTCTTTGCATTGAATCTAAGTTGCCATATGTCTGACCATTCCTCCAACCTTGCCAAGTCCCTTCTCATCCTTTCTACCCCACCTTGTGTATCAACTCTGTTAGAGATCTTTGTCATCTACAAAGAGGCATACCTTTCCCTCCAGACCCTCTGCAATGTCACCTATAAAGATGTTAAAGAGGACTGGACCCAGTACTGAGCCCTGAGGTACTCCACTAGTAACCCCTCTTCCTTCAGAATGTGTTCCATTCACTATTATCTTCTGTGTTCTGTGTCCTGTTGTGCAGCCAGTTTGCTACCACCCTGGAACCCAGTCCCAGGCTGGCTAACTTGATTATTTATCTTTTGTGTGTAATGCCATAAAAGTTTTCAGGAGCTAGGATGGTCACTAGTAGGGTCCCACAGAGGTTTGTCATGTGTACCATGCTTTTAAGGTAAATATCCAATATAGGAGAGAGGATGAATGGCAAGGTACAGATGACACTGAAAAACATAAGAGGGAGGACAATACTGAGAGGATAAGGGGTATGAGCAGGCATGTGGAGAGGCTACAAAAGTTAATAATATAACTAATATAGAGCACACTGCACCTATTGGGGTAATCAGTTGGTGCCTGCAAGAAATGAGGACTTCAACCTACTTCTGAAATCCTTTTCTAGTGGGCTGTCTGAGGGCCAGCTGAAGCTACGTGCTCCAGTGGCTGTGGAGTAGCCACTGGAAGCAGGGTCACACAGTGAGTTTTAGTTTTAGAAAAGGTATGTCATCAATGCCAGAATGTGTGTGACCTTTTCAAAATAGTTTACTGCTCTCTTGGTCCACTTGATTCAGCATACCTGTGTTTTTCTCCATTCCACCTAGGAGGAAAGCCACAGTGGTGGCCTGCAGGGAGGAGCTAGGAGAGACAGAGGCACCGGTTGGATGGCTATGAAGAGAGGAGGAGGAATAGAACAATCCTAAAAGAGAATAGAATATTTCAGCATTGCAGACAGTGCTCCACTGAGAGCAAAAGAAAAGGAGAGAGATATTTATCTTGCACCTTAGTGAAGTGTGATACAGCATGTGTGTACAAAGTGTATAAAGTGTGCAAGAAATGCTAGAAATGCTATGTTTGGCCAGAATAGTGTAAACTCTATTAGATGTTGCTTATTTGTTTACCAGGCATATGGCTCCCATTTCCCATTTCATTTGTAATATTATCAGATTTGGATAGTGTTGACCTTATTCTTGTTTTAATGACAGGTTCATTTTAGCCTTGTAGCCCTATACTGAAGATATGGGGGCTGCCTGAGTATCTTCAGTATAACAGGACTGCTTTAGTTCCCCCATGGTTGGCCGGCACCCAGGAGCTAAGATGGTCACCAGTAGGGTCCCACAGAGGTTTGTCATGTGTCCCATGCTTTTAAGAATGTAAATATCCAATATAGGAGAGATGGTGAATGGCAAGGTACAGATGACACTGAGCCAGCCACCGACCGAGACCAGGACACCCACCTGCAGCTCCTTGGATGCTGTCTGCCCTTGAACAGGGCTGCTTCAGCTCCCCCACGGTCGTCCGGCGCCGAGACCGCCACCGACCGAGACCATGACATCCACCTGCAGCTCCTTGGAAGCTGCCTGCCCTTGAATGGGGCTGCTTCGGCTCCCCCATGGTCAGCCGGCACCCAGTCAGCCACCGACTGAGACCAGGACACCCACCTGCAGCTCCTTGGAAGGTACGGGACAGCGCAGCCAATCAGAGCATGGGCACTTCCAGCAAACCTGCTCTGATTGGCCAGGACTTTTGCCCTGCTTCTGCCACCTGGCACTTTTTACAAATAGATTTTGGATAGAACTAAGCACATTTCAAGTGTCTAATAGAAGTTTTTCACCTGTATTAGCTGGATTGTAATTTCTACTAGTGTTTTAAAGTGCTTACACCTCTTCTGTTTCAGTGCTCCTCCTGCACCCCCCCCCATCCAAGCACTCTGCCTTGGCACCAAAAAGTCTAACTCTCCTTTGTCTTGCTAAACTGCTCAAATCTAAACCCATCCTACCTCTATTCTATTTAAGCCCTGTTCTTTTTTCTTCTCTCCAGCTGCCTACCCTTGAACAGGGCTGCTTCAGCTCCCCCACGGTCGGCAGACACCCAGCCAGCCACCGACTGAGACCGGGACACCCGCCTACAGCTCCTTGGAAGGTACGGGACAGCGCAGCCAATCGGAACATGGGCGCTTCCAGCAAAACCGCTCTGATTGGTCAGGACTTTTCCCCTGCTTCTGCAACCTGGCACTTTTTACAAATAGATTTTAGATAGAACTAAGCACATTTTAAGTGTCTAATAGAAGTTTTTTTTTTTTTTAAGTGGCTAGTTTTCCATTAGCAGGTTATACAGACCTGCCACTAGAGGGATTCTTGGTCTTTCATAAAAAAAAAAAAGAAAAAAGTATACCCTCTGAAAGACACAATCCCTGGCTGCCTGGCCTTCCTGGCTGTATCCTCACTTCCCACTGATCCAGCTACTGCTCTTCTGCCCCCTTCTCCTAGCCCTGCCAGTCCATCTTAACCCCCCGCCTACCCTGAATCCTACCATAATCATGCACCTCCATCGTTCTCTACCCCGATTCTATTTCTTCTTGCCTGTCTTCTTCCCCTACTGCATGCCCCTAAAGCCTGCTTTCCCTCCCTCCTCCACAGCTTCCACATTCCTACATCCTTCCTCCACTTAGGCAAGCTGCGCACTTGTCACTACCCCTTGCCCAGGCTCCATCCTACCGCCATGAAACTGTCCTACACCCACACTGGTCCTAGCCCTCCACTCTGGTCCCCCCTGTCTATGCTTACCCTCACCCACTATCGTTGATGCTCAGCAATTTACTGAGATGCTAGCAGGCAAAAGCATTACCTTAAAGAAATACGCTGCAGCTCCTTGAGGCTAATCCTCCTCTTCCTAATTCTGTCAGGCAACGTGCACCCAAACCCTGGCCCATTCTGCTCTAAAGCCATTAATGAGAGCAAGCCTTCGGGGTGCCCTCTCATTCATATCAATCAATATCTGCAGCCTCCTTCCTAAAATGGATGCCCCACAGGCCTTCACCAGCCAGCACAGCCCTGACACCCTGGTGGTTGTCGAAACCTGGCTCATGCCATCAGTACTGGACCATGCTATCAGCCTTCCTGGCTACAATGTCTTTAGGCTGGATCACCTCTCCAAAAGAGGTGGGGGTTGCGCTCTCTACCTAAAAGACTCCATACAGGGGGCACCACATCATTACCTCACTCCAACCCACAACTGCTCAGATACTGCCAGTGAAAATCCTCCTTGGAGCCCAAAACAAAACCCTCACTGTTGCCACCATCTAC